>CAWUFW010003330.1:0-1345000 GCA_963921515.1 Calotriton arnoldi
GTGATGTCCGCACACAGCTCATCACCAACTTCTTTAGCTGAATGTGAGTATCCTGAGGTGTCATGTCAATGATGTGAGTTGGCATGATGTGTGGGTGGTGCTCTGGTGCTGTTGGAGTGTGTCCATGGGCTACTTGACTGCATGTGTGTTGCGATGTGTGGTGACAGGTGGGCTGTACTCCCCAACAGTGTTGACATGCTAACTTGGTTCTGGGTGGGTATCTTGTAACATGTATTGTGCATGAGTTTTGCTGTTCTGTCCTGTACTCCATTGCTTTTGACTGTGTGTCATTTCTGTACTTCACAGGGTACTTTCAGATTCGTTTGGTCAACTGTGTCCACCGACGACGTGATTGCACATCCAGGCTGGTAGCTGTTGTGTCCCTACAGGTGATGTGCGCCACACCCATGGACTTCCTTCCGTCTACAGTTGCTGACTGTGTGCCCGCTACCAGGTGGGGTTACCTTGCATCTGTAGTGGTTACGGCATGTTGCAACTGTGTAATAAACCTGTGCTTCACTTTGTGATGTGCGTTGTCTGTGGTCACACATTGACTGCCATTTGCTTACTGCACCTGTGGGCTACTTGACTACAACTGGGAATGGGTGTGGTGTCTGTGCATTGCACCGTCTTCCCTGGCAACATCAGTGTAGGCAATGAGTCAGATGGCCTAGGTGTGTATGTGTCGTGTAGCCCTGGTGGTGTGTCTCCCTCATGTGTGTCACGTTGCCTGTACTCACATGCCTGTGTTGTCCTTGCTGTTGCAGTTCGCATACACAGTGTAATTTTGCAGTTCATCATCCCCATAACAGCACCCACGTTGGAATCACGACAGAGGCAAGTATGGTGTATTAGTGTGTTTATTGTGATACATTTGTGTTAATAGTGCATAGGATGGGTTGTGCTGTACATGAATCTTGCAATCCCAAGTTCCTAGGTGAATTGAAAGTCCGGGTAGACAGGATCCCCAGTATCGGGGCCACAATTGTCTGACACATTGGTCCAACTTGTACTCCCCATGCAATGTGTGGGAGTAGTGTTGCCGTCAACAGGGTGAACAGTCTGTGCACAAAGGCGAACATCCAGAACAGGTTCAGGCTTCCTGGGAGTTGCGCTTGGCCATCGGCCTCTCACTTTTCCCTCCTCGGACGACCCCTCTTCTTGGGGGGCCCTCAAGTGCAGGCTGCTGCGGTGCAGGGGACTCTCCGCCAGAGTCCTCCTCCCTCCCTGTGGCAGTTGCAGTTTGTTCGGCACCAGATGTTGTTGGCACACAGGGAGGTGTGGACTGGTTGCTGTTCATCTGGCGGAGGCATTGTAAAATGTCCCTGTGCACCGCCGTCATCTCATGCAGTGCATCCCACTTGGACTCCACGCGGGACATGTGTGAGTCCACACGGGACATGTGTGACTCCACGTGGGACATGTGGGAGTCCAAGCGGGCATGATGGGCAGCCTGCTGCTGTTTAATGTCTCTGAGGAGCCCCACTACCTGGCTGAGCTCTCCGGTGCTGGACTGGTACGCATCAGCTATGCGTACCAGTTGTGGGTCGTCATGCACACCAGCAACGTCTGCAAGCAGCGACCTCTGTCTCCCACCCCTCCCACCACCCCTGCTGACATGTGCAGTGTGTGCAGTGGCACACACAGATAACCCTGGTCCACCTTGGGGGTTGGTGGTGGTGGTGGTGTCCATGGCCCCAGGTTGGTCCAGGGTCACTGTGCTGGTGTTGCTCCTTATTCTGTCCATGTCGGCAGGGATGGTATTCGTGGTGACAGTCGTTGTAGGGGTGGGTGCAGGGGGTGCAGCTGGTGGTCCTGCTGGTGCTGCAGCTGGTGGTCCTGCTGGTGCTGCATGTTGACTTGCACCGGATGTGCCAGGTTGTTCTTCATCGTCCGAGGAGGACAGAGGCTGTACGACGCCAGTGAGCTCGGCATCCTCTTGAGCCTGGGACTGGGACTCCTCAGCGTCTGCTGCTGTGTCCCCATCATCACCTGTTTTTGGGAGACACAAACAATGTATGTCATGTTTCTGCAGGCATCAATGGTTGACACACATGACAGTTGTGACTGTGCCTCTGGGTGCGGGCCTGTACATTGCATTGTCCTAAGTCGTCACAGTCAGGGGTTGATATTGGTGTGGCACATTGTCATGCATTATTTGGGCATTTCTATGTATTTTCTGGGGTGTGAACATGGTCTGCATTGCTTGTGTTTGGTTGACAGCCGGACCTCCTTCCCACCCACCCAGCCAGTCAGTTATCCCACCATGGAACGTGCTTGCATTGCAGGGAGTGGAAGTTGTCTCTCAGGATGTCAGTCAGTGGTGTCCTGCTGTTTGTTGGTGCACAGTTGGCAGCAGGGCCTTGTGCTCCCCACAGCAGTAGCCAGTGTCAGCCATCTTGTGAGTCCTTCTCCACTCCCTGTGATGTGAGCATGGTTCAGGGTGGTGTTGATGGGCCAGTTGTGAGGCTGAGCAATGTCTGTGACTACGACTCCCATCATGCT
Source organism: Calotriton arnoldi (assembly GCA_963921515.1). Taxonomy (NCBI): domain Eukaryota; kingdom Metazoa; phylum Chordata; class Amphibia; order Caudata; family Salamandridae; genus Calotriton; species Calotriton arnoldi. Next base: position 2,506 of record CAWUFW010003330.1, read on the forward strand.
ATTGCCTCCACCCCCTTCCCAGCATGCCCATGCTTCCTTCCTTTTGACTCTGCTTCCCTGTGGGTTGGGCTGGCTGTGCTGACAGGATGGCTGGGAGTGTTGTCCTGGCAGTTGTTTGGCTAAGAGTCCCAAGAGTGTCCCTGTGCTTCACACAACATAACCCAGGGTGGTGGTGCTTTGTGGGATCTTGTGTTAGGATGGAGGTCATTGCATTCTACCAGGTGGGTACTGTGGAGTTTGTGTTGGGGGGTGTGAGGGGAGGTGCTGGTGACTATAGTCAGTGCTGCAAGTCCCCCTTCCCACCCAGCCAGCCAGATATCCCACCATGGAACGTGCTTGCATTGCAGGGAGTGGAAGTTGTCTCTCAGGATGTCAGTCAGTGGTGTCCTGCTGTTTGTTGGTGCACAGTTGGCAGCAGGGCCTTGTGCTCCCCACAGCAGTAGCCAGTGTCAGCCATCTTGTGAGTCCTTCTCCACTCCCTGTGATGTGAGCATGGTTCAGGGTGGTGTTGATGGGCCAGTTGTGAGGCTGAGCAATGTCTGTGACTACGACTCCCATCATGCTATTGCCTCCACCCCCCTTCCCAGCATGCCCATGCTTCCTTCCTTTTGACTCTGCTTCCCTGTGGGTTGGGCTGGCTGTGCTGACAGGATGGCTGGGAGTGTTGTCCTGGCAGTTGTTTGGCTAAGAGTCCCAAGAGTGTCCCTGTGCTTCACACAACATAACCCAGGGTGGTGGTGCTTTGTGGGATCTTGTGTTAGGATGGAGGGCATTGCATTCTACCAGGTGGGTACTGTGGAGTTTGTGTTGGGGGGTGTGAGGGGAGGTGCTGGTGACTATAGTCAGTGCTGCAAGTCCCCCTTCCCACCCAGCCAGCCAGATATCCCACCATGGAACGTGCTTGCATTGCAGGGAGTGGAAGTTGTCTCTCAGGATGTCAGTCAGTGGTGTCCTGCTGTTTGTTGGTGCACAGTTGGCAGCAGGGCCTTGTGCTCCCCACAGCAGTAGCCAGTGTCAGCCATCTTGTGAGTCCTTCTCCACTCCCTGTGATGTGAGCATGGTTCAGGGTGGTGTTGATGGGCCAGTTGTGAGGCTGAGCAATGTCTGTGACTACGACTCCCATCATGCTATTGCCTCCACCCCCTTCCCAGCATGCCCATGCTTCCTTCCTTTTGACTCTGCTTCCCTGTGGGGTGGGCTGGCTGTGCTGACAGGATGGCTGGGAGTGTTGTCCTGGCAGTTGTTTGGCTAAGAGTCCCAAGAGTGTCCCTGTGCTTCACACAACATAACCCAGGGTGGTGGTGCTTTGTGGGATCTTGTGTTAGGATGGAGGGCATTGCATTCTACCAGGTGGGTACTGTGGAGTTTGTGTTGGGGGGTGTGAGGGGAGGTGCTGGTGACTATAGTCAGTGCTGCAAGTCCCCCTTCCCACCCAGCCAGCCAGATATCCCACCATGGAACGTGCTTGCATTGCAGGGAGTGGAAGTTGTCTCTCAGGATGTCAGTCAGTGGTGTCCTGCTGTTTGTTGGTGCACAGTTGGCAGCAGGGCCTTGTGCTCCCCACAGCAGTAGCCAGTGTCAGCCATCTTGTGAGTCCTTCTCCACTCCCTGTGATGTGAGCATGGTTCAGGGTGGTGTTGATGGGCCAGTTGTGAGGCTGAGCAATGTCTGTGACTACGACTCCCATCATGCTATTGCCTCCACCCCCTTCCCAGAATGCCCATGCTTCCTTCCTTTTGACTCTGCTTCCCTGTGGGGTGGGCTGGCTGTGCTGACAGGATGGCTGGGAGTGTTGTCCTGGCAGTTGTTTGGCTAAGAGTCCCAAGAGTGTCCCTGTGCTTCACACAACATAACCCAGGGTGGTGGTGCTTTGTGGGATCTTGTGTTAGGATGGAGGTCATTGCATTCTACCAGGTGGGTACTGTGGAGTTTGTGTTGGGGGGTGTGAGGGGAGGTGCTGGTGACTATAGTCAGTGCTGCAAGTCCCCCTTCCCACCCAGCCAGCCAGATATCCCACCATGGAACGTGCTTGCATTGCAGGGAGTGTAAGTTGTCTCTCAGGATGTCAGACAGTGGTGTCCTGCTGTTTGTTGGTGCACAGTTGGCAGCAGGGCCTTGTGCTCCCCACAGCAGTAGCCAGTGTCAGCCATCTTGTGAGTCCTTCTCCACTCCCTGTGATGTGAGCATGGTTCAGGGTGGTGTTGATGGGCCAGTTGTGAGGCTGAGCAATGTCTGTGACTACGACTCCCATCATGCTATTGCCTCCACCCCCTTCCCAGCATGCCCATGCTTCCTTCCTTTGACTCTGCTTCCCTGTGGGGTGGGCTGGCTGTGCTGACAGGATGGCTGGGAGTGTTGTCCTGGCAGTTGTTTGGCTAAGAGTTCCAAGAGTGTCCCTGTGCTTCACACAACATAACCCAGGGTGGTGGTGCTTTGTGGGATCATGTGTTAGGATGGAGGGCATTGCATTCTACCAGGTGGGTACTGTGGAGTTTGTGTTGGGGGTGTGTGAGGGGAGGTGCTGGTGACTATAGTCAGTGCTGCAAGTCCCCTTCCCACCCAGATATCCCACCATGGAACGTGCTTGCATTGCAGGGAGTGTAAGTTGTCTCTCAGGATGTCAGTCAGTGGTGTCCTGCTGTTTGTTGGTGCACAGTTGGCATCAGGGCCTTGTGCTCCCCACAGCAGTAGCCAGTGTCAGCCATCTTGTGAGTCCTTCTCCACTCCCTGTGATGTGCGCATGGTTCATGGTGGTGTTGATGGGACAGTTTTGGGGCGGGCAATATGTGTGACTGCGACTCCCATGATGCTATTGGCTACACTGACTTGGCCAGCATACACAGAATTCCTTCCTTTGAGTGGTCTTCACTGTGTGTTGGTGTTGTTGTGGTGGCTACATGTGTGGATGTGTTTGTTAGTTCTATTTGTGCCACTGCCTAGCTGTAGTTGTGGTTGTGTTTGTACATGTGTTGGCACAGTTGGATGTGACTTTTTTGATGGCATGTGTTGTGTTTCTCTGACTGACATACACATTTTGGGATGATTCTGTTCTGGTTGCTGTGTGATTGCTATGAGTGCATGTTTGACTCTCCTCTTGACAGTGATGTGTGTGTGTTTTGTGGCAGTATATTGTGTACATTTGTTGTGTACTCACCAGGCTCTGGGATGTCCTCTAGTCCATATGTGCTCACTGGCGGTAGGATGGCCCGCACCTTCTCCTCCCAGGGCCTGAGGTATATTGGCTTGGCAGGAGGGCCACTGCCGGTGTGTTGGCTGTTGATGTAGTCTTGCTTCAGCAGCTTCCGTACCCTCCTGCGCACGTCATACCACCTGTTCTGGATGTCGGTCTTTGTGCGCCGACATGGTGATTGGGCGTTCACCCTGTTGATGATCCTCTCCCACATCTTGGTTTTCTGCGACATGGGGGTCTGTTGGACCAATGTGCCAAACAGCTGTGGCTCTACCCTGAGGATCTCGTCTACCAGGACTTCCAATTCACAATCTAGGAACTTGTGATTCTTCTTGGGGGCATGGTGATGGGTGGTGATGGTGAGTGATGTGTGTGTTGGTGTGCAGGTGAGGGTGTGTGAGTGTGTGTTTTGCTGGGTGTATGTGAGGTAGGTATTTGTTGGTGTGCTGATGGTGTGTGGCTTGTGTGAGGGATGAGCTGTGGGTGTGTGGTTGCTTTCTCTTGGGTGCTGGCAGTGGAATGGCATTTGCAAAGGCTCATGGTAGTGATTTGTGTCCTTTATATAGGTGGAGTTGTGGGTGTGTCTTTGTTCTCTGTCCCCACCCACCCCCAGTATTTATTGGCTTGGTAATTGCTTGTTTGGCCTTTTTTGGGTGATTTTTCCTTTGTGCTGTTTGTGTATGTTGGAAACGTTCTTGTGACCGAGTCGGACCCTGCATTGGTCTCGTACGGTGTTCTCCGTTTCGTTCAAGCTGTGTTTGTGCAGTTTTCTATGCTGCGTACGCGTCGGTCGCGGTGTATTGTGTTGCTTCGGCTCGGTTTTGTATGCGTGTCGGTTGTACGGCTTGTCCTCCGTCCGACTCGCTCGTGGTTTTCGCGCCTTGCATCGTACTTAGCGGTTTGGAGTTAGCGTATACGTTTCGGTCGGATTTGTTCCGGGTGCGTGTCGGTCGGTTGGCTTCGCGTGTTTTTCCGGCCGGATTGCTGTTTTCCGTGCGGCTCGGTCGGTCGACTTGGTTTCGTTACGTGTCGGTCGGATTTTTCGCGCCTTGCATCGTACTTGGCGTGTCGGGCGCCACGGGTACGTGTCGGTCGGTATTTTTTCCGGATCCGAGTCGGTCGGTGCTTTTTCCGGCCCGAATCGGAATCGACCCCTTAGTCTCTACCTCCCACATTACCTCTTAGAAGCCTTTAACTGCCCACACTCGCTACACTGACAGGCAAGTGCAGAAAGGGTGTACTTGGCCCATTTTATAGAGCTTCTAGGACAGTTCCCAGGAAACCAGAGGCAAATGGCTCCAATCACCGCAGTTGTGGTCCAGTAGCCCCTGCTTGCCCTGTGGCCCCCTGTAACGGGTATGACAGGTAACTGTGAATAAAGGGGATGTTTTTCACCTCAGGGTTCTGAGTTACATCACAGAGAACTCAAGCTTCGCTTTCGTTGTCTATTGTATGTCACTAAGAACCCCCCAGTGAAAAGCATCCCTGTTATTCACAGCAACGCATCAATAATTCTATTTAGAACATTGGAATGTTGAGCGCTCTATTGAAGACAATTGAGTGCTCCGGGTTTCTAATGGCTGGTAGAAGCCCGGAGAGCAACATTCCAATGTTTTTTCATTTCACAGCTGTTGCTGTGAACAAAGGCCTCTCGGAGACCGAAGAGATTTAAACACCCTCGGGTTCCAAGAGGCCTTTGTGTTTACAAATTAGAACATTTTACCCTCTAGGGGCGGAATGTTCTAATAGCCTTAGAGCCCTCTGTAGTGCGCTCTACCAGCCATTAAAGGCCCGCTCCCTTGTTAAAGGCCCTCGCCTTCTGCTTGGGCCTTTAACGCTGGAGTGGGCCTTTAATGGCCGGTGGAGCCCACTACGTCGGGCTCTAAGGCTATAATAGATTCTAGACCCTGCTGTCTGTGATCAGTCGCAAAAGTCATTTAGTTGATTCCAGTACCCACTGAGTTGGAATCTACGTATTTTTGTCTAAATACAGGGAGCAGAGCAGCGAGACTGCAGATGCCTCATCCTCTCTAGGAAGTGCCCTAGTCCAAGCACAGTGCAGCGCCCGTGAGCACAGTTTCTGCTGCCATGGTAGGTTCTGCCCCTACCACCCAGTAGCAGGGAGGTAACGGTGTGCTTGGGATGAGGTTGTGCAGATGAACTTCTGGCGCATTATTCAACAGTCACTCTACAAAGATTGCTCCCTGAACTGTGGCAGTGACCCTCAGGAGAAGGAGCATCATACGGGCTTACCAGCAGCACACAGGACTACAGGAGTCAGATTGTGCAGCTGGTGGCGGTAGGCACAACCACAATGTTTTGCAAAATACTGGAAAATGGCTCATGGTCATTCTGATGGTGTCTCACCCACTACTCTGTGGGCAAGTGCACAGCTTTAGAGCCAAAGGAAGAAGAAAAGAGCTGGTTTTGGAATGTGAATCCATTAAAATCATTGGAGACAGCACATTTTTCAAGGGTGGGGAAGTGTTTTCTGGGTTGGCGATCCCTTTGAAAATTATTGGAGGCGTTTTGCCTTGTTGGAGACAGGCACCCTCCAAAGGGAGCTATGCCGCCGCCCTAAAATTCACAAAGCCAACTTCCCCAGTCCCCACGTTCTTCCAGCAAGTGATTGCCTCCTTCTCCATCAAGCAGGGGAGGGAGGTGCTGCCAGCCATCCCAGAATGGTGAGGGGGGGTTGTGGAGGGTGTGGGTTGGTGGCTAGGGAGGATTCAGCCCTTGCGGGTTATAGGCCTCCAGTGCTGTGAAGAGGTGTGGCACAGCGGCCAGAGCAGCTGACTCCTGAGCGCAGGGCTCCTGGTTCGATCCCTGCCCCCCAGTGCCTGGATACCCTTAGGGGTGATAAGTTTGCGCTTTGCAAAATGTGGAATTATACTTATAGGCAGGAAACAAGACAGCAGAGCCTGGACCCTCTAGATAATCCACATAGCATACCTGCTAAGAAAGGAGGTACACATCCTTATGTAAAGCGCTCTGATACCTTCGGGTCTAGCCAGCGCTATATAAAACTCATAAAATAAATAAATAAATACATCCAAACGCTTCACAAAATAGGACTAATACAAGCCACTTCCACGACTGAATTACAAAGCAGGCATGCAACGCTGTACTACACTAGCACAGGTGACAACCTAGTTCTGTTGTCCCCAGTGCCCTCTGAGGAACACGAAGGAGAGAACAAGTCTGTACACCCCCTCTCAGCCGCTAGAACTCTTTTCTCCAGTATCCATGGTGCTCTGAGGAGACAGTATTTAGAAGTCCTGGCATAGCCCTCGCCCTCCCATCAGCCAATCGTAGAGTGGCATACAGCATTTGCATATAACAGAGTAAGTGTGCCATGCTTGTATTAGTACCAATTGTGATATGGATGGTCTTTTTTATAGCAAAGGCAGACAACGAAAAACACAGGATTACTGCCCATGCTATGCCCCATTTCCGTAAAACCAGTGCCATAGCTTAGCCCCGTGCCCTGCACCAAAACTAAAAATGGAAAGCAAACATGCATGAAGGCACAATCACTTTTATCCACACAGGCCGCTGCAACATATGACATATCAGAATTCTCAAATATGGCAGCTTGGGGTTTTTGATTGGACTCTGAAATTTCCATTTCTGGGGTTTGAACACTTCTCTTGTGACAGACATAGTTTCTAGTGATCCATAAGGCATGTCAAATAGAAGACAGACTGGTGGAATGCATAATACGGAGCCCACTGAGCTGCGTCTATAAACGCACATGCCTAAAGGTTTCGCTGAGCCGTCAAATGGAGTGTCCGCCATGTCTGGGTGCTTGGGAGAGCCCATCCCCAACCTTGCAAACCACCAGCAGCCTACACACCTTCTTGGCCTTTGGTATCTGCTTGCTCTGGAGCCCCATCTCCTGCGATCCACCCTCCCGGCTCACTGTAGCTCCATCCAGTCTGAGGAAGCAGTGCTTTCGTGCCCGGGCTTTGGATCTCCTTTTGCGGAAGCACAGGGCAGCTAGAAGAGGTTTCACTGACCCTTGTTGGCTGCAGTAGTTATGCTCCTTGGAAACGGCGCTCTGATTGGGGCAGAGAGCCATGTCCCCACCAACCACAGACAGCGCCAGCGTCTGTTTTGGTAAGTCTCCGGCAGCAGAGAGGCCTTGGGTCTGGAAGCGTGCTTCTCCATGGAAAGCCCCATTGGAGTCTTCGGGGGCGGCAGGCGTTCGGCGGGGGGAATCAAGTTTCACTTTGTTGACTTTACGCTGAATGGACGGAGTCCCAAGATGAGCCTATGGAAAAGACAACAGAGGGAGACACTTAGGCTGAAGGGGAGATAGCAGTTTGGAAGGAGACAATGTCAGAGAAGAAAGACATCAGAGAAGAAAAGTGCTTGTTATTACACACACTTTCATTGTACTTTCATAGTCTTGCCTCTTAGATGAACGAGGTCAGCTTAAAATGTTTCAGAGACCTAAATATTGTTGCCGAACTACAGGCAAAAAAGCTGTGAGATTGATTTCTCTTGCCTATTATTTAATAGCTAAAGTTCATCAAATGTATGAAGATCTATCAAATTTATGTCACCGTTTTTATACGCAAGGTTTCGCTTAAACACGTTTCCCTTGTTGACCTTGCTTGGGAACTAGGGAAAAAAGATTCCTTCTGTTGCTTTACCATTGATCCAATCTCCACTGAAGCTACATAATATGTATTTTTCATTATCCCATGATACTATCATCCTTGTAGGTTTAATCTATGTCAGTCATGGGCGCGTGTGTTCCCTTTTCCCCACCAAATAGGGAGAAGCACCCTTTCAATCAAAGTCAAAGACTGAAAACAAGAAAGGGATCCCTTTTGTATCATTCGCTCTTGGTCATTCATACCAATCCCCTCTTTTTTTCTATAGGGAAAAAAGACAACCATTCACCCTTTTGTTACTATCTATTCCACCATTTTGACACTGAACTCTGTATGTAAAAATGTCCGATTTATTCCAGAAATATTTTCTTAATACATCGTTACATATTTCATGCAATATATTCTGTACAAAATTTCATTACAATAAAAAAATCTTTATATTTAAGAACAATTGTTATGAATATTGTTTTTAAATATAAAGACTTTTTATTGTAATGAAATTTTATACAGAATATATTGCATGACATAAGTAACGATTTTTCAAGAAAAGATTTTCTGGAATAAATTGGACATTTTTTACATACAGAGTTCAGGGTCAAAATAGTGGAATAGATGATGATAACTAAAGGGTGAATGGTTGTCTTTTTTCCCTGTAGAAAAAAAAGAGGGGATTGGTATGAATGACCAAGAGTGAATGATACAAAAGAGATCCCTTTCTTGTCTTCTGTGTTCACCTTGCACCAGAGCAGCTAGGGATTTGCAAACTATACCTTAAGAGGAGTTTCCGATACACAGAAAAACAAACCCCATACTTGATGCAGCTTCGGACACATTCTGCGCAAAGCTCTCCATCTTCTGCGCCGAACCAAGCTGTTTTATGTAAATTTGATGAGATGGCACCATTTTTTAATTGTTATAGAGACAATAGACCTAACTAAATTATTTTGTTAAATTAACCTTGGGCCAGATGTAGTTGAAACGTGCAACTGCACTTTACATTGAGTTTCCATATTTTGCATTTTTTTCTTTTCTTGGCTCATTTTCTAAATACATTTTGGTGGCTCCTGGTAAATATTTTCCATGTTCTTTATAATAAAATCAATTGCCATCACCAACTGGCAAACATGGTTCTTTGAGTGCACACAAGAGTGGTGGGCTCCGGGCACCGGATTATGGAGCCAGGATTAGAATTTGGTTGGGTGTCTTTCTGCTCACCATAGAACTGCTCCAGCACCAGAATGGGTGTTGGGGTTGCAGGTGTTGAGCACAGGCACTCATTTTGGGCGACTGAGATAGAGTTTCGTCTTCAGGCTTTGGCCCAGAGAATGGCGGAAAAGGGAGACGGAGGACGAATGCGAAAGATAGAAAAACAGTGATAAAGGAAGAAAGCAGGAATAAAAAAGAATCTGCAAGAGTGAGATAAAGAGACAGGAAGTGTAGTGTGGTGGAAGAAAGAGGCATGATGTGGAATGAAAACGAGGCCACTTTGGTATTCAGCAACCTCGGTATTCAGAAGTTGGCTCCTAAGAAAAATGTGGGATATTTGCACTTATCTAATTAATGGTTTACACTTTAAACACTGGCTGTACCTGACAAACTACTGAAACTGTGTGGGAGGCGGGCTTATGTCGAAGCGTGTGCTGCTAGCTTGAAATGCAACGTGTGCTGCCACCATAATTATTCCAGGAGGAACAGGTGACCCAACAGTGGGATCAAAGGAAAAGGAGTTTTAGAATTATGCACTTGTGCATGGTCAGAGATTAACAGAGATCACAAGAAAGGTCTCTACATATATTATTTGGCTTCTGTAGGAATGAGATAGTTAAACGATAACCCAAAAAGTTATGTGAATCTTAAGATGTTCCATTTTGGTTGGCATGAGCATTAGGAAGGAGAGCTAGTGAATGTGTGGAGCACAACAGAATAAGCATATCAAGGATAAATACTCAGGTACAAGACTGGTAAAATAAAGGAACAAATACGATCGAACAGTGATTTTACAGGGAAATAATGAATAAATTAATTAATAACAGTGCTAAGGAGCATTCTTTGGAATACATGAAGGAAATTGATAGACATAAAAGGGAAAGAAAAATACTGAGTGTGAAAGATGCTGTACTATAAACTTGGCTGAAGTTAGGGTAGGAATCGCAAGGATGCCAGAGGAGCGTGGGTGCGAGGCTGTGCACGGCTTTTCGTGTCCTTGTAAATATGACCCCTTTACATACAACACTTTGCGTGAAAGGGGCGTGCCAGGGGTGTTACTGTGGGTGTTCCCACGCAACACCCATGGCTTCAGCCACATTTCCAGATTTACGAGAAATTGCAAACCTGGAAATGCGTCAGACTGCTACACCTCCCCAGGGGAGGCGTAGGGAGGCGCAACGAGGAGAAATGTTTTCATTTCTCCTCGGTTTTTTCCTATTTCTATGAGTGTGCATTCTGCAGCACCCATAGAACAAGGTAATCGCCTCATGTGATTGTTTATGTGCAAGAAGGTGTCCCTTCCTGCACATGAACAATCATTGAAAAAAATGCACTTTTTCAACTTCTATGTGTGCTGCATTAAGCAGCACACATAGAAGTTTAAAAACGCCATTTCCGATTGTTTATGTGCAGGAAGGGACACCTTCCTGCACATAAACAATCATTCCCCTCAATGCAGGCACTCTTACACTATGGTGCAAGGGTGCCTGCGTCGGCGCATGGCAGCAAATTGTGCGCTAGCACAGGGGAGAGCATAGGGATCCATCATATCGTTGTAGATATGACGCATCCCTGTACTTCGGAATTAACCCAGTGCAGCGCAGCCAAAAGGCTTGCAGCACCACGCTGTGTTAAATCCTTGTAAATGAGGCCCATTTTGTCTAGGGGCTTTACAAACCATTGAAAGGAAAACAATAGAATGAGTGTCTTCAATCCTCCTTGCCCTTCAGTTATACTGCGTCCCCTTTGCGTTGGAGTTTTTCTTGCATGCTGCTTTTCTTTCTTCCTAGTAACAAACAACAATGTCTCAACAGGTAATATTTGAAAGACATTTAATCAAATGTAAACAAATCCAGGAAGGAGACAAAAAGGGAGAGGCACCATGATTGAATATCACGATCTGTATTAGGTTTTGTAGCGGAAAGGCATTAATTTCAGACAGCAATACTTTTCTTCAATATGGGTGTAATCAAAAAATTGCAAACATAGTGCTCGTGAAAGGGCTAATGGCGCAAGTGAGGCACGTGATAAGGTGACAGCGACAAAGGCGTAATTAAAATTGGTACATAACAAGAACAATGAGGCTACAATTAGTTTGAAACATGTCACACATCAGGTAGTTTCCCCTCGACCTTTGGCTTGCCTCACCACTCTTCCTCCCAGGTACCACCTCCCTGACTCCCTTTCCTTTCTCCTTTTCCTGCAGCAGTCTCAAATAAACTTTGTAATCTCGTCCTGACGATGACCTGAAATCGGCCAGGTCAAAACGCCGTCGACAAAGTACAGGGTTCTCACAGCTTTCTTGGCTCATAACATGTTTCAAACTAATTGTAGCCCCATTGCTCTTCTTATATACAAATTTTAATTACGCCCTTTGTCTCTGTCACCATATCACCTGCCTCACTAGCACCGTTCACCCTTTCATGAGCACTATGTGTGCACTTTTTTGATTACACCCATATTGAAGAAAAGTATTGCTGTCTGAAATTAATTCCTTTCCGCTACAATACCTAATACAGATCGTGATATTTAGTCGTGGTGTCTCTCCCTTTTTTGTCTCCTTCCTGGATTTGTTTACATTTGATAATTGTCTTTCAATTATTACCTGTTGAGACATTATTGTTTGTTACTACATTACCAGGATTTCAACTGGGTTTATGGGATTCCTCCTGTTGTATTTTCCTGCTTTTCTTTCTTCAGCAGGATGTGGGTTCTGGCGTCAAGAGTTACACTGTTGTGACCGGATAGCGGTCCACAGGGTGTTATGCCTTCATCCCCGAATTTGGTAATCGGTACGGGTTTGGTGAGCTGTGAATGAGAATGGCACTAAGATGGAGGCACTAAACTGAATGTGGAACATCTAGATTTCTGAAGACAACATGGAGAAGAACATAACATCTGCCCATTAGGTTCAGGCATGCTTAAAGAACACAATACAATCACAGGTTGTCTCTGTGACATTGTTTCCTAACACAGATGGTAGAATCCTACGTCGTAAGATAAAGTGTAAGTAAACTACATCTGTCGAAAAGAGGATAGGCTGCTAGCAAAAACAGCATGTGAAGTTGTGAAATTCTTTCTCCCACTGTGTTGCAATGCTTTGGAAATTTGACCTCCGGGCGAGCAGAATGCACGGTAGGTGAACACATTCTACATCGCGATCATCTATAATTTCCACCGCAGCATTGACGCGGTCCTCTGCTACTGACCCAAGGTGCACTCATTCCTTGATTGTAGGGTTGGATTGGGAGACCCCATTAGGTTTATTCAATGTAGGTACTTTTTTTTACTTACTTCCCTATTTAGTCGCTTTATAGTAATCATTTGATATCAAAAATCCATGCACCTAACCCTAACTAAGGGTAGGGATACATATGATTATTTTCTGGTCCTAAAGTAACGCCATGGATCCCTCCTGGACCCCTGAGGCATCAAACATGTCGACCTACACACATTGATAGATTGCCATTCTTTATAATTATAAGTTAACAATCTACACATTTTTATCCATACCAAGGGGACCCCTGATTAAATTTGTTGCATGGTAGCCCTTAGGTAGATTTAATTCACCATTTCACTCACCCCACACACCCGCACTCATCATCGTGGCTATATTTAAAAGATCTCCGCCAAAGAGCCCTCTCCCGGGGCCCGTGGGTTATTGCAGAGCCGACCCCACAAGGAGCTAAGCCCGATGATGAAGCATGACAAACTCACAGGTGTGTAAGGGCACTACTTTTCAATAAGGAAGACCATCTCCCTCTTGCTATTATCCATCCTGATGAACACTTTCTTAGGAACAGTTACCCTCCTAGTGTTTTCATACTTGGTCATGGGAGCAAGGGTTCTGGACCTTTTAATAGGTCCCTGTCCCCCCTCTTGTGATTGATACTAGAAATTTGATAGCAATTTCTTCTTAAGTAGCGCTTTCCCTTATTTTTCCTCTCTTAAGTTTCTTTTGAGTCTTTGCCCTTTTTCGTCTTTGGCTTTGTTTGTTGCCAATGTTCTGGCTTACTTTTACTGCCTTCTTCTTTGATCACCACACAGTCAATCAGAATTTCTGAGGACAGGTGGTTTCAGACAAGGGTCATCCTTATCTCACTGCCAGTAAAGAAAAGGTATGGTGAGACTAGTCATAATCACCGCCAGTCGTGGCCGGCATGACTCGTGGGTGGGGGGGGGGGGGGATAATTTAATAATAAAAAAAAAATTAAACTTACCTTCCCGCCGGCCGGGTCCCGTGTCGTCTCCGCTCCTCTCAGGAACAGGAAGCAGGCAGCCAGGCTCCCACCCCTAAGCCAATCACAACGCTGCAAGCAGCATTGTGATTGGTCGGGACGCCGCCCAGCCAGGGGCTAATGGCCCGGCCATGTTCTCCATGAAGGCTGCATTGCAGCCTGCATGGAGAAGAGCAGAGTGCGCATGACTGGTTTGGTCAGCCCCAGAGGGCCGACCAAACCAGTCATGCGCACTCAGGAGTGGACACACCACTCCTCCCCTGCCAGCCCGGCTCGCAGAGCAGCCCCGCCCACCCGCCCGCAACCAAACACTTCTGCTTTCTCGCAGTGCGAGAAGCAGAAACATAAAATGGTAGTTATTAACATTTTATGTTTCTGCTTCTCGCACTGCGAGAAAGCAGTGGGGCGACGCTCCTATGCCCTAGTGGAGGAGCCGCCCCTGATCACTGCACTGATCACACCTAAGCGCTAGATCCACAAGCCCAAACCTGTCTTTCAAAAGAACATGGTAGTGCTTCCCTCTGTTACTCAATGCAAGTGGACAGGGGTCCACCCATCTGCCCACCCCAATTATTAGGAACCAGTCTGCTGAACTTTAAACTCACACAAAAGACTGCCCCATGTTTTGAACGTAGAACTTTTTTGAATCTGAATTCATTACTAGGAACAGGTCCTATCACATTGTTCTGCCAGTGCCTCTGCCTTTCAAGTGGCTTTGTTAACATGATTTCTGTCATGTGACCACACACTATTTATAATTCTATCTGAAAATGAATAATCATTTTCAAAGTAAAGCTTTGCTTTTCATTTTTTGAGTCACATGACCTAATTTCATATTGTTTCACTAATCCTTTTTAAATTAAAAGATATTTATTGTTTAACATATCTACCATGTCTTACAATCATGGTTTAAAATAAGCAAATATTTAAGCAATATTGTTTTTGTAGAAATAAACTTAAAAATCCCATGATCAGTTGATACGATTATTCAACTCTAGTGATCACCTGAGTAAAGACTGCTTCAGATTAGTATACACCAGAGTCACACAAATCACACCATGGAGGGTTATGGTCTTGCTAGGTGACCAGAAGCATGCTCATTATGTGTTGATTTTCCCCCCCAAACCCTACAAGCTTAAAGCAGTTTTTCAGACTTAATGGCAAACTTAAATACGCATGCTTTATGACAAGGCGGCAGGATTAACTGAAGCACAATTTGGTGTCAAGCTTCTCAACCTGTTAGAAGACAGAGGCGAAAGGACTTCGATAGGCGTAACTTAGTGAAATCAACACTGACAACGCCAATATCAGCTAGCACTTGCAGGCACAGTATCTGTTCCTGAGGTGATTCAGAAAAATAAACTTGAATGATCAAATAAATGATTAACATCTTCCAATTATAAATGAAAGTACTGCTTCCATTTAAATTCCTTTTCATGTGTACATTGATTATTATGAGTTTGCTAGATCAATATAAGTGGAATACTAATAATTTCACATGCCAAATTTGTAAAGTTAACATTCTGCCAATAAATGCTCTCTTTTGAGGTGAACAGGCATATTATTTGGGAGGTGCGCCAATCTAATTCAAGCCAAAACTTACCCTCTGCTTTGTCCAATTCAGGCTTATAATATTTCATCCTTACAAACGGATGTGTACAGTGTTGGTTTTGTAAGCTTTATTTATCGGCTCATAAGTGGCACCAACAATCCGCAAAGTATTCTATTAAATCCTTTTAAACTATTTACCACTTTTCATACTTCCTCTCATTGTGTTGAGCAATAGGATGCCCAGACCAATGCCTCGAGGAGCAACAGACATAAATATTTGATCATTCTAACTTGCTCTAATTCCTGTTTAATAAAAAGAACAAACACCACAATATAACGAATGTTTTAAAATGCTATGCTATGTTATTCACTTAATAAAGGGCTGTCAACGCACAGCATGTTTACTATAAAAAAGAAAAAACCCTTAAAAAGTTAAGCAAGTGGCCATCCGAATGGCCATGTATTCCGTATTCGCCTGAAATTTAGATGGTCTTTGAAATTTCCAGTGTGAGCTATTCCATTTTTTAGCATAACCTTTGATTTTCACACGTTCACGTCTAAGTTTTTTTTATCATCCTCTGACTTGGCAGTGAATCCAGTTGTTGATGTAGACTCAAAATCAACAGAGCTAAGACTCCAGCATCATGTGTATATACGAAACAGGAACTGCGCCACTGTTTTATTCAAGACAAGATTGATTGTTATTTTGAGACGTGCAGGTAGATCTGTGATAAAGAGGTTCAATACAAAAGGCATTAAGATATGCCATTTTCCCAGTTCGTGATATATGAAAATTTTAGGTATAGTATATCCATCTACGAATAATTACTCTGCATTCAATTTTTTATGTGCAATTAAATAATCAAATCTAAGAAAATCCTTGATAAAATCTCGTATTGGAGCTTTAACCATAGTTTCTTCCTGTGTATAAACCACGAAGTATGGTCTAGAGGGTTTCTGGGAAGTAACAGTTCTACCACAAAGGGATAACCTGCAAGTGCTAGCCTGGAGGCCTAGGGGCACCAAGGTGCGCCTGAAAACTCTGAAGCGGAAATTACTTCATCTCATTTCTGGAAGGATAACCTATTATCACCCTGGGCTTTTGCCCAAGGAAAGGGTGAGCACCTTGCTCAATTCCCAGCTAAGTACATTTAACAAAGAAGGTGCACCAGGCCTTTTTGAAAAGAGTATTCTCTCTGCAACTGAGAAAAAGTCTCCAATTGTCAACAGTAACAACTCAGGTTGTATTAGGAAAGCATTTCTATTTTTCTCTTTTCATCAGTGCTCTATTAGATATAGTATATTTAGATCAGAACTAAAACTTTCAAAGTTGTTTAACTACCCTACCTACCTGGGCCTGGCATCTCTCAACTAGAACTTGGAATTAAAATGCCAAGGGAAGAATCCTAAATGTGTGTACCGCAAGAACAATTTGCTTCTGAACCACCTTCCAAGATCAAGTAGAGCTCACAGGGCCTTTCAACTGAGAGCTTGAACTCACTAAACAGCACAAGATAACACTGGAGATATAATCACTTACAAGCCCAGATTAAAGATTGACCTTACCATTGCACTTGCATCCTCCTGTAGCCTTGGCTGCTTTCGACGCGATCCACAGAGCCGCAGACTAAGAGAAGAGAGAGCTGTGTGTGGTCAGAGACTCTCTCCGGGACCACTGCTGGTAAGGCCCTTGTGAGGTCCATCTGTGCTGACCTCAGGCAATGACCTCACAGTATGCTCATTGTGATTCTCTAGGTGACTCTTACAGTCATCACTAGGATACATGTTTATCTCCTAACATCGATGTCGTGTACAGAGAAGTGGGTGAGTAGTGCTTCATTGTAAAATGAACTGTTCTTTGCTGGTGTCTAGAATACTTTAGGAGTTTAGGGTCTTACTGTCAACAAGGTAAGCGTGGCCCTCCTGAGAAAATGGTGTTATATGTGCAGCTGAATATTTGTGCGCAGCAAACATGATTCTCAATAATTTGAGATTAGCCAGCGAAATGTAGGTAGAGGCACTCATTGTCCAATTGCACATCTGTGCTTGATTCCCATTCAGGACACGTGCCTCATGAGACGGCCTTCCAACATCAGAACGGCCAAAAGAGAGAAAAAGCTGAGTCTGAAAACAAGGGAATTTGCAGTACGAGACAACCACAGAAGCTCACTTACACCAACTGACACAAATTTAAGTACAAGTGGGTCATCTTTATAGTGGCCAAAGAGAACCTGCAATAGCTGTGACAGGAAAGGCACCCGTGCTCAGAGTCCTTACCTCTCAGTACTTAGCCCATGGTAGATATAGGGCCTATGCTGAAGGGGAGAATTACAGAGGAGATCACACAAAGAAGGAAGAGGATCTCAAAGGAGAGAATCCTAAGCACCAGATTATGTAAGGTCTTGTATAAGATACATTTATGGATCTTTCCTATAAGGCAGAGTCCTAAGAAACAGGAGACATAACAGCTGGTGGAGCTGAGGTCAGAGAAAAAGTGGTTATTTGGCTCCTTTCTTTGCTTGTACATGTGCATACCAAGAACTCTGCCTGCTTTCTTGGTATAAAATGGCAGGTGGAGGGGGACTGCGCCACATCATGGCTTGTGGAGAGCTGTGGATGAGGGATGGAAAACAAGAAGGAAGAAAAGAGCGAGTTGATGATCGGGGAGGCCGGAATTAAGTAGAAAGTAAGAAGATGGGGAAGGAGAAGAGAGTACAAGAAAGAAACAGAGACAGGAAGGGTGTAAAAAATCCTATAGTAAATGGGGGGCATATAGAATGAGAGGGTGGAGACAAAATTGTGGTAGAAGGGTATAGGGATAAGATACTCTCAGGTAAGATGGCAAGAAGGCAATAATGAAGTGGAGGGAGAGGAGAAGAACACATGGAGGGGATGAAAGCGCACAATAGGGGTACAAAGAAACTGAAGAAGGAAGAAGCAGGTAAGAGGGGGACATATAACGGAAACTGAGGTGCAGAGTGGCAAACTGGGAAGAAACCAACGTAAATAGGGTGAAAGTGAGGAACAAATAAAATGGGAATCCAAGGAAGCCATTATGTTGATAAGAGCTGTGATTGTGTACCCTCACTGTTGAAAGAGAGGTATCCTCCAAGGCAAACACATTTTACTAAAAGTACCTTGGCTTACTTTCAGTAGCAGAGCATGAGAGAAAAAGTGAGAAAATGTGTAAGGCATGTGTACAACAAAGCCATCCACACAACTGTTTAACATGAGAACCAAAGAGCATACTATGTTCACAAGTTGAATAAAAAGATAACTTTATAATGAGAACAGAAGTAGAAAAATGGAAAAGGCATTAAAAATTATACAAAAATCGAATTTAACGTAAAGCCTCTGGCTCCCCTGACCCATTTAGTGGCGGGGAACCTGCTGACTGTTCTCCGGCAGAGCATCTTCCGACGTGCAATAATTTGTGTCGGCACATCTACCACAAGGACACTCACTCTAGTGCACTGGATGGTGGGCAGTCAGCACTTGGGTACCAAGAGGCAGTGGCCTTTGGAGGACTGTTCACCAGGTTCTAAATGACCACCTGGAGACCATTGTCGAAACAGGAATAGGTGGGCAGCACAGCAACTGGATATTCAGAGCAACTAAATGTTTCCAGAAACTCTCTTGCGGCCAGTCACGGTTGCTGCCAATATGCAATGGGGGGCGGCACCGCAGCAGCAGAGGTGGGGGCGGCCGGAGGGGGAGAAGGGTTGAATAAAAAAACTCCCAAAAACTACCTGATCCTGCGGTTGCTCCGTGCTTCGGTGCTCCTCCGTTCTTCTGCTGCTCCCGACAGTCCAGAGCAGCACCGGGATTGGCCTGAGCAGGCTGGTTTGAGGCTCTGCTCAGGCACAGGGAGTCTAACTGTACGTCTGTTTGGCCGGCCTAAGACAGCCGTCCAAATAGACATGTGCACTTAAAAGTGCACCAACCACTCCTCCCTGTGACCCCAGCCCCGCCGCGCCCTATACACACTGGCTCAGCCAGCAGGTGAAAAATAAATCGATAATAATATATTGTTTTATTTTTCAGCTGCTTGCTCTGAGCCAGTGGGGCGACGCTCCGCCGCCATTGCGGAGGAGCCGCTGCTGCTTGGAGCCCACAACGCCACACAGGATGGAGAGAGTCTGTTCTTTATGGCTGCAAACTACTTACTAATGCATATGAGAACAGAATGCATTCTTGCACTTTATTTACTTCAGAACGTATTCCCAAGCTTTTGATACGATTCCCTTGTTAGAACCAGCAAATAAGAAGCTGTCCCCATTAGTTGACTCAGCCGTCCACAGCTGGTCACTGATTTCCCCTGTGCACGGCGTTTATTTCATCTGAATCTATCTAGAAGCAAGTTCTGCACCAATGCACAGCAGGCCACCAAACCCCAAGGGGCATATTTATGAGCCAGTTTGTGTCACTCTTGCATGCAACGTGGTGCAAGAGCAAAGCAAACCTTACGTGTGATTTCTGAAGCCACTCAAGGCCACTCTGCATGGCCCTGAGTGAGTCCATAAATCTGGAGTAAGGCAACACAGCGCAAATCACTGCATTGCCTGATTCTGCCCTGGGAAGGCGTTCCATGGGCGCTGCGTGGGTGTTCACCATGGTGCAACTCCCATGGTTTTTGAAGCAGAACTGGTAAACCTGGGAATGCACCAAAAAGATACACCTTCCCAGGAGAGGCATAACGAGGAGAAATATCTTTATTTCTCCTTGTTACTTCCTCTTTCTTTGTGTGCTGCAGATCTTTCTATGAGTGCTGCATTCTGCAGCACACAGATAGAGGAATATGCCTCTCAGGATTATGTTTGTGCAGGAAGGTGTCCCTTCCTGCACTAAAACAATCCTGCATGCAAAGCAGGCATCCTTGCACCATGGTGCAAGGGTGCCTGCATTGGGGCTAGGCTGCCAAAAGGGCGCCAGCGCAGGGGAAAAAGAAGGAATGCACCGTATTGCCTTAAAAATGGCACATTCCTGCCCTTTTCTTTGCCATGCATTGCAGCGCAGCATGGGGACATTCTCGTAAATAGGCCCCCAAGTCTTTTCACATAACTGGTACACGTGTAACTCGTCTTCCTGGCAAATCCAGTCAACTCAGAAACACTCCACAGGGCAGTTACCTTCACTAGGTGCAAGGTCATCTCAAGTCGCATCACATGACGTCGGAGCGGAGATTCACAAAAAAAGAGGCAGGAGACATGTCTCATAGGAGCTCAGACGACAAGTACAACCTCACACCTCTCTTCCATCTCTACTGTTCTTCACCACTAACTCGGGAATGGTTTTCATTAAAAAAAAAACATCTCTGTACCCTTATTTGTGCGTCTTCAAAAACATATATACCAGGCCCAAGTTGTCTTCGGGGCTGCGATCAGACAACGCCCCACCAAAGTGAAATTTATAGCAGCAAACCCATACATTTCCCCTTCTGCCTGGATTACCTGAGCTTTGTATCTCATCTCCTTGTAAATTTCCGAGCTCACAAAGGCAAGGAAAGTCAAGAAGAAATTAAGGGGGGGAGGGGGAGGTCAGGAAGACGAACTGTATGGTACTGTGGCTAGGAATTAAAACATAAATAGCCAATCTGAAAACAGGGTTCATTGGCTTAGGTTCCTGTTTGGTTTTTTATCCACTGCCAGACAAGCATATTCCTTTTAAGGCTTGCCTTTCCTGTTCCCTTTGTGAAACAGGGCCTAGATTGAAATACGGTTCACGCAGAGGTGCCTAATGCGTTTCAAAAACATCTCTCTAACCTCAGACTGGTTCAAGTGCACCATGTATTGGGGGAGGGGAGGTCTGCAGTCTCCTGCCGCTTCACACTGCACAGGTTATGTATGTGTTTCACCTCTCCATGTCCAAGCTGCGCCAGGTCAGTTCGACTGACAAGAGGGCAGCGCTCAAAATAGGACAATATCTCCTGACACAAAGCATTCAATGCTGAGGTCTGGATAGCAAGGCCCCTGGGAGGTAAAAATCTAGGGGTCCAATAAAACAACAAACAAGCATTTGCAATGCAATAGATCTCGCATTTGCGAGAGTTTAAGCTATTGGCATTGTAAATGACAATGCCTTTTATTTATCTGTTTAGATAATTAACACATAAATAAAAGGCTTTGTCATTTACAATGCCAATAGCTCAAACTCTTGTAAATGGAAGACCTATTTCATTTCAAAGAAGCGGCCGCCATTGTCCCGGGCTGCTTGGAAAGTGAACGCATCATGGCATGCTGAATGCTGCAGGAAAGCATGCCGTGCCTGCAGTAGGAGAAACTCATTAAAGAAAATAGTGCTCACAGACTAAATAAGACATACGGTGTAACAACAGAAGTAAAAGGGCCAGTCCTCATGGGAGGTTACAAATGAAGACAAGGCTGTACTAAGGAGGGACTAACAAGCCTATTAACAAATCAGAAGCCAGCATTTACAAAGGACAATGACACAAGCCAATGAAAAATATGGGTGGAGAGTGGGCGGAGCTTCAAGTCCATACACAAACACAGCATGCCTCACAGAGCTGCGAATGCGCTGCCCAGGCTCGACCGAAAAACGGTGAAACCCCAGGGGGAATGGAAGTTCCTAGAGGAAAGAAAAATAGGAGTTGAGGAGAAAGGGGCAAATAAGATCGAGAACAAGGAAAATAACAAGGAAATTGAAGTGGAAAAAGTGGGAGAACGACAAACCAATGCGAAAGAGGGAGAGGAAATGGTCAAACATGGCAGAAAGGAAGGGGTGAACAAAGGAGAAAGGCGCGAAAACGTGGGACGAGCAGAGAATAGAACACAAGGCACAACAGAGATGTTTTAAGGCAATTGCCCAGGGTCCCCACATTACTATGGGCCCAGTGAAAGTGAATTTTTACTCTATGTTGCTTCAGTCTATTTCTCTATTTCACCCTTTGACATATAATTCAATATTGTTTGGCATCATGGGGCTTGAATTAGAAGGAAATGGGTAATACAATGAAAGGTTGTTCTGAGCAGGGGCCCGTAATTCCTTAAGATGACACTGAGGTATGGCACCAGAATAAGAGGGCTAAATAAAGAAAGGGGTACTCTGAGGGAGAATGGAACAAGCAGATGAGTAGTGGGGCAAATGGAAAGTGGAAGGGAGAAAGTTGAGACTACAGATAAAAAGTAAAATGGAGGGTAGAATGGTAGATGGAAAAGGAAGCGTGGTCAGTACAGTACAGAGGGAGTAAAGGGGAAGAGAGGAACAAATAAAAGTAATAGAGGTGTAGGTGCGAAGGAGTGCAAATGCGAGAAAAGAAGGGCAAAATGATGACCCTGAGCGAGGAAGAGAGGCAAATAGAGGAACAATGAAGGTTTAATAAAGAGTGGAAGAAATGGAAAATGGGGATGGTTAGACATGGTCAAGTGGAGGGAAGAATGGAAAGGGAGATACAAAGGGATTAATGAGGTGAAAAGTTTATTTATTTATTTAATGTGCCTTTCTCCCTCCTAAGACAAACTCCCGCAGGCATTCTTGCATCTACTGTATTTTTGCAACCGGGACACCTTTTGAGAGCAAAGGAACAGATACAGGCCTCTTGGCAATACGTTCATCTTAAGGACGAAATATAGATGGGGCTCAACTCTTAGGCCTTCGTAGATTTGTTTACAGGCAACAAGTGAGTTGGCCTCCTCCAGCCCACCAACCTGGAGGCCAGGTCAGCTCAAGGTATCTAGTGGTGTTATTTCAGAATTTAGCCTCACTGAGCAGCAATGGGAGTGGGGATTTACTAGGGTTTGTTTATTGACCCTGAAATCGGAGACTTAAAAAATCTGATTGAGCTCCTCCGGCACTGCTGGTGGGGAGCACTATTAATCCATCACGATCAAGAAAACGTCATCCATGTAGAGGCAGATTTTGTGATCAACTCTGGCCGAATTCGTAGGGCGAGCGGTTACAACACCAACAAGCATTTGCAATGCAATAGATCTCGCATTTGCAAGAGTTTAAGCTATTGGCATTGTAAATGGCAATGCTTTTTATTTACGTGTTTTGAAAACTAACGCATATATAAAAGGCATTGTCATTTCTAATGCCAAAAGCTCAAACTCTCGCAAACAAATGTTTTTTTTTTTTTTTGTAAAAGCGCTCCATGCCGTGCTTTTACTTTAATTGTGGCCGCACCCCTTTCTTTAGACGTGGCTCGCTGTCACCTGAATACGGCTAGCAGTGTCTAAAGAAACGGGCGTGACCACTATTAAAGTAAAAGCACGGTATGGGGCGCTTTCACACAAAAGTAAAAAACAAAGATTTTGTAGCGCGCCTGTTAAAGTTCGAGCGGACTGCGCCGACAAATAAAATAAAGAAGAGCGGCCACTAAAGTTAAAGCGGACCGCGCTGACAAATAAAATAAATAAAAAGCACGGCCACTATAGTTAAAACGGACTGCGCTGGCAAATTAAATAAAGAAGCGCGGCCGCTATAGTTAAAGCGGACCGGCCGCCGTTTGTCTTAAAAATATAAGAGCGGGCGGCATGCTGCGTTGTAGGAAAGCACGTCGTGGGTGGAATAGGGGAATATCAATAATGAAAATAGTGCTCACAGACTAGATAAAGCAGACTGTGTAACAACACAAGTAAAAAGTCCAATCCTCATGGGAGGTTGCAAATGCAGACAAGGTGGTATCAAGGAGGGACTACTAAGCCTATTCATGAATTATAAGCAACGATTTAGAAAGGACAGTAACAGGAGCCAATTGAAAAGATGGACTGGAAATGGGCGGAGCTTCAATTCCATACCTGAATACAGCATGCCTTGGTAAACAGCGCATGTGCTGCCCAGGCTCGACCTAAAAAAGAGGGGAGAGAATGGGCACCCATGTCTAGTTCCCCTCTAGAGAGGAAATGCAGGATCCTAAGTCAATTAGGTCAGATAAACGCTACCTGGCTTTTATACCCTCCTAAAACCCATCCTATCATTTTTCCCCAGTTATATCTTGCTCAGTATGGCCTCCTGGAAAACCAGCTTACTGCATCAATTCCTTTCTAGTAAAAGAAGCAAGGCTGGGAGCCCCTGTTTGCTTAATTTTCCCACCAAATTTGCTACTCTTCTAACGTTATTGCTTGTTTATCTTTTTTCAATGAAGCTGGCTTGGTCTGCATCAGTCAAACCTGGCATATGGTTTTCAAGCCTAATATGAGGATTTTCGTGAAATGTTTTGCATCTGCACTTAGGAGTGCTAGAGATCTCTAGGAGTATTCCTCCAGGCTTTTCTTTAGCGTTGGCAGGAGAGTGATGTCAGCCTTGCACATGGTGGACGTCAGGCCTGTGGGACATGAGAAAGTGTTTTAGAGGGGCACAATAGCTTTACCTTGCTGAGCAATGCAGATTTTGTAGGACATCAGGAATTTGCCAGAGCCGTGTGTCTTCTTATGGTGCATAGATTTTAGGGTGTTGCAGAGCTCAGAATGTCTATGGGCTTCTCCAAAGAATCCTTCACTGACACCGGGAGTTGGCATTGGGCAGCCTTCTAGGTATGCATAAATGTCTTCCTATCTCTTTTTTTTGCAAAAAACTTTATTGCCATTTTCATAAACAATACCGCACAGCAACAGTGGTAATTCGGAGGGCGCAAACATCAAACAATAAATACCATACTGGTGCATTTAGGATACACACCCTTCCCACAACAGCTGTTACCTCCTAGCGGAGGGTCAATGATCCAGACAGATTACCAATAACAACTCGCCAACTCTCTAAATGTCTTACTATCTCTTCTCCCCTTTGGTTCAGAGTGACTTGAAACAGGTCTGGATGGCCAATTATTTAACACGCTTTAAGAGTCCCTATGTGCCATGTGCTGTCTTGATTTTAGTTTTATATGTGCTTGCCCTCTGTAGATGTAACCTCCTGGTCAGGAGTGTGCCCATTTTTTCTCCCTTTACATAATCAATATGCGAGTAGGAGTAATGGAGGTGCATATAATAAGTGTAAACCACCATCTGTAATCCCCATCATCCAGATGGTGGTTTCTCCATATATCTAGCAGTCCCCAGTCTGCCAGTGTCCTCTGCAGCCTACTACACATAATGCCCACTCTTGATATTTTGTGAGTTCTGTGAAGCTCCAGGTCTTGAAGCAAGTTAAAGTTCCCTCCCAGTATCATCTCTCTCTCCACACTTATAAGGAGCTCTTGTAACGTTGAACAAAAGGTGTCTTGAGATCTGTTTGGGGCGTAGAGGTTGAGAAGAATATATGGTTTGTGGTGCAGAGGTAGTTGGACTCTAATTCAGGCCTCTCGTTATCTTGTTGTCGATCCCACTAACATTGTGTTGTTTGCAGAGGACCACCACATCTTTTGTTTTCAAATCTGCTGAAGCCCAAAACTGATTGAGATAAAGCCTATGGCGAAAGAGATTACGTTGGAGCAGATGCGTCTCCTGAAAGATTACTATATCTGGGTCATGTTTCTAGCTATTTTATGTTAGGAGATAATAGTTTTAATACTGTTGTGACTACTTCTGTGCTCACATTCCCTCAGATAAGCCGTAGCACCACGGTTCACTCGCGCTCCCTTAAAATATAGGCTGTCTAGCCAGACTTGATCTGAGACCCTTGTATAACAGGTTCCGATGGAGGGAACTTAGGAGGGCTTACCCCCGTCACTTCGGCTAGAATTCATGCCAGAGTAGGTGGATTTGAAACGTTCCCTAAGTAGTACTACCATGAACAAAAGTAAGGACACTGTAGGTGAGTTGTGCCTCACCCCCATCCAGGCTCTGTCTTAATAACCGTTCAAGAGTGTGACAAAGACAGCCTTGCATTCATCCCTTTGAGCACTGGAGGATGCCCTGGCCCCCAAAGTTGTGGCAGACCCGGCTATCAGCCCAATAGAACGGTGCACCAAGGGCAGTGTCCCGTTTGTCAGTAAGGCTTAGTAGGACTTCTCAGGTTGGCTCTGGTGTCTCCTCCAAGAGCCATCTCTCTGTTAGACAGCTTGAGCCTCCTCTGTAGCAACTAAATAATCTCCCTCATCCCCTCCTGTGGTTGTGGTGCTGTACAAGATGGTCACCTCAGACTCAATTTGTAGTAGCTCATGCCCCTCCTTCAGGTCAGCGACCATCGGCTCCCGGCCCTGCCAAGTGAACAATTGAATGGCTTTGGGGGACAGCCACCAGTATTTTACTCGCTTCTTGCATAATTCCTGGGAACTGGATGTAGTTCTTGCCTCCTCTGCATGGTAACGGAAGAGAGGTCTTAGTACAGGAAGTGCTTACTGTCACCATAGAAGTACTCTTTCTGTCAAGCGGGTGCCATTAGTCTCTGCCTGAGACAGGAGTCTGTGAGCACACTCCTCGGTTCGGCATATGACTGGTTGTAGTAGTGTCCCACTCTACGAGCTGACTATGCTTATCGGGCATAGAGAATCCTCTTCATGGATTCTTATGAGGATTTCAAAAGACACACATATATATCCCCTCCCTCAGCACCCCTATTAAGATTGCGGATTCATCTGCTGTCTCTTGGAGATCGGTTCTTTATAGCATCACATTTCTTTTGGAGGTTCCTTGTTTGTGATTCCAGGTGGGCAATGGTCCTGTGGACGAGTCGAATCATCTCTTCTCTGACCACCAGTCATGACTCCGCAGCTTTAAAGAGCATGTCTGCCTTGATTTCCACAACGTTCTTTCCCAGCTCTGTCCACTGTCCACGTGGGTCCCGGGCTCACTGTGCCAATGGAATCAAGCTATCCTGGCTGAAGAGGGGTGAAACCCCGAAACCGGTCCTAGGATGCTTGTTTCCGGTCCAGGGAGGACCTGGCTTGGCAGTTCGGGCTGGACTGTTCCCATGAGGCACAGGGTCAAGACTGATTTGCATATGGCCAGGTCTAAACTGGGGTGGCATGGTGAGCAAAAGAATGATGGATTTAACCCAGATCTATTGACTGGGGGTGAATGTTTTGATTTGTTCTGCATTCCGTCCATCAATTGTGTGTCTTTTGCTTCCTCGCCCTAAGTGCGCCGGGTATGCCCAGACGTGGGTCCCGGGCTCACTGTGCCACTGGAATCAAGCTATCCTGGCTGAAGAGGGGTGAAACCCCGAAACCGGTCCTAGGATGCTTATTTCCGGTCCAGGGAGGACCTGGCTTGGCAGTTCGGGCTGGACTGTTCCCATGAGGCACAGGGTCAAGACTGATTTGCATATGGCCAGGTCTAAACTGGGGTGGCATGGTGAGCAAAAGAATGATGGATTTAACCCAGATCTATTGACTGGGGGTGAATGTTTTGATTTGTTCTGCATTCCGTCCATCAATTCTGTGTCTTTTGCTTCCTCGCCCTAAGTGCGCCGGGTATGCCCAGACGTGGGTCCCGGGCTCACTGTGCCACTGGAATCAAGCTATCCTGGCTGAAGAGGGGTGAAACCCCGAAACCGGTCCTAGGATGCTTGTTTCCGGTCCAGGGAGGACCTGGCTTGGCAGTTCGGGCTGGACTGTTCCCATGAGGCACAGGGTCAAGACTGATTTGCATATGGCCAGGTCTAAACTGGGGTGGCATGGTGAGCAAAAGAATGATGGATTTAACCCAGATCTATTGACTGGGGGTGAATGTTTTGATTTGTTCTGCATTCCGTCCATCAATTGTGTGTCTTTTGATTTCCACAACGTTCTTTCCCAGCTCTGTCCACTGGGCATGTAGATTGTCAGACACTGTTCTTTCAAGACATTTTGAGCTCTGCCAATCAATCTTGTAGGTCATTCTTCAAGAGAGGATCAGAGATCGCCAGTGGGTCCCCTTCACCAAGCAAACACCACCTATCTGGTTTAACTGGGAAGGGCAGATGCAATGAGGCCAGGATACTTGCACCAAGGTCTGCAGGAGATCACAATCTTCCGAGCAGAAACCATTGCATAGTCACCCACCGGGCAGCCAGTCAGGGCCCCATCATTGCAGTAGGACACTAAGGCATTGTGTGTACCCAGACGGAGTGGTCCAGCATTAATGGCGCTGTTCTTCCTCCCCCCAGGAGAGCCTTTGCTGATATGACCCACACCAAGCTTCCCTCCTCACTTACCGGTCCCACGACCCTTCATTAGCATTGTCCATATTGCTGTCAGACAAGGACTGCTGGCAGGGTAGACAAAGTAAACAGAACATTGGGTACAGAGCTGTGCAAGATCATACTCTGCATAAGGTAACAAGAAGTCAAAGCTCAGTAAGGACAGGCACTCAAGAGGGTTTTCAGCACCCTCAATAACTAACACCCAGGACGTGAATATAACAACATTAACAATAGAGGGAATGTGGGGTGAAATACTCGGGCATTCCAAAAACTACTCGAGAGCTCCAAACAGTAAGACTGAAACTCAGTAAGTTCCTCACTCATAATTTCTGTTACAAATGCTGACTGCAAATACCCACATATAGGAAATACATTCAAAGGTAGATTCTGTGGAGCTGATACCGATGTTGATGTTATGAAAGTAACATAAAGACAAAAACCGACATAGATCTGGAAGGATTAGGAATTTTATAATAGTGTCCCAAGAGGCTGGAAGTCAGTATATGGGTATAGCAGAAGGTCCAGAAGCTGGAAAGTTCCATAGGTAGGCCCTCTGGTGAAGGGCATGAGAGAGCATGGAGCAGATCATGACAATTGCACTTGTGTTCACTGAACCTCTCACCTCAGGTGTCTTTTACCCCCTCCCCCATCTCCTGTGAAGATATAGGCCAATGCCTGGGGGCTGTTGTAACAAATCCTCAATACTGCAGTCTGGTGCCAGCCCTGAGATCCACTCTCATGCATACCTCAGCTCTTATCCTCCTAGCCAGAAATGTCTTAGCTCACCACCTGGAAGGCATGCAACTGCACTGCCAATACTCTGGGCAAGTGATGAGCTGCAGCATGGGTGGTAATATCACCCCACAACTTTCTTCCACTTTTATCTCTACTTTCCGATGGATCTGGCAAGTGTTTCTGGAAGTGTCTCCAAGGGGCAGGGGTGTTTCACATGCCCGGGGTACTCATATTCCCCCCATGCCCCACCCCCCAAACCCACAAGGTCAGGATTCAGGGCTTAGATCATCATTTTATATCACCAGCTTCTGTGCTTCTCCTGCCCCACCTGTCTTCTTATTCCTACTCCCAATTGGTTGGCTGGCACCCCAGCTCTATGCCTAGTCAGTGCCACTTCATTTGTGTTCAGGACAGAACACCAATGTCAACTCTGCCCACAGTAGCTCAGGCGATTGGCAAGGCACGGAGCAGCTCGGAGTTGCTGCTACTGAGCCGCCATCTTGACAAAAAGTCTGCAATCTTGCCTTTTCTATGTGGAGTAATGATTTAGGGCCTGGAGAATTCTGTGACATTAAGCATATAGTGAGGGGTTTTGTAGCTTTTAGGTTTTTTTTCTCTCTAACCCATTTCCTGGCACTCCTGCTTCTTCACTTCTCCCTTCCTCTTTTGGACTTTTGCTTTGTTTACCTTTGGCTAGACTCCAATTTTACAACTGCCATGACCACTACAGGGTCATTTACTGCTGTTAGGGCATCACGTTTGTGCTGTTTAATAGCTCTTTTGAGTCAAATATCTTCTCTTCTTTTGACTCACTGATTAGGAAGGACTGTCCTGTATGTTGCTCCTCACGGTGTTGACGGGTGAGCTGGGCCTTGTGTTCGTAGCTTCTTTGATGAAGGAGACTGTATGAAATTGGGTTCTTGATTGAGGGGGGGGGACCCTTCTCAAGCAACAACCAAAGTTTTTGTCAGTGCACCACAAAAGTCACTAATTTAACCTGTGCTTCACCCTCTGGTAGCTTGGCACAAAAGCAGTGAGGCTTAACTTAGAGGCAATGTGTCAGAACCCCATTCAGAGGGCCATGGAACACGCAGGGGCTACTGGGCCCAACTGTGGTGGTTGAGGCCTTTTACTCCTAATGTCTTGGGGCCCGGCTTACTATGGCTTCTGAGTAACTGGGCCAAGTACCCGTTCTGCACTAGACTCTCAGCGTATGGGTGGTTCAAGCAGTCCAAGCCTCCCTCGGGGGGGAAGGGTGAATACAGATTAATGAACACAGGCTCACAATTGAAAATGCCCACGGCAGTAGCGATAAATCATTGTCCAGCCAAATACTCACTTTTATGAAAAAATAGAAGTTTTTTATTTCTAATGCTTAACCACACAAAAGGAGGAATACGACATTCACAAACAATTACACAGTCCTCCCCTGAGGTAGGGCCTATAGTGTCTCTTTGGCGGTTTCCCTGTCCTACTCAATCCTCGCATTAGCGATCGTGGTTAATCCCCATTCACTATTGATAACATCCATGATATGCCCCACCAGTAGTCCGAGTCTCGAGTCTACTACTACTCTGATTTAAAATCAATTATGTTCCGGGACAAACATGTTCAAATTAGCAGCAAGTCCCCCCGGGACCATCAGGCCCAAAACACCGGCAGGTGTGGAGTGTGCTCCATCCTCGGGTGCTCACAGCGGCTGCTGACAAGTTCAGGTAAGTCTGCCACATGCGGCCAAGGCGGCTGCACTCAGCTGGTGCAGATTATCACACTCGTGGTCGTGATCCTGGAGCGACTAGCGGCATCCTGCAACTCTTCCTGCTGGGTGAGTGTTCCTTTGATTTCCGATTGTGGGTGGCTACGAGATCTTGTCTTGGGTCCCCCGCCTAGGTGAAGGCACATGGGTGCTCCCACGGTGTCCTTACTTTTCCAGCAGGGGGGGAAATAACAAGTCACAGTCCTTGGTGCTCTTGGTGAACCCTGTGACTACTGGGCCACCACAACTCCCTGTTCTCTGGGTTTCGCCCGATCAGCATGATGAAGTTATCAAAAACAGCCTCTCCTGGCATCCGGTGTCACTGCACCGCTATCGCACAAGGCTTTAGCTCTTATCACACGGCAGTCTTTTCCTCCGTGGCCTCTGCTGGCATACAGGGTCACTGCACTGCTATTGCACGAGGCTTCCGTCCTCACTGCATGGTAGTCTTTCACACTGCTAGCTTCATGGCTGCCTCCTCTTGGCAGACCGGGGTCGCTGACTCAGTCCTACACACGGTCAACAACCCGATCAGTGCAGCAGCTGTTTCCTCACACCTCGCACCAGGAGTCCACTGGATAGGGCTCCCACTAGACCTCGCTCCCTCCAATGCTCTCCTCTTAATCACTGGGCACACTGGTCTTGGTATGCATGCAGGAACTGATGCTCCAGGCTAGGTGGTCTTGGATTCCCTGGGTGATGTCCCCTCATGAAAAAGTGACATGTTTTCTAGTGGCCCCTGAAGAAGGGACTATCCGTTCCGAAATGCATAGGGCATTACACGAATAAGTGGAACTCCATTCAAGAAGAATGCGTTATCATTTAGCCATAAGTTTAAGCTTACATGTGTTTACTTGTATAGATGTATGGACACAATTATAACTATCACAAAAGATTTGTATTGATGTGATATATTTGTTTTGTAAAAAAATGAAAATGTTGATGGACACATATCTTTGACTATGTGATTTTGTTTGATGATGCAATTCATTTATTTCGTGATATATACGGCATAAAATTGTTTAAAAATTTAAAAATTATTGATGCAGCTGTGCACCCAGTTTCTTCAGGCAATTTTTTACCTGATTAATTACTGTATTAATTCTGTATGTGTGACGGGCAGCCCGCAAATACTGAGTAGCACGCTAAAACAGTTCAGTTAGGTGAGCCGAAATCACCGATTATTATTTGAAGGATCTTTTTGGTGTGCGCCACTGAAACTTTTTATAGTTCGTATCAAGTCATAACTGCCTCACCGTCAGTGACTGCACCCGTCGACAAAACATGGCATCATTTGAGAGCATTGCAAACACCACTGAAAATCGTGCTGAAATAAAAGCATACACCACCGAACAAGCCACAGAAATTTATGCCTTAATCAAAGCCACCAAAACCTTCGATACCCGCGAAGGGTCAATTACCCAACAACTAAAGCATCTGGAATTTATTTCCAGAAGAGAACTTAACCAAAGGCTCCATGCATCGACGTTAATCCAATACCATAAACATAGAAGAATTCCTCGTGGCCTCCGATTAGCCATAAAACCCATGCTCTTTCGGTTTTAATTCAATAAGCCATTCATGGAGAAATGGTATGCAGTGCTGAATAAATGCTCTTTGAATTTGATCTTACTTATCGTGGAGGAATTATCCAAAACCATAAGAGAACTAGAGGAAGAGATTTACAACATACACCAAGAATTATCGAGCCGCATGGAATCGGAAGAATGGTCAAACACGTTGGAACAGATTAACAAAAAATTGGAAAGTTATGGAAATTAACTGCAAGAACGCAAACTGAGGAAGTTCAAGAGAGATACAATCGATTATCATCTCAATGAGGTATATATGTGGGCAGAGATGTATGCCCAACGTAAGCCAGCTAGGAACCCTCATACTACTTCCGAAGAAAGTATTGTTTCAGACCGTGAAATCGTACCCTCAAGAACACCGCTCAATAAAGATACAGCAGCAAGTGACACTGCCCCCGGCAGCCACATAGAATCTGAGAATACAGATATATGCGTAATGAGCCAAACAGAGTCTTTTTTATCCAAAGGACAAGATTCCACACAACCACCGGACCCATTGTCATTAAAACCAACCGGAAGCGCATCAAAACCCGCAGAGGAAAAGGAAAAAGGAAAAGAAAAGGGCAGGCAAAACTTACGGAGTCAGAAAATCTTGTGATTAATATTTCATCACAGTTGCTCACGTCTAAACAATTGCACATTCTGAACAAAGGTACATCATTTTTACCCACGTACCACACGAACATTCAAGAAACAGAAATTTCATTGTTCAGATTCATGAGGTCCTTAAGATTGCGACATTTTTTTGACAATGTAGTTACTGACCAGAGAGTTGAAGAAGATCATGACTACCTCGAATTCAGGCCCAAAAGTACCTTTATACCTCCTGTGTCTCATAAAATGCTAGACACGTTTGAATCTCTAGTAAAAAAAGATCTCAACAAATTGGAGTTCAAAACACGAAACAGTTGGAATTTATCTAAGTCTGAGAAATCAATCTTAAAACAGTTAGCTAACAATGAGGATCTGGTTTTCAAAAAACCGACAAAGGAGGCGCGCTAGTCGTCATGGATAACACGTATTATCAAAGAAAGGTGCTAGAACATCTGGCCGATGAAACGACGTACTTAAAACTAGATCATGACCCTACTATTGAGATTAAGCAAGTATTAATCAAGATTTTAGATAATGCTCTAGACATGTATTGGATCACTCCTAAAACCCGGACCTTCCTGATTAAACAATTCCCTAAGAGACCTCACATGTACATGTTGCCGAAAATACATAAGGATCCCAAAGACCCACCATTCAGACCCATTGTGTCTGTGTGTGGGTCGTTGTTTGAACCTTGAGGAAAGTACATCGATCATTTTTTACAGCCCATCGTGTGCTCCTGGAAATCATATATACGTGATACGACCGATTTTCTATCACGTTTAAAAGATTTGAATATCACAAACATCAATGAATGGTTGCTGTGCACGATTGATGTAACTTCACTCTACACCTCAATTCCACTTCAAGAAGGAATAGACGCCATTGAATGGGCCTTATTGCAACAACCCCATATTCGAGTTCGCAAAGTGTTCCTTTTGGAACTATTACAATTCTGTTTGCAGCACAGCTACTTCCGCTGGGGTGAAGAATTTTTTTCTGCAAATAAGCGAGACCTCCATGGGGTTCGGGGGGGCTCCCACGTACTCCAATATTTTTATGGCTGCCTTTGAACATGAACATATCTTTGAAAACGCAACATGGAGTGAACATCTGGTGATGTATTGTCGCTATATCGACGATATATTTTTAATTTGGTCTCATACAGAAGAGTCCTTGCAAAAGAACATCACAGTTTTAAACACCAGAAACAGTAGGGTCCAATTCACACATTCAATCGGCAACAATCAATTACCATTTCTTGATGTCTTGATTGAAAAAAATGAATCAGGATTACAAACCAGTGTATTTGTTAAACCTACCGATCGAAATAACACGTTGTTGTTTCAAAGCTTTCACTCTCCTCATTTGATTCAGAACCTTCCATATTCTCAGATGATGCGCATCAAAACGATTGCCTCTACGAAGGTTAAAAATGATTCTGATGTTGCCCGTATCAAACAAAGATTTCTACAAAGAGGGTACCCTCCAGACATTGTTGAGAAAGCAAAAAGACGCATCCAAGACATTGATCGCAACGAATGTTGATCAAAAAACAAAAACCTGCAACTAACAGTATGGTATTTGTATCCAAATTCTCCACCAGATCCAGAAGCATTAAAAAGGTGATCAGTAAACGGTGGGAATTATTGCAACATGAACCAGATTTTGGTAACTCATTCATAGAGCCACCTTTATTCGCTTACACCAGGAGCAAAAATCTAAAGGAGTTGTTATCTGCTAAAACTGAGAAATCCGTCTCAAATTTTCTAGGAATGAGAAAATGCAATAATTGCATCCATTGCAATAATGTAATTCAGCATAATTCTATTACGCATCCGAGAACAGGAGAAAAAATCATATTGAAACATACATCGGACTGCAATACCATGAACGTGATGTATTGCGTGAAATGTCCCTGTGGATTATTATACATAGGGAAAACTGAAAGAAAAGTCAAAATAAGGATTGGTGAACACAAAAGTATGATTCGGATGAAGAATACTAATTCTAACCTGGTGGTTCACTGGTTGGAGCAACGTCACAACATAGCCCAAGTGCGATTTCTGGTCTTGGAAAAAGTAAAGCCCAAAGAAGGTTTAGACCCTAGTAAGATATTGTCTCAAAAAGAAGTCCATTGGATATAAAAATTCAATACAATGATGCCACTCGGTCTAAATGATAAACTTGATCTGAGCTGCTTTTTATAATAGGCCAGTCTAATTAGAACTTTCATCGCTATCCCGATAGCATACCCACTAATAAGTTTATATCTTGAACACATTTAATAGGGGGTAAAGAATTCATACACATTGATTTTGTCATTACCAATTGTTGTGCATTATGTATAATTGTGATTGACACATTGTTGCAAACTCAGGACACTGTGTATTCATGAAGTTCAATAGATTGTTTTGTATTTGTGTAACTTCATGTTTATTTTTGACAACCACACATTGTAACCAAGAGATGTAAGTTTCAAGTATTCTTGATGTTCAATAGCTTGTTTTGTATTTGTGTAAATTCATGTTTATTTTTGACAACCACACATTGTAACCAAGAGATGTAAGTTTCAATGCGCCAGGGTTATTTTTGGTACAGTTTGCATGTAAGTTTTACTAATGTCATAGTGCAGCTAAGTGGCACTTATGGGATGTATATGTTGTCATAGTATCATGCCCTGTTGCGCAGTCGGCAAATTCATTATGCAGCAGCAATTAATATTTAGGTTTATTTGCGTTGTTTCATCGATTATTGAAGCCACCAGTTTTATGATTCACTCGTAAGAATCGGTTATTCCCCATGTGCTTTGTAGTGTGAGTTTCAGCAATTGGTTTAAGAACTACAGGTGCTTTGCACTCCCGTTTTATTAGCTCATTTGGTCTGTTTTTCTTCTTTTTTCCACATGTACATTAACAGGAGTATTACCCTCTCAACATCACGTATAGCTGTCATTTACGAGTTCGTTATCATGGGAAGACCGTTATGTCACTTATAGATATTAACTATCAAATTTATCTACAATATCAGTTATATTTATAAACAGGGAGTGTTCATTTCTCCGTTGTTTT
The DNA here is from genome assembly GCA_963921515.1 of Calotriton arnoldi. NCBI lineage: Eukaryota > Metazoa > Chordata > Amphibia > Caudata > Salamandridae > Calotriton > Calotriton arnoldi. Next base: position 38,078 of record CAWUFW010003330.1, read on the forward strand.
TAGTTAAGTTTGTGTAGTATTGAGCTCCTTTATTCAGGGGGTACAGCGGTATACTTATTCAGATTCCGATGGCTAAGGGCCATTTTTTCAGGTAGCTACGAACTTCGTTTCCTTTCTATCATGGCCGCCACGACAGCAAGGGATCCTAGTACAAACTAGTGATGGGTGGAGCTATGATCAGGTGATCGTTACTGTTTAGACGCGGGAACATTTGGCTTTAACACAAGAGAAACTCGGCAGCCGCATTCATCACACAGCGAGAACACTGAATAGAACTGAGACTCCGTCTTTTATCTGGTAAGCTTAGACAGACAGTGGGTGAATACGGACAGCAGAACTTAATACAGTTACTTTTTAAGGGATTATTGTCTTACGAGTAGTGTTGGTTTGTTTCATATAGGTGCAGCTGTATGTAGCTGTTTTCGGTTAAGCTGAAGGTATTTTTATTTGTTTGTTCACTTTTGCACTTTCCCTATACAGCACCAAAAAGGCACGCGTTATTAATTTGCATTATGTTATGTTTTTAGGATTCCACGGTTTGACTTTATTCGTATACTGTTTGATAGGTACTTTATGTACTCTGCGTGTTGCAGTAAGTATTGGTTGTGTAAGTCACATTATCCTCACCAATTCAGCATGATCATGTTTCATTATTTTGGTGGTAGTAGTCATTGAGCAACACTATGGACATCTTTGCGGTCTCTTTTCATTCGTTTTTTTCATTCTTTCATTTAGTGCATGTATCAGTGTGTATGAGCGTTATATCGGCTGCGTAAACTTGGGGATTGTTAATTTGGTTTAATCCATATCACTAGTGACATGCAAGAGCTGTTTTATGACAACACTTTTGAACTCTGGTCTGCATGCAGGTTATTGGCCCAGTTGAGTATAGAAAGCTGCTGGTGGCAAACGTTAGTGGTTTTTCATAAAGTTGTGGTAACATCTGGTTATATTTGTTGTTTTCTAGTGGCCCCTGAAGATGGGACTATCCGTCCCGAAATGCATAGGGCATTACACGAATAAGTGGAACTCCATTCAAGAAGAATGCGTTATCATTTAGCCATAAGTTTAAGCTTACATGTGTTTACTTGTATAGACGTATGGACACAATTGTAACTATCACAAAAGATTTGTATTGATGTGATATATTGGTTTTGTAAAAAAATGAAAATGTTGATGGACACATATCTTTGACTATGTGATTTTGTTTGATGATGCGATTGATTTATTTCGTGATATATACGGCATAAAATTGTTTAAAAATTAAAAAATTATTGATGCAGCTGTGCACCCAGTTTCTTCAGGCAATTTTTTACCTGATTAATTACTGTATTAATTCTGTATGTAGGACGGGCAGCCCGCAAATACTGAGTAGCACGCTAAAACAGTTCAGTTAGGTGAGCCGAAATCTCCGATTATTATTTGAAGGATCTTTTTGGTGTGCGCCACTGAAACTTTTTATAGTTTGTAAAAGGTTTATTTTGCCAGATTGAATTGGCAGTTTAAAACTGCACACAGGCTGCAATGGCAGGCCTGAGACATATTTTAAAATGCTACTTAAGTGGGTGGCAAAATAGGTGCAACAGGCCCACTAGTAGAATTTTATTTACAGGCCCTGGGTGCATGTTGTACCACTTTACTAGGGACATATAGGTAAATTAAATGTGCCAATCAGGTGTAGGCCAATTTTACCATGTTTAAAGGAGTGAGCACAAGCACTTTAGCACTGGTTAGCAGTGGTGAAGAACACAGAGTCCTAAAGCCAACAAAAACACATTTCAACAGGGGGGAGGAGTAGGCAAAACTTTTGGAGGAAGACCACCCTAAGGCTGACAGATCTAACAGAGACTACCACCACTGTTGACCTTAGATATCACAACGTAGGAAGGTCAAGCTGCCCTCTGGTTTATGAGGAAGCTCTGTACCCTGTGCTGCACTGGTTTTGGCGCTGAAGATTGCATGTTCAGTTGCATTCTAGGTTCATATGCTTCATCCAGTAACATTTTAAAATATCCTCAGCAGTTCTAGATTAAAAACCGAAGCACTTACTCTTTCAATCAGAGTGGGAAGTAGTTTTGAGTTTGTGGTGAGTAACGGAAGGAAGGTCGGATGATGAGATAGTCCCAAGTAAGAGTGTATGAGTGATACTGAGAATTTGATGAGAGATGCTGAAATGAGGTGTGAGGGCCAAAGGATGATGATGATGGCAGGGAGAGTGCTGAGTGATGTCAGGGTGTAGTAACTGACAGGTAGAGTGAGAATGAAAGGTGGAAAGGGTATGGCAAATGATGGGAGCATTTGGGGAGTGATGGTGAACACAGTGAGTCCGGTCCCTTGCTGCCAGGTGTTTCCTGGTGTTGACAGACAGAAGCAAAAGTCATTTCACCAGTCTGGCCACCTTAAATAGGGCACGTGGTGTCATGTCCTTCCTCTGACAGCCTCTACTCTGTAGGGACTGTTGAAGCAGGTTTTCCATCAACTGGTCCGTCCATCACTAAATGAAGCAGGCGGATCGAGGGTTTGGGGGGCAGGATACTCTTTCGTGTTTGCGATGGAGCACCCTGTCCGCCAAACACTAAATCAGGCCCAAAGTGTTATGTCATCACTACAGAACTGTAAAATAGCTAAAAACTGATTGAACTTACCCACTAATAGAAACTTAATAACATGTGAGCAACAAACAGACAAATAAGACTAGATAAAGGATGGCGTTTAATGGGGTTAGGAGTGGAAAGCGGGGAAAGAGTGATGTAGGGGGAGGGAAACATAAAAACAGTAATCATCAATCTGTTGATAAAGACTATAAGCATCCTTTCTATATCATGACAACTGTTGTGTTAGTGTGTATATATGTTATATATATATATATATATATATATATCAAAGCTCCAAGGTGCCCACAGGACAAGGACGCACTCTGCAGTAGTTCCCAAAGGCATTTATTCGGGTAAAGGACAACACCGCAACCCGATGTGATTACAGCCCTCAAGTCAAATGATGTCAGCCTGACGCGTTTCTGAGCCGCCGCTCGTCTTCAGAGGCTTTGACTGAGTTCGTGTTGGGACACTCCCACATAATTACACAATTAACGCCCTCAGATGGGCTGGTCGAATGAATTCCGCACACAATGTCTTGTGGGACTTGCAGTACGTGTCCCAATCATCCTTAGATGGGTACACTTAATTAAGGCTGATTCCAATGCGAAGCCCTACCATGGGCCTCGGGGTGCGTGTAGTTCATAAATCCCTAACTGCTGCTCCACTGAAAGGCTCGGCACAATTCCGGGCCTCGTGACCCCCAATCATAACGGGGTGGTGCATCCTTCGCGGCTGGGCTGCCGCGCAATATCAAAGCTCCAAGGTGCCCACAGGACAAGGACGCACTCTGCAGTAGTTCCCAAAGGCATTTATTCGGGTAAAGGGCAACACCGCAACCCGATGTGATTACAGCCCTCAAGTCAAATGATGTCAGCCTGACGCGTTTCTGAGCCGCCGCTCGTCTTCAGAGGCTTTGACTGAGTTCGTGTTTGGACACTCCCACATAATTACACAATTAACGCCCTCAGATGGGCTGGTCGAATGAATTCCGCACACAATGTCTTGTGGGACTTGCAGTACGTGTCCCAATCATCCCTAGATGGGTACACTTAATTAAAGCTGATTCCAATGCGAAGCCCTACCATGGGCCTCGGGGTGCGTGTAGTCCATAAATCCCTAACTGCTGCTCCACTGAAAGGCTCGTACTGCAAGTCCCACATGACATTGTGTGCGGAATTTATTTGACCAGCCCATCTGAGGGCGTTAATTGTGTAATTATGTGGGAGTGTCCAAACACGAACTCAGTCAAAGCCTCTGAAGACAAGCGGCGGCTCAGAAACGCGTCAGGCTGACATCATTTGACTTGAGGGCTGTAATCACATCGGGTTGCGGTGTTGTCCTTTACCCGAATAAATGCCTTTGGGAACTACTGCAGTGCGTCCTTGTCCTGTGGGCACACCGGCTCCACTCCACAGGAAGTCAGGCAAAGACGGGACAACAGGAAGTTTCGGGAATCCAGGGTTACCAGCATTGACCTTCCGAGTCATAGGACCGGGAAAGAAACCAAGCGCCGATCAAGCGCTGGAAACACGACTTTATACACCGTGTCACCGCCCCTCCACAAGTGTACACCCAATCAAGCACGCATAGCAGGCACGCCAGAAAACTAGCGGAGGTAAGAGAGCGCCGGCTCCGTCACTACCCAACAGTACCTCTCCCCAAACGCCTCCCCACAGGCCTAGGCTTGCTGGGATGACGAAGATGGAACAAACAAACCAATCTAGGGGCATGGACATCCACTGCTGGCTCCCAGGTACGATCCTCAGGACCATAGCCCTTCCAATCAATAAGATAATACAGTCTCCCTCTTCTCCTGGAATCAAGAACAGCATGTACCTCAAATTCCTCATGGTCACCCACCAGCACGGGAAGGGGAGGGGGCAGGGACAAAGAGGTGGGAGTATACGGCTTCAGCAAAGAGGTGTGGAACACAGGGTGTACACTATAGTCATCAGGCAAAACTAGCTTCATAGCCACAGGATTGATCACTTTCCCTATCCTAAAGGGACCCACATATCTCGGCTGTAATTTCCTGGGCCCATCTAACTTCAAATTCTTTGTAGCCAACCACACCCTATCTCCCACAGCATACAAAGGGGCAGGACTTCTGTGTTTATCGGCCTGTTGTTTCATACTCTCCTTGGTAGCTAACCATATAGCCACCAAAGAGCGACTCAATGTATCTAATGCAGGGATCCGCCCAGACGGTTGAATAGGTAGTGCCCTAGGATGAAATCCCGAGGAGCAAAAGAAAGGAGTCATACCCAAAGCCGAATGCAAGCTATTATTGTACGCAAACTCAGCTAAGGGTAGAGCCAACAACCAGTCACAAGATAAGGCTGATAACAAACAACGGATATACTGCTCCATCGTTTGATTAGTTCGTTCTGTTTGTCCATCCGACTGAGGATGGTATGCGGAGGACAAACGCAATTCCAGCTGCAAAGAGGAACATAACTCAGTCCAAAAATGCGACACAAATTGCGGACCCCTATCGGACACAATAGCCGATGGCAAGCCATGTAACCGCACAATATGGGAGATAAACAGTTTCTGCAAGTACACGAGCATCGGGTATTTTCAATAGTGGGATAAAATGTGCCATCTTAGTAAATAAATCAACCACCACAAGAACAGCAGTGTACCCCCGCACCTCAGGAAGATCAGTCACAAAATCCATACTAATAGTATGCCAAGGGAATGGGGGCACTGGTTAGGGATTTAACAACCCAGCATGGCGAGTATGTGTTGCTTTACTAGTTGCACAAACCGAACAGGACCCCACAAACACCTGCACATCACGGCCCATCGTCTCCCACCAAACCCAGCGCAGACATATTTCCTTGGTCTTACGAATTCCAGGATGGCCAACCAAAGAAGACGAATGACACCACGTAAGAACCCTTTGCCTCAATTCAGGCGGTATAAACAAGCATCCATCATGATATAACAACCCTGCCCGTATTTCAAACAAAGGATTGGTCAACCATGGGGTTAGATCTATCTTCTCCATCTCTGTTTGTACAGACTTAAGGAACTCGTCCTCAGAAGTACTTCCCACAATCTTCTCTGCAGGGATTATTGGCCTCTCCTCTAAGCCCAGCCCATTCTCTCCAGATCTTCCATGTATACGTGATAACGCATCGGACTTCACCTGTTGAGCTGCTGGTCTATATGTAATAACGAAATCATACTCACTAAAAAACAGTACCCATCGCATCTGTCTAGTGGTCAGAGCCCGCGCAGAACGGAAAAACTCTAAGTTTTTATGATCCGTATAGATCGTAACGGGATGTCTAGCTCCCCATAGGTGATGTCGCCATTCTTCAAAGGATAACTTAATAGCTAAAAGCTCCCTTTCAGCAATAGTATAATTACGTTCAGCAGGTAACAACGTCTTGGAGAAAAATGCAATGGGATGCATAAGACCAGTTTCCAAATCCCTTTGAGATAACACACCTCCCACGGCATACATAGAGGCATCTGCCTCTACATAAAAGGGTAACGCCGGATCTGGATGTACCAAAACAGGGGCAGAGGTAAACCTCTCTATCAATAAAGCCAAAGCCGCCTGAGCTGACAAGGACCAAACAAAGGGAACACCTTTCCTCAACAAGGGAGATACGGTATCCGAAAAATGGGATATAAATCGCCTATAGAAGTTGGCGAACCCCAACAACACCTGTATCTCCTTCACACAAGTAGGTGGAGGCCAAGAAATTATTGCCTCTATCTTACGGGGATCCATCTTAATCCCATTTGCAGACACAAGAAATCCTAAGAACTCAACACAAGTAGCATGGAACTTGCATTTCTCCAGCTTGACATATAATCGATTTTCACGCAACCTCCGCAATACCTGTGTAACATGCTCAACATGTTCTTCAGGGGCTTTGGAAAAAATCAGTATGTCATCCAAATACACAATGACACTTATATCCAAAAACTCTCGCAAGATCTCGTTAATAAAAAACTGGAACGCAGCCGGGGCATTGCATAAACCAAAGGGCATGACACAGTACTCAAACAAACCGAACTTCGTCCGAAAGGCGGTTTTCCACTCGTCCCCTTCACGGACACGAATGAGATGGTAAGCCCCACGTAAGTCCAGTTTGGTGAATACTGTGGCATGCCGCAGTTGGTCCAACAAGACCGGAATAAGAGGGAGGGGATACTTGTTCTTAATCGTCACTTTGTTAAGTGCCCTATAATCCACACATGCGCGGAGATCACCCTCCTTCTTAGGGATGAAAAAGATAGAAGAAACAGGGGACACAGACGGACGTATACACCCTGTCCTTAACATATCATCTAAGTAATCCCGTAAATGCCTCTCCTCCGGCTCAGATAACGCATACACCCGACTACATAGCAAGGTCGCACCCGGCTGTAAATCAATACGACAGTCAAATGCTCTATGCGGAGGCAACACCCCTGCCTGCACCTCATCAAATACGTCCCTGAATTCATCATAGGGTGTAGGAACATTAAGAAACTCACCCTGCGTGCTAGCCGCACATGTCAGAGGCACAACCCAATCTGTTGCTTCCTGATAGCAATGCTGTAAACAATATACGGAATCCAATGTCACCGTCCTCCGCACCCAGTCTATCTTCGGATTATGCAATTGCAGCCAAGGTACCCCCAATACCATTCCAAAGGACGGAGCGTCAATTAAATCAAAACTAACAGACTCCGAATGTCCATTGTCACAAATCAACAGCAGGGGTTCTGTTTGTCGTGTTATTGCCCCTGATGACAATTCGGTTCCATCTATTGCCCGAACAGGTTCCGGCTGTTCTTTATACACATAAGGAACCTTCAAGGCCTCAGCCAATTGGTTGTCCATGAAATTGCCAGTGGCGCCGGAGTCAAGTAACACCGTCACAGTTGATCTTTTACTACTAGACAATACCATACACATAGTCACAGTGAAATGTCGGGGTACCCTCTGTACAGCTCCTGGGATATCATAGGGGTTACTACCCGCTACTTCCTCATTAACTAACCCACCATGGTCTTTCCCTATCCCAACACATGCCACTGCCTTGGGAGTAGAAATAAAAGATGGTTTCATGGGACATTCACGGGCGAAATGTCCCCCCTTCCCACAATAGAGACAAAGATTGTGTAAGCGTCTCCTACTCTTTTCCTCACTTGATAATGGCCCTCTCAATCCCCCAATCTGCATGGGCGCTGACGTTTGGCTGGTATCCACATGTTCCTTAATGTCCTTCCTCTCCACCACTGTCCGGGACCCCAGAAAACGACTCTTTTCCCCACGCCGTTCAAGAAGGCGATGATTCAACTTAACAACTAAATCGATAACGTCGGTACACGCCTCAGGGGGATCCACCACCTGTGAAACCACATCTTTAAGATCCTCGCATAACCCCTGATAGAAAATAGAGGTTCGTTTAGCCATAGGCCAATGGGTTTCAGACACTAGGCGGTTAAAAGACGTAATATAAGTCAATAGATCTTGCTTCCCCTGCCGTAATTTCAACAACTCCGCGTCACTTGCTTGCATAAAAGCATGTTTAGCAAACAAACAACGCATCTGCTCCCTGAAAGCCGGATAATTATACAAGACTGGGTCATCCCCCTCCACTAGTGGAACAGCCCATGTAGCTGCAGAACCTGCCAGGTAGGATATGACAAAAGCCACCTTTGCCGTATCATCAGGAAAAGCAGAGGGGCGACACATAAAATGTAGATGGCATTGATTCATGAACACTGCATACTTATTACAGTCTCCCGTGAATCTCTCAGGGACGGCCAAGGGGACAGGGACCGGAGTATTAACTGTAATCGCAAGAGGATTACCCCCGGCAACTCCCTGAGTAACTGTACGGTCAAAATGAAATGTAGCTGGCTGCAAAACAGGCCCCTGGATCTTAGAAGACGGCCCTGCTCCAGCACCCCATGTATGTTCCTTCACTCTAAAGGCCTTTAATTCCTGATGTAAAACCACATTCTCTTGTCTCAAGCCCTGTACCTCTGACTGAAGGGACGTGACCGCAGCCATTAATTCCTGTATCGAGGGAATCCTGTCTTCCCCTACGCTAGATGTCCCTCCTCCCAGGTCCATCTTCGCTTCAGGCAGTATTTTAATTCGTGGGCTTGGTTTTCTGTCCTGCCACCACTTCTCAGCAACCCAATACTGCGGGGATCGAAGACTAATCCCACTCCTCTACCTCAGCACCCGTCGCCACCACCTGTCAACTATACCAGTGGTGGCAGACAAGAACCGTGGAAGAAGGTGGGGAAACAAAAAGATCAGATGTTTTTGGACCAGCACTCATGGACTCGTGGACCCCAAGATACCTATAAAAAGGCAACAGAAGAGAGAATTAGCTCCACGCATCCATACCCATACGCACTTGATTAGGCATAACAACTTGGGAAAAACAACAGGATCTTACCCCTGTACACAGATTCCAACTCCGTTCGTGAGGCTCAAGGCAATGTCCCAATTAGATGTCTTCAGCACACTGTTGTAAGCCTCTAGGTACACATCATCCAAGGATAAAAATGTCAAGTGTCCAGGAGTGATATCAAGAGTCCCAAGTAAATAAACACCATCTTCTTATTCCCAAAAACTATAGAAGAGGGAGGGGGAAAAAAAAACCAAGGACACGGCAAAAAAAACCCTTTGCTGCTAAACCCAAGAAAGGAAGGATTATGTTTTCTAATCCACGGTGGGTGCACCCACCGTAGTCACGATATGTTTCCAACGTGACTTAAGAACCCATCGCTGTTTTCCTAAGATGTCTCCTAATCAAGAAGGAGAAGAGGAGGGAGGAAAACAGGGGAAATGGCACATTAAACGCAGCTGCGTTCATTTGCTTAATACCACTACGCATATGATCCCATATCGTAGTGGCATTCTTGCATCAAACTAAATAAAAACTAAGAAAAAGGGTACGGGTATACAACGCTACCTCAATCCTTCTCCTACTGTAGGAAACACGAACGAAAGTCCCCAAAAAAAACGAAGTATCCAGCGAGAGTCTCCGTCCAGAATACCGGCGTTCAGCTCACCGGATCCACTCCACAGGAAGTCAGGCAAAGACAGGACAACAGGAAGTTTCGGGAATCCAGGGTTACCAGCATTGACCTTCCGGGTCACATGACCGGGAAAGAAACCAAGCGCCGATCAAGCGCTGGAAACACGACTTTATACACCGTGTCACCGACCCTCCACAAGTGTACACCCAATCAAGCACGCATAGCAGGCACGCCAAAAAACTAGCGGAGGTAAGAGCGCGCCGGCTCCGTCACATCCCAACACACCTTGAAATATTATTCTCCAAGCCGCTGCAACAGGTTGAAAAATATGCTAATTAACCTGAAAATTACATGCTTTTACCTTTGTCCCCTTAAAAGTTTTCTCCACTTTACTGCAAGTTAATAGGTAATGTAATGCCCACGGGTTGGTCCCAACTCTTCATCTTTTCTGTTCCCAAATGTTTACATGCATGGTTTAACACAAAGATGGCAGTCTCTGCTGAGCAGACAGAGACGAGGGGTATCTCCACCCCGTCCCTTACTGGACGGTAACTGCAGAGCACAGACTCCTGCAACCGCAGGTGTCGAGCTGTGCCACTCCCTGGGCTCTTCGCTGCGGACATTACACGAGTACACTTTTAGGTCGTGGCGGACACGTGCTGGAGAGAGCCAAAGGAAGCAACCTGAACGTGACGCAAGATCAGGCCGGGTGGCTCTCGTCACCTAAATACTCATCGTAGTCCTGGTGCACTGGGAGGAGAGCAAGCAGAGGCCACAGGAAGCGAAGCACTAGTGACGCACAGTACAGACCGGCTGGCTCTTGTTGGCGGAAGTCGGCACACCGACGGTCGGATTCGCATGGGTCACAGGGGTCTTCCGGCTGCTTCAACTCATTGAGAGCAGCAGACGAAAGGCGGGACTCAAAGCAGGTACATAATTATTCTGTGCCAGCAGAACCTTGCTCTGTTGGGAATCCGGCAGCGTCCATGGCGGGTCTCGCTCGTTCGACGCGAAAGCGCGGTCCTAGTTTTAACGCACTCTCATTGTGGCAGTTTTGAGCCGGGCAGCGGCTGCAGCAGGTATATGCTGGAGTGCTTTCGCTTCCCCAGCTGCTCGGACCAAGCACCTATGTCCATGTCAGGCCGGCATCTCCCGGTCTCTGTCACACCAAGGCGGACACCCGGTTTGGGTGACGTATTATGTTATCTAAAAACACTTGTTCGGACCAAAGTGCACGTTAGTGCATCGGTATCTGTGCCGACCTGCATTCTACGTACAGATGGGGCTGCATTTCAGAGTAAATAGTCTTTTCAATACAATGCCTATTACATTTGGCTCTCTCGTTTGACAGCTGATTTTACTGTTAATTCACCCCGAAGGTGTGAGATTAGAGATCTTAGTGGAACATTCTAACTAAATTTGGCTGCAATTTCTTTTATAGAAACAATGAATAATGAGAAGATAGAAAAGCTGAACTAATGGTAAAGGAAGATGTATGGGGGTGGTATAGAAATAATTTATATCATGATACATGAAAAGGGGATTCTTGGTAAAGAAAATATTAAATAGTGTGTTGGGGCTGGGTTACAGAAAGGTATCGGGAAAAATAAATACGAAACAGGAGATGTAACTAGTGAAAGGAATGATACCAAAAGACATTCACGTTTTTTGTAGGGCAAACACAGAAATGCTAAAAAGAAATGTATGGGCATGAAGCCACCAGGACAAGTCATGTGGAAGGAGAGAGGCCTTAGGAATGTAAGAGATATGAATGGGTCAAGGTAGAGGAACGGCATATATTAAGCAAAATTGACCTTTCAGGGACCATGGCCAGCGTCGTTTTGTGTGGTGACGTGGACACGCAGCGAAAAGATAAAAAATGCATTCATTTTCTAGTTCAGTACAAAAATGAACCTTGGACAAGGGTAGACAAATAGACGATGCTAAGAATGAAAGGAAGGGAAGTTGTCAACAGATAGTAAGTGGTGTATGTAGTGATAACGTTGTAGACATTACTTTGAGAAATAAAATGGCACATGAAGAAGAGGAAACTATAATGGAATTTGTATTGTGCTTTACAGCACCCAAATGTGCCTCATTGCATGGGACTGGTGGTTTAGGAAAGATGGAGATGGACAATCTGTTTGGGGAAATCAAGTCTTCTTGTAAATTGAGTGGGCTTTTCTCAAAGTTTGTTTCTCACCAGACGAATCTGTTGAGTCTTGTAGAGACTTTGCATTCTGCCTTTGACGGGAAGTAAGCAGGAGCTGTAACTGGGAGAGGAGGTAGCAGTGCTTAATTTGTAAAAGAATAAGGTACAAAGTGTTGCTCAGAGGCCTGTGGCCAGCGCATCAAAGGTTGGGTGCCGAATACCAAGGCTGCCTAGTCTTGATTTCACCTCATGCCTCTTTAATCCAACACCAGACAATCCCTGTCCTCTTTATCTCACATGTTCATTTTCATCCCTAATTTCTCCCTTTGTCACTGTTTTTTAGTCATTCTTCCTTCTGCTTTCCCCATTTTGTATTTTTTTTTTTTTTTTTTGACTCTCTCTTGATTTGCATCAAAGTCTGTTGAGGGAAAGTAAGTGCTGGTCCGCGAAAATGAGTGCCGGTCGACCCCACCTTCAACCACCAGCTCAGATTAAGCACTGTGGTAATAAGGGAATGGAAATGGACAATGATCAGGAAGATATAACTTAAAGTAGAAGGTAAAAGGAGCTAAAGATTTTGAGTAAATCTAGAGAAATTGATAGATTCTAGGATGGTTCAAAGGCGGTGGTGACCGTCCGTGTTCTGCAGTTGGCTGCTACTCTCATCCTGTCTGTCTTGTCACTGTGCAGGTATTGGGGATCATGGCAGACTTTTCGGCGCTTGAAAGCCTGTTGGAGATGGGATTCACCCAGAACAGAGTGTAAGGAATTTTTGTGTGCCAGTATGCATGTTTTTTGTATATGCCAACACTATGAGTGTCAACCCAAGATCATCATAACCACTCTGACTCTTTTGAAAAACACGTGAATTACTGTGTCTGCACACACGCCTCCATAACAATAGGGGGTTGTATGCCTTCTTTGAGGCCAGCAGTATATCTCCAACCTGTCCTGAAATAGTGTTGTATGATATGTTCTTACCCTGACTGCACTGTTATTCTTACACCAACTCAGTTTCTCACATTAAAAGGCACGTCTTGGGGTCGTAAACTAGATGGGGTGAAAAGTAAAAGAGGTGTTTATACAACACAGACAAATATTAAATCCCAAAACGCTTATTGAATACAAGAAGTAAAATCGATTTACATGCTAAATTCTAGGTTGACCTGGTTGCTATGATAGTTCGATATTAGTTATGATCATTTTGTACAGCAGAAGCGGTTCTTTGGCAATGGGATCAACTCATACTATTAAATTTATAAATGCAGATTGAGCAGAGTTGTTCTGTGACAAGTGAGGATAGTTTATCCTGTTCTGGCGTTGGTCTTTGCATTTGGAATTTATCGTTTTTTTTCCGTTCTCTGGTTCGGGACTACCACTGCCACAATACAATGAAAACAAGAATTGGCAAAGCCAATTGGTCTTGCCTATCTATACAAGAGCTATTGGCTTGGCCAATGTGTTTTAGCCATATTGTACACCAGCGTGGCTGATGTTCAGCATGGCTAAAAGTTAGTGGCGTAGATGAGTGGCGCGGAGTGTCGTAGAGTGGAATGGTGAAGAGTAGAGTGTTGTGGATTGGCAGAGAGTGTAATTTATTGGAGTGGCATAGTGTGGAGCCACATAGTGGCATACCCTGGAGTGGCACAGAGAAGAGTGGACTGGTGTGTAGAGTGCTTTGGCGTAGAGAGTTGTAGAGTGCTGTGGCACTGAATGCAATGCCATTGAATTCAGTGGCATACAATGCAGCATCATAGAGTGCAGTGGCGTAGATTAAAGTGGTGCATAGTAGAGTGCAGTGGTGCGTCGCAGATTGGCGTGGAGTGGAGTAGAGTGGCATAGAATGGTGCAGGGTGCAGTGGCGTAGAGTTGAGTGATGCAGAGGGCAGTGGCGCAGGGTAGAGTGCAGTAGCTTAGAGTGGTGTTCAGTAGCATAGAGTGGTGCACAGGAGAGTGCAGTGGCGTTGAGTGGATTAGTGCAGAGTAAAGTGGCATAGAGTTCAGTGGCAGAGAGGGCAGTGTTGCAGATTAGAGTGTCAGAGTGCTGTGGTGTAGAGTGCCATAGAGAGCAGTAGTGTATAGTGATGCAGATTAGAGTGCAGTGGCGTGGAGTAGAGTGGCGAAAAGTGCAGTGGTGTAGAGTAGATTGTTTCAGAGTAGAGAGAAGTGGCGTGGAGTGGTGCAGGGTAGAGTGCAGTTGCATAGAGTGGCATAGAGTGTAGTGGCGTACAGTGACGTTTTGTAGAGTGTAGTGATGCAGAGTAGATTAGAGTGGCATACAGTGGATTGGCATAGAGTGCAGGGACATAAGAGTTGAGTGTTACAGAGTAAAGTGCATTGGCGTATAGTGTATTGACATAGAGTGCAGTGGCGTAGAGTGCTTTGTTGCTGAGTGGCATACAGTACAGTGCCCTAGAGTGGAGTTGTGCAGAGAAGATTGGTGTGGTTTAGACTGGAGTGGTGTAGAGTAGAGTGGCGAAGAGTGCATTTTTTCCTAAATTCTTGTTTAATCTGTAGGCTGTGTTGTCTTCTCTTTGATTTATGCATGCAATTTCTCCTTAAACTCAACCCCTTGTCATAAGTAGTGTTAAACACAACAAATACACTGATCAAAACGTCCCTTCTTTGTAGCATTTCACTGTTACTCAATATCCCAACATCTGAAGAATGATGTTGCTTCACTGGTATTCGAACCTGCAGCTTGCAAATCACAGGAGATGCCAGCAGCGAACGTTTAACTTGGGGAGCTATCTTGCTGGACAGATATCAAGACGTAATGTGACATCAGTTTCTACACTTTTGCTGTTGTTTATATTCCATAGTGTACCTGTGAGAAGAAGCTGAACTTGGCAACCCTTGGAATTTCTAAGCATAAAGGCCAATTGAAGAGTTAAAGCTGGAGCTACTCTTATTTTCCATGTGTTAACTCCTGTAACTGAGCAAAATGTCTAGACAGGCTTCATCCTTCTGTGGAATCCGAAGATAAATTGCGCTGTAAAACCCTGATGAGAGACTGCTTTACCGTGACTGTCCGATCAGAGAAGAGGCTGCGACACCTCTGTGTTGTAGATACGGATTCCAACCCAGGCCCCTAACTTCTATAGTGACATCTGTGTATTTTTTCGTTCTACTTGCAGCCCCGGCCAATGCAAATGCCAACGTTTTAATCAATGTGGGCAAAAGAGTGCCATTTGAGAAGCTAATGCTGGGATCACCGTGCGAACACTCGGAAACACGCTCTCACTTTTGAAGTCAGCCGAAAGCAAAATAAACATCAGGCTCCCTCGAAGACACAGCCTGACATTTGACCTCTGTCTTTGAATGCACAGTAAATGTGACAAGATAAAAACAAGATTTACAGGCCTGTTTACAGATGGGGAGCTCTCAGAAGGATACTAGTGAATAAGGTTTTGGCATTGGAGGGATAAAGTGAACCTGGAGAACTAAGCCTGCAAAAGGGAAGCAAGAAAATGTGAGTTACAAACCACAAAGCCAATGGCAAGCAACGGGCAGTATGCATTCCCAGGTCAACTTTCGAAAACTCCCCAAGATGTCTTTCGCATACCACACGGCTGCTCTGTCTGGTAGGTTGCGACCTAAAAACATGGCAAGCTACTTACGTCTGGTATGGGATGACACGAGATTATTGATCCTGTAGAAGGGAATGTAGGGCAGCATTTGCAAATATAATATCAGCAATACAAGAATCAAGAATAGATGCGGCACGTTGACCCTGCAGAGGGATTGATTCAGCTGAGGGGAGCACTCGCTCCGGTACCTGGGAATAACCCTAACTAAAGATGTAGAATGCATTAATGATGCCAATATGACACCCTTATTAGACGTTCTATTTAAAGATTGATATAGCTGGGGGCAATTGGAAATATCATGGCCGGGGAGGTTCTGTAGCATAAAAATAAACTTGCCTCATTTCTATATGTTCTCCGAGCACTTCCACTTCGTTGCCCACTCCCGACTATTGCACACATCCAACAGAAACTCCTCACCTTTGTCTGGGGTGATAAATCGGCAAGAGTTTCGAGATATACCATGTTTAAGAAGCCGGCCAAAGGGGGCCTGGTAGTCCCTGATATTGCCAATTATATATGGATGGTTCAACAGCTCCCAGCCCTAGATCGGCATCGGTTTCCCCACACACCGCTTAGTGTAGCGGTAGAACAACAATGCATGTTGGCTACCACGTAAACATCGACCGAAACCAACTTCAACACTTCTCTCCACAGCAATTGCACTGAGCCAGTCACCTAGGGCACAACCCCCTGCCTGCACTTCTGCGTGGAATAGAAACCTGGGCCAAGACATTTCGGAAGACGAGTGGTGACGAATATGGACTAGGGCGGCAAAGTCATCCATACGTGTACAGCATAAGGAAAATACATACAAACTTAGCCAGATGGTACTTCACGTCAGCTGGATTAAAGACAATTATGGGTGGATCAGACCTCTTGTGGAGGGGTTGCGGGGAAAGAGGTGAAAGGATACACTTGTAGTGAATATGCCCCATGGCCAGTACTTATTGGGAGGTAATAACACAAGAGGTAGAGGCGGTCACGAATGTGAAAGTCAGCATGGATCCCCTTTTTTTTACCGGGGGCCCCAGAGGAAAACTCGGTATACCAGTTGACGACCCTAACTGGTAAAAACCTAAGCCACTTCTAGCGGCTCACTTAACAATGGCACACTTTTGGAATCCGGTCCTGTCCGCCCCACTCCATGTCTGGTGGTCTAAGGTTTGGTCGGTTTATGAAAATGAAAAATGTACAGCATGCATGATAACCCACACACATTTGAGAAAACGTGGGCACCGTTTCAAACCTACATGAAGACAGAAAAGAGATACATGGGTGAACCCACTAGCAGACCACCTATCAATCAATGCTCCGGATTGGACGATATGCCCTCGGCTCTAGAAACAGACAACTCTGAGGGCGAACGTGACACCTAACAAACCCTTAAACCTATCACAACACACATGCTAGGGGTACAAAGCCCGCTCACCACTATTATCCAGGACCCGGGGTGCTCCTATATACTCGTCATGCACCCGGTAAATGTACTACTGTTGGTAATGAGTATTTGGGACAAAGGAGAATTAAGTCAATGTACTGTTGATATGTATCCATAGCTTTGTGATATTCTACTGATGTTCTATGTTATGAATCTGTGGAAATAAATAAAAGTTTTTTTTTTTAAAAAGGGATGCAGGCTAGCAATATGAAAATCAACTTTAACTCATACAAGAAAAAAGGAGGAAAATAGGCTCTAGTGCAAGTGAAATATAGAGTTAAGACAAAGAAGACTTGGATTTGGGAGAAACACAGGGGCTTATTTACAAGCCCCTTGCGCCGCCCGTACCTCACTTTTAATATGGGAAAAAGTGACGTACCGCGGCGCAAGGGGCTTGTAAATAAGCCCCACAGGGACCAGCAAACTAACCCGGATTCCTCGATCTTGAAGTTAATGGTTCTGTAAACACTGTTGAATATCTCTTCCCCCTAGATCACTACTGCTTTGAAGCCCTCTGGCCTGTGGATTGTCTTTCCACAGTGCTGATACAGTGACTGTACATTCTTTCCTTCTTTTCTGCTCCTAGAAAGCTTGGTGGGAGAGGAGAGAAAATGAATCCTAGTACATTAACATTACTCCAATCCTCCCAGGTTCTTATCTTTTTCTGTAACTTTCACTTTTCCGCTTTCTTTACAGAGAGAAAGCTTTGGCTCTGACAGGAAACCAAGGCATTGAGCGTGCCATGGACTGGTAGGTGTACCATAATAATTGTAGGCTGAGTCATCGAAGACATTTTGGGTTTTCTGGTTTTTGCAGCTAACTACTTTGCTTCTTATCATACATGTTTCTCCGTTATCAATAGGCTGATGGAACACGAGGCTGACCCTGACATTGATGAGCCCTATGTCCCTCCTGAGGGCCACGTTTTAGACACACAAGAGCCACCTGAAGGCCACGTACCAGAGGCAATGGATGCCATATCGGGTGAGAAGTAATTTCGGAGGTAGCTGTCCTCTTTGGGATGTCCTTGTGAAACGCTAGACTTGTGGAAAGGTTCAGTACTCCATCCTTAATGTAAGAAGGGCATCCCTGGGGAAATGTATCACTTTATTGCTCTCATCGATGTGGTTGCTTAAGCTTATGCAAGGCTTCTCCTTAAAGAATCAGAGTATTTGCAAATAAAAACCATCTTTTACCTTTTTGTAGAGAGGTTTTTGAACATATTATGGGGCTGTTGATAATATGACACTTTCAATAATGGGGGTATCATTCAATTCTCCTCATCAAACAGTGAATGGTTGCTTGATTTGTTGATCTGAAGCCAGTCTTTGATGGTGTGGATAGTACTTCGCTTCGAGGCAAGCCTTCTGCATGTTGTGTTTCACCAGCTTTAAGAGATCTTCTATCGTTATATTTAGGGAGTTGGAAATATTAAGCAATAGGGGGCTGAAGCCGAGATGCATTTTAGCACCCCTTCTCAGCCTCTTTATAGCTGATATGAGTCCATGTTTTGTCAAGAAATAGATTCGGGTAATGGGTAATAATTGATCACACTCATGTTGGCTTACTTTGAGTCCCGAAGTTAGATGTCTGTAATACAGCATTTTGGTGGCTAATCAGCAAGACCAAAATCCTGATCTTTATTAGGTGCAGGTGGCATTTAAGCATTAGTCGAAGTTGGCATTTAGGCAATGATTAACTGTTCTCTGTGTCTCCATAATACCTACCTTGGTGGCTCGCTAATTGCGATGGGCACATTGAGATTTCATAAAACAACTTTAAAAATCGAAAGTGCCTCTTAAACATTTGATTTTTTTTTTTTTTTTGATTAAATGGTGAGTTCATTGGCAACTATAATTGTCTTATAGGTAATAAAATCTAAATTTTCCATCATTTTATTTGCAGGAGGAGATTTCCTGGGAGGGTGGCCTTTTAGTAGATTTGCCAAAGTGTTGCACATTTAGAAGAATGGATGGCTTTTCCTCCTCAAGTAGCCTGGGAAAGATAGGATACAATTAGTTACCGCTAATTGCATTACTAGGAGTCCTTTCTCGCTTTGGTTCATTTCTTTGTGGGGCCTCCGTGACTCCTAGACACCAGCAGTTAACCTTTTAATAAAACAAATGTTTAAAACCCCTCACCCAACCTCCTCCTGTACGTACAAAAGACACAGCCTATGAGTTGTCCTGGTACACAAGAGGAAGGGAAGTAATAAATCATCATCATCAAAAACTTTATTCAATCATTATCAAATAATATCATAAAAGTACATAAAAACAGGAACAAGCTTGGAGTTACACCCATAACCAACATGCTGTGACATTTCATAGGTTCCAGGAATACAAAAATTATTTAAGAGATAATAAATTCATTATAAAATTCAATATGTACATACATGGATACCAAGTTAAGATATGAGTTAAAATAGGTTATAATTAAAAAATAAAGGAAATCTAAAACAGTAAACACCAAGGCCAATTAAGATCCCAGAGACTTTCTTGTTTTCACACAGGCCCAAGAAATGACGCTACTGCAAAACAAACTTTTTTTTTATTTTTTATAAACAAATTTTATTGAATTTTCTTTAAACAGGCATAGTGGCCAGGCATTCGTTATACAGCAATCTTTGATATCAGTGCGGGCGATCAATCTTATTGTACAGATCACGCCAGGCATACACTGCATTATCTACCAGTATCTAGATCCTGCAAATGAGTGTCAATGCAGTACATAGTGCAATCGCACGACAAATAACTGACATAGTGTACGATAATCTTTGGCCACCATATCCCCTATAACCCCCCCTCCCTCCCTCATTTGTCCTGGAGGAAAAAATATTTATACATATAAATTTGCGGCATGGTCCGTCGCCGTGCAAACTGTTTGTAAAAAAACATTACAACTACGTGTTATAACACACTTATACCATGGTTCTACGTTGTGAGCTATACTATGAATTATTGTGAGTTCGGAGCGTTGTCTCTTGGATCCAAGTCAATAGCTTTTAGGGCTTCCAGCATTGTGTCCCATTCCATGGCGATTGGGTTTTTTCGCAAACCTCTGGCCTCCTCCCTCCGTATTGCAGCGCTTTCTGCACTTTCCCATCTAACTAATTCGCTGTGCCAACTATATTCTGTGGGTGGTTTCATTGATTTCCAGCGCATAGTGATGGCTCTTTTCGCTAATATTAAAGCAAGGTCAGTAAATCTATTTCGTACCTTGTACTTAGACGAACGCTTGTGTAATCCTAGGATACATTCCTCCATATTGTTCCCTATATCCCTTTGCGTGGCTGACAAAATATGACGTCTGACAGAGTCCCAGAACCCTCTTATGTGGGGGCATGTCCATACCATGTGTGCTAAATCGGCTTCTTCCGAATGACATCTAGGGCATTGGTGTGGTGTATGTGGGAACATTCGGTTTAGTCGCTTTGGTGTGAGATATGCTCTGTGTAGAAACATGGTTTGTATGTATTTAAACTTCACGTTTCTGGAAACTTGTTTTGGGTATTCTACTATTCCAGCCCAGTCTTTGTCCGATAGTTCCCGCCCTGTGTCTGCTGCCCATGTAGTTCGTAATGTATTAAGTTCTATCGCAGCGTGCGTTCTTATTCCCATGTAGAGCCATTTTATAAGATGGCGTCCTCTACCCATGTAATAGAGGGCTTTAATTAACTCATGTGTTGGGGGTTCCGGTCTCTGGGGGGCCCAGTGGGTTTTAACGTATTGCATTAAGGCGGAATGCAGTAAGTACAGGCGATCTGATGCTCCTGTTTCGCGCACGAAGTTCTCGTGGTCCATAAGTGTCCCGTTATTGAATAAATCACTCACTGTGCTAATACCCTCATCAAGCCAGGCTTCTATTCTGTGTTTCGTTATCCTGCCACTAGTTAATGGAATCCCCACTAGTGGAATATTTCTGGCGGATGCCGAGATGTGTACTGTAAGACCATTTTCCAGCACTGCAACGCTGTGCGTAGTAATGGCGGTAGGTTCAGGGGGGTTTTGCTACGTGGCAATAATAGCGTATGCAAGGTGCCCTGTCCTATGTCGCGTGTCGTGTACCCTATTTCATGCAGATTACGGCCTGCTGTCCAGTAAGAGAGCCATTGCAATTGACTCGCATAACAATATGCTTTGAGGTCTGGTACACCCAGGCCGCCATTGGTAGTCCCTAGTTGTAGTTTCTTAAGGCTCACTCTGTCTCCCAGTACCCCATATAAGATCAGTGAGTATTGTGCCTAAAAGTTTGAAGGTGGCAGTTGGTATTAATATCGGTAAATTTGTAAAATAATATAACAGCCTTGGGAGAACTACCATATTTGAAATGGCTTCCCGGCCCATGACATAGAGCGGCAGTGCAGTCCAAAAGGTGATGCTCGAGCGTATGGATCTAATCGCTCTGTTAAGGTTGCCCTCCAGCATATCCGTGTGTGTCCGGTATATATGTATACCCAGATATTTAAAGGTGTGTTGTGCTACTGTGATTGTGTAGGGCCCAAATGTGATTTCCTCCGGATGTGTATCCTCTCGGAAGAAAAAAGCGTGGGATTTCGTTGCGTTAATGGCTAGGCCTGATATTTGTGCAAACCTTTGGAATATATCTGGGATAGGGTCTATGGTACCTCGAAGGTCTTGCAGGTATATAATAATATCGTCCGCATAGGCTGAGAATAAGTGCGTTGTGGTGTCCAGCGGCACTCCGAGTTGATGCGCCTCCATACGTAGTCTAAGTGCTAGGGGTTCTAGCGCTAAGATAAATAAGAGTGGTGATAATGGGCACCCCTGGCGTGTACCCCTGAATATCGGATATTCTTTTGAGATATGTCCCCCCGTGCGGACCCTGGCGGTAGGTGCTTCGTATAGTAAATATAGCCATTTGAGGTATTCTGTGGGAAGACCAAATTTTCGTAGTGCTTTAAACATGTAGTCCCATGTTAACGTATCAAACGCTTGTCGCAGGTCAAGTGCAATACAACCTGCGTTTTTATAGTGTTCTGGGGCAGTCGTCATTATGTGGTGCAATCTCCTGATGTTCAGAGATGTGCTACGGGCGGGAAGGAAGCTGTGTGTATTAGTCGATACTGCAAAACAAACTTGAGGGTTGGGAAGTGATTTTAAAAAATACAATGCCCCCCTACATTTGTTTAAAATTGTGGGGCTTTAGGATTGGTATAATGTACTTTTTCCTTTCCCTTTGGTAAAATCCACAGAATAATATTAAATGAAGGTCTGATTGAGGAGAGTTCGTATCGCAGGGACAGAGGGACAGCTCTGAGTGGTTAAACCTTTTGCTGGGAACCCTAGCATCAAAGGTATCACATTTAGACGAAAACGCAATAATATGAATTTATGTTGCGATAGTGGAACATCCTCTAGATGGAAGTATCCTCCCTCTAAAATGGAAGGAACTAATTGATAGGTGAGAACTGACTTTTTACTATAGTTCTTCTCCCTACGATTATATTGAGCCTTCAATGTAAATGTATCCACTAACCTTTGTCGTGACGTCAATCTACAGACTGCTGGGTCCTTAAATAAATCTTTCATCCCCATCGCATTGAGTTCAAGTTCGACATAGTTTAACCATCTGATCCTTTTATAATTTTCTAATCTTAGACAGTCCCTTATTATACTTTGAGTTAAGGACACTGTGTCCCTTCGCCAGATGGAATGCCACAACAAAATCGGGGCTAGTCTGATTGAGTCTGTGATATAAGATAGGCCCAACTCCATGTGTAGTATATAATCTGTGGAAGATTGTGGAAGAGACACCAGTGATTTAAAAAAAAGTATTCTCAATAGATTGGAGTCGATCCACTTGGGCCATACCCCAGACACCAGCCCCATAAGTGGCAGCAGACTTAGTTTTAGCATGGTAAATATGTTTAATGGCGGCTAATGGTTTCGCACCCATCCTAGATATGAATGCTTTTATCGCCGCTAGGCTCCTTTCCATTCCCAGGGCCCTCCCCTCAACTAGCCGTGACCATGTTTGTTTATTATCAAAAAGTACCCCTAGGTAAGGGAAGGACTCAACCACCTCTATTTTCCCTGTTTCCGTGTAAAGATGAGGTGATTTATCGCGAGCACACCCCCCTGCTATAATTGCGAATGACTTTGTCTGATTAACCTTCAAGTCTAATGTGCTCAAGAAGGCCACATAGGCAAAGCGAGAAAGGACTCGTAGTAATGCAATTACTGGTAATTGAAGCATTACCTTATCGTCCTCTTGCTTTGCTTCATTACTTTGTGATATCTACTGTAGCAGAATAAAAACCAGGACAACTGAATATGTATGCCCAGAATTTAGTAGAACAGGTTTATCCTCCCCTATTCACTCCACAGAGCAAAGGACCTTTGATCTAAGAGATCATTAATGTCCACTTCCTGCATAATGCTGTAATGCTTAATAAAAATGGAAGGAGTCGCCCAGGTTGCAGCATTTCATATTTCTGCTATTGTAGCTCTCTGCACTTGTGCTAAAGTAGCTAACATTTCCCTTGTTGACCTACCCTGGACCCCCAGAAGGGAGAGACCCCTGTTCCCTATAGACCAAAGCAATCAACAAATTGATCTACTTAGTAAGGGTCTGAATTGTAAACTTTGCTCCCCTCTTGGCCCAATCACAGTGTCGCAACAAACAGCATTTCATGGGAGGCATAAAATAGAAAAAACGTGGCTTAAACTCCACCAATCAATAAATTGCCTTTAAATCTAATTAGCTTAAAGACTAATCTACACCCAGCAGCAGCAACCCCCAGCGCTTGGATACCCTCGCGGGTGATAAGCAGCGCTCTACAAATCCAGTTTGATTGATAAATATCTTTACCGATGAAATGCTAAGAGATAACCAAGACTAACTCCGCTCTCTAAGCTGTGTCATGCCCAATGATGGAAATGCTCAAATTTCATAAATATATGGGGGAACCAAGGTGATCTCCGTTATCTCAAGGCCTTTCGCCTGCTGCCCACTGGATCGCCCCACTGCTCCGTTGTGTATTCCTCCCTCCTCTGAGCCAGTTGCCTGAGCTTGCACCACACGTCTCTGCTGACCTGAAAGTGCAGGGAGCTGTTGTCAACAGCCCGACCCCGTTGCGCTTACTGGCTTCGGGGACCGCCTCACCACAGCAGTGCACACAGCCTGAGTTGATCCTCACTCCCTGAGATTCTCCACCGGGCCTGCAAGCAGAGTCCTTCCTCTCCCAAATCCTGGGTGAATGCTGCAGCTGCTACTCCGCAGTCAGCTGACGAAGAGTGTCTGGGAAATGACGAAAACAGGAGGAGGTGGGGGAGGGTTTTTAAAATTTAATTAGTTAATTTTTGGTATCTGGGAGGTGCGGTGGCCTCACAAAGTAATAAATCAAAGCGAGAGAACGATTGGATAATGAATTGGAGTTTGATTTTCTTAGGCAGGCTTTTGTGACGGATGCTGTCTTTACAAACCGTTGTCCTAGGCCTAGAGGGGCAGCTGCTGGATCTCTTTAATCTATTCTTTGGCAAGTGATTGGAAGCTGGGATTAATTCATGTACACCCTTTGGCAAATGTGTTGCCTAGAGTTATGGAAACTCGGTCTTCAAAGTGTATTGGGACGACAGTTGATCACTAAATTTGGTAAACCTGATTAGCTTGAACTGTCAAATATTTAGATGATATTCCTAATTCTCATATTCCTGGCACAGTGCATGGTTATCCTCATTCTGCAGTGAATTGAAACATTAAACATAAGATTATTCAATTTTCTTCTTTATTCTGCAACCAGTAGAATTTAGAAGCAGTCAGCAAAGTTCTTCTATTGAGCTAGGATCTTGTAGACCAGGTGTCTCCAACCTTTTCTGTAGTTAGCTACTTGTGCTAAAGGAAAGTCCTCCCGAGCTACTAGCAAATGTTATCACCGTATAATAGTGACCACATATGTTATCATTACACTGTCACCCCCCCACCCCACCCCCACCCCCCCAAAGTGGGATTATCAGTAGGGACTGCTCAAACATTTCAAGTGAGATTACCAGCAGAAATGCCAGGAAAAATCTTATTATTAAATGTGCTCACCTAACTAATGAAGTAACAGCCAGAGCATCACATGCTCTCTGACGCAAAAGACATAACCACAGCACTCAGCTTGAATTATCATCCAAGTGTTAACTTTAAATGTGTCTGTAATTGCAGCCTTTTATTTTACTTCATCAGAAAATCAGTGTGTGAAAATGCACATATTTTTCTAACAAATACCAGTTTTCATTTTGGGAAAACAAACTGAAATTTCCAGAAGAAAACCCTCTTCATAAAAAAAATGTAAATTTTGCCTTAAAAATATTACTTTTCATTTTTAGGTAATACCGTCCCCAAGTATCAGATTGTCATTTTCTTCTAGTACTTACATATACAAATTCCTCACATAGATTGATTCTGCTTCAAATGACCAGGCCTTACAATCATAGGCCAAGGATGCTCACCATAATACCTATCAAAGCATATGAATGTTGAGAGTCCATTGAAGACAATCGAGCAGCAGTACCTATAAACACTGATATAGGCCTGCTGCTCTCAACATCACAATGTCTTAATACACAGCCTCTCTCTTTCCTGGGCCTCTCCAATATATTTGGATTGGGCAGAGGAAAGCAAAAGGCAGAGCCAGTGCAGCAGGGCATTTGTGAGACAGTTTGTTGATTGGTGGGCTTTTGGAGACAGATGGTCATGTGGCAGGCCCAAAAGATTGATAAACTGTGTGTTTGAGTGTGATTTTGAGGCTCTGCCTTTGGTTTGGCACTGGGCTTGTCTTCACCTCTGAGAGCTACTCTGAGGGTGCTGGTGAACTACCAGCAGCTTCTGAGCTACTTTTTGGAGCCCCTGTTGTAGCCTTTGCTTTATAAGTTTCGCTTGCACAGCACTTGTGCGGGGCTTGCGAAATCTCTTATAAATAATAATGTAAAAAAAATCTTAAAAGGAGCTTCTAGCCCGCCCATTGCTTACCATTTGTTTGCTTTCTTGTCAGTCTCATTTCCTTTCTTTCCATTGGTTACTGCATGCAATTTCCTGTTGGTTTCCGGTACCCCTTCGTGTGTTCGTGTTTTCTCTGGAGCATGGACCAAGTACCTCTTCCTTTTGGATTGTTTATCTGCTGCTTTCGTTTCTGGGGCTACATTTTTCTTTGTAAACGAGCAATATCTGCTGCTGCATGTTTTTTCGTAGCGGTGCTTCTTCGCCTCACTGTGTATATACTTTAATGACAATTTTTGCTATCTGTGCTTCTTGTTCTTTTTATGATCTCTGCCTGTTTTATGGACTTTTGTTGCATGCACTACAGCGTTTATTTTATTTCCAATTGTATTGTTAGCTGTGCTTTTTGTGGGAGATGAAGTTTGCTTGCTACAGATGGGACTGGTCTGTCAGTTTGTGATTGAGAGCTCTTTGTTGCTCTCCGGCTCCCTCCAAGCCAGACACTCCGCCCGGCTGAATTTCACATCCCAGCTGGCCTCTCCCAGCTCCTCCTCAAGCATTGCTGAGCCTCTGTGCTGTGCTCGCCCTGTCCTGCAATTATCCTTAGAGAGAACAAAACCCCCAGACTTGAGAGCCCGGCTCTGGACAGCTCACACCCAAACATGCCGGAGAAAGGTCCCACAGTGATTGCCTGCCTGTTCTTTCCCTGCCTCCTGTGCACCTTGAAGTCCACCAACCAGGGACTACAAGATGAGAGGGCTGATACCGGCACAACACCACCCCGAGCGTGATTCTCGGGTGCTTTATCCATCTGTATCCTGACGAATGGCCGTATTCATACCTAGCTGCTTTATGCATGCTTCTATCCAGTGCAGGATCCTGAGCGCCAGTAACTTCTGCATTCTGCCCCTAAACCCCTACACGCGGTCTACTCCCCCATTAATAAACACATCATTCTTTGGTAGGTTTGGAAGTATTGGCCGCAGTTTATTAAACATTGATTTACAGCACGTGCCCCTTCCCCGTACTTTATTCATAATCATTTGTGACAGGCGTATCATAAATCACTTTGACATTTTTATGACTCATAATAAATCTTTAATAACATAAATCCCTTTATGCATCATTTCCCTGTCAATCATGAATCTTGCTTTCTCCCTGAGCATGTCTGTGCCCCTGTCGTCGCTGGGTGCGTGGTGCGCTGGTCGCCCTCCTGCTGCATCACCTTTGATCTGTCTGAGGAGCCACTCCATGCCATGGGTCACAGGGAGAGAATGTGGCTTAACTGCTAGGGCGGTCGACCTCGGAGCTGGGGAACCGGGTTCGAATCTCGGCAGGGACGCTCAACATTCTATGATTCTGGGCAAATCACTAAATCTCCCCGTGCCTAACAAACATTAATGTGTCCGTCTATAACTTAACTGGTGCTCATGTAAAGCGCTCTAATACCTTCGGATCTAGTTTGCGCTATATAAAACTCCACAAAAAAAAGGGTTGCCGCTGGCTGTCTTGCTGCCTTTATAATCTCGTCCAGTTCGCATTGCTGGTTGCTGCTGCCCCGGCCCTACATGTTGCTGCTCTGCTTACCTTGTCTTCCTTGCTTTCATCTGTAGCCTCGTCACGTCACCTTCGTGGGCTATCACTGTCTGACCTTTGCCTGTTTCTCTTACAGCCGGTTCGCGTCACCCTTACGGGCTGTCTATGACTGTTCTTGTCCTGCTTGTCGTACAGCAAGGTTGTGTCACCCTAACGGGCTGTCCGAGGCTGCTGTACAAGCTGTAATCAGCCTTGGCTGCTTGTGTACTGCAAATGTGAGTTGCATCACCCTTGCAGGCTGTCTTCTGCTGCTCTTAAGGCTGTAATCTGCCTGGGCTGCTTGTGTCCATAAGTGCGGGTCATGTCACACTTGTGGGCTGTACCTGATTGCGAACTTGCCTCTTTTGCCGCCGGGGTGCATTGCTCTGTGGCTGTCCCTGGCTGCCCTTTTTAGGTCTCGCCTAGGCAGCGCTTGCGCTGTCTCTTCGAGACATGCTGTATTCAGGATATGGGCATAAAGCTCCGCCCATCTTTTTAATTGGCTCCTGTACCTGTCCTTTGTAAATGGTGGCTTTTTATTGGTCAATAGGCTTAGTAGTCCCTCCTTAGTACCGCCTTGTCTCTTCTTGTAACCTCCCATGAGGACACCACCTGTTATATGTGTTGTTACTCCCTAGAATTTAATTATAGTCCCGGAGCACAATTTTCTTAAAGGGCTTCAGACAGGACACACGCTTGGTCCTAAGCAAGGCTGGCAGAGGTTACGTTACTCACTAGCACATCTCACATTTATATGAAAAATGTCCTTTCATCAGCTCCACACAGAGTACAACCTAACCCGAAATTAATATAATAATTCTTTTGTCACATTTCAAAACTACTAATTGTAAATATGCACATAGCTATTTGAATGTACTCGTGGTCCTGTCTTGCATGCAATGCAATATGGGTAGGGTGGACTTACCATATCTTCTGCAGGGTGCAGTACTATATGTGCCATGGGACCTCTTCTGGCCACGTATGGTACTGCACCCTGCAATATGGCTAGGTAAAACACATTGAATTTTCGTGGTGTGTCGCGCACTCCTATTTGTGTGTAAACTATTTCATCCACTGTAAACCGTATTTATTCGTTAAGCGTGCTGGGTGGGAATGAGGTAGCCTGCCTCAAATTCTAACTATGCATGTATTGCAAGTGTAAAAGTGCACTAGCCCCTGCCCTGCACTGCTGAGGGTGCAAACAACTTTGCGTTTTTGGAGCAACTGTAAATAGTACAATTCTAACTCTTTTTTTAAATACATTACACTGCACATTATCACCATCAAATTGATAAATTTATTGCGGATAACTCTCCACAATCATATCATGTTCTCCTTATACTCTACAGACATAATACATAAACTCTTTTATATGAAAAAAATAGTCTTTTTCAACAAAACATTGATGTCTGTGTTTCTTTCCCAATGCATTTCGGGATCAACTGATCCCTTCGTCAGGGGAACTGTAATAAAACATAAAATCCAATGTTAAACATACAGGGAGGAACCTATCATTCCCATAATACAATGTCACAATATATGAACCGGTATCCCACACCAGCGTGCTGTTCTCCTTATGTGGTGTAAAAAAACTGTCGGTGTACTGTCCGTGTATGTGTAATAGATAAAGAGCACAAACCAACCATCACCCAGTGCTTCATATTTCAATCTACAAACAAACTCCGTGCTGCAAGTGCGTTAGACCATAAATAAAAAAACTCTAGAAAAACTCACAACTAAGAACCTTTCTTCTCGCTATGTCGTGCCCGGTCCAGCACGTAATCAGTTCGTATTCTGAAAAGTAAATGACATAACATGTATGCTACCAAAGACATATAACCGAGAAATGTTCAAAACAGCTCAGTGCCCAGTTAAATGATTACCTAGTCAACACTCCATGACTCCGCTCTTGCGGTCTCAATATTGTCAATATTTTTGCTGGTCCGTGGCGTACCGTAAGCTGTAACCGACGAAATACAAACGTAAACTCAGGCTCTATGCAATTTATGCCAATAACTCCAACTTTGCAGGGTGCAGTACCATATGTGGCCAAAACAGGTCCCATGGGACCTTTTTTGGTCACATGTGGGGGTGCAGTACCATATGTGGTCAAGAGGTCCCATGTGACCTCTTTTGGCCACATAGGTCCCTTGTGACCCCTTTTGGCCACGTATGGTACTGCACCCTGCAACATGGTTAGGTTTAATAACATTGGCATTTATAATACCAAGGACTTCAACAAATGCTAGACCAATTGCATTGCCAATGCAATCTGTCTCGCATTTGTTAAAGTTAGAGCTGTTGGCGTTAAAAATGACAATGTATTTTACTTTTGCTTTTTTTTTTTTTTTGGATAATTAATTTTTATTGCTTTTAGGTTGCAACAAAGATAACACCAGTCAGGAGTACAATATGAAAGATTACTTTTGCTTTTTTACACTATTGGCAGTAGTTCTTTGCAAATATAATAACTCCACTGCAAATAAAAAAACAAAAGTAAAAAAAATTGCTATTTTCAATGCTAACCGCTCTAACTTTAACAAATGCGAGCACTATTTCGTTGCAAATGCTTGTTAAATGCGTTCTCGCAGTGCTTGTGCTACTTGCCCCTGTGCCTGTACATTAGCCTATGCTTGTTTGTGCAAAATTGTAGGCTTACCCCTCCAAAGTACCTTTAACAGTGCAGCAGGGCTGCCAAGAGCCTCACCCTGTTAAAAGCATAGCAATACACAGTCCTGCTGTGACCACGAATTAAGTGTAATTTGTAATACTGTGGACGTTTTTATGTTTTAAATTGAGCTGTAAAATTGATGTGTTGTGGAAGGTAAATGTCAGAATTTCTTAATTTTCGTTTGTTTGTGTATGTTTTTACAAACCATAAATAAAGTATGAATGCTGGTAGTGTCCCATCACAAGTAAAGCAGTCCTTTTAGGAAGTATTGGTATCCATTAAAAGGACAGTGTCCCTGTTGACACTGATTTCTTCCTTGTGCGATGCTTCCCCTGCGCCCCCACCTGCTACCCCAGTACCATCCTCTGTCACTCTCCCACCTGCAGTCCTTTAAGAAAAAATTTGCCCTTTCAATTTTTTTATTTTTATTTACTGATCCAAGTGGCAGCCACTCATCTTGGATTGGTAAGTAAAAAAATTGAAACAAATGGCACTCGAGTCTTTCCACTGGCACGTGCATGCTTTCCAACACTTGCAACAGTGGAAAGACTGGACCAGTGCTTAATTTGAGCCGGTGGGTGCCGATGGGGGCCACCGGCACTCACTTTTGGGGTCCAACAATTATTTTTCATCATCATACGTTTCCCGGGAGCAAAACACAGAAACGGGAAAGGAGAAAGAGAAAGACAGAAAAAAAGTCACCACATGAGAAAGCAGGAACCTATAAGAGTGAGATAAAGGAGCAGGGAGTGTCTGGCAGTGGATTAAAGCGGCCTGGATTGGATTCAGGACTATGCAGCCTTGGTATTTGCAGGCCCACATTGGAAAGCACCGACCATGGGCTTGTGAGCAGTGCTTTGGGCACTGGTGCTTATTATTTGACAAATTAAACACTGGACTGGACCTCCAGTTGTGGCTACGTCACTGCACATTTGTATATATATATTTTTTATGATCATGCACATCGTCGAGAAAAAGCCAAAAGCTGTAGAGCCTGGCCAAAAGGCATTGGCAAAGCCAATAGGTCCATTGGCGAAACCTATTTCCTTTGCCGGTGCTTGTTTAAGTTATTTTTTTATTTTTTTTTATTTGAGTTTTATATAGCGCTGGCTAGACCCGGAGGTATCAGAGCGCTTTACATGAGGAAGTTACATTAGTTACGAGTTACACAATGTTACAAATGATACATCAATTACGAGTTATATCTGTTGGTTGGTGGCGTCTGGAAGGGTAAGGGGAGTAGTGTAAGAGGGAAACGAGGCGGGAGATACGACCGAGAGACGAAGGGAAAGTCTGTCCAATGTCCGGCTGGGTAGGTGACGGCCGAGGGGGAAGTCCACAGCCCATCTCTGCTATAGCGATCAAGGTAGCTCCACCGGACATCGGCCAAAATATTAAGTCCCCACGGTCGGTGGCAAGATTCACGGGTTCAATGTTATGATGGGTGAGCCGGAGAGGGGTGGAAGGTGGGGTAAATAAGTGAGGTCTGGTCGATGTCCACTGTAGGTGCTGTCGTATTCATACCCTCTGAACGGCATGGACGTCGCCCACCGCTAGTCCGCTCTCCTGCTGACCTGAAACTGAGTACTCCCCCCTCGGGGTACGGCCTCATCGATTTGCTGAGCTTGGGTTCGAACTGCACCAGGCGCCATTTTAGGGTCAGGCGGGCTCGGGCGTTTCCTACAGCCTTTCCTGAAGTGAAAGCCGGTGTCCACAGGGGCAGAGCCACCCCTAGCCTCTGCCATAGGTTAGCGTCAGGGTTACGGACCTAATAAGATCATTGTTCTTTCACCATCTTTCCCCATACGTTGCTGTGTCACTTAACTGAGAGTCTGGGCCCAAAATGGGACAAATTATTGCTTCCCAGGCGCCATCTTAGTCAGGCAGATGAAATCCCCAGACTAGGTACTGCTTCGTAGCCTATGCATGTAAGTAAAAAAGGGTAGAGAATCAGCTCGTATCTCTCATACCCCAGACAAAAAGGAAGGACCCCTGCTCAACTGCTCCGTGTCCTCCCTGCTGGCAGGGCTCGTCGTATGTTATCCATCTTAGGGTCAGGCGTCTCGTACCGATATTACTCTCCCTCACCGTACCTCTTTGCAGGGCTTGGACAGTACACAGACGCGTCGTTGGATCCCGTTGCAGATGTTGAGCGGGCTAGGTTTCCGGGGGTCCATCACAGCAATCACGGCCTTCAGACGTTCGCCGCTGCCTTGGACCTCGCAGCGCCCCATCTCCTCTTCGGCTGCGGCGTTGTTGGCTCTGCTCAGTACAGATTCGGGCCGATCTCCGCTTTCCTTCGCCCGATTTCGTCCGTTCCATGACCGGGTCGCTCTATGGAGGTTCCGAAGCAGTTGGTGAAAGTTTCAGCGACGATTACAGCTGATTAATGGATGGGATTCGTCTCGAACAGGCTCGTTAGAATCATGGTCACTTTTACAGTGCAGGTGTAAGAGAAAGGAGTGCGAAGTTTTTTGGCTTTGTCATCCTTTTTATTTCTCAAGGAATTCTAACTTGCAAAGATGCAGTTGCTCACTGTTGTAAACAGTGACAGTTCACAAGTTTTGCCCTGAACGGTTACATTTATGGATATAGCTTCTTAATTTACAAAATAAAAGAAAGTCTGAGGCAATATCTGCTTGACCGAAACAATGTTGGTGCGGTTTATGTTTTTTTCTTATTGTCAATATTGTTTTAATTGATTGCCGAAATCTTTTTAATGTGTAGTGTATCCTGTTATGTTTTAAATGTGACATTGTAAATGTAATTTGAAATAATTAAAATCTCCTATAAATGACTTACCTTCCTATTCCTTCTGAAGGGAGGCAGGCACTGGTGATCAAAGTTCACATTTTGCGATTAATGTGCCGTCTCTGCTTCTCATTTCTCTAGAAACGGAAGCAGGGGGATCAACAGACCAGTCAGCAGATGGAAAAAGGCCACTGACAGAGGCAGAGCGGGAGGAACAAACTAGAAGGTATTCTGTACTGCGCGATGGTTCAGTGAAAGAACACATTGGGCAGGGTTAATCTAGGGTTTACAGAACTGCTTTCTGGCTTTTGGACTATTGTGTTGCATCACCTGTTGATTGTTATGGCTTCCCTGAGGATTTACCTTTTTCATTCTCTCTGGTGATAGTGATTTGAGTATTGTTTTACAGTAGACTGACTCCAATTACCAGGGTGACTTTTAGCCCTTTCTGGACTTTAAGCCGATAATCGCGTTAATCGTGCTGGGACATGAAGGTCCATACTTATGGGGAGGAAGGGTGTGGGGGGGGGGGAGAAAACGCATCCCATCATGACTATTACTCTTGTCTAAAAGTCATCTTCTTGGATATGCGGTTTCATTTATTTTTTATTTATTTTATTTTTTAAATTAATAGTTCGACAGTTCGACTTCCTCTTTTGTTTTGCTTCAGACAATGGATAACCCAGTGAGTTAGTGGTGCAGGGAGCGGAATACTGTTGCATCACAGAAAGACAGCAACACATGGTCTTTACATCCCGGCTCTACACTCCACACCAAAACTGCAACAAAAAAAATGTGTAGCATCAGTGGTCATCAGGTGATTAAAGGATAAAGAACTTCTAGTTGAAAACCGTGCTGCAAGTTACTATTTAAATAGTCAAAAGCAAAGAATGAATTGATGCAGTGGTCCATAGAACTATCTTTCCGCTGCCCATTGCCGCTTGGTATTAGTGGTAGGGTGTGGGTAACTATACTCCAGTGTTCCTTATGTGATTGGTCTGTTTTCTTTATTTAAGTTTTTGGAGTACATGTTTAACAGATCGAGACCAACAAAAAGAAATACATGGGTGTGGATAGGAAAACAAGGAAATTTAAATCTCTGAAGCTCTAAGGTAATAGCAAAAATAGGCAGTTATTGCTAATTTGTGTTTAAAGACCTTTAAGGAACATTTTTAACAGTTGATTGTGCTGGGACAAGTCCTCTGCACAGCTTAGAAATGCTCTGCTTTCCTATCTGATTATTTTCTGATTAACCCCATTAGCAAACTCAACGGTTCATCAAGTTCAAAGGAGATGTGTGCACTCTTTATTCAATCTGGTCGCAGTATGAGCACCACTATGATGATGGGGAGTGGGAGGGCTCTTAAAATGTATCCTTACTTTGAGTGAAGGTGGTTGGTGCCCCTTACCCAGGCTGTGGTGTGGTGGCCATGAATTAGTAGTCCGGGTTTTTTTTGTTTTTCTATTTTTTTGTTATAACTTCTACTGTGGCAATAATGCCTGCTCACCCTCCCTACTAAAGTTCCACCCATTCCTGAGGCCCATTGTTTTCATCATGTGTAAGACCTAGGCAGAGGATTTATATGAAATGTGGTTCAGTAGATACGGGGTCAATAGTGGGGCCCATTTGACCTTTTCTGTGTTCTCCATAAGACTGTTCATCTCTCCCTTCATGTACTCTTTCCTAAGAAGTCACAGGTCTGTGCAGGGTTCTGGCTGACCTGGGTTCAGTCTTACCACATACACTAGTCTAAATAGTGGCACCCCTTTGAGTCAGTTGTTCATACTGGTTTTGACATCCAGTGGACTGTACATTCCAGTATGGCATGAACGTGATGTCAGGAATAGAATCTTTTTCCTGAATAATCCTCTTCCCCCTAGATTAGGCCTAAATCAGGAATCCTGCTTGTATAATTGCTTCGGTGTCATGAGGAGAGCCTCTCTGCCTGCTCGAATAGCTGGATTGCTCCTACCAGCGGGCCTTGCATAAGACTCAGCTGGCTAAATAATACGTGGATGAATGAAGTCTCAACAGATTGACTATACTCTGGAGTGGAGCCACAATGCTCATACAGCCCAGTTGAACACCAGTCAACGAGAATCAAAATCTGCACCATTTGGTAGCGAAGCTGACATTTCCTTTCTAATATGAAATAGTTTTATATTTCGAGCCATTTGAATCCTCGTTCTAACCCATATGGTTCTGGAAATGTCAAGGTTTAAACGTGATACTGCTAGTAACCACTAGGATCCCTCCAGTAAAGGCCTTACAGAAAGTCTGGAATAATAGTAGTCTGTCTGTCCGTACTCCACTCCAGCCTTCTTCTTGTGGAGAGGTAATTTTCAGTCAAAGCCCTAGCTTCTCAATATATGCGCATGAATAAAACCCAAAAGTGTGTGACTTTTTATTCCGGTCTGTCCCAAAAGGAAAAAAAATCGAACAATCATTTTTTATGCATTCATTGTGGCAATTCATAAACCTTATTGAGGAAGACAGGCAAATGTTTCATTCTTGTCCCTTCCGTGGGTGGAGCGTAGGTGCAAGCCTGTAATGTGCCTGTGGTCCATTACAAATGCAACTCTAGGCAACATTGTACTGCGGTGACAGCTTCACAGTTGAGTGTAGTATACAAATTGCTAAACCTCAGACATTTTGTCCCTGATCTCATACATGCTTTGAATGCAGTTGACCTAACAGAATGTCTTATTTTTCAACCAATAGGATGATGGAGCTCATTGCCCAGAAGCAGAAGGAGCGTGAGGAACGGGAGAAGCGGGAACAGATTGAGCAGGAGAAGCAACGACGGAAGCAGGGCCAGGAGCTCTCCATGATCCGGCAGAAGATGCAGGAGGATGAGATGAAAAAGCTAGCAGATGATCGCCGCCGGGAGAAGATGGAGGAGAAGATGGCAAAGTAAGAAGGCCTTGGTGTGTCTTAGCAGCAGGAGCCGGCCTCTCTACCGAACCTCAGCCCTGGCCTATGTTGTGTGACGGGGCCCATTAATTCTCATCTCTTCCTCTCTTAGGCAGCGGGTGCGTGAGAAAATTGAACGAGACAAAGCAGAAAGGGCTAAGAAGGTCAGTCTGTGTGGTCAGGGAGCGTATCTGTAAATGCCAAGCGGGTATGGAGATGCAATGACTTGCTTATTTGTGCTAACTCTCATAAAATATTTACTTGTTGACAGTTGTCCAGTAGGGGAGTTCCTCCAGGTCAGTCGTGCCTGTAAGTCTGGACAGATCTTCGTAAATGCTATATATTTTAAGTTGATACTTAATATTAAGTACTCTGCTAACTAAATTGTTACTAAACAT
Organism: Calotriton arnoldi; assembly: GCA_963921515.1. Taxonomy (NCBI): domain Eukaryota; kingdom Metazoa; phylum Chordata; class Amphibia; order Caudata; family Salamandridae; genus Calotriton; species Calotriton arnoldi. The sequence goes on from CAWUFW010003330.1 coordinate 74,121, forward strand.
TTGAAAAATGGGTGGTACTGTTATCTAACTCCATGCTTGTTAGTATATGAATCTTGGAGAAAGGAGGTCGAACCTGTGTGTTGTACACAAGGTCGCTTCAGGCATTATATAAACCCAATCTACTTCCTGAGAGTCCCAAACCCAAGGCTGAAGGAGAACACAAACTATGATATAGTAAAGTTGTGGTTGCCCTAGTTGATCCATCATTTTATTTCCTTTCAGTTTGGGGGTGCAGGTGTATCACAGACCTCTCCGCCAGCAGAACCTGTCCCTGTGCCACCTGCGCCTTCCTCGCCCACCCTAGAACCGCCAGTCAAGAGAGAGTACGACCAGTGCAGGATACAGGTAAGTGCTGTGCCCAGAAGTGGTTGCACTGAAATGCCTGGGGATTCCAGTACTCGAGTATAAATTAGCTGTCGTGCAGCACCTTTTCAACAACTGAGTCCTGGTGGATGCCCACAGTGATAAATGCAGGTAAACAAGTGTTTGTTTAATTTATGCTCAAGTTGGTCTATCCAGGCCATTATACTAATAAAATGGTAACAGTTCGACCAGTTTCACGGCATAAATTGAGCAACATTAGATCCTATTTGTGAAAGCATAAATAAAATTTAAAATACTACATCTAAACTTTCACATATCTACACCTGATTCTGGCTAGTGCACAACATTCTGTGACTTTCCCAGAATATTGCATTCCCTTGTCTAATCACTTCCTGTCCCGTAAACAAAGATACCAGTACAACCAAGCACCATGCGTCATCAAAGTTCTTAATTTTAAACAGCCTGGTATTTCTAAACAGATAATTGAGATAACCTGGTCCCAAAATCTTCTTGTACAGTATACTCCAATTCTACATTTTAGGAAAAAGTTGAACTTGATAACATAGAGCTATGCAGCACATTTTCCAGCACTGCTATTAAATTAGATTGCTGATGCAAATGTAAGGCAAGGGTTTACATGTACACTAGAATTATAATGCAAAATATGCATTACTGAACAATGTGTTCACAAAGCAAAATGCTGCAGTTTTTTTGCTGCCCCCTCTTTCTTTAAATGCTGAATTTTAACATATTTGTAAAGTACACGCCACATGTGGGGTATATTGGTGCTGAGTAATAGTAGTTTATTAACCTAATTCAGTGGCACTCATATTTTTTTACGACCTCTGCGATATGAAAGGATGATTGGACTTGTCGCTATTGGTATGTGTAACCATGAGGTCATACAAAAATCCCTGCAGTTGATGCATTAGTCCACTGAGCAGTAGGACTTCAAATTTCTCAACTGACTCTTCCTTCTCATGAGTTATTGATAGAGCGACACGCCCCATCTGCACCCTGTCAGAGGCTGGAAGCCATGGACTTTGGAAATCATGGATTTTGGAAATCATGAGGCTAGCAAAACTGTTAAAGTTGTCTCTAGGCCATACCTAAAAAAATGTCCGAGGGTTGCTTGGTTCTCAGACTGGAACAGGAGGGGTGCTTTTGTTCAGTATGAAGAAGCATGGAGCTGTTGTATGGTTCTAGTGTTAAAACAGGAGGACCGCATTGGAACAGCAGGTGTTGTTCCGCACCAGAAATGAGGTGAATAAGTGGAGCACTTGGTGTATGCCTGTTCCAGTCCCGGAAGTGAGAGGAGCGCTCCACAGCAGAGCTGGAGTGCGTTGCAATTTGTGGCGAGCACGTGATCTCTGTATACGTCATCTGCGTTCTCTCGTCTGCACGCAGGTGCGACTCCTCGATGGCAGTTCTCTCACTCAGACCTTCCGAGCGAAGGAGCAGTTGGCTGCTGTGCGGCTGTACGTGGAGCTGCATCGCCAGGACAGCGCAGACCCTTTCATCCTCCTGACCAGCTTCCCCCGCCGGGTCTTCACAGAGGACGACATGGAGAAGCCCCTTCAGGAACTGGGTAAGAGGGTCCATTAAGGCACATGACCGTATTACACCCACTACAAGGACCTAACCAATATATTGCAAGGTACAGATAATGCATGTATGTAATAGATAATGGGGTTAGGTAGTAGCTGTAGAGGTAAAAATAATAAGCTTGCTAACATAATATAGTTGTATGTGATGTACTGGATGCCATTTTATTGTCGGTTGATAATATTGACTTGATGCAGTGCTGTCCTGCCCGGTCTGCCATGGTCAGCATCATGCTTGTCACGTTTCCTCCCTCTGGGTTTTCATTCTTATTTGCTGGGCACCCCTACCGCCATACCCTGCTCTACAAGCAATTGATCATCAGAGCTGTATTCCAGTAGAGAAGTAAGGCTACATTTTGCATCCCTTGACTTTGCAGTGCATGGCTCAGTTGCAGTCAGTGTGAGTACTAGGTGAGTTTGGCTTAAGCTGTAAAGTTATGGTGATTTGTTACTCACTAGGTTGAAGACGCCTCTCACCCATGAAACTCTTATCCTTCCAATCTCCTCGGGCTAAAGTAAAACTCACACCATTTAGAAATGTGATATCTGTTGTTACTTGCGCTCATTATTCCCAGACTAGCGGGGGAAGGGCGAAAGGGACACATGCACTAATCCTTGACCAATTGTTAGGACTTTCCTCGCTTTCCTAGTGTAGTCGGTAGTTACTGGGCACTATCTCAAGTGGGCTCTGTTTACCATTCCTGTTCCCTAATGTATTCTATTTAGGTAACCTTTCGGCGCTTAGCAGTCAAGTCTTACTTTTTCAGGTTGTAGTGGTTAGAAACTCTGGTACAATATGTAAGTAAATACCACTCAATCGCATTAAAGTCTAGTCAGTGCACATACTTCACGGAAGAATATGCCTTTTAAGTACGAAAAATAGAACTGTTAAAATAAAGCATACAAAAACCTACAAGGTGCTAGCACCTTCTGGGATCAGCATACAATTGCATACAGTCCAAAGGTGCTTATATCTAATACGTGATGGGTGCTACATTTTCCATAACCAGGCCCAATTTTGATATTGTTAGCCGAAGGGGCTGCGCCCTGGAAGACTTTAATCTTTGATACTCCTTGTACTTTATTTATTTCATACATTCTTCCTCTGAAATAATACCATTTGTGTTACAGATGCAAGATACAGTAACTCTGACCAAATCGTTGAAAGTGCCCCCCTATTTCTCACAAGAGGTTCTGGTGCATGATTTAGCTCAGAGTTCCAAAAACATGCCCGCAAAGAGTCTCATCACCCAAAACTGGAAGAGACCGATTCTAAGATAGTTGTGGAGGGTGTACAATCCCTCTGGACACAGCCTAAGTCTCTGGTTCAGTTAACTGGCCACAGGGCATACATAGTTAGTAGGACACTGTATTGTCCACTTGGGATCCTAACTGGATCCAAGTATTTGAGCATTTTTAAAATGTGGGTTACCACCTCTACTCTATCCTCCGTTATGACCTCACTTTAGGGGCCAGCCTTTCATGAACATGCGACCATGGTCTATATTTTCCCTGAGACGGGGGCACAAATATTTCCAAGAGCACCCAATGCACCACAAAGGCTTCACTAGTACTAACTGGGAACTGAACCTGAAAGGTAGAGTCCCATTAGTGTTACTCAAGACAGTTTCTCTGGATTCATAAGGTGTAGAAAGATCATTCCAGTGGTTACTGAATTAGCATGACCACCTCCAACCTATGCAACCAAACGCCACACCAGGGGTGCAATGGTACAAGACCTCTTGGCCTCTCAGAGACTAAACAGAACCAGGTACAGATTGTCTTACTGGTGCTGAGTGGATTGGTGACTTGCAAGCTCAGCCAGATGTCCAATCCTAGCTCAGCTCAAGGTCCTCTTGAACACTTGCGCCAAAAACAAGCCTGCAACCCACGCCGTGTCATGCGCCAGACAGAGAAAGAGATCCCAATCTAGTGGCTGAATTGCATTATGTGAAACTAGAAAACTTGGGATCAATCCCGGCTTCCCTTCGTGATCAAATCGTATAATTCTATGCAAATATTTTATTTCACCGAGCCCCCTTTTTCTTCGTCATCACATAAGAGAGCAAATTCAAATATGTGAGTTTAGGATATGCGCTGTACAACAACCTCTTGTGTTTGATTTAATAGACTATAATGTTTATTTAGGTCACCTATAGGATGTACGTAACAACAGACTCTCGCTTTACTTCACTCATGGCATTGTCAGGTTAGGGGTGGTAAACGAACGCTTCGTTCAAGTTTAAAAATGATCACTTTTATTAATGCCTCTCAGTGCTGTCATGTAAAATGCTGTGCTAAGTTGAAACAGTTTTGCATGTTTAAGAAATGCACTTTTTCTAATTTTGAAGAGACTGTATAATAGTTTATATGGTGTTTCTTGTACGATTTACATGGTGAACATTTTCAGGGCTCAGCTTGTGTGTGGGCTTATAAAGCCAAGCCAGACATTCAGCTCGTCTCTGGCTTGGCTTGCTTTGTGAATTGGTTGTCTCACCCACCTCTGATTGTTGTTTTTGACTTTCTTTCATCTTCTGGCCAGCTGAGCTGTGATTACTTTTGGCTGTAGTGTGGTTGTCTACTCAGATTCTCCAGTCAATTGGGCCTTGCAATTGTGATCAGGATAGCTCTACTCCTTCAGGCACAACTAGTCCAGAACCTTTTTTTTTTTTTTTTGCAGGTAAGGTACGCTGTCTTGTACACAGGTCTGCCATTGAAGCGTCAAGCAGGCAGCACACTTAGACCCAGAAAGATCAGATACCAAGCAGAGGTCAGGCTTCTGACAACTTGCTTGCTATCTACTGGTGCACAATGTCCACTGAGAGTCCAAACAGCATAAGACTGTTGCCTTGGTGGAGAGGATCAATTTTTAGCCGGATTTGGTGATAATGGAGAAAACAAGAACCAAGAAAGTGTTGTCCTCCAGTTAAGGAACTACAGCAACAATTGATGGATGGAATGCTGAGTAAATCAAACATTCACCCCCCAGCCAAGAGATCTGGGTTAAATCCATCATTCTTTTGCTCACTACGCCACCCGAGTTTGGACCCAGCCATATGGAAATCAGTCTTGACCCTGCTCCTCATGGGAACAGTCCAGCCCGATCTGCCAAGTCTGGTCCTCACTGGACTGGAAACGAGCATCCTGGGACTGGTTTCGGGGTTTCACCCCTCATCAGCCAGGCTAGCTTGAATCCAGTGGCACAGCGAGAAGGGGACCCACGTCTGGGCATACCAATCCCACCTAGAGCGAAAAGTGCTACAGCAACAAATGATGGATGGAATGCTGAGTAAATCAAACATTCACCCCCAGTAAAGAGATCTGGATTAAATCCATTGTTCTTTTGCTCACTACGCCACCCCAGTTTGGACCCAGTCGTATGCAAATCAGTCTTGACCCTGCTCCTCATGGGCACAGTCCAGCCCAAACTGCCAAGCCGGTTCCTCACTGGACCGCAAACAAGCATCCTGGGTCCAGTTTCGGGGTTTCACCCCATGTCAGCCAGGCTAGCTTGAATCCAGTGGCACAGCGAGCAAATGTACTTTTTTTTTTTTTAACTCATTGTTGTGCTTTCGATCGGATTCTTCAGGATTGCAGGGCGCAGGACCTTATGCGGCTAATAGAGGTCCAGAGGGACACCTAGCAACAGCCTGTGGTACTGCAACCTTTCCCTGCTTCGTGGATTTTCTTTTATTGCTTATGCTACTGCTGGAGTCCGAGACTCCATTGTGTCTGGCACAGTAGAACATTTGTGGCATGTGTATGCACTGTGGTCGTCATTCCACTGAGGGCGTTGTTTTTTGTTTTTTGTTTGAAGGAACCTGTATGTCTTCACATTCCATACATAGCTGGCCCTCTTAAGCATGCCAACAAAATAACACCAGCCTGACAGGCGCAGGATAAATGTTGTTCAGGGCTTCCTATTTAAACAGATGTGGCCAAAATCAGACCCTAATCCCTTCCCCCTGCCGACCGTCCGCTTGCCACCCTCATTCTCAGCCTGCTTCCGTTCTGCTCCAGACCCCCCTTTCTCTGCCTGTCCTCCTTTTTTCACTGCCACTCCATGGAGGGCCCTTTCAATCAAAGTAGGTCCTCCTGGCTTTCTGTTTTTCGCTTTTACGGTCCACACTCCTCTGATTCTGTGCCTACATTATTTGCGTCTTCTCTCTAATCTCCTCTGCTCAGTGGAAGCCGTATTCACTGTGTGCAGAAGTATTTGGCCGTAAGGTCAGTGTGTGATTAGTCCCCATTCTCAGCCTGCTTCTGCTCCAGCCCCCCCTCTCTGCCTGTCCCCCCTATTTTCACTGCTGCTCCGTGGAGGGCCCTGGTCAAAGGTTAAATTGCAATCTTTCAGTTGCTTTTTGCTGTATTTGGGAGTTTAAATGGTGCTTAACAGTTGAAACCTTTGCCAAAACAGTGTTAACTCATACAAATGACACAATAATTGAAAAATAATACTATCACGAAACCTTCCTCATTATCACATAATTTTCTCTTTCTTGCTCCATAATTTAGTCAATCCTGCCGCATAATTCCATTGCCCTACTATGCCAGGACACCTCATTTCATGTGTATTCTTATTTTGCGAGTTGTTTACTTCGTTCACTGCCAGTGGGTTAAAATGGGAGATTGCATAGGCGTATACGATTAAAACTTGCATCTGCAAACACTATGTTCCCGTCACGTGAGTACTTGTAACGCAATTACAGTAGGTTCATGCTTAGCCTGGTCTGAAGGACTCTAGAACCTGCTGTATTGCTGTATGTTTCACAGAGAGTGTGCAAGAATGTGAGTGCTCTGGAACCTGCAGTGCTGCCATTTGTCTTCTTGAGAGCACTAGATCAAAAGCACTCTAGAACCTGCAGTATTGCTCTATGCTTGAGAAAGGGCACATGATAATGAGCGCTCTGGAACATATAGTACTGCTAGTCTGCTACCTGTGTGCTTTGGAGAGCTAGTGTTCATCCCACATTCTCTCCTATCCTGCCTGTGCTTCATCGCCAGAGGTCCTGTTTAGCTATATGCCATCTGCTTCTGTTTGTTTCTAGGGTGCGTACGTTTTCTTATGTCATGTGCAGGAATGTTTGTCGTCAACTGCCGTGTGTGCTCAGAGTGCACACCATAACATGCTCCCGGCTGCAGCAGGGAACAGCCTCTGCAGGTTATCTTCATAGAAGGGGGACTAACTGCAACTTTTAAAATCGTTTACATATATGGTAGCAATAAAGTGTGGCTCACGTTATTCATTTGGCAGCTTGTGTACAGAAATCATCTGTTTTTGTGCAATATCAGGTTTGATGTCCTGTGTCTTTCTTCATTTACCCCCACAAACTTACCCTCATTCAGCACCCCACCCCTACCGTCTAGAATTACTTATTTGTGACGAGTCGCAGTGTTTGTCCCCCCCCCCACGTTGTGTGTTCACTGTGCTGTTACTGAAGCGTCTGTCTGCCATTTAAATGGCCTATTTAAGGGAAAATATCAATTAGCACAGAGCACTTACATAAACTCCCTGTGTTTTTAATTCTGGTAGTAGCTGCCACATTGGCTTTGAGATTGTGAATTCCACGTACCGAGATCTAAATTGCTTCATTTAAGGACAACAGCGAGTGAGCAACATCAGGGAAGGCTGTCTGTTCCATATGAAATTTTACCCAAATTACCATTCCGTTTTATAAGCAGGGCATGCATGCTGTAGCATGGCAATGTATGTGGACTACGTGTTCGTATATTTCACTGCTATTCCAATCAACATAAATCTACACCACAGAAATCCACATCATGCCCCAAAATTCAACACTCCACATAATTTAACTCAACTACACACCACTCCACAACACAAAATAGCAATCCACATAATTACACTCCATCACACACAATCACACTCCACAAAATTCCAGTGCACTCAATGCCACATAACTACTATCCACATATTTCCACTGCACACCATGCCACATAATTCCACTCCACAAATCCCTTCACACCACACAATTCCAGAACTAACAATTCCAATCCAATACACATAATTCCACTCCACACCACATACATCCACTCCAAACCAAAACACATGGGTAAAAGACATTGTCATTTAACAACGCCAATAGCTCTAACTCTCACAAATGCGAGACCTATTGCATTGCAAATGCTTGTTTACTTTACTCCTTCCCTAATCTTTGACAGAAACCGCGTTACTTTCGGCAGGAAGCTAATTAATTCGAACCTGAACTGTCTTGCAGTTTTACAGATACAGGCATTACCAAGCAAGAACCACACGGTGGCGCTATGCAGCCACATTTCTTTTTAAATTCCGTGTTGGCTTTTCACGGGACACTGCCTCTAATCGTCTTTGCAATAAATTCTGAAAGCATAGTTCCTGTGTGTTTTCTATGTCATTCTTCATTTCATATAAACCTGACATTTTGGTCAGCCCTCTCTCACCAGGAAACATGTTATCTGGAAAGTAGATCAAAAGACTCCTTCCCTTAATATGACATACCTGACATGTCTGAAATGCACAGACCCACATAAGGGTGGTGGCCTCCAGCTGTACATAACGAATGCCCTCAGTAGGGTGACTACCTAGGAAGAAGGCTAATTCAGGACAAAGGTTCATAATTCAGGACAGAAGGTAATTTTTACAGACACATCGGAGTACGTCGCACGATTAAAAAGGCAGCTGACAGAAGTACAAGCCAAAATAGGTTTGTTATTTAGTTTATATTACACATTGGAGTATTGAGCAAACCTTCACACATAGCTGGACGTATTGAAAGATGAAAAAGCTAGCAAAGATATACGCTCTAAGCAGAATTTGACAGCCGACACAAGGGGCAGTTTTCACAATTCTACCCCCTTACCATGAATAATAATGCTAGATGCACGCTCTGTTGCTGTACATAGACTTAGAGTTCACAAGCAGTAGCACTACTAGAGGGTGTGAAACAGGGAGAGAAATGATGGTGAGAAAGGGGAGACGGCTATATACTGAGAGGGATAGACAGAAGATTGGAACAATGAGAGAAGAGAAAAATAAGCGAGAGAAAAAAGAGCCTGCCAGCTGAGAGAAAGAGCAGATGGTGAAAAGAGAGAAGAAGAGTGGGCAGAGAAAGGAACAAAAACAGATACTGAAAGATGCTTTGTGTGACAGAAGGTTAAAAAGAGAAAAAAAAAAAGGTTTAGGTGGCATATAAAAGGTGAGGTAGAGTGAACTGAGAGAAACCATGTAGGAGAGTGAGCGAGACCGAGACGAATGGCAAGGTAGGAGAAAGGAGGGAACAGATCGAGAAAAGGAAACCAAGATATGAAGAGGTTGAAAAGGGAGTGAACAAAGTTTGAGGGTTAACTTTGTAACTGTCATGTTCAATCCCGATACCAATGCTCCGTGTCTTTGAAAATATGGTGCTACTCTGCTCTTTCCCTTTCATGCAACAAAGCACTGCAACTTCACTTGCTGCACTGTGTTGCATGAAATGTTAGTAAATATACCTCCCAAAGATTTGGCACAGGTGTCCAGACGAAAATTTTGTCTTGGACCTTGTACAGTGATCTGCTGCCTTTTGGCCAGGGTCCCACTACAGAAGTGACCCATACATACATACATACATACATACATACATACATACATACTGACAGAAAATCTCTGTTTTGTTAGGCATTTCTACTTGTGCTCTTTGTGATCCATTAATTGGAAATGTTGAAATAAAAACTTTTACAGAAACACGGATTACAATAAAAACAAATCCCTTCTTTCTTAGGCTCTGTCTTCCTACCAGTCCATTCCACAATTAGCTGCTGAAGTACTTTTACTTCTGGGCCTGGGGCACTGCACTTCCTGCAGGAATGATAGCTACACCCCTGACAGGGCTGGCTTTAACAATGGTGCCACACGGTGTAAGATTCTTTGTTGTGCCCCCCATGCCCCAAAGACCTCCTTCTCCAAGAATTCAATCAGTACCCCTCGCCAATGGTGCCCCTCATCTCTACATAGACCTGTTCTCATGTGTATTTAATTTCTTTTATAGTGCTACTCATCCCAAGAATGTAGGGTAGAATGTTGGAGTGTGTAATATCACACACACACACATTATACAGAGACACAGGCTCCTATAAGTGTGTAAGTCAATGTATAGGAAATATTACTTAAGATCAAAGTCACTGGAATTATGCAGTTGTGCGGCCGGGACGATTTTTCGCATAATTATAGATTTGCCGCATTTGCAACATAATCCATCATAATCTGCAGATTTGAGCTCAAACGTTTCAAAAGTTACTAAAACACGGTAACACGTTTTTCCACTCAGTGGAAGGCCCTTCGGAAATGTTGACTGGTCACCTTTCTCTTTCTTATTTCTCTATTTGGGTGTTAAACTAATGAGGTGCAACCAATGCCCAGACATTGTTAGGAAGTTCAAAAATGACAAAATAACAAAGTAATACTATCGTAAAAATGTGGCACATTATGCCGCATAATTTGCCTTTTCTTGCAGCATCATTTAATTAACCCTGCTGCATAATTTAGCTCTTCCCTGCTGCTTAATTTCAGAGGCCCTGCTTAAGACAATGAGGATTACAACGTGTAGGAGTCACGTCATCCTTACTGGTAGGCATTACATGTTAAGAGTTCTTAGCCTGGAGAAATACAAACTCAGGATTTAAAATTTAACAAAGCGATTGGGGCCGTTTTTAGGTCGAGCCTAGTGGCAGCGCGCATGCGCTGCTCGCTCTGCGAGGCATGCTGCATTAGGGTATGCACAGCCCCGCCCACTCTCCGCCCATATTTGTCATTGGGTTTGTGTCATTGTCCTTCTTAAATGGTGGCTTCTTCGTAAATGGGCTTGTTAGTCCCGCCTTGGTACATCCTTGTCTCCTTTTGTTGCCGCCCATAACGACTGGACCTTTTACTTGGCTCGTTACACGGCCTGCTTTATCTAGGGTGTGAGCACTATTTTTGTTATTGGCACTGATGGGGACAATGGCGGCTGCCTCTTTTTTGGTATTTGCATAATGAGCACTGCGCCTGCTTTAGGGACACCGCCAGCATTTTACATTTTAATTTTATTTAACTTTCACGTTGGGCGCGGCATCCCCTTCTGGGACACTGCGCTCTGTTTTTTTTTTTTTTGTTTTTTTAAACTTTCATAGTGAGCGCGGTGCCCGCTTCAGGGACACCGCACTCATTGTTAAAGTTAAAAAAAACAAAAAAAAAACAGCGCAGTGTCCTTGAAGCGGCGCCGTGCTCAGTTTTAAACTTAAACAACCATTTGCAATGCAATAGGTCTCGCATTTACGCGAGTTTAAGCTATTGACATTGTAAATGACAATGCCTTTCATTTATGTTTAAAAAAACAAAACAAAAATAATAGGCATTGTCATTTACAATGCCAATAGCTGAAACTCGCGTAAATGCGAGCCCTATTGCATCGCAAATGCTTGTTATTAATAAGTATTTATTATCCAAAGGAACCCTATTTAACAACCTTGCAATAATGAAAGATTGAGGAAAAACAATAAGGTTGTAAACCCATGCCATGCAGTTTCCATGCTGCTATTTAATTCTGGTCCATAGTTCACTGTGCTATATTAGTATTGTATCTTATGAGCTGCAGTTAACAAAGGGTTTCTGACAAAAGCAGAAACCCCCTGAACTATCAACATAAAAAAAAATACAATTCTTTGATCTACATGTTACACATTGTGCTTTGCTGGAGGCACAGTATCCCTGTGCCCTAATTTATGAGTCAAAACTCTGGCTTGGCAAAACTCGGATCTCTGGAACAGATGCATTAATCACCAGAGTTAAATTGACATTTTTAGTATCTTCTACAAATTGCTGGCACACAAGGGACTCCGAAGTCTGTGCCTTTAACTCTGTAAAAAGTATCAAAATGCAAAGAGAGCTTGGCCCATGGTGAGGGACACCAGCCCCAGAACGAAAGCAGAATGCTTGCCCTAGGCCAGGGCAGGAGGAGGCCCAGCACATGCTGGAACTGCACAGATTGGCCCATTGTCATTCTGTATGTGATACTCTGCTGACAAACAGAATGACCATGGGCTGAGAGCATTCCTGCAAGGTTGGGGAGGAGCTGCTGCAGGCTCTCGAGTTCACAGCAGGAGTACGAGCTGGCCCCTGTAGTGAGTGCTAAAGAACTCTGAGGCTACTTGTAGGGGTATATCGCAGCTCGCTGCAATCTCCAGCAATATGGACAAAAAGCATCCGTGAAAGAGATCATCACGGACATGAGGCCCAATTAACGGACATAAGGCCCTCGAACCACCCTGACCCAAATTTCTTTCGAGCACTATATAGACCCTAGCCCTCTTTCTTTGGAAGAGAAACCGAGTGACTGTATATTTTCTGATTCTGCTCAGCTTAAGTGGGGTTTGAACTTTGTTTCCAGTGGACTTTAGATAATATTGTGTTTCATGAAATGTGTAAATCTATCACAGAAGCACCATATTCCCATTGCCCAAAGGCTCCTGGCCGGCCGGTCTATCAGGAGCAACTTGGTTTGTTTATGGTCGGTGACGGTTGTCAAAAAAAAGAGTGAGTCAACATGGAATCTTTAACAAGGAACATTAGGAAAGGGCTGTGGCTTCTGGCCTGTGTGTAGCTGGAGGCCAGAAGACATGTACAACTTTAAATGTAGTGTATTTCTTTACTCAAAAAGACCAGCGGAACAAATACCAACCTGTACCGCTAACATTTTCCTGAGTGAGTGATGTCTTATGGAACCATGGGCTCTGGAAGTTCTATCAGTAGGCATAGCAACCATGTGGTCTAAGTAGGTTCCCTTGCCAGCCACTATGGGGCAACAGATTCCCCGACATATACATTACTCAGATGAAGTAAAATGAGAAAATATATGCTTCTGTTCTGTCTAGTCTGGGACCACTACACCAGAAAGAGAGAAGTGATCTAACTCGGCTGGTGTATGGGGGATGTTCTTTCTTTCTGGACTGTTGTAGGATGAGTGTGTGGGATGAGGTATGAATGCGTTGTCTGGTGAGAGAGTGTAATAGAAGGCTGTGGAGGGATGCTTTGATGAATTTTAGTGTAAAATGTGTTTTTAAATTAGGTAATTGAATGTATAGATTTAACAATAGATGTAAAGTTACACTGAAATGTATAAAACAAATGTCAAGGATTGTAAAAAGAAATTAATCAAAGTTTTTGGTAAAGAATGTATATAAAAAAATCAAAATTTTTGAGAAATAAATTTATAGAGTGGGTTTGGATCTGTTCACACTTTGATTTACTCCATATGTGAAAGGTAATTTAGGCTAGCAGGACCCCTTTTTGGAGTATCTTTTGTTCACCCTTTTTTGTACCTGGTCCTAATCCTGCATTGAGAATGTATTAAGTGGTGGTTTTTGGGGTGTCACTTTGTGCAAATCAGCGGAAAATGCATAACTTTTTGTCTTTCATTCTGAGAAGGCTTTATTTTTACCTCTTAGTTCATTTTTCTAAAATTTTAAAAATACAGCACGAGGTCTACCCAAAGGCAGAGTGCTTTAAATGAGCACCAGTTACATTACACAAGGTCACATGCGTTGTTTATAGGCTTGGGGAGATTAAGTGATTTGCCCAGAATCACAGGATGTTGAGCTGACGACGAGACTCAAACCTGGATTCTTAGTTCCACAGTCAGCAACTCTGACCCATATGCCAGATCCTGGGTGAAGGGAGGTAGACAGAAGTCACATTAAAGCTCGGCTCGTTAAGGGCTCGCGGTTCCAACAGGACCTTGAGCTGAGCCTGATCCAGGCTTCAGTCTTGTTCAGTGGCTCGTCCACCTCTATGGTCACCCTCACTACTTCTCCTGTCTTTAGTCACAAACTTGAATATTTGGTAACCGTGGTTGCAGAAAGGTGCTCCTCGCCTCACCTCTGACCACACTTACTTGCTGGTCCCTGCAATTGCCCCCTAGGCCTGACTGAACCATGACACCCTCTGTCACTCCCAAAGTAGATACTGCATTACAGTGGCAGTTCATAGTTGACACTCGCTCCCATAAGACTTGCATTTGCTGATTTCCATTAGGCATAAAATGGCCTGCCAACTTGCAGTTATTCGTTTGCACTGCCATAGCTTGACAGTTCAAGTGTTAATTAATTAATTCCAGATTTGTAAAGCGCGACTTACCCTTAAGGATATCCAGGCGCTGGGGGTCGTTGGGGAGACTAAGAGAGCTATTGCCCAGAGTCGCATGATGCTGAGCTGCTGCCGGGATCGAACCGTGAGCCCTCCACTCCGGAGTCAGCCACCCATGGTGTTCAGTTTCTTCACTTTGCCACATCCACAAGGACTCCAGAGTTGTGAATCCCTTTTCACTCACCTGAGCCCCCAACGGGGATCCGTAAGATTGGAACTCTGGGGAAGAGAAGAGCTAGAAGCAGCTCCTTCTAGCCCCTTCACTGATTTCTTGATATGTTGGGTGGGGGTGTGCTGAGCTGAGCAGTCCCACCCAAGCCCAGGAAAGCAAATCTAGAAGCTGGGTGAATGGGTGGGAAATAAAAATGACTGGTTGTAGCCCAGTTATTTCAATTTGCACCCCTTCCACTAGGCAGGCACCCAAGCGTATGCAGGTGGGCATGAGCACGGTGGGGCTTTAAGCAGCTAGGAGCAGTGATCACTGCTCCCTGCCCATCTGCTCGTTCAACCGGCGACAGGAAGGACAATCGTTGTGCCTGTTCAGATCTTGCTACACTCTCTTTCAAGGTCATTCACAAGGCTGCATATGTAGTAGGTGGGAGCGTAAACCCCAAGGGTAGACCCCTCTGTTATCAAGCACATTTTTCACTCCCGCCGACATAGAGAATTGAAGGCTAAATTTGTATGTATATGAAATGTTAATTTGTCTTCCTGGTTCATCCTCCCGTACGATATCCACAGTCCACACCTCTAGTCCATACCTTTGATCTTTTTATGTGCTAAAATTGCTCTTTTGTGCAGCTTTTCTGTTCGAAATGCTTTAGTTTGTTGACTAATAGGCTTAGACTGTAAAAGGGAATCCTGAGTAAATACATGGCAAATCAATGTTTTCACAGACTTATTATTTAACCAGCCTCAAACCTGGAACAGAAATTAGAAATAAAGGATATAGTATATACATGAAATGTAAAAGCCTATAGCATAGCCACCACTGCTCCTCCATTCAAAACACTGATTGAGTGCTGGGGGAGAAGGCTTACTCCAGGCAAGTTGTCAGGGGCAGCTCCTCTGTTATGGCGGAGGAGCGTCACCCCACTGAAAAATAAAATGATAATAAAACCATTTTATTTTTCATTACTGCCAACCAAGTTTAGGGCGGGCCATCCTGCCGAGAGTCATGCTACAGGGAGGAGTGTTGGGCACTTGTAAGTGCGCATGTCAGTTTACAACAGCCGGGTTGGAGAAAAGCTACAGTCTCCCTGGGCCTGAGCGAGCGTCAAGTCAGCCCGCTCAGGCCAATCACGACACTGCTCTCATGCTGGTTGCTCCCTTGGAGCCTGTGCAGCGTGACCAGCATTTGGAGAGGAGCACCGAGGTGGAGGGTGCAGAAGCAGGTAAGCCCCCCCCACGTTGCCTCACCACCCCAAAATTGAAGCAGCCGCCACTGCAAGTTCTGGCTTGGATGACGTTCCATGCAACAACTTGTGACACAGAAGTAAAATTAAACATTTGCTACACTGAGCACGGGTGGGTGCATGAGCCTCCTTCAATCCATGTTATTCATCAGCTCTTTAAACCTGGGATCATGAGCTGTAGTCCACATTATAATCTCGTCATACTTATGCCTGACCCTACAGCAAATACAGATGGACTTCTCCCTTTACAACTGTCCTAGGCAAATATACACTAAGAGAGAACTTCCATTTGACTTATCAATATAGCTTTATTCTTCACTTTGAACCTTCAAGTCCAGGGATATAAAATTAAAATCTGTACATCTTAGTCATCCTCTCGGGTGAGCGTCTTGCAGTAGTATGTCAGGTGACTTTTCTCTACTACCTAACCAATTGCAGATTTTTTTTTTACTGAATTCCGGATTCTGAGTCAAAAGCGAATCAAAGCATGGTAGCTACTTGCGGGATTCAAAAACCTTTGGAAACTACATAGATACGCCACATTATAGGAAAGACATTTTTAAATGCACCCTGGTTTTTCATACTAGGACTAGTAGGAGAAACACAGTGTTTTGTTATAGAGAGAGTTTGTTTTATTTACCCTGAACATAGGCATCCATACCGGTGAGGCCCTTTCTTGGGGTTCTGTAGTAGTCTGTGGTTACTTGGCAATATTCTGAGTGAGCGCTGTCATACTCAATGTACAGGCAGTGCTACATTTTCAAAGAAGAATAGGAATTTTGTATTTCTAGATGAGTAAAACAATACACGAAAAATAGGAGGTCGTTTTTTCTGGGATTCAGATTCAGCCCCAAAATGTTTTATAGCATTATAGGCACAAGATTTTCAATAACGCTGGCTGTATGATCAGTACTATTCTTCTGGACTGCTCGGCTTGATGTTTGGAACCTCTGGGTTCCCATTGTCCTATCCTGCAGTGGTCCCAGGTAGTCTTTGAGGTTTCAGTAAATGGATCAGCAGTGCCATTCAAAAATGATAGAGTTGGCTATCTGTTTCAGTGGATCCCAGGTCTGAGTAGAACTAAGTTCGTTAGTTGACTGAAGCCCAGCGGCAGAGCGTGCAGTTATAACAGGACGGAAATAAAAAAAAAATTAAGAAGTTTCTAATCCCCCCAAAAAACTCACAACAATGTCCCATCCCAGGTAAATGGTGCAGTTCAATGTTTCTTTATGGTCTCTACTTCCAGAGCAGCTTCCAAGCCAGGGAGCACACAATTCCTGTTAAAAAGCTAGGTAAGGCCTAACTGGCTTATACTGTTCTTTCATCTGGGACAAATGTAGCAGTGGATCACCACCTCGGGCATGTCCCACCAGGCTCACTGTCTGACAGCACATACTACCCAACAGGTTGGCGTAGTGCAAGTCTTAAAAACGCTGCCTAAACTGTCAGAATAGTCTTCAATTCTCTCTTGAAAATAGTCTGAGGCGGAGAGACGTTTGTCAAGAGGTAAGGAGCGCCAGGAAGTTGAGTCCTGAACCAGAAAGCAAAGACCTTTGCAGTTGAGGAGAAGGGCCTTAAGCACTTTCAGGAGAACTTAATCTTTGATCCGTGGGTTAAGAGGCGGAGGGGCGCATTCCAGTTACTGGAAAGTTTGGGGCCAGCTGTCGCAAGCTCTTGAAAGACGAGCAAACCGATTTAAAGCAAGCACGGTCCACTATTGGGAGCCGTTGTAATGAATGGTGTCCAGTTGAAACATGATCTTCAGTGGCTTGGCCAAATATAGGAAGCGCAGCAATGCTTTGTGGTCATTGTAGCCGCGGACGCAGTCATTTAGGAAGGCCGAAATAAAGCGTGCTACAATTGTCAAACAGTTAATAAATGTGGCTCCCATCACAAGGGAATGGTTTTCAAGAATTGAGAGGAAGAAGATAGTAAAAAAGCCTTTAACAAACAAGTTGACTTGCTGGGCAAGGAATGCATCCAGTGTCGAGATAGAAAATAAGATTCTTCCCTTCCTCAATCGGAGGAATCCTGAAGCCGAAAATTTTAGGGGTTTCAGGGCTCTCAGTGCAGATCTGCCTTAAACTCCAAAAATAACCTTTGCCTTGAAGTTGTTCAGCTGTAAGGCTTTTTCTATCATCCAGGATTAAAAGCTGGTCAACACCTGTTAAAGGTCCCTGATGGGAGACCAATCAGGATAAAATCTTACATATTCCTGGGTGTTGGTGAAGGATCGGACAGACATCTGACAACAATTATAAAGTGCAGTTCACTGTGTGAAAGGCCACACACAGCTTCAGAAGCACAAGTAATTAGGCTGCTCCCTCTTAGATGGAAGAATGGTGTCTACTCAAACCTAAAAAGACGATTTTTTAGTACCAATGTAAAATCGGACTGAATAGGGCAAAACACATGTTTTTAGTGTTTAGAAAGGCTTGCAACTGCTGAATGGTACCCTGGGGTGTGGAATAAAAAAATAAAAAAAATCTGTCAGTGGGACATAAACCTTTAAAAACTTACTTGCCCTGTAAAGAAGTTCACTTGTCACTGTACTCTATAAATCAATTAGCTCGGCTACCATACAGAAATTGCTAGGATTAATATTTTGTTTTATTGGAACTGCAATTAAAACAAATGCTTTGCAACAGTTTTAAATTAAAACTTGATTTTTTTAAATGGGAAAATATATCTGAGAGAAGTTTGAAGTGGACTTGGTTGCGACGTGGTACATTTTGGGAGAACATGTATTTTCTTTTTAAACTTCTACTTTATAATGCCAGCGATCTATCGATTTAAGCCTGGGCGGTGAACTCCACTCCGTTCGCGGAGGTTTTCGCACTCTGCGTTCGGCGGAGCTCGCGTAAAAATCAGTGCGAACGGCGTGAGGTAACCCACTCTGCCGCTCGCGGAACTCCGCGTAGCTTACGTGGAACTCCGCCCAGGCTTATTATCGATATAGAGCTCGTAGTGCAGGTAGGGCATCTGTTTCACTATGATGGAAATCCATCAACTACAGGATACACACCAAGTGCAATAGGTGCATTCACCCACTCAGTACTACGATTAGAACTTGTGACCACCAGGGTACCCTCAAATCTCTGCAGCAGGTGCATTAGCCCACTGAGCTTCTTCACTAGAATTAGAATATGTAACCTGAATGGTGTACACGATTCTCTTAAGTAGGTACATTTACTTCAGCTATATTCACATGCTTAAGTGATGCATAGAATTCTTTTCAGTGTTTCTGATTGTGCTCAAACTCCCAGGTCTCAGGTCAAGGTGCAAGTGTCAATGGGAGAAGTGCCGTCCGGATGTGTTGTCAATTTGTGCTATAAAGTGAAACCCACTGGCTAGATTGAAGAGCAAGGATCACATAATGAGTCGCAGAAAGAGATGTCCCTACCTGCATACGGTGTAGCCCAGAAGCAGATGCACCACCGCCTGATTATTGTGCAGTACAGAAGCTGAAATCATTGCTTGCCTCTAGTGCATACTGTGCAGTACAGAAGCAGATCTGTCACCGCCTTCATGTAGCATAATGTGCAGCATAGAAGCAGATGTTACCGGCTGCATGCTGTGCAGCGCAGAAGCAGATGCTCCACTTACTGCTTATTGTGCAGTACAGAAGTAGAAGTCATTGCCTGACTCCAGAGCTTACTGTGCAGCACAGAAGCTGGTGTGTCACTTCCTGCATGCTTCAGTACAGAAGCAGATGTCACCTCCTGCATATAGCATACTGTGCAGCATAGAAGCAGATGTTACCTGCAGCATACTATGCAGCATAGAAGCAGATGTTACTGGCAGCATAGAAGCAGATGTTACCGGCTGCATATTGTGCAGCGAAGTAGCAGATGCACCACTGCCTGCTTATTGTGCATTACAGAAGTAGAAGTCATTGCCTGCCTCCAGAGCATACTGTGCAGCACAGAAGCAGGTGTCGCCGCCTGCATACTGCAGTACAGAAGCAGATGTGTCACTGCCGGCATATAGCATACTGTGCAGCATAGAAGCACATATGTTACCGGCTGCATACTGTGCTGCGCAGAAGCCGGTATGTCACCGCAGGCATACTGTGCAGCATAGAAGCAGATATGTTACCGGCTGCGTACTGTCCAGAAGCAAACCAGCAGACTGAACATGGATCTCGACAATTAGTAATTACCCATCAAACTATCTTGGAGCAGCTGGAACCAATGACCTGGAGGTTGCAAACAAGACTCTTACCCTCTTTGGCTCCTTGGTCTGCTTTCTGTCCTATTGTTTTCGCCTTGTTTTTGCTGTTATCTTTTTTTTTTTTTCTTTTAATTAATTTCAGTTTGATCTTCCTGTTGTTTTTCTGCCATCAGAGTCTCTAATTTCTTGTGGCCTGTCCTTTCTTACTGTGTGTTTTAGCCAGCTTTCCTTTCCTACCTTATGTTTTTATCTCTGGCACGGGTGCTGTTTAAGTGGCGAGTGCAGCAGAATCCTCTCCATGAAGGACCTGAGTTTGAAGCTCGAAAGAGTTCTATACAAAGTTCAAAACCCTGGTCAGTAACATGGCCCAAGGAACCCACACATCCTATAGATAACACATTAACCCTGTAGAAAAACTCACACCCTGTAGAAACATGCATGTCTCCAGAAAGGGCATGCATACGGAGTGCAGATGTCCCCTGCAGGCACACCGTTAAGACCTGCTCAGGTAGCTGGTGGATTACAAACAGTACAGAGGCTGTCTTTAGGGGAATAGCGAGAGAATGCTGGGAAGATTGGGGCAGAGGATGAGTAGCTCAGCATTATAGAAAGAGAAGAGGGGGGTGTGCTGCAGATTCATCATGGACCAAAGAAGGGTGAGTGCTTCTGTGGTATCAGAAGACAGGAACAGGGGAGCTGTGCCATGAAGGCAGTTGCAGGGAACAGCAGGTTGATGATTCCCAAAGGGTAGAGGTTGTACTGGACTGTCAGACAAGGTCCGCAGCTTGGAGAGCTAAGGAGGTTCCACAAAGCATTGTAAATGAGGCCTGAAGAGCCTTCTGTTGAGTAGTTACTGCTGGTGCAGGCACTAGGGAGAGCCCTGGGCCAAGCCAGGCAGTTTCATCCCTGCAGCAGTGTGACCCACTCTAGTAACCTTTGGTCTGGGAGTGGCTGTATAAGTCTCTCAATGGGTGTGGGAGTGGATGCGTGACTCTGTGAGTTAGTCTGTGACTGTTTGAGTTGGTGTCTAAGTGAGTCTCTGAGTGGGTCTGTAAATGAGTGCATAAGTTTCTCAGGGGGTTTCTCACTGACTGCATCAGTCTGTGAGTGGATATGTGAGGGGGTGCGTGAGTATGAGTGGGTCTGTGACTGGGTGCATGAGTTTTTGAGTGGGTTTGCGAGTGGGTGCAGAACCAGGTTTTGATCTTATTACACTGTGCTTAGTCTCCGGTCTTATATCTGCTTGGTCTCCAGTTTTGTTTTTCCCTCCATAGTACTGTTTTACTTCTCTCCTGTTTTATGTTAGATGTGGACCAATTAAACTGGAATATGAGATTTGGCTTATTGGTTAGGTTGTTTTAAGTAAGCCACACGTAGAAATGTAACAAGAGTTATAGACTCCTGAAAGGAAGTTATTTATGCTTTTTTTTTTTTTGCTGTACCTTATTCTCACAGTCGACTGAAAATAAAATCACGTTCTTTACACTGTGCTATTATTTTTGGCGCACTGCATCTGTATGCTGTGAAAGTACGTTGCCAGAGTTCTACGTCTAGTTGTCCATCGAACAAAATAGACATTAAATCTTTTTTCTCCCAGAGAAATCCACATGGCTTGGGCGTTGGGAGATATAAATTCCACACCCTCGGTACATATGTCTGGGAGTAGCAGGTTTGTGCAATAGTTGGACATCTTGGTAGTGAAGAATTTGAAAGAGAGGTGACAAGGCCCATCTCCAAGGAGTTGGGAACAGATGCTTCTGAGATAGACTCTTAATAGAGAACTCACTGAAGTAAATAAACTGCGATGCTGCCTTGGCTGGTGTAATGCAGATGTGAAGGCTTTAAGGCAAGTGGGAGTGAAACAACCTGGTCAAAAGAAGTAAGACGACAGAATAAGATAGACCAAAGGTTTGCAGGTGGACATGCCACTTGACACGAAGGCTCAGGAGCAGTCGTGGCCGTGTGTCAGTCGTGACCAACAACTTGCGATTCTTGGTGCTTTTATTCTTAGAAAGTTATTTAAGCTATCGCGTAAGTCCTTGGCGGGTGTAAGCATGGCTAAATAGTGGCAGCTTCTCAGGCGGATGCGAACAGTTTGAACTAGCTTTTTCAGCTGCCAGAAA
Organism: Calotriton arnoldi; assembly: GCA_963921515.1. Classification (NCBI taxonomy): domain Eukaryota; kingdom Metazoa; phylum Chordata; class Amphibia; order Caudata; family Salamandridae; genus Calotriton; species Calotriton arnoldi. The sequence goes on from CAWUFW010003330.1 coordinate 95,911, forward strand.
TACCTTTTTGTACGTCTTACTTAATGCTTGTTATCCTACTTTGTTACAAAGGCATGTGTTTTATGGCACTTGGACACCAACCATCTTTTTTTGTTTTGAGATTGGGCCCAAACCAGAATGCTTTCTGTGATTCTGTCTGGGTTTTGCCAACAGCTGTGTGCTTGTCCGTAACAAGATTTCATGCTGTTCTACAAACTGAAGAATGAAAGTATGCGGCGTGAAGAAGCTTTCAAACTTTTTTGAAACCGAATTATTGGGGTTGCTCAGACGTTCCTACACAGTCAAGGAGTGCAAGTGCTTCTGATTTTCACTTTTTCCAGAATTGACAGGCTTAGTGTAATGTAATTGGTTTGTTCAATGTGAAGGAAAGGACATGGTTAGATCAAATTAAGAGTAATGGACACTCTAGGCTCAACCCAGATAGTCCATCTGGTCGTACCAAAAACAGTTTTACCAGTTGGATCCTGGACACCCGCTCACTTGAGGCTTTTCTTAAAACACCTGACCCGTAGATTAAGTTACGACTTTGATGTTAAACACTGCTCTCAACTAAAACATTATGCATAGTATGCAGAATCATGATAATATAAAATCCAGCAACGCTATATTAGTTTTACCTTGGATCACAGGGTCCGTTGTTGTATTATTCTATTGTGCCTAGGGATTTTACCATTAAAAGTTTTCACATGTAAATGGCACACCTGTGCAAATACTACCAGCACTTGTGACTTGTGTGATGGAGGAGTGCAAGACTTACCACATGTACTGTCTGAATGTCCAAATCCGACACTGATCGAGGCCTGACGCCGGTATTTAAATCCTATCAGTACCAGATACAACATAATCACGGTACAAGGTCTTACATTGCTTTTTAATTTACCGCCTGATGAATTGGTCTGTTATAACTTGTATACACTTTTTAAGAGTTTTTCAAAACTGTATTGATGTAGTTATATTTTCACTGTTTTAACAGAATGTATCTTTTATAATTTGTTGTCCTCAGCAGAGGAAAAAATCAAATAAAAATCTTGAATCTTCTCTCAGAGGTGCTTGCCAACCTGTCTGCTCACCCTTGTCAAGAGACTCCAGTGACTTAAAATAATTGTAACTGCCTCTTACTGGAGACTGGATCACCAAAACATCACTGCTGAGAACACAGAGGGAGCGCCAGAAACTTTGCCAGGGTCCTAGTTGTTTGATTTGTGGGTTAAGGAGTAATACACCTTTAGGGCAACATTTTATTTTGGCCATTAAGTAATAGTATTGGCCCATTTTGACTCCTTTTATTCCAAACATGTTACCAAAGGTTGGTCTGGGACCAGGTTCTTAGTCCCTGCATATGTACGCCTTGTCAACCTTTCAGACACTCTTGCGAGAGTTTAGCTACCACTACAGCCAAAGGACAGAGCACTCTTGAGTATCCCAGAGCCACTCTGACCTACACACTGTAGGATAACATTTGGCAGAGCATCAGTATTCTCTGAAATCTAGTTCCTATTTTTAAGATGCTGTAATATTGTTTGGGGCCATATGTCAGCCCTTTGTATCGAGACATATTTCCCTTTCTAAGAATCCAGATGTTGAAACCACCTGATGTATTCCTTCTCTGCCTCATATTATAGCAAACAGGGAGAATAAGTATTCATGTAGGAAACATTTTCTTGTGGGACAAGGCAAAGAGAAGCCCATTGACTCCTGTAGCTACAGAGGGATTGTGTAGTTAGTCTATCATTCTAGTCTATTAAGTTTGTGTAGTTAGTCTATCATTCCGGTCTCCTAAATTTGTGTGGTTAGGTTTCTGCTATTCCTGTCTCTTAAATTTGTATTTTATCTTACCACAGGTTTGGTGCCTTCAGCAGTACTGATCGTTGCCAAGAAATAGCGTTGCACCGTCCATTTCCCCCACAGGGACTTTGGGAGAACATGCATCATCACCACCATTTACTGGGATGGCCAGTGCTGTACCCCCAATCTGGAAACATTATCTTAACGTGAGACTGCCAGTGCTGAGACGAAGCATTACTGATGCCATGACACATTCTCTGTGTGAACTGAGGCAGCCTTGGACACTGGAGCAGGAGGGACTGGAAAGGATGCAGGGTCTCTTGAGCATCAGTTTGTTTTTAGAGACACCTCAGATCTGTCTGACGTTCACATTTCTTACAAACTCTTCCTTTGATTACCAAGAGTACACTTTATTTGCCTTTGAGGTTTTGAGAATTTTGTGTTTTAAGGTCCCGGCCTGGATAGGACACGCACTGCTGGGTAAATAAAGAAAAAAAAGAGCCTCTTCGTGGACATTTATTGCTGACTGTTTATTTTCCCCCCTTGAATTTTGGCCATTGCAATGTGCTTCTATGGTTCTGACTGTGGGGTGCTTTGTAGGACTGCTAATCTCTAGTTTTTGGTGGTATTGAGGTGCTTCTGTTGGTTGTGGCAGCTAAGATGTTCAGTGAGAGAGCGCACCTGGGTTGATTTCTGGCAGTGCTCGCTCTCAATTTCCAGAGTGATGAAAGTCGAAAACTGAGAGCTAGCAGTCCATAAAAACCAGGCTGTTGTATTGTTGCACTTTTTTAAACGTCTTACCTTTCACAATGTTCTGAAGGGCTTTAGCTGTGTGTGACGCATTACTTATTTGGTTGTGCTTTGTTGGAAGGGTGTGGTTCTGTAGTTTGGCCTATGTGGGAAGTGCTGGTGGTGTGTGTAATGACCAGAGTTGTGCTCTCATTGCGTTATATGTCACTGTGCCAGAGTATGTAGTGGAAGGAAAAGGAGTGAGAGATGGGATGCCTAGGTGATTAAGTGTTTGGTTGAAAGGGTGTTTGAATGCAAATGTGGTTTAACTGGGAAGTGTTTTGCTGCCATGCAGCTGTCGCCCTTATTATATAGCTGTGTATATTCATTGAGCGGAGGGGAAGGCTGTAAGAGGTTGTTGGCCTTGCCATCGCTGAGGGATATTTGGCTCCGGATGTAGGGGAAGTATGGTTCTTTGATGCTGTATGTTCAGTCTCTTAGTCGGAGCAATCATTCACCATCTGTTGTGTCTGTATTGGAAGTGGCCTTGGCTGTTTCCTGACTTCGCCAGGAGGAAGTTCATTAATTTTTCTTCTTGCACGAAGAAAAAGTCTCCACTAGCGAGTGCGTTTGTGAAGAAAGGGACAGTCGACTGAGTTGCCAGTCTTTAGCTAAGGGTTCCATTCTCTGTGCATCTTTGCACTTTACCAAGATGCAGTTTTTCCTTTTTTTAATAGATTTTCTCTGTCAGCAAATCGGATTGCATAGATAGTGGAGTGTCTGGCTAGGTTTAGCCTGTGCATCACTTGGATGATTGGTTAGAGGTGAGCGTGTTGGTGAATATGTAGCGGGCCCCCAGGTAGATTCAGTTTGTGTAGTTTAGATGAGACCCAACAAGGACAATGGTAGCTTTTAGCTTCTGTGGGAATCCTAGATGAAGGAAGGTGGATCAAATAATTTACTTGGTGTAGAAAGCAGGCTGGGTGTAGGTTCAGGTGTGGGTGGATAGGTAGTCATGAATATTCCCAGATGTTTTACTTAGAGGGTATCACTGGCAGTGGGCTACATTCTGGGGTTGTTGGTGGGTAATTCTGTTTTTCTTTGGAGGTTAGGGTCTCTTCAAATGTTAAGTTGAGGCAGTTTGTCAGCATCCTTTGGTCGACGATTTGAAGGCAGTGGTCTAATGCTGAAGTGTCTCGATGCATCCGGGTTTTCAGCTTTTAAAGTGATCTGTTTTTCGTCACAGTGTTTGTAGTAGGTTGGCTTGAACTATTTGATGCCTTCCCGTAGTGGTCTGAGGTAGGCATTGAAGAGAGGTTTTGAGATGATCGAGCCTGCAGGTATGCCAGAGACAGTGCTAAAAGAAAGTGATTTAAAAGCCTGGAGCAAGATGATGCTAGATCTGTGCGTGTGGTAAGAGGATTTCCAGTTTAGAAAGTTTGTTTGGATTTAAATTTTTGCTAGCCTGAGTGTGAGGGAGCGGTGGTGGATTATTTCAAAAGCAGCAGACAGGTCCATTAGTATTGCAACTCCGAAAACATTAGTAGACAGAAATGGTTTGTCCCAGTAAGAGATTAAGGTGGATTCAGTGTCTCACATGTGGTTGAGGGCTCATTAACGGTCTGAAAGTAGATTCTTTCTTCCAGGAGATCAAAGATTTTAATGAAAGCTTCTCTTAACCAGTTTTCTTTAGAACCGGCCATTAAATATTCTTCCGTGGGTGGCAGGGTGGATGTTCTTCATGGGAAGCGGTCTGATGTAGGAGATCCCGAGATCAGTGGTGTAGGTGACTAATGATGGAATTAATAAAGAGGATTCTTGCAGTGGTGGCATCAGTGGATGAGAGTTAATTGTTGCAAGTTTGAGCCGACCAGGGGAATGAGGGATGTTGGTTGTATTACTTGTGTTGACCACTTCTATAAACTTGGATTCGTCAGGTTTGATTAAAGGAAGCCAGGGCCAGATGACTTCGCACGAGCCTAGTCTTGCTCCTTGCTCTGAGTAGGCTCGATGCCCAGTGCCTTGGTTCAGAGATTTTTGTTTCAGGTCTTTGCTTTTGACACAAGTCACTCAGAAAACTTGGTAGTGGGCATCATCACGATGGTGCACTCCAAGTTGCAGAATTCCATATTGTTCCATAGGAGGGCATTTGGAGTTAGGTATCTGTTGGAAAAAGTGGAGTCTTTCTGGCTTCTTCATGGAAGCTTTATTAAGGTGGTATGTTGTGCTGAGCGTTGTAGGTGGTGCATTCACGCATAAGGATAAGTTACTTACCTGTAATCCTAGTTCTCTTCCAGGGGTATCCTCATCAAAGTCATAAGCACTTGAATATTCCCGCCCATCCGGGGTCCTGCGGGGACCCCGGAAAATATATAAAAAATATATATGAAAACGTGTGTATATATATATATATGTTCTAAAAATCAAACAATGCAGCCTTACTGACACCAACAGGCTAAGCAATGCTGTGAAATCTTGTCTTTGCACATACACAAATAAACCAGGAAGACCAAAAGGCACTTGAACTGCTTTTAATGAACAGCAGAAAAGTAGTCCTGCAAAGAGAAAAGCAGGCATTGTTAGCCCATAGGCTGCATTGTAACTTCAATAGCATAGAAACTGAAAGCAAATGTAGAGAATCAAAAACTGGCACCGTGCCTTTAAGGCAGCCATTACCCCTAGCTTCCCATCATGCCTCAGGGGTGACAGTTAGGTCAGTTGTTCTTTGCGGAGACCCCGAGGTCAGGGCACAAAGAGATGACAATCTTGGCTCATTTGCCCAGGGAGGTGGGTGGGTTGCTTATGACTTTGATGAGGATACCCCTGGAAGAGAACTAGGATTACAGGTAAGTAACTTATCCTTCTCTTCCAGGGGATCCTCATCAATAGTCATAAGCACTTGAATCGAGTAGCAAGCCCATCCCCTCTTCCTGCGGGCAAATGAGTACCATAAAAAACTGTAATATTAAGAAACCAATTCAAATGAATTTAGCATTGAAATAAATTCCTCAAGGAGGCTTGGCCTACTTGAGTATCTGCTCTGGAATCAGAATCGAGACAATAGTGTCTCGTGAAAGTATGTACTGTTTCCAAGTGGCTGCTTTGCAAATCTCAGCCATCGGTACATTGTGTAGAAAAGCCACTGTAGCTGCCTTTCCCCTAGTGGAATGTGCTTTGGGAGAAGCCAGAAGGGGTTTATTTGCCAATTGATATGCCAGCTTGATGCAAGACACTATCCATCTGGAGATGGAACACTTGAAGGCTGGGAAACCTGTTCTGATGGCACCATAGTTTAGAAATAACTGATCAGACTTTCTAATGGTCTTGGACTTATCTAAGTAGAATTTCAGAACTCTCTTAAGATCAAGGGAATGAAGAGATTTTTCTGTTGGCGTAGATGGATTGGGAAAAAAAGAAGGTAGCGAGATAGTTTGGTTGACTTGGAAATCCTACACCACCTTCGGAAGGAAGGAGGGGTGGGTCCTTAAAACCACTCTGTTGTGATGAAAAACCGTGTACAGTTCTTTGGAACAGAGTGCCTGAAATTCGCTTACTCTACGAGCTGAAGAAATCGCCACCAGAAAGGCGGCTTTCCATGTGAGATGCTGAAGGGTCGCCTTATGAGTAGGTTCGAAAGGGGGGCCCATCAGTTTGGAAAGAACCAGGTTCAACTCCCAAATGGGGGAAGGAGGCCTGACCGGGGGGGTGGGGGGGGTCCTCTTGACCTTTAGTAGGCTGAAAACCATTACATATACACCACAAATAAAATCTTTTCCATTTAAAAGAATATGAATGTCTCGTGGAAGGCCTTTTGGATTCCCTCAAAATGTTCATACAGTCCTGAGGGAGATTTAGGTGGCCATACTGGAGGACCTAAGGAGCCATGCTGCCAAGTTCAGCGAGGGAAGGTTGGGATGATGAATCCTCCAGTTCATTTTGGACAGAAGGTCCGGTCTGCACGGAAGCCTCATGTGTGAACACTCCGAGAGATGTAGCAGGTCCGGGTAGCACCACTGCCATGGCCAGTCTGGTGCTATCAGAATCATTCTCATCCTGGAGCGTGTGAGTTTGGCTATTACCTTCGGGAGGAGAGGAAGAGGCGGAAAAGCGTAAACAAAGGTTCCTGACCAGTCGATCAAAAGGGCATTCCCCATACATAGATCCTGGTCGGTAAAACCTTGACGCGAAGGCGTGGCATTTTTTGTTTGACTCGTCCGCAAAGAGGTCAACGGTTTGATGACCCCATTGTAGAAAAATGTCCGCCACCACTTCGTCGTTTAATACCCAGTCTTGCTGATCTTCGAAGTGACGACTCAGAGAATCCGCCTGTGAATTCTGTTCCCCTGGCAGATGGACCGCCGTGATAGAGAGCTGTCTGGCCAGGAGCCAATGCCAGATCGCCTGAGCCTCCCGGGACAGAGGGCGAGAGCGAGTCCCCCCCCTTGCTTGTTTAGATAGTACATGGTGGTCGTGTTGTCTGTACTGAAATAGACTTGGATTGTATCGATGGGTAGAACGCCTTGAGGGCTAGATGTACTGCCCGTAGTTCCAGCATGTTTATCTGATACGATTGTTCTTTGTTCGACCACCTGCCCTGAGTCTGTAGAAGACCCATGTGTGCTCCCCTACCCTGAAGTGAGGCGTCTGTGATCAGGGATTATGTCGGAGGAGCTTGGTGGAAAGGGACTCCCACCAAGAGATTTTTTTCGATGAGTCCACCAGGGAATGGATGCTTTTGCAGACTGGGAGAGAAGAATCCTGTCTTCCCATCGTGCCGACGTCTGATCCCATTTGTGTTCCAAGTCCTGTTGTAGAGGCCTCATTCTCAGTCTGGAGTTGGGAACCAGAAAAATGCAAGATGCCATCAACCCCAGAAGTGATGCAACTTGTCGAACTGAGGGCTGATGAACTTGAAGAAGGAGATTGCACTTCTGCTGGATTGATAAGTCTCTCCTCCGAAGGAAACACTTTTCCTTCGCTGGAGTCCAGAGTAGCCCCTAGGTAGTGAATTCTTTGAGTGGGCTGATGGATTGAGTTCTCCATATTTACATGAAGGCCCAGGCGTTGCAGTAAGTTCAGGCATATTCGATAGTGGTTTTTCACCATTTGAGGAGATGAGCCCTTCAGAAGTCAGTCGTCGAGATATGGGTAGACGAACAGACCTTGGCGGCGTAAAGCTGCGGCTACCACTGCCATGCAGTTTGTGAATACTCGAGGTGCAGATTTCAGGCCAAACGGTAGGACTCTGCACTGATAATGTTTTGCGCCTACCATGAAGCGTAGACATTTTCTGTGCCGTGGTGCAATCCGGACATGGAAGTAAGTGTCCTGGAGGTCTATCGAGCACATCCAATCCCCTTTTTGAAGATGTGGATATATTTGATGGAGCGCCAGCATATGAAACTTCTCTTTCTGGATGTTTTTGTTTAGGAAACGTAGATCCAGAATAGGCCTGAAACTCTCTTTTTGACCCTTCTTTTGCACCAGGAAATACCTGGAGTATACCCCTTTTCCTCGCTGTGATGAAGGAACCTTTTCTATGGCCAATTTGTGTAGTAGAGTGGATACCTCCCGATGCAACAGCGGCAGTTGGTGAACTCTTGACTTCACTGGGGGGGGATGCACTTTGGAGGGGCACGAAAACGTAGTGTATAACCATTTTGTAGTATATTCAGCACCCACTGATCGTTTGTTATTTCGCGCCACTCTTTTACATGTCCAGAGAAACTTCCTCCCACTGGAGTGGGTGACGGCGACAGAGGAAGTGAACTTTCATTGTTTGCCGGTGTTCTTGGCAGTTGAAGAGGACTGTCGGGGCGCTCCTCCTCCTCTGGAAGGGCGACGTCCCTGATAGTGAGATTTGGCCTGATGGTACTGCCTTTGAGACAATTGAGGGGCTTGAACCCTCTGATGGAACGCCCTACGATCGTAAGGCCTGTACCGTGTCTGGACTCTTTCTTTTTCTCTAAACCAACAGCTTTGAGAGTGTCCAGTTCAGACTTCATCCTGGCCATCTTGTCAGTGTGAGAGCCGAACAATGAATTTCCAGAAAAAGGAAGGTTCAGGATGCGTTGTTGGGCCTCTGGTTTCAAAGCTGTAAGACGCAACCAGGGCGATCTTCTTGCGCATACACCATGCGAATGAGTGAGCAGTAAAGATGCCCCATCAGCTGCCGCACTGATCATTTGGTTGGCCCCGAGGGCTCCCTCCTGAAGAATCTCCCCAAAGTATTGACGGTCTTCTTTGGGTAGTGTTTCTTTGAAGCTTTCTAGAGAGTCCCACAACGCTCTATCATAACGGCCCAACCGAGCCGCCGCACTGGAAACCTTCAAAGATGCTGCTGCAGAGCCGCAAGCTTTTCTTCCTCAAGAATCTTGGGCTCTGCTCTCCTTGTCCGGAGGAACCGTTGAAGAAGAAGCCACTGCATGGGTCTTCTTTGCAGCTGCAATAATCATCGAATCTGGTGGAGGATCTGACCTGAGGAACAGGGGATCTTGTTCTGCTGGTCTATAGTTCTTTAAGATCCTTGCTGGAGCCGTTTTTATTGTTGCTGGAGTAAGGAAAACGTCCATGACTGGTTGTAAAAGACCAGGAACTAATGGCAGCAAAGGCCTCGACGCTGACCTCTGATGCAGAGTCTCAAATATAACAGGTGTAGATGTCTGAGGTGCAGACATTTCTGTTTAGCTTTTGTGCTCCTCTAGATAGGACATCATGGAAGGTGTTGATGTCATCAACAGGTGACACTCTGGAGGGAGGACTGCCCGTAAGAGTGGGAGAATAATCCCTCTTGGAGGAGTGGGTCGAGGAGGACGACCAGGAGGGTGATCTTCGTCTCCTATGACTTCCATGAGAAGCAGATTTACGTAACGGAGACTTGTCCCTCTGGCGACCCCTGGATGGTGTGGTGGGTGATCGGTCGACTGCCTGCACCAGCCGAGCCAGAGGGTATCTATGCAGAGCTCTTGAATAGTCCAAAGGCTGTTGAACCTGTGCTGAAGGCTCTTTCTGCCAATGATGAACCGGGAGAAGCCACCTAGGAGAGAGATGAACAGAGGGAGATCTGTGTTCTTCCCCTCGTTGCGTAGGTGGAGCCGTGATCTGCGGGGTGGATTTCTGTCCCCGCCGTTCTGGAGACGGAGAAGATGAGCTTCTCGACGTCGAGATGACGTGGGGATCCTGCAGTCGACACTGAAGGTTCTGAGAGATATTTTGATGTTGAATGGTATCTCCTTGAGGTCGAATGGTGTGACGACGTCGATAATTGTGAATGTCTCGACGTCGAGCGACTATGCGCCACTAAGACCTGCGAGTCCAATGAAGGAGACCTCTGCCTCGACGTCGGTCGTGTGTGTTTCAACGTCAACCGATGTCCCGTCGACAGAGACTTGTGCTTCGACGTTGGAAGAGGAGTACCCAACGGAGTACCAAGTCTTGATGTTGTACGTGGGAAAGGTGATGGTGAAATCCTTCTCGACGTCGAACCCCTCGACGCCGTCGATCTAGGCCTCAACGTTGAGCGCCAACTTGTGGGCTGCAACGGAGGCGTCCGACTCGACGTCGAATCTCTTCTCGACGTCGCAGATGATCTTGGCCTCGACGTCGAGCGTCTTGTTGGCAGCGACGGAGAAATCTGTTTCGACTTCCAATGCTTTTTTGATGGCGTGGATGACCTAGGCCTCGACGTTGACCGCCGCCTGGTTGACGGCAATGGAGGGCTGCGCCTCGATGTCGAACGCCGTACCGACGGCGGAGAGCGGTGTCTCAAACGTTGGGCGATCCCGCACCAACGGAGAGCGACTCCTCAACGCCGACCGTCGCCCGGTTGACTGTGGTGGAGGATTCGTTGATGATGACGCACCTCCATGTTTGGAAGTATTCGACGACCGATGTTCTCTCGATGGCGAGCCTGCTGTCGATGGGCTTGTTGTCGACGTTTTCTTTGCCGGTGGAGGCATTCTCGGCGCCGAGCCCGACGCCGATGAAGAACAGACCGGAATCTTGGTTCTGGAAGATGATTTGGGTCTCTTCTTCTTCTGTCTCACAGGAGACCTGCCTCTAGAGGTAGAAGCTTTACCTTCTTCAGAGAGGCCATAAAGGCGAATCCTCTCTCTGTCCTTGAGAGTCCGTCTTGATAAAGACTGGCAGTGTTGGCAAGTCTCAGGAACATGAGAATCCGGAAGGCAAAGAATATAGACAGAGTGGGAGTCTGTTTTGGCCTTCTTTTTGCCACAGGAAGGGCAAGGATCAAAAAGGGAAGGCATTTCTGATAGATAAAAAATGCCAAACTCCTGAAAAAAGGTAAAGGAATACTCCAACAGTTGTAAAATGTCGAAGTAAAAGAGTTTTAAGTGAAAAAGGAATATAATTTTGACAGAAGAGTAAAAAATCTGTGGAGCTGATTAACCAGGGTCCTGACTGAAAGAGCCGGAAAGAACAACTGACCTAACTGTCACCCCTGAGGCATGATGGGAAGCTAGGGGTCATGGCTGCCTTAAAGGCACGGTGCCAGTTTTTGATTCTCTACATTTTCTTCTGCTGTTTATTAAAAGCAGTTCAAGTGCCTTTTGGTCTTCCTGGTTTATTTGTGTATGTGCAAAGACAATATTTCACAGCATTGCTTAGCCTGTTGGTGTCAGTAAGGCTGCATTGTTTGTTTTTTAGGAAAAATGTTATATGTATATATATATTCACTGAAAAAACCATAGGTTTCAGGCACGTTATAGTTAGAAATTAGCATTTAAAAAACCTTAGAAATTCACTGAAAAAACCATAGGTTTCAGACACGTTATAGTTAGAAATTTGCATTTAAAAAACCTTACAAATTCACTGAAAAAACCATAGGTTTTAGGGACAGTTATAGTTAGTTGGACATTGCACTCGTACAAAACCCGTGAAATTCCCCCGTTATAGTTAGTTCAGCTAACTATAACTCGCGCCCCCGCAATGCACTGCTGATGACGTCACATATTACATCACTCATGACATGGTCAGTGACATCACTGATGACATCTCAAATGACATCACTGATGACATCACTGATGACATCATCCAGTGACTGTGTGTTTCTGTAAAGTTTAAATATTTTTAATATATATATAGGGAAAGGCGTATTGAAGAATGAGTGGGTGTATAAGTGTCTCTATGGATGATTTAGTAGGTGCGTGACTAACTCTATAAGTGAGTGATTAAACGTATCTTACTGAATGCATGGGTTAGTGACTAAACTGGGTGAATGTCTGTATCCGTCTGTCTGTTGCTGTGTAAGTGGCTGCATGGGTTTGTGAATAGCTACATGAGTGTCTATATGAGTTATTGATTGGTTGTCTGAGTATCTGTATGGGTGCCTGAGTGTTTGTGTGGGTGGGGTGGGTGCGACTCAGTGCATAGATGTGTGAGTGGGTGATTCACTGGGTGGATGGTTTCAAGAGTGCATCTGTGATAGACTGTATGGGTGGGTAAGTGTGTGTAAGAGTGTATTAGTGAGTGAATGTATGTCCCAGTGGTACATGTGTGAGTACCTACATATGTGAAAGGCAGTATATATGTGTGTTGGAGTATATAAATAGCTATAAGCGAGAGTGTGTGATTGTGAGAGTGACTGTATGGATGAGTGTGTGTTTGCATCAGTGATTGTATAAGAGCGTAAGAATGTGCTAGTATTTGTATGAGTAAGTGAGATGGTGTGTGTATAACTGTATAGGTGAGTAAATGGCAGTGTGTTTAATTATTTGCATGACTGACTAGGTGTGGGAGTACCTCTATGGATGAGTGGCGGTGTTTGAGTGTCTATATAGGAGTATGAGTGCATATGATAGTCCTGTACTGAGTGACCGTAAGTATGAGTGACTGTCCAGGTGAGTGAGTGGATGTGTGTGTAGACCTAAGAATCAATGAGTGGGTATGTAGTTATTGGTGTTGGAGTGTCTATGGTTTTGAGAATGGCAGTCTGTAATTTAGAGTGGGTGTATCAAAGGTTATATTAGGGTGTGAGGAGGTGCATCAGATTATCACGTGGATGATGTCATCAGTGATGTCATCAGTGATGTCATTTGAGATGTCATCAGTGATGTCACTGACCAGGTCATGAGTGATGTAATATGTGACGTCATCAGCAGTGCATTGCGGGGGCGCGAGTTATAGTTAGCTGAACTAACTATAACGGGGGAATTTCACGGGTTTTGTACGAGTGCAATGTCCAACTAACTATAACTGTCCCTAAAACCTATGGTTTTTTCAGTGAATTTGTAAGGTTTTTTAAATGCAAATTTCTAACTATAACATGTCTGAAACCTATGGTTTTTTCAGTGAATTTCTAAGATTTTTTAAATGCTAATTCCTAACTATAACATGTCTGAAACCTATGGTTTTTTTCAGTGAATTTCCAAGGTTTTGTAAATGACAATTTTTAAATCTATTAATTATCTTTATTTTTTTGATACTGATTTACATTTTTTTAAACAATTTATTTTTTAAATTACATTGTAATTACATTATACATTACATTACAAAATATACTTTCTCAGAATGAATTACTTTAGTTTAAATTCTTTGCAAATAGGCAATAGACTTTTAAGTACAGTAGTTACAGTTGTTGCAATGGGCAACACAATTTCAAACACAATGCAACATTGAGCTCAATGTGAATTTCTAGTTAAATGCAATTAGTTACTTTATGGATTACTTTTCTAACCACAGGACTGGATCCTAGATTCAGTCCTGGGACATCTCCTGTAAACAGTTGAGTAAAAGCGTTTTGGTTACAGTAGTGATTTTTAAGGAATATTATTGTATTTTAAAAGTTGACACTTAGAAACTTTTTCACATAGAATCACCAATGTTATCCTATGGGAGGAAATTCACTTAGCAGGTAAGTAGTGTTATCGTTACTTTTTCTTACTCAGTGGTGGATCCTGGATCCAGCACTGGTGCATCTCCTGTAAACAGTTGAAAGAATGCGTTTAAGTCATACAGGCGATTTTTAAGGAATATTTGTAGTTTGTGAAAAACGGCACTTTGAAACTTTTCTGCGGAAAACCAGACAATGGATTCCAATGGAAGGAAATACAAGTTACTGGTAAGTACAGTTAGAATTACTTTTCAGGATCTGTACTGGGCTGAAAGATGCAGCACTGAGGTCTCTCCTGATAACAGGTGAGTAAATTGGAATTCGTAGTTCAGCTGATTTTAGAGGAATATTATAAAGTTCCAAAACTCAACACTTAGAAGAATTTCCAAGTGAAACCAGTCAATGTTAGCCTATGGAAGGAAATTCAAGTTACTGGTAAGTACGGTTAGAATTACTTTTCAGGATCTGTACTGGGCTGAAAGATGCAGCACTGAGGTCTCTCCTGATAACAGGTGAGTAAATCGGAATTCGTAGTTCGGCTGATTTTAGAGGAATATTTGCACAATGGTGAAGGAAGGGGGTGGGGCCTGAGGTGACATGTCTGCAAACACGCCCTGTGGCGCGTTTTAAGTTGGAGAATTAATTCCTCCTCAATCCCGAGGGTCCCTAGGGGCCAACTGGCCCACCAGATACCTCCAGTATGCGCCAGAGAGCTGTGTTGCAGAGAGGTGTAAAAAGGGGCGTGGCCTCTGTACACCTCTCTGCAACGCAGCCCCCTGGCGCATACTGGAGGTTCCTGGTGGGCTAGTTGGCCCCAGGGACCCCCAGTGTTCAAGGGGAATTCGTTCCCCCTCTGTAAACGCGCCAGGGGGCGCGTTTGCAGAGTGGTAAAGGAAGGGGGCGGGGTGCCTGCGGCCCGATTTTTTTTTTCCCCCCCCCCACCCCCCCGAAGGGGGGCTGTGTGGCCCCCCTTTTTCCTTTTTTTGGGCCCTGGGGACCCCATCCCCCAGGGCCTTACCCCTTTTTTTTTCAACAAAAAAACGGGAAGAGGGGCCGCGTGGCCCCCTCCCGTGGCCGATTCCGGCCCCGGGGACCCCATCCCCGGGGCATGGCCACTCTTTTTATTATTATTTTTAAGGAGGGGGGCTGCGTGGCCCCCCTCCTCAGGCCTCCTTTTGCCCCGGGGACCCCATCCCCCGGGGCAGGCCTTTATTTATTTTCCTTTTTTTTGGGGGGGGGAGGGGGGCCGCGTGGCCCCCCTCCCGGGCCACTACTTGCCCCGGGGACCCCATCCCCCGGGGCTGGCCCTCTCCGTTGGGGACCGTGGGGGGTCCCCAATCCCCCATGGTCCCAGCCGGCTCCCCGCGTCCCTCGGGAGCCGGCATTGCTTTCCACATGGGGAGCTGCTGACATGCAGCTCCCCATGTGGAAAGCAGTCTGCTTGCTTCATTGAAGCGAGAGCAGGTTTCCCTGCTCTCGCTTCAATGAAGCAAAGCAGTTTGCAATGACAGGACGGGAGCCGCGAGGCTCCGTCCTGTCATTGCAAACTACAGTGTCCCGGGGGTGAGCACCCCAGGACACTGCAGGAGCCGGCCCTGGGGGTGGCGGTCCCCAGGGCCATCAATGGCTCCAGGAGGGGGGCCGCGCGGCCCCCCTCCCCACATCTGCAAAGCCCCGGGGAGGTGGTGGTTCCCGGGGCTTCGGGGGTCCAAAACGGACCCCCATTTTAAATTTGTTAGTGCCCCGGGGAGGTGGCGGTCCCCGGGGCGTGTGGGGGGGCTGGAGCCCCCCCACACAGGTTATTTAATTTTAAAAAAAAGAAGCCCCGGGGGGTGGCGGTCCCTGGGGCTGTGGGAGGGCTCAGAGCCCTCCCACACCATTTTGTTTAAAGCCCCGGGGGGTGGCGGTCCCCGGGGCTTGGGGGGGCCTTAGAGGCCCCCCCATATAATTAATAATAAAGCCCCGCATGCCCCCGGGACTTGGCCCACCCGGGGGCCAATTAACCACGAGCGCGGGAGCCCGCGCTTCGTTTTTATTTTTATTGGCAGGATCCGCGCACCCAGCGCGTTTTCGGCCGATTAAAAAAAAAAAAAAAAAAGTGGGTCCTGGGGGTCCTTGTAGGACCCCTGAGCAGGGCTAGGGGTCAGGGTGTTTCTACCCTGCCCCCTTTTGCGTTTTGCGCCCTTGTTTTTGTCTTTTTTTGTCCCTCGGTTCTACCGAGGAACAAGATGGCTGCCAACACTTCCTGGTTTGGAGTGTTGACAGCCAATTAGCATGCAGCTCGTGGTCGGGAGGGTGCGCGGATCCTCCGTGCCTCTAAATATCGAAACTTTTATTTTGGATTTTCTCAGCAACTACTGAACGGATTTACACCATTTTTAAAAGGGTGCTTTCTGAACCAAGCACTACCTTTCTGCCAAATTTGGTGTAATTCCGTTCAGCAGTTTTTGCTGTAGCCTTGCATAAAATTTCCTATGGGAAATCGATTTTTTCACTCTTATTTTTTGAATTTCTCCGCAACTACTGAACGGATTTACACCATTTAAAAAAAAGGTCGCTTTCTGAACCAAGCGCTACCGTTTTGCAAAATTTGGTGTAATTCCGTTCAGCAGTTCGGGCTGTAGCCGTGGCTAAAATTTCCTATGGGAATTAACATGGAGAAAACTGAGAAAACACGTTTTGGGACCCCCCTTTTTTCTCGGCCGCCGCTTGATGAATCACCCCGAAACTTTCAAGACAGGAGCGGACCGGAGCGCCCCACTAGTTTTGAAAATTTCGCAATGATTCGTCAAACGACGCCAAACTTATTGGGAATAGAATGTTGCGGATTTCCTATGGATAAAGGTCCTAACTATAACTATCTACTGGCGACTGCCAGTAGATAATAGAGCTGTATATATATGTTTTCATATATAATTTTTATATATTTGCCGAGGTCCCCGCACATGGGCGGGAATATTCAAGTGCTTATGACTATTGATGAGGATCCCCTGGAAGAGAACTTCATGTACAGTGAGTAGCAAGATGTCGGACACGTGTGGTGTTTGAGTGCAGGAGCAGTCAAAGCTGGACATCACTTGGAACCTGCGTTTGAAGAATAGACAGAGGCAGGCATGCTGAGAATATCTTCAGGCCAACACTAGGTAACAAAGGGGTATTTATGTCAGCCTTAGGAAGGTAGATGGACATAGTGGATGGGTAAACTTTTCTCCTAGCTGTAGCTCTTCAGTGCCAGCCCAAGTCGCTTCCTGTTTTTCTGTGCCTTTCTGACGTGGGCCCAGAACTCACCTTTGCCTTTTAGTGACCGTTTCAAATTTCCATGACACTTGTTAGGCTAGGCTAAATGCCATCTCCTAAATTGTCGGGGTTTTAATCCGGTTGATGTTGCAAGCAGATGTCCCTGTCCGATCCTCACAATATCTTATATGGTGATTCCAACACCTCCATTCATCCAAAGGCCATTAGGGAACAGGAGGCCCAGACCTGTAAGGATCCCCCATATTGTTACCTTTCCTCTCCCAAAGGTGCATCTCCTGATAAAGTGCGACCCTCCATGGGGGTCCTCTTGTTAAAAACACAAGAAGTGCCATAGAAACAACAAATCCATGACCAGGAAGCGTGACTGCTCAGAGTTGGTGACCGCGTTCTTTAACCCCAGCCTCTTCATTTTCTTCGATTCCGAATTTGAAAAAGCTTTGTCTGAAGATCCTGGCCCACCCCATGATCTGTCTCGGGAGAGGATTTTAGGAAGACTATCCTGGACCTTTTCGTTACTGCCCTCTTCCATCCAGGCCCCGTTCGGCTCCCAAGGATAGTCCAGACCCTTCGGACCTCCCAACTTGGGTGGTGCTCGACCCACAGTCACCCTATTCTGCTACTTCACAGGCCTTAGCTTTGCATCTGCATAGCCACCTCCGTCCAGGAAAGCAAGTTTATCTGTCATCAACGCCACTTTTGATGATGTGCCCAGTTCCACGCTCAAAACAGTATTTGGTGCCAGCTTAGCTGCAAAAAGAGTTAGAGGTCCTTAGAGGACCAGACCATGGAAAACCTCTTTGCCCAGAGATTTGCACGCATTCAGATGTGCTATGCATGGCAAACTTGGAATTACAGTTCACAGGGGAGGGTGATTCAGAGGCTGCTAAACTTCTCCCTCCTTATCTAATGAAGGTAGGCTTTATCTGGATCTTCAGAATGCCATTGGTCATGATAAGTCTCCAGAGGTGGGGGGGGTTCCTATACTTTGGGCCCGCTCTTAAAGGAAGTCTGTTTCCTCAAGGGCAGTTCAAGTGCAATTGCACATTCCAACTCCTGAGCCCAATTTCAACCTCTTCACAGAAAACCTCTTGTGTGTCTTCTGAACCTCTTTTGTGAGGCCTTGCTGGCAGAGTCGGTTCGGCCGATAGGGCAATCAGACAGTGCCCGACAGCTGACCTGACAGGTCAGCGTGTTGGCCTTTTTTGGATATGTATGGGCCTGCTTTATGGTCTGTTGGGCCGGTTTTTACTGTTGATTTCCCAAATATTAAAGTATATTGCCTGCAGCAAGCATCTTCAGTACCTTGTAACACGTATACAGCATGTTTTTACAAGTTAAAAACTTTCTAATTCACTAACGGAGGCCGCTATTAATTTTAGTCTCCAGGCCTATTTTCTGTTCCAGTCTGACACTGCTTGCTGTAGCCAAGGTTTGCTGCCTGGGAGAAACCCTTCTGACTTCTGTCAGTTATTAGACAATCACACACAGCCATAAGCTTGTCATCTCACTTGAAATTTTTGTTGGCTCACCCTTCTCCAGAAAGCCTGTTTTTTTGTGTGTTTTTGTTCTCACAATCATTCTCTACTGCTCCTCTGGACCACGATGCAAATACTTCGTACCATATGGAATAAAGGCTTTTTGACTCCAGTGGAGTGGCCTTAAGCGCTGCCAGTGCCACTTGCTACATACCTCCTTAGCTGGTAATTCCATGCCCTTTGGGAAAGGGTGAAACTGTTTACTATTAACCGCCTGAAACATGTGAAGAGCATGTTCTCTGAACTGAGCACGTTCTCTGAACCATGTCTTGTTCTGGGGTGATACCAGTGACTTTTGGAGGTTGCCTGGATGCGAACACCAGAATTTCCTCCAAAATTTCAGGCTACGTTGATGGGAAGTGTCCTTTGATGGTGAGAACCTCTTTCAAGAGAAGGCAGACCTCCTTGGAGAGTGCAAGAATAGTTGCACTATTGTGCACTCCCTCGGGTAGTCCTTCTTGGCAAAACAACTTCTCAAAAAATACCATTTCTTTTGTCACTTTTCAGGACTCCAGTCTTCTGTAAGTAGATGAACGTCTCAAAATAGAAAGACCCCGCAGCAATGCTTCCACTCATTGGATCTGTGGAGGAAAGAGGGGAGAATCAAAGGGCAGTCTGCAGCAACTCCATTACCCACTTCAACTGCTCACTCAGCTGCTCCAAATCTGCTCAAATTTGTCCTCCTTTTGCCATCCGCTATTGATCGGGGAGGATTTCCCACTACCAGGTCCCGTGGGAATCAGTCACTACTGATTCTTCAGTTGATCCGCAAGGGCTACACCCTTCCCTTTGTGGCATCTCTTTTTGAACATCTCCCTGCTGTTAATGTGTTCCTCAGCTCATGCCTCAATTTTGGAGTTGGATGTCCTGGCCATACTGGACTAAGGGGTCATTGAAGTGGTGTTCTTGGAGGAGAGGAGAATGACATTTTGCTAACTATTTCCTGGTCCCCAAGAAGAACCTGAGCCTCAGACCCGTTCCTGGGTTTAAGTTCCTGAACCTCTTTGTCTGCCAGGACAAGTTCAAGATGCTGTCTCGGAGTCATCAGTATTTTGAACTTGTCTGAGTCATATCCTATTGCCCCTAAACACACAGGATTGAATGGTGTCCACGGACCTCCAGGACTGCTATTTCATATCCAGGTCCTAACTTTATCAATTTGCTCTGCTGCCTTTCAACCTTACAAATGTACTGTAGGTGTTCACCAACATGATTGTAGTATTGTCTGCCTCCCTCAGACGTTCGAGGCCAACTAATTTCTGTACTTGGAGGACTGGTTGGTGAAAGCAAGGTCTCTGGGTTGGTGTCAGACCACTTGACCTGCACCTTAGCCTTGTGTCATGATCTGGGGTTTTCTATCAATTGGCACAGGTCGCACCTCACTCTGACTCAACCTTTGCTCGTCATTGATGCGATCCTGGATATGAAATACATAAGATCTTTTCTTCTTTCTGTGCAGGTCTTGGACATTCCGCTAATGACCCAGTTATTTTGGACTCAGTGCCCATCCAGTCCTGATCCTGACCTCTTGTATACACCAGGTACTTACGGCCGGTGGAGGAAGAGGTCTCTTAAATGGTGCTTCCAACTGCAATGGTCCTAGCACCAAAAAGTCGCTGTTTGGGCTGAGATCTTAGTCCCTGTCTTTTCTGAAGTCATCTGGTGGATGCATCCTACCAATCTATTGGTCAGTCGTCATTTATGCTTCCTGAAAACAGAGACAGGCCACTGTGGGGACAGGTTCCACCTTGCTGGACTCGCACAGTTGTCTGAGGCATATGACAGTTCGTGGCCTTTTGTCCCCTACTGAGCAAAGGCTCCATGTCACTATGCTGGAATTATGATCATTCATCTTACCCTGGAGGCATTTCTTCCCTCCATTTCATGCCTTGTGGTTCAAGTCCGCTTGGATAGCACTACTGCCGTCCACTACCTCTACACGCAAGGGGTATTAGGGTCCAGGACTGTACACTAGTGTGCTCTGTTTGTGGCAGCAGATCTTGTGGGTGCTTTGAACATGAAGGCAGATTCCTTGAGTTGGCTGTCCCTGGAAGACCATCAATAGAGACTTCACTGTGATTTGGCAAGTGTGATATTCTCTCAGCTGAGGTATTCTTTAATCCATCTCTTTTCCTCTGTCCTTAACAAGAAGTGTCCCGTCTTCTGTGCCTTGCAGTACTCGCCCTGCAGCTCTGGGGAACGTCTCCTTGAAATGGACAGAGAATGAGTTTCCCTCTGATCCCGCTCATTTCATGGATGTTGCAGAAATGGCACGATGAGGCCGCACAAGTTTTATTGCCTCAGACTGGCCAAGCATGATTTACTATGCTGACTAGTTGAAACTGTGTGTTGTGCTCTGTACAGAAGAGGACTAAGGGGCCCATTCAACTCCCCTACACTCTATCCACGCATGAAGGCAAATCGTTTGAGCGGTGCCAGTTAGAGATTTTTAGTCTTCCACTGGATGAGGTGGATGTCATTCTAGTTTCCAGGAAACCTGCCACCAAGTTTGTGTATGCTGGGGGCTGGGACAAGTTTGTCGCTTGGGGGTACATTGAGGTTTTAGGCTCTTTAAAGTGAAACCTATTGTACAGTCTGTTGGCCCTCTTCCTCACTCAGCAGTCAAAGGGTACATGGCTGCAATGTCTGCCTTCCTCGCCGCCTTCTTTGTTCAGGTCGGCCCTGATGCCAGGTTTCTAGAAAGGTTTACTGTAGATGTTTCACCTATGCCTTTTGCTGTTCTGCAATGCGATTTAAATTTGGTTCTGCCTATACTTCTGGCATCTCCATTTGAGCCGGAGCACAGCTGTTCAGTTAATCTTTCGCCTGAAGAATACATTTCTGGTTGCAATTACGTTAGGCTTTAGGTTGGTGAGTTTCAGGATCTGTCATTTTGGTCACTGTATGTGGGGTTTTTACTGGACAGATCCTGTGTACTTGACACGTCTTTTGCAAAGGTGGTGTTTGCATTCTATATGGTCAAATCTGACACATTTCCATCTTTCTTTTCCTTCGTCTGACCCTTCCAAAGGAGGAAGAGCAACTTCATAGCACTCTAGACGAGCATGGATTGGATCGAGTGGATGACCACCTTTTTATTGATTTTGCTTGGGTTAAGAAGGGCAAAGCAGCGACCTAGTGTTCCATATCTTGTTGAGTAACTGCATTAAGATCTGTTAAGCCTTGGCAAAGAACGAGCCGTCTGCTTACATTTGTACAGATTCTGCAAGAGTGATGGCAGCATCCACTGCTTGGCCCAAGGGCATTCTGGTAGCTCACATTTGCTGGGCAGCCATACGGTCTTTATTGCATACTTTTGCCAAGCATTGTGCCTGTCTGCTCAGGAAAAGAGTGATGGCAGCTTCACTGCAGCAGTAGGACATGATTTTCCTGTTTATTGTGCACTATTCAGTGCTGCCTCCATTTTGGGTACTGCTTTGGGCCTGCTTCATAAAGTGAGGAAGAGGTGGGAAGAAGTATCTATCAGATGAATAACTTGCTTACCTTCGCTTAAAGCTCTTTCTGGTGAGTACTATACCTGTCTGCAGATTCTTAACCACACTTCTCCTGAGAGAGTGCTGGTTGTACTAAGGTTCCAAGGTATCTGTTTTTACTTTCATCTATTAAGCTTGTTTGGTACTTCTTTGAGGTCCTTGGTTGGTACTGCAAAAAGTGAAGCATCTGCTGCCAGCGTTCCTGGCGATGCCCTACATAGGTCATTATTGTAACTTCCGGGGCAGATGGAGCCACTAGTGGCGTTGTGTAGTGCCAACTTGCAACACTGGAAATCTATGAGAAAATGCTGAGTTTTATTTTACGGTATCTTGGCTTGTTTTTAACCTTTCTATTGAATATTCTAGATTGGGAAAATCACTGGGGGTTTGCTTCTAATTTGTTGTTTGCTGCCATGAATTTGAAATGCTGATGAGATTTTAAAAGGGATAATATCATTAAATAGCTGGCTGCCATTCTCTACACTTCGATTCGGCCCACCTAGAGGCGTCATTTTGCATTGTTAGTGCTCTAGTGTTGGGAACCCCATCTGTCCTACAAGCTCACCTCCCCCATATGAGAGCTGCGGCGCCAAAGGTGAGCCTTTCTGCGCCCTATTTATGCCTGGATTGCAACTGGCACTAGCCGGTTATGCTGCCTGTCTACCCAGAGAAAATAAGGTAAATCTGGCTTATGGCAGGGAAAGTTTACTCAGTCTAAGGGGGGGGGGGTTTAACTGTAAGTGTTATTTCTCTCCGGCTAAATCTTTTTCTATTAAATATCAGGATTGCCACTACAGAATTGATCCTCCACATAGCTGGCAAAGCGATAATAATAACTAAGGGGTTTTTAAGAAGAGAGCCCAAATATTGCCTAAATTAAGCTGAGGTGCTTGTCAATTTAAAGCAGGCTTGATAAATGTCAGATCCCTTCCTAAGCATAAGATTGATATTTAGGACCTTCTGGAAGAGGGAATGTGGCATATGCGTCCTCGGCCGGATATTGCGCAAGCAATACCAGAAGGTTATTCCATTCCCCACCTTGACCGGGATGTTCGAAAAGGTGGAGATATCGCTATCATTCATCAATCAACTTGGATTTGTTCCACGTGGAAAGTTGAGGGGTTGTAGGATGCGGAGGGATTTCTATTCTCTTTTATGCTGTCCCATAATTCGTTTTGAAGAGCTTTAATATACCGCCTTCTTGGTTACAGAGGAAAGTTTGGAGAATCGTTGGTTAATGCAGTTGCTCCTTTTTTTGCTTCAGTCCTCTAATTTAACAATTGTAGGTGACTTTTAACGTACATGTTACGGATCCATCATGTGAGGCTGCACTCACGCTATTAAAGGCAATGGAGGAGCTTACTCTTCGGCAGAGGGTGGCTGCCCCTACTCTTAAAGGGGGGGGGGGCATAAGTGAGATTTCTTTTTTTCTAACTGTTCGGATTTCAACGTTGACAGGCCTTATTCAATTACTTGTCCTTTTTCATTGACGTTATGAGGTTCCTTGCCAAGAGATTCTAAGTTTCCAATTTCAACGAGTCCTTGGCAAAAAATCAGGGAGACTGATCTAGTGCAGACTCTAGAGCCAGTTGCTTAAAGTCCTAGGAAACTAATGTCACCTTATTTGAGTCCTCCTTGCTACAGGCCATAGACAAGCTGGCTCCTCTGAGAAAGGGTTCAACTAAAAGACAACATCCCTCCGCTCTCTGGT
This sequence comes from Calotriton arnoldi, assembly GCA_963921515.1. NCBI lineage: Eukaryota > Metazoa > Chordata > Amphibia > Caudata > Salamandridae > Calotriton > Calotriton arnoldi. The sequence continues at coordinate 119,272 of CAWUFW010003330.1, forward strand.
TTGCTCCCATGTTACAGGAGGAAACAATACATGGTAAGAAATGTGGAAAGGAAGTGGAGGAAGTTTTTAGATGAGGAGGAGGAGAGGGTATAGTAAGCTATGTTAAGTCTACCACAAAAAGATTAGATATGCTCAAACTGAGGCCTTGGCTACCTTGATTGATAAATTTAAGAATAAAACTAAGGACATCTTTAAGATTGTACAATCTTTTCTTTCACCTGCCGCCAGCCAACTGAAATGTTCTATCTCCCAGACCTTATGTGGTAGCCTTTCTTTTATTTGTATAAGAAGGTGCCTGATATTTACACCTCTTTTGATAATCAGATGAGGGAAGACATCTCAATTCCAGTAATTGGAGGGAGTTGAATGGCTCAGATTTGTCCAAATTTAAAGCCATTTATTTTACGGATTACGCAATTCCAATTCAGACAGCTACTTCTGGGTCTACTATGGACCTTTGCCCTCCCCATGTGTTAAAATTAGTGGCCTCAACTGTAAACATGGTAATCAATTATCTGTTTAATCAGTTACTGGACACTGTTACTTTCCCTTCAGGCTGGAAAAGAGGTCATGTTTTACCTCTTTTGAAAAAACCTAATGCCGATCCAGCCATGTTGAGCACCTTCAGACGGATTTCTTTGCTTCCAGCTCTTGGTAAAATTCTGAAAAAACTGATGAGCAGATTTCTGAATTTATTACAAAAAATTACATCTTGCATCCCTCTGTTGGGTTTCTGACCTGGACATAGTACGGAGACAGCTCTACTGAGGTCTCTGACTTAATTAAAATCAACCTGGATCATGGAAAGAAAGCCTTCATGATTTTCCCATCTTGCTCAGCGACTTTCGATACAGTCTCCCATGCTATCCTGCTGTGCCACCTGGAGTCAGCCGGAATAGTTGGGAAAGCCTAGAAATGGCTTAATTCCTACCAGACTAATCAAGTTCAGGCCATATTTATTCCCCCTTTTACTTATAGCTATAACGAGCTAGAGTACAGGTTTCCTCAAGGTTCAGCCCTGAGCCCAACTTACTTTAATATATAGTGAGCCATTCTGGCTAAAATAGTGGAACATAGTGGTTTCAATTTAGTGTTGTATGCCACACAATATATGCTCTCCTTTGAGCAAATTGATGGGGCATTGACTGACCGTTTCCAGGCTGGCCCTTCTGAAGAGGCAATTTTTTTTTTTTGGGAAGGGGGGAGGGAGGGGAGTACGACTCTTTTGACCTTATACCCTGGTGACGCACTTGCTTCGGCTAAAGTGGTAAGAAATCTAGGAGTAAAGTTGAATCAAGAACTCTCCTTCAAAGCTCAAATTAGTGCTCTGGCAGGGCTCTGTTTTGGCATTTTGAAATCTTTAAAAAGGATTCTGAATATACTACCACTTTTGACTCTGAAGCCGATTATGCTAGCTCTAGACATTTCCGAATTGGACTATGTGAATTCCTTCTATCTAGGTGCAGCTGCATACCAAATTGGAAAGCTACAACTGGTCCAGAATGCGGCAGCTAGAGCTATTCTCAATTCCGCTAAGACTCAATTAATTTGGGCTGGCCTCAAGCAACTCCACTGGCTACCAATTAAACAGCAAATTATGTTTAAAGCTTTGTTAATCTTATTCTGGGTAACCCAGAAAAAAGTTCTGTACCACCTCCTTAGGAATAGGTTTCGTATATACTATCCCATAAGAACTATTCTTTTAGCTAATCAGTGCCTTCTCCATGTTCCAAAATTTAACAAATCCAGGCTGGGAGGCCTATCTTTTTGGTGCTCACCGCCAAGCTATGGAACAAGTATAGTATCCACCTGAGAGAATATTACTAAAGGTAAGTTAACTTATACCTTAGGACTATGGAAGCTCATGCGGTTTCATTCCATTTCCGCAAACTGGTGCTGTCACCGACTTGTTTGGAAATTCTGTCATCAGTTGATTGTGTTGATTTGTAAGGCATTGCATTTCACTAAGGAACACTGTTTAAAAGTGAGGTGCTAGGGTTTTTGGTAGCCATTCTTGTTCCAGTTTAGTAGTTGCTTTCAAAGCAATTAAAATAAAATATTGGCAAAGCCAATAGGTCTGGTATTGGCTGCCAAGCTTTTCAGTTTTCAATTGCTTTCTTCCATTTCATTGGTTTTTCATAAACTATAATAAAAACCATCAAAGAAAGGTCCCCAGTGTATTCACATGCATGGAGATATAAGCCCACCTGTCTGGCCCTGAGATAGACTCTTCTTTTGGCAGCTGTGCACGTGCAAAAACGTTGTGAAAGACTTGCTAGTCTTAGTCTAATTGTGTCGGGTCTGCAGGTCTAAATAAACAATCGCCAGCAATATTGCCTGTCTGGGTGTGTCCTTTGTTGTGGAGTTATAACTGGTGAGAAAAAAACAAAGGTTACAGGAATGTTATAGTTAGGGTCAGATGTCACTCGTACAAAGCCAGTGAAATTCAGCAGTTATAGTTACCTGAGCTAATTATAACTTACACCCCCGTAATGCACTGCTTAGGACCTCACATGTTACATCACTCATGACATGGTCAGTGACATCACTGATGACATCATCCAGTGAGTGTAAGTTTTTTCTAAGAGTTTGATTGTTAAACATATATACTAACCTACTACAAATGTTAAATTAGTATACTAGGTGCACTACTACTGAGTGATACTGCTTCTAACATATAATGTGAATGGCTGTGTGACTATGTATCCTTGTGTGTATTGGTGTGTGAGTGGCTGTATGGGTGAATACGTGGGTGTGTGAGTAGCTGTGTGGGTGAGTGAGTTCCTGTGTGAGTGGCTGTATTGGCGAGTGAGTGGGTGTGTTAGTGGCTGTATGGGTGAGTGTCGGTGTAAGTGGCTCTATGGGTGGGTAAGTGTGTGGGTAAGTGACTATGGGTGATTGAATGGGTGTCTGCATGGCTGTATGAGTGAGTGACTGGGTGTGTAAGTTTGATTTGATTTGGAAATTTATAAAGCGCACGAATGCCCAAGGGCGTCTTGGCGCTAAGTCGATGTAGCAAGAGACTGCGGATGATAAAGAGCTCTAACTAAGAGGTAAAAAGCCAGGTTTTTACAGCTTTCCTGAATGATAGGAGCGAGGGGCTATTTTTTATTGTGATAGGGAGCAGGTTCCAGGTCTTGGCCGTCTGCACCAAGAAGCTTCTCCCCCCCCACCTAACCTGCTTAAATCTTGGGACCTGTATCAATTTTGCCTGCCCAGACCTCAGATTCCTGCATGGCTCATACCGTTTCAGATGTGTTTTTAAAAATTGTGGCCCTATACCATGAAGGGCCTTGTAGGCCAAGCAGGCTGTCTTAAATCTTATTCTTTTCTCCATTGGTAACCAGTGGAGAGCTCTTAGTCTGTGGGCAACTGGTTCTGATCTAGGGATGTCCAGCACTAGCCTTGCTGCTGCATTCTGTAAACGCTGGAGTTTTGTCAGATATTGGATTTGTATCCCAGCATACAAGGCATTGCCATAATGCAGTCTGGACAAAACCAGCGCTGTTACTAAAGTTTTACATGATTCTTGGGGAATGAAAGGCAGTATTCTTCTAATCATTTTTAAAATGAACCACACAGAGGAAGTCAGTTTATTTATCTGGGCATTAAAAGACAGTTTATTATCCAGTATAACTCCCAGATTTCTGACTTTGTCCACTGGGGAGGGGAAATCGCCTAAGCTATCCGGCCACCATTTAGGCGACCAAAAATTTGTGTCTGCCCAGAGCAGCATGACTTCGGTTTTATCACTATTCAGTTTGAGGCAGTTAAGCTGCATCCAATCTTTAACCTGTCTCATACAGTTGCTGAATCGGTCGGCTGTATCCTCCAGATTGTTTGAGACTGACACCACTATTTGGGTGTCATCTGCATAGGAGACTGGTAAGAACCCACATTTTCTTATTATGGCTGCCAAGGGGGCAACGTATATATTGAAGAGAGTGGGGCTCAAAGAGGACCCCTGTGGTACTCCGCATGGTGAGTTGAATGGTTTGGATGTGAAGTCTCCTAATTTGACTGTAAAAGTTCTATCTGTCAAATATGAGGATAACAGCTTCAGTACAGTAAGTGGCTATATGGGTGTGTGAGTAGCTGTGTGGGTGAGTGAGTTCCTGTGGGAGTGGCAGTATTGGCGAGTGAGTGGGTGTGTTAGTGGCTGTATGGGTGAGTGGCGGTGTAAGTGGCTCTATGGGTGAGTGGCGGTGTAAGTGGCTCTATGGGTGGGTAAGTGGGTGTGTAAGTGACTGTATGGGTGATTGAGTGGGTGTCTGCATGGCTGTATGAGTGAGTGACTGGGTGTGTAAGTGGCTATATGGGTGAGTGAGTGGCTGTTTGAGTGGGTGTTTGGTTAAATGAGTTGGTGTGTGAGTGACTGTCGGAGAGTGAGTGTCTTTCTGAATGGCTGTATGGGTGAGTGAGCGGATGTGTGAGTGATTGTATAAATGTGTGAATGGTTATGTAAGTGGTTGTGTGAGTGAGTGTGTGAGGGCTTGTATGGGTAAGTGAGTGGCTGTGTTGAGAGGCTTTATGGGTGAGTCAGTGGGTGTGTCCTTGGCTATAGGTAAATAAGTAGGTGTGTGAATATCTATGGGTGAGTGTGTGGCTGTATGAGTGGCTGAACGGGTGAGTGAATAGTTGTGTGAGTGGCTGTGTGAGTGAGCGGGTGTGTGAATGCATCTATGGAGGAGTGAGTGTGTGAGTACTGGTATGGGTCTGTGAATGGGTATGTGAATGATTGTGGGTGTGATTGGGTGTACGAGAGGTTGTATGGGGATGTGAGTGGGTGTGTGAGTGGGTCTGTGGATGATGTCATCAGAGATGTCATCAGTGATGTCACTGACCATGTCATGAGTGATGTAATATGTGAGGTCATAAGCAGTGCATTGCAGGGGCGTAAGTTGTAGTTATAGCTCAGGCAACTATAAATGCTGAATTTCACTGGTTTTGTATGAGTGAAACCTGAGCCTAACTATAACTTCCCTGTAGATGTATTTATTTATTTAAGTAAATTACCTACTGGCGGTCGCCAGTGGGTAGTTATAGTTAGGACCATGTTTCCATTGAAAAAGCGTTTTTTGACTTGCCTATATCTTTGTCTCCGTTTGACAAATCTTAACGAAATTTTCCAGAACAAGAGTCATAGTGAGATGTGTTGAGTATGGAAGGTTTCAGGGTGATCCGTCAAGCGTGGGCCGAGAAAAAGGGGTGTCAAAAAAGTGTGTTTTTCCATTTTAATTCCCATAGGACCCTTGAATACGTCTACAGCCCAAACTGCTAGCCAGAGTTACACCGAATTTGGCAGAAAGGTAGATTTGGTTATGCAGATTGTACTTTTTGTTATTTGATGTAAATCTGTTCAGTAGTTGTAGAGAAATGTAAGAAAATAGTTAGTGCTATCTGTGGCCTTGACGACTTTGCGAAACATAAGCTTGTGCAGGGAAATGCAGAACTCTGATTGGCTGCCAACAGTTCAACCAGGAAGTGTTGGCAGCCATCTTGGGGCTCTGCTTGAGCCCAGTCCCAAAGCATAATGTAAAAAAAAAAGTAAAAAAAAAAAAGCGGGCAGGGTAGGAATACTCTTACCTCATAAAGTTGGTCCAGCAGGCCCCAAAAACTTTTTTTTTTTTTTATAAATATAAATTGCAGCTAAATTGCGATATTCGCAAATTTGTGGCAACATTTTTAAAAAAGGCACGATTGGGCTCCCGTGCTTGCTTTTAAATAACACCTGGGTGGACCAGGTTCCGGGGGCATAACCTAAAAATAGGAGGAGAAGCACAGGGCACTCCTACGGCTGCGAAAAGCCCCGGGGACTGCCACCTCCCTGGGGCAATTCTTATGTATGCAGGTGGGCCGGCACGTGCCCTGGCGACAGCCACCTCCCCAGGGAAAAGTGATTAAAAGAATGGAGGGGGGCCTGCACGCCCCCACCTGCAGCCCCTAGGACCGCTACCTCCCCGGGGCACTTTACAATATGTGTGCGGGCGAGCCCACTAGGCCCACCTGTAGCCCCGGGGATCGCCACCTCTCACATATAAATAAGTGCGGGAGGCCCGCACGGCCCCCGCAGCCCCGGGGACTGCCACCTCCCTGGGGCAAATAATCTTAAAATAATACGTGGGAGCTCGTGGGCTCTCCTGCAGCCCCGGAGACCGCCAACTTCGTGGGGCTCTTTACAATATGTGTGGGTAAGCCCGCAGGACCCCCCACAGCCCTGGGGCACATCTCTGTAAAATAATGTGGGGGTCCGCAAGTCCCTGGGGCAAATCTCAAAATAAGGCTGGGGCCAGAGCGGCCCCTTCGCTGCCCCGGGGACTGCCACCTCCAGCTGAACTGGCTAATTATCAAATGAATGGGGGCCCTGCGCAGCCCGGTGGACCACCAGTTCCCTGGGGAAATGTATCAAAAATAAGGGGGGGGGGCATGTGCCCCCCTCTGCAGCCCCGGGAACATCTACCTCCCTGGGGCTGAAGTACATTAATGTAGGGGGGTCTGTTGCGGCCCCTGGCACCACCATCTCCCCGGGGCTAGCTTGTATGTTGGAGGGGGGGCCACGAGGCCCCCCTCGTGGAGCCATGGATGGCGCTGTGGACCCCGGGCCAGCTCCTGCTATGTCCCGGGGTGCCCACCCTTGGGACATAGCTGTTTGCTTTTGCTTGGTGGGAGCTGGCAGCTCCCACTGAGCAAAAGCAAACATAACTCCGCTTTCTGCAAGTCGGAGCTCCTCATGACATCAATGACAACATTTGAAATTACATATCGGATTACATTACTGATTACATCTCAAATGACATCTATTCTATTTCCTAACTATAACGTCCCTGTAACCTTTTTTTTTTTGTGTGTGAATTTCTAAGGTTTTTTACATTCCATTTCCTACCTCTGTCCCTGTAACCTTTGATTTTTTTTCCAGTGAATTTCTAAGGTTTTTCTAATGCTAATTCCGAAGTAATTCAATAGCCGCCAGCACATTCAAAATGTATAACTATATAATTGATTCTAAACATCACACTAGATACATCACTATCTAAACTCTATCAAAACATGTGTCAGTCTCTGAACGTCTCTGTGACAGCATGTATGAGTGGGTTATGTGGGTGGGTGTGTGTGTGTCACTGAGTGTCTGACTGGGTCTGTGAGTGGGTGTATCAGACTCTTTGTGGGCCTTTGAGTGGGTGCATGAGGGTCTCAGTGGGAACTGGGAGTGGATGTATGAGTGTCTGACTAGGTCTGTCAATGGGTATGTGAGTCTGAGTGGGTCTGTGAGTGGCTGTATGAGTCTTATTGGCTCTGTCAGTAGGTGCATCTGTCTTTGAGTGGGTGTGTGACAGTGCATGAGTCCCTGAGTAGGCCTATGAGTGGGTGTGTCAGTGTCTCAGTGGGTGTCTCAGTCTCTGACAGGGTCTGTGAGTGGATGCATGAGTCTCAGTACGTCTCTTAGTGGGTGTATGAGTATCTGAGTGGGTCTGTGAGTGGCTGCGTGAGAATAACAATTGGTCTATTAGTGAGTGCATATGTGTCTGAATTAGTCTTTCAGTGAGTGCATGAGAATAAGACTGGGTGTCTGAGTGAGTGCATGAGACTGAGTGAATCTCTGAGTGGATGCATCAGTCTCTGTGTGTCAGAGAGTGGGTGTGTAAATCTGAGTGGCTCTAAGTGGCTGGATGACTGACTGGGTCTGTAACTGAGTACATGACTGAGTGGGTCTGTGACTGGGTGCGTGACTCTACCAGGGAGTCTGTGAGTGAGCGTGTCACTGGGGGCATGACTGAGTGGGTCTGTGAATGGGTGCCTCAGTCTCTGACAGGATCTGTGAGTGGATGCATGTGACTGACTGGGTCAGTGAGTAGGTGCATAACCATTTCATTTGGTGAGTGAGTGGGTACATGAGACTTTGAGTGGGCCTATGAGTTGGTGCATGAGTCTCTGAGTGAGTGAGAGACTTGGTGCAAAAGTGTCTGAGTGGGTCTGTATGTGGGTGCATGAGCACTTGACTGGGTGACTGAGTGGGTGCATAGCTGTCTCAGTGGGTCTGTGAGTGAGTGTACGAGTGTCTGTGAGTGGGTGCATGAGAGTCTGACTGGGTGTGAGAGTGGGTGCATCAGTCTGTGAGTTATTCTCTGAGATGGTGAATGTGTGTGTGAATGGGCCTCTGACTGGCTGGATCAGTGTCTGAGTGGGTCTCTGAGTGGATCTGTCAGTGTCTTAGTGGGTCTGTGAGTGGGCGCATCAGTTTCTTAGTGGATCTCTGAGCCAGTGCATCAGTGTCTTAGCGGGTCTCTAAGTGGGTGTGTCAGTGTCTGAATGAGTCTTTGAGTGGGTCTATTAGTGTCTGACTGCATCTCTGAGTCGGTGTGTGACTCTTAGTGGGTGTGTCAGTCTCTGAGGGAGTCTGCGAGTGGATGCGTCAGTGTCTGACTGGGTCTCTGAATTGGTGTCTCATTCAGTGGGTCTCTGAGTAGGTGCATCACTATCTCAGTGGGTCTCAGTGGTTGCATCACTGTCTCAGTGAATTTGTGAGTGAGTGTGTGCATCTGTGGCTGGGTGCATAAGTCTCTAAGTAGGTGTGTGACTCTGACTACGTCTGTAAGTGGGTGTGTAAGTGTCTGAGTGCGACTGTCAGTGGGTGTATCAGTTTCTGAATAGGTGTGTGTAAGTAAAACTGATGGCGAGTGTGTGTGTGTGTGTGTGTGTGTGTGTGTGTGTGTGTGTGTGTGTGTGTGTGTGTGTATGTATGTATGTATGTATGTATGTATGTATGTATAGATAGATAGATATATATGTGATCAAGGCAGGGGGTCCTGCCGAAACGCGTCATGGCTCGAAGCATAAAAGAATAAAAATCCTTACTTTATAGTTGGAGACTGCTGTGTCGTCATTCCGGTGCAGGAGAGAGGCACTGGATTTGTTTGTTGAGATATATATATATATAGATATATATATTTATTTATTATATATTTTCACTAATATTCACAAAGTCACCACAATAGTCGCGAAATCCCTGCGATGTTACACGGGGGTGCGCTGACGGTCGCGGCGACTTAGTCAATATCGCGCGTGATTAAAAAAACAATTTTGGACACATTACTTGTCACTAACACCTCCATTTCTCAAACATGGGGTCAGAGTACCTCCACCCTGACCTCTTATATCAGCTTTCACAGAAATTTTCAGCTCCGATTGGTAATGGCGGCCGCAACTTTCTGTTCAGGTTGCGACCAGCGAATCACAGCATTCTTGTTGCCTCGCGTCTTCACGATTCATCATGATGTTGCCGCGAAATATCCTCGAGCACAGATATCACTAACTTTTGCTTCTTAAATTCCTCAAGAACGCAACGGATTTGCACCAAATAACAAAAAGAACAATCTGCGTAAAAACATCTACCTTTTTTGCCAAATTTGGTGTAATTCCATCCAGCGATTCGGGATGTAGGTTAGGCTATGCGTCCTATGCGAATTAACATGGGAAAGCGCCCCCTTTTTCTCGACCACTGCTTAACGGTTCACCCGAAAACTTGCCATGCACAGCAAGACTTACTATGACACTTTTTTGGGGAAAATTTCGTGAAGATTCGTTAACCGCACCAAAGATATAGGCAAGCCAAAAAACGCTTTTCCTATTGAAACATGGTGCTAACTGCAACTACCTACTGGCATCCGCCAGTAGGATTTATATACATGTCAAAACAAAAACTGCTCTTCCTATGGAAACTTTGGTCCTAACTATGACCACCTACTGGCTGTGTGTGTGTGTGTGTATATGTGTATATATATATATATATATATATATATATATATATATATATATATATATATATAGCCTAAGTCCTCTTTCAATCCGATCACTGTTCGCAACTCAATAGATATCTTCCATGAAACGGTAACGTCACAAATCAAGAAGTTGAATAGAACAGTATTAATGGAGGAGAAAAACAGAAGCAACAAGGATCAGCAATACAACAACCTAATCAAGAAGTTAAAAGGGGACAACAACATAGTTATTCGCAGCAGTGATAAAGGAGGCAACATTGTGCTTTGGTCCCAACAGGAATACAACAAAGAAGCATACAGTCAACTCAATGACAGGACATGCTACAGCCATTCAGCTAGTCTTAATGCATCATACAAGGATTATTTTGTGAAACTGAATAGTTGGAGAAGTGCCAATCTTATCACCATGAACGAATATAAATACTTAAAAAGAGAAAACCCTACCACGCCTTCATTGTATTTTATCCCAAAAATACGCAAGGATCCAATACATCCCCCGGGCAGACCTATTATATCTGCCTGAGGAGGGGTATTGAAACACACCACTGAATACGTAGACTATTTCTTACAAGATTATGTTAAAGGGTTAACCACATATGTACGCGATACTAGTGACTTTTTAAGACACATCACAAATGTGGTATGGCAAGATGATTACCTGCTTATGGCTTTGGATGTAACTGCACTATACACGAGTATAGGACATATGGATGGTATAAGAGCAATTGAACATTACCTAGCACGCAGACCACGACAATATGAGCAGCACAGTAACATGCTTATTGAAATGATCAGATTTTGCTTGTACAATAACATTTTTATGTTCAATAGTCAGCTATATCAACAAGTCAGAGGTGTAGCCATGGGGGCCAGCTTCTCACCCAGCTATGCCTGTTTGCACATGGGAAGGTGGGAGGAGCTGGTCCTCATGGGTGAACATAGCCATTACATGACCAATAATGTGAGGATGTGGCTGCGCTATATAGATGATTTGTTTGTAATTTGGCAGGGGACAGAGGAAGAGGCCATCGAGTTTGTGAAGGCAATCAATAACAATACACTCAACCTCCATTTCACATCCACCATTAGCGCAACCACAGTTGAATTTCTGGATACCCAAATCTACATTAATAATCACAAGATGGAAAAGATGGAAACTCGATTATTTAGAAAAAAGACAGCAGGAAACTCCACTCTGCATGCAAGTAGCTCACACCCCATGCATCTCATAAACAGCATACCATATGGTGAGATGCTGCGTCTACAGCGCATTTGCAGCAATGATGGGGATCTAGAGAAAGCTCAGAATAATAGCAAGAGGAGATTCCTAGCAAGGGGATACCCAGAAAATATCATAAATAAAGCCATAGTGAAATCTATGTTGCTATCCAGAACAGAGGCCCTAAAAGATAAAGTGAGAGAGGACAAACAAAGAGCCATGCTAGATCAAGACAAAACAACATTTCGTATGATTATGAAATACAGTAGGCAGCAAAAATCTTTGCAAAACATCATACAGAGGAACTGGGCTATGGTACTCAATGATCCTGTGATAGGACCCCTTCTACCGCAGAGGGTGTCCATCACCTACAGTAAGGCACCATCCACACGTGATAAGCTAGTTAAGACCAGTTCTGAAATAATTGAAGGCGGTAGTTGGCTCCACATGAAAAAAGGATTTTACAGATGTAAAACATGTAAGGCGTGCACGCTTGGCATCAATAGGAGCACTTACAAAACACCCTTCAGTGACAGAGAATTTAAGATCTCCAAATTGATGACATGCAAAACGGAATATGCTGTCTATGTGCTGTTGTGCCCATGTGGCCTACAGTACATAGGCAGCACTGTTTTGCAGGTACACAAGCGAGTGCTGCAACATTTGCGCGCCATCACGAATCAAGACAACACATATCCCGTGGCGCGCCATTTTAAAGAAAAACACAATTCCAACAACGCAGACCTCAAATACTTTGTACTTGACACAGTCCCCCCAAGCAGACGGGGTGGTGATAGGATCAACAAACTAAGAAAGCTAGAGACCAGGAATATATTATACAACTAGATTCTAAACTCCCAGGAGGACTGAATGCAACTGAGGATCTGCACACTTGCTTAAATTAGATTCAGTGGAGACAACACAACCAGAAGGCGGTTCATGTGTTACCCACCCCAACTCATTATTTATAGGGTCAGGGCATTTCAAAATAATGTTTCAAAACAATGTTTTAGATGATAATCTTTTAGGCTGTATTGAGGTGAAGTGTTTTAACGGGTTAATTGGCAAATTGGTATAGGTATTTATTTATTTATGATCAATTGTCTGTACAGTATTTTACGTATTTATTGATCAGTGTATTGATGTTAATAATACAATATAATATAGATATTTATTTATTTATATTGCAATTTGCACATTTGGCGGAGTCCTCAACATAGAGACAGCCGTTTGCCCATTTATGGGAAAATTCGTACCCGTACTATACGTAAAACACAAACATCTAACAGCATGCGGTGCCACCTATGGATGATAGCATGCACATGCCTACAAAATGATAGCAACCTCTGGGGAGTCTTACCAAATCCATAATATCCAACAATTGTGTGTTTTTTTTATAAATAAGTTTTGAACCAACAACAGAACGGAATCAGGTTGCCGCTACATCTTGGCACTAATTTTTAGTAAATTTTAACACATTTGCACTTTCACTTTAACACTTTATTAATCAGCAATTCAACAAGTAAGATGATATTAATATAGTTAGGAGATTGTATAGCATATTTGTTTATTCTGATTTAACCGTACATTGTAAAATGAGAAAAACAATGACTATAAGAAAAATTACAGCAACATTCATATACTGGCATTTAACCAAGTATTATTATTTTCAATGCGATATGATTGTAAATATGTATTTTGAATTTGCACTATTCGCCTTAGAAAACGACTGGTTTGCTATCAGTACATATCTTCTATATCTATCATCAAACTATCACGTGATGTGTTGATTGCTAGTACCTGGCACTTTAAAAATTGCAGACTTACCTAACCATGTCATGTGATCAAGGCTCGGACGAGCCGAAACGCGTAATGGCGACGGAAGAATAAAAGCACTTTAAAAGCACCTACTTGGGTCCGTGTCCGTACTGTGGAGAAATCCTTTGACAAACAGCGGAGAAAATGCGATATATATATATCAGTTTCAAAAGTGCTCCTTCCGCTCTCCCCGCCCTGGCTAGTTGGATCGCATACGCCGGCGAAGCGCGCCGGACTTCCAATTCAAATCAAACTGCACAATAAGACGATCACTCAGGGGGTAATATCCAATAGTAGTTGTAGTAAGACTGTCTTGCAGTCTTGCTCACACACTGGATGTGAGTAACATGGCAGAATACATACAGAACCTTTGAAATAGAAGGCGGACATCAGAGGGATGTATACACATGTAAATACGGCATCCATTTTGGAATGTACAAATACATATTGTCTCAATGCCAATTACTTCATCATGAGTACCCAAACCACTTTTACAATGTACTCAATTATTAATCTAGAACACGGTCACTAGTGTGTCATACGGTTTGAATAAAAAACAACGAATTCGATATTCGCCCTCCTACGGGGAAACCTGGATAAATCTCGTGGTATACAAAGGCTTCATGTCACATGCAGATATGGCATCCATTTTAGAATGTGCAAATACAATCGATCTTAATACTAATTGCCTCATAGTGAGTACATGTGTCGTTTACAAGTTGTTGTATACAATACTAATGTGACACGTAAAAATAATAATTCAATTTAATATTCGCCCTCCTAAAAGAAAACCCAGGTAAGTTTGATGGTGGAGGTATTCATGTACTAAATATAGGGGCACAGTGCTAGAAATTATTACTCATCACTATCTGAGCCAAAGTGGCCAGTAGCATAAACTCTGTGTTCATAGAAACGGCTATTGCGGCGTAGTGCCAGATTTTTCATCCACCTAGAAATTTGAGCAAAAGTGGCGAATAGTTCAGGAACACGAGAAGAACAAGAATACTACCTACAGCAGTTGAACAGACACCTGTCCTCGATTTCCGCACGTATCGGAAAAGGAAATCTGTATGCTATGCGAAAAAACACAGCCAACTGCGGGTTCAAATTAAAGTTAACATTCTAAGTCATGTGGTATATACGTGAAAACTAGCACACTGTGAGATTCAGTTAACCAAAACCATAATAAATCCAATTTGTCTTATCTGTGACTTGCCCTCCAAGACTTCAACGTGATGTTTGAAGAAAAGGGTAGGGACCCCAGACGGTCACATCCTCAACGAGATGGTCCCTTCCTTTTCCCCTGTGACATAAAAAGAAAAGAAAAATGCAATTCTTGTAGTCTGCATTCAATAAAAACAAGGACATATCGGAAAAAAGTAGAGAACATACACTACACTCAGAAATGTCAGATAAAATCCTAGAAACACAGAGGGACTACAGGAACCCTAAAATGAAGAGTCGGATTTCTGGGACATCTACTGTGGTGAATCATTAATTCTCATGTAGGTGAATACCCAACTCTTCGTCCACGTTATGCCCCCTCGGGAATCTGCATTGTAGATGCAAAATATGCCATGATTCTCTTTTTCCAAGTATCAGGGTTCTATTCCCACCCCTGTAGTTCTGATGTATCTGCTCTATGTTAAAGTATTGGAGGAGAGAGCTGTTTGACAAATGATACTCATCAAAATGTCTAGCCATTGGATAGTGCGGGTCTTTTTTGTTTATGGCCCCATGTGCTCAAGTACTCTTCTTTTCGCAGTAAAGGTAGTGCTGCCCACATATTGTAATTTACATGGACACTCCAGTACATAAATAACATATGAGGAACTGCACGTCAGAAATTGGCTAATGTTTTTGGACCCTGTGGGTGTCTCATGTTTTTTTCATGTGGCTTGCCCGGCACTCCTTGCAATGACCACATGGAAAAAAAACCTGAAGTCCCTGTTGTAAAGTATGTTGTTTTCTGGTGATGTCTTCCTTCACCAATATGTCTCTAAGGTTTCTTTCTTTATGGTATGTGATCATTGGTCGTTTGGGTAGATCTTGTCCCAGTATAGGGTCACTCGTCAAAATATTCCAGTTACGTATTCTGGCGATCTTCTTAGATTCCGAATTATAGGTCAGAATAACCCTGGGTGAGACCTCGGTTTCTGTATTATCCTGTCTTTCAAGGAGAGTTTCTTCCCGGGTGATTCTATTGGCCTTATCTCTTGCTCTATTCAGAACCCACAAGGGATAGCCTCGTTCAATGAATCTTTTCATCATATATTTTCTTGTTCTTTGAGATAGTCTTCCTGGGTGCTGCAATTCCTTTTTGCTCTCAGTAATTCCCCATATGGAATGCTCCATTTCAAGGTCTCTGGATGACTACTGAGAGCATGTAGGAGGCTATTCCCTGCCGTTGTTTTCCTGTGTAGTGTAGTTTTTAATCTGTTGTTGTCCACCTCAACTTTGACATCCAGGAACTCAATGCTTTCTCGACTCATAGTGTAAGTAAGCCTGAGGTTGTGCTCATTCCTGTTCAGGTAATTTATTGTTTCGACTGCACTTGTCTCACTGCCTTTCCATATGACGAACACGTCGTCAATGTAGCATAACCATTCGATCACTTTCCCTTCCCTGTGCTCTGATGTCAGACCCTTCTGGATTTCCTCCTCCCAGGCCCCCAGGAAAAGGTTGGCAAAGCTAGGGGCAAAGCAAGTCCCAATGGCAGTCCCGAGGACTTGCTTGTAAATAGTCCCATCAAACACAAACATGTTGTTTGCAGACAGAAACTCATCATCTCTAGCAACATGTAGGTGTGGTCACTGTAGCAGATTTCCCTGTTCTTTAGGAAATGGAGACATGATTTTATACCCAGAGAGTGATCAATTATGGTATAAAGAGAGTTGACATCCATGGAAATAAGCAGGTAATCAATCTCCCATTCTATGTCCTCCAATTTTACCAGAAAATCTTTCGTATCCCTTATATAAGGGAGAGCTGTAACATATTCTCTGAGAAAATGGTCTACATACTTGGAGATGTGTTCTGCTACACTTCCTATTGAGGAAACAATAGGTCTGCCTGGAGGTACTATGGGATTCTTATGGAGTTTTGGTAGGAGGTAAAACACAGGGAGCTTGGGGTAGTCATGTTTGAGATAGCAGAACTCCTCCTATTGGAGGATTCCACTGTCTTTCCAGCCCTGTAACTTATTCAATATGCAGATAATGCTCTCATATTCTTGCATATGGGTTTTTACATAAAATGTGGTGTCATTCAATTGTCTCAATGCCTCATTCGTGTATGCTTCTCTGTCCCACAGCACAATGTTGCCGCCTTTGTCTGCTGGGCGTATCACGATGTTATCATCCTCTGAAAGTGTTTTAATCACTCTTCTTTGTGCTTTTGTAAAGTTCTGTTGTACGTTGGTCTTCTTTTTCTGGAGACGTAGTTGGATGAGGTCATTCGTCACAGTGTCATGGAAAGAGTCTATATTGTCGTGTGCCATATTGGGGAAAAAGGTAGATTTGGGCTTAAAGTCAGTAGCCTCAGAACGGTCCATTACAACACCCAGTGTTTCCCCTGCACATTCAGGTTCTATGTCTGTTTCAGTTAGGAGTTCTTGAAGTGTTCTAAGGGTATCTACATCCTTGATAGCTAGGTGGGAACTATTTTCGTTGAACCCAGAGGACTGAATACCAGTCACATTTGCTTCAACCACTCTAGTACCTTTAAGATGGTGCCATTTCCTCACTTTCAGCTTCCTAATTAATTTAAAGATGTCAATTCTAGTGTTAGGATAGCAGAAGTGATCGGAAGGGCAGAATGATAGGCCTAAGCAGAGGGTCTTCTTTTCAAAAAGGGAAAGGGGATGGTGGGATAGATTGACGATAGTTCTGTTTACCATTG
This sequence comes from Calotriton arnoldi, assembly GCA_963921515.1. Lineage (NCBI taxonomy): Eukaryota > Metazoa > Chordata > Amphibia > Caudata > Salamandridae > Calotriton > Calotriton arnoldi. The sequence continues at coordinate 135,985 of CAWUFW010003330.1, forward strand.
CATCATCCTTCATTGTTGTTTCTTGGAGCCAGTTGCCTTGCTTCCCATTGGCCCTTTGCCTCTTCCTCTTCTGTTCTCTTTGCTGGAGTCGCTTTCTCCGCCACCGGGTTCTTCCGGGTTTCTTCCTCTGCCTCGTTGATTCCTCCCCCTTCCCCGCGTTCTCGGTGGTTGTGTTGCTCGCGGCGTTTGTCTTCCTGTCCGGAGGAGGCGGTATTCGTCTAAAAAAGTAGCTTGTGATCTTACTGCTACCTCTCCTTTTGATGATGTACTTGCTGTTTTTTTTCTTTAACACTTTATTTACCAGTTTCAAAATTAGAACAGTAGATTTTCCAGCTCCATTACAATGGCATTATGACATTACAGTGCAAGACACAGAAATTTGCCCGCCTCACAACATTTATCTCCATGCTGATCTGTTCAGCCTGGGCAGTCAGCTTTACAATTACTTGAGCTCCACACCTGCTAATCGCATACACGAATTACCTTGTTGCTACAGTGCACAGCATACCACATTATGAAAAGAAAAACACATAGCTAAAGGAAATATCACATTTCTACGTCTGGTATACAATTTCTATCTGATCAGCCAATGCCCGCATGCACAATTCCGCGCTCCAGCTGTTTGGTGGGCTGTGATTGTGTCGTTGCCGTGTAGTGTTTAAAAGGGCCCCAAATGTCCCGTGGACGGGATGTACTGGGAAGAGTGGAGGCATACAAGTCGTAGTTGGTGTTGCAATATGCAAGACTGCCCAGCCATTCCTTGTGCGTCGGAGCAGTTGTTCGTCCCCATTTGAGTGCTATTTCTCTTTTGGCCAGTAGTAACCCCAAGGCAGTGAATTTCCGGACTGGCTTTGGGATGTTAGTCACGTACCCCAACAATGCTACCTCTGGAGTAGGTTCAGTGTCTAAGCCTATCTTTTCCCCAAGGGTACAATAGATTTTGGCCCAATACTTTTGTATTTTGCAACAAGTCCAGGTGAGATGCACAAAGTCTGCGTGTGGGGATTTACATTTTAAACAACAATGGGGTCTATCAGGATCTATTTTATGTGTCATCTCAGGGGTTACATATATTCTGCGCAGGAATTTGAAGTGGATTAGTTTATGGCGGCTATTCAAGGAGACCTCCTTGGTTTGTAGACCGCATGCAGCCCATTGGTAGTCAGTAATAGGGTGGCCCAGGTCTGCCTCCCAATCAGCCCTTATTTTAGCATCGCGTATTAGGATTATATCCACACAAGCCCGGTATAGCTTGGAAACCAGATGCTCCCCATTGGTACTATCGAGAACTGTGGAAAGCGGGGTGAATGGATCAGGTTCGACGGGAAAGCCAGGGATCTTAGCCCTCAGAGTTGATCGAAGACGAGTAAGCACAAATTTGTCCATGAAGGAAGCCTCATTAAACCTATCTCCGTCTGAAACAGAAAATACTTGCCCCTCAATGTAGAAATCCCCAATAGTGGTCATGTCGTACAGAGAGAGTGCGCGCTGTACTATCCTTTCCCCAGTAATAGGAATCCAGCGTTTATTTGGGAGAGGTAGGCTCGGGGAGTATAGAACCGGTGACCCCAGTACTCTGACCAGCTTCTGCCAGGCCCAGCTGGTAGTGGAGACCGTCTGAATGTCTGTAGGGTCACGTGGGTAACCCAGGGGTAATACGGTATTCAAAGTGTCCGGCAGGACCAGATCTGCCTCAGGACGTAAATAAGGAATCCTGGCGTCAGGGTGAAACCAGGAGTGTGCATAGCTGCACTGAGCGATCAGGTAGTATAATTGAAAGTTGGGGACTCCAAAGCCTCCTCTGTGGTACGGGAGTGTCATTACCTCCCAGTGTCATTACCTCCCGTTTACCTCCCCAAGTCAGTCGAATAAGATGGGTGTATATTGATTTGAAGAATAGATTTGTTAGTGGGATAGGAATATTGTTAAAAAGATACAGGAATTTGGGCAGGACAATCATTTTAATCAGTGCAACTCGCCCAGCAATCGAGAGTGGAAGTCTTAGCCACCTGTCCACTTGCTTTTCCAATATGTGTACTGCCGTGCCGTAGTTCGACAGTATAATTTCCGTGGTATTCAAGTGTATATTTATCCCCAGGTACTTTACTGAGTCCGAACTCCAGGCTAGTGGGTACTCGCATTCCCATTTTACTGTACCTGCGGTGAGGGGGAATATCACAGACTTGTGCCAATTTATGCCAAGGCCTGAGAAGCTGCCAAACCTGATGATCTCTCTGATTAGTGGTTCTAAATTGTTTTGGGGGTCTCTAACATATAATATAACGTCATCTGCATACAGTGACACCAATAGAGGCCCAGTGTTGAATTGGAGCCCCCTCTGTAAATAACGCTCCTGGAAATGCCTAACGAGTGGGTCCATTGCTAATATAAATAGGAGTGGCGACAGGGGGCATCCCTGTCTGGTGCCTCGGGATAATGTAAAGGAGCGCGACAGCGTGCCATTTAATCGCAGTCTGGCAGTGGGGGCCGAGTACAGTAGTGCAGTGAGATTTACGAACCCAAAGGGCATGCCCAGTCTACGCATAACTGTCCATAAGAATGGCCACTCCAGGGAGTCGAAGGCCTTCTCCGCGTCCAGCAGAACTGCTGCTGCCGGAATCGCCGGATCAATTCGGTGTAGGACTGCAAAGAGAGTGCGCAGATTTAGGGAGGTAAATCTGTGGGGCACAAATGCCGACTGGACTGAGGATATTATTTTGTCCAGTAGTAGGGCGAGCCGCATAGCTATCGTTTTTGCCAATATTTTATAATCTAAGTTTAATAGTGACAAAGATCTATACGACCCGCACAGCAGGGGATCCTTGCCAGGTTTAGGTAATAAAACAATCACTGCTTCTCTGAGAGTGGGAGGCAACTGATTCCATGATGTACTTGCTGTTGAGCTGGAAAGTTTAGCTTCTGTGTCACTGCTCACTACTGATTCGGAGCCGCTTGTGGTACCCATAGTTTGTTCAAGTGGTTGGCCTTGTGACATTTTCTCATAAAGATGATCATATTTCCTGCTGTAAGTGAGAATCCTCCCACTCTCATAATCTGCACAGTCTCTGTGAAGTTTCCTTTGTTTATGAGCCTTGATGTCTTGTTCGTATAGTTTGAGTTTCGATTCCAGTTCCTCTGTGTATTTTTTGACAACGTCTTGTTCCTTGTGTGTTTTCAATTCTTCCTCCAGTTGTTTCAATTCATGTAGAATAGCTTCCTATCCTCCCAGGCATATTTGACTAGAATAGTAAGCATTTGTCTCGAGCTTTTAGCTGAATTCTCAGCCCATTCCTCCAACATCTTTGGGTTCCGTGATTCATAGGATGGCGTCATATAGATTCTGAGGCCTCGTGGTACCATTTCCTTATCTATATAATCTTGTAATGAAATGGCCTCCCACCACTTTGATGTTTCAGATTTTTTGAGTTTTTCTAGTTTTTTAAGTTTGTCGTGCAGAGTCGTATCTTTAACACTTGTTTCTTTAAGTGGTTGACTTTTATTGGGGGCTCATGCAAAGAGGCTCAGGGCAGCCGCCCTTCTTTCTGTTTCTTCCTCCATTCCGATCTGCATGTGCCGTCAAGATTGTGATGGTCGGACAGGTAAGTTCTCTAATAACATGGAATGCGCACTTAGCTGGATCACCATGCAAAGATAGCCCCCCCTCCCTACTAATAGGAGGTTCCTAGTGCCATCAATTTTCAACTGTAAGTGTGCACTCATATAGGCACGTTCTCAGAGATAGTACTGTAGAGGGATTAAGGATGCACGATATTCTTTTGTAATAGTTATTTGCCCAGTTCATATATCCAGTCATAGTTAAGACCAAAGTTTCCACAAGAAGAACATTTTTTGTTTTGCCAATAACTTTGGTGCCGCTTCACGAATGTTTACAAATTTTTCTAAAACGTATACTTTAGTTGGTTCAGCTGCTGTGTTTAAAATTTCTGTGTAAACCGTCAAGTAGGGGCCGAGAAAAAGGGGGGGTCCCAAAACGCTTTCCCCCCATATTATGTCTATCGGGATTTTTCATTTTTTTAACACAACTTCAGCCCGAACCACTGGACGGAATTACAGCAAATTTGGCAGAAAGCTAGCATTTGGTCCAGAACGTGTGCTTTTTGTGATTTTGTGTAAATCTGTTCAGTAGTTTGAGATATCACAGGTTAAAAATATAGATATCTAGGGACACAGATCCTGCTGGTAACTCTGCGGATCCTCGAAACCACTGGATGGATCCTTGAATCCGAAGGATGGATCCTCGGATCCAAAACCCAAGGGGAAAAAAAATAATACACTCACTCACACACCAAACCCCGCCGCGCATGGCCTTCAGCTGTGCGTGGCGTGGGATTAGGTGCATGCAGGGGGTTATCTGCAGGGCCTGGCCATGCGCAGCGATGGTTGTATCAATGTACAGTAATTATATATTACTTTACGGTAAAAAAAACATAGAAATTCACTGAAAAAACAAATGTTACAGGGACGTTATAGTTAGGTTGATGTTAAACCCACACAAAACCATAGAGATTCAGCAGTACTAGTTGTACTTATGGTTATACTTATCTGAAAAAACTATAACTCATGCCATTAAGTAATTCAAAGCAACAAGTTATAGTTTCTTAGCATAAGTATAATTATAACTAGAACTGCTGAAGTTCTATGGTTTTGTGTGGGTGAAACGTCAACTTAACTTAATCGTCCCTGTAACCTTTGTTTTTTTCAGTGAATATATATTTATATTACCTACTAGCCAATAGGTAGTTATAGTTAAGACCTAGTTTTCATAGGAAAAGTGTTTTATGGCGCCGTTTGATGAATCTCCATGAAATTTGCAAAATTAGCATACACCTCACTTACTCTGCTGTCTGGAAAGTTTCGGGTTGATCTGTCAAGCAGGGGCCGATAAAAAGGGGGGTCCCAAAACGCTTTTTCCCAATGCAATTTCCCATAGGGATTTTGAACATGACTACAGCCCGAACTGCTGAACGGGATTACACCAAATTTGGCAGAAAGCTATCTCTTGGTCCAGAAATAGCCCCTTTTGTGATTTGGTTTAAATCTGTTCAGTAGTTTTGGAGTTATTAAAGAAAAAATAAATGTAGATATCTAGGGACGCGGACCCTCCGCGGATCGACAGCAAGTGGATTAGCGAACCATCGCAAACAGCAGTGCCATGATTTGTTGGCCGCAACCTGACTGGAAAGTTGCAGCTGCCATTTTATGTATTGGGGCGCAGTCCATGTGCCTCAAAATGTAAGTGCATAGTGGGTGTGTTAGAGAGGTTGTAGAGGGACCCGTGAAGGTCAAGAAATTGCCTTAAAACTGTTTTTGTCCATGCGCGGGGATTCACGGATCCGCCATGTAACTCAGCGGGGCCCACATGTAAAATCGCAATGGATCTGCAAATCCTGCACAATTTAAAATAAAAAAAACATACCCACACAGGCACTCACAGACCCACACAGTTACTTACAGACCCACACAGTTACTTACAGACCCACACAGCCACTGACAGACCCACACAGCCACTCACAGACCAACTCACATACCACTCAAAGACCCATAGCACCACTCACACTTACTCACAGGCCCACACAGGCACTCGCACACCCACTCAAAGACCCACACAGCCACTCACAGACCCGCCCACAGACTCACACATTCACTCACAGATCCACCCACAGACCCACACAGCCACTTGGACCCACTCACAGATCCCCCCCAGACACCCACTCACAGGCCCACACGCCCACTCACAGGCCCACACGCCCACTCACAGGCCCACACACAGACCCACACGCCCACTCAAAGACCCACACAGACAGTCACACAGCTTTTCGCAGACCCATAGCGACACTCACACAACCACTCACAGGCACTAACACACCCACTCAGACCCATACAGCCACTCAGACACTCACATGCCCACTCACAGACCCACACAGACCCAATCACAGGCCCACTCACAGACCAACACAGACGCTCAGTCACCTACTCACATGCACACTCACACACCCACTTAATTAAATATTACTTTAAGAAACTCTAGAACAGGTGTCTCCAACCAATAACCTTCAGAGTAGCTCCCAGCCTTGAGTTAATTTTTAACTAAGAACTGTAATAAATAAGTGTTGTGTTTTCCTTTTAAAGTTAACGAAAGGCTACATTTATTTTACATTATTATCGGGCTGCAGATAGCTGAATCTGATAATGAGCAGTGCTCCACTCAGATTTATGACCCATGTGGGTCACAGAGGTTCAGAACAGAAGCACTGATGTACTTAACTCTTAAATAAAAGTAATTCTCAACTCAATATTGGAGCATGGAAACAAAATGATATTTCTGAATGTTTTTATGGAATAAATCTTTTTATTTGTTTCATATCATCATGACATGTTACATGTCTGCAGCCAATGGCCGGCAATGGATTTCAAATGTATCAGTAAAGACACAGCGATGCGCCTACAACCCAGAGGCCGGCCGCAAAAGTATTAAATGGCAAAAGTCCACATATCAGATTACGTTCGTATGTATATCAGATTATTACGCCATTTCCTGTAAAACATAGAAGGAATAATAAACAACAGCAAAAATGGGCACAAAAACGGAGACGAAGGCCCATAACGCAAATGTAAAACAGCGCCCCCTCCCTCTTATCCCCTCTCCTCCGCACCCAGGGATGTTCCTGTGTTGCTTCTGAAGTGTTGACTCTAGTATGTTCCGTGTCAACTCCTTTGGGTGTCCGTCCTTTGAGTGGTAGAAGTGAGGTGCAAGATTTGTAGGAGCTTGGGGCAGATGATTATTTCCCTAAATTCCTTGCTTAGAATTGAGATAAATGGAGCCCACAATTCCGTGCATGTTTCAGCTTTGTTGTCTGCCAGCATAGATAAGCGTTCCATTCCCAGCACCGACCACAACCGTCTTAACCACGCAGCATGGTCTGGGACCCCCTCAGAACCCCAATGGGCAAGTAGCTCTAATCTTGCGGCGTTTAGGGCGAAGGCTATCTGCTTCCCTCTCAAGAGAGCGTAAGGGAATTGTCAGAGGGTTTGGGAGACCCAATAGTGTGTAACTAGGGAAGCGTGGAATATCCGTATTGAAGGCCTCGTTTATGTCTCGGAGTATCATGTCCCACTATCTCACCAGCTTGGGGCAATGCCAGAGCAAGTGTACTAAGGAGCCTGTCTGTCCGCAACCACGCCAGCAATACGCCGGGCGGTCTTTATTCCAGTAGTTTAGATGGGCCGGGGTTAAGTACCAGTATGATGCTACCTTATAAGCTGCCTCCTTACCCGGAATGTTATGAGCCGTGTGCTGAGCTCTGAAGTAGATGTCTTGCCATTCTTTGTCTGTGAGGGGCCTACCTATTTCCTCCTCCCACCGTAGCTGCTCCTTGGATTTCGTAGGTGAGGCATCTACCGAGAGAAAGGTATAGAGTTCTGATATAAGTCGCTTGTCATCACTTTTCGTGATGAGCCATTTTTCAAACTGAGTTAATTGGCGAGAAGCACCTGCTCTCATCTCCGGAGAGGATACCCAATGACATACTTGGCTCTACATATAATGGTCAGAAGCGGGTATTGCGTAGTCCTCCTGAAGTTGCTTAAAAGGGATAATTCTGTCCTGATCAAATAGGAAACCTACCCTTTTGCTGCCCTGCTCCCGCCACCTCTGAAATGGTTCCGATTTACATCCGGGTGGGAAGTCCAGGTTGTCCAGCAGCAGGGTCAGCTGGGAGGGGAATGAGGTAAAGCCTTGGCGGATCGCCATGGCATCCCAGACTTTTAGAGTAGTCGCTGTGATCGGGGAGGAATAGAGCCCCTAAGCTAAGCCTGGGCGGAGCTGGCGGAGCGGCACTACGCGGAGGTCCACGGAGTTGGGGACCAACTCCGTGGAAACTCCGCTCGGTCCCCGCCTCCACCCCCCCTAGGAAGAATTACATTAAATATACATTAAAGGTAAAAAAAAATAAACACTTCCCTTGACTGCGGCGTCCCCGGGCTGCCGTCCTCCTCTTCCTCTGTTTCACGATGATCTGCGCATGCGCATTTCTCGCAAGGAATGCGCATGCGCAGATCATCGTGAAACCGAGGAAGAGGAGGACGGCAGCCCGGGGACGCCGCAATCAAGGTAAGTGTTTATTTTTTTTACCTTTAATGTAATTCTTCCTACGGGGGGTGGAGGCGGGGGCTGGGCAACTCCGCTCCGCTGCGGAGTGTGCCGAGTTGTGCCTACTCCGCGTTCTCCGCGGAACACGGAGTAGGCACAACTCCACACACTCCACGGGCGGAGCGGAGCTCTCCACCCATGGTTAAGCCCTGTGCCTACGCGGGAGCCAGATCTCACGCCAAATATTTGTTCCCGCTATAGTTTGGTCCATGAACGACCAGTGTTTCTCTGAGAGGGGACGATTCCACTCCAGAATAAAGCGTAGCTGGGATGCTTGGAAATATCTAGACACCACTGGGACGCCCATCCCCCTCCAGTTTTCGGTTTAGTAATATGTGAAAAGCTGAGTCGTGGCTACCCCTCCCCCCCCCACCCTCCCCCATATATAAAGCGGTTGATAGCCTGCTGCAGGCTCCACAATGTAGCTGAGGATGGGGAGAGAGGAATAGTTTGGAAAATATAAAGTATGCCTGGCATGATCGTCATCTTGACTGCGGCAATGCGACCCGCCCAAGTGAGGCCCGACCGAGCCCATATAAATAAAGTTTTGTTAGTCTGGTCCAAGAGCGGGCCGTAATTTGCTTTTAGTGTTTTGGCTGGGGTTCGCACCAGGAGAATCCCTAGGTATGGAATGTGGTTGCTGCCCCAGGCGAATGGAAATTGCCTAGACAGGGTCTCTACCGTATTCGGGCGGGTGGAGAGGTTCAATATTTGAGATTTGGGAAGGTTTACCTTAAAGCCCGATACCTCACTGAAGCGGGAGAATTCATCCTCTAAGGCCAGGAGCGAGACTCCTGGATTCGTCAAGGACAGGACTACGTCGTCCGCATACAAGCTTATTTTTTATTTATTTATTTGTGTTTTATAGAGCGCGGACTTCACCCGTTAGGGTATCAGAGCGCTTTACAGGGTTAACAGGTTGTATACAAATAAGACTTAGGTAGGGGGGTGGAACATTTGGGATAAAAACAAGTACAAACATTTTACAAGAGCGAAGGTCCAAGAGTATAAGGGTGGAGTTCCCGGAGGTGCCGGGTGGATAGCATCTGGTCAGTCCAAGGTGTAGTAACAATAGAATAAAAACAAGCATTTGCAATGCAATAGGTCTCGCATTTACGCGAGTTTGAGCTATTGACATTGCAAATGACAATGCCTTTTATTTTTGTTTTCGTTTTTAAAACATAAATAAAAGGCATTGTCATTTACAATGCTTAAACTCGCCTAAATGCGAGACCTTTTGCATTGCAAATGCTTGTTAAGAGGGCGGCTCGGTGAAAGCTGGATGCTTGTCTCCCTGGCAGTGGCGTTGCTGTCCTCGGTGTGGGGGAATGCTTTGCCATACAGTTCAACAAGAAGCTTTTACAGCCCGACATGAAAGGGCACCGACTTGATGACGAACAAAAGCCTCCACCCCCCTCCCTGCTGGGGGCAGGCCGAGCAAAGCAAACTTCACACAAAGCTGCTGCAGCTGAAGTGAGTCACCAAGACACGATGCAAATGCAGAGTAAAAGTCTCAGGTTTTTGCCACTCATCCATTGACAATACAACTAATTTCCTGTAAAGGGTGACTCACATGAGGGACAGATGCGCGTGAGTCCCAGCGTTTAAAATGTGGTTTGAATGAGGGGCGCACAGAGACATGACGGGGTTTAATCGAAAACAGAAAAACACATCAATCTACAAGTTTGTAAAACTGGGCTACATTTGGAAAGGAGATATATACTATAATCATCATTGTGTGTTAGTACTTTTTCTAGAGCCCCCTCAAACCCTCTTGAATTAACTTCTTTTTTAAACGTTTGACGATTATAAAGTTGAAAATAGGCAATATTACGTGGTCTTTGGGCTTTTTTTGTTGCAGTTTTAATTAGCGCAAACTCAACCCGAAGATATTGGAGCGCATTGCATAAGCACCAGTTGCGTTACAGACGAACACATTCATTTTTAGGCACGGAGTGATTTGCCCAAAATCACAGCCTAAGCATAAGCCTCCCGCCAGACTCGAACCCGGTTCACTCAGCTTCAAAGTCGGAGGTGCGTGGAAATCCCACCCAACATATTATAACGCGTCAGCATGCCCTGCTCCACTTCGTCCAGAAATTACACTTCGTATTATCGCGCTTTTTGGCTGTGTTATGGTTACTCCGATATTTTGATTTATTTGAAGCAATGGTGCGGTTTTCAAGAGTGTGCTTCGTGCCATGTGTGCTTGCATGGCGCTCTAGGCGGGCCGTCTGCGAGAGAAACATGACATTCTTTGAGCGGCGGGAGGGGGGCGAGAGCCCTCATTGTCTGCCTTCAGACGGTTGGCTTGTTGTGTGCTCAGCCAGTGAGTCAGAGGGGTTTAAGTGCACCGGATATGAGCCACCCAAGCTACCCCCAGGCTACAGGAAGTGTGAGGGGGAACCAGCAGCAGCTGAGCCACGTTACCGAGCAGTGAGTGCAGCGCACAGCTGCAGCCATGTGGAGGGGCGTGCAACGGACGGCGATGTTGATTAACAAGAGGGAAACAAAAAAAAAAGGAGGCACTGCAGCTGCTCGCTCCCGCAGGCAAAACGCCGTAGGATGCGAGGAATGCAGCTGCAGCGTCCCGCGAGTGGTGCGTGCGCGCTGTAAGGAAGACCAGCGCGGCCGCGAAAGTAAAAGCGAGCTTTGTAATATGAGCCGCAACAGATGGCACCCTGCGCGCCGCTGCTCGCTCCCGCAAGGCGGAGGCCGTGGGAGGAAACATTTACTGGGAAAGGTGGGACATGCACCCGCCTTTGGCCAATTGCGTGCTTTCATTTTTGAAAGCCACACGCAATGGCCAATCACTTCAGCTTTTCAGCAAACTTGTGCGAGTGGCTTTTTTTAGCCACACGCACGAGTTTGCTTAAAAGCTGAAGTGATTCCAAGAGGTCATTTTCTAGAGCAGCGCATGCGCGCTGCGCTAGGCTCGGACCTAACAAAGTCGCTGAGGTGAGTCCAATGCAAGAATTAGGAGAGGAATTTGCGCATTAGGAAGGTTTTGGCTTCCTTTTTAAAACGTGCCAGAGATGGAATTCTTCTAATGGCGGGCGGGAATGAGTTCCATATTCTTGGTGCGGCCCCAGAGAACGCATGATTATAGGTTTTTTCCTTTCGAAAGCGCGGAGGCTGGAGCAAGAGGTCTCTGGAGGACCGGGAGTTTCTGTCTCCTCCGGATACCACGAGTTTCTGGGCGAGAATTGCAGGGGATTTAGGTGTATAGAGCCTTGTGAGTGATACATGCCAGTTTAAGTTGGATTCTGGCTTGAAGAGGGAGCCAGCTTATAGTGGGTGTCCGCCCCAGGCGGATCCCTGAAATCGTAGGGTTATCTCTAACTCTCTGGGCCATCGGTTCCATATACAGGGTGAATAGGGGCATCCCTGGCGGGTACCTCTGTATATGGGGAAGAGCCCGGAGGAGCATCTGTTGACTCTAACGGAAGCCCAAGGTGCATTGTAAATGCACCTCGTCCAGCCAAGGAACCTTTCTCCGAAGCTGAAGCGGCAGAGCATCTCGAATAGGAATGGCCAATGAACCCTATCGAAGGCCTTCTCTGCATTGACAGAGAGCAGGAGGGCCTCCTTCCGGGAGCGGTCAATGAGGTCTGTGAGGTGTATAAGGCGTTTGGTATTGTCCCCGCATTGTCTCGTGGGTATAAATCTGATTGTTTTTAAATGAGGGAAATTTAAAATGAAGAGTTTGCTTAATGATTAAGTTAACTCTTCATTTTAATTTTCTCCCTTTTAAAGGGGAAACATTTACAAACAGCAGGCATGTTGCTCCCAATGGCTGGTAGACACAGTGCCATAAATATAACTGGAAAATAGTAATTTTCTTTTAAATGGATGAAATATAAAGCACAGAAAAATGTTTCTATGAAACATTGGCTTAATGTTTTTCTCTACTTTACATTAAGCCAATTAAGGCCTAATGTTTTATGAAGCATGTTTATTCACTTTAAATTCCTCACATTTAAACAAATGGCTTTTTTTCCCTGTTATAAATATGACACCATATCTACAGGACACTGGGAGTAATATGCCTGCTGTTTCTAAAGACACTTTGACATGGGAGAAAATTAAAATGAGTGTAATATAATGTATATAAACATAAAGTTATTCTTCAGTTGAATTTCCTACCATTTCAAAGTGTCTCATTTACACACAGCAGGCATCTTGCTCCCAGTGGCTGGTAGACACGCTGCCATATTTATAACTGAAAAATACAGCCATTGTTTTTAAATAGGAGAAATTTAAAGTGCAGAAAAAATGTTCCATTAATTGCAGAAAATGTTCCTTATTAAGAACATTTTTGCTAAACATTTTTCTGCACTTAAAATTTCTCCCATTTAAAAAAAAAAAAATAGTTGTATGTTTGTGTTGTACATGTAACAGTGCCACTTATGGCAAAAGGTATGTTCTGTGCTACAAGTTCATACGACACAGGTTCTAAGTCACCCATGCACATATATCCCATTCATTCACACACATGTTCATACATCCTGACTGACCATGCACTCACAGATGCACATGGCAGCCCTCTCATAGTACCCTAGCCACAGTATTTTGTTCAAACCATAGTATCGGGCTCCATAATCATTAGGTTTAACGTCAGTGAAGCTGGGCGAGGGGGGGTTTCTGGTAACAACCGGTTTTCACTGATCAAAAGTAGCTCTCTTTACAGAAAAGGTTGGAAACTACTGCTCTAGAAATTCACTAAAAAAACCAGAGGTTACAGTGACGTTTTAGTTAGGAAATAACATTAAAAAAAACATAGAAATTCACTGAAAAAACCAAGGTTAAAGGGACGTTATAATTAGGAAATAGGATTTTAAAAAATTAGAAACTCACTGTAAAGCAGCAAAGTTTACAGGGATGTTATAGTTAGGCTCAGATTTCACACACACAAAACCATAGAAATTCAGAAGTTATCGCTACCTTAGGTAACTATAACTTACGCCCTGCAATGCACTGCTTATAACCTCACATATTACATCACTCATGACATGGTCAATGACACCACTGATGACATCTCAAATGACATCGTCCACAGAACCATTCACACACCCACTCACAGATCCATACAACCACTCACACACATTTGGCTTTTTCAGTGAAATATATATATATATATATATATATATATATATATATATATATTCTCACTCCTCTTTTCCTCCTCCCCCCCCCCTCCCGAACCTGGTGGAGTGGATGGCCTCCAGGTGCTTTTGCATCCCTGTCGTGCCAAAAGAGTGCTGATGGCGTGTCCCATGCAATATCAGCTTCCGGCACAGGTTGCAGGTCACCAGCTTCGCATTGACCACCTTCTCTCCTGGCGGCAAGGACTAACTTAGTAAGGAGAGCTAATGACGTATACATACAGGAATTATAACAAAAAGGATAAAGAAGGGGCAAAGGATGGCATCCATTGACAGCAAGGATATGGGGGGTTCCAGAGGGGCTGATACTGCCCTTCAAATAAAAAACATTTCTTCCCTGTAGGATTTGCTGATCCATCCGTGTGTTTGTTGATCCCCTGGGCTTTCATTTTGTGCTGGTTTCATGAACACAGATTCACAAACTCAGAATTTTGTTAATGTTTTTCCAGGATCATATTTTCCAGTCCTGAAAGTTCAAAAGGATAGTCAACTTTGTAAGGAGTAACTACTTTGTATCTAACCGGACCACACCTGTATATGTGACTCTGGAACACTAGTGATTAATGAGACTACCAGCTCTGCCTGCTAACCCCTAACTGCTCCAGGACCCAATACCGGGACTCGCATTGTTGGGAAAGGGGTGTTGATCACTATATTCCAGACATTAAAAATACTATCTTTCAGTATATTTATACATAAAGGCAAGCAAGAGTTGACAAATACTAGATACCTGGAGAGTTCAAAGCTAAAGTTATTATCTGCATAGGAGCTCAGGAAAATATGTACATCTCGGAACATCTCGTATACAAACTAGATAAAGCAAAATATCCTAGATAAGATGATGCTCTAGCAGATAAAGGAAAATGTGGACCTAGAGAAAGTCATGTTCCGCAGTACAGGACCCTTGAACAGTTTACCATTGTTTTGCTCCTGTTCCTAGCATCTTGACAAATGCATCCCTACATCATTCCTATAAAATCTTTGGATGATTTTTACTCACCCTGGAGAATTCTTTAAGGGCCTGATTTGCTAAGAAATCATGCAACGCAGCACAGCACAGGAACTTTATTAACTCTACTAAGATGTGGCCCAGTTCTGTCCTCCCTGTGCAGTCACACTGTATGCTACCATGAACCAACGCAGACACCATCGCGCCATATTTCAAGGGTGCCTGCGTTGTGCTAAGCATAGTTTTTTGGCAGGAAAGGGGCCATTGCTGTTCAAAAATTATGCTTGAAGGTGTTTCACTCTGTGTATGTATGCTGTAGAATGCAGCACTCATGCAAAGAGGGAGAAATTAAAACATGTATCCTCGTTACACCTGCCTCAAGGTGTCAAAATCCGATGGTAGTTGCATAGGAACAATAAGACAAAAAGGAGGGACTACGGGCCACTTGAATAGGTCCAGCATACAGGCCCACGGAACTACAACAAGAAGAGGTATGCTGTTCCTAAAGAGATCCTACAGAACATTGGATACGTGAAAAACAATAAGGTGGGTGTTCATAAAGATCGAAGAAAATCTTTTCTCCTTTCAGAAAAAGACCCTCACACACCCAGCCAGCTAAGTGTCATGCTTCATCACTGGGTCTGCTCCTTATCGGGTCGGCGCTGCAATACCCGATCGGCACCCGTGATGGGGCCTTCTTTGCGGAGATCTTTTTTCTTAGCCGTTGGGTGAAGTGCGAGTGAGGGCCCTAATGAGTGTAGATGTGAAAAGTGTGTAGTATGTGCTGTCTAAAACAGGAATTAGTGATCCATCCAAAACTATTTTAATGACAATGGTCACTAACCTGATTAAAAACCAGTAAGAGACGCACGCGTCTGCTCAAGGATTGCAGAGTTGTGTGCTCAAACTCAGGTCAACATGTTTCTTGCCTTTTGTTAAGTTAACGGCAATTCTTCAGGACCGAATCTTAAATAATCTACACTTTATGGTCGGTGGTCTGTTCAGTACACAATATAATGACCACCCATACAGCACCCTATAAAGTGGTACCTGTTGATCCAATTCAATGCCCAAATAGGGTCATGTCAAAGCCTCAAGGTGTCACAGCAGGCGTAAACACTGTCGGGTTCAGTGTCGTGTATCGCTCCGTCCGCTCGCGGTAGACCTACCCCACACTCTGCCGGAACCACTTTATAGGGTGCTGTATGGGTGGTCATTATATTGTGTACTGAACAGACCACCGACCATAAAGTGTAGATTATTTAAGATTCGGTCCTGAAGAATTGCCGTTAACTTAACAAAAGGCAAGAAACATGTTGACCTGAGTTTGAGCACACAACTCTGCAATCCTTGAGCAGACGCGTGCGTCTCTTACTGGTTTTTAATCAGGTTAGTGACCATTGTCATTAAAATAGTTTTGGATGGATCACTAATTCCTGTTTTAGACAGCACATACTACACACTTTTCACATCTACACTCATTAGGGCCCTCACTCGCACTTCACCCAACGGCTAAGAAAAAGATCTCCGAAAGAAGGCCCCATCACGGGTGCCGATCGGGTATTGCAGCGCCGACCCGATAAGGAGCAGACCCAGTGATGAAGCATGACACTTAGCTGGCTGGGTGTGTGAGGGTCTTTTTCTGAAAGGAGAAAAGATTTTCTTCGATCTTTATGAACACCCACCTTATTGTTTTTCACGTATCCAATGTTCTGTAGGATCTCTTTAGGAACAGCATACCTCTTCTTGTTGTAGTTGCATAGGAACACCCATGCACCACCCATGGAATGCCCCCTTGATGCCAAATAGCGCAAGGTAGAGCATTGCTCAGCTTTGCATTACTTTTTGTTATAATTCAACGCAAATTGTGATTTGTGTTGGATTGAAAATACCGACACAACAGTTTTTGTTGAGTTTGCATTAAAAAAGTAACACAAACCTGATGCTAAGGGGCCGATTCCGATTCGGGCCGGAAATCTCTCCGACCGAGCCGGACTCGGAGAGATTTCCGACCGAATCGGACCCTAGCAGTCCGACCGAACGAGTACGATGCGCACGTATGCTATCGGACTCGATTCGGTCAGACTCCCATTGAAGTCAATGGGAGCCAGTCGTACGACGCGTACACGGGCTCCCATTGACTCAATGGGCACGACGCGAACAAGGGCGCCCCCTACAGCGTGTTCGCGTCGATGCGGGTCGCACCGTACATGCACGTGTAGGGGGGACCCATGGCTCCCCCTGTGTGCGACTCGCGTGCCTACGCTTCCAGGGAGTCCGACACGGACCCCCAAAGTGCGGCTCCGACAGCTCCTTGGAGCCGGACTGCGCGAGTCGGTCGGAGCGGTCGAGGTGCGCATCGTACTTACCCAGCCGGGGAACGTCTCCATTGCGCGGTGCGAGTCGTGTCCGTGCGAGTCGGTCGGAGCGGTCGGGTCCTGCGAACGAGTCGGTCGGAGATTTCGCGAGCGCACACGCATCGTGCACGCACGTACGATTCGGTAGGGAAATAGGGCTCCGAATCGGATCCGGTAAATCCGAATCCGATTCGGAGCCCTACCGGCCGAGATCGGAATCGGCCCCTAAGTGTTTGTAAAACTGCGCTTCAATGTACCAAATTCCACTTCAATTATAGTGGAGTGGCTGAACACACCACAGTGGGAAACAAATAATACATTAGCTAATTTATTCTCTCTCATCAAATCCTCAAATGGACAGCATCTCCTTTGATTACTCCTACCAACTCTACACTGCTGACATGCAATTCCTTTCCTCTTTATGACCTCCACTCCCTTTACACATCGCAGACTGTCTCACTGCAGTTGGACACTGGCGGGCCTTTATGGCCAACTCCACCAGAACGGTTGTCCTCTACTTTCTGTCCTCCTTGGCACCCTTCACCTCACCTGGCTATCAACTGCCCTCCTGATAGCATGACCGTTGCCTCCTCGGCTGTAAATCTTGGTGTACTTTTCATCCTTCGATGAGTATGGAATCATGTAATGCTGCCATTGCAGCAAGATATTACCTAATGAACAATAGAAAAATACATTCATCTCTCCCTTTCCACACCGCTAAGGTACTCGTAATTGCCTAGTAGCAAAAGTAATTATTGTAACAGACTGCTTGTGGCCTCCTGCAGCATTCATTGTCAACACTAGACAAAGGGGTATATATACAAGCCCCTTGCACCACTGGTGCATCATGTTTTGTGACGCACCGGCGGCACATCTTGCTGCCCCATATTTACAAGGACACGAAAAGCCACTCTGCATGGCTTTTCCTGTCCTTGGAAATACGGCCCCTTTACACGCAGCACTTTGCGTGAAAGGGGCGTTCCATGGGTGTTGCTGTGGGTGTTCCCATGCAACACCCATGGAACCTGACACAGTCCCAGATTTACTAGAAATCATAAACCTGGGAATGCGTCAGAATGCTACGCCTCCCCAGGGGAGGCGTAGGGCGGCGCAACGAGGAGAAATGTTTTAATTTCTCCTCGTTTTTTAGGTCGAGCCTGGGCAGCGCATGCGCTGCTGTGTGAGGCATGCTGTATTCGAGTATGGAGTTGAAGCTCCACCCACTCTCCGCCCATATTTTTAATTTGCTTGTGTCATTGTCCTTTGCTAATACTGGCTTCTGATTTGTTAATAGGCTTGTTAGTCCCTCCTTAATACCGCCTTGTCTTCATTTGTAACCTCCCATGAGGACTGGCCCTTTTACTTCTGTTGTTACACGATATGTCTTATTTAGTCTGTAAGCACTATTTTCTTTATTGAGTTTCTCCTACTGCAAGCACGGCATGTTTTCATGCAACATTCAGCGCGCCATGCGTGCTTTCACTTTCCAAGCTGCCCGGGATAATGGCGGCCACTTCTTTGAAATCAAATAGGTTTCGTAATCACAAGAGTTTGAGCTATTGGCATTGTAAATGACAATGCCTTTTATTTATGTGTTAATTATCAAAAAAGATAAATAAAAGGCATTGTCATTTGCAATGCCAATAGCTTAAACTCTCGCAAATGCGAGACCTATTGCATTGCAAATGCTTGTTTCCTCTTTCTATGTGGGCTGCATTCTGCAGCTTACATAGAATGAGGAAATCACCTCTTGTGATTGCTTATGTGCAGGAAGGTGTCCCTTCCTGCACATAAATAATCTTTTTTTTAAAATTATGTTTTTCAACTTCTACATGTGCTGCATTAACCAGCACACATAGAAGTTGAAAAACATTTCAGATTGTTTATGTGCAGGAAGGTATACCTTCCTGCACAAAAATAATCTCCCCGCAAGGCAGGTACCCTTGCGGGTGCCTGCGTCGGCGCATGGCAGCCAATTGTGCACCAGCACAGGGATCCATTATATTATTGTAGACAGGGCTTTAAGTGGGCCGGGTCTCACCGGTGCTGAGCCCCCGCAGTTTTTTAAAGGGGGCTCGAAACGGGCCTCTATTGGGCTCGGTTTTGTGCCCTGGCACCAGCGGTCCGTTTTTTTTCGGACTGCAGTGACAGCAGGCACATTGATGTGCGTGTGCTCACACTGCTCAATGCAACTAACAACCATTGACAAAGCCAATAGTCCTGACTTGTAGGTTTGATGTTACTTGTATCATATATCTGGATGCAATGACAGAAACAGCAAAATACAAGTCGGCAGCACACTATGCTAAGCACAGATTTTTAGCTTACGTGTTTTTAAGCCACGCCCTTAACTACATTAGCCACGCCCCTTTGAGAGACCCCCCCAGTTTTTTTTATCCCACTTAAAGCCCTGGTTGTAGATATGACGCATCCCTGTGCTTTGTAAGTCACTCAGTGCGGCGCAGTAAAATGGCTTGCGGCACCACGCTGAGTCACTTTATTGTAAATAAGGCCCAAAGTGTTCAGCGTCACAACCAGAGCCTTATTGGGCATATCCATACACACTCCACCACACGACGGCCCTTCCCCCACAAACCAGTGTGCCTCTCAGCTAAAAACATGGCCACCCACCACCAGCTGCTGACAACTGATTTAAAAGTAGCCCATGATGTTTCCCGGGATTATCTTGCTGGCATTCTGACCTGCTGCACACACACCCGAAATGTCTGGTCAGTCATTGCTGGTTCACATCCAAACCACCTTGTGTGCCACCCATGTTTCACCCTCTTCAACTTCTAGGCCCCCTTCACTGGACAGACTACCTCCTGAGAGTCAAACCTGCCCCACACTCAACAAGTTCAAAAGCAGGTGAAGGATCCTTCTCATGACACCGGGGAGAAAGAATAAGTAAAGGATGCACATGGGATCTACGTCATGGGCCTAGCATGAAACCGTATCATGTAACTTGCTTGTATGCATTTGTTTTCGCTGCTCACTCATCACAGAACAGCATCTTTGTACAATAGCTCCGTCGTCCACTCAGGTTTGTGTTTCTCACTCTGGGGTATCATCATGCACTGTACTGCCTTCCTCTTTATGCCACTTCTGTAGAAATGGCACCCCGCTCGTGTCTTCATCCACAGAAACTAGGACAGTGAAGGGAAGGAAGGGTGTCATTTTCTGAAGAAGAAACTGTCACAGTGTCGACCTTCAGGGATACATCCATATTTTGGGTGATTTATGACATGGTGGGCCTTTCCCACTTCGGCACACAAGCCTGGAGCAGCTTCCGCCGGAAGTACGCACACTGAAAAATCAAATGTAGTATAAACAAGATTTTAAAAAACAAAAAACAAACAGCACTTTTTCTTATCGATCCTTCAGTCTGTATCTGCAAGCGCTTCTCACGCCCCATGGTGACATTATGTGAGCACATGCGTTTGAAAAATAAATGACATAACATAATAGTTGCAATGAAACCCCCTTATGAAATGTCCAGCAATCTATTTAAAGGACACCTTCTTAATTACCTGCCTCCGATAAAATACCTCGACCACTGCTTATCAGTGCTTTAAAGTGACCAGCAGATGGCAGCATAGTTCAATAAATCGACTAGAGATCGATTTATTTTGTAATGTTCCTCCAAGTTATCCCTCCATAACCTATAGATACTTGTGTCATAAGCCTGTATCTGGACAGAGCCAAGTAAACAATTCAGTCTTCAAAGGTTAATACATTAAGAAAAGTTACACTGGGTAAGATTAAGAATCATGTACAGCACATAGTAATGGCAAATTGCGTCATGATGCGCCACATGAAAAATACGTTATGAGAAGGAGGGTGTCATATTGTGCAGATGATGTGTCCAGGGGTAATGAAAGCAAGGATAATCAATCGTATGACGCGCACGTGTGATGCTAGCCTAGAACCTAACAGTGTGCGTCCAAAAACACCAGCCCACAACTTTATTTACATAATAGCATAAACCCGATTTGTCATATTTGTTGCCTGTGAAGTAAATGCAACTCCAAATGCCTCGCTCTGAATACATGCTCTGCATCTACAAGAGTTCAATGCTTCCCATTAAATAATGTGTGTAGTGTAGTGATATGTTAAGTGCATTTGTATAGCGCATTCCCACCATTTCTGCGGTCCCTAAGTGCTCTCCGAACCTTGGTGCACTTTGCACTTCTGGCGTCAAAATTGTATGTTGATATTGATGTTGTATAGTGTTTTGTATTGTTGAGAGGTGAGCCATTTTCGAGAATTGCGAGGCATGAGTGGCGGCTAACATGTACGGAGGGTGGGGGCGACAAAAAAATAAAATAACAATGAAAAAAACCAGACTTACCTTCCTCCGCCACGCGACGTCCTCCTTCGGTCTTCTGGCAGGCTCCAGCAGCAAACTCCCCTAACCAATCCTGGCACTGCTCTCACCAGCAAGAGAGCAGCACCAGGATTGGAGGGAACGGCTTCATTCAGCGCTTCTAAGAGCCCTGGAGGCCTGCACTTTATCTAATCCAGCTGTCTATGACAGCTAGGTTAAGGAAGTTTAAATGTGCATGTTTGGCTGGCCGGCCAAAGACGGCTGGCCAAAGAGACATGCGCATTTTAAAGCACACAGCGCCCTGCTACTGCCACTCGGCACGGCAGCACTGGCCCGCCCCATCCTGTCACTCCGTTCAGGACCAGTCGGTTGCTGAAAAATCAAATGGTAATAAATAAGCTTTATTACCTTTTCATTTTTTGCAGCTCTGGCCTGGGGCTTTTCTTAGTGGGTTGACGCTCCTCCACTTAGATGGAGGAGCAACCCCCGCAAGGCATGCTGTATGGGCTTACAGGTGGACTGGGGATCCAAAAGCAGCCCTGGCAAAAATGTTCAGACCGGCCCTGATCCCTCCCTTCCTCTTCTCACTCTCTCTCTTTTCATCTAGCCATTCTCTCTCACCTTCTCTTCTCTCTCTCTCTCTCTGATCTCTCGCTCTCTCAGCGTTCCTCTCTCCCCCTCTCTTTCTTGAAGCTGTGCAGTTAATCTCGTGCATCTGTGGAAAGTGACAGAGGCACCCACAGTATCCCTGAGCTCTCAAAACCTGCATCTGATACCCAGTGGAATAAAAGGCCAGGCCAGCTCTGTATGGACTAACATTCTGTTTAGTGATGCTGTTGCGTGTAGTGTTACTTGCATTAATGCGTGTGTCCTAAAGGACATTGCTGTTTGTTTTTGTTCTTCTGGAGTTTACAGACATCCACGGCTCAGCTTCAGCTGGATGTTATGTTAAAAAGACTTGTAAAGAGCATAGCTGCCCCAGCAACAGGGCTTCCCAGCGCTAGACCAAGAGCTCATGGTACAAGTACAATACTGTCACCGAAGGAAGCGATCTAAAGATGGAAAAGCTAATTAGAAAAGAGCCATGTCTTAAGTGATTTCCTGAAGCTGAGATGGTCAGGGGTTTTCCTGAGGTAGAGGCAGTTTGTTCCATAGGACAGGAGCCGTGGTTCGGAAGGAGTGTCCTCCTGCTCTTACCCTCTATTATGTTATGTTATGTTTCTAGATATCTTTACGCATTATGTGGTCCTGATGCCATTGTATGAATAATGAATATGTGGGAGTGTTAGGTTGAAATTAACATTTTCTCATTGATTTATACATAGGCTGTAGTAAACGTTAGATCTGCCCCTTGACGTGTATCTACAGTACACATCAGACACAGCTCTTGCAGCACCATGCACTCAACATGATTCCTAGTCATATACCGTGCTAGAAGTTTGTCTCCTTAGGAGTCTAGCATACTATGTGAATAGGAGCCATGTGGGGTGCATAGTGCAGCCGCTGCCAAGAGTTGTGTCTGAGTACTTTTGTTACAAGTCGAGGGGTAAATATAACTTGATCGATATGTGCTGCTGAGGTGGCAAATGGTTAGCCGACTAGATGGCTTGGAGCCCTGTTCTCTGTGACTCGTGTGTAATGTGTAGTGTTGGGTGATGCGTGAGATCTGGATGTGCAATTTTGGTGGCAAATGCTTAGCAAACGAATATGATTTGGAGCCGTGTTCTGTGTTTGGTTGTGCTAGGAGTTGTGTCAATTTTATACTTGTTGTAGTGTGAAGTAAGAGTATGATTTCAACGGCTGCACCATAAAAGGTATCAAAAGCATCGCCAACTATATGGCCAAGTTCTGCAATGTGCGAATTATGGTGTTAGGTGTTGTGTCTAATTGTAGTGTGGTGACATGCAAGTTTATCTTTGTGTGAATTAGGACTGGTGAGATTTAAAGAACACCAGCATAGTTTGTGTAATTTTGGTATTTTTGCATTACGCTTGTTACATGAAACTCCTGAAACTATGCCATTACACCACTTTGCATAATTACGTCCGTTCGTGGTAAAAATCCCAGAAGTGGCCCATTCGTGGTAAAATTTTACCACAAACGCACGAGAACAACAGAATGTGAGTAGCTGTTGCTTGCTGTGCTTTTGCTTTTTTTTGCACTTTGTTCTTTAGCACAATATGCGTCCTTGTGTGGAGCATTGATGTGAGCATGCATTTCGCCCTAAAATATAGCATAAAATGACAGATTTGCATTTCATGTAATAATGCGTAATTTAGCCAAAATGTAATGTATTTCGGTGAAAGCAAATTACTCGAATTTCACACACCCCTAGTGTGAATGTTAGCCAACTAGATAGCTTGGAGGTGTTTTGTAGCATGTTGGTGCCAGGCGTGTGTGTCTAAAGAGCCTTTCTAATATGATGCAGGTGTTCTGCCAACATAGGAAATACTGGACAGAGTATACCCCTTGGACTAGAAGCATAATAAGGGGGCAGCACAATCTCTAAAGTTACAGTTCCATCAATCTCACATCAGTTATTTCTGGTTAGAGTGAAGACATTACCAAATACTAAGTAAATGACAAACATTAGTTGCCTTCCTTTTACCTGCAGATGCATTCGAGATAACAAGATCAGACGTGGAGGACCAGCCTACTGGGAAGGGTACCCAAGGCAATGTTTTGGAGTCTGGCAGATCTTTAGGGCAGTAGGGGTGCCAAGGACACCTACTCTCCAGTGGGGCACCTACTCCATAGCCCTGTCTCGGGCATGGTGGCAAATCAGACTTCCAATAGCATTGCAGGATTGTGGGATCATGTAGTATAGAAGTCAGGAGAATGAAGGGGAGCTTCAGGAGGTGAGATGCGACAATAGGGTAGAGACGAGAAGGGGTATACAGTAGAGTGGCAGGTACTTTGTACTTCATAGAGGAGATTAAAGCTTGAGTAGAGTTGACGTTTATTAGCAAGTTACTCACATCTAGGTTCAGTCCCAGCCTTCCTACTCCATCTGTTTGTGAGAAGCAATAAAAAGTATTATAGGGTATGTCCTATTCCCTTTTGCCAACCTTTTAGGAGCTCCCTCACAGTAATCCCATTAGTTTTCTTATGCTAATCCAGGAGGTTCATTTGACATTATAGGAAGTAAAGAGCTGATAAACATATGGACTTTATTGGAAGGAGATGAAATTTAGGGGCACATTTATCAAGAGTTTGCTTTGCCCTTGCGCCACGTGAGGGGGCGCAAGGGTGATGCAAAACCTAAGTGAGATTTATCAAGCTACGCATGGGCACCATGCGTGACCCTGCATGGCTTGATAAATCTAGAGTAAAGCAAGTCAGCGCAAATCGCTGCCTTGCGTTATTCTGCGGCTGGGAGGCGTTCCATGGATGGAGTGTGGGTGTTCCCATGCATTCACCTGTGGATTGTGGCGCATTCCCAGATGTACCATTAGTGGTACACCTGGGAATGCATTAAAATGCTACGCCTCCCCAGGTGAGGCGTAACGAGGTGAAATATTTTTATTTCTTCTTGGTTTTCCTCTTTCTACGTGTCCTGCATTCTGTAGCACACATGGAAAGAGGAAAATGCCTCTCAGGATTGTTTTTGTGCTGGGAGGCGTCCCTTCCTACACAAAAACAATCCTGCATGCAACACAGGCACACTTGCACCATGGTACAAGAGTGCCTGCATTGGCACTAGGCAGCCAAAAGTGCGCAAGCACTAAGATAGGACAGGAATGCGCCATATAATGGTAAATACAGTGCATCCCTGCCCTTTCTCTTTATGCAGTGTAGCACAGCATGGTGGGTTGCTGCTTTGCGTTGCATGAAAACTTGATAAATATGGGCCTTAGGGTCTGGTCTAGGCGTTTTAGAACCTGCAGTTCCTGGTTTCATTCCCAGTTTCCCACTCTTGTCAGAATGAGTGATCCACAGCAAAGCACTTGGAGGCAGATTCACCATTGAATTACGTCGTCTTTGCACCACCCAAGGGGGCACAAGGGCGATGCAACTACTCAGTCAGATTTATCAAGCCACACAAGGCCACTGTGCGTGGCCCTGCATGGCTTGATAAATCTAGAGTAACGCAACGCAGCGCAAATCACTGTGCTACGTTACTCTGCCCCAGGTAGGTGTTCCATGGGTGGAGTGTGTGTGTTCCCATGCATCCACCCAAGGATTTTGGCACATTCCCAGATTTACCATTACTGGTAGACTTGGAAATGCCTCAAAATGCTACGCTTGCCTGCGTTGGCGCTATCCAGCACATAGTGCGCCAGCACAAGAAAGGACAGGAATGTAAGGAATCATGTTTAATACTAAAAAGATGATTGCTAGGTGTGGGACAACCACTCCCTGGCTGCTGCTCGCACTTAACATCAAAACCAATGGTTTTTTTAATCTCAGTCTTCTTCAATAATTTTTTCTTATACTCAACTGCTTTATATTTTTCAATAAATCAATAGATCAAGATTTATCCATTGTTAATCATCGTCTTTAATCGATTGCGATGATCCTTTATCATCCATTTCGAAAATGTACTTCACACAATTGGTTAAATAATCACTGTGAAGATGCTACCCAATGCATTTCGGGTCGAGATGGATCCTTCATCAGGGGTCTTCCAATTACGATCTCTACAACATAATTCAAAACAGAAAGCTAATCAGTCCAGTCCTCAGACAATTATAACATCCAAATGAAGAAAACATTTTTATTTTATTTATTTTAGCAACTTGTAGAGTGCACAAATACCCGTAGGTGTCTCAGCGCTATGAGCTGGAAGTGTACGCAAAAGCTGGCGGGAAGCCTATTGGTTAAAAAGCCAGCTTTTAATTTGTTTTCTAAATAATATCAGCGTGGGACTAGCCTTAATCTGCAGGGGAAGAGAATTCCACAGTTTGGATGTGGCAACTATGAAACTTCTGTCACCCCAGTTGACTTTCCTTGTTCTGGGGACGCTCAGAAGATTGGCATCTGCTGAGCGCAGAGATCTGCTGGACGTGTAAGCCCGGAAGGCTTTCTTTAACCATTCTGGTCCAGTATCGTGAATTGCCTTATAGGCAATACCGAGAGACTTAAATTTCGTTCTGCTTCTTATGGGCAGCCAATGGAGCTGTCGCACCACATTGGATATGGGCTTGAACTTGGGGGTACCCGACAGTATCCTAGCGGCTGCGTTCTGTACCAACTGCAACCTGCCAAGAACCCTTTCTTGGGCATGGATTAAAAGGCTATTGCAGTAGTCAACCTTCGACATGACCAGAGCACAGATTAGCTTTCTCCCGGTGTTGGTTGGGACGAAAGGTAACAGTTTCTTTATTATTCTTAAAACATAAAAAGATGAGGAGACCGCTGCGTTAGCATGATGTATGAAAGATAATTTATCGTCAAAGATGACACCCAAGTTTCTGGCCTTCTTAACAGGGATTGGGGGTACTCCCAAATTCTCTGGCCACCAGGTTGGGGACCATCCTGGGGCAAGGTTACCAAAGACCATTACCTCTGTCTTGGCTGAGTTTAATTTAAGGCAATGATTAGACATCCAGGTACTAATGGCCAACATGCCATCATAAAAACTGTCCGCTACTGAGTCTCCATCTTTATGCACCGCAAGCACCAGTTGCGTATCATCAGCATATGACGTAAGTCCTATCCCAAATGATTTAATTACTTGTGCTAAGTCAGTCACATAAATGTTGAACAACGTCGGACTTAGCGACGATCCTTGCGGAACTCCACACGGGAGTGAGAAAACTGGTGAGTTGAAGTCACCCAAGCTGACTGACTGGGTGCGATTAGATAGAAAAGAGGACAGAAGGGCTTTGGCCTTGTGCCCAGTGCCTATGGCTGAGACACGATTGATAAGCGTGGCATGATCAACCGTGTCAAATGCTGCCGATAGATCCAATAGCACCAGTATTGCGGCACCACCTTTATCAAGTACGAACCTAATTTCATCAGATGCTTTGATGAGAGCAGTTTCAGTGCTATGGTTTTTGCGGAAGCCAAACTGCGTGTCATCCAGCAGCTTATATTCCTCAATAAATTGAGCCAGCTGTGTATTCATAATCTTTTATTATAATACAATTATAATAACTGCGGCGTTCAGCGTGTGATTTATTTATAGTTCTAAGATTGTATGTACACGCATGCATTATTATGTACAAGACAGTACCTAAAGTTGCCATTAACGTCAGTAATCCATTGTGAACTAAAGTCCATATAACACTTGAGCAATCGTCGTGTATACTAGATAACTCACTGGACTCGTGAGTGAACATGCCTCTGAAAAGTTGGTGCTTAAAGTGATCGCCCTTCCCTCAAACCTAGAAAGACGGCAGTGACGCGAGCTCTCTCATCCAAAATATGAGAAAAAACATTCGATGTAAAATCTCGTGCCCATTTTAAATAGACCTGGTGAACAAACGACTTACCTAGTAATTTATGTGTGAGTTTCTACCTCTTCCGTGTATAGTGCGTCGTGCGTGCGGAGCCATGTATCTCATGAGTGAATATATCTCCGGAGAGTTAGTGCTTACAGTGATCACCCTTCCCTCAAACATAGAGTGACTGCAGTAACAAGGGCTCTCTCGTCCATAATATAAGAAAAAACATTAGTTGTGAAGTCTCATGCCCACTTAAAAAACCTGGTGAACAAACCGGCTTACCTAGTGATTTATGTGTGAGTTTCTACCTCTTCCGTGCATAGTGCGCGAACGTACGGAGCCATGTACCTTGGTTGGTTTATGACGTGTTGACGCAACGTAACGTGCGTGGTAACGTGAATTCAAAAAAACTTTGTTCGTCAACGATAAAGTAAACAAATTTACATTCGTGCTTTGTGTTGCCATATGATGCTGTCAGATGTTAGCCTGGCTAAACCAGTAAAACACCTTCTGTTAGTTCATTGATAACAAAAACATTTAGATCTTATGTAATTGATATTCCTGACTCCATGAGCATACTCTTCTATCTACGCAGTTAAGAAAACAATGCAACATTTAACTTTAATGAAAAGTTTGAAAAGTTGCAGTATTGAACAGAGAACAACTACTTAAAAGCACAAAGTCTACCACTAAGAAAGAAACTATGTATTCTAAAGCATTCCACCAAAGCACATCAAATTAAAGCCATCATCAATAAACACTGGGCAATTATTCAAACGGAACCCGATTTGCAACAAGCACGAATGTAAATTTGTTTACTTTATCATTGACGAACAAAGTTCACTCACGAGTCCAGTGAGTTATCTAGTATACACGACGATTGCTCAAGTGTTATTTGGACTTTAGTTCACAATGGATTACTGACGTTAATGGCAACTTTAGGTACTGTCTTGTACACAATAATGCATGCGTGTACATACAATTTTGGAACTATTGATAAATCACACGTTGAACGCCGCAGTTATTATAATTTGCATCATGTTTTCTTCATTTGGATGTTATAATTGTCTGAGGACTGGACTGATTAGCTTTCTGTTTTGAATTATGTTGTAGAGATTGTAATTGGAAGACCCCTGATGAAGGGTCCATCTCCACCCGAAATGCATTGGGTAGCATCTTCACAGTGATTATTTAACCAATTGTGTGAAGTACATTTTCGAAATGGATGATAAAGGATCATCGCAATCGATTAAAGACGATGATTAACAAATGGATAAAGCTTGATCTATTAAAAAATATAAAGCAATTGAGTATAAGAAAAACTTATTGAAGAAGACTGAGATTAAAAAAACCCATTGGTTTTGATGTTAAGTGCGAGCAGCAGCCAGGGAGTGGTTGTCCCACACCTAGCAATCATCTTTTTAGTATAAGTCAATGCGCTTTTCAGGCACGGCGCACATAAGCTGGATCGCCCACCTTTGAAACGAAAGAAAACAAAGAAAACTTTGGAAAGCAGAGTGCATTCTGGTAAAATTATCTTTTGGATCATGTTTAATACGGCACATTCCTACCCTTTCATGCAGCACAGTGCAGCAAGGTGTCTTGCTGCACTGCGTAAAACAATGATAAATCTGCCCCTATATGTCCAAGTAGCTAATTTCCTTGATGGTCAACATTTTCAGGCCTTGGAATGACAGTACTGGCTTTTTCACAGCAATACAAGGAGAGATGCTTAGAGAAGAAATCCTTAGGCATGCTTATCTACCAATAGATAAAGGCCTCAATTCCAGTTTCCCCAAAACTGAGTGATCCCAGACAAGGCGGTACTGCAGCAGTAACTCAGCTTCCCAAACATTTCAGGAGTACCTTCATGGTGTAATCCTATGTTTATTTTGTTTTGCTGGTAAGCAGTTTGTACTGTGATGATAGAGTGCTCAACTGCAATCTACCTATTGGTGATGCTTTGGGCCAGGATGCAATTTGCTGACTCCTGATTGCCAATCGAGCGCTGAAGACAGGACTAGAAGAAGGATCTCTTTTGTCGAAGCCAACCTTGTACTGTTAGTGTGCACGGCTTGCTTTGTTCCTTGTTCATAAAGCCATCATACCCACGAGGTGGTGGACCGCCACCACAAGGAGGAGAACTGAAGTTGCCCCTGCCAGGAGCAGGATCATGATGCGCTTTGCAGCATCCGGGCATTTTTCTAGGGCATTCAAGGAATGCAGTGCTCCTGACTTACCTGTGCATTTGACCGATCAGTGTCTTCCGATCTCCTCCACAATGGTTCTTAAGGTGCATCAGTTTCTGTCAGCTGTGGGGTAGCAGGTATCATCCTCTTTAGTGCTGTCTGCTCCTAGGTGGTGCTAGTCTTGTGATGGTTCATCTTAGGGTCAGAGGAATCTGGGAGGTCACTGGAGTGGGACAATCCAGATCTAGAGAACCTCTACTAAGGCTCTATGGAGTTCCATGTCAGGATTTCCAGCCTTTTATATTGACCATTCAACTTGCATGCTGCCATACTTCTTGCGAGATGTGTCCTTGTTCTGTTTCCTGCCACACAGTATAAAAGGAGAGATGGGGATTACCATTCACTGCATCCAAACGCAGTCAGAGTTATTTATTCAATTGGTTCATTGTCCCTTTTCAGCAATTTTTATCCTTCTTTAGTTTTGTCAGCGCTTCAACCTTGTGTGTTCTCTACAGTTCTCTCTGTTGTTTTTCAAAACTATAAGTGCTCACCTTCCTTATTCTTCGGAAATCTTCAAATTGGGTTAACTGATATTCAAAACCTCAGATTTTTCTCAATTCACCCATGCTTTTAGATTTTTTCTGCCAAGCCGCTTTTTAGACCGAGCCTACTAGACAGCGCATTCTCTATCGGTTGTGAGGCATGTTGTGGCAACCAAGAACACAGAGCAGCTTGGAGCCCTCCCATTGCTTACTATTGGTTGACTTT
The DNA here is from genome assembly GCA_963921515.1 of Calotriton arnoldi. NCBI lineage: Eukaryota > Metazoa > Chordata > Amphibia > Caudata > Salamandridae > Calotriton > Calotriton arnoldi. The sequence continues at coordinate 166,302 of CAWUFW010003330.1, forward strand.
CTTTGTCACAACTCGATTGCCTACTTTTTATTTGTGTGCCAGCTTGTTAATCTTGTGTTTGTCCCTCCCATGGAGCATTGCCTCCTTATAATCTCTTTGATTGGCTGGCATCGTTGCTTCCACTGCTTTTCAAGCATTACTTTTTTCTTTTGTGTGAATCACTCCATTAGAGTGTATGTTTTCAAGCCATCTCCCTCGTGTAGGTCTTTACCCCTGCACTCCATGTTGCTCTCTGTTGCCCAACTGCATCTCCCTGCCCTCCTCCCTCTTGTGCTTGCCCCTGTCCTTCTCCCCATTGCTTCCACCCACCTGCGCCCTCTATGTTGGTTCCCTACAACAGTCATGTTGCTTTCATTCCTGCCCTCACCCGCCGTTACTTTTGCATTCCCTCCTGTGTTGCTTGGGCAGATGCTGTGCAGCCTGGCTAAAAACCATTGGCAAAGCCAATAGTTCATAAAGGAGGGACCTATTGGCTTTGCCAATGGTTGTTCTAATAGGTATAAACTTTTTTCATGCAGAGACCTGCTTTCCGCACATCTATCAATCATGTCGAGCATGGCTAATGAAGGGTGTCATCCTTACCTTGGACAGACCAGGTCAAAGACACGGAAATCATTACTGCATTCAGCCATTGGAAAAAGTACAACAAAGAAATGGCCAACTTCATACTTAAATGACAAACAGCAGTTGGTCATGCCTCTTCCCTTTAAATATAAACCTAGAACCCATAATGTTGGTGTCTCACAAGGATCCATCCCCTCCTGTTGTTTAACGTCTACATGCGTTTTTTAGTTCATTATCAAAATCAGTACAAGGGTTTTGTCATGTTCCTTTCAAGTGGCCCCAAATGCTAGTATATCATTACTGTAATTAAAAGCATGCATGACAGGCTGTATTATGCGGCTACATACATCCTGAAAGAGTTCTGCAGCTGACAACACCCCAAAACGTAGTCTTATATATCTGAACAAACCAATATGGGTCGAAAAGGTGGAATTGTACCTGCAATTTTCCTTTAGTTCGAGTTGATGATGATATCCCTTGTTCAGATGAAGGCGAGAAAAGACTTTGGAGCCATTCAGCTGTCTAATCATGTTTGCAATGTGCGGACCTGGATGTCGTTCTCTTTCAATTGCCTTGTTAGCTTGGTGCATGTTGACACAACTGCGGACGGCACCTCCACTGTCCTTTTTGTGCACTGCCACTGTGGATGAAACCCATGGTATCGGACCAGTAGAGCATTCAATGATATCATGCTTTAACAGTGTTTCCAGCTCATTCTCAAAAGCTCCTGAAAGTGAAAAGCAATTTGATGATGTCGTTGAGCAGCAGGATGAATGTCCTCATTGATATGAAGTTGCCCTTTCATGGTCTTAAGCTTTCCTAGTCCATGAAAGAATGATGGGAACTGACTTACTATTTTAGCATGTGCATGTATGTTATAGTTGATGGAGATCAGACCCACGTCAGCAGCAGTACTGAAATTGAGTAAACATGCACTTGACGAAGTACCTTGAAGAACATGAATCAGTGCTTGTACTTTCATCTTCTTGTGTTGCATGTGTGCTACAAATGACCCTTGACTTTGCAATGGCGTGGAAGCAGCCCACGTGTATATCTTTGTCTTCGAAGGTGTAAGACGGGGCACCAGAGACGGTTCATTGTACTTCTGTGCCGGCATGATGTTTATCGATGCACCACTGTCGATGATAAAAGGTATGCGACAACTATTCACCTTTAGTGTGATCTTGGGGCACTGTCCAAAGGAATGTTGTTGTTTCATGTGGCAATTTCTCTTCGACTTAGACTCTTCTATGCATGAAGGCAAACCCAAGTGCACACATTAATCACCAGTTGACATCATCATCGCACAGCTATCTTCTTCATTGTCGCTCGACAATGACGTTGATGATCCTTTGGAAGATTCATTTGATGACGATCAACCTTGTTTAGTTTCCACTTGCCTCAATTGGTGTCGCCGCTTGGTCTAGTGGGCGCAACTAGAGGGTTTCTGGAACTTTCTGGCATCCATTTTCTCTTCTTGACATGACACAGTTGGTTTCTCTTTGCAAACCATTATAAAATGGTTTTCTTTCCCACAGCATTTGCATGTTTATCCAATGGCGGGACATTTACCCTCATGTGGAAAGGAGAATCTGCATCGGAAACAAGATTTCTGTTTCTTTGGAGACATCACTTTATAGCCCTCACCCATGTGTCTCTGCTTACTTTTCATGTTCAATGCTGACTCACTCTGGGCTACTCCAGCTTCCATATCAGCAGCTTGTCATTCTGCACGTTCTTCTGCTCTCACAGCTATGAGCACTCTCTCCAGATTGAGTGTCTCACACAGCATACGTCATCTGAATGAGTCAGGAAGGCAACCATCAATGACTCTGAGACAGATGACTTCTTCATCATTGAATTCATTGAACTTGCAATGCTTGATGAGGGCCTTAAGTCTTTGAGCAAACTCGTCCATCGTTTCTTCAGCTTGTGCCCCGCTTGGTTGAAGATGTACCGTTCATAGTGGACTTTCGGTATTAGCTTGAATTTGATGTCTAATGCCGCCTTGATCTGATGGTAAGATATTTAATCAGCTTGGGGTATTTTCTTTATTGCTTCCTTCACTCTCTCACCTGCAAGGTGCTTTAAGTATTTGATGATCTTTTGTCATAAGCTTCTTGTAGTGCGTCCGTGAAATCATTGAATGTTTCAATCCAGGCAGTCCATCTGGTGCCATTGTTCTGTCTTTTGGCGGTATAGAATGGAAGTGATGGTTTCAGGAAGGTGGCGGCACAGTATTTGGCGCTCTTTTCCATGGCCATTGAAGCCCCTTCAAATTCTTGAAGACTTTTTGAGCTGTGCTGTGCGCAGCTGGTAACTTTGGTGGTCTGCCGCTTCAGGTACCAACAGCTCTGTAAGCACAACCCTTGTGCGTTTACTTGGGTCGGTGCGCTCAATGCTGAGGTCAGATGGCTCTCTTTTCTCTGGCAAGTACAATTGTATTCTCTGTACCTGGTTGTTGCTGCCTTTAATGTTTCTTGGTGCTTGGGTACTTCCGTCTTTGGCTGGCTTTCGCACCAGTCTTAGCTGCCTTCTGCGTTTCTTATTCTGTATGCTTGAAAGCTCAGTGTTATGTGGTGGTGCATTGCCTCTCCTTTCAGCCTTACCAGCAGGTTCTGGGCAGACTGTGGCTGAACTTTAAGAAGGGCCTTCACCTTCTTTGAAAGCTTTGCACTGGCTGCAGTGGTGCTTTGACTCCAAATATGCCAACTATATACTGCTTCACTTTGGCTGAATCACATGTCGCATGCTCAAGCAGTTTGCTGGACCTCGGCAAACTCTCAGTTAGAGTGCTCTCCTTTCTTCGGGTTACAGATCCCTGATCTCATCGCCAGTTGTAGTGTCCTCCCCAGCCCAGTAGCATGCAAATGACAATGCCACACACGATGATCTGTAGTACATGTCTTTATTTTTCAGAGTGCAACCATTAACTGTATGCACTGTATCATGAACTTTATTAACCACACCCAGACACACCCAAACGATTACATCATTCTCCCACGGAGTCTTTCACTATTCATACTTACAGGACGCTATACTAAGGTATTTTATTTTTTTCTCCTTCCTCTAGCACCTATTTAGGGAGCCAATGCAAACAAATGCATTGCCAATGGCATTCTTTGTGTAACACTTGGCACTAATCTGCTCTTTAGTTTCTTCTTCAGGTTGTGCAATCCTGTAGGAGCGAGATGCGATTCTAGAAGCTAGTTGCCTATGCCACACAACCACTGACTCTGACCGTGCACTGACAGAAGACTCGAACAGCGCCAACACTCAGGGGAAAGGGAAAATTGATAAAAAGAGAAATAACGTCCTTCGCTAGTCTGGTCCTTCTTGGAGCAGGCACTCCTTACCGTTCTCTTTCTGGTTGCTATGGAATATGTGTGTATGTGTCTAACAAAATGATAAGTATAATGTACTCGATAAAAAGTCAAGAAAATAGTCCTGTTCGCCTCCCTTGAATGCGGTTACCAAGACCCAGATCAGGCTGTAAGCGATACAGATGGCCAAGAAGACAAAGATCCAGCAGGTAACCATCAGCATGGTAAGTAAATACTGGTAAGTATTTTAGTGCAGCAGGCAAGGTGCTGGCCTCCGTGCACAGCTTTTATTCCTGCTGTGCCCGAATGGCAAAACCGCTAGGTCCATGGTCTTCCGGAATGGCCGTGGCCTTCGGCGCACAGGACGTGGTTGAAAAGACTAGACTGTCTCCTGTGTGACTGCCCATTACTGATCACAGCTTCGTCTGCATGCTCTGAGAAGAGCTGCAGCAACATTGACACTCTATACTTGGCCACCCCCTAATCTCTGAAAATAATGCAATGTCTACGTTATCTCAGAGCCAACACATGCTCAGAGAGATTTCTTTGATTGTACTAGGCTTATATTACCAAACATACGAAACCTATTGGAACTTTTTACAAAAACCAACCCTAACCACAAACTGGTGCGTGACATCACTAACCCCACCAATCCAACAGGGTACATTTCTATTGGGCCTACATCGCACCACCTTCCATTTTCCTCTCACGCCTCACTTCTAGGCCTTGCTGCCTCCTCCAAAGTCCTCCTTTTTTGCCTGTCAACGTGTTAGGCCTACTACTACTGTTTTTCTTACCGGAACCTTCCAGTCCCTCTTCCATGTCATGGGCCTACCAGCCCTCCTACATCCTGGACCCACCTATCCTTTCTCTTCACAACCCATGGTCTTTGGTTCCTCTCCAAATCAAAGAGTCTTCCTTTGCCACTAGAATCTAGCAGGTGTTCTTCATTTCTCTGCAGGAAACAGCTAATTGTCCCCATTATGCATGGACCTGCCCACCGTTTATCATCCTTAACTGATCAGATGCATTTCCTATACCCCAACTACCCTGTCCACCCAGAGATTGACATCATGGAACCAGTGGTCCACTCTCTCACCCTTGTACTTAATAACCCACCTCTCACCACACTGGCCATAGGGGTCCACCTTTCCCCATACTAGATATATACCATTAACCCTTCTAGAAACAGCCGTCCTTTTTACCATCCTGAAGTAAAAGTTCAGTTTGACCAACTTGGACACAAACGTTTCCCTTAGCATCCCCAGAAATCAAGGCTTTACCCTTCTGAACCCCATCTCACCATTGAATGATACAGGCCAATGTTTACTCTCCTGGACATAGTAGATCACCTTTCACTGTCCTGGACATAACAGTCCACATTCCATTCTTCTGGATCTAATTGTCTTCCTTCGCCCATCTGAGAGTAAAACTCCATTCTTATAATCCCCAGCTCCCTAGTTGCTACAGGGATCAAGGCTTTGACATCCAAGACCAACTGGTCTACTGTCATGATCAAACGTAGTGAACCTTGTCTCACCATCCTGGCCCTAATATGCAATCTTTCTGCATCCTAGGCATAAAAGTCCACCTTTCTGCATGTTTGTCGTTTCACTGTTGACCGCTTTATATTTATCAGTCCTCGACCGAGGCGAAACTTCTGCCCTCATCCTCCTGGACCTCTCAGCCATCTGCAACACCGTCTCCCACAACACCCTCTGCGCAAGGCTCTATGATGCCGGCATTTGCGACAAAGCCCTAGAATGGTTCCGCTCCTTCCTCACTGGCCAAACACAGAGAGTCAGACTACCACCGTTCAACTCGGAACCCACAGAGATCAGCTGCGGAGTGCCGCAGGGATCCTCCCTGAGCCCCACCCTCTTCAACATTTACATGGCCCCGCTTGCAGCCATTGTCAGAAGCCACAGACTCAACATCGTCTCCTACGCCAAAGACATCCAGCTGATTCTCTCCCTCACAGACAAACCCACAGCCGCCAAGAGCAACTTCCACAATGGAATGAAGGCAGTTGCCACCTGGATGAAGGACAGCTGCCTCAAGCTCAACTCAGACAAGACCGAAGTCCTCATCCTGGGCTCCACCCCCTCTGCCTGGGACGACTCCTGGTGGCCTGCAGCGCTTGGAACCCCCCTACACCCACGGACCACGCACAAAACCTCAGCATCATCCTGGACTCCTCGCTTTCAATGAACCGCCAAATCAACGCTGTTTTGCCCTCCTGCTTCCACACGCTCCGCCTGCTTCGTAAGATCTTCAAGTGGATACCCGAGACCAGGAAAATGTTCACCCGCTCGTTCGTCAGCAGCAGACAACTACGGCAAAACACTCTATGCTGGCACCACCCAGAAACTCATAAAGAAACTGCAGAAAATCCATAACACCTCTGCCAGACTCATTCTGAACATCCCACGCTGCAGCCAGATCACCGGCCGCCTGAGAGACCTTCACAGGCTACCTATCAACAAAAGAATTACCTTAAAGCTCCTCACGCACACTTACAAAGCCCTCCACAACGCCGGACCTACATACCTCAATTACCGCTTCTGCTTCTACACTCCCACCAGACATATCCGCTCCATCCACCTGGCCCTAGCCGGATCCGCAAGACCACGGCTGGAGGAAGATCCTTCTCCTACCTCGCTGCGAAGACCTGGAACTCCTTGCCTCTGCACCTCAGGCAATCACAATTGCTGCGGCAATTCAGGAAGGACCTCAAGACCTGGCTCTTCGACTGAACTGCAGCACCCCCCCAACCCCAACCCCACTCCCACTCAACACCTTGAGACCCTTACGGGTGAGTAGTCGCACTTCATAAGAAACCTGATCAATTGATCATGCGACATTCCAGTTGTCTGCAGAGGGATCAAGGATTTGCCATCTTGCTGTCCTGAGTTTATTGGTCCCGTCTCTTGTTATGCAGAGGTACCACAACCAGCTACTCGACTGCTTCATCTGCACTAGGGAAAATACTTTGCCCTCCTGGACCTGCTGTCCCTCCCAGTGTACTACCTCCAAACCCTCGGCTCCCTCATTTCTTGCTGGTATGAGAACCAACACTACCGTTGCTATCTACCCCCCTAGCTGACACTCAAAACTATCAATTAACTTCTACAAACATCACTTAGCCGATCTTTCAACCGCCCAACAGGCATTGACTCTTCGAAAACCAAATCCTTAGAAGTACCCCGACCCAAACTGAAAGAAAACTTGCTCACGGTCTGAAAAAATGGTTCTGGCCTTATAGACAGGACATGTTGTGACCACAAGTCATGATCTAACTCTCCCCACAGAACATTCTTTACTTCTCTCTGACTGCAGACCTCCAGGCATCCACTGCTGCTTTCCTTATAGTGCTCATGTATTTAAACAGCACAATGGACCACTCAGGATATCACCATATAGTCTCTTTTGTCGCTTGCTTTAGATGAGACCGCAGCAGCCTCCTTATCATGCTCTGCTTCTATGACCTCATTCATTGCCTCACCTTCCACCCCCTAGGAAACGTTCAATGGCTCCATGCCTGTCCACCACAGATATGTTCTGCATATCCTCCCAGATCCCTTACCCCACTTTCCTGAACGCCTTCCACTCCAATACTACACACAAGTTCTTGACCCTCAATTGCTGCCAGATACCTGTGTCCCTTAATAACCGATCTCTTCAGGTAATCTTGCACTCCACACCTCTATACCACACATACTCTGTCTCTCCTTGAGCTCCTCTTCTGGACGTGCTTCCTGTATTTTGTGACACCACACTGCCTTCGTGAAGTTACACTGCTCCAGCCACCCCTCTTCAACTTGAGCCAGTCCCCCATTCTTTCTCCGCTTTGCTCCATACCCTACCCATGACCTGCTCTTCCAATCTTCTGCGATTAACCTTGCCTTTGACACAGTCCCATTTCAGCACCTTCATCTAGGCTTGAAACCAAACCTCCTTCTGGAGTCAAACTTCCATCTTCATGCCTTAGTGGGATATACCAAGGACTGATTTGATTTATTTCAGATATCAAATATCAATGTGGGTTCTTCTCCTGTATTCTCCTAGAACTGGAATGGGTAGACTTCTATTTATGAATACATACATTTCACTTCAAAATAATGTTCAGATCTAGTTTCAGTTGAAGGTAATAGTGCTGACAGCTCAAACTCTAAAACAGGAAAGGCAGCAAATCATGTGTCAACACAATTTTAAGTTCCACCTGCTATGGCATGTCAGTGTTTCAACGACCCCAACAAGTCTTACTTAAAGAGAAGGGAGGCTTTTCTTGGTTTTCTGCTAGGCATCAAAGCTCATGAATGTCCACAGGCTATAATGAACTTGAATGGCTCCAAGCAGTACTGAGCCACAATGGCATCAGCATTATTAAGCAATGGTGGCCCAAAGTAATAAGATCATTTATTGCCCCAGGTATTATGGCCTCTGGCAGTAATCAGTCTCACTGGCTTCAGGCAGGTTTGGATATCAATAGGCCAAAGCACTAATAAGCCCAAAGGCCCCAGAATTGATTAGAATGAATGGCCGTAGGCCGCAGTGAGACCCCATTGTCCCAGGCAGTGATGAACATCGATGGGCCTAAGCAGTAATGAGCCTCAGTAGTCCCAAGCAGTAAATCACACCAATTGCCTTAAGCATCAAAGGCCCCAGGGTTATTAAGCATCAATAACCTTAGGCTGTAATGAGCCTTTATTGTCCCAGGCAGTAAAGGACATCAATGGGTCTAAGACAGAGGTCTTCAACTGTTTCTGTAATAAGAGCTACTTATGTTCAATGAGAATCATCCCAAGCTAATATTATTACTGTTGTAATAGGGATCGCATCAGTCAAGATTTCCTTAGCGGACATCCTATGCAAGTTTTAAAAAAAACATATTTTATTAGTTTTCCATGCACATGGGATAGTATACAACACAATCATAACACTTTGTTCTCCCTCCCAATACCACATAAATCAAACAATATATGGTGGGCTTGAGAAGAAGTTAGTCAGGGTCCAACTTATGGGGATACTGGTCGAGCAGTGAGGCCTCCTAGGGCATGACCATACAGAGGTGGATCAGTATACAGCGTGGATCCATTAGTGCCAGAAAAGCAACAATCGAACTCAGTAAAGAACAACAACAACGCAAAGAGAAGGAAAAAACGGTTAAACCAGACAACCTGTTTGGGTAATCGAGAGAAAGGAGAACAGAGGAAAAAGTGACCAATGGGGATGAGCATGGGGACAGAGGGAGGGGCAGGGCTCGGGAGAGTGGGAATATGTAGGCCCAAAGAACATGCCTAGACGTGATAAGGCAACAACGTCCATTCACCAAAAGGCCAGGCCGAGGCGGCAATGCGGCAAGCGCGAGGTAGGTGGTTTTATTTATTTTTAAATGTAATTTTACCTATCCCGTCGTCTGTCAACTTCTCCCCCCACCCCACCACTCTTACCTGTGCGGGCCACGCCTGTGTACTGTATGTGCCGGCCTCTGACACTTGCTCCTCACTCACGGGTTTGCTGAAGAATGGTTGTTCACTGCATGCCACTTTCTATGTTGTGACTGATATATGATTTTAACAAAGACTAGGGTTCTGCACTGGGTGATTTTGGGTAATTAATGCTCCCTTCCCTAGGGGTTGACTCCTGCCCAACTAGCATAGTGCAATATCATTCCTCAGTACAGGTTAGCCATTGTCAATTACTAAAATAAAAACCTAACAAATAAAAAAATGGCATAAAGAGAAAGAATACTTTAAAAAAACATATGTTTAGAAAGAATATGTTATGTTAAGATTTTAATATTGGCAATGCTTCACAGATTATATAACGTACAGATATGTATGAAATGTACAACTATAATTCTAATAGATATGTAAAATTTATAACTTAGGGGGAATCTAGCTGACCATGAAGCTGAAAAGAAATGTATACATTTAGATTATGCATGAAGAATAGACTATTGCAACACTGAAAATACATTAAATTCTATCAATACTATAGCGTTTAGAATGTACGATGGCTTTGCAATTTCAGTTTGCATATAAGTAGGCATAGTTAGTCCTAGCTAAGAATCTTTTATTACATATTTACACTGCTGCTTTTTGGTAACCTGTAACCAGTGCCCTATGGCCTCAGGTAGTTTGAGTATGAACTTTTGCCCTCTTTCCAGCTAAAAGCCCAGTTGTCCCTTCTTCCTAGGTCTGAAAGTTTATTTTATGTTAAGTAGAGCTTGTGGGGGTGGCTTACAGGATTACACACTTGACATACTTTTCATTTCTTCGAATTTCAACAGCGTACAATGTGGCTGATTGAAACATGGCCTTGTGGGGCATCGGAGTTACTGCAAATACAAGAGATGGTAAACCTTTTGAAGTAATTAGGGTAGTTAAAGTGTTGTCAACCTTCTCTACATCCTTCAGACTGTTTGTAAACTTCAACTGCCCCAGACTTTCTAAGAAAGATGCTACTTCAATATTCTCTAGTCATAGTTTAATGGATTTTCCTGGACATTTTGCCAATACCTTAGAGTTTGCTGTATCCACTGAGAGATATTTTCTAATACAGCCCTTTTCAAGCATTTTGAAGGGGTGTTGTCTGTACAAATGAGTAACAGCATTATTACATGGTTTACACATGGAACGTCAGACTCTATGCTCTGTAACTGGGTGCAGTGTTTAGAGAAAAAAGGGGACCCAATTGTAATGGTCTGGGACCTTGGGTAGTAGTAGTACGTTACAAATACAGTAGTCCCTGACAGGGAAAATACAAAGGAAAAACAATAAATATAGACCTGGAATCAGTACTATTTTATTTATTTGAAGAGTTTTATATAGCACTGGCTAGACCCGGAGGTATCAGAGCGCTTTACATGAGGACAAGTGAGTTACAAGTTACAAATTACATCAGTTACAAGGTTACACAGTACAACGACATATAAAAAACAATGTTACACGGTCGGGGGGGGAGGAAAGGAGACACAGCGGAGAGACGAGGAAAACAATGTCCAATGTCCGGCTGGGTAGGTGACGGCCGAGGGGGTGAACCAAAGCCGATCTCCCCTATAGCTGTCTAGGCAGCTCCACCGGGCATCAGCCATATTGCTCGGTCTCCGCGGTCAGGGTAATAATCACGGTTCCTCCGAAGATTTCGAGTTTAAACACGGGAGACTGGAGAGATGAGAACCGCAGTCCGATCTAACCCCAGGTTATCTCCCAGGGACATCCAGGGCTGGCTTCTTCAGGGATCTCCCCTCCCCCACTGTCGAACCTGGAGAGTTTTTGTGTGGTTGTGAGAGGAGTAGCAATGCACTGCAGCAAGATTGGCTTCGAATCATCTGCATCAGCCACACAATGGCAGCAGGGTTAAGACGGTGCGGCCAATCTCCTTGCAGCGCATCCGCCATTTTAAAGTCGGGCATTGTAGACTCAGACATCCCCCTCGCCATGAGGCCGCTACCCAGTACAGCGCAGTTCTTCCTCCGATGTAACCCCCAGTGTCCCCGCAGCTCCGGCACACAGTGAAGGGTGGTTAGAGTTACATTTTCTCCACCGGGGCCTCTGAGTCCTCTTAATGTTTACTATATTGAGGCTGTCCAGCCGGACAGAGTGATTTTAATAATGTTTCAGAATGCAAAAAAGGGATAAAGTGGGATACAATCCTGCGTCCAACGCATTACATATAACACAAAAAAACACAAGTAACAAAGGCTCAGGCAGGACAAACGGCGTGTATGTTATACAAGAAATGAAACAAGCGAAGATAGGTAACAACACCGTTACACATAAATAATCATTTGAATTGTGTTTACGGTGTACATTAGGTCGACGACGTTTCGATCCTGTAAAACCAATACTGGGATCATCATCAGGACGTAAAGTTACATGCCTGAGAGAGATTTGCCGTGCATGATTGCACAAGGCAAGGAGTCTTGAACTGATGCAGCATACAATGACGCGCAAGGGGGATAAGACTTTGCAAGAACTCAAGTTCGCCAATTGGCTGAACCGAGCGAGGTATCACACAGATGATTAGTGTGTGGAAGTTGAATAAGAAAAATGGTGAACTGCGTTGGCATGTCCAATGCAGGACCAGCGGCGCTAGGGGGAGGCACGATGACCTGTAATGTGGATCAAATCAGAATTGATCCAAAGGGAAATTTGTAAACACTGAACCGCGATGGTGCGTTCAGTGCGGGACCGGCGGCGCTGGAAGAAAGGCACAGTGACCTGGATATCCAAGGGTGTCCGGGTGAGCTTGATGAAGGACTGCTGTAACTGGGTGCAAGCATTCTTAATGTACATGATGAGTTTCAGGGAGGCTAGTACATACCCTTGGCACACCAATTTATTCACTGGAAATGTTCCTGTCTTTTAGCCTTTTCTCCCATAAAGAACTTTGCCTGAATTATCTGCGTCAAAATTCAAGATACATGTTCCATTGCCAACTTTGTAAGTTTCTTTCCTAGGCTCCTCATATTTGATGGACGACATGTTCCCTGTCGTCTAATAAATCTAACTTTGGTCCTTGATTTTGAATAAGATTCTGGGAGATTCTACTCTTATCATCGACTTATCTCGCTATTCTCATAAAAGGTAGCCTACCCTAGAATGTGTGTAAGAAGCAAGTAGGGAAATTGATCTAAAGGATATTGGGATCAAATAATCGTCGCCATTGAAAAGGAAGACCACTTCATTTGTGTTTTTGCAACAATTCAGGGACTATCAACTGGACTGCTGAAACATTTATTACTTTTACCAGAATCACACCCAACTGTCAGGAACTGCTTCTGACAGACCTGCTGGGGTACTGTCAGGCTTAGGTCCCTTTTCGACTTTTTGTGACAGAGCCCCAACCCGTTCCTTGAATGTGAAGACCATTGAAAATATACTGCCAGATTTCACGGCAGCTTGAGTCCAAATCTTTAATATCTGTTTGGGGCATCAGTAGGCATTGGGGAAAGTGGGAAAACCAGCTTCCCCATTACGTTCTGTCTCCTACACCCTTTGTGTCAATATTGCTTTAATAAGTATTTTCCTAAATTCTATCTGCCTCTTCATTCTTAACTGATAATAAATATGTTTCCGGTTGGGAAACCAAATGCTGGGACAGAGGTGTGGTGTGACTTGTAGGCCTCCATACTGGCGTTTGTCGACCGTGTAGGGGGCCCAAGTTGCAAACTGCTTAATTTATAATCATTAAACAGGTGGAGTTACGATCCCCTGCAAATGTACAACTAACAATACTTCTTAATAGTACATAGGTTGCATAGTAAATTGCATTTCTACTCGCACACCAGTAGTGGGTTGCCATCGTCCCCAGAGAAAAATACCGGCCATCTCAAGTTTTATCATTCTGCAGAGGCCCAGACATGATTCTTATGTAGAACTTTGTATTACATCGCCTGTATTCATTTTTAACATGGCCTTTTTGTTTGTGTTTACTTCAACTATCAGTCAGGGGCCACTAAAGCAGCTCTAAAACACATTTTAAAGTGTATTCTTCTTACATTTATTGTTTAAAAATACTGGCTTTTGGTGATTTTCCAAATGTTAGTACTGGCAGGGGCATTAAAATACAGCCTATGCTGGTATAAAATCGACCAGGTGGCAACCCTAACCAGTGGGTGTGTAAATTGTACATCCCTGGTTTGAGAATGGGAATAATGCATCTGACCCCGGGTGCTTCGCTTTCTGCCTCAGGTGTGTGCGCTGCTTCGTGTGTCTCTGTTCTTTGACTGACAGTCAGTGCAGTTCACTGCTTCGTTTCCTGGATGGCACCGTACAATCACTGTGTTGTTCCTGTCGGGAATGCAACCCAACCCTCCTTCACTTCCTGGATGACGCATACGTCATACAATAACTGCAGACGTAGGCTTCCTGGATGACATCGTTTCATCACTGCACACTCGGGTTCCTCGTGGCCACAGTTGGCACGTGTCGGTTACACGCTTCCTCCGAAGAGCCCGCGCGCGCCCACTCAGTTGACCAACGTCTGCTTGTTTCTCATGCCACACACAGCAGCCAATGTAACGCTGGTCTCGTGGTTAGGCCACCACAACTCTCACACAACCGCTATAAGATCACTTACTTGACGACTATACAGGGACATCTTAAGGATTTTGGGGGTCCCGGGCCAAACAGATTTCGGGGGCCCCTGTTCAGAAAAGCTTTGAATTTATGATCCAATTTCAGCTCTTTCAGCCCCTCTTTGGCCAGGTCACTGAAGGTGCACAGACACACTCGTCCAAATTTTAAATGTGTTTACATCTAATATTCGGGGATAGTGACTTGTGTTTTTAATACTGTAACACAGCAGCCGCTCAATAATATTACTGCAAATATTCTCTGTGACGCCTTCCCATTTCCCATATGTGAGGTCCTGTTTTGATCTAAAAGAAACTTTTTATGGATGTTGCATGAAGCATACATAAACACACCATTTCTCTGCAAAATTCCTGTAATAGGAGCTCACTCATCACCCACATTCAAAATAAATTAAAGGAAAACAGTATTTCAAACAATTTGTTTAAGAGTTATTCAAGGTCATTAGGGCAAGACTCTGACAGAACTGGACCAGTAAGGGGGCCCCCTGAAAGGCTGGGGCCCTGGGCCAGAGCCCACTTTGCCCATGCCTTAAAACGTCTCAGCGACTATAGACCAAATTTTACTGGTGTCACTAACACACATGCGCTCACTGACTGAAACATCTATGACAGAAGCCTAAATGGCTGTCGCCTCCACAAACCCTGGGGCTGATTTACAAGCCCCTTGCGACACAGGTACGCCACTTTTTCCCACATAAAAGTGACGCACCAGAGGCGCAAGGGGCTTGTAAATAAGCCCCCTGTCTTCTTATTTCTTCACATATGTGTGTGTCCCAGCTCTCGATACTCCTTCATCACACTGGGGCTTATTTACAAGCCCCTTTCGCCGCCGGTGCGTCACTTTTAATATGGGAAAAAGTGACGTACCGGCGGCGCAAGGGGCTTGTAAATAAGCCCCACTGTCTTCCCCCCTTCTCATCCCTATTTGTAAAGACTGGACCACAGTATAAATGAAGATTGCTTTATTGATAATAAATGCAAGGGGGAGTGGAGAGCAGAGATGCACAGACAGTCAGATCTCAAGTGGCACAATCTTGGAATGTATACAAGAGAACATTGGAATGTACAGTATAAACATCCCTGAACTTTCAAGCACAAACATAATTAAGAAAGGACATTCTACAAGACCCTACTGTTGTGCAACTCTCTTCATTTCTAGTTCAACAGTGACCGCATCCTGATTTATTTAATGCCCTGACATGCGAAATGTTCCAGTCTGGAACTCATTATTGTGCCAGACACGAAGGGCGGACCCTGCATTGCCAGAGTGCTGGGAGCAGGAACACTTTATATGCAATCAATCTCTGCTTTAACGGAGACATTCCAAGCGGACTTGAGACGTGAAGTACTTTTCAGCAGCTGCTTACGATTTAACTAGCCAGACCTAACTGTTATTGAGGTGCAGTATCACGAAGCGTGGTCATATTTGTTTGAATCGCTCCAATGAAAACTTGTTTTGAGTTCGCGCATATTTCAATAATGTTTGCATTTTCTATTATAATCAACTATACGAAAGGTTTATA
Organism: Calotriton arnoldi; assembly: GCA_963921515.1. Taxonomy (NCBI): domain Eukaryota; kingdom Metazoa; phylum Chordata; class Amphibia; order Caudata; family Salamandridae; genus Calotriton; species Calotriton arnoldi. Next base: position 181,817 of record CAWUFW010003330.1, read on the forward strand.
TTGAAAATTATTTCAGCGAGTGCAATCAGCTTCTCTTGTCTAACAATGTGTCTAGAATTTGTTTATCTTTTAGGCTCAATGATGCTGACCACTGCTTAATGTACAAGGTTTTTTAAATAATAGAGCAGTAAAGTTAACTTGATTTGACCTCTAGCAAGTGGTCAGAAATCCCCAGCCTTCATTAAGACACCACCAACTGGCCATGGCAGACACTTATCCTACCCTTAAAGGCCTCCAGTGGCGTTCTGGCACCCCTAACTGCTCCTTAAACTCCCCAGTGTGCCATAAAAGGCCCCATCTCACCCTTGAAGGTCCTCAGGTAGCCTTAATACTCCCAAAGCTGGTCCTTCAGTGCCCCAGTCTACCCTCAGAGAACCCGGGGGCACCTTCAGAGACATAACAACTTTGCCAACAACTTTGCCCTCAGAGGCTCTCAGCCAGGTTCAGACCAGGCTTGTAGGGCTGACACCACAGTTCACCACTGGCCCCCTGGTGTACCTGGTATCCATCAACCACATCCCCATTGCAGTTATGGAAGTTAATTAGAGAGGAAAGATCTATTATTACAGGCCTCCTGCTCTGTCCATCACAAGATCAGTTTGTGCACTTGAAAGGTCGTTGGCTTTTTGGCAGAATCAGTCATAATCCACACCCATGCCTCTGAAATGCTGCTGTAGGTATAGCAGAGTGCTACATAAGTCACTGTGTCCCATGACACTCTTGCTGTCTGTGTATTATTTTACACACACTGTCTTTCTAATTCTTGCATAAATATCTATACATAATTTTCATCAGCTTCCAGTCAATCCTATATTTTCAGACAACAATCTGTGTTGCATCCTGTAGTTTCACTTGAACTATTATACGTTTGGATGTACAGGTCCCAGCAGGTTCAAAACTAGCAGGATGTCACTCTCATGTCATGGCATAGGTTAACTGTTATGTTCTTGCACACAGTACAAACTAACACTCATATGTTAAAGAATGTCCTGGCAAGAAGCATTCAATTTGCAATCTTGATCCAACAACAGTGATGTGAGCCTCCACACTTCTTTGAACCTACAGATAACCTTACATTAACAACTTTTAGGTAGGTTGGAAAAAGACCCAAGGAAAGAGGAATGGGTCAAGAGAGAGGAATAGAGACACTGGACTTCGTCACACCATCTGGTTGCACAGCTGGGCCTGATCTGCATTGCAGGAGTGTTGATGTCTAAAGAAAAGAAAATACTTTTAGTGTGACTGTAGTGTTGACATTGGCAACTACTTTTGATACTAGATCTGATATATCTTTTTAATACTCTATTTCTTGCTCTTTTCTCAGGGATTAAACTTTATATTTCTCCTGAGTTGTAAAATAATTAAAACTGATAGGGTAGCTGAGAACAAAAGTCTAAGCTATTATAGAAGGGATAAAGTACCCCCTGCCCTACAATATAAGGATATTGCAAGTCACAGAGGAGTTCCATAACCATATAGAGGAATGAGGCCGAAGGCTAAGTTCCTTTTGTAAGGTTATAGAACTCTGAGGTGACTTGCAATAGCCTTATCATGTACGCCAGGGGTACTTAAGCCCACATAATACATGTTCACACTATCACCTTTCCCACAAACCACTTAAAACCTTTGTGCGCGGCTGTTTCATATGTAAGAGCAAGCATGTTGGAAAACATGAAAAATAAAACCTCTAGTGCAAAATTGAACACATCAAAAACCCATGAGATATTTTTTGCAAACAGATATTTGAAACAGTTCAATATAAGTCAGTTATATAAAAAAGGAAGCTGCAGTAGCTCGGAATGTGTAGAAACATGCAGAAAGAGTCTAGCTTTTCTCTATCTATCTATCTAAGTAGAACCAGAGTTATGAATTTTAAAAAAATATCTTGAATTATAGTGTTTAGAGTCATAAAGTGTCACCGGGGCTATCTGGTTGCGCTGGACCGGGTGAAATCTGAAAAGTCAAGCTGAACGCATTGAAGCGCAGGTTGGATACAGAAGTTACACAGGGCTCGCTGAAACAGTATCTTCATGGAGAGAAAGTGTTGACGTCGAGGAGTGGCTGCGAGGAGCAGAGGAGGTGACGCCTTGTTGTTGAACCGAAGTCGGCTCCGAGTCATGCAGTTGGGTCCCGCGTTGTCGTCGAGCTCCGGGTGATGAAGGCAATGTGTCATTGTCAAGCCGCACAGTGGGGTCCGGCGTCGTCATCAAGTTGAGCTGTTAACGCTGTGGAGTCCTTGAAGTGGCGATGCGTCGAAGGTGAATGCATCGGTGCCGACTGGCGCAAAGCAGGCAATGCGTGGATTTTGGCAGAAGCAGCCAGAAACCCACCTCCACGGGCCCTGGACTGGGTTGGTACTACTTGGCAAGGCAGGACTCACAGGTAGCAGAGTCCAGTGGCTGCAGCAGGGTTGAATGAAGTCTTTGATGTCCCTGAGACACTTGGTTCTGGGGATGTAGAGATTCAGGTCCAGCCCTTCTCACTACTGGACAAGTGGCAGCAGGGCAGGCACAGCATGGTGTCAGTCCTTTCAGGAGCACAGCAGTCTTTCTTCCTGGCAGAGTGTCCTCAGGTCCAGAGTGTACTGAGTTGGTGGTGTCAGCGGTCAAGTACTTATACCCAGTTGTGCCTTTGAAGTGGGGGAGACTTCAAAGAGAGGCATTTGAAGTGTGCAAGTTCCCTGCCCTGGCTCCAGACAAACTACAGGGGAGTATACAGCTCTTTGTGTGGGGACAGGCACAGCCCTATGCCGGTGCAAGTGTAAGCTCCACCCTCCATTTAAGCCCAGGAAGACCCATCAGCCTGGTGTTGGAACATCAAGATGTGAATGGCACACCTCAGCCTCCTTTGTGTGTGACCCTATAGAGAGAATACACAAAGCCCAGCAGTCACACACCCCAGACGTGTATTCAGAGACAGACAGAGGCAGAGATTGGTTAAAGTAAGAAAATGCCAACTTTCTAAAAGTGGCATTTTCAGACTTGCAATTTAAAATCCGACTTCACCATAAGTTGTGATTTTAAATTGTGAGTCCAGAGACACTAAACTCGAAATGTCTATCTTGTCCCAATTGGAAATTACACTTATAAGGTACAATAAGGTAACCCCAATATTAACCTATGGGCAAGATAGGCCTTGCAGTAGTGAATAACAAATGTGTTTTTCACTATTAGGACATGTAAAACTTAAAGATGCGTGCCCCACTTTTTAAGTACACTGTACCCTGCCCTTGGGGCTGTCCAGGGCCTACATTAGGGTGAGTCATACGTTTTGAAATGGAGGTTTGGGGGTTATCTTTCCACGTTGACATGGTAGTATAAACTGCCCACAGGCTCTGCAATCGCAGGCCTGAGGCATGTTTTAAAGGGCTGCTGAAGTGGGTGGCACAATCAGTGCTGCAGGCCCACTAGTAGCATTTAATTTACAGGCACTGGGCACAAACGTGTAGTGCCCTTTACTAGGTATTTATAAGTAAATTAAATATGCCAATTGAGGATAAGCCAGTGTTACCTTGTTTTAGGGAAAGAGCACCTGCACAATAGCACTGGTCAGCAGTAGTAAAGTGCCCAGAATCCTAAAGCCAGCAAAAACGAAGTCAGCAAAGCAGGAGGTTCGAGGGCAAAAAAGTCAGGGGAAATCACGCCAAGGATGCAAGTTCTAACAGGAGGGATTACAGAATCCCATGTATTATATATCATTTGCTACAAAAGGTGCCTTCAATATTGGATAATAGTCTTCCATAGGTTTTATTACATTGAGTATGATTGTAAGCAGTAACACGGAAAGCATATGTTAACACCATGTGATTCACCTAAACACTTTAACACTTTTATGCTACTTCTATTCACTACATTAATACAATCCAAGAAATAGCTTGTCAGATGAAATTCCACTGACTTTTGCTTTTGAATCGATGTAAATGAATATTAAGTTCATGATCCTGATAGCGTGACTCTTTGCAGAATTAAGAAGGGCAGAGAAGTTTGTGATCATAATCGATGACTCCTTGTGAAACCAGCAAAGTGCAAAATACAGGTTCAAATCCTGATGGTAGACTTCTTATGAAAATGAACAAAATACAAGTTTGTAGTTTTAATGGACAAATCCTGGAAAAATAAGCTAATGTAAATCTATATGCTTATATGAGTTGGGTGCGAGTATACTTCTTTGAATGCAGGATATAATTGTCATCTTCTTTGAATAACTGGTTATGAGGTCTTCAGCCTCTATGTATCAAGATTGCCTAGCAAGGATGTGATTATCCACAAGGAACTTATACTCTAAGGGGGTGATTTACTACTTTTTCACACAGCGCAGTGCAGCACCAATAAATGCTGCGCTGTGCTGCATGAAAAGGAGAGAGGAGGAGAGTGCCAAATTTACTAAAATAAGGCACTCTCCTCCCCCCTTCCTAGCGCCGGCGCTGAAATCAGTTGCCATGCGCCACTGAGACACCTTTGCGTCAGGGTGCAGGGGTGTCTCCGTGAGTCTAGCAAAGGTTTTGTACTGGAAGGGTACCCTTCCAGTAAAAAAATATTATGCAGAGACTCACTTCAAACCTTTTCCCTCTTTGTATGTGTGCTGTACAGCGCACCACACATGCAAAGGTTGGAAAAGGAAGGAAAAATGAAAGCATTTCTCCTTCCTTGTGCAAACTTTAAAAGGGCGCAGTTTTCTGACACTAAACCCAGTCTACTCTGTTTAGTAAATTGGGTTTAGCGTTAGAAACCTTGGGTGGTTGCATGGGAACGCCCATGCACCACACGTGGTACGCCCCCTTTGCACTAAGTAATGCAATGAAGCTCTGTACGCTGCTTTGCATTACTTTCACGTTATTTCCAGCACTAAACAAGTTTAGCGCTAGAAAGTAAATCGTGAAAAAAAAAATTGTGCCGATTTGCCTCACTTTTGTGATGCAAACACGCCGTAAAATCTTAGTAAATCTCCCCTACGTGTTCAAGATAGTCACTGTCAGCTGCAAGTCTCATGAGAGTCCTGTGTCTCCATGGGACATGAAGTCCATCTCAGCATAACTTAGATGTTTAGCATAACATGTCTTTTTGAGATGTGGAGTTTCAGTCCACTAGCACACGCTCTTTATGCATTTCTCTATCCTATTGGGGTTTTGAAGACTTGCCTGTTTAGACAGTTCATAGTAGAGCATTGTGTGAAACCACACACCGAGGTAAGTGTGTCTGTGCTGCATCCTGACACATCCAGTGCCGGAGAAAAACATTGTAGTGCTCTTCTCAAGTCTGCAACTCATATCACCACAGAAATCAGACTGGAACCTAATTTATTATTTTGTTTTTTTCCCTTTTAATTCTCCATTCTTCCTTGGATTCTGTACTTCCTGGTATGACTGATCTGTTTCTTCCGTTTGTCTTTCTTTGGTTTGTTTTTCTGGCCACAGGTGTGAATCTTTAAGTTTATGCAAAATATCTAAATGTTATACAGAAAACACCTTTAAGCAATAAACAGATCAAAGCAAGACAACCTGTTCTTTAGTCATTCCAGCTGGCCCTTATACTTTCACATCTGGCCCTTAGGAACCATTAGGTTGCTATCGGACACTCCAACCAGGCCCTCAAGACCCTCACTGTACACTCAGCCAGCCCTCAGATCTGTCACATGCCTGCTCAGCCCACCTACCGCCATGCGGTGTGTCCTCCCGTCTCCAGCCGACACAACCCTCCCGGTGGCGATTTGCAGAGCTTGGTCCTGGGTGGAGGGATGGTGGGCCAACCAAGGAGGGATGGAAGAGTGTTCCGACGTCCAGCGCGAGGAGCGCGCGGTCGGAAAGGGCCAAAAACTACAGATCCCATGAGGCAAAGTGGAAGTTCTGCGATTGCCTCACGGGAAGGAAACCCTTGACCTGGAAGCGGAGGAGCTTAAAGAAGCCTCCGGTGCCGGGTTCGGAGCTGATTATTCTTCGTGATTGCAGCACGTTGCGCTGCCAGCCCCTTTTGCTTCCCTGGTACCGGTAAGGGTGCACTTGCACCACTTAGATCGAGACTCTTGCAAAATAAGCGGAAATCGCTTCTCAGGCAATGTTTGGAACCTTTACTCGAGACAATTTGATAACCGTATTGCCGGCCGTGTGATTGGAGTGCTTTCAACTTCACCATAATGGCCCATATCTAAAAACTTGATGCACGCAGAACTACAAGCACCAGTGGGTGCATTAGGTGTTTAGGAAAATTGCACAACAAAAACTGATGATATGCGCACAGTTCTTATGGCATGACACACTATTACCTGGGCAGTAAACCAAAAGGATTATTTTGGTGATTGTTGTTTATGTATTTCCTAACAGGGGGTTCAAGAGGCGGCCTTCTGCTCTTCCCCTCTGAAGCGGGCACTGCCAGGCATGATGGTGTGTACAGTATGCTAATGAATGTTATATTATATGTGATACATGTGTAAGGGCCATCTAACGCTTCTTGCGAGACCTGGTTTTTTAAGGTTCCTTCTGTTTTGACCCCTTTCCTAGCGCAACCCCCCTTCCTTGCGAACCTAAAGATGAGGTCATTTATACAGTCCTCTCCTTGGAACGAGGAAGTTATTTGCTTTACAGGTACGCAAGGCTCAGTAGGTAGCAAGAGAGATACCTGGTGTAAATCTGTACTTACCTATATTGTTTTGCCTTACAGATCTCCCTCCCTGCAGTCCCCTTCCCCCACTTGATAATCCCACTCACCTGTGCTGTTATAGCATTCAGGGTTGGGACTGTCGAGAGGTGGACCCCTTTTTGGCATCGAACCGTTCCCGAGGAATCATCGAGCTGACAAGATCTCAGTCCAGACACAAACTGCTGACTTTCATAGACTGTTATCCAGCCTTCAGACACCTTCAATTACTGGTCAGACACCACTCAGCTGACCCTCATACTCTCCTCAGCTGCCCTAACTTGTCCTTGTCTTCATTGACTTGGGAAGCAAGCTATTCTCATGACCCCTTTAGAAATATCCTTTCTAAATGAGGTGTTTAAGATAGAGGGGGTAACTTAGAGTTTGGGTGAAGGGAAGAACTGCCTTAAAAAGGTGGTTCACTCTATCCACCAAGCTCCTGGTTTCTCCTCTTGACTGAGAGGTGAGGGGACCAAGAGATTTCTGACAGATGAGGCTTAGCTAACTCTGCCATTGGAAACCTCTTCCTGATGACCCATATGCCACCGGGCCACCAGGGTCAATCCATTAGACGGCCCGCCCTACTTAGGACAGGCCAATCAATGCATATTTTTCTTGCTCAGGGTCGACCTACAAGGCATGGTGGCCTGGAAAAGAGAAAATCATCAATAGCCCCTAAGTTCTGAGAGAAACTCCCTGCCTGGCAGGCTGATTGATACACTTTATTTCAGAACTTTGGAGGTTTATTTATGAAAGGATAAAAATCATTCTGGCATCTCTTTTTATTGAAGGTGTTCCCATCAGGGGAACACTTTTGGCAGAGCAAGTCCCATCAATCCACTTGAGATTTCATAGATCTGCAGGATGTTCTGCGCCAGATAGGCAGGAAGGCCACCACAGTCCCGGAGAGTTCGCCGATTGCCAGCCAAATTCCTAATGAGCCCCGGAGACTCCAACTCCTGCAGGATACTCTGACCGCATCCTAATCCCCTTTACTCCTTCATCCTTCAAAATCATCACCAAGGCCAACTTAGAAGTGACCTCAGAAATATCGATCACACAACCCTTGAAGATGAAGTCACCTCTGCCTATTCCATCAGATCAAGGAGTCAACCCGCTTACAGCAAAGAAAGCTGAAACATTGGAGACCTAGCTCCACAAAATTTAAAAAGACTGAAAAAATAGAATATTGTCTCAAATGAGGAAGGGATAGTCTTGAGAGATGTGAAATCGGGACACGTGGAAATTCTGTGACAGGAAACGACAAAAGAACAATAAAACATACTTCTGAGGCTTAATCAACTTAAGTCAAATTGGAAATAAATCAAGCCACAAAGCCCCCGAAAAAGCAATTTGATATAGTGATGCAATAAACCTCCCCATTTTCTAAGATTTTCAGCAATCACAATGACAGCTAAGAGACATATTCCAAGTTAGGCAAAAAGACAGACCTCTTTCTTACCCAACTACCTGAACATTAAACTAGCTATAGACAGGTACAGAAATCAAAGACAACCTGGTCAGTTTTCCAAGGTGTTTCCAATAATGAAATACTGAACATCATTGGCAAAAGAAGGCTTTCATCACACTTGTCGCAACTTATTTCACTATCCTCAAAGACAATATCCCCTCTGTGACAACTTACTGGACTCATTTGATCAACGCCTCCCTAGCTCAAGGGCATGTCTTGAAGTGCCATAAAAATGTCCTAATGACACCACTTCTAAAACAATATGGGTGCTTATAGTCAGGCTATGAATAAATTTCACTGTACAGTTTCTACCGAAAGTGTTGTAAACTGTGTAGCAACATAGTTCAACCAATTTAATTTCAGCAATGACTTACTTGATTTGTGTCAGCTTTCTGGGCTGATTGCAGCATGAGTCAGAGATATTGCTAATAATCCATAATGCTCTTCACATAGTAGTCAAAGGTAGTCACTACTGTCTTCTAATTCTCCTGGACCTTTCATTGCTTGACCACTTAATCCGCGCTAATATCCTCACAATAAGAATAAGCATAGATGTATTGGTCCTTATCTGTTTCACTTTCCACTTGAGGAACAAAAGTCAATGAAAAAAATTGGCAAATATGCTTGTAACATTTCTTTACTCCAACAAAGGGTCTCTCAAAATTCCACCTTCTCCCTCAAGTATTTCAGTTGTACATGTGTGGGCTGTTTGGACATATGTAAGCATTTCCCCTTTTAACACCAGCTTCAAGTAGGTCCTAGTTCGGTAGATCCGTCTTTGTGTAAAAAACTATGGATTTTTGCACTGGTCCGCCCAAGTAATACCCCAGTAATGTCTCCTTGATGTAAAGTGACGCAAAGTAGCACAAAGCGCTATTTGCACTGAGAACAGAGCAGATTTCCAGCGCAAACTAACGTTTGTGCTGGAAATGTAGGGCCTCATGTATGAAAAGTGTCTCATCGCTGCGTGACAACAGAGATGCAACACTTTTCAGTGCGCCCACCTTGCGACACCATGGATGCGCCATATTTACTGTACGGCGCTCCATGTCGCAAGGATTTACAGATAGATACGTCAATATATCTGACATATCTGTAGGGCAGTAATGATGCATTGCTGGAGTGTGTCAAAAAAGTGATGCTACTTCAGCAATGGGTCTTTACACATGGGCAAGTCCCATGTTAAAGGCGCCCGCGTCAGTCTTACGCCTGCTGTGAGGCAGGCGTAAGATTTTGACACAGTGGCATCCTAGAATTGGCATAGTGAAATCTCATAGATTTCACTGCGCCACATCTTCGACCCTTTTTTACGGGGGAACGCCCACCCTGCATACATTATACTTGACGGAGGTATAATGTAGCTCAGGGCTTTACAAAGTGATGCATCTGCTTAGATGCGTCACTTTGTAAATATGGCGCAATGTGGTGCATTTTTTACGCCGTCACAGCGTTACAAAAAGTGATGCAACGGTGGCGCAAAAGGCTCATAAATAAGCCCCTTAATACTATTCCAAGACTTTGCATGGCTGTGCGCCTCTTTGCACCACCACAAATCTTCAATAAATCTGGGCCTACGTGTGATTTCAAGCCCCCCAAGTTGTGGGAATTCCAGCTGTTAGCTGGAGCCAGAGCATCGAAGCAGAAGGACAAGATCCCAAGCTTGGTGAAACAGCGGGCAGAGGGACCCATACAAGCCCATGCAGGTAGCCATCAGAAGGAAACTGTCAAATTATGTGTCCGTATGAAAGATAGTGTGTATGATTGACAGTGTGTGTGCACACAAGTGGATGACAGCGTGTGTGCCATTGGCTGTGTGTTTGCATAGGCCGTTGCGCTGTCAGCTGACCTTGAATATTAATGGCAATTTAAAACATGCTGGGCACCTCCATGGCCATAATACCGTACTGTTTGCATTGGATATAGTATTTGCCATACTGAAAACTTATGGTCCAATAGTGAATGAAGTTGTGAGATATTGCCGAAAATATTGCGTCATACTGGATAAAATATTGAATAACGCAGAAAAAAAGTAAAACTCATCCATAGACCAGGGAACAAGTCAGGGGTACACGCAGGTAGACCGCATCCATCCATTATTTTCACATGGAGGATGCTGTCCACCCTACCAAGAAATTGGGCCCCACAGAAATATGCTGAACTTGTCCCAGTGCAATTTTCAGACACCAGGACTAGTTCAGCAGCGCCTGCACATTGTCTGCTTTTCATTCCCAGCAGCAACGTGCAGGCAGAGAGGGGGGGCTTTTTTTTCCACCTCTAGCTGGGCCAAAGATAAAGGCCGAAGCTAAGGGGCCATCAGGCAGGGCCGGACTGAGAACACAAATCAGCCCTGTGAATTAAGTCTGACCGGCCTGGGGTAGGGGGAGGGGGGTTGCTGGTGGGAAACACTGCTGCTGCTTTTGTTACAGGGGGCCAATATTGTAGCAGTGCTGCAAAACCGGCCCCCAGTAACAAAACCGGCCCCCACCCTTCCGGCCCACTGGGAAAAATGCTCAGTGCCCACTACGGTCAGTCCTGCCCTGCCATCAGGCCTCCTTTTGATGGAATGTCCTGGCTGGATGCGGTCTGGAGCCTCACACTGAGATACAAATGCAACAGAGGGGAAACAAAAGACATATGCATACACTGTAAGAATGTCAGATGTGTTGGTCTGTAGGAGTCACATGTCCTTCATAGCTCACTGCTAGATTAAAAGGATTACAATTTATGGACTGCAAGTAACACAAGCATTTGCAATGCAATAGGTCTCGCATTTTTTAGAGTTTAAGCTATTAGTATTGTAAATGACAATTCCTTTTATTTATTTGTTTAAAAAACCAACACATAAATAAAAGGCATTGTAATTTAAAATCCTAATAGCTCAAAATCTCGCAAATGCGAGACCTATTGCATTGCAAATGCTTGTTTATGAATGAGAAAGCGATATCTGAGTAGATAAGTAGTTATTTACCTACATAGATGTGACATTTGAAATGACTTTTGTATACCCTTCAGAGTCCTAGTACCCGCCATGAAGGGACTGATGAAGGTCATGCTTGAATAAGTGGTCTCGAAATGGTGAGGCTACAGATTATTGATATATTACCTGGTTACATTACGTTTGCAGTGTTGGTGATGGACACTGGTGTGGTGAAGAATTGCGGGCATTGTGTTTTGACCTGTTTCTTATATCTTTAGAGCATCATGTGGACCTAATTAGAAGTCGGTACCACTTGCAGACCCCATACTAGTGAAAGTATGGCATTTATGAATTGTTAATTTTCACACACATTGAGCAGAGTGACATATTGCTTGGTCCTGACGAATGCTGAGACCCTTTTGGTCTTTAGAGCCAGAAACATGTTGTGATGAGTACCGTTGGGTCAAAATAAACATCTCGTAGTATTAGGTGAACATGCGATTTAGAAATACACGTTATGTTATGACTGTGGGCTGTCCAACCATGGGCCTTGCACAGGCCAGGTTTTCTGCACAGTCTCTTGAGACATATTTTCTAGAGTTTCCCTAAGTCAGAGTAATTGGTTATCCTGAAGACCTGGAATGGATCGTCCATCCATGCACCAATATTGAAGATAGGAGCGCATATTCAAATACAGTCCAGCTCCACCCCCCCCCCAAATAAAATCCTTTATTCACGGGATATTCGTCATCTCAAAATTAGCTCGCCTGAGCCCTATAGGCAAGAAACAGCAGTGCCTGAAATCTGATTCAAGGATGAAGTTCAAAGGTTACGTGGCCTTGCCCAAACTAAGAATTGAAGAATCCACACCTCTAGCTTGCATTTCCCCACCAAATGCAGGGTACGCAATGCCTCGCCATAAAACAAAGCCCTTCCGTCAAAGAACGAGGCGAAGCAAGGCGCGTTTTTTTGTTTTTCTTAATAAAACATCGGTTTATAGAAAAGTAATACTCGGAGACACGAGAACGTCACATACGTACATATGACTCAAACATTCATACTGGTGGTACGGTACTCTAATCTCGTCTTTCTTTTTTGTATATTATCATTAAAATGGAAACTTAAGCTCAATGCCCACCCACCCAAGAGAGAATTCTAGCTGTGCTTTATGAGTCTGAATGTCCCAGGCCCCCTAAGGGCCAGCGCTCAAAAGAATTGTTCCTTTCACGGCTTATACTCCCTTAATATTGTCCCAAAAACTCATTGGCAAAGAACCAGTGTTTGCTTTTCGTTTTATTTCTCTCTGTTGCTCCTCTATTTCTCTTTCTCGCGCTTCCTTTTTGTTTTCCCCCCAAACCTCCTTCCTCTGAATTTCTTTTGTTTTCAGTTCACCTTTCTTTCACTTAGTTTGCCCTCTCATCTCTTTGCACTGAATTGCTGCTTGTTCTTTTCCCTCTTCTTACGCAGACGTGCTCTCTCTTCTCCACGTGCATCTCACTCTCTCTCTCTCCACCTTTCATACCCCACTTGATGGGCACTAAAAGTCACTGTAGCTTGCCATCTCTCTATAGCTCACTGACGCGCCTTCACACAGCATCCTTACTGCGCTAATGGAACCCTCTTAGCCTCGTGAAGCCCTACACCCGCCTCCTGCATTCTACAGTGAGTGTCTCCACAGAGCACAAATAACAGGCACAATGTAAGTGAGTGAGTACTACTTACCGACGACCCCCCAGAGCCCCAGGAGGGTCCAGAGGCGCAGCATAGCTCATAGAAGCAGAGCAGGTGAGGCGTACCCAGCGTGGCGCGTGGCTCCTCGGCTAGGGCGCGATATGCAGCTATACCCTCAGCTAAGGTTGAGGGCTCTGCTTCTGAGCTGACCTGAGGTTAGGGGTTCTGCTCCCAAACGGGGGGTTCAGTGATTAGCTCCTAAGCCTGAGGTGCGGTGCTGGATGCTCCTGAGCTGACGGGTGGTGGGCTGTGCTCCTGAAATGTGAGGTGGCGGCTCTGATCCCGAGCTGAGGGGTAGAGAGGCTGTGCCCCCGAGCTGCGGGCTCCTGAACTGGGTGGAGGTTCTTCTCCTGGCGTGGAGTGTTTCTCCCGTGTAGGGCTGCAGAGTTCTGCTCCTCAGCTGGAGGTGTTTCCCCTGGGCTGTGGTGCTGCTGAGCTGGAAGGGGCTCCGCTCCTGGGGAGAAGGCGCTGCTCCTGAGGTGGGGGTGTCTCCCCTGAGCTGGAGCCGTGGCTCTCCGATGCTGGAAGGAAGCTCTGCTCCTGAGCCAGAGGTGTTTCTCCTGAGCTGGGGATGCAGAGTTCCGGAGTTCGAGGTAGGCTCCGACTGCTCCTGAGTTGAACGGAGGGTCTGCTCACGAGGCGGAGGCGTCTCTCCTGAGCTGGGGCTGCAGTGCTCCTGAGGTGGACGGAGTCTCTGCTCTCCAGGCGGAGGTGTCTCTCATGAGCTTGGGCTGCAGCGCTCTGCTCCCGAGCCCCGGCCAGCATAGACTGTGGCACTCAGCTGCTCTCATCGCTTTAAGAGCCGCTGCTTCCCATCCTGTGGCAGTCAGTCGTGTGTGAGTCACAGCGCCCTGCCCCCTCCACCCCTGAATCAGGCGCACAGCGCCCTGTGCACCGGCAGGCACAGGGGGCAAGGAGAGGGCGAATGGACAGGCGCCCCTATCACCAACGATGGGGCGAAGGGGGCTGGCAGGGCAGGGGTGTCATGGAGGACCGGATAAATTAAAAGAGAACAGGACGGGGTTTAGTACTCCAGATGAGACGGGGTAACTGTGTGTGTGTGTGGGGGGGGGATGTTCCGGGGGGGCGGGGGGGACACAATTGTGAGGGTGTAAGGGGTGAAGGAGGACCAAAGTACCTGCGCTCAGTGTAAGCCAAACAAGCGCTCGCCAGGCAGCCGCTGTTTATTTTTGCATCGAGCTTTCACTTTAAAGTGAAAGCGCGATGCAAAAATAAACACGCGGCGCCATGTCTCCTTTTTTGTCCGGCCCATCCGGACTGGATCGCAGGGCTTGTTTACATAACACGCCTCTGCGATAAGAAACTGCTTCACGACAGCCGTGAAGCAGGAGAGCCAGTCCGGGTGGGCCGGGCAAAAAAGCCAAAGGAGGCAACCCAGAAGCTCATTTCCAATGGCAGGCCACCGTTTACCATAAGCGGTGACGCCAGCCAATGGAAATGAGGGCGAACTTAAAGCCCTTTTCTGAAAGTCCTCTCTTACAAAATCTCTCGCGGAGGAGGAGCAGCGCTTTGCGCTGCAACGCCCACGCGAGACCTAAAAAGGACCTCTGTGTTGGAAGCAGTAACCCACTTACCTGTCTACATAAAATAAAAATCTGTCATCTGCATGTTACGTTATGTGCTTTGCAGGAAACACATTAACCCTCTATACTACTTTGCTTCAAATCTGGGACTACACAAAACACAGATCTCTCCAGCAAAAGTGTCTACCTCCAGAGTTATCTTACCATTATTACTATTCCCTAAGATTCTGGGCACATAAAAATCTCTGCAGCAGGTGCCTTAACCTCATATGATATTTTAAAATGCAGACTTTGCAACCGATTAAGCAGAAAAAATCTGCTACCATGCTTCGCCTTGTTGCCAATTTCTTTGTTTAAAAAAAAAAAAAAATGTATTAGTTGAGGCCCAGATTTTGCGTCGGGGTTGTGCCACTTTTTTTTGGCACAACCCCAATGCAAACTCTCATTTGTTAAATCTCGTATTGCACTTAAATGTACCCATGATATACCTGATAAACATATGTGTGAGGTCTTAATATCTGATGTCACTTCTTGTGATGTAACTTTCAGTGAGGTCACTTCCTGTGATGCCATGTGAGATATCACACACCGTGACGTCATGCGCTGTTATGGCACGCACCATGATATCACTTGCATACTGCCTAACTTGGTTAGTCCCCCCACTTTTTTATATAGGATTTGTGCCCTGCCCCAGACAACAATGCTAAAGAGCTTTCTATACTTTGTTTTAAAATCTGTTTATTGCGGTTTTAATTTTCAGCTACAATACAGTGCACATTTGTTTTTGTCACATATCACCATGATTTATACATCAACAAGCCACTCTGATACTCAGAATTATAAGGAAAATAAAGCCTTATCTTTCAGTAGGAAACCTCAGGACAGTGGTCACGGTGCTTGTTATGGCACGTCTGGATTACTGCAACAGCCTCTTTCTGAATGCCCAAAAACAGCATACTAACAGGCTTCAGATAGCACAAAACGCGGCAGCGAGGCTGTTGTCAGGGACACCTAAATTTGTCTCTGTTAAAAAGAATTAATTCAACTACACTGGCTTCCTGTGAAACAAAGGGTACGTTTTAAGGCCCTTTGTATGCCTTCAAAGCCCTTAATGGAACAGGCCCTGACCATCTGAGGCAAAAGTTTAAATGGTATATTCCTGGGAGGACTCTTCGGTCCACAGGAGCAAAAAATGTCCAAATCCCCACATTTAAAAAGGCTAGCTGGGGAGGCAGGAGTTTTATCACATGCACATCCAAGGCTTGGAATGATCTGCCGTTCCATCTGAGGAATGCAGCGGATCTTCTTTCTTTCAGGAAGGGACTGAAGACCTGGTTGTTCACTCATTGATCATACTTCCCGTTAACTTGCAGGCAGTGCATAGCGCCAGGACACCTCAGGGTAACCGCTGCGCTCTAAAAATCTAATTAACATAACATAACTTGTAACATGTTGTAATCGAAGAAATCTTCCACACGTAATATAGTGCAAAGTAAGTACTTTATTAGAAGCGCTAGAGATGACGTTGGTGTTCCCACTCCAGCCAGCAGACAACTGACAGGCAAGGAACACAGCTATGTCATGGGGCATAGCAACACTAGAACCAACAATAGAATATCACATTTAAAGAACCAGAACAAAATACTGTAATACTGTACTATGAATACATATAAGAATACAACACATCCTCTCTCCTTTATCTCCTTTAAATAACAATAAAAGAAATTACAGTTTCAAAAGAAATAATGAAATGACAAAATAACATACCTGCAAGACGAACTAAAAGTCTCCACATACATAGTCTTGTAGATACCTGGGAGGACATCTTGATCTTTGGGCAATGCATCTATTAGTAACACTTCTGAGACTATCACCACTATCTCTTGACAACTCACTAGGTGATCTCCTACAAGCTTCTTCATCACTCATGAGTAGATGAGGATTAAAATTACTAACCATTTCACATTCATCATTCCTCTCATGACTCATATTCTTCTTGTAAAGAGCAACCCTCCTCAGATTCCAATTTTCACTATTATACAAAGTGACATACCCTTTGTGAACGGCTTTAACTTTGTATGGACCACGAAATTTGGTAAACCCAGCACTCACACGACCAGGTTTGACTTTTACTAAATCATTGGGTTTTATGGTTCCTTCATGTATTGAAACTTTGTCATGTTTTACACTGTCCTGATTGAGATTCGCCAAACCCAGAAAGTCTTTCATCCAGGCTGGAATTAATTTGGTACTGGCACAACGCCCCCTCATGACAATGAAAGGAACTTTCCCAGAAACACTGTTTTCTGTTGTGCGGTAGGCCCACACCAGATCATTGACCATACCTCTCACATCACCTCTGTTTGCAACTGCCATCTGAATTACTCCCTTTACCATGCGATTGGCCCTTTCCACAACACCATTTCCCTGTGGGTTGTATAGGGATGTCCTAGTATGTAAAATCCCACAAGATTTTAGATACGTAGTCATTTCTGTAGAAATAAGTTGTGTACCATTGTCGGTAATTAATTTAACCTGATAACCTTCTTCCCTGAAGATTTCAGCAAGCACATGAATAGTGTTTTTTGTGGTGATTTCTTGTACAAATTTCACAATTAACCATTTGGATGTTACATCCACCATGACTACACCAAATTTCAAATCCAAGTTTAGACCACTAAGTGGACCTATGAAATCCAGACAGACCGTGTGCCATGGTAAACCGGGATCATCAATGTTACCCATTTCTAACTGGCTACCAACCTTCAGCCTTTTCTCACTCTCCACACAATCTACACACCTCTCAACCCATTCAGACACTTGTTGGTCCATGGCAGGCCACCAGAAATGCTCCCTTAACCTTTTCTTTGTGAGTGATTGACCCATATGGCCTTCATGGGCCAATTTGAACAAAACAAATCTCAATTCCTGTGGGGGAACAAATTTATCATCTTTCATTATAACAGTCCCCTCTTTGTCAGATATAGACAAATCTTCCAAAACTTTTCCAAAAGGTCTCACAGCAATGGGAAGGGTACTTTCACGCCTGCCACCTTTGACAATTAATTCTTTGACTACTTGTAAAACCTCATCTTTAGACATACTTTCATTCCACCGACCTTTATCAATAGCTCCATTACAGATTTCAACCAACTCTTCAATTGCAGCAACTGCACCCTCACATTCAAAAGACTTAACCTGTATCTTATCCACTTCATACCACGGTAGGGGCAATCTGGACAACCCATCTGCTTGACAATTCTTCCATCCCGCAATGTATTCAACTCTGTATAAATACTCTTGCAAACGGGCAGCTAACCTAGCCAGCCTTGCTGACCCCTTACCTGCACCACCAGGAGATAACATTTTGATCAGGGGCTTATGATCAGTTTGTAGAGTAAATTGGAAACCCCATAAATACATGCGAAAATACTCAGTACCCCATGCTGCAGCTAAAGCTTCTCTCTCTATCACAGAGTAATTCCTCTCAGAATTAGTAAGAGATCTTGAAGCAAAAGCTACGGTCCTTACTCCTGAAGTGTGTACCTGTGCCAAAACAGCTCCTATTCCCACCGCACTAGCGTCAACGGTGAGAATAGACTTCAATCTAGTGTCAAATGGGGTCAGAACTTTTGCCTCACAAATTTCACCTTTGATTTTTATCAAAGGCATCCTGTTGCTCATCAGACCACTCAAACTTACACCCCTTTCTAAGCAGTTTTTTTATTTTTTCAGTTTTTTCTGCAAAGTTATATACAAATTTGGCATAATATTCTATGAGTCCAAGGAAAGACCTGAGTTGGTCTTTATCTACAGGTGCAGGGGCCTTTCTTATAGCTTCCAACAGATCACGTTTTGGTTTAATTCCACCAGCAGACAAAGTGTAGCCGAAGTATTCTACTTCTTCCACACAAAATCTGCATTTTTCCTTTTTGAGAGTTAGGCCGGCATTATCCATCTTACTCAAAACTTCTTTCAAAACCATATTATGATGCTCTTTTGTGTCACCAAATACCAACACATCATCTTGAAAATGAACGACATTCTTTGTACCTTTCAAAACTGAACCCATCATTCTCTGAAATACCCCAGCAGCAGACGCCAAACCAAATGGCATTCTAGTGAACTGAAATACCCCCTCTGTAGTGATAAATGCCGTTAATGGTTTAGACTCGACGTGTAGTTTGATCTGGTGATATGCGCTGCGTAGGTCCAATTTTGAGAAAAATGTCCCTCCTTTCAAAGACAGAATGGGTTCATTTATGTTTGGCAAGGGAAAATTATCAACAACTATATTTTGGTTTAGGGTGCGCAAGTCCACACAGAACCTGTAACTACCATCAGGTTTGCCCGTGATCACAACTGGTGAAATTCCAACTAGAAATCTCAATTTGTTCTATGATACCTTGCTCTATCATCTCACCAAGCATACGTTTTACCTCCTGTCTGGCAATAATGGGAACTTTATGTACCTTGTGTTGCATAGGGACTGCATCAGGCTTGAGTACTATTCTGTGTACATATCCCTTAAGTTCACCAATCTCTTCCGAGAATAGATTACTCATGCTTTCAACAATCGTTTCAGTAGTGACCTCATCAACAACCATGACTTGGTGTGATGCCCTAGGATTTATGATATGTCAATCGTATTGGTGCGGCCAACCTAATATTGGTGGTCCACTTCGGGCCACATAAACCTTCCCCTTCACACACCGATCATGGAAAGAAATTTCTGTTAACATGTATCCTATAATATCTATCTTTTCCCCCTGGTACCCTCCAGGATTAATATCTTTTGGGAGTAATTTCATATTTGGCCAAATCTGTTTAAACATTTCTTATGGAATAATTGTGTAAAATGAACCTGAGTCCACCATCAACTCAATCTCTTTGCCTTGTATCATGAAAACTGCTTTAGGTCTCATTCTCCTTCCTGGTGTGGTTGTTATATCATCCTCATCAACACATAACATTTTGTCTGCACCTTCTACATCACACATGGGTGTTATGCTCCCTACATCATTTTGTACAACGGCTAGTTTAGATCTATTATTTGTTCTACACATCTTGAAGAAATGCCCCTTACGGCCGCATTTTGTACATTCTTTGTCAATTGCATAACATTTCTTATAATCAGCAGTGTGGTAAGTGCTGCCACACCTAGTACACATTTTCTCATATGTCTTGTTTGTATTCTGAGCTCATCATAGAATTACCATTGTACCTCTTATTGGGTACCCCTTTCTTTCCAACAGTATTACTATTTTTATTTGAATTCACTGCAGCAAGATCATCTTGTTCTACACAAGAAACTCCTGTTGCACTTTCTTTTTTTTCCATCTCTTTCATACATGCATCTGACTGTTCAACCACTTTGGCTATTTCTATAGCATTTCCTAATGTGGGGCTTTTTGCAGCCCATAACCTTTCTTGCATTTTTTTATTATGACACTGCACGATGAGCTGATCCCTGATCATCTCATCCCTCATTCCCCCAAATTGACACTTGAGAGATAACTCACGTAAGCGTGTTACAAATTGGTCTACCGTTTCATCACCCCTTTGAGGCTGCGTGTAGAATTTATGTCTACACATAACAATATTTACTTCTTTAGCAAATTGTTTTCTTAATCTTGTTTTTGCCTCTACATAAACATTAGCAATAGCTCTTCCTTCACCATCCATACTAACTGGTAAATATTTAAAAGCATGCTGTCCTTCTTTCCCTAGAGTGCTTAACAATAATGCTTTTTTTCTTGCTGCGCTAAAATCATTACCATCCAAGGCCTCAATATAATTTTCAAATATTTCCACCCATTCATCCCACTCAATAGGTTCACCTGGTTGCTGTAAAAATAAAGGTGGTGGGATTACAGCAGCTTCCATAATTGTGGCTCTTTCTCAAACTTGGTGTATTCAGGGGAGAGAAATCCTTGTTGTGCTTATCACTGGAGATTATTTAAACAAATAAATGCTGTATTTATCACTGCAGCAAATTATAAAACCAGTTAACCGATGGTTAGTCACAGATTTCAAATCCACTTTGATATGTGGTTGTATCGTCGATGTATGAACCCAATTTTAAATATATATAAATACCGATGTACCTCACGTAATGTGTTCCGATAGTTCTTGTCTGTTGATTTTCCCTCTTTTTCCTTTTCCGCAGGAAAATCAAAAGGACAAAAAAACCGACAAAGAAAAACAAATTGTGTGTAGCTGATAACACTATTTGATGCTTTAATATGGCCGCCAAATGCGTCACTACGTCTTTAACGTCACTCCGTTTCAGCGTCACCTCGTCCAGAGCGTCGTCGTCCTTGCGAGCGTCGTCACACGTCAGACTAAAGAATATAGAGACGTAACAGCTCACAGCGATGCAATGGCCTCGAGAAGATAGAACGGTGGAATGCACGCTTCCCAGTGTACATTCAAACGGTAACCGCCAAACTTTGAATGACGATATGTTTCAATGTTGTCGATGAATAAAACAAAGATATGTAAATTCGCAATTTCTTCATAACACTAGAGTCATACAATCGACGGGACACATTCTTCCCCGGCGATATCCAAAAGTTCACTTTCTTCCTTTTTTTTTTTTTAAACAGCTGTGCATACGTAGCCACTAATCAACGAGGTAATGTTGGCATCTAAATATTCCCATTCAACCACTTGTAAGGTTGATTTAAGTTTCACAGTCAAATGTGATTTAAGGTCAATTCCTTATTTCATCCTTTTTCCTTCGGTGTCTTCGTATGCACACATGGATTCTCGTTGCACCAACGGAACTACAATGTTCACTCTGCGCTCCTCTTCCTTTGCCAGCTGATCGTCGCCATCTGTTGTAATCGAAGAAATCTTCCGCACGTAATATAGTGCAAAGTAAGTACTTTATTAGAAGCGCTAGAGATAATGTTGGTGTTCCCACTCCAGCCAGCAGACAACTGACAGGCAAGGAACACAGCTATGTCATGGGGCATAGCAACACTAGAACCAACAATAGAATATCACATTTAAAGAACCAGAACAAAATACTGTAATACTGTACTATGAATATATATAAGAATACAACATAACACCTGTGTCGCTGTGCTAACCATACTGCAGCATCTTATGTGTCCAGCTGGTACTTCTACAACTTTAGTGACTACACAATACGTAACCTTGCGTAAAAGTGCCTCTTCTTTGTGAGCGTCTGCTGATTGCAGCGCTCCTGTTTTTGTACTATTGTTCAGAGCCAAATGCGTCCTAGCATCCTGTGCCGACGCAAGGATGCATTTGGTGCTAAAATATAGTGCCAAATGCCGGGTTTTGAATTTCCTATAATTTTGCTAAATTTTCCTGACTTTTCCTGTAATTACACAAATGCAAATTTCGCACACCCCTAATGTGAACCTGAAAAACTCCTGGGGAGTGTTAGGCTTAGTTGGCACAACATGAAAGCCTTGGAATATTTCAGCAGTGCCATTTCAAATCCTATGCCTTTTAATCAAATTCATGTCAAAATGTACCATAAAATGCACCATGTTACCACCTCATCAGCTCTTGGAGACAGTTGGGCTGGTGCACTTCGCTTGGTCACTCGATGCAAGTTGGAGCATGGTATTTCGTCCCCCCAATGTTTGTTTCTAACCTGACTGGAAAAGGATCAGATTTATCAAAAAAACAAGAGCAACCCATATGTCCATGCGAACTGGGTATACAAGTACTAACTTTTGACAATTGTTCACATGGAACTCATTTTAGTAACAATTATATATTATCACACTTCATTTCTGTGTTTGATTTAATCACTGAAAATTATGTGGAGCACGTATGTCTGGTTATTGGTTTATGCAACGATAAGAAGTAGCCAGAACAATTTACTTTCTTTTCATTTGATTCAGCCGGATCAGAGTTGAAACAAAATGTGCACAGGGGCGACAAATGAAACCATTAAACACCATTTCCTTGGGGGGAAATACAACTTCTTTTATTTGTTTAATCTTAATCACTCTACTGAGCTACATAGGCCACATATCTCTGCTTGGCTCAAACATCTATTTACAAATCATGTATTTCCCTTATGCGGTGAACTCTATCAAGGTATCACTACTACATTAACTCTTCTAAATAACAGCCAGGTTACTCGATTTGAGTCTCAAGTCGAACATCTTCTCCCTCTCTGTGGTTACTCTTCAAATGAGTGTGCCAAAAGAAGGAGGTTTCATAGTTGTCCTGTTCTTATTTCTTTCACACTCCTCCCACACCATTCTTTCAGTCACACCTGGCAGTACTTCACTTTTCCTCCGGGAAGCCAAGGGAATAACTCCATTACCTCAATGCTGCTTTATGTGTGGAATCCTGGCAATCCACCTGAAATACTATTTTCTCATGGCATTGCCTCTATCTGGATAGTCCAAGAGAGGCCCCAGAGCAGCAGTAAACATTGAGTTATTTCAGGGGCTATGGGTCAGGTTTATGAAGAGTTCAAGCAACGTAGCACAGCATGTAAAGTTGCTGCTCTGTTTTGTGTGAACGGGAGAGAACAGAACTGCACCATATCTACTAATAAGTGGCATGTTTTTGCTCTCTCCCTGCGTTGATGCACTTTTGGTAGCAATGCACCAAGGCAGGCACCTTCGCGCCATAGTGCAAGGGTGTCTGCGTTGTTGTAAGCATAGTTTTTGTTCAGGAAAGGGTCTCTTCCTGTACAAAAATTATGCTTTAAGGCATTTACTTCTTTGTATGTGTTGTAGTATGCCGCATACACGTAAAGAGGAAACAATGAGAAGAAATGAAACATTGCTTGTTATTTTTTATACACATATGAGCACCTAGGCTGGATTGTCAAGACGAGGTCCTAGAGGGAAATCCAAAGATTTTGAAGTAGACGCCTCACCCACTAAATGGTGGCATGCTTCATCATCGGCTCCTATTCATACCCTGGTAGGATGGCACCACCAGGGCGTACTCAAACAAGGTTGGGAGTACTTATATAAATCGTGACTGGATTTCTAAGCATGGATCCAGAAGAAAAAACTGTAAAAATGTCTCAGGGTATACCCAAGGAAATTCCCTTTATTTTTTGGGTACCCTAGACACGGATAGAAACTGTTTGTGGGGCCTGTATGAGTATCAATAACTCAAACATCCATGTTTATGCCAACATGTTGCAGCCACAATGTAAATCCCATACAGGTCTGAGGTCTTCGTCGGGGCTGCTGACATCCCTGCCTATCAACTTATTTGTTCCATGTGTAGTTATGAGGATTAAGGCTCTCACCTTCTGTTGGAATTCCTACTTGAAAAGGACAACAATACATGTGTCACATAGTTGTATTGTATTGTAATTGCATTTATATAGCGCTTACTACCCCTGATGAGGCGTCAAAGCGCTTTTTCGGTGAGTAGCACGCTACTCCGGGACCCATAGAGGATTAGGTTGAATTAGTATAGTGAAATATGAAAGTAATTTTAAGTGGTGGATAGGTTAGTCAGTTATTTGAATTCGGAAGGATAGCAGAAGGATAGAAGAGGAAAAAAGGTTTGTATCTATATAGCGCTTGTTACCCCTGATGTGGTGTTGAAGTGATTTTTTTTTGGGCGAGTAGCACGCTACTCCGGAAACCCATAAAGGATTAGTGGTGAATTAGTATGGTGAAATACGAAAGTAATTTGAGTGGTGGATATTAGTCAGTTATTTGGAGTGAGAAGGATAGGGGAGGGATCGAAGGGATAGAAGGGGAAGAAAGGTTTGTATTCATATAGCACCTGTTACCCCTGATGGGTGTTGAAGCGCATTTCTGGCGAGTAGCACGCTAGTCCGGAACCCATAAAGGATTAGTGTTGAAAATTAGTATAGTGAAATATGAAATAATTTGAGTGGTGGATATGTTATTCAGTTATTTGGATAGAGAAGGGTAGGCGGCGGGATAGAAGAGGGAAAGAGGTTTGTATTTATATAGCTCTTGCTACCCCTGATGGGGTTTTGAAGTGCTTTTTGGCGAGTAGCACGCTACTCTGGAACCCATAAGGATTAGTGTTGAATTAGTATGGTGAAACATGAAAGTAATTTGAGTGGTGGATATGTTAGTCAGTTATTTGGATTGAGAAGGGTTGGGGAAGGGTAGAAAAGGGAAAAAGGTTTGCATTTATATAGCGCTTGTAACCCTGATGGGGTGTTGAAACGCTTTATTGGCGAGTAGCACACTACTCTGGAACCCATAAAGGATTAGTGGTGAATTAGTATAGTGGAATATGGAATTTGAGAAGTGAACATGTTAGTCTGTTATTTTGATTGAAAAGGATAGTGGAGGGATAGAAGAGTGAAGGATTTGGATTTTTTTTTTTTTTGGGAGGTCATAGCAGTAGGAGGAGGCTTTTGGATGAGTTAAAAGGGGAAGAGTCAGAGGGAAGAGTTTAGAAAGGTTTGTTTTTGGGGATCGGTATAGTAAAAGAGGTGTCAGATGATGCAAGGAGGGGTAGAGTAGGGGAGAGTCTAGAAAGGGTTATTTTGGGGATCATAGTAGTGGTATGGGGTTTGGGATAAATTAGAGAGTGGATGTAGAGGATATATTGATAGATGTATAGGGTGAGAAATAGGGTAGTGCATTGGAAAGAGTAGTAGAAAGAAGTTTGAGATGAGTCAGAAAGTTCGGCTAGAAGATATATTGAGAGAAGTCTAGGCTGAGTGCATTGGATATGCTTTTTCAGGAGAAAAGTAACAAACACACAGATCCAAGTACATGGACGGTACATAGATGCACAATGGAAGCAAGTACATGTAGACCAAAGATGCACCAGATAAACTCCGGTTTTCAAGTGTTATTATTTCTAGGACCGTAAATGTCTGTTTAAAGCAATCAACTTTAATAATAGCATGTGCCGGTCGCGTGAGGCCAGGAGTGAGTGGGCACCGACCGGCATCAGCCACCTGTCTACATCAGATTAGTGTCTAGTTAAAAGCTTTTTCATATGGTGTGATATAAAATGATGCTATAAAGTGGAAGCACAGCAAACCATTGCAAGAGTTCACTGCACATGTGAGCATGCACATTACAACACTTCAAAAACCATGCGGATACCGTCACACATCTTACCCTAATTGCGGGTGGTTAGGGAATCATACGCATCAGACAGGGGGCACTTTACTGTAGTCATACACTTATGACAGAAGCATACCATGATTAATGTTACTGATCACTTCTTGAAGCCACATTATCTATGCATTGAAAACACAAGTTCCTGGTCTGGAGCCTACACGGCAACCCATGGTATATTCTTTAAGGAAATGGTCCAGAGGTTTTGCATGAGTGAGTGGACGCTGGGGCCTCCCCTCATGTATGAGAACGTAATACGCTGGATGTGGGTATAAACCAGTGGTGTAGGAGAGTGGGATGTTGAAATCTCCTATTAAAGTTATGGTGCTGTGCATATTCCTTATTAATCCATATTAATTCCAGGAAGGGTTTTCCACAATCACTCAGTAGTCATGTTAAGATTAAATGGCCATAATGCTAAATCACAGTATGTGGCCAACCCCCGTATTGCACTGTCTAAATGTTGCTCTTATATATAGTAGTAATTGAGCCAGTCCCCCAGGTTCCTGTCCATAATGAACAGCATCAAAACAGTTTTCTGTTAGAAAAAACACTGCATGGCAAGTGAAAGGAAAGGAACACCACAAGGGGATGGGGCATTTACGCATTATCGTCCACACATACTTCTTCAAGGAATCGCTGCCCGCTTATGGCTGCCGATCAACTAGTGTACGTGAGCCGTCAATGCGACAAATACAATGGCTACAAGACTTGCATCTGAACGTATTATGCGTTTCTTAAGAGGGTTGATACAGTAGAAAGAAACTTTTGTTTCTATTGTTCTCATAATAGCTATCATTCGTATAACAGTATAACCCACACAGGGGTCTAGGCGTCTTAAAAAGAGGCCCAGAGCAGTAATACAGGTTTCATGACAAAAAACGAGGGGTGACATTAAACCCATGGGGACCTCGCTCTTTTGAGTTTTTGTATTGAGTCAGCTGCATAAACCCTCCCCAAAAAGGGAGTGATTATTTTTGCTTGCTCCGCATCCATATGATCAAAAGTAGGTGCATGTGATCCATAGGTTGATATTAGTTAACTGCATTTTCCGTGCAGGTGAGACCAGGGGATATCATTCAGACCAGTAGTGGAACTCATAAGTCTGCATAACCAGCGTTGTTCATAAATGAACAACTTGCTTTCTGATGTTTGAGGTGGTAATTTGTCGATTGCAAACCAAGAGAAAACGTTTTCTGAGTGTCTTATAGTGAGGTAGTGACACATTAGCTTGGTGATTGTCTTTTTGCACCTGAAGGTGTTCCTGTGTTCATTGATTCGGGACCGAATCTTTCAGGTAGTCATGCCAATGTTCTTGAGGTCACATGGGCAGATCTAAACTACGTTGGTGGAATCGCAATTGGTGTACTGCCTCAGGGACCATGGTGTTTTTAGACCCAGGTCGAATTCTTTTGTTTGTTTTGTTAGGGGGCTAATGTTGCAATGCCTGCGCAAAGATAATGACCTACCACTCAGGGCAAGTTCCAGAGTGTATGAATGGTTGGTCTGTGAAAGAGAACATTGGTTTTTGAAGGTTGAGGGGCCTGAGGTTAAGATCTTCCAGTGTTTGGAGACCATTCTCTTCATCTGGTTAGAGTGTGTCTCATATGTTGTGACACAAATGAGATGCTCATTCTTGGTTTTTCCAAAAGTCTGCAGGAGAGATTGTCTCGGGTTGTTCTGAGCTCTTTTTCCGGCTCTTCTGATGATATTGTTCGGATAGCTTTTTGATTTAAGTTTTTTTGTTAGTTTGTTAGAAAATCAGCATGTTGTTCATAGTCACTCTTTTCAGTGCAATTTCTCCTTAGTCTGAGAAATTGGCCCACAAGTAGATTATCCTTCAGTGACTTTGGGTTGAAACTGTCGTACCTTAACAAGTTGTTGCAGTCAGTAGGTTTATAACATACCTCGGTTTTTAGCCAGTTTTCATGTGCCCATTTTTTAAATCAAGAAAAAGTGATTGTTTTCTTATTAGTTGTGATAGGAAATCTCAGAAAATCGCCTCTTGAGTTCAACCACTCGGCGAACTGCAGGACCTCTGATTCGTTACCTCTCCAGATGATCAAAATATCAATATAACATTTCCAGGTTTTTATATTGGTGTTATATGGATTGCTTTTATGATAGATATGTTTTGTCTTGAAGTCATGAACATTGAGACAAGCTATGGTTGGGGCAGAGGTGCTGCCCATAGATGTCCCGTGTGTCTGCAAGAAGTACTAATCCTCAAATTGGATGTAATTTCTAGTGAGGGACATGTGTGCGTAATCCAGCACAAAATCAATGGGTGTGATCAAATCCCATGGTGCTTTTTTAGTAAGGTTTCTAGAACTCTGAGGGAGGCTTCTTGAGGAATACTTGTGCCAACACCTCAACATCAAGAGTTACAAATAGATCAGTGTTCCTTTGTATGCCTCCTTCAGGGAGGAGCAGGATTTTGACGCAAATCCCTGCCTACAGTTCTTTGTAGGTATGGATTTGGCTAAAAACCCATGGGTGGGTTGCAAGGGAACGCCCAGGCACCACTCATGGAACACTCCTTTGACGGAAATTAACGCAGGGCAGTGCACTCTGCTGCATTACGTTGGGTTAAAATCCCACCAGACTTTGCATCTAGACGGTGTTAACAAAGTAATGCAAGTCTGATGCAAATTATTTGTAAATCCGGGTCTATATGCATGAAGGAGTCTATCGGTGTGACCTGGATAATCTGCAGCTTCTGTCACCCGCCTGTTCTCAGCTTCTAAACCTGACTCCTAGCTCCTCTATCTCCCACCCTGAGTTGGCTCACAATCTCTTCATCTCAGCATCAACATTCTATTTATAACATAATAGGTGGTCAGAACGGTCTGACTCCAGATTCTTGTGCACAACAGCACAGACAGAAATCTGCCATACAGACCAAAACAAAAAGAAGTACATAAAACCTCTGGGAGATATATATATATTCACTTAAAAAGCCAAAGGTTACAGGGACATTATAGTTAGGAAATAGAATTGAGAAGACCTTAGAAATTCACTGAAACAATCAAAGGTTACAGGGACGTTATAGTTAGGCTCAGATTTCACTCGTACAAAACCAGTGAAATTCAGCAGTTATAGTTACCTGAGCTAACTATAACTTACGCCCCATAATGCACTGCTTATAACCTCACATATTACATCACTCATGAAATTGACAGTGACATCCCTGATGACATCTCAAATGACATTAATGATGACATCATCCAGTGAGAGTAAGTGTTTTTAAGAGCTTATGGATGTTAAAGATATATACTAACCTACTATAAAAGTCAAATTACTATACTAGTTGTACTACTGATGAGTGATACTATCTCTAACATGTGTGTATCTGTGTGTGAGTGGCTGTATGGGTGTGTGAATGCACACATGAGTGACTGGGTAAGTGAGTGGATTTCTGAGAAGGTCTGTAGGTGTGTGAGTGGATTTTGTTAGTGGTTGTTTGGGTGAGAAAGTGGCAGTGTGAGTGGCTCTATGGGTGGGTAAGTGGATGTGTAGTGACTGGGTGAGTGAGTGGCTGTGTTGTGAGACTGTATGGGTGAGTGAGTGGGTGTGTGAGTGACTGTGTAGGTAAATACGTGAGTGTGTGAGTAGCTGTATGGGTGAGTATGTGGCTGTAAGGTTCACTTGAACCGAGATGGGAGCTCCTCAGAATCTGGGCGATGCACAGAGAGGTCCACCTCTTGACATCCCCAACTCTGATGGTAAACACACAGAGTATTGAGGCGATCAAGCAAGGGAAAGGGAATTAGGGTTGGAACAGCTGGGAATGAGAGACCTGTAGAGAGAGAACACAATATTAATACAATTCCGTTAACAAAGGCAACTCTCAGAGAGCCTCACTAATGTGATCTGTACCTTTAACCAGGTCAACGTTGCCTCTGTTTGTCTCTCTTGAATCAGAAGTGATACCTCTCTCTCTCTGGAAGGGTATACACCTATAACAACAAAGCACAACCACATTACAACTCCATCCCCACAGATTCCTAATAATTCTGTAAACCAATGTCACTCATACATACCCTCTTCTTTCATTCCCAGAAATGATAGTAAGAAGAAGGAAAACAAAAACAAAAGAAAAGGCTGGTTCCAATCCTTGGACAGTGCACGAATATTCCTTGCAAGAAAGCTACTTGATTCCTTGTCCATAAAACGATAAGAGATGCAAGAGAGAACGTTCCACAGTATCAGAGAATAGGAGAACAAATAATGTACTGAATTCGCAAGGCAGATCACTGAAAATTAACTTGCCATTTTCATAACCTTTGATCCTTTAAAAGTCAGAATGATAACCTCCGTGGTTACCAACAGAAAGGAAATACTCCAAAAGCAAAGTCTACATTGAATGTTACAAAACCAAAACACTGGAGCGGAATAAATGTACCTTTCAATCCGGGGCTCCGTAGTTCTTTAGCCCCAAGACATAATTGACGAACAACTGCCACTCTAGCCAGAGTAGCAATGAAGAAAGTGATGGCCGTAATAACTACCTTCCAAGCCGAAGAGTAGAGTGGGTATGTGAGTGCCTCTATGGAAGAGTGAATGGGTATGTGAGTACTGGTATGGGTCTGTGAATGGGTATGTGTGTGGGTGTGTGAGTAGGCGTACGAGAGGCTGTATGGGGTGTGAGTGGTTCTGTGGATGATGTCATCAGTGATGTCGTTTGAGATGTCATCAGTGATGCCATCAGTGATGTCACTGACCACGTCATGAGTGGTGTAATATGTGAGGTCATAACCATTATATTACGGGGCGTAAGTTATAGTTAGCTCAGGTAACAATAACTGCTGAATTTCACTGGTTTGTATGAGTGAAATTTGAGCCTAACTATAACTTCCCTGTAACCTTTGGTTCTTTCAGTGAATTTCTAGGGTTTTTAAATTATATTTCCCATCTATAACGTACCTGCAACCATTGTGTTTTTTAAGTGAATTTCTATGGTTTTTTAACTAGTAGTTGCGTTTGCAGAGTGGTGGTGAAAGGGGGTGGGGGCTTCGACCAGCTCTCAGGAATCCCGCTGTTTGGGACTGTGAGAGGCTGGCCTGGTATATGATGTACACTTATGTAAGTGGACACCCTGCACAAGTCCAGACAACCCTTATGGTGATTTAGGAGGTCTTAGACAACCTTAGAAAGTTCTCTAAGTGGTAGCTGTGGAGAGCAGCCTTCAGGCTTAATCCAGAAGGAGTGTAAAGCAGCTTGTTTTACCAGAATGCAATCTTATAGGTATAGATTAAATGAAAAAGAACCACACAAGGTATCTATAAAAATATGTATTTATTATATAATACTCACTAACATGTTTAGATATCTCCTACCCGGAGATATGCACAATGCACACAATACTTTGCATAGAAATCACATAAATAGCACAGAATACACAGTGGACCCCAGGGGGGGGACCAAATCATTTACTAAGAAAGTGGTATAAGAACCACGACTCATGTCAAGACAATGCCCATAGGACTTAGAAGTGCAGAGGACCCAAGGAACCACCCAAGGTGAGTGACTAGGAGCCCCACGGAGATCGTGTGCAGTGTGGGAACATGATTGCGTTCTCCGTACAAATCAACGTGTAAGTCGTGGTTGCAATTTTAAAGATTAAGGACCGTTCCCAGTGGACGTGAAGAAACCCCGTGGAAGACAGAAGGTTGGAGAGCCACCCCACCGGTGGATACCCTAGTGCCCACGTTACCTACACCAGGGAAGCCGGGTGCATAGGAGTGAAGTGATGTCAGAACTCAGAAACCGCCGTCGAACCCAATGGAGGACTTCAGGAAAATGCCGCTGCTGGAGAAGGAGAAGTGTCCGGAGGAATACGAAGGTGGATTCAAGTTGAAGAGTACCTGCAAGCAGAGGGGACAGAGTCTATGTCACTCAGGAGTGACCCGGAGACCAGGAAGACAAAGGTCCACCCATGTCTGGAGTTGCAGGAGAGTTGACGGTGACCTTGACTCTGCACCTGTGAGGACCAGGTGACTCTGAGGAAGACAAGGAGCCGTGCATGAGCTGTCCCACGTCGGATGTCTAGAGCTGAGGGTTCGGTGTCCATCGGGAGCACCAACAAGCTTTGGCAACTGCAGACAACGTAGAAGTAGAAGCAATGTCGGGACCAGCAAGGTCCACGGGACTCACCACAAGCAGGGGAGTCAGGGCAGGCCCGAAGCAATCAGTGGAGCCCAAAAGAAACAGGTGACCCTCAACAGGACCCACAGACTGGAGGCACTGGAGTCGTAAGAGTACCTCGAGCAGCTCACCAAAAGATGCAGGCCATGGTGCAAACGATATGGTGTGGATGAAGATTCTGGTCACTGGAGATGCTTGAGGTTGGGGCTACTTGGAGCTCGACGATCTTGGTGGAAGGAAGTCAACAAGCCTTTGCAATGGCAAGTTGACGTGGTGCACAGGGGTTCGGTGCCTACGGCTCCCACAAGGGATACTGGCTTCAAACTTGGTGAGAAGGCAGGGCAGGCCTCGAGAGCTGTGGAAATCCACCACCTATGTAGTTGAACCTTTCGGAGTCCGTAGGAGATCAGGATCAGAAGACTGGTCAGCTTAGTTGCGGTGCCTGTAGATGCAGGGAAGTGACTCCTTCACTTCAAGGGAGCTTCCTTCTGGTGTCTTGGATGCCCACATGCCTTAAAAGGTTCCTGTATGGTGCACAGGCACAGACGATGCAGCAGACTGAAAGGGGGACGAAGTCCAGCCCAAACGAAGTCCAGCGAAGTCCAGAGTGTCCAGACGGTAGAAGTTGAAGTGGTGTCTGAATTGAATCGTGTCCCACGATGAATCTAGGGACCCACCCACAGGTAAGCCCTTAAGTACCCTAAGGAAAGGGTTGGGACGATACAAGGTTCCCTCCCAGGGGAGGGAGTGGACAGTGGGGAGGTTACTCCCATGTCCTATGTCCAGTTTCGCGCCAGAGCGGGAGCCAACGGCTTCCAGAGCTGGTTTGAACTGGACTATGCAAGGAGGCACCAAA
Organism: Calotriton arnoldi; assembly: GCA_963921515.1. Taxonomy (NCBI): domain Eukaryota; kingdom Metazoa; phylum Chordata; class Amphibia; order Caudata; family Salamandridae; genus Calotriton; species Calotriton arnoldi. The sequence continues at coordinate 214,193 of CAWUFW010003330.1, forward strand.
TGTGCCACTCATGCAGACTGAGTGGCACTGGCAAGCGCACCCACCCGGCCCCAATACACTAAATCCTGTCTGGGAGGTGGTCACACCTCCCTGAGACAGGATACCTATTGTTCTGCCTTCTCCTGCTCGAGCTTGGCTCAGCAGCAGGAGGGCAGAATCGTGTCTCTGGTCGGCAGCAGCCATGTTGTCCGGGTCTAGAAGACTGGCACCGGGCGCACTGAGAGCTTAACGGAGGGCTCTTCCAGTGCTTGGAATCATACCTCCCACACTGTTTACGGTGTGGGGGTATGATTCCAACATGTTTGATACCAAACATGATTTCGTTGCAGCCAATCTTGAGATGGTCATTGCGTACTTACGCGGTGCCCCTCTAAATGGTATATGGCTGCCTCACTTACAACCCAGGAGAATGGACTCCGTAGGCTGTAGGGGTTTCGTCCTAATGCAGGGGCACTCTCTCACTTAAAACCAATAAGTCACCCCTATAGCAGGCCTTTGCAATCCTGAAGGCAGGGTGCTTGGTTCTAAGTGCAGTGATCGTAGATGTAGGAAACCTATATCTTTCGTAAGTGGTGCTAGCACCAGCTTACACAGGCTGCAATGGCAGGCCTGTAGTTGGAGTTTGAATGGTCTCCCATGGGTGGCATAATACATGGTGCAGCACATGGGGGATCTCTGGGGTACCTATGCCCTGGGTACCTAGGTACCATATACTAGGAACTGATACGGGTACCTCAAAATCCAATCTGGGATGTACCTAAGTACTGAACATATCAATTTAGGGGAGAAAGCAGAGAGATTGGGGTCCTGATTCGCAGGATCTCAGTCAGACTAGTCAAAAACAGCTTAGCACGAGGCAAAAAGTGGGGGTAACCATAAAAGCAGATCCTACTTTCCTACAGGGACTTACTGGAGGTAACAGGAGGGCTTCTTGGCCCCCAAGGTCCCTCAGCATCCAAGGGGACTTCATCCCCGAAACGTTAGTGCGCCAGGAGGAGCGTTTGCAAAATGGTGGAGTAAGGGGGCGTGGCCTCCGAAGACCTCTCAGCAATCTCACTGTGTGGGACTTACTGGAGGTAACAGGAGGGGTAGGTGGCCCCAAAGGACCCTCAGGAGCCAAGGGGACAACTAGAAGTGCGCCAGGAGGTGCCATTTGCAGAGTGGTGGAGAAAGGGGCGGGACCTTGGGCGACAACCCGGGGCAGCTGTTTTTTAAAATTAAACTTTTATTAGGGGACGGCGGTGGCATGACCATTCTTCCTCAGCCGATTTCGGCCCCAGGGCCAGGTCTTTTTGAAATGGGGGACAATTTCGGGGATGGGGCCCATGTGGTCTTCCTCCCCGGGCTGATTTCCCTGGGAGGGGACTGGTCATTAAGTAATGGGGGATTTCAGTCCGGGGACCCATCCCACAGGGCCCTGCCTCCATTCTGGAAGCCCTGGTCTCACCCAGGGCACCCACTGACTTTGGTTGGGGACCACGGGGGAGCCTGAAGGCCCCCGTGGTCCCTGCCAGCTCCCCACCTCCTGCGGGAGCCGGCATTGCTTTCAGACATAGGGAGTTGCTGGAAAGGTAGCTCCCTTTGTCTGAAAGTAATTCTGTCCTGCTTCCAGCAAGCAAGAGGATTTTTTATTTTTTTGGGTCAAAATGTTTTTATTGGTTTTAGTGACAGAACAATACAAAACAAACATTGGCGGGAGACACCAGTACATCTTATAGGCCGAGAGTTACAGAAAGCTAGAGTACCATATTCAGTTTGTGTACTAGGACTCGATCTGCAAAGAATATTCGCTTCATGACCCTCACAGGTCCCCAACGGACAAAGCATGTGTCACAATTCAAGAAGTTCACATTGAAGGTCATGCTAATCTTTGGTACCCGCACCTCCCACCCCCCATCCACCCCCCCCATAAGTCAAAAATAGACACAAATAAACAAACTACGGTATCACGGTCAAAAAGAGTTCGAGCTTGGTTGCGAGTGTGGGCAAGTCTATGGAAACTGGGAGCACCCGAACCCTCAGGGTCCCCCGCTCAAGTCAGGGGAGCCGTCGGAAGCTCTAGATATGGAAGAGATGGAGAGCCCTCAGTCTGGGCCCACATGCAAACAGGGGCAGACCCTCCGATAAATATTCAACCAGAGGAGCCCAAACATAGCCAAACCCCTTCCTCGAGTCCTCCACAATATCCGCCATTCTTTCCATCGCCAGTGCTCGCCATAACCTGGCGTGCCATTGGGTAAGGGAGGGGGCCTCCACCTTCTTCCACGCTGCCGCCACTGCCATCTTGGCCGCCCCTAAGCACAGCCACATCACAGAGTGGTCCCCTTATGTTTGACGTTTCAAGCTGGGATCCCGATTCCCCAGGAGAGTGTGTTCCAGCGTTGCGGGAATCGGGTAGCCCAGAATCAACTTGATTTGGGATAGTATCTCCTTCCAGAAGGGCTTGATGCGTAGACAGTCCCACCAAATGTGCCTGAAGGCCCCCAGTAGCCCACAACCCCTCCAGCATCTATCTGAGGTAGTAGGGAAGATTGTGTGCAGCTTCTGAGGGTGTAAGTACCACTTGTACATAATTTTATAATGGGCTTCTCTTAAAAACATGGATTGATTGTACTTGGGGATGTCCCTATATAGGGAGGACCATTGTTTCCCCTCCAACGGAGTGGTTAAAATTGAGTCCCAGAACCTTTGGTGCCTAGGAGTTGGATGGGATCCTAGAGCCGGTATGAGTGAGTAAAGGAAGGAGATAGTCCCTTTCGTGGAGGCCCCTGATTGCGCAAATTTTTCAATTGGGAGTAAGTCCCTAGTTGCGGCCTGCCGTATCTGCGGTTGTAGGATCCAATGTTTAAGTTGTATGTAGTGGTATTTTTCGGAGGGCTGGAGTTTAAAGGCTCTAACGCAATCCGCAAATGTCAGCAGTTTCCCCTGCTTATAAAGATAAGATATCATGAGGCAGCCACCCCCCTGCCAAGCTTCGAATGGCCCCTCCTGAGGTGCCGGAGGAAACTCAGGGTTGAAATGGATGGGGGTATAGGGGGACGGGAAGGTGGTAAGGGGCGTGGATCTGGCAAGTTCGTCCCAAACCCTCAAGGTGGTAGCCGTAGGGGTACTAATATAGGCGTTTCGTGGTCGATTGTGTTTCTGTTTCCACAAGAGGTCCCAGATCGTCCTGCCCACTATTTGTCGGTCCATGTGGAGCCAGAGTTTTTTCGATTCACGGAGGGACGATTCAGTGATCACTGTAAGTTGAACTGCTCTGTAATACCCCAAGAAGTCCGGCAGGGCCAATCCCCCCTCTTCCCGCGTCCTGGTTATCACTCGGTTGGATAATCGCGCTCTCTGCCCCTGCCATATAAACTTAGTGATCATTTTTTTCAGGTCAGTACAGAGAGTCCGTTCTACTGGGATCGGTAGACCCTGGAAAAGGTACAGCAGCCGAGGGAGAACGTTCATTTTGATGGCGTTGACTCGCCCTATCCAGGAGATATAGGCTGTTCTCCATCTGGCCAGGTCCGCTTGAAGCTGGCGCAGCAAGGGAGGATAATTAGCTCCATAGAGATGCTCTAGCTTGGGAGTGAGTTTGATGCCCAGGTATGTGATGTCTATGTGTGTGGTTTGGAAAGGGGACACTATTTCTATGCTCCGCATGGTCTCCTTACATAGGGTTAAGTTAAGAAGATAGGATTTTCAGAGGTTCACCTTAAACCCCGAGGCCTGTTCATATGAGGCAAGCTCTGATTGAATGGCTGGGAGAGAGGACTGCGGTTTCGTGATTGAGAGCAGCACGTCATCTGTGAAGAGAGAGATCTTGTGCTCATCTGTACTGAACGGGACCCCCCCTATGCCAGGATTGGACTGAATACGTTCCGCTAGAGGCTCGATGCTGAGCGCAAAAAGCAGGGGAGATAGTGGGCACCCCTGCCTAGTTCCCCGGGAAAGATCAAAAGGTTCTGAGGCTACTCCATTCACCAAGACTCGGGATCTCGGAGCGGAATAATTAGCCCGCACCATGCCAATGAAGGTCTCATTGAATCCAAACCGCTTTAGTGTTCGGGTCAGAAAGTCCCAATCGACCCGATCAAAGGCCTTCTCCGCGTCTAGCGAGAGAAGGGCCGCTGGTATTCCTTTCCTCTGCACCTTCTCAATAATGTGCACCACCCTCCGTAGATTGTCATGGGTCTGCCTCCCCCTGATGAAGCCCGCTTGATCCGGCTGGACGAGCAGAGGCATGACGTGCTCTAAGCGCAAGGCCAATATTTTAGAGTATAACTTGGCGTCTAGGTTCAGGAGCGCGATAGGCCTATAAGAGGCGGAACTTGTGGGATCTTTTCCCGGTTTGGGGATGACTGAGATCAGCGCTTCACCCATAGAAGAAGTCACCAGTTGCGTGGTAGCTATATCATTGAAGAGCGTCACTAGGCGGGGGATCAGCTCTGGCGCGAAGGTACGATAGAAGTGGGCATTTAGCCCATCAGGGCCAGGCGCCTTTTGGAGCTTAAGCGTGTCGATCACTTTTTGGACACCCTCAGCTGAAATAGGTCTACTTAAATCTTCGTTCGTGGAGGCCGGGACCTGAGGCAGATCCATAGCCTCTAAGTACAGCTCCTGAACTTCAGCTTCTAACGGGTCTGTGGTATACAGGGCGGGGTAAAATTCTCCAAAGGCTCCTGCTTTCCCCTCTTTGCTTTGCTGGGAGACCCCCTTCATATCTACTATTTTATTTTATTTATTTATTTATTTAAAAGGTTTTATATAGCGCTGGCTCCACCCGGGGGTATCAGAGCGCTTTACATTGGAATGACATAAGTACATGGAATACAAAACAGTGGTATTCAAATGAAGCATTAAGAAACATGGTGGACTAAGAGAACACATTGAATAATATAGCTTGAGTCAATAAAAAGTGCAAAGAAGTGGCTATTTACGAAACAACACATGAATATAGTAATTACGAATTATTAAACTGTATAAAGGAGGTAGAGTCATTATTTTGTGAAGAAGTAAGGGTTAGGGGAGAGAGAAAAAAGGGGGGAGGGTAAGTGTACGAAAGGGGTGGAAGGGGGGGAGTAAAAGGTGAAGAAGGGTAGGGAAGGGGGTGAATAGGTGAGGTCAACACAAGCGGGGTGAGGAGAGGGGGGAAGGCAAGGGTTTCAAAAGGAGGGGAGAGTGTAGCAAGTATGGTAATAGAAGGGTTAAGGACCCCAGTATTTGTTGAGTAGGTGTATTTTGAAGTCTTTTTTGAAACTGGCGCATGAAGGGTTGAGTCGTAGCTCTTTAGGGAGGGCATTCCAGATGCTGGGAGCCTTACCAGAGAAGGAGCGAGATTGTGCGGCTTTCTTTTTTAACAGAGGGGGGACGACGAGGAGGAGAGAGTTGGTACTTCTCATCGGTCGGGTACTGCCCGCTTTATTGAGTTTGTTTGAGAGGTAAAGCGGGGTCTTTTGATGAAGGGCTTTGTACGTAATGCAGGCTATTTTATAGGAGGATCTGCCTTCGATAGGAAGCCATTTAAGGGTCTTAAGCGCAGGCGAGATGTGGTCAGAGCGCTTGAAGTCAGTTGTAAGCCTGGCCGCTAGGTTGAGAACAGATTTGATGGGGGCAAGGTGTACTTTGGGAGATCCAGAGAGTAGGGCGTTGCCATAGTCGAATTTCGAGAGGACTAATGATTGGACAACAGATTTGAAATCTTCCGCTGGAATGAAAGGTTTGATTTTTTTGAGATGTTGGAGCGTGAAAAGTGCTCCTTTTGCTGAGTTTTTTATATGGGAATTGAGCGTTAACTTACTGTCAATGGTGATGCCAAGTGATTTTACTGACTCGGATAAGGAGAGTGAGCAGTTTAGGGCACTAAGGTCGTTGATCCATGTTTGGATGGGGAGTGGGTTGTTTTTAGGAGAGAAAAAAATGATCTCAGTTTTGTTAGGATTGAGTTTGAGATGGTTGGAGTAGAACCAGGTTTGTATATTAGCAAGGGCGGTGTTAAGGTGTAGGACATCTGCGTGGGATTTGATTTTATAGTACAGTTGGGTATCATCGGCATACAGGTGATAGTTAATACCGGCTTGTTTAAGTATGAGGGTAAGGGGTTCCATGAATAGGTTGAAGAGAGCAGGAGAGAGGATAGATCCTTGGGGGACACCGAGGGAGACAGGAGTGGGGCTAGAGAGGCAGCTTTGGATTTTGATTTGCTGGGTTCTGTGTTGGAAATAGGAGGTGAACCAGTTGAGGACAGTTCCATTAAGGCCGAAACGAAGTTTAAGAGTATTGAGTAAGGATGAATGGTTAACTGTATCGAACGCCGCAGAGAGATCGAGCAGAATGAGTAGGCAGGACTCGCCATTATCCAGGGTATGGTGGATGTCATCAACTATATTTAGCAATGCAGTTTCAGTACTGCAGCCTTTACGGAAGCCGGATTGTAGGGGGTCGAGTAGGTTGTAAGTGTCAATGTGTTTATCCAATTGAAGAAGGGCACATTTTTCAAGGGATTTTGAGAGAATGGGGAGGTTTGAGATGGGGCGGAGGTTATTAGGATCGTTAGGGTCGGTCTTAGGGTTTTTAGGAATGGGCGTGACTTGTCCGAGTTGGAGGGAGACAGGGACGCACCCCGAGGAAAGGGAGGAGTTGATGATATTGGTCCAATAAGGGACAATGACGTGTTTAAGATCTTGGACGAGGGTAGACTGGAGAGGGTCTTTTGTGTGAGAGGACGGTTTTAATTTGGACAGGATGTTAAAGACTTCAAGTTTGGAAACTGGGTGGAAATTCTGCCAGGAGGCATTATTTTTGGGCTGTGTTATGTCGGGGAAGGTTTCAGGAGGGGTTGTGGAAAGTTGGTGCGGGGAGGAGGAAGGGGGTAGAAACAGAGGGGAGGGTGTTTGGGTAGTAGCAGGGGTATATTGGGAGTTGGGAGGGATCTGAGTTAACGTGAAGGATTGGTAAATTTTGGCAATTTGTTCGGAGAAAAAGTTAGCAATTTCTTCACATTTGCTAGTGGTGGCCGTCAAATTGAGGGGGGCAGGGGAAGTTTGGTTTCTAACAATGTTGAACAGTTCTCTGGGTCTATTTTTGGCACGGGCGATTTGTGAACGAAAGAAGGATGCTTTTTCAGAGAAAATGTGTTTCTTGTAAGTAGATCTAGCAGTTTGAAGGAGGACGAGATTGGAGGGGGATGGGTGTTGTCTCCAAGTTCTTTCAGCCAGTCTAAGTGCTCGTCTTTCATTGTTGAGGTCTGAGTTAAACCATGATTTGGGCGGGATATTTTTTTGAGTTTTTAGTTTGGGTGGTGCAAGTTGGTCTAAGACCTCGGAGACAGTTTTATTATAGTGCTCAGTGAGCTCATTTGCATTAAGAGAGGGCGGGGTGCAGTAAAGTTGAGCTTGGAGTTTAGCCTCCAGTACACCAGGGGGGATGAGATTAAGGTTTCTGGTTGAAATTTGGGTTTGTTGTTTTTAGAGGGGGCGGGCGGGGCTAAGGGGGAGATCGAGAACAGTATGAGGTGGTGGTCAGACCAATCGATAGGGATGATGTTAGATAGGGATGCCAAATCATTATTTGCAATGATGGCGTCAAGAGTAGCCCCTTTTGAGTGGGTTGGGGAATGGCAGAGTTGTTTGAGGTCGTTAATCTCAAGAAGGTTATTGAGAAGTTTGATAGTGGGGTCCTCGGGCACGTTCCAGTGAAGGTTTAAGTCTCCTAGGAAGAGATTTTTAGAGCTAGAAAGTGATAATTGAGTAAGAAGGTCAGATAGTTCATCAGCAAAGGGAAGAGGTTCACCCGGAGGGTGATAGATGTTGTGTAGTCGTATTGGGGGGGCGCCTTTAATCTTAAGTTCAGCTCCAAGGTATTCAAAGGTAGCGAAGTCTGTGTTTTTGACTAGGAGAGCTGGAATTCGCTTTTAAAGATTATTGCTAATCCACCTCCTATTTTCTTCGGTCGGTCTTTTCTGATGATAGAGTAACCTGGAGGGGAGAGTAAATCAAGGATGGGTGTTGATTGATCATTGAGCCAGGTTTCCGTGAGGAAGGCGATGTCTAAATCTTCACTAAGGATAGTTTCGGAAATTTCGGTCGCATGTCGAACCGCCGAGCGGCAGTTCACAAGCATGCAGGACAGGGGCTTAGGGTTGTTTTTGGGGGGAGGCACGAGTGAATGACGGTAAGTTGAGCGGGGGTCTGGGGGAGCAGGGGGAGGTGAGGGTTCTGCTGGTCCCTATAATAACAGGGATGTTGGAGTGAGTAAAGGCCGCATCCTTAAGTGAGGTCTTTGGTGTGTAGGAGTTGCAGATGCCAGAGAGGTCAGTGGCGGAGTGGTCATTCAAGGTGCGAAGAGGTCTATGTGTACGGTTGTGTAGTGGTATGGTTTTCCAAGGTTTGGGATTTGAGAGTTTTTGGGGACCAGTGCATGGTGGAGTGGACCAAGAGGGGCGGGTTTTGGTGTTAGGGGAGTTGAAGTCTTTGAATTCCTCTCTAAGTCAGGCGAGTTCAGATATCAAGGAAGAGATATTGCGGTCAATGTTGCAAAGTGTTTGAGTTAGAAGGGTGAGGTGGGACGTAGTTGCGGCAGGCGGAGGGGGGAGGTATGTTCTGAGTAGGTTGGGGGAGGGGGACTGTCGTTCAGAGAGGGTGAGAGGTCTGGGGGGGCGAGAAAGGTGTTGAAGCTGAATGGGGGAGGTCTGTGGGGGGAGAGAGGGGAGAAAGGTGCTGAAGCTGGGGGAGAAGGGGAGGTCTGTGGGGGGAGAGGGGGTTTCGGCTGCCGGTGTGGGGGGCATAGGGAAGGACGGGATAGTTAAAGTGGTGTTTGGGGCTGGAGGGGGGGAGGGGGCATGTTCGGAGTTGTTCGGGGGTAGATGTCTGGTGTTCTGAGAGGGTAAGAGGCCTGGGGGATGGAGTGCAGAAGTTGTGGGAGTGTGGGAGGCCTGGGGGGGAAAGAGAGGTGAACTGGCAGTGTGTGGGAGGGACAGGCATGGAGAGGGATGGGATAGTTATATGGGAGGGGGTCGTGATAAGTGGGGAAGAGAGGGAGTAAGGGGTGAGTGGAGAGGCAACATCAGAGTTGGGGGTGGGGGGAATTTCGGAGAGGGGAGAGTAGGGGCAGGAGGGGGTATGGTGGTGTGGGCTAGGAGGGGAGATTGGGGGGAAGGAGAGGGGTTAGAAGTGGAGCTAGGGGACAAAAGGTGACGGTCGTTGGAGAGCATGGGAGTTTGGGAGATGGTGCTAGTGTTTGAGGTGTGTTGGGGGGGGTTCAGGGTTGGGTGCTGGATAGCAAGGCATAGAATGTGATAAATCCTTAAGGTTAGAGATGTTTAGGGGAGGAGGGGTATTCGTCGGGGAGGCAGGAGAGCACAAGGACGTGTCTAGGGCTTGGGGAGTAGAGGGGGGGGAGTAGGTAAGGACAGCTGGTGGGACAGAGTGCTGAAATGATGCTCAAAGATGTTGAGGTTGTGTTCAGAGGCTTGTATGAGGATATTTCCAGTTTTAAAGATGGAGATGTCAATTTCACAGGGAAAGATAGGGGAGGGAGTAGTAGATAGTTTGAAACCGTAAGGAATATTGTTAGATTTAGTGACTGGGAGGTGGCGTAGGAAGGTGCTCTTCCATTTGGAGGGGTGTTTAGAATAGAAAATGTAGTTGGTTTTTATAGGAGACGTGAGGCTGTGGTAGTTATCCACAATTAGTGTTTCAGGATGTCGTATTAGTAATTTATGTTTCAAATTTTTCTTGGCGTTTTTTGAAAGATTGGAAGGGTAGGGAATGGACTAAGAGTTGGGGCCATGTCTGGTGAGGGTGGGGTTAAGGGAGGAGAGAGTGGGGTTGGAATGTGACGCGGGTTTGGGACTTAGGTGGGACATGATGGTCAATATGTAGGAGGAGGGGTGGTGGAGTGATATAGAGCTATTAAGTGTACAACGAGGAGTTAGGGGTTGGAGGTTGAAGTAGGATGGGGGGGTTGTGCAAGAGGGGAGGGGTAAGGAATAAGTAAGAAAGAGCATCACAACAATTAAATCAGCATTATAAAAAAGAAAATACACCAATATTTAGACGTTAGGTATATGTTAAGTAGATGACCGTCAGAGGATTGCGGGCGGTTGCTAAAGGATTGAAGATTTGTCTGTGGGCTCACATGGGAGTCTAGTCTGCGCTGGTATTGAGATAGCTGTTGCGGAGGGGAACTCAGAGACAAAAAAAGAGAATGATGGAGAACCGGGGAGGAGCGTTTTTGGCGCAGCAGGATTTTAGTGAGGGATGGCTGAGAGGTCAGGCCCTATATGAGTGTATGGGAGGAGAGGTTGGTTGCGCATTTGCGGTAGTGGAATAGTGCTCAAAAAACAGTAAACATGGGTAAAAAACATCAATCAACATCGAGTACACCAATGGGAGAGTGCCTAAAAAAGAAAAGCAATTAACATAGGAAAAACAAAAAACGAGTAAACGATAACACGACCAGTATGCGAAGGAATGACCGCCGGAAAAAGAGGGAAGAAATATCGACATACACCTCAATCGCACATGTCCATGACATCAGCGTGGGTCAGGCAATGTCGCAGTCGGACCATCCCTGCAGTCAACCCACAGGACATCAGAGGCAGCGTAGGCTTCGACGGCCGAAAGGCAATCAGGTGAACCCTGGTTTTTGGGGCACATCAGGCCATCGCAGGCCCACTGCTGTGCCAGCAATCAAGGCAGCCACGAGCCCTAAGGAGCTGCGGAGGAAAACCAACAGCCATCCAAGTATTCGCCGCGGAGTGCATGGCCCAGGGGGCTGTCGCAGCAGACCACACAGTCCCTCAGTAGCGCCGGTAATCACAGCCACTCCGCGAAGACGTCGGGGCTGTGGCGGAGCCTTCAGCAGGGGTTGGAGCAGTCAGCGAGCTCTACATAGTCCTGATCCGGGTGGGTATAAGTCTTACCTCAGGAACAATTGGAGGTGTCCTCAGTGGGAAGGGTAGTCAGGAGGGCACAGCAGAGGGTCAGAGGTCCAGAGATGGGCTGAGGGCTGTGTTAAGGCCAGATAACGGTGAGTGAAAGCCCTGTTATATGCTTAATTTAAAGTGCTCTCAGCGGGATGGATCGTCGGCAGGGCACATGCGGAGGTTAGAGATCAGAGATGGGCTAGGGGCTGCGTTGAGGCACAGTGCGATTTGTTAGATCGCAAGATTGTGCGGCCGCAACACAGCGGGGCCCCCAGAACAGCCAGGTGCACGGAGGTTGGAGGCATGACTGGGGAGATCAGGTCACCGCCATTTTGATGAGCACTTCTCAATGGCTGAGGAGATCCGGTCACCGCCATAATAATTTAATCTTCTTAATTTTAATTTAAACTTAATGAGCGCTAATCAATGGCAGCAGATGAGCATCAAAATTGGCCCGCTCCACGTAACTCCGCAGATTGGGCAGCCTCCTGTGTAGAAAAACATGCAGTAGCAAACACTGCGGGGGTCCTCAGACGGCCAGGTGCACGGAGGTTAGTGGCAAGTCAGGGGACACCGCCATCTTGTGAAGCCCTGATCGTCGGCAGTGATTAGGCTCAATTCCTCGTCACTCCACAGAATAGGTGGCAGGCTGCGTTGAGTTGCGGAGCGGGGAGCAGAAGGCCAGATCCCGAGGTCGGGAAACCGCTAAACCCTCGAGAGCGGCCAGGAAACATGTCCATTTAACGCTGGGGCATCGCCATTTTGTGGCGGGTATAGCGGAGGACCGCTAGCGGCAGTAGTGCGGTAGTCCTAGGGAGAAGGAACAGGCAGCGGGCTGTGCGGGTGTAGGGGTGCTGATCTCTTCAGAATCGACCCGGCATAAACTCCGAGGCAGGGGGGTGGGGGAGGGTCACGAAACGCTCCGGACCAGGACCATCAGCGACCCGCGGTGGGAGCAGGAGGCTCGACAGGCCCACTCATAGACCCACTCCGAGGGGAGATGAGGCGAGGCCCACTTAATCAGGCAGAGGCTCGGTCCATCAGGGGAGCAGCGCAGATCGGAGGTGCACACCGCACCGATTCAGCTGGCGAGGTGCTGCACTCTCCGTCCCCTCGAAGAGCACAATCCAGGAGGCGATCAGCAATGAGGAGGACGAGAGGGTCGTCGGACTTCCAGTGGCCTTCCCGGCAAGCAGACCACAGCCCCGAGTGGTCAGAGGTGTAGGCGATGAAGAGGACGAGAGGGTCGTCGGACTTCCAGTGGCCTTCCCAGCAAGCAGACCACTGCCCCGAGTGGTCAGAGGCGTAGGGGATGCCGAACACTCTGCGACTTCGAGGTGCTCGAACCAGGAGGGGAGCGGCAAGGCAGAGGCGGTGAGGGCACGACCGGAATCGGGGAGATCGCCCCGCAGGTGAGCCAAAATAGATTTAGGCACTCACGAGTCTGGTAGTATGGGATGATGGTTGAAGAGGGGGCGATGGCGGGGTTAACAGGGGATGTTGACCGATGTGGTGATCCCCAACCCGGGAGCTCCTACTCGGCGGCCATCTTGGTCTTGCACTATGTGCGTGATGTATTCTTTTTCCTGCCTCACTCTCAGTTGGCGCGCCAGTAGGGTATCCACCTTATTTCCCCCCTCGTAGCTACGGGCCTGCAAACGTAGGAGGGGTTTTTCCACCCCATTAGTGTAAATGGCCTGTAGCTTCCCCTTAATCTGCATAACTTTCATCAGTAATCGGACCAAAGGGTTAGTCTTATGGTCATTTTCGGCATTTCGGAGTTCCCCCTCAAGTAGTAGTTGTTCCCCCTTGCGTTGCTTTTTGAGCGTAGCGTCTAGCTCGATGCACTTCCCTCTGATGACTTCCTTGAAGGCGTCCCAATTATTAGCTAGAGAGGTTTGTGCAGGATCGTTAAGGTCAAAATACTCTGTCATTGCCTTTCTCAGCTCATCCCTAAGAAGACGATCCCTGCAGAGAAAGTTGGGGAAATACCACCTAGCAAGTTTGGAGCATGGGGCGGGCCAGTCCAGGACCAATTCTAGAGGGGCGTGGTCTGAGAGGCAAATCGGGTGGAACTGGCACCCTGATAATGTGTGGAGAAGGGCTTGACTAATGAATGCGTGATCGATCCTGGAGTATGTCCTGTGTGAGTGCGAGAAGAAGGAATAGTCCCGCGGGGTGAGCACCCCTCCAAGCATCCAATAGCCCCAACCCCTGCAGTGCCGCCTTAAGCGATTTGCTAAACACCCCCGTCGCTCTGTGTGAGTGGGTAGTGTCAAGGGATGGGTCCCAAATTAAGTTGAAGTCTCCCAGTAATAGTATGTCGCCTCTGGCGAACCCCTCCAATGAGGCCAAAAAAGGGCTAAAAAAATCATGTTGCCCTGCGTTGGGTGCATAGATCGTGGCAATGGTGCATAATCTTCCCCTTAGTTCACTCCTGACCATTAAGAACCTCCCCTTCTTGTCCGTTTTAGAAGCCTGGTGAAGAAATGGGACGGAGGAGTGAAAAAGAAGAGCCACCCCATTGTGCTTTGTGCATGCCGAGGAGCGAAAAATCTGTGTAAAGGCCCTATGTTTCAGCCGCTGCTCCTCTCTACGTGGGAGGTGTGTTTCCTGCAGGGCAGCTATTTTAATCTGATGGTCTAACAAGAATTTCCAGATCCGTTGCCCCTTGTTGGGGGAGTTAAGGCCCTTCACGTTCGATGTTAAACAATTAACCCCCATTATTTACCATGGGACGTGTCTGCTTGCCTCTCTGAGCCCCTGAGATCGTTGTCCTCTCCCCCTCCCCCTACCCCCTCCCCCCACCAAACCTTTGTAGAGTTAGCGCAAAATGTACCGTGATACCAAAACAAATTCAACAGAAACAAATACAAACCATAACTTTGAGCTCTGGGGTTCTCAATCTCCGAAGAGAACCTCATCTTGAGCGTTACCGGGGCGACCAAATTCCGCCTCCACGGCCCATATAACATCTACTTGGCACAAATGTAGCATTAGCCATCGAACTCTTTAAACAACAATGATAGCTTCCATCTCTTATCTTCAAACCCCTCAGCCCCATCGTGAGAGCCAGATTGGCTGGAGACTGCCATGTATGAGCCCAGGCCCCTTGTAGAGTCCTGCCTCCCTCGAGCCACCCTGGGCCACACGGGCAATACATTCCCGGCTCGCACAACAAGTCTGTGTCTGCGTCAACCCGTCGTGTTCTTGCCGGCTCTTTTCTGCTGCAACCAGGGACCCCCTCCATGTTTCTTCAATCTCGCTTCAGCTCCCACGTCTCTTGTGTCCGCCGCCTGTGTTGATGCGGGTACGTCGATCCCCAAAATGGCCACCGTCTCTTCCAATTCCGTACAGTGATAGTTCTTATTGTCCATCGAAAAAGCCAGGCCAAAAGAGTAGGTCCAGTGGTATTTCAGCTTGCGTTCTCTCAAAGCTGCCATGACCGGTCTGAACTGCTGGGACGAGCCAGTGTGGCTTGGGCCACGTCTTGAAACAGCGAGCAGGACACATTCTGGAACGACACTTTGTCAGGGGCCCGTGCTTTCTGGAGGACCAGCTCTTTGGTCTTGAAGGAGCTGAATTTCGCCAGCATATCCCTAGGCTTCCTGGAGTCCCCTGGTGCTCGCGGCCCCACCCTGTGAACTCTCTCCAGTCGGACCTCCGGTCCTGTTTCTCCCAGCACCGCCGAGAAGAGTCCCACCATAAAAGCTTCCAGATCTGGGCCCTCGCATCCCTCCTCTAGGCCCCTCACAGGAATATTATCCCGGCAGGAGCGGTTCTCAAGGTCTTTACATCTGAGCACCGTGGCTTTCAGCTGAACATGCAGGTCACCAGATTGGGCCTCCAAAGGTTGCACTCGGTCAGCCAGCTCCTGGTATTTTGCCTCGAGGTCAAGAGCGCGGGCCCCGATCGAGTTGACATCTGCTTGTAGTGCCACCAGTCGGCCTCCCATCTCAGCCTTGAATGCATCAAAGAAGGCCCCCATATCAGCCTTGATATCATCTCTCAGCTCTTTTTAAAACTCTCTCAGCGAGTTCATCAGGTCTTCCTGTGTGGGCGCCATGCTTCCCCCGGGCCGAGCTGCCTCCTCACTGTCTGTCCCCTTGTTAGCTTGGGTGAAGAAGCTGGAGACCTTTGCGGACTGCACCTTTTTAGGTGGCATAGGGACCCGTGCCCTCTGTTAGCTCGGGGCCTCCCCGCGGCAGGAATGATCGGGGGCCCCGTGGGATCTGCACCGGCACCTCGATTCTACCCCACAGATTTGCTCTAGGGCCCTCCCTGCGCTGTGCAGCAGACGTTCGATGCCGCTGTATCAGGGCTTTGCTGGGTCTGGAGTCCTCTCTAGCGGGTAGACCAGGTGCTCAGCTTGGGTACTTTGTGGCTACCTGAAGCCTCCAGCCGCAGGCTCCATCACGAGGCTGCATTCAGGTGCCTGGCCGACGCCATGTTGAGGCCAGGCACGCGTTCCCAGGGACCTGCTGCCGTTCTCTCAATGGCTCCTTGTTTCTCTCATGTGGGGTGAATCTCCCCGGGGTCGGCCCTGGCCCCACGCGGCACCCGCTCCCCACCTGGAGGTCTCCACATCAAGGGCGTATCTCTCCTCAAGGCCTCGTGAGGTCTTCCTGCAATGGCGCCTCAGTTCCGTTCCGCACTCAGTCTCTAGCACCCTCCCTGCGTGGGGCCGCAGAAGCACAGTACCTATATGCCTGGGCTGTGCTGGGACCGGAGCCCTCTCAGGCGTGTTGTCAGGGCACGTGACTGGGCGCTCTGTGGCGACCAGAAGCCTCCAGCCGGAGGCCCTGTCACGAGGCTGCTTTCAGGTGCCTGACCGACGCCATTTTGAGGTCAGGCACCGCATTCCCGGGGCTTCTCTATCGATCCCTTGGCGGTCCGGGGGGCCCCCCCGCACCTCCTCGCTCCTTAACTGTGAGGCGATTCACCCCAGGGCCGGCCCCCGCTCCGCATGGGGTTCCGATTCTCACCCGGGAGTCTCCGCAGCGGGATCGCGTCTCCTCTCGCGGGCGCCGAGGCAGCAGAGCGTGTCCCACCATCTTCAATGCCGACTCCCGGGGCCGTTAGTGTGGCATCATAGGAGCCCCCGGGCGTCCATAGATATGGGCCTCTCGTGCGCCCGTTATTTGCGCTCGGGACCGCAGGGCTCACCACTGTGCTTCGTCGCGATGATGGCCGCCATCTTGGCTCGATCCGCGCGGCTCCCGGCTCCAAATTTCTACGATGCAGCTCGCATCGCAACGGTCTCGGATACTTCAGCCGGGGAGCCCCCACTCATCTGGGTGTCCAAGTGGCTCGGGCGCCCCGCTTCTTAGGATGTAAGTGTCTCAAATTAAGCTAATGTGGCTGGGCCTGGAGCGGAGCCGATCGGAGTTACGTCCGGTCGGCCATGATGGTTGGCCACCAGCAAGAGCATTTTTAATGCTCTCGCTTGCTGTAAGCGGAGCGTTTGCTGTGGCTTGGCGGGGGCGGTAAAGCTCCAGCCAAGCCACAGCAAACAGCTATGTCTCCGGTGAGGACACCCCTGGACAGAGCAGGAGTTGGCCCTGGTGGGTGGTTGTCCACAGGGCCATGTGTGGCTCCAGGAGGGGGGCCGCGCGGGCCCCCTCCTTTCTTGGATTTTGCCCCAGGGAGGTGGTGGTCCTTGGAGCTGAGTGAGGTCCACGCGGCACCCCCACATTCAATTTAAGAAAAGTCCCTGGGAGGTTGCCATCTCCAGGGCTGTGGGGGACCACTTGGGCCCCCCTTGTTACTATTGTTTGCCTCACAGAGGTGTCTGTCCCCAAGGCTGCAGGGGGACCCATGCGGCCTCCTGCATTCTATTTTACTAAAGCCCCAGGGAGGTGTCAGTCCCCGGGGCTGGGGAGCCCCCCCCTCATTCAATGTTACAAAGCCCCGGTGAGGTGGCAGTCCCATGGAATGTGGGGGGGCCATGCGGGCTCCCCCGCATTAATTTACTATTCTTTGGCCTGGGGAGGTGGCAGTCTCTGGGGTCCGTGTGGCCCCCCTCGTTCAATGTTACAAAGCCCTGGGGAGCTGGCGGTCCCCGGGAATGTGGGGGGTCCATTAGGTCTCCGCACTCAATGGAAAAAAGCCCCATGGAGGTGGCGGTCCCTGGGGCTGTGGGGGGGCACGCGGGACCCCCCGCATTGTTACCATTGTTTGCCCCGGGGAGGTGGTTGTCCCCAGGGCAGCGGGGGGGGGGCCGTACAGCGCTCCACATTAACCTACCATTCTTTGGCCCAGGGAGGTGGCGGGGAGGGCCAACCCCGGGAAGGTGGCAGTACCCAGGGATGCAGGGGGTCCATGATGCCCCCGCACTCAATGTAAAGAAAGCCCCAGGTAGGTGGCAGTCTCCGAGGCTGTGAGGGGCCGTGTGGACCCCCGCATTGTTACCATTGTTTGCCTGGGGGAGGGTGGGGGCCCTGGGGCTGCGGGGGGCATGCGGGCCCCCGCATTAATTTACCATTCTTTGGCCAGGGGAGGTGGCGGTCTCCAGGGCACAGGCGGGCCTGCCCCTGGGAGGTGGCTGTCCCCGGGGCTGCTGGGGGACCATG
Source organism: Calotriton arnoldi (assembly GCA_963921515.1). Lineage (NCBI taxonomy): Eukaryota > Metazoa > Chordata > Amphibia > Caudata > Salamandridae > Calotriton > Calotriton arnoldi. Next base: position 231,677 of record CAWUFW010003330.1, read on the forward strand.
GGCTTCCCGCATTATTTATTAAACAGTTGCCCCAAGGAGGTGGCGGTTCGAGGGTGTGAGTGGTGCCCCGTGGGCACCCTCGCATAATTAAAGATCAGTGCCCCCCGTATTTGGCCTACCTGGGGGGCTTCCTTAAAAAGAAGCTTGGGAGTCCGCGCTTCTTTTTTATTTCAATTTTGGCACGAATCCGCAATCCACCCGCAACTTTGCGGCAAAATTGACCTGAAAATATATTTTTAACTACCAGCGGCGTCCCTGTCAGTGCATTCCTACCCTACCTCCTTTTGTTTATATTTTACATGTTTTGTGTCCCCAGATGGCTGCCAACACTTCCTGGTTGAAGTTTTGGCAGCCAATCAGATTTTAACATGGGGATTGCTGGATCCGTGGGTAATCCGAGTCCCTATATAGACAAATTTGTTTTTCAGTTAATAGTTCCCAAACTACTGAACGGATTTGCAGCAAATCATAAAAAGCACGATTTGAGTACCAAAAGCTAGCTTTCTACCAAATTTGCTGTAATTCCGTCCAGCGGTTGAGGCTGTAGTCGTGTCTAAAGGTCATATGGGAATTAACATGGGGAAAACGCATTTTGGGACCCCTCCCCCCTTTTTCTCAGCCCCCGCTACACAAAATACCCCGAAACTTTCTAGACACCATCTGAAATAACTGGCACATTTTTGGGGAAAATGTTATGAAGATTTATCAACCCCCGCCAAAGATATAAGCAACTGAAAATCACATTTAACTACCTACTGGCGACCGCCAGTAGGTAATGTATATGTATATATATATATATATATATATATATATGTGTGTGTGTGTGTGTGTATGTATATATATATATATATATGTATATACACATATGTGTGTATATATGTATATATAGATGATATACATATATGTGTGTGTATATATATGTGTATATATATATATATATGTGTATATATGCCAATTGAAAGATTCCAAAAATTGAAGGTACCTCACACGGCGTGTGTTCATTCTTTTATTCAGCAGGACAGCATTTCACACAACTTCGGAAACACAGTTTGAGTTGAATTCAATATGCCATTCGAAATCCCAACGCGTTTCGGGCGTCCTCGCCCTTCATCACAGGAAATGGCTCTGGCGGAAATGCGGCAGCATAATTACTCGTGCTTTTTATGTTGTTAAAGTCCCGCCCACATGGCGTGTTGCATCAGTGCATTATGGTTACTGTAGTTTTTCAATGCTGTTTCCCAAAATAGGTGCAGCTGCTTGGTTTCCTTCATAGGATTAAAGCCACAGTGGATAACTGCGTAATCACATAGTTGCTGGCATGCTCTTTGAGAGTCCTGCAAAATTCACACGCCGTTCTTCTAGGCAACGTTCTAGTGACACAACCAGACCTGCTCGTCCGCAGTGGGGTACCTTCGCGACCTGGGAAGGCCGCTACATATGCCAATCGAAAGATTCCCAAAATTGAAGGTACCTCACACGGCGTGTGTTCATTCTTTTATTCAGCAGGACAGCATTTCACACAACTTCGGAAACACAGTTTGAGTTGAATTCAATATGCCATTCGAAATCCCAACGCGTTTCGGGCGTCCTCACCCTTCATCATAGGAAATGGCTCTGGCGGAAATGCGGCAGCATAATTACTCGTGCTTTTTATGTTGTTAAAGTCCCGCCCACATGGCGTGTTGCATCAGTGCATTATGGTTACTGTAGTTTTTCAATGCTGTTTCCCAAAATAGGTGCCGCTGCTTGGTTTCCTTCATAGGATTAAAGCCACAGTGGATAACTGCGTAATCACATAGTTGCTGGCATGCTCTGTAAGAGTCCTGCAAAATTCACACGCCGTTCTTCTCGGCAACGTTCTAGTGATGCAACCAGACCTGCTCGTCCGCAGTGGGGTACCTTCGCGACCTGGGAAGGCCACTACGTATGCCAATCGAAAGATTCCCAAAATTGAAGGTACCTCACACGGCGTGTGTTCATTCTTTTATTCAGCAGGACAGCATTTCACACAACTTCGGAAACACAGTTTGGTTGAATTCAATATGCCATTCGAAATCCCAACGCGTTTCGGGCGTCCTCGCCCTTCATCACAGGAAATGGCTCTGGCGGAAATGCGGCAGCATAATTACTCGTGCTTTTTATGTTGTTAAAGTCCCGCCCACATGGCGTGTTGCATCAGTGCATTATGGTTACTGTAGTTTTTCAATGCTGTTTCCCAAAATAGGTGCCGCTGCTTGGTTTCCTTCATAGGATTAAAGCCACAGTGGATAACTGCCTAATCACATAGTTGCTGGCATGCTCTGTAAGAGTCCTGCAAAATTCACACGCCGTTCTTCTCAGCAACGTTCTAGTGACGCAACCAGACCTGCTCGTCCGCAGTGGGGTACCTTCGCGACCTGGGAAGGCCGCTACATATGCCAATCGAAAGATTCCCAAAATTGAAGGTACCTCACACGGCGTGTGTTCATTCTTTTATTCAGCAGGACAGCATTTCACACAACTTCGGAAACACAGTTTGAGTTGAATTCAATATGCCATTCGAAATCCCAACGCATTTCGGGCGTCCTCGCCCTTCATCACAGGAAATGGCTCTGGCGGAAATGCGGCAGCATAATTACTCGTGCTTTTTATGTTGTTAAAGTCCCGCCCACATGGTGTGTTGCATCAGTGCATTATGGTTACTGTAGTTTTTCAATGCTGTTTCCCAAAATAGGTGCCACTGCTTGGTTTCCTTCATAGGATTAAAGCCACAGTGGATAACTGCGTAATCACATAGTTGCTGGCATGCTCTGTAAGAGTCCTGCAAAATTCACACGCCGTTCTTCTCGGCAACGTTCTAGTGACGCAACCAGACCTGCTCGTCCGCAGTGGGGTACCTTCGCGACCTGGGAAGGCCGCTACATATGCCAATCGAAAGATTCCCAAAATTGAAGGTACCTCACGCACTCATCATTAATTGCATTGCACATGTTTCAGTGATATTATCTATGATGTAATAATGTCATGAGTGGTGTAATATGTGGAGTAATTAGCAGTGCTTGGAGAGGGTGCGAGTTATAGTAACCTTAGGGCTTAAGTTATATTTATCTCAATTAACTATAACTGGTGAGTTTGTGTTTTTTTTTAGTTCAGAATGTTACATTGTCATCTAGCAATAATGTTACTTTCACCTTTGTTTTTTTTCCCAATGAATTTCTGTTTTTTTTTAAACATAAAGTGATATTTTAATACCATATGTAAAGCCAACCCCCTTCGCCTGCGGCCCTGCAGCGAACTCCTTACAGGCAAGCAAACCCATGCTGCACACGCCCTTACAGGCCAGTGGGCCCCCGTCACCAAGCCCAAATGGGCCTGAGGACTCAACCCCCAGGGCCATATTTTAACTATAGGGGAGGAAGCGCATGGCCCCCCTTCCTGAGCCTTAAGAGGCCCCGGGAACCCCATTCCCCAGGGCCATATTTTAATTATAGGTGAAGGGGTCATGTGCCCCACTGCCTCAGCCTTAAAAGGACCTCGGGACCTCATCCCCGGGGCCAATAACTTTTAAAGGGGAGGGGAGCGACTGGCTCCTCTCCCCAAGCCTGAGTGGGCCCCGTGGACCCCATCCCCTGGGACTGAATGGTATAAAAAAGGGGAGGGGGCCACACAGCACCCCTCCCTGAGCCTTATTAGGCCCCAGGGACCCGATCCTCCTAGGCCCCTTGCCATAGTAAAGGGGAGGGGGCCACGAAGTCTCCCTCCCCAAGCCCTATTAGGTGCCGGGGACCCCATCCCCTGGGGCCAAATGCCCCACTCTCCGAGCCTATTGTGGCCCTGGTGACCCCATCCATGGGGCCTCTCTTAATTATAGGTGAGTGCTGTAGTGCCCACCTGGGGCATCCACCAAGCAGCAAGTTGGGGGCCATGGGTGGAGCCTCAGAGCCCCTGCGACCCCAGGACGGCTCCCTGTATACTACGGGAGTCTTCATTGCTCCCACCAGGTGGGAGAAGCTGCTTATGCTTACTCCCACCGGAACAGGAGCAATTTGTGTTTCCCTGCCCATAGGAGTGTGAGCAATGAAACAGAAGTCTGCTCCCACCCGGCGGGAGCATTTTAAAATCTCCTGCCTAGTGGGAGCAGACTTGCCTTCCCTGCCTGCGCTCCTGCAGGCAGGGAAGGCATGTTTGCTCCCACCCAGTGGGAGATTTGAAAATGCTTCCGCCGGGTGGGAGGAAAACACTTGTTTTCCTGCCCGCACTGTTGCGGTTAGGGAAACTACTCTGTCCCGGGGGTGGACTCCTCGGGACAGAATAATTGAGCCAGCCTCGAGTGATAGGGTCCCCGGGGCCTTGGCAGGCTCAGGGAGGGGGGCTGTGCAGCCCCCTCCCTTTAAAGCTAAGTTTGGCTCCAGGGGATGGGTCCCCGGGACCTTTTAAGGCTCGAGGAGGGGGGCTGCGTGGTCCTTCATTTCTCAAAAACTACTGAACGGATTTACACCAAATTATAAAAAGCACGTTTTCTGGATCAAGATCTAGTTTCCTGCAAAATTGGGTGTAATTCAAGTAAGCAATTTTTGCACTAGCGCTGTCAGATAAGCCTTGTCAAAGCCAATAGGTCTCGCCTATGCAAGAGCTATTGGCTTTGCCAATATGTTTTTGCAATGTTGTACACCAGAGTGGCTGCTGTTCAGCAGGGCTGAACATTAGTGGAGTAAAGGAGAGTGGCGGAGAGTGGAGTGTCGTAGAGTGGAGTGTTATGGGGTGGCGTAGAGTGGCGTCCAATAGAGTTGAGTGGCTTGGAGAGGAGTGAAGTGGAGTGTCATCGAGTATTGTACAGTGTTGTGGAGTGTCGTGAAGGGAGTAGAGTGTCGTAGACTGGAAGGGCGTAGAGTTAAGTGCCGTAGAGTGGAGTAAAGTGTCAGAGTTTAGTAGAGTGTCGTAGAGTGGAGTGGCATAGAGTGTTGTGGAGTAGCGTAGAGCAGAGTGGGGTGGCATAGAGGGTTTTTCCTGGAGTGGAGAAGAGTGCTGTAGAGTAGAGTAGCATAGAGAGGAGAAGATTGTCATAGAGTGGAGTGGCATAGAGTGGAGTAGAGTGGAGTAGAATGTCATTGATTAGAGTCAAGTAAAGTGGCATGGAGTGGCATAGAGGGAGTTGCACAAAGCGTCGAAGATTGGAGTAGTGTCGTAGAGTGGCATAGAGTGGAGCAGAGTGCTGTAGAGTGAAGTGGAGTAGAGTGTCAGTGGAGTGGACTTTAATGGAGTAGAGCATCATAAAGTGGAGTATCTTGGAGTGTCGTAGAGTATAGTGAAGTAGAGTGGCCTAGAGTGAAGTGGCATAAAGTACAGTGGTGCAGAATAGGTTGGCGTAGTGTGCAGTGGCGCAGAGTGCATTGGCTTTGAGTAAAGTGGTGTAGACTGCAGTGACTTAGAGTAGCATAGAATGCAGTGGCATAGAGTAGGGCAGTGCAGAGTAGATTGCAGTAGCGTACAACTAGAGTGAATTGGCGCAGAGTGGTGTAGAGTGGAGTGGTGCAGGGTAAAGTGGAGTAGTGCATGGTAGAGTGCAGAATTGTAGAGTAGCGTAGAGTGTAGTAGCGTACAGTGAAGAGGTGTAGAGGGCAGTAGAATTGAGTGGTGCAGAGTAGAGTGCAGTCATACAGAGTAGAGTGTCAGAGTGCAGGGTTGTAGAATGTTGCAGAGTAGAGTGGTGCAGAGAGCAGTGACGTGGAGTACAGTGGTGCAGAGTAGAATAGAGTGACGTAGCCTGCAGTGGCGTAGAGTACAGTGGCATAGAGTAGAATGTTGTAGAGTATAGTGGTGCAAAGTGCAGTGGTGCAGAGTAGCTGGTGCAGCAGCATAGGGTGCATTGGTTTTGAGTAAAGTGGTGTAGAGTGAATTGGTGCAGAGTGCAGTGGTTTAAAGTACAGTGGCATAGCATTGGCTGCAGAGACGTAGCGTGCAGTGGCGTAGAGTGGAGGAGAGTGGCGTAGAGTGCATTGGCAGAGAATGCACTGGTATAGAGTAGATTGCTTCAGAGTAGAGTGGTGTAGGGTAGAATATAATGGTACAGGGTAGAGTGGAGTGGCATAGAGTAGAGTGGTGTAGAGTAGAGTGGTGCAGTATTGAGTGCAGATGTGTAGAGTGGTGTAGAGTGCAGCGGCATAGAGTAGATTGTTTCAGAATAGAGTAAAGTGGTGTAGAGTGGAGTGGTGCAGGGAAGTGTTGAGTGGTATAGAGTAGTGGCGTAGAGTGTATTGGCATACAGTGCAGTGTTGAAGAGTGAAATGGCGTACAGTGTAGTGGTGTGGCCTAGGCTGGAGTGGTGTAGAATGCAGTAGCGAAGAGTGCAGTGGCGAAGAGTGCAGCTGTGCATTGTAGAGTGGGGTAGAGTGCACTGGCATAGAGTTGAGTGGTGCAGAGTAGAGATGGGTAGAGTGAATTGGCTTAGTGTGCAGTGTCATAGAGTGCAGTGGTGCACAGTAGAATAGATTGGCGTAGAGTGCATTGGCATAGAGTGCAGTAGAGTGGTGCAGAGTAGAGTGCAGTGGCATAGAGTAAAGTGGTGCAGAGTGGAGTTGCATAGAGCAGAATGGCATAGAGTTCAGTGGCAGAGAATGCAGTCCTGCAAAGTAGAGCTTCGTAGAGTGCAGTGGTGTAGAGTAGAGTGGTGTAGAGTGCAGTGGTTTAGAGTGGTGCAGAATAAAGTAACAGAGTGCACGGTGTAGAGTGGAGTGGCGTAGAGTAGAGTATAGTGGTGTACAGTGCAGTGGTGCAGAGTACATTGGCATAGAGTACAGTGTGTAGAGTGTAATGGTTTTGAGTAAAGTGGTGTAGAGAGCATTGGTGTAGATTGCATTGGCATAGAGTACAGCGGTGTAGAACAGAGTGGCGTAGTGTGGCCTGGCGTAGTGTGAAGTGTCGCAGAGTGGAATAAAGTGGCATAGACTGCTGCAGCATAGAGTAGATTGTTTGAGTAGAGTGAAATGGCAGTGTCATAGAGTAGAGGGTCATAGACTGCAGTGGTGCAGAGTAGATTAGAGTGGCTTAGAGTGGATTGGCATAGAGTGCAATGGCGATGAGTACAATGGCGTAGAGTGGAACAATGTAGAGTAGAGTGGCGTAGAGTTCAGTGGTGGAGAGAGAAGTGTTGCAGAGTAGAGTGACGTAGAGTCAAGTGGCATAGAGTGGAGTGCTGCAGGGTAGAGTGCAGAATTGTAGAGTAGCGTAGAGTGTAGTAGCGTACAGTGAAGAGGTGTAGAGGGCAGTAGAATTGAGTGGTGCAGAGTAGAGTGCAGTCATACAGAGCAGAGTGTCAGAGTGCAGGGTTGTAGAATGTTGCAGAGTAGAGTGGTGCAGAGAGCAGTGACGTGGAGTACAGTGGTGCAGAGTAGAATAGAGTGACGTAGCCTGCAGTGACGTAGAGTACAGTGGCATAGAGTAGAATGTTGTAGAGTATAGTGGTGCAAAGTGCAGTGGTGCAGAGTAGCTGGTGCAGTGGCATAGGGTGCATTGGTTTTGAGTAAAGTGGTGTAGAGTGAATTGGTGCAGAGTGCAGTGGTTTAAAGTACAGTGGCATAGCATTGGCTGCAGAGATGTAGAGTGCAGTGGCGTAGAGTGGAGGAGAGTGGCATAGAGTGCATTGGCAGAGAATGCACTGGTATAGAGTAGATTGCTTCAGAGTAGAGTGGCGTAGGGTAGAATATAATGGTACAGGGTAGAGTGGAGTGGCATAGAGTAGAGTGGTGTAGAGTAGAGTGGTGCAGTATTGAGTGCAGATGTGTAGAGTGGTGTAGAGTGCAGCGGCATAGAGTAGATTGTTTCAGAATAGAGTAAAGTGGTGTAGAGTGGAGTGGTGCAGGGAAGTGTTGAGTGGTATAGAGTAGTGGCGTAGAGTGTATTGGCATACAGTGCAGTGTTGAAGAGTGAAATGGCGTACAGTGTGGTGGTGTGGCCTAGGCTGGAGTGGTGTAGAATGCAGTAGCGAAGAGTGCAGTGGCGAAGAGTGCAGCTGTGCATTGTAGATTGGGGTAGAGTGCACTGGCATAGAGTAGAGTGGTGCAGAGTAGAGATGGGTAGAGTGAATTGGCTTAGTGTGCAGTGTCATAGAGTGCAGTGGTGCACAGTAGATTAGATTGGCGTAGAGTGCATTGGCATAGAGTGCAGTAGAGTGGTGCAGAGTAGAGTGCAGTGGCATAGAGTAAAGTGGTGCAGAGTGGAGTTGCATAGAGCAGAATGGCATAGAGTTCAGTGGCAGAGAATGCAGTCCTGCAAAGTAGAGCTTCGTAGAGTGCAGTGGTGTAGAGTGCATCGGTGTAGAGTGCAGTGGTTTAGAGTGGTGCAGAATAAAGTAACAGAGTGCACGGGTGTAGAGTGGAGTGGCGTAGAGTAGAGTATAGTGGTGTACAGTGCAGTGGTGCAGAGTACTTTGGCATAGAGTACAGTGTGTAGAGTGTAATGGTTTTGAGTAAAGTGGTGTAGAGAGCATTGGTGTAGATTGCATTGGCATAGAGTACAGCGGTGTAGAACAGAGTGGCGTAGTGTGGCCTGGCGTAGTGTGAAGTGTCGCAGAGTGGAATAAAGTGGCATAGACTGCTGCAGCATAGAGTAGATTGTTTCAGAGTAGAGTGAAATGGCAGTAGCATAGAGTATAGGGTCATAGACTGCAGTGGTGCAGAGTAGATTAGAGTGGCTTAGAGTGGATTGGCATAGAGTGCAATGGCGATGAGTACAATGGCGTAGAGTGGAACAATGTAGAGTAGAGTGGCGTAGAGTTCAGTGGTGGAGAGAGAAGTGTTGCAGAGTAGAGTGACGTAGAGTCAAGTGGCATAGAGTGGAGTGGTGCAGGGTAGAGTGCAGTGACATAGAGCAGAGTGATGCACAGTAGAGTGGTGTAGAGTTCATTGGCATAAAGTAGAGTAGTGCAGTGGCGTAGAGTGCCGTGGCATAGAGTGCAGTGGTGCAGAGTGCAGTAGTGGAAAGTGGTGCAGAGTAGAGTGGTGCAGAGAGCAGTGATGTAGAGTACAGTGGTGCAGAGTAGAATAGAGTTGTGTAGATTGAAGTAATGTAGAGCGCAATGGTGTAGAGTGACGTCGCGTGCGTGCTGCATTTTTAGTAAAGTTTGATCTGAAACAGTCTACTCTACGCCACTGCAAACAAAAAAGTTATTTCCTCTGGAAACGCTGTCCTAACTATGACTATCCAGTGGCTACTGCCACTGGGTAATAAATATATATAGGTGGGTGGTGGTATATTTTTCTCCTCACTTGCCCAAGCAAGGGGCTATTAGCTTGCTTCCCCCGCCTTGGTCAAGAGAACTACATTTCTCCCCTCACAGCTTTGAAAAGAGGATCCTACTGCTGCCCTTGGGTAAGGCTAGGGTAAGAAATTAGATACTTGGCAATGAATGTGAAGGGAATTTTATAACCTCACAGCTTTACCATTTATAAGAGGGTACTGGAACCCACCCACTTTGACTAAGAATGGAAGCGGTTATTTTTGTGTTGCACCTGTGTTAACCAGCGAAGAGTGGGGTCATTTAACCAAGTGCAGAGGTGGCATTTCAGCCTTACGCTCCCCCACCTTGACCAAGGGTAGAGGAAGTTTAATACAGTTTCATACCCTCCTACCATTGCTAAAGGTGACGGTCACTCTATACCCTCGCCTTTCTCTGGGGCGAGGGTTTTTAAGAAAAACTATTTTGATGTTCATGAACTTCAGAGAGGATGAAAAATAAATGGCCTTAGCGAGAGTTATTACATCTCCCTGCTTTGCCCAGGAGCAGGGGGTGTAATGAAGTTTCATACCCTAGAGCTCGGGGCAAGGGTACCAGGCCTGGGTGTAGGAAGTGTGGGGGATGCGGTGATATATCCTCCCAGATTTTGTAGTAGGGGGGACACAGGGACAAGGGTAGGGGGGAAGAGGGGACAAAAGAATTTCCACTCTCTCTTCAGTCAGTCGCAGGGCCATTGGCATGTCAAAGCACTACCTACAATGCCCCTGCACTTTACCTGTGACCTTCCCTTTTTATTATGCTGCAAATCTCCAGGAATTTTTTCTCACCTCGCCCTCGCTGCCACATCTGCCTGCAGTCTGCACTTCCAGGACAAAGGAAGAGAGGCAGTTTGTTGAATGCTGTCTGCATTCTGCCCCTTCTCAGCCTCGACCCTACCTTATTTGACTGTTTCACAGTACGCAATTCAGCCACTCAAAGGCTAATAGGCTAATATTTTATTTTGAGCAGTTGAACCTCGCCCTGGAACATAAGAACAATTAGTATCAGACATAGTCTCAGCACACATCTTGCATAATGTTGTGTGTCAGATGTGCTGGTCTGTCCTCGTATATAGACAAATAATTTAAATAGCACTATTTTGTCTTATTTCTTTTGTAGCACTACTCACAATCCAGGGTGTCAAAGCGCTTTACATCACACATACACAATATACATCGACAATAAATCATATGTGTGTCAATCAATTTACAGGATGTGTTACATAAGATAGTGAGAATTACAAAGTGTAGGGGTCACATGCCCTTTCCTTCATAGCTCACTGTGCTATTTTAGAAGGATTACAATTTATAAACTGCAAGAAACTAAAGGATCTCTGTGTTGAAAGCAATAACCCACTTACCCATCTACATAAAATGAAAATCTGTCATCTGCGTGTCACATGATGTATGTACCTTACGGGAGACATATTAACCCTCTATGATACTTTGATTCAAAACTGGGACTAGACAAAACACAGATCTTGCCAGCAAATGCATTAACTACTAGAGTTATCTTACCATAATTGTTAATTCCCTGAGATTTAGCTGGCACACAGAGATTTCTGCAGCAGGTGCCTTAACCTCATAAGATAGTTTAAAATACAGACATTGCAACCAATTAAGCAGAACAGATTTACTGCCACGTTTCTCCTTGTTGCCAATTTCTTTCTGGCAGAGTTTTAATAAATAAATGTATAAGTGAAGACCTAAATCATGCGCCGGGGGTGCATCACTTTTCTGGCACAACTCCGACGCAAAATCTAATTTGTTAAATATTGTAATGCACTCAAATGTACTTGTGATAGACTTCTTAAGATATGTGAGGTCTTAGAATCTGATGTCATTTTTTGTGATATCACTTCCTGTGAGGTCATGGGTTGTGATGTCACATGCGATGTCACGGGCTGTGATGTTACTTACATACTGCCTAACTTGGTTAGTCCCCCACTTCTTTTTTAGGACTTCTGCCCTGGTGGGAGAAGTATAAGGGAGAACTGGTGTTGGTGGTTTTGTAGGCTAGACATCAAATTTAAATGTTATCCATGACTTATTAAGAGGCCAGCGTAACGCGATGGGAATTAGAGTAATGTGATCGAATTTCAGAGATAAAGACATACATCTAGTTTAGCATGTAGGACAGTTTTCAGTGGCAAGAGGCAGGCTTGTGAGATGCCCACAAGGACGACGTGGCCAAAGTCCAGTTACCGGCTACCTTTAAGAATATGAGGGCCACCAAGTTCCAGGCACTCCAATCCCTTCAGTCGAATACCGACATTGTCATCAAGTCAGCTGACAAGGGGGGTGGCATCGTGATCCAGGATGCAGGAGCCTACGACAACGAATGCAGGCGCCTCTTGAACAACCAGGCCAACTACACTCGCCTTGACACTGATCCCTCCCCGGAACTTCAAGTGATGATTAAAGAGCTAGTGGACCACGCGGAGACCAACGGATACATCACGAAGCATGAGGCGAATTTCCTGACCACCAGCAAAGGCATTATCCCGTACTTCTATACCCTGCCAAAAACCCATAAAAACAAAATGCCTCCACCTGGACGGCCCATTGTGTCGGGTATAGGTTCTTTGCTGGAACCTTTGTCTAAATACTGCGACTTATTCCTGAAACCCTTGATCCAAGCTACCAGCACTTACCTCAAGGATACCAAGAGCCTCCTAGCCTTATTGCACGAATTGGAACTCCCAGGAGAACCTACTTTCCTGGTCTCGCTAGACATAGAGAGCCTTTACACCTGTATTCCGCAAGACGACACCGTCAAGGTCATCAAGGATACGTTGGAGAGAGCACAATGGGATTTCATCACACCTCAAGAATTTGTGGTAGAGTGTGCCACCATCGCTCTGAAGAGAAACTTTTTCGAATACAAAGGAGAACTCTACCTACAATCCACCGGTACTTCGATGGGCAGCACTTTTGTCCCAAGTGTTGCTGGTTTGTATGTGTTCGATTTTGAGTGTAAACATATACTCTCGTCACAAAACCCCTATACGCCCTATGTATCCTTCTGGAAAAGGTACATAGACGATATCTTCATCGTGTGGCAAGGTACTGAGGAAACACTCCTAGCATTCTGCGATTGGATCAACACGTGTGACCCTAACCTGCGGTTCACCTATGCGTACAGCAAGGACGAGATGGTATTTCTCGACGTGGTTATCAAGAAGGTTGGAAGCCACCTCGAGACACTAACGCACCACAAACCCACAGCAAAGAACAACCTGCTACACTTCTCAAGCTTCTACCCGCGCCCACCATGGGAGAATCTCCCTTTCGGCCAATATTTACACCTCAGACGGAATTGCAGTGAACTACAGGACTACCAAACACAGGCCAAGGATCTGACAAATAAACTCCAGAAGCGGGGTTACCCAGGAAAAATACTCAAAAAAAGCTGTAAGAGGGCCAGGAACCAACATAGAGAAGCCCTCCTTGAAGACACCCCTAAACTCACAGAGGAGATACCTCTGACGTGCGTAACAACGTACAATGTAGCTTCCAACGCTGTCAGCAAATCCATTAGAAAACACTGGAGAATCCTTGAGAGTAACAACCACAAATGGGAGAAACCCCTTTACTCCTTTAAATGAGCTAGCAGTATTAAGGATTCCGTTGTTCACACTCGCCCCAAGAACGCGAGTAGGGACGATAATCATTCGGTCCTAAATGCTTGGGGCCTCCCACCAGTAACGGGCCATTTCCCATGTGGGGCCTGTAGCGTCTGCCATCTGACAACCCCTACAAAGCAACTAATACTGGAGACGGGGAAACTATGGACACAAAGGACACACACCAATTGTAATTCTACCAAAGTGGTGTACCTGATCACTTGCCCGTGTGGGCTCAGATACGTCGGTATGACTTCATGCAAAGTGAAGCAGCGAATTTGCGAACATCGCAGCAATATCCGATGTAAGAAGAACATGACGAAACTCACGGATCATTTCTTGCAGACAGGGCATACTACTAATGATTTGAGCTGGACCATCATTGAACAATCAAAATTGGGTTCAAACACACAACAATTATTGTTTGAAAAAGAGCAGCGTTGGATCTACCGTTTGTCCACCCACAAGCAAGGACTGAATGACAACATTCCGTGGGGTACAGTGATGAAACGTTGACATTTGAACATCTTGCTCCACCTTCTGATGACCTCTGACCACTTTACATGGGTCAGTCCCTATGCATTCCAACGTCCTGTGCCCAGCTCTACTGACTACTGGTACTCTATACACAATGCATGCACTAATCAGAGCCAGATGGAATTAAGGGTCCTTGATCATGTACATTTATGGGATACAGCTTGTTATTTCTTACCCTTTAATACAGCGCCTTCAATCGCCGTTTGGCTAAGCACTATTGCAAGTTGCCGTAAGTTGCACCTCCCCTTATCTGATCCATAGACATTTTAGGGGTTCAGGTACCACCTCCCTAAGACACAGATCCGCCGCAGAGGGTAGCGAGGGTCCTCAAAGGGCATTTCGTCTTCACAGGGTAGCACTCATGTGCTGACTCAGTACGTTAAGTGTACACTACGAAAGCGGAGTTATAATTGGAATTTTAATTTTTAAATTATAATTTTGACCTTCTACTTTCCACCCTGATTTGCCAATCTAGCACGACAAAGGTTTCTCTACTATGAGGGAGAATTGTATACAAAAAAGGTTGTCGACTGTTCAATAAAGCTTTAAATCGGATGAGGGTATAGGTTAGCAGTCTAGTTCTCCCCATCACGTGATTGGAGCACTCTACGCTAATCAACCAACTTCCGGGTCACGTGATGGGGCTCCGCTATTTCTGGACCGTTACCGCGGTGTAGCGGTAATATTCGGGTCCGCGGCAGGCAACAGGCAGGTCTTTAGAGGGAGAGCTCCATACAAAAAGTAAGTGAAACGGGTTGCCAGGGTGGGTAGCTACCTCTACCAGAAGGTACACGTGAAATTCTGACTCTTATTCTACCCCTATACGATTTTACAGGTAGCTTTACCCCCTCCCGGAACCCATGAAGTGAAGCCATTAATGCCTTCACGTAAGCGCCGAGTTCTCCATGCTTTTACGTTTCGTTTAATCCACCATTTCACAACGCGTACGCTTACCGCTGTGACAGGGCACTATCACTGAGCAATTTACTTTTAATTATGCGATAACTTTAACTACATTGCAGTCGAAGTTATACGGGTATTGACCCGGACTCAGGACCCCTCCGTCCATACACTTACACGGAGTGGTAGCCTGTGTGACACGGTTGCATGAGTGAAAGTCACGCGTGTCTTGACCCCTCCGTTAACGCAATCATACGGATTGGATGTTTGTGTGGCACGTTTGCCTGAGTTTGGGCCAGACATGTTTTGGGTTGCGCAATGGACCCAGACTTCTTTAAGCACGAGGTGATATAGCACTATAATCCTCTGTCGCACCTGTTGAGGAACATCACAGTGGTCACGCAGTGGTCGTGTGTTTTTCATGTTTGTTCTCTCTTTTTCAGAGTACAGCGGCTCTTTGGAAATCCCACAAGGCCGCATTGGTGAAACCGTGAGTTTTGCCTTGCACACCCCCCCATAGGTTAGGATACGCCTTAGCGTGCGTATACCGCCATGGGGTTTCTGGTCCTGAAGAATGCTTAGCTAAAAATGCATCCATAAGCAGAAACATGTTGACCAACTTTCACGTTATTGTTTAAATCGGAGTCTCCTGGTTTACCTAACCAGCCAGCTCGCGTCAGTCTCACTGGTTTTAAACGAACACTGGTTCTCCACCATTAAAATTACCTTGGGAAATAACCAGCGATCTTTTAACCTGCACTACCCCTACACTTACACTACCCCCCAAAAAAACCCGCTCCGCTGCAATTTCAGGCGTCGTAGCACACCAGGGGGACACTCGGTCCCTCTGGTGGGAACCCAATGATGAAGCATGTCACCAACTAGGTTGGTGAGTGAGGGTTCTTTGAAATAAAGAGGTTTCCCCTCGTGCTGCCCCAGCAATTTCCCTCTTTTCTCGCTCTTTTGTTGTTATTAAGTATATTCGTCAGGGGGACGAAGAGTGATAATTCCCTCACTCTCTAGTTGTTAATATACAAAGTCCAGTTATGACAGTATTTTTAGTAGAAAAGAGACAAGAATGGCTTAATCTTTTTAGGACCCTAGAGGTAATAGTTTGTCACTTTAAAGATTTTTTTTATACGAGCAAGCACTCTCCACGTATGGCGGAGGACATGGAGGTCGATGTCAGTCGGTCGACTCCTGGCTAACACAGGTGGCTAACCACATCATACCTATTAAACAGAGAGATGTTAATTCCTCAGGAAAAATACACTCAACCCCTTATGTTAGTGAGGAGCTTAAAGTGCCTTTTAAGCACTGTAAGAAAATGGAAAGGTATTGGAGGCTTCATTATCTTTGTAATGATAAAGCGCTCTACAAGAAGGCTCTAAATATCTACCATCGTGCAATTAAGAAAGCTCAGTCTGACTTTTTTACAGATCAGATTGACATGTCTCAAAACAAGTCTGGAGAGATATTTAAAATCATCAAAAAGTTTATGCACCCAGAATCCTTGCTTCAGCCTTAATACCTTCTTTTAATTTATGTACCCAATTGTCCAACTTCTTTGACACTAAAATCGAAACCATCGTGGATGCTTTACATCTCACGGATGCCGCCTCAATGAGGATCAGTGACCACACTGAACTGCAGGTAGAAATAGTGCTCTCTCGTGGCCAATTGCTACAGGAATTTTTTTTTTTTTGTCCTCATACTGCCAGCACTCTTATTGGGATTCCTCCTGTCTCTCCCCATCAACCTGTACCACCCCTTGGAGGAGACAGAGAGAGAACAGAGCTTTCCCGCAAAGATATTACATGTTTCCATTTCCAACTCCTGTTCACTTTGGGGGCTCCGGAATGTTACTAAGGAGGTCAGGACCAACAGTAAGCTTGGCTTAATCATAAGACTCTCTTGCCATCTCCTTCCAATCTGTCAATGCAGACCAAATCCTGACTTTGCTTCTTTGATCACACGCCATGTCAGATTCACTAGTGCAAATGATGTTCTTTAAGCATTCTGCAAAAGTTGGCGGAAGTTCTGACTTCCATTTCCTACATATCTCTCGTCTTGCTAAGTTGACCACATAAAACGTAAACTTTGCGCTAAGAGCATTCAAGTGGTAGTCTTTTATAAGGCCGAAAAAAATCAGATTGGTACTTACTTCTATTGGCATCGCCAGTACTTCTTCCAGAAAGTTACACACCCCCAGCCAGTAGAGCTTGATTTCCGGGCATTCCATAAACATGTGCATATCATCTGCTGCAGGGTATTTACATCTTAAACAGTTAAACACATTACCTGTAACTTTCGATAACTTTTGTGGAGACCAATATACTCTATAGGCAGTATATAGATGGTTCCTCTTGAGTGATGCTAGTTTTACCACAGCCTGTAACATAACAAACGAATCAGACCACAATTTATTAATGTCTTCACTATTATATTCTTTTCCCCAAAGATTCAAAATTTCACTTTCCGGATTATCCTCCGCATCCACTAGGGCCCAATACCAAAAAGAGATTTCTTTTTTCCACTTGTCCGTTCTAGTTACTTGATCCCATTTCGGATTTTCCTCTTCCTGGGACCAGCTCTGTGATGCCCACCAAGAGGATATCTGATAATATTTAAACCTCGTCAAAGTTCCTCTTGTGAGATTATTGAGCACTTCCCAGCTGACTATATTAGCTTCCTTTTTAAGTCTCCCCATTTATTTAGACCTCCTGTTCTTAACGGCTGACTGAGTTGATCCCTCAAACATTCAGGAGTGCCCGGGAGTCCCAAATTGGGGCTTGTGCTGCGTAGTATGGTATCTTCATTTTCTTCCTCATATAGACCCAAGACTCCAAGGCAGCTCTTAAAATCTTTAGCCTTACTTTCTTGTAGAACTTCGGATCTCCATACTTGTAGAGAAAGTAATTCTGACCTTGCACCACATCTTTTAACATGGCCTCACATAGTAGACCTAATGATGAACTATCTGTCTTGCTAGCTAGCATTCGAAAATGTTTGAAGTGGAAGGCATAACAGTAGGTTAGTAGGTCAGGTAATGCCAGCCCGCCCCTGGTAAGCCCTTTTCTAAGTTTTTTCCAGGCTATCCTTGAACCTTTGGTCGCCCAAATAAAACTTCCTATTTTGCCTTGTACCTTGGCTATGTCTGCCTTTCTGAAAGAAAGTGGAATAGAGTTATATAGGAAGGTGAATTTTGGTAGGATAATCATTTTCACAAGGTTAACCCTCCCATAGATATTTAATGGGAGGTTTGCCCATCGTGATAGCAAACCCATTACCTCCTTGCTTACTCTCTTCCAGTTAACTATAGGGATTTCCTCCAATTTCTTAGTGAGCTGTATCCCTAAATATCTCATTTGATTTTGGGCCCCCGGACTTCTCACCTCCTGATTCCATTCCATAATTACAGTTTTTTCCCTGTTCATTTTATACCCCGAGACCTCGCCAAATCTCTCCGCCTTCTCCATCAACCTTGGAATTGCTTCTTGGGGATTTGTCATATACAGAAGCAAATCATCTGCATATAATGCAATTTTAATTTCTAACCCACCGAGCCTGAAAGGCAAAATTGAGGTATCTGCTCTAAGCCAACAGGCAAACGGCTCAATATATAGGTTGAACAGGAGTGGGGACATGGGACACCCCTGCCTAGTGCCCCTTGTGATACCAAACCAATCTGTCAATTCCCCATTCACCAGCACTTTTGCTTTTGGGCTAAGGTATAGGTTTTTCACCGTCCTAACTAGATTGTTTGGAAAACCAAACCTTTTCAGTGTCTCCCACAAGTATGCCCAATTTACCTGGTCAAATGCTTTAGCAGCATCTATTGCCATTACAGTTAAAGGGACATTTCTTTCTTCAGCGGAGTCTATGGCCCCCATTACCTGGAAGGTTAGTTCATTTAACTGCCTCCCTGGTATAAAGCCTCTTTGATCTGGATGGACTACCCCCTTTATTATCTTTGAGACCCGTGATGCAACTATTCCAGAGAAGATCTTATAATCCGTGTTTAATAAGGATATGGGTCTATAGGACTCAATCTTCTGGGGGTCTTTGTTTGGCTTTAAAATCAACGTAACCGTAGCTTCTGCCCATGAACTAGGTGGATTTTCCCCATCAATATAGATTTTGTTAAACAGAGATTTTAAGATTGGCACTACTTTATCCAAGATACTCAAGTATAACTCTACTGGCAGCCCATCTGGGCCTGCGGCTTTTCCTCTTGCCATTTTTTTGCATTGTGTCAGTATTTCATCCTCAGTGATGCTTTGTACCAGAAATGTCTTTTGTTCCTCTATCAATTGGGGAAGTGTTATCTGTTTTAACCACTTCTGAATATTTCCTTGTCCTGGCTTTATGTCCTCTCTATATAATTCACTCATAAAACTTCGGGCTTCATCGCGGATCTCTTGGTCCGCTTGTATAATTACTCCTGACCCTCTTTTGACTAAATTCTTAATCGTGTTCCTTGCCCTATCTGATTTAGCCTTCCATGCCAACAAAGAGCTGCACTTCTCCCCATATTCAAAATGTTGGAGCTTGCTTGCCTTCCACTTATCTAAGAGCTTCTTATCTATTTTTGCCTGAAACTCGGCCTGCAGTCTCTCCAGCTCATTTACTAAAATTGGGATTGTACTTAAGCCTTCCATTGATGCAGCCTGTAATTCTCTTTCTTTTCCTTAATCTCATCTATTTTCCTTACCTCCTCTTGCTTCAAGGCTTTCCTTCTTCCCACTGTTATAGCCTTCATTATCCCTCTTGAATATGCCTTAAAAGCCTCCCATACTGTCTAGACCTTAGCTGTTCCCATGTTAAATTTGAAATACTCATCCGTCTTTTCCCCTAAATCTCTAATCACTTCTTCGTTTAATAACATCGTCCTGTCTACTGTCTGCCTTCTCTGCACCTCTTTTTGCTGCAGTATCAAATTCATAACAACTGCTGAATGGTCTGATAATATAGCAGGAATATGTTTTATCATCTCGACCTCCGCAAACAGCTCTTGGTCTATAAGAAAATAATCAATTCGAGAATGATGCCTGTATTTCTTGCTGTAAAAAGTAAAATCTCTAGTTTCTCCATTCAAGCTTCGCCAGATATCCACCAAATTGAACTCTCTCAACATATTTTTTAAACTAGAAAACGTTTTTGGGGGACTATTATATTTTGCTTTCGAGGTGCGATCTATTTCCTTATTTAAGACCAGGTTGAAGTCACCCCCCATTATGATTGGAGCTGTCGTATCTAACATACTAACTTCAAGTTTGGAGAGCGCACCGGGGTTATCTTAGTTTGGTCCGTAATATACTGCACAGACCAGGGGCCTATCCTGCATCGTTATGGTGGCCACCAACCATCTCCCTGACTGGTCTGTCTCATGCTTGACTATTTTTATACCTGCATTGCATCTTATAAGTAATGCTACTCCCCTTGAACTTCCTCTTTGCTCTGAACAGAGGACCTCCTGCACCCATCTAACTTTACTAAAGCTCTCTTTGCACTCTTGTACTTCTAAGTGGATTTCTTGTAAAAAAATAATGTGTGCTTCGGTATTCCTTAAGAATTCTATAACCCTGGACAGCTTACTCTTCTTCCTCAACCCATTCACGTTCCAAGTTAATAGTTTAAGTTTATTTGATTTGTTCATTTTTAAAATTGTTATCCCTATGACCTCCTAACTTCTTCCAATAAGAATCTGCAGCATGTATGAGGGCTATTTTTTTCTTTTTTTCCCCCTTGCTCCCCACACCTTGTGCTCCCCCCCCCCCCCCCCCCAGGAAACCCTCCCATTACTCTTTTGGCGGTTCGAAGCCGCCATTCAGGCTCCTCCCATTGCTACTGGAGGCATCAATACCAAAGAAAAGTTGAAGAAAAAACCCATTATATCTTTTTTTTCTTTTTTTTTCCACATTGTATTTCCACCCTATATTCCTACCGACATAAATCTGGCTTTCTGGTCTCTTTTGCCCAGGTCATGCTTATGTCTGCATCTGTGCCAAAAGTGTGTCAACTTCCTCTGGACTACTGATATTATGCATCTTATTTTGCCACATAATTTTAAGCATAGCTGGAAATTTCATTTGGACCTGGGCACCCCGCCTTCTTAGTTCCCCCATTCTCGTCCCGAGTTCCCACTGCCTCTGAGCCATTCTTTTACCGAGATCTGATCTAATTTGATAACTAAAAGACTCATGCGTTAATGATGATTCTTTCAAAGCTCTCCCCAATACTAGCTCCTTAACTGCGTACGTAAGAAAATTAATTAATATTTTCCTAGGAGCCTTTCTTGCAAGGCTTAACTTAAAGGGGTCTCTGTGGACTCTCTGGATCTCTTTCTCCAGCTCTATGTCTGGTCTATCCTTCAGGATTACTTCTTTCAGCATTTTGCAGACAAAAACCTTAATGTCTCCCCCTTCTGCGCCCTCCGGAACTTTAAGGACTCTTAAGTTATTCCGCCTCGCTTGCATCTCTAGCCTCTCCATATCCTCCTGAAGGATTTTATTTTGAGCTTTTAAATTTTCCAAGTCCTTGGTATTTCCTAATACTGTCTCGGCCAGGATCCTCACCTCGCTCTCCAATGCCCCGGTTCGCGAGGCGATATCATCCAACTTCTCTTCAAGGACGTCACATTTGTCGTGTATACCTTTCTGATTACTCTCAGAGATCTCAAATTTAGAAAATATATCTTTTCTTAGGCTCAAAAACATTATTTCAAGCTGATTTTTACCCCCCTCTGCTCCTTGTGTCTAATCTGTATTTTCCTCCTCCTCCAAGGTACTGCCACTACCTTGTGGTTGACTGTCACCTAAGCCTGGTGCCATTGGTGTTACCAAGGGGGAAATATCTGTAGTGTGGAGGGAGTTTGAATATCCATATGCTTCCTGCATCCCCGACTGGACTTTATCTTGGACTTCCCCACCTTCCCCGCTTCTTTCGTCCGCTAATAGTGTAAAGCGATTTTCCAATTGAACAGGGACAGGGTTTGTCTGGACAGGGTTCATCTGGGCACCTTTTTTCCCCCCTCCTTTGGGGGCTGCAACCTGCTCCATTATTTTAAAATAGGAAGTTAGAGGTGGAGCGATTTTTATCACTGTTCGCGCTTTATCACCAATCCGCTTCTGTTTTCCCCCCCGATTTCAATTTTGACGCTTTTTTCTTGGGTGTAGTAGGTGCCACCTCTCTAGGCGCCTTTTCCCCCCCGTATTGATTTTACACCCTCTGTTTATAACCTCGGGGTGAGATCTCAGCTGGTATCTATTTCTTATCTGAAGGACGGGGGCACACTTATCAGTTGACGTAGTTGTGGAGTCCTTAACTGCCCTCCCTAGTTCCTCCAACCCCGTCTGGACACCATTTGCGCTTTCTGTAACTACGGCACACTCCCTCTCCTGCTCAAGTTTCTGGATCGAGAATGGAAAATCCCTTTCCATCGACCAAGCCTTTATTTCTTTATTTTGCAGTCCTCCCCAGCCTCAGCTCCTGCGCCTTACCCGCTCTGCCTCTGTCTGTGAGCTCGGGCTCGGGCTAAGGTCTTCACTGCTCCGTCCTTCTCGATTCAAATTCGCCGATTTTGCTGTTTCCTCCAATCCTGCCGGCCAATACACTGTTCTGACGCTGCTCCCCTTGACACGGAAGCCGATCAAAGCAGCAGCTGACCTCGTCTTCCTCCAGAGGTCTGCTAAGTGCTTCCAAGTCGCGCGTTCAGCTGCCACGTCCTGACTCGTATACTTCATAAGTCCGACCCAAGGCTCTTCAATATTCACGTTTTAAAAGGTAATCCAGACAACCTTTTATTTATTTTTGCCTCTACACTGCGCCACACATCTTACACGGGTTAATTCTTCCACCGCTAATTCAATGATGCCTCACGCCGCACCGGGAGCTCCCGCGACCGGCGTCAGCCAGCCGCCATGTTTCCTAGCTCACCCCTGCTACAGGAATTTTCTTGATTTCCCTTGAGTAGTCCGCTCAGGCCTTGAGTGCCTGCAAATCAGGGTCGCCAGATGACCCCTGTCCTCCTCACATTCTCGCCGCCAATTGTACAGCCATCAACCCTGTTCTAAACCAGCTACTAAATTAGTCAATTCATTTGGCCACAGTGCCCAGTGGTTGGAAGCAGGCCAAGTTGATTCCTCTTTTAAACAAATCCTCAGCAGACAAGACCAATCTTGCCAATTTCCGTCCCATTTCGCTGCTGCCATCCTTTACCAAGATTTTACAGAAGCTCTTAAACAAGCATCTCTCTGCTTTTTGAAAGCAAAATGCACTTCTTCACCCTACCCAGTCAGGCTTCTGCGGTTCTGCTTTGGCATGGCTCTGTTCCTTTTTGACAGGTCCCAGTCAGTCTGGATGGTTCCATTTGGCTCTGATCCTAAAACTTTGGGTTATGGGGTCCCTCAAGGGTCTGCACTAAGCCCCACATTGTTCTCAATGTGTATATGACCCATTTGACACCCCAATTGAATCCTTTGGAGTACAGACAATATCTTATGCAGATGATATGCAACTGCTCCTCACCCTTGACAGAAATTCACCTAATGCACTGCGTAACTTTCAGACCTGCTTGACGTCTGTGTTTCAGTGGATGCGCGATAGTGGCCTTCAATGTAATACTAACAAAACAGAAATTCTGCTCTTTGGGGTCCCCAAGCCCAGCTGGGACAATGACCATTGGCCCAAGGATGTCCCCTCGCCACCTCCCCCTACCACGGTAGCATGCAATCTTTGGTAAAATACAATACTACTGCTTACTTCGCCCCCCAGGTGGGGGGGTAGTAGGCACCTGCTTTGGCCTGCTGAAAATTTTAAAGTTCCTCTAACTCCTCCCCTCCCACAGCAGAAAACAGTGATCCAGGCCTCGATCACCTCAAGGCTGGATTGTGCTAACTCTCTGTACTGGGGCCTATCTGCCTATCTCCTGAATAGATTACAGCTGGTGCAGTATGCTGCTACCAGGCTTCTACTACGCCTTCCCAGGAGAGCCCACATTCAGCCAGGCTTAACAGAACTGCACTGGTTGCCTATAAAAGAACGTGTGAGGGTCAAAATTTGGTTCTGGCTTTTTACCACAAAGACCCTGATTATTTGTCAACAGATTCACACCTTACCAACCAGCTTGGTCTCTTCGGTCATCCAACTCCTTGCTGGTAGTAATTCCTCATTTCAGACAAAAAAAAGTGGGGCGGTAGCTCCTTCTCTTTTCTGGCCGCCAGGGAGTGGAATGCCCTCCCAGTTCAGCTCCCTGCTTCCAGGGGCATTCTGACCTTTAAGAGACTTCTTAAGACCTGGCTCTCTGGTTGTGCCTTTTAGTACCTCTGTTATTTCGGGATCAGACTTGCTACTTAGTGCTGGGACACACTATTGAGTAGCTGTTACACTTTACAAATCTTTAATTAACAATAATAATTATGCGTAATTGCTTCAGCAGGTTAGGGTTGAAAGGCTTTTTGTTCTTGGAGAAGAACAAGATGTATTTTTATTATTTTTTCGGGATTTAGAAAAAAGAAGTTCTTTAAATGTTGTAAATGTTTACAAGTACAGAAAAAGCATGTCCAGCGGTGAAGACGTGATAAGGTAGATTAGGGTAT
Organism: Calotriton arnoldi; assembly: GCA_963921515.1. Classification (NCBI taxonomy): domain Eukaryota; kingdom Metazoa; phylum Chordata; class Amphibia; order Caudata; family Salamandridae; genus Calotriton; species Calotriton arnoldi. The sequence continues at coordinate 255,588 of CAWUFW010003330.1, forward strand.
TGTCTAGGTATTGTTGGATGGAAGCATCTCTTTCCACCAGTTACAAAACTTGGTGACCATGGGCCCTAATGTAAACACGTAAAATGAGACCCCACTCCACCAGATAGATGTCCTAAGCGAACCTTGCTACTCTTTAACTTTCCTCAGAATTTTCCACTAAAGTCTGTCTGTCACAGGACGTGAGAGCAGTGACATACTTTTACTTAAGATTAGATATAATAGATGTCACTGCCAGCACATCACATTGTCTTTGCTATTCATGATGGCTCAAGTTAGCACAAAATCATAATAAATACAAGCCCCATTATTAAAACATAATTTTACATTCTAAACACTGTCCGAACAGAGTACCCCACCATAGCATGTATGTGCTATGTTTCTAGAATCCTATATGAATGATCGTCTGCCTAGGTTTACACTATCCAAAGGCGAGTAGTAGGGCACTTTTTGCCCAGTGTTGGCAGTGACGCTGTAATGCACATGTGTTCTCATTTTCCACAGTGATACTGTAAAGTTCACATTTGCAAATGTTGGTTAACCTTCTGTGGTGTTCTCCATTGCTTTTTCTTTGTATTTGCGAAGCTATCCGTTTTTCAACAGCATTCAGCTATCTGCACAGTTTAGAAGTGATAGGTTTGTTTAAAAAGAAAACGTTATGTGTTCAAGAGAAAACTGGACACGAAGAAGGTCCCACGAAGTAAGTTTATTCAGGCTTCTCCAAGGACAGGGTTCCCAGACTCCTGCCTCCAGCAACCGCCACTCCAAGAATGACCGGACCACATAGAACGCAATAGTGTTCCAAGTCCGACCGGTCTGTCTCGCGCAACAGAAGCACAGAGACAAGAGAGAGATAAGATCATAACACATCTTCTTCTCTTACAGGAAACAAAAGAACTAAACAATGAAAGATCAACAAAAAAAAAATGCGAATCATAAAGCAAGTGTACAGAAACATAAGTAATGAACAATATAAAAAGTACATGTTTGCAAAGTGGCAACATGAAACAACAAAATCAATACAATATAAAATCACCATATTTCCTTGGAATGCGAGTTTCCCGTACCTGTTTGACCCCAGACCAACTTTTGATAGGATTAGGTTGTTGCACAATGGGAGTTTCCAGTACCTGTTTAACCCCAGGACAACTTTTGATGGGAATGGGTTGTTGCACAACGGGGCTACCATCAAATGCTCGAACATCCCTTTTAGAATAAAGAGCAATTCTCCTAAAATTCCATTTCTGCCCATTCTCTAAGACAACATGCCACCTATGTACTTCTTTGACTTTTAAAGGCTCAGAAAATTTGTTCAAACCTTGCTCTTTCCTGCCCAATTTTACCTTAACAAAATCACCCACTTCGACTTTACAACTACCACTAGAATGCACAACATGAGAAGATGGCATACTCTCTTCATGCATCCATTGGGGAGTGAGTTTGGTTTTGGGTACTCTTCCTCGCATTTTTTCAAATGGAACTACATTGGTGACACTATGGGCAGTGGTATTATAAGACCAAATCATATCGTCCACACATCTTTGAATGTCACAAGCACCTTGAACAGCCAATTGAATAGTACCTTTGACCACTCTGTTCATGCGCTCAACCATGCCGTTCCCTTGAGCTATCATTTGGTTGGCAGCCATAGCGAAAATAAGAAAAGCCAAGAGAAGAGTGAAGCGCTAGCCAAAGTGAAATTTGGAGAAAAAGAAGGTAACTGCGGAATTACTGCGATAAGAAGAGGCCCAAGAAAATAATGAAATGGTGTGCAGATCACCGTATAATCTGCCAAAGAGAAATTTAATAAATTGACATGGTGTGCAGATCACCGTAGTAACTGCTTGGTAGGGTCTGCAGACAATGAAGATGATGGAGGTTTAAGCGATAGGCTGGAGCGAGGAGTGACAAGAAAAAAACAGCTGAGCACTGTAGGATACGCTGGTTGTCCTGATGCGAGATCGTGGTTGGCAATGGTTGGCAAAAGTTGCAGAAAATGAAATTAAAATGGCCGCATGCTGCGTAAAATGCGTGGGCGTGATGACGATGTGGTTGGGGAAGGGAAATGGTTGGCGAGCAAAAGGATGAACAATGGTGTTGCCTAGCAACGATGCACCGCCGTTGGAGAGAGGTGCGCCGTTGGGGAGAGGTGCGCGCGCAGATCAAAGCGCGATCCGTATGGGAGGATCCAAAAAATAACAAAAAAGAGCACCTTCCGTGTGTGTGTGCCACACACACCCGCACACAACCACAGAGAAATCCAGCAGGACGGCGAAGGGACCAACCAGCAGGACGGAACAGCAGCTCAACAACAGAGGCGGACGCGAAGGTGGATTCGTTCCCCGCCGATGAAGAGCCTCAAGGAAAATCGTCGCCAAAATGTTCAAGAGAAAACTAGACACGAAGAAGGTCCCACGAAGTAAGTTTATTCAGGCTTCTCCAAGGACAGGGTTCCCAGACTCCTGCCTCCAGCAACCGCCACTCCAAGAATGACCGGACCACATAGAACGCAATAGTGTTCCAAGTCCGACCGGTCAGTCTCGCGCAACAGAAGCACAGAGACAAGAGAGAGATAAGATCATAACATTATGTTGTGCAGCAGCTCCTCCTCAGACAAACTCATATTTTCGTTGCTCGCTTCCAAGACAAGGGAAGTCGTTTCCCTTGACATTTCTGAGAGTTTCCCTTACTCGTTTCTGTTTGTGTCTGAATAATGCTGTGTTTAATGAGGGGAAAAGACAAGGTCTTCACTACAGCCACTGTGAGGGCGAAACTATTTATTCTAATTCTGGATGCACCTTCACTCAATGTAGTGTGATCCTGGACATGTCGTTCAATCTAACTTAGCTTCAGGCACTGCTAAACTTTTAGAAAGTGGCTACTAAGAGGCATATATAACGTGTATTTTACCCCCCCCCCCCTACTTACTATTGGTTGGCATCATGGTCATCCTTTTTTTCTTCCTTTTCGTTGATGAGCACATCTCTATGCATGCCGGCTTCACTTCGTCTCCATGATTTTGTTTACTTCCCTGAGACATTTATCAATGTCTTCTTATCCTAGCTTCCCCTTCAAACAATTTTCCTGTACTGCAAAGCTGGTCAAACGCCAAATACAAGTCTTTCTCTTCCTGGTGCTGGATCTCCCTCTTCACACTTCCCAAAAGTTGCAGGTTTATATATATATATGTAGTATTTACCCATAGTAAACTCGATGTACATTATTTGTCGCACAAGACACAAATCATCAGCCTAAGTGCAGTACACACAGTTCTACAAAGAGGTGGTTAAATACACAAGGCCATCAAGTACCGCAGCCACAAATGAGAAGTTATTTGGTTGTATCTATAATGCACTATTCCATAAAATATGGGAAATAGTGTTCTACAATGGCATAGTGAATCCGTAACCCCTCCATGGCTCACTGTTTTCTATTCTAACAGATCAAGGTCATCTTCACTTCACCCAAGCTTCTTCTAGCAATCAATACATGCATCTCTAAATTCTGTAACCTTTGGGCACATATTGTCCTCAAAGAGGCCAGGCACCAATAATCCCCCTTATGTTCCAAAATTGTCAATGTTATCATACAAAGGGTGTGTTTTTCTTCTGAGCTTCTTAACATAAAAGCAAATACACCAACCATACATATGCTTCGAGACAATTATGTCTGTATCAGAGCTACCAAACCAGGTCACTCCTTTTCTTGGTAGCAATAATTATTCCCAAAAGATTACTGCACTGTTAATACGCAACCCTCCAAATGTCACTTGTAAATAAATCATCATAGTCTTGAGCAAGGCCTCCATGCCTTCACTCATTGTTTCAATTAAATGCTCAATATTTTAGCTCAAATAATCCTAGCATGAGGCATATTTGCTAGTTTTTAGCATTTTATAGTTTTTGTCAGCCTCCCATATAACAAACCTTTTGTGCTTTAGTGTATCCCACGCACTTCTCATTTGTGACCTTCCACCCACTGTATTCATTTGTAAGCTTCACACACAAACACTATTTCTGGTGTTTATCACTAACACCTCATATCTGAGCTTTGCCCACAAACCTCATTCTGCACATCTCACTATACCTATCTTCTGTGAGCATACCATATGTGTCTCACACAGCAGGCTTTTTTACATTGGAAAGCATCTCTCTTCCACACAAACACAGTACATCTAATTTTTGTGAGCATCCCACACAAGGCTAATTCTTATTGCAAATTTACCTCATAGGGCTTCTTATATTTTTGAGCAAGATAAGGCGGTTTGAGTGCACTCTACACTCATATCATCCATCTGCAATAACGCTTCTCATCGATTAGACAACAAAAGTTTCTGTATTGTGTTGTATACTTTGCAATGCATTAAGGGTTTCTCCACCCTCCAGCCACAGGAATGCAGGTGATAAGCTTCCAGTGTTTGAGAAACTATTCTTGCTCTCCATCTTGTGCCCTACTAACCCAGGGGTTTCCAAAAGGGATCCGACTGACTTCAATACTCAAACAGACGCACAGAATCCTATACAATACTGTTAGACCTTTCAGCCTTAGGGCAGTCTTTCCCCTAACTTTTTGCCTCTTTACCTCCCCCTTTTGCTGATTCTTTTTGTTGGTCTTAGGACTCTGAGCACTTTACTACTGCTTCTCCCCTAAACATGGTAACATTGGTGTATACACAATTGGCACATTTAATTTACTTGTAAGTACCTTGTACAGTGGTATACCATACACCCGGGCCTGTAAATTAAATGCTACTAGTGGGTGTGCAGCACTGATTGTGTCACCCACACAAGTAGCCCTGTTAACATGTCGCAGGCCTGCCACTGCAGAGCCTGTGTGTGCAGTTTTACTGCCATATCAACTTGGCATTAAAATCCCCTTGCCAAGCCTTAAGCTTCCCTTTTATTACACATAAATCAACCCCAAGGTAAGCCCTAGGTAGCCCATAGGGCAGGGTGCTATGTTACTAAAAGGTAGGACATGTACTTTTGAGTATTGCATGTCCTTGTAGTCGAAAAACACCTACATTCCTTATTCACTACTTTGAGGCCTACTCCTCTCATAGATTAACATTGGGAATTCCTTAATACTCTCTTTTTAGCTGTAATTCCTGGTTAGAAAGGAGTAGCTGTGTCACATTTTATATCTTTGGAATGGCAATGATAAATCTTCTTTACTGGTAAGGTTGGATTTCACATTACTATTTTAGAAATGCCACTTTTAGAAAGTGGACATTTCTCTGCTCTTACAGCTCTGGGTGCCTGCAGCCTGTCTCTAATACACTCCATTATTAGTCCAATTGCATTTTGAAGTTTAGGAACGTCGCGAAGAGCATTCAGTGTATTCTTCCATTTTTTCGTCCCACCTTTGTTTGCTTGGTGCATGAAGATGTGAGATTCAAAATCATTCATTTTCACATTTGGTCTAATTACTTTGTGAATGTAAATAACAATTAAAGCATACTTGCAAACTGTGACTACATGCTTGCCTTTATCAATGTTTCACTACAAAACTATGCGATTGTATTCGTTTAACCGAGCATACGGTTCTCAGACAATGGGTGATTTGTATAGGATCACTGGAAAGTCCAAAAGATTGTCCTTGTCCCCCCCAGAAATTTAGTGTCTCCTACATCCCTGGTACCAGGGTAGCAATGCCCCCCCCCACACACACACACAAACATCCACCTATCCTTTTCAATAGAGTGGGGAAGTATGTCTTTTAATCTCTTCTGAAGTTCAGGAACATTGGGAGAGATTACAAAAATAACTGGCCTGGGGTGGGGCTATTACTCCCACCATTTTCCCTAATACTGTATATGCCCATAATGCTTTGCTGACAACGGGTAATTGTTGGTGAAGACTAGACGGTCAGGAAATGTGCATGCTCCCGGCACATATGCACCTTATACAATCACAAAGCACAAACAAGCCATATAACAAATAATGGTGGTGGGAGGACTAATTAGCACAGGCAGTAAGCAATGATGTCACGTGGACAGACGTCACGTCACGTGGACAGACGTCACAGGAAGCATTGCCAAGGCCTTTTCGTATCCCTCATTTTAAAGGTAATGGACTAAAGCCAAAGGTCAGAAACAAGAGTTGCTACATAGGATGTATTAATGTAAATATATGTATGCAATGTACGTGTGACATTTGCAAACTACAGCTTTCACAGAGTAGACAAAAGGTGCTTCTGTATTTTTAGAGTTGCATGAGGTTTCTGCATTTTTTCCTGCTCGAGTGTTTAACCAGCACGAAAGCACAGAAGGCTCTCCTCGTCACGCGTTAAGAAACGAATGTGTCAATGGTGTGCAGATACCTGCTCATAGCCCCTTCTGGGCCATTCTCACAGCTGAGGGTGTTCCCCCACCCTCTCAACCGTGCTCAGCAGGTCCAATTTCACGCTCATTCAATCCGTGTCCTCTCAAGCTGAGAGTTCCAACAGGGGTACAACTGTGTTTTTTCTGGAAAAAAAACCCTACACGGGAAAAAAAGGCACAATGACCAACAATGGCAATGGAAAAGCATGTAAAAGTAAATACATAAGTATTTTGAATGTAGCCAGGGCCACTAGAACTATGCGGCAGGGGAGGACCAAATTATGTGGCACAGTTAAATAAATTATGTGGCAATAAACGGCCAATTATGAGGCATAATGTGGCACATTTCATACTCGTATTATCTCATGTTTACATATCTTAACTCTTTCGGGGAAAAGGTTTCACCTTATTAGTACCAATTTGACACTCGCATACAGAAGTAAGCAACAGAGAGGCAACCAGTCAACCTTTACGAAGGGCCTTCCACTGCGTGCTGCATTTTTAGGTCTCGCCTGAGCCAGCGCATGCGCTGCTCTGGCGAGACATTTAGTGAGTGGGCTTTAAAAAGCCGACCACAGCTTTTTGTGTGGCCTAGAGCGTGCGGTTACGCGCACAGTAACGCGCATTCCTCGCATCGCTCGATCAGGCGCCATCTGGCTTTCCTCTCGCTTCCTCTCCCAAGCGCGCGCTTCAACGCTCCTTCCCCTCCCCCACCACAGAGCGTGTCTCGCGGCCGCGCGTCTTGTTTTCCTTTTCGCACTCGCCAGCCTAATGCTTGTTCTGAATGAAGCGGATAAGAAGTCTCTTCCTGATAGCATTGTGTCCCATGAGCATGCATTGTCTCGGGGGGGAAAAAGCACTGTACTTTTATTCATCTGTTTATTTTACGATATAGCGGCACTCTGTAAAGTCTAACACCTCGGAATCTGCCCAGTCACCACTATGTGTGTCTGTTGTCCAGTGTTTACGTCCGCGCTAATTTCATTTTACACCTCCCTGAAACGGCTTCCCCGGAATTAGTCTGAATTTCTTCGTTGACCTGTTGCTTGCTTGACAACCTAGTTACTTTGCAACGGATTACTCCTTACGTAAACCATATACAATCTACAGGGTAATTAATACCACTGGTTAATATGGACATGCCGTCTCCTGATATTACTCAATATCCATAAATATGTGGAAGTTGGTTTACTATTAAGCTAAAATTCATATTCATTTAAAGTAGTGCATGCGTGTGTTTTATCAAGGTGCATGTTAGAATGCAGTGTTTGATTAGAGCTTCCACACTTGATTAGAGCTTCCACACTTGTAACAGAGACAAAGCTCTGTAAAATGTCTAGCACTGCCAAACTCATCCCATCCGATAAACCCGTAATCAGGCCCAATGTTATTACGGTGGCACGATATCTCATAATCGATATTCCGTACAACCTACATCAGGATGCTGTGCCCTTCGTGCAAGTTGCTTTTTTTTTTTACAGTGGGCTCGCAGTGTTGCCCAAGGCTATGTTTTTTTCATAGCTTCACAACTTGACCGAGTTAATGCAGATATGAGAAACATGTGTCCAGCCAAATGGGAACATCTGGAAAATATTGTTAAATGCCTAATTAAGTATGTCAATGACATACTGCTGTAACAGGAAGTATTTAAGAAAAGCACATAATTGAGCTCTAATTCCATAGAACTCGTGACCCATAGTCTCGCTGTACTTTTAATAGCCTTGAGGGATTTGTTACAGAGCAATCACTTTGAGCAGCTCGGGGATCATGTGGCACATATTTGTTTTGTCGCATGAATGGTGCAGAAATCAGCTTCCTGCTGTAAGGACGTGAAGCATCTGTCATTCACAGCCACATATCACCTCCTGGCTCTGCTCACGATGGGGCTATCATCTGTCACTAATGTCCAAAAGGGAGGTGCCAAAACGAATCGCTCTATCATTGATCATCCAGTTTCTCTGAGGGACAGTCTTTGTAGCTCTGCAGTTGGTTATTGCATGTATGTGGGTGGCACCCAGCTATCCTTCAAAACGCAGACAATGATAGAAGTTGCTTAGGTTTCACAGACTCCCACCTACACATCCATAGGTCAGTGAATACCAGCTGGCTTGGCCTTTTTTTATTTTTTTTATTTTAAGTTTGTTAGCTCCAGGATACCCTCCTAGGTGAGTTGTTCCCTCTACAAATACTCATATAATAACATAAAGCGACAAAGACCATTGTTCAACTGTTAGTTCTTCTTTACCTCAGACCTCTCTGGTCACATACCACACCAGCCCTGGCTCCGCTCTGATCTCACTGTGCCCAAGCTTCTGCTTTTCAACTGTCACCCGACCAGAGACGTCAACCTGCACTCTATGCCTCAGACCAGTCCTGCCGCCGACATGGCCTTTGACAACCTAAGGCTTCTGCAGAGGATACTCTTTTCTCCTGGTGCTCCACATGATGGATAGTTTGATTTTTAGCAGTTTCCAGGTCAATGCATAGTTTACAAATCCTACCCAAACTACGACACGTGTAGAGCTGCGCAGCCTTCTTTAGCCATGGATCAAAAAAACAAGCATTGGCATAGCCAATAGGTCTCGCCTTTGGGACCTTATAAGTGTTTAGACATGCAACAGTTGATGTTGTTGCACCAAGGATATTGTGCTGCATAACTAAACACTTATAAGGTCCCAAAGGCGAGACCTATTGGCTATGCCACTGCTTGTTAGTAACTTTTGATCTGTTTGAGCTAGAAACATTTTTTTGCTGAAATCTGCAGATTACGTGGCAGATGATGAATTATGTGGCACATGTGGCAAACCTATAACATGCAAAAACTGCCGCAGCCCCAGAATCGCTTAATTCCAGTGGTCCTGGTTAAAGCTTGTCATTAGTGCTTAATTTGAGCCTGTAGTTTCCGGTGCGCGGCACCAGCACTTAGTTGACAACACGGCACTTATGTCAGTTTGCCACATGGTGGCGTTAGAGATAAGCACAACAAAAGTTGTTTATTAATTCCATATACACTAAAAATGACTAATACCTGCTGCTCAAGCCATTCTTATAGCTTTGGGAGCCTGGAATGGTCTGAATTGTCACACTTGTAGGGTGTGATGGTTAGTAGTTGTGTTGGTACTGTTGGCAGCGCTGGCAGGGGCAATGGGTGGTGTAAGCTGCAATGGCCTCCTGACGCAGGCCCTGGCACTTATTTTTTTTTACAAACAAAGTACTGCTTGTCATACTGTAGTTTGACTATTTTTGAGCGAAAACGATTTTGGCAGCCAAGAGAACCGAGATGCTTGCAGTAGGAACATTTCAAGGGCCAAGACAGACAACAGAACCAATAATTAACTTCATCACAGGCTTCGAGCCCGAGTGGCAATGAGAAACAGGGTTTGTACCGTGATTTGCATCCACATACCGCAAACTACAGAGCAGTGGGTTAGATGCCTACCCCTATGTGTGATTTGCAAGTTACAGATTTGAATATTGCTAGTCCGACTCAGCCTTTCATCCGCCTTTTCATTTGCAGGTTTTCATCCACTTTTTAAAGTACCTCCTTTCATCCATCTTTTAAGGAACAAACATCTGGAAAACCGCTACCTCGACCCAGGTGGAATTTGAATGGCTTTCCCCACCATCCTGTGAGTGTTTGCAGAAAGTATGAGTGAAAGATAGGAGGAAAAAGTGTGATGATAAAGCACAAAATGCAATTTTACCACACTTTTTCCCCACCTTCTCCAGACATTTGCATTTTTAGGAAGATTCTACTGCCCCTTCTTCAATGGTGGGAACAGGGTTACATTATGAGGCAAAAAGGGTGAAACCTGAGCACACTTTTCCCTCGTATTTTCACCATATTTTTTGTACTTCAGCCCAGTATAAATGACGCTACTTGTGAGACCACATTCTAAGCGAATGCAATCAAACAGTAACAGTGGAGAGACCCTGGCAAAGTGACACTACTTGTTCCATTTTTAGGTCGAGCCTACAAGAAAGTGTAAGTTGTCTGGCTGCAAAAGACCTATTGTGGGCTTACCAAGAACTTACATTGGGCTTATAGGCCACCCATTGCTTATCATTGGTTGGCTTTTTCACTCTCATTGGCTTGCTTCTTATTCGATGGCTTTCCTTGTCCATCTTGTTCCATCTTCTGTTTGCCCCTCCCCTGGAGCATAGACTCTTTTCCATCCTTTTGAATGGCTGACTTCTACCTTTCCACTGCGCACTTTTGGAGAATGACATTTTTGGCTAAGCATGGCATGGTAGTACAAATATTTTCTAGATCTCTTCTTCTTGTGCTTTCCCCCCACTAAATACCTGTTCCCCCCTGCACTTCATGTTGCTCTCGCTCATGTGCTGAAAGTTCTCTCCCTCTCTAGGGTTTTTCCCGTCAAACACCCCTGTGTTGCTTTCTCTCTTGTTTACTTCTCCCCCATCCCCTGTTTTGCTCTCTCCCTCGTGGGCTGCTTTACCCCTCTCCTGCCCATTTCCCATTATTACCCCCACCCGTTGTTCACCAACCCCTAGCTGTCATTTAATTAAAAAAAAAAAAAAAAACTTTTTTGAAAGGCTAGGAAGCTGCCATTTGTTGCCCTTCCACTTTGCTATCTAAAAAGTGCTTAGTGCAAATTAAGTTTCATGTTTTTAATTTACTGACCTGAGTGGGGTAATTGTAGATCCGTAAATAAAAAAACGGCATAGTGATGCATGTATACACATACTTCAGCACACATTCACATGCTTACAGAAGGACACGTCCAGCTGCAGTGGCTGCGTAATGGTGCCTTTTTGTTTGCCAAAACTGCACAGCATCAGCAAAAAGCATTGGGAAAGCCAGTAGCTCTACAAGACAAGACCTATTGGCTTTGTCAATGCTTTTTGAATAAAAGGGACTCATTCAAGCCTCTTTCTGCCTCAAGCTCAAGTGGATGTCTCTCTCTATAATGAGTGTGGGACTCTGTTGACCACCGCCCACCTCCGACTTGTACTCTGATTGAGTAAAAACAATAAGAAAAACAGAAGCAACACAGGGGTAGAGCCGATGCTGCAATTTTCATAAATAGACAGGGCTTGGTCCCACACACCCTCTTGGCCTGTCAGATAGGCTGGAAAGAGGAGTATAGATGTCAATAATGAAGCGGGTGCCGTGACACCGGGGTCCCAGGAGAGTAAGGCACACACTAAACCCAGTGGCGGCCTCTGCAAAACTAAAGGGGGGGGGGGATTAGGGGAATAATTTTTTTTTAAACATACCTGTCCTGCCGCCGACACTGCTGGCCACCTCTGTGCTTCTCTCCTCCCGGCAGTCACTAGGGCATAAAGCACAGGCTCCCCACCCAATCCAGACACTGCTCACATGCTATACCATGCGATCGGATGCTCGCTCAGGCACAGGGAACCTGCAGTTTTTATCCAACCCGGCTGTCAACGCAGCTGGGTTGTAGAAACCTAAGTGCGCATGTTTGTTTGGCGGGACTAAGACGGCCGGCCGGCCAAACTGACATGCGCACTTTACAGTGCCCATCACTCCTCTTCCCTGACATGACCTGGCCCCACCCCGCCCAAGACTCCCTGGCTCACTCAGTCAGCAGAAAATAAAATGATAATATTGTTTTATTATCATTTTATTTTTCACTGACTGACTCTGACCAGTGGGGTGACGCCATTAGAGAGGAGTTGCCCCTGACTAAACCCCCAAAAAAGTGTTTTTAGTACAAAACAGGAGATGGGCCCCATTTTGCCTTCTTCCATGGGGTCCATGAACTCCTTGCTATGTCACTGGCTGAGGAGAGACCTAAAATCTGAAAAAATGACTTTCACTCCACCCTTCTCGCCCTGGCCAGGAGCAGGTGGGGATCAAATAGTCCTCAATCAATCAATCACGGATTTGTAAAGTTCAGTAAATCACCCGTGAGGGTCTCAAGTTGCTAGCTGCTTCATGGCGATCTGTTTATTCGAACAGACTGTCGGGACAGTTCTGACAATATGGACAGGCAGTGAGGATTGTGTTGACCTCACTCCTTTTGGAGGCACCCTGCCCAAAGGGAAGAAGCTTTTTTTCCTTCGGCTTCGGTACCCATTCCAACTTTTTTCTCTGGAACTGTGGAATAAGGTGAAGTATCTTTCTTTGCAATCTGTTTCCATCTCAACACTGTTTTATATGTGCAAATTCCTCACAGGTTTACCTGGAGCGAATTGTGCATACAAAACCCCTTTGAGCATGCACAAACTGAGATGACTACTCGTGAATCGAAATTTCAAAGATCCGGCTGTACTGAGAATTGAGGCAACTCAACTTTTGTCACTAATGGCGCTCGTGTGGTCTAGAGCGAAGCTGACACGATGACTGAAACATTTTCTTCCTTTTACCTGGACTTAAAATAGAGGCGAACTAAGATATCCCAAAAACACAGAAGAGAGACTGGCAAATAGCACAAAACACAGAAAGAATGTCTAGTGATATCAAATTGAGCAGCAGAATTTTTGTTCTAACATGTATGGTATTTGTGAAAAAAAGTGAATGAATCGGGTCTTTTCAGCCTTTATCAGGCTCTTTTTCAAGGATAACTTACAATCTGTGCTATTTAGGTCAAATATGTCTGTCCTTTGCCCCCTCTTTTTCCACAATATCTTAGTTTTAAGTGATACCTCCCCATACAACCAGAGAGGTACCGCCTCATACAACCGGTTTCATTGTCTTTTCTTAAAATGTATTACTCCCGATATAACCCCTTCTAAAAGGATATTACAGGGGTCTAAAAATAAAATCTGCCTCTAAAAATATATCCTGTAATCAAGCATTTTTAGTAGGCTAAAGATACATCTTGATTTGCAGAAAATGCCTGTAAAAGGGAAATACAGAGCAAAGAACAGCCCCATTCTTGGAAGCCATGATATTTGGACTATAACATTTCCATTCTTGGCAGACCTGTAATAGGGGCTATTAAGAGATTAGAAACTTACTGAGGAGGAAAGAGCGGGTCACTCAGCCAGGGAAGAAGATATTTAACTTTATACAGGAAGGTACATCGCATTTTGCGTTTTACCTATAATTTCAGTGACACAGCTGAATACTGTTTTTTGTACCAGGTCAAATTAAGTGCATTGAACCCCATCATTAGTGTAGCGGGTGCAACGGAGCCGGACCAAGCAGTGTGCTAAGGTTTGCTCAATATGGACGGGGTGGGACGTCAAACTCGGAGCGGGTGCAAAACGTACACCTGCTAATTACCACGCCCATGGAGGAAGTAATTAATGGATGTGCAATGTACACCCTTGATTTCTGGGTAGACAGAGCCGGACATGGGCAGAAAATAGACCCAGGCACCCAAAAAAAAAAATTGCTCCCATTAATGAATCAGATAGCTAAAAAAGTGACCCATGTTTACAAATTAGGGCAGTTTCGAACTTGTAAAGACACGCTGTTTAAGTGTTTTGCAAGGTATAGAAAAGTGCATAGATTTGTGCATGCTGCAGGCAATGTTATTTTTAATATCAGATAAAAAAAGAAGAAAAACCGGCCCAGCAAGCCATAAAATGGGCCCACCAGCAGCTCACAGGCCGGCCCACACATTGACCTGTTAGAACAGCCCTTCGGGCTCTGCCTGAATGCCCTACATGCTAGTCCGACCCTGGCGGCTGGCCGTAGATGTATGCTAAAAGATACTGCCATTTTGTGTCAATTAAATTTGAGTGGTCAGCAACAGAAGTGTATCTTGTAAACGTTTTTTACTAGGGACAGAATTTTGCCATCTTGGATAAATGGCTTAATAAGCCCTCAGTACAAGTGCAGGGCTAAATTCCTATCTCTGTGCAAACACTAGTTTGCAAAGAGAAGGAAATTACGAGTCTTTTTTTTAAATACCACCCCCATGCAGTTTTTTGCTGACAGATTCCGAAAGGTCAAACCTGTCGAAATATAATGGTATTTAACACGTGGTGAAAATCTTACCCTATTCTGCCTAACTTGTAATGAGTGCCTTAGCATGCAAGAGTTGCCTTCTCTACAGTAACTGCATTTCATGAGCACACTCATTTCCTGAAAAAGTTGTTTTCTGTACACATGGATTTCCCAATCACAAATTTAAAAGAGAGATATTTTGTCGCTTTCAATGGTTGAGAAGGGTGAGACAGTTCTATCCCACCCCTCCCTATGCTCCTACCTTCTTAGTAGCTCCACAGCTGCTGAGCTGACCTCAATCCCCTGTCACTGGTTTCACATCCATTAGTTGAAGCGTGGGCCACTACACCAAAAAGGGCCTTTAGAACATACAGAGAAGTGGTAAACGGCCCACTATTTTGCCAACTATTTCTATCCATAAGAGAGAGTCCCGTTTGAACCTTAAACAGACGCAGCAGCGGACCGTGCAGGTAAGAGCAGTGGGGCCGGGTGCAGAGAGATTCCGACAGACGACGACGAGGGAAATTTAATTATTTATTTAATTTTCCCTCGTGGTCGTCTGATGAAATCCCCCAACCCGGCCTCACCGCTCTTACCAGCACGGTCCGCTACTGAAAAGACACTGGACTCCAATAAACAGCACAGTATCTTTTGCAGACAACAGTTACCAAACAACAGGATCCAGATTTACTAAAAAGTAAGGCAACACAGCAACTACTGCTAAGATGTGGAGCTGTTCCTCTCTCCCTGTGCTGATGCACATTTGGCTGCCATGCGCCAACGCACACACCCTTGTGCCATAGTACAAAAACTATCCTTTAACACTTTCCCTGCTTTGTAGGTGTGCAGTGCAATAAAGCAGCCATGCAAAATAAGAAAACGAAGAGAAACTAAAACATTTCTCCTTGTTGCGCCCACCTCGAGGAGACATAGGATTTTTGCATAAATTCCTTTTTCTCTCGCAGGGGATTTCCATGTATAGTCATAAGCACCTGAATAGTCCTGCCCACGTGCGGGGACCCCGGAGCACTTCTTTAGATATATCTCCTTAAGTGGGTATTTTTTGCCTTTCTTCAGGAAGGCCTGCAAAGACACTTAAGAGATAGACAATAATGCAGCCTAAATACATAGGCTACACTGGCTGCATCTTCATCTTGAAGTGAAAAAGGGAGCCAGCATACTATATTTTGTAAAATTTTTGAAGTGTTTAACACACAGAAGAATCCCCTTCACAAAACTTCTTTTTTTCATGATAGAGATGAAAGGAGAGGACAGAATAGCCCCATAGGCTGCAATTATATGTCTTAAAATAGAAGCTGTGCCTTTAAGAATCCAGAGACCACCAGTATCCCATCATGCACAGCTGGTGGCAGTTACTTCAGTTCTTTTTTCTGGCTCCTGCTATCAGCATTGAGCTCTACCAATTTTTTTCTTCAAAATTCACTTCTGAATTTAACAAATAGCTACTTCACTCGACGTCTTTGGTCTTTCCCTACCTTTTTCTGTCTTTTTCTGACAGGAATTTTTATAGTTTTCACAAAAAAATGCTAGCTCTTTTTGATAAGTGTCCAGACTGTGGTAGGAAGAAGGCCAAGACTGATCGTCACAGAGTGTGATTACTATGCTTGCCTGCTACTCATGTTCCTGACTCCTGTACCAGCTGTAAAAGTTTCTCTAAGCGCACTCTTCGTGACAGAGAGAAGATTCAACTTCAAGGAGCGGAAGAGCTGTGAAAACAGCAGGCCCAGCCTTCAGGTGGGACTTCAGAGTGAGGAGATGGTCAGTCATCTACCAGGGTTCTGTCTTCAGCCTCTGGGGGGCTCCCCAGCAAAAGAAGGGCTGAAAAACGGCACCGGTCCCGGTCGACTTTGTCAGTTTCTTCAAGGCTTCAGGAGGTGCGCAAAAAGAGAAGGCTGATTTATACATCGGAGTCTGAGTACTCCTGAACCTATTCTCCGTCTAGGAACGTTCCCTCTCCAACGCTTCCTCCTCAGCAGTCTCCACCTCCGCTACCAGATGTGGAACCAAAATCTCCAATACCGCCTCCGCCTCCTCCTCCTCCTCCTCCACCGCCTCCGTCACCACCACCGCCACCGCCACCACCACCACAAAGACCAAGGTCTAGGTCTCACACGAGGCCTCGGTCTCACAGTCATGGACGCTCCTCTACTCACTCAAATCGTCGGCGTCACAGAAGAAGGTCTCATTCCAGACATACCAGGGACACCTCCTCTTCAAGCACAGGGAGATACACTCTTGGACTCCCCTCCCCCACAGATTTCACCAGTTGATGACATATCAACCTTTCAAGAGGTTCTGGTGCGAGGTGCTTCCAAATTAAATATTCCAGTGTCCACTCCTACACCAACAACTTCCGTAATATTTGAGACTCTTCAGCATAAACATAATTCACGTTCCTTGCTTCCTCTTGTGCCGGGCCTCTTAGAGCCAGCTGTGGAACTTTTTCTGACACCCTCTTCAATTAAGTCAGCTCCATCCATGCTGTAAAAGAAATTCTGGCCTCCAGAGCAGGACCCTACTTTCCTACGGACGGACCCAGCTCCAGATTCTGTTATTGTGGTGGCGGCGAAAAAGCAACATGCCATGGCTCCAACCTCTACAATGACACCAGATAAAGAGAGTCGAAAAATAGACTCAGTAGGGAGGAAGGTTTGCAACACAGCAGCGACGACCATGAAAGCTGCTAGTGCCACAGCCTTACTAGACAGATATGACCGGGCACTGTGGGAATCGCTCCAACAGTTTGTGGACTACCTCCCTAGAGACAAAAGAGGACTTTAATGAGATCTCGACAGAAGGTCTTATGGTCTTGAATCAAGTCATAAGCGCAGCGGACACATCACTTCTTGCTGCACGTGGGTATTGCCACGGCGTGGCACTTCGGTGACACTCATGGCTGCGCCTCACGTCTCTTACACCTGAATCACAGCAGTGCATCCTGAATCTCCCGTTTTCAGGTACAACTCTTTTCGGCACTCACGCAGAAGATGAAATGGCCAGGATGAAGGCAGAAATGGAGACGCTGAAAGCTGTTGGCCTAGAAAGACCTAAGGAGCAGCATAAATCTTTCAGACCTTTTCAACGCCGCTATTCTACACAGAGGGTTCAAACCCCTCGGTGGTATCAGGGCCGCCAGACAGGTACACAACAACAGTACCAATGCTTCTACCAGCCTTATCAGAAAAGACAAGCAAGAGGAAGATCAGGACAGCAACCTGCTCAAGGAGGCAAGATGCCAACAGGGTCAAAACCCTGAGTCCTTTCTTCCCCCTCTTCCGTTACTCGCTCCGGTAGGGGGAAGCATCCAACATTATTTGGCAAAAATCACACAAGACAATTGGGTGCTGAATATTGTTCGCAATGGATATTCTCTTAGATTTATCAGCTCTTCACCGTCAATACCTCTGAAACAATCCAGGTTACAACTGCACCAATTACAGTCGGAGGCGAACATTCTCTTACAGAAACAGGCGGTGGAACCCGTTCCTCCTTTACAACGAGGCACAGGGCTATACTCAAGATTCTTTCTTGTCAAGAAGAAAGACAAGAATGAGTTCAGGCCCATTCTTGACCTAAGGATGGCCAACAAGTGGATTCGAAGAGAAAGGTTCTGGATGCTGGCATTGCATCAAATTTACCCTCAGCTACATCAAGGGGATTGGTTATGTGCAATGGACCTTCAAGGCGCATACTTTCACATACCCAACCGCCAGCTCCGCTCCGCCGACCTCTCCCTCGCCACCGTCCCTCGCATTCGAAGAACAACCACCGGCGGCAGATCCTTCTCACACCTCGCCGCCAAGACCTGGAACACCCTTCCACTAAGCCTACGACAGACCCAAGACCTGCTGACCTTCAGGAGGCTACTCAAGACCTGGCTGTTCGACCAGTAGCAGCACCCCCCCCCCTTTTCTCTCCCCAGCGCCTTGAGACCCTTGCGGGTAAGTAGTGCGCTCTACAAATTCTGTGATTGATTGATTGATAAGAAAGCATCGCAAGTTCTTGAGGTTTTCAGTGGGGCACAACCACTATCAGTACTGTGTACGTTAATTTGGCCTGAAGTCAGCACCCAGGACTTTCTCCAAATGCATGGTAGTGGTAACGGCCCATCTGAGGAAACTCAAAGTGTTCGTCTATCCCCATCTAGACGATTGGCTAATCAAGGCATCCACGTCCCAGGAGGCTCAACTGCACTTCAATTGGACCTCCAATATTCTCCTCCGGTTAGGACTTCTTGTCAACCATGCGAAGTCAACCTCGATCCCTGTACAGTGTCTGCAATATTTGGGAGTATCATTTGATACTCTCAAGGTAAACATGTGTCCTTCGGAGGAGAGAGACGCTTATCGATCCTTCGGAAGGCTCAGGCTCTCATGGCAATATCTCAGCCAACCGTGAGGAAGGTCTCCTCGCTCCTGGGATCAATGGCATCCTGCATATTCCTCACATCAAATGCACACCTCCACATGAGACCCTTGCAGGAATGCCTGGAAGACCAATGGGACCAGCGAACAGGAGATTGGGAAGACCAGATTCGATTGTCTCAGCATGCCATCCAGTCCATCAAATGGTGGTGCTATCCCGCCAATCTCATGCGAGGGATCCCTTTTCACAAGGAGATACCTGTCCAGACCATAGTCACAGATGCCTCTCTCCAAGGATGGGGAGCCCACACAGGCCATCTTCAAATTCAAGCCAAATGGTCACGCAGAGAATCCATGTACCACATCAATGTGCTGGAGCTTTTAGCAGTTCATCTGGCGCTGAAAGCCTTTCAGCCATCACTCGGCTCCAACTCCCTGCTTCTCCAGACGGACAATACAACAAAAATGTACTACCTCAACAAGCAGGGAGGCTCAAGGTCCAGACCATTATCTCGGGAACCCCAGGCGAAATGGAAGTGGCTTCTGCCCAGAAATCTGACTATAACAACAAATCACCTCCCAGGTGTTCAGAATGCTCAGGCCGATTCTCTAAGCAGGCTCCTCCAGGAAAATCATGAGTTGGTCTTAAACAATGTCGTGGTCCAAGATATCTTCGGAAGATGGGGTACTCCGGAGGTCGATTTGTTCACCACCGCAGAAAACAGCAAATGCCAAAGCTTCGCGTCGAGGTACTACCAACCGGGAACTCTGGGGAATGCCCTATGGATCAACTGATCAGGCAGATTTCTCTACACCTTTCCTCCAGTTCCCCTAATCCCGGCAGTCCTCATCAAGCTGTCGCAGTCACGGGCCAAGATGATACTCATAGCCCTGGAGTGGCCAGGTCAGTGTTGGTTCAAGGACCTCCTTCACCGGTCTATCCGTCCATATCTCAGGCTTCCATGCAAAACAGATCTGCTAACAAAGTTCAGAGGCCAGATGATGCACCCCAACTTCTCCTCTTTGAATTTGGCAGCATGGCTCCTGAGCTAGTACAGTATGGACACTTGAACTTACCTCAGAACTGCATGGACATCCTCAAGGAAGCAAAGCGGCCTTTCACACGTTCCACTTATGCTCAAAAATGGAAGAGATTCATTATTTGGTGTTCATCGAAGAATGAGGATCCTACCTCTTGCCAGGAAGATGCCATCCTCCCATAATTGCTCCACCTGGCACAATCTGGCCTTCAATTTTCTTCCATTAAGGTTCACTCGGCAGCCCTAACTGCCTACAGGAAATGACCTTCACAAACTTCCTCTTTCAGAATTCCTGTCATCAGAGATTTCCTGAAGGGTTTGAAGAAGGTTTTTCCTCCCATTAAAAGTCCTTCTCCTCCTTGAGAGCTCAATGTGGTTCTCTCTTGTCTTATGCAGGAACCTTTTGAACCCATACATAAGGCGTCTCTTCAGCATCTGTCTTGGAAAACGGCTTTCCTTGTGGCTATTACATCTGCCCGCAGGGTTAGAAAAATCCAGGCACTTTGCTGTCAAGAGCCTTACACAGTGTTTCATGCATCTAAGGAAGTCATGAGGACTCATCTGAAATTCCTCCCTAAGGTGGTTTTGGATTTCCACGTAAATCAGACGATCTCTTTACCTACCTTTTTCCAGCATCCATCTACTCCAGCGGAGAGATCTCTTCATTCCCTGGATGTTAGACGGGTTTTAAAATTCTATTTGGATAAAACTAGGGATTTACGAAGATCTGACCAGTTATTTGTAAATTATGGCTCCCTCAGTACAAGTCTAGCAACTTCTAAGCAGTCCATTTCCAGATGGAGTGTTTCCTGCATCTTGCTCTGTTACCAAAAAGCTAATAAATCTCTAGCTCATTCTACCAGAGGAAAGGCAGCTACTGCTGCTTTGCTCTGCAATATACCCAATGCAGAGATATGCAAAGCAGCAACCTGGAAATCAGTTCATACATTCACTAAACACTACTGCCTGGACTCGGATGCAGGCAGACCCTCAAGTAGGGCAGGCTTCACTTAGGAACCTATTTGCTTAAATCTGGATTCCTTTTCTCTGTCTCCTCCACTGCGTTCTATAGGGATGGGCTTGCTAGTCTATTCAAGGGCTTATGACTATACATGGAAATCCCCTACGAGAGAAGGGACAGTTTCTTACCTGTAACTCCAGTTCTCTCGTCGGGGTATTTCCTTAAGTCATAAGCAACCCTCCCTGCTCCCCGGTGGAATAGACAGAGGGAGAGGAGGGGAGAGGAGTTGGCCTAACGGCTAGGGCGTCCTACCTCGAATCTGGGGAACTGGTTTCGAGTCTCGGCAATGACGCTGAACATCCTGTGATTCTGGGCAAATCACTTAATCTCCCCGTGTCTAACAAAAATGAATGTGTGTCCTAATGTAACGTAACTGGTGCTATGTAAAGCGCTCTGATACCCGATTCGGATCAAGTTCGCGCCATATAAAACTCTGCAAAAAAAAAACAAAAAAAAACAAAGAACAGAGGGATCCTTCACATAAAACATGCATTCACTTCTCATTGCCATCAAAAAGAACTGAAGTAACTGCCACTAGCTGTGCATGATGGGATACTGGTGGTCTCTGGATTCTTAAAGGCACAGCTTCTATTTTAAGACATATAATGGCAGCCTATGGGGCTATTCTGTCCTCTCCTTTCATCTCCATCATGAAAAAAGGAGTTTTGTGAAGGGGATTCTTCTGTGTGTTAAACACTTCAAAAATTGCACAAAATATAGTATGCTGGCTCCCTTTTTTCACTTCAAGATGAAGATGTGGCAAGTGTAGCCTATGTATTTAGGCTACATTATTGTCTCTATCTCTTAAGTGTCTTTGCAGGCCTTCCTGAAGAAAAGCGAAAAATACCCACTTAAGAAGATGTATCTAAAGAAGTGCTCTGGGGTCCCTGCACATGGGCGGGACTATTCAGGTGCCTATGACTTATCATGGAAATACTCTGAGAGAACTGGAGTTACAGGTAAGAAACTGTTCCTTACGAATGTTTGCAGATAGGGATTTCTGTCAAAACCCATGCATCACCCATATATCACCCTCTTAAAGCAGTGTAACGCAAAGCAGTGCATTGCCCAAATTTGTATTACTACTTTAGAAAATTATCCAACACATTTCTTGATTTGCGTTGAATAGTAAATCCCATCATAACACTTTGAGTCGGGTTTGTGTTAAAATAGTAACATTAGTAAATCTATGCCCAGCGCACCAAAGACATCACAAGAAGCACCGAAAAGTGCCTTATAGGTGGTTAATTTTAAGGTAATCTTTTATTGAAAGGCATCTTTGAATACGTTGTCAGCTACTTGAAAGTAGAACTTGGGTACCAGCATCCCTGCCTGCATACTGTCAATCACCCCACATATTTTTTGAAGGGACCCGAACACTTCTAGTAAGACTAGATCTGATCCATCACATTTCCCACAGAGTAACCTAGTGTTCAGTGTTAAACAGACATCTAGCACCGAGCTCGATGGAGCCATAAAGAGGTTTGGAGTACCATCATGGCCCATTGGTTATTAGCTGTCTATACTGGTAGAACCAGCAAACACCTATATCTTCAAAGGAATAAAGTACTAGGCATATATAAAGCTGCAAATAGTTAACCCCAAGAATTCTCCCCCCCCCAAAAAAAAACCAGGATCCCTCAAAATTACAATTTCCTGAAGAAAACTGCAAACTACTTCCTTTTTACATGATAATTAACCAATGGCTTGGCAAAAAATGAATTTGTCTATTTGCCAAACAGAATGGAATCTCTGCTATTTACCCTGTGGGCAGGTAATTACAGGGGGCATGGATATTAATATTGCAGTAAATATAGTGGAAATGAGGCGTGGGTGTGGAAGGACAAAGGGCTCCATGTTTTGTGCTTGCATCAGGGAACACAGCACTCTTGCAATGCCAGTGGCATTTGTATCATGGGCCCAAATCAAAAAGACATTTTCAGTTGTAAAAGTACTTTTACGGTAAATAAATAACTGGATCTATGCATGCAAGACATATACAAAAGGCGACCCTGAAGGAGTAAAGCCATTAACCTTATGTAATATTACGTCCTGGGTTCACAATATTCTGCTGGAGTAAATCCCAAGCAATGGGTGGGGAGTGGGCGACTCAAAGTGTGGTTTGCGTGGAAACTTTATGCACTCCCACAAACGTGTAATTTTTTGAGCACTCACAAAAGTCTCTTCAACCCTTTCTCACCCTGGAAATGGCATGAGCTTTACACCAGTCAAGAACTGGAGTAAATATCCAGAGAGAAAAGGGAATTGGAACCCCCTCCCCCCACACTTCATGGGGTTGTAAGTGGAAGGCTTTCTCAACTTATGAAAAAAAGCTTTCCCCATAGAAAAGGGGAAGGTAAAGAAAACAAGCATAGGCAAAGCCAGCAGTTCTCGCCTATGTGAGTTATTGTCTTTGTCAATGTGTTTAGCCATGTTGTGATTTCACCATACATCATATAGTCATGCAACCACAACACGCTTTCAAACATGTATTTGTTGATTTTTAACATACATTATGTGTTTGTGTGTATTTCTGTGTGTGTGTGTGCGCGCGCGCACTGGACTTCACACTTTGAGTATGCATCATATAATTCCAAAACCTGTTGTGCTTTTTTTAGAAGCCTCATGAGTTGCTGTAGCTCTATTACACTTTAGGCATGAATGAATGGCTGAATGAATATACCATTTATAAAGTGCACAGCTGTCTAAAAGACGTCCCGCGCTGTTAACTGAAGCCTAGAGAGTGAGTGCTGCAAAGTACTGCATTAACAAGAGTGGAATAGCCAAGTTTTCAACCGTTTTTTAAATGAAAATTAATCATCAAGGCAGAAATGTTAAATGGCAAAGCGTTCCGAAATGTAGGGGCCTAGTAAGAAAAGGACCGACCCCCCAGGCGAGAATGACGCACAGTAGGAACCACAAGCAACAGCTGGTTAGAGGATCTCAAGGATCTTGATGGAGCATAGGCCTGAATTCTATTCCTCAGATATGCGAACCTTTGTGATGGAAAGCATGGAAAGTAAACAGCAGACATTTAAAAAAAAAAAAAAAAAAAAGGGCTGCCGACGGCCGGACTGGGAACAGCAACCAGCCCTGGCAGATTGCTGCTCGACCGGCCCTGGGAGCGGGGGGCTGGGGGTGCTCGTAAGCACTGCTTATGCTTTTGTTACAGGGGACCGATATCGCAGACTGGCCTCCAGTGACAAAACCACCCCCCACGGCCACAAAACCGGCCCCACCCCTCCGGCCCACCGGTGAAACGCCCAGTGCCCGCTACGGCCAGTACGGCCCTGCTGACGGACTGTGAGCCAATGTGAAGCATTCAGTGGCCAGAGATAGGCTCATGTCTGGGAATGTTTAACAGAAGTCGAGCTGCGGCATCCTGAATCAACTGAAAGTGCTTCAGAAGATAATCTGGAAGGCCACGATACAGTCTATGTGTGTAATCAAGGCAAATCATCATCAAGGAGTGTAGAATAGTTTTTCTGGTGAATTCAGGAACCAATTTCAAAACACTCTTAAGACTTTTAAAAATCGAAAAACAAGTACCTGATGTAGCCTTCACCTGCAGTGCAAAGTAAAGATCATTATCAAACCTGCCCCCCAGATTCCTAGCGTGTTCGACGGGGGGTGGTCAAGTTCCGCATGCCAACATGCACTAGACGTGAGAGAGGGGGAACAATGGAAAAGCATATCTTCCGTTTTTGATGCATTAAGTTTTAAACTTCTGTGCTTCATCCAGTTCCCCACTCCCACCAGGCAAGATTGGAAAAAGTGCTGTGCATCACTATTGGCCTCAGAAAAGGACAATAATAGCTGAGTGTCGTCCGCATCTGACACTACCTTGAATCCTAGGGATTAAATAATAACAGTGAAGGGAAACCATATAGACATTGAAAAGTGTGGGCTCAAGGCCAAACCATGTGGGATGCCATGAGTCAGTGGCTTTGAAGTAGACAAAAAAGGAGGAAGAGAGACCGATTGAAATCGGCCAGATAGAAAGGACCTCAGCCACTGCAGTGCCAGACCACCAATGCCACAATTAGCTAAACGTCGAAGCAGTATACAGTGTGAGACCATATCGAAGCCCGCAGGCAGATCTAGTAGGACCATTATTGCTGTGCGCCTGATGAAGACTCAATTTTATGAATTCAATGAATTCAAATCGAGGCGATTCAGTGCTATGACAATGCCTAAAGCTGGACTGCAAGTCACGCAAAAGATTGTTGGCTTCAAGAAATTGGTTGAGTTGACTGTTTACTGTTTTTCAAGCATCTTGGATAATGTTGGAAGTAGAGAAATTGGACTAAAGTTGTAGAGAACCTCAGGATCTGCTGATGGCTTTTTTAGGAGAGGCAATAGGTTGGTATGTTTCCAAGGTATAGCACCACAGCCTGTTGAAGAGAGTTTTTCAAAAGTACGTTAATTAATGGATTAATAGTTTGCAAAGCTTTAGATGGAATACCAGGAGGACAAGGATCCAGCGGTGATCCGGAGCGACAGTTCAGAATAGCTTGAGCCGAGGCATCTAAAGAGATGGACTGAAAAGATCAAAGCGAGGGACCTAAACCTGGATTCATAGATGGGCAGACCTCAGAAGTAAAGGCAGGTGAGTCATAAGCCTGAAATTGAGCAAAGATCTTGCCAATTTTCTCCTGGAAAAAGAGAGAAATGTTTTCACATAGAACTGCTAACGGGGGAATATGTTGGGTGCAGGCTTTGGGCACCAGGAATGAATGAACAATTTAAAAAATCTCTTCCGGAGTATTGGATGCTGCAGCAATCTGATTAGCAAAATATACCGATTGATCCTTGCAGTCAATCGCTAAATGTGGCAAGGAATTTGACGCATGTATTATAATTGCATTTATATGGTGCTTACTACCTCGGACAAGGCATTGAAGCGCTTTATGCCAGGTAGCTTGCGGCTCCAATACCTAAGGTTAGAGATTATTGGTTTTTGTTTATTGTTGGGATTAACAGCGTGCTATGAAAGAAACCATGCCGTGTTTTTACTGGAGTTTCTAGATTAAATTAATAGGAGTTTGGTATTATTAGTTTAGAGGATCAAATCTGAGTTTATGCAACAATTTATTCAGGGGTATGTGAGTTCATGCAGATGGTTGGTTGAATAAGCATGTGGTTTGCTAATACATAAATGTGTTTATTAGCAAGAATATAGCATTTTAACAATAAACTCTGTTTGGAAGGTAGGAAAGGCAGTGCTTAAGGCTAGAACAAACAGTAGTAACATACATCCAGGAGGTGTTGCATGGGGATCGGATACAAATGGATGGAAAGATAATTTAAAAGGTTGAGGGCATTCATATATAACAATGTGTGTGATAGAAGATTTTAGCACTTAATCTGACATGTTTTCTAAGGCCATGTGCGAGGAAGTGTTGCAAAACCATCTTCCTTGATGCATGTTGGGAACCTTTTAAATCTGTAACCAGTAGCCAGTGTGTGATGGGCCCCTAGTCTAAGGAAGAACATGGGCCCCTTAGCTGCTGTTTGAACTGTGTGTATACAGCAATAATCAGGGTTCAGTTGGCCTCTTAGGCATCTGGGCCTGGTGCCACTGCACCAATGGAAGCTACGCCCCTGGCTGTAACCTGTTGAATATTCCAGTCTGGCAATTTATGGCTTCTATTCTTCATGCAACAACACAATTGGGATCCTGACTTCTTTCACAATGTTTCTCTTTCAGTTGGTGATTTCTGAACAGGGGCCAGTAAAGCACCGTGCAGCATAGATGTATTTCATTAGACTGGCCTTTATAGTGTTTCTTCACCTTAACAGCCACTGGTTACATCAGCCGTATTCTGTCTTTGCACAATGCATTTTGACAGATGTGAAAAGGTAAAACCAAACAGAATGTTGAATTCTGTGTTCAAATTGTTCTACTTCCTTGGTCTCTGGAAAAAAGTATAATTTTTTGTTTTGGTTGTATATTTTCTAATTATAAACATGTATGTAACCGATAACGTGTAAGATGTATATATGTTTGTATATTACATGCACAAGTGTAATGCAGGCCCATGCAGTGCCGGGGCCCCCATTCAATGAATATCTGTGAGGTATGGGAGACTCAGGTGCCCTCATCACCTCTTATCATACGGCTTGTACCAAGTGTGGTAAAACTGTGCGTATGTCGGATAACATATAGATTGGGATGGTGCAAGTCTGATTCCCTGCACTCCCTCATGTGATGTTGGCCTATAGCCCTGCAAGCTCACAGTGCACCATCCGAACCCCTAATCTTACAGGGTAAGAAATGTGTGTGCAACCTCAGAACATGACTACCCTGATCCCCCAAGGAAATCGTGGTAACAGGTTTAGGACCTTTTCGTTTGGACTCTCATGCATATCCAAAGGAAATACACAAGAAATACACAACCTGTGGTTTCAATATTTATTGAAGCAGTGAGATTCTTGAGTAAAATAAGTGCGCTGCAATTAGTAATAGAACAAAACATATCACCATAATTAGCAATACAAGAACGGTGGAGAGAATGAATAGCTCCATCATCATATTAAAACAATGAATATATGCTGGCATATACATAGTGTAACATAGTGTGCTCCTACATAACCTAGTTTGGCCTAGGATGGGTGATCTGCCTAGAATCCCTGCTGGGTGACCTAACTTCCCATTACCTGTGGGCAAGTGTCATCAGGCTGTTCGTCGGTGTGTAGAGTGGGACATCTCTTGTGGAGAGGACAGGAACCAGCTGAGCTGGAATTCTGAAGTACCGTGACCTCAAAGTGTCAGCAGAGTGCTCATCTGATTTTAAGGAAGAAATGAATTCAAATATATATAATAAACAGTGCCAGGTTGGCATGTCAAGGTCTTTGTCAGTTCGTTATTGTTTAGGTTAGTTAGATAGTGTAGTCGCCTACTGGGCAATAATAAGCTGTGACATTTGTGCAGTGAACTATATACAACGTACTGAATATTCAAGGTGTCATGATAATGTGCCTACAAAGTCGAACTGTAAGCAAATGCAGTTTCGGAGAATCCTATCCTGCACTGACACGCACAAAAATGTCTGTCAAAAGTCACAGTGTTCTAGAAAGAAGGCAACTTAAGAAACATGAGCATAAAGATGGAATTGTTTCAAGTTGGGCCACGTGACACTCTCTAGGCTAGGGTAAGGGGGAATTAGTTTGGATTAAACGCCACGGAATACATATATATGCGAGAGAGAAACAACTAATAAACGTGAAATGCCAAGATAGTCATAATTCAATAATTGAATACTTCATGTTTAGAAAGGGTAAAATCGCAAGAAACCGCTTCAAGCAGAGTTTGGTGGAAGGCACGTGTAGTCTGCTAGGCAAAGGAAATGCCATTGTAAATTATTGGGTGTAAACTTCTAAATCTGTATTGTTGGATACTTGCTCCCTTTTCATTATCGTAGAGTAGGAGTCTTGATGAATTGGCTTGTGACGGGTTTGATGACCTCCTCCAAAGACATAGTTGTGCCTATAGGTACCAGAAATGCAACACCCCATAATTTGGGGATTACTACATCTAGTTCTAATGATAAAACGTTTCCCTCAACGGGTCATAGCAACTACATCATTGAGCTGCCTCCTACCATTATCACAATATTGACAATTTATCAAAGGCTCTACAATGACCCAAGGGTCTCACTGTACCTAAAGCAAACAGGCATCATTAATCAACTCAATGGTGCATTTGTTATTCAAAGGATCAAAGCCTAAGCCTCTGTTTGACCTCCAGGGGCAGCAAACACAGGCTATCTCTTTTTTTTTAGTGGGGTGGGGGCGGCAACACAGAGTGAGAGCGACAACATTGAGGGAGGGTGTATGGGGGGCCAACAGGGGCGGAGGGTGTGGCAGAAAAAAGAGCTGTGGCCACGGCATAGTGCTTTTTTTGTTTATTGTAGGGTTGGATGCAACACAAAGAGGGGGAGGAAAAGCAATAACACAGATAGTGGATGGGGTGGTAGGGAGAGCAACACATGGACAGCGGGAGGCAAGTAACACAGAGGATGAAGCAACATGGAGCGTGGGGGACAAAGCAACTCAGACGACAAGTACAGCTGAAAAAGACATGCACTATGGTCGAGTGCTTAAAAAAAAAGGAGAGAGTAGCGTCTGATAAGAAGCAATGGAAGCACACAAGTACTTGGGCCATGCTCCAGGGGATGGACAAACAAAAGATGCAGAAGTGTATGTTGAAAGCATTCAAGAAAACAAAATAAATGAGAGTGACAATGAAGCCAACCAATTGTAAACAATGGGCAGGGTCTAAGGCCCATGTGAGTATACAAAATGTCTCGCAAGTGTCAGTGCATGCGCTGTCTCAAGCAAGGCCTAAAAATATGCAATTGCACAGCCATTCTTCCTTTGCCCAGTGAAGAATTGTACTGTGTGTACAATTCCACATTGGCGAAACAAAAAAAATCATGACTTTTATAAAAAAAAACAATCACATGACTCTCCCTCAGAAGTACACCTAAAAACGTGCGACTGGCACTGCTTTCCAGATGTACTGTTGGGCACTTTTGTGAATAGCCAAAAGTTGTTAAATATGCACCCATTCGTAAGAGTAAGTTTATAAGTGTAGGTTTATTAATTTCTTTGTGAATCTGACCTATTTTCATTCTCTCTCTGCCTAACTAAGGGCCAAATAATACATAATTTCAGCTATTGAATGGCAGCCTGGTAAAAGGTTTATTAGTTATTTACCAGTCAGCTGGCCAAATGGTAGGTAATCTCTGTAATCTAGCCAGAAAATGGTTAAATAAACATCAACTGTGAAGAATCTTACGGAAGCCCGAGCAACACAGTTGGTTGGAAAATTGTATATTAACTGTCAGCACGTAAAAATACTGTTTCCCAATAGAAATCTATTTAGTTCCTCAAACTCTTATTAGGCAAGACTCACTCTAATTACCTTAACGTTTGAGCCAAAGATGCCAATGGGCAAAATTCAGAATTATGCCATCAATATGTGACAGAGGCAGTAAATATCTTTTTATGAGTTAAAGACAACATCCATTTCAACCCAGTGTTGGGTTTTGCTCTCCTTGTGGAGTGCATTGCAGCCACTGTGATTTGACCACGGCTACTTCAACCAACAACCCTAGGATAGGGGATCTGGAACAAGAATTTGCCACAACGTATGTAATTGGCAATGAAACATGTTGGCCTTCTTGGAAAAGGTTAGCAACATGCAGTGCTTTTAACTCGAGCAAGCTCACATTTTCAAATAAAGGGGGTAACGCGACAGTGAGTCTTGACTTGATTTTAATAGCATTTGAACACACTGTTCTCTGCTTATCACGGGGTTTATGTTTTGGAACAGTTGATCTCTTTTTTCTGTCTTCCTTGTCTTTCTCCTGGACACTCATTTCTTTGTTTCAGTGAGTGGGCAACCGATGATGATATACGTGGGCATACTGGCGAGAACCTGCCGGTAGCCTTCCTGGTGTTGCATACGTGAGGTGCCCTCTCACTCTTTTCACTTATTTTTACTTTTATAGTAAGTTTTCTTCACTCACATGCTGTGAGGGAGGGAATATTTGGTTGAGTGGCTTGACCGACAGTGATTCTTTTTCCGCTTTTTTATTAAAAAGTACTAATTTGAGAGTTTGGGACTGCAGGAAATTGGACGGGGTGCCATAAAGTGGGAGTAAAAAGTTAAACTCACTTTGGAAGCAGTGTCTGAAGGTGACATTGAAGAAACTCTCCTATAGCCAGGTCTTTATTGTTTTGATGCGTTGTGAGAGGAGGGTGGCCTGGTGATTTCCCTCTCGTGCTCCCTGTTGTGAATAGATCTGGAACAAGAACCTGGTAAATCTACAAGTATGATCCAGAGGGTTGGGACGCAGGCGCCCGTCAACCGCACAAAGAAGAATATTGTTGCCTTCTTACACATGACAAAACAATGATTTTGGCATAAAGATGGAATATAATAACCGGCCATATTAGCTGCAAATTATGTTTTTGGGCGGAATACCCACCAGCACATGAAAATCTGCGTCGAAGCCAATACTCAAATTGTTTAGTGGGCCCATAGCCTCCGTATCTCAAGCCAGGCTGGATATTGAACGCTTATATCATATGGCCCAGTAGTATTGACATAAGTTGGTATTTCACTACAGGAAATATTTTTCATCAAATGCTATACTCTTAGCATTCCACCGCAACTGTCCATTCCACCCTAATTGGACGAGCATGTAATAACTGATGAGATTTGTTACACACTGTTGGCCACTGTGCAGGTCCTGACTAGCTCCCTCCCATATGCTCTGATTATTACTTGACTTCTTATAATGATACTTTATTTATTTATTACTTTAAGGAGCTTTATATAGCGTGAACATGACCCATCCCGGTATCAGAGTGCTATACAGATAGCAAAACAAGTCAAACACAGAAAAGCAGACAGTAATCAGATAAAAATTTAGTTAGCAATATGTTGTACCGATAGCAAATAAGTTGTAGCAGCAAAAGCAAAAAAAAATAAAAAATACAAAGAGAACAAACGACTTAGAATACTCTGGATCCAGAAATGTATGTAGGAAAGATAGTTCGACCTAGTGAAGACAGGACTAAAGCTGAGGGTATCTGTTCAGCATCAGTCTTTTTAATTCTTTTTTGAAGGAGGTAGTCGAAGGATTAGATCTAGTTTCAGAAGGAAATATGAGGGATGATTGTAACAGAGTCCACTCAAAGAGATCCCTGAAACTGTGCCCCTCTCCATGCCTGCCCAGGTTCATAAGACCTTGGAGTGGATGACCCAACCAACAAACTGGGGGGCTTATTTACAAGCCCCTTGCGCCGCCGGTGCGTCACTTTTTATGACGCACCTGTGGCGTATTTTGCTGCCCCATATTTACAAGTACACGAAATACCACCCTGCGTGGCTTTTCCTGTCCTTGCAAATATGGCCCCTTTACACGCAGCAATTCGCGTGAAAGGGGCATTCCATGGGTGTTGCTGTGGGTGTTCCCACGCAACACCCATGGAACCTGACATATTCCCAGATTTACGAGAAATGGTAAACCTGGGAATGCATCTGAATGCTCCCCAGGGGAGGCGTAGGGAGGCGCAACGAGGAGAAATGTTTTCATTTCTCCTCGTTTTTTCCTCTTTCTATGTGTTCTGCATTCTGCAGCACACATAGGAAGAGGAATCACCTCTTGTGATTGTTTTTGTGCAAGAAGGTGTCCCTACCTGCACAAAAACAATCATCCCTGTGACGCAGGCACCCTTGCACCATGGTACAAGGCTGCCTACGTCGTGCATGGCAGCTAATTTTGCTCCAGCGCAGGGGAGAGCAAAGGGATTTGTCATATCGTTGTAAATATGACGCATCCCTTTGCTTTGGAATTAAAGCAGCGTGGCGCAGCCAAATGGCTTGCGGCACCGCGCTGAGTTAATTCCTTGTAAATAAGGCCCTGTATGTAGAAGATAAAAGAAAATCAAAACATAACAAAGTGACTTACAGGGCTAAGTTCACAGCCAGCATATGTGTAAGGCAAACCATAATGGTGCATCTATTTCTCACACTTGTTCATACATCATGCCTCTAAACTATGTACCCCATATCATGATAACCACACCTCATTGATCGTCACACATAACATGGAAACACTTACCAAATAGGATCAAAACAAAGACAATACCCTACCAACTACACACCACGAATGGTATAGCATGCTATCCATGCAGGCAAGAGCTTTAGCTACCCACAACGAGGTGGTAATGTCTCTTTTACTGCTTCTGTGAGTTTGGTGAAATGACACCATTTAAATTTTGGAGAAAGGAGTGGTGCATCTGCGGCTTTTAATTTCATACTACAAAAATACTATTGGACTAAGGCATAGCAGGACAAGAGGAAGGGTGCTTCCTACCAAAAACATACAAAGAGCTCACCTGAAGTAGTAAATGTAAGATTAGAGCTGATTTGCTTACAGGGCCGGACTGGCCATAGCGGGCACTGGGCATTTCCCCGGTGGGCCGCCAGGGTAGGGGCCGGTTTTGAGCCCCTGGGGGGCCGTTTTTGCAGCATAGCTGCAATATCGGCCCCTGTAACAAAATCGGCCGAAACCGGCCCTGGCAAACAGCTCGGCCGCACCCCCAACACCCCGGGGGGCCGGCCGAGCACTTTGCCAGAGCCGGTTTTGGTTCCCAGTCCGGCCCTGTTTGCTTGTGTTCTTTAGTAATTTAAAGCATCATATTGAAGCATATATATAGCGCTACATACCCCAATGTGGTGGGCTGAAGGGCATTTTGGAACAGGTAGCAATCTCCACCATTGGTGAGTGCATGTTTAGCAGGGTGCTGTAATTGTTGTGATCCTATGTGGGCAGTGTTTTATTGGTGTGCATGAGTAACCAGAGAGGTGCCTATATCTTGTCTTCGAGTAATTGAGGAGGCGGTGTGAGAGATATTATAATTTTAAGTAGGACTAAACTATATAGGTGGTTACATCACACCAAAATGGACTCTAAAAGAAAGGGGCTAATGAGAGAAGGCCCAGAGATCCGTCGATGTCTAATGAGCACATTGATGCCAAATGGGTAAGTGTAGTAATTAGCAACATGAACAGATGCTGCCAACTGCTGTACAAATACACCACAAGAGCGAAGAAAGAAATGAAGAGGAATCTAGGCTGGCAACCTGAGCAGAAACTACACAATCGTCAAGAGGCCCAGATTTCGTCATACCCTGCAAGACCAAAGAGGCCAACACGTTGAGCAGGGGTTCACGTCCTAAGTCTCTCTCATACTTCCACAGGAAAGCAAGCACCAGTCAGGCAAGCCCTAGCCAGGCTCAGTCATGACTCAGACCCTAGCCAGACTGATACTTTGAGCGTGCTAGGGTGAGAGTCAAAGCTCCTGGATGGTTGATGCTTTGAAAGCACTAGAGCAAATCTGTCTCCCTCATGTTACCCTTCTGCCTTTACCCCTCCAGGCAAGCCCAACATCTATCTTAGATCCTAGAGACCCTTGCTCTTTCTTGTTTTACATGAGGAAGCAAACTACTGGCCATAAAGGGTATCCTCCCAGACAACTTTTACTTTCAATATTGGTAGTGAGTGAGTGATTAACAATTCAGGGTAAAAACAAGAGATAATGTTGTGAAAAGAGGCTTACATTGTTTCAGCCGGGACATCAGGATAAGGAGCTGTCCTCCCACTTTTCACTTGGCCTCGGAGTCAGCAGAGTCACAATCAGAAGTTCTTTCAAGGCCTCATTTACAAGCCCATTCAGCCGTCAGTGCATCATATTTTTTAATGCACTGGCAGGACAATGGGCTTGCCCATATTTACAAGGCCACGTAAAGTCACCCTTCATGAATTTTCATTGCCTTGTAAATATTGGCCCCTTTCACGCATTACTCTGTGTGAAAGGGGCGTTCCATGGATGTTGCTGTGAGTGTTCCCATGCAACATCCATGGAACCTGACACATTCCCAGATTTACAACGTTTTGTAAAGTTGGGAATGCGAAATAATTTCTCCTCGTTTTTTCCTTTTTCTATATGTTAGAAATGGGGGTCTCTAGGTGGCAGAGGTAGGTACCTTTGTCCAAATAGGGACCCTTGCTTCTAGTCAGGGTAAGGGGGATACACACTTTAGATAACCCCTGCTCACCCCCTCGGTAGCTTGGCACGAGCAGACACAATCTTATCCCAAAGGCAATGTGTAAAGTATTTGTACTCAAAACACACAGTAATACAGTGATAACACCACAAATGGACACCACACCAGTTTAGAAAAATAAAGTATCTTTATCTAAACTCGACAAGACCAAAACGACAAAATTCAACATACGTGTACTAAAAATATGATTTTAAAAAGGTTTCAAACAACTTGGTCCATAGAAACTATGGATAAGTGATTTCTCACAAAGTACCTGTAGATGAGTCAAAATTCACAACGCCAAACAGCCGCAGAGATGGTAAGTGTCGAAAAACAAAGAGATGTGTCAGTTCCTGAGACCATGGGGAGGCGATGCGACAGTTCTGTTGAACGCAGGAGAAGAAATTCGTCGAATCCGGTCTGTAGGGGGAAGTGATGCGTCGACTCCAAGACGGTTCTGGTCCGCGGGGATGCGGTGGCGATCGATGCGGCGATGTCGAGCAGCGCTGCGTCGGTTTCTTCAGCAGCGATCCCTCGATGCGTCAGTTCTTGCAACGGCGACAGGCGCTGCATCGGTTTCGGCAGCGGTGTGGCGATGCATGGAGATTCTCCTCGCACAGCGGTGCTGCGTCGGAAAAACAGCTTCAAGAAGAGCGATGCGTCGATTACTTCAGTTCTTTAGGTTTCTTCCAGCTCCCAGCAGCAAGCACAACCTCCAGGGGCCTAGAACCGGAACAGGCATCTCCTGGCAGGTCAGAACTCTCAGCAGCAGAGTTCAGGGGAGCTGGGGGTGAAGTCTTTGTGTCCCTGAGACTTCAGAACCGGAGGCCAGCACACACAGGCCCTTGGAGATCTTCTTCAAGCAGGTTCAATGCAAAGCTCCAGTCTTTGTCCTCTCCCTGGCAGAAACAGCAACTGCAGGCCAACCCCACACAGCACACAGCACACAGCAAAGGGGCAGTACTCCTCCTCACAGCTCTTCAGCTTTTCTCCTTGGCAAAGGTTCCTCCGGAGTCCAGAAGTGATCTAAAGTTCTGGGGTTTTAGGTCTAATACTTATACCCCTAAATGTCTTTGTTCTCTTTGTGCAAGGGCCTCTCAGCCCAGTCCAAACCAGTTCTATCCTCACTGGTACAGTATGACCACAGGGGGTGGAGACAGCATTGTGCAAGGGAGACAGGACCTATTCAGGTGCAAAGAAATATCCTCCCACTACTCTAAATTCAGCAACGGTCTATTCAGCTCAGCTCTGAGTCATCCAGGAAGGGCCAGGCACACCTCAACCCCCCAGTGGCTGTCTACAGGGAGTGCACATCCCCAGCCACTGTCCCTCTAAAACCAGACAGTCAATACACAAACAGGCAGAGACACACAGAATGGTTAAACAAGAAAATGCCTAGTTTCTAAAAGTGGCATTTTCAAACACACAATTTAACAAGCATTGGCATAGCCAATAGGTCTCGCTTTTGGGACCTTATAAGTATTTAGTTATGCAGCACAATATCCTTGGTGCAACAACATCAACTGTTGCATGGCGAGACCTATTGGCTATGCCAATCCAGTCATGTGTGAGTATCTTTCGCAGATTTGCTATTAGTTTTAGCTTTGAGATTCATTTTACCACCAAATGGATAAGGCAAATTCATACAAGTAATATTTTGCAAAATGGTTCAATATACATTATCCGAGGGCTCAATCCCAGAGGTTTAACATAACGCCCCAATGCAGGAGGAGAATGCTGCTCGTGCTGGCTTATTGCAATGTCTGCACCCCTTGCAATAGGCGAGGGCGGAAGTAATAACTTCACAAGTGATGGTCTTGAAGAGCTCCCACAAATGAAATGGCCAATGGCTGTTGCCTCGTCACCGGCTATATTTAGAAACAGCGTGCTCGACTTCTGGTGTGTAAAGACGTGGAGCGGGCGCGTTTTGTTTTCGACGATGGTGCATACGGATGTAAGTCCGAACTGTTAATGGAGCAACGAGATGATAGATGTTGTAAGATGCCCCGACGCATCCTGCCTGCCTCTCATTGGAGAGAACGGCGCCTGGACATGGCGTAGCCTAACATACAGACTGCGAGGATTTATTTCTTGCCAGTATGAAAATGTCAGTAGCCACCACCGGAATCAAGGAAGCTGCTCTTGGTTCCGGCGGTGGGCTGTAGTGCATGACATGTAAAATCAATCGCAAACCCTGAAATGCCGTCAAGTTACTGTCACCTGCAGTGTTTAGAATGTAAAATAAAATACATTCCGGTTAAGTAATCCTCTCCCCATGACGCTTTTTGCAAATAGGGGAAGGTAAATTGTAAATAAACAGGAGATGTTCGTGGCTGACCCCCTACCCCTCCTCCCCACCCCTCCTCCCTCCCCCCACCCCTCCTCCCTAAGGAACAAGCTGCTATCAGGTTTCACGAAATAAACTAGGTAACCTCACTGCGGAATACATGAATTAATTCATTTTGTGAAGGATAAAAACAGCCCTGGAAAGGCGTTTCTCCAAGTGTCACCCGTGCGTTCTTCATTTAAATATGCTAATTAGGTTTTTATGATAACGTATGCCAATTTAAAGCAACATGTTTCAACACTAACCTTCAATAAAGTCACCCTACATACATAATGACACTAACCATATCTGAGCAGTTTTGGTGTCCTTTAATATGCATGTTGAGGACATCGCGAAACGGAAACACAGGTTTCAAAAGGCAAATTGTCAAATGGAATTTTGTTAGCCACATTGTGGATCATGCCACAATGAATTGTCGGTGTTACGAGAAGTTTGTGAGGCTCACTTGTTTAGACAGTGTGCATGCCCCAGTGCCTATCATTAATCACAAAAGGGCCTATCTAAGATGATTGGATACATGTTATCACAATTCAAATATGCACCGCGTTATCACTAATTTAATATCCCTCACAGTTCCCAAAAATATGTGAATCATTTAAACTAGCAAATTAAAATAAACAATGTTTAACAGGTGAGTCTTTAATCGTTTTCAACATCCTCAAACTCTAACAAAGTTCTCAGTTCTAAGAGATAGCATCTTCTGAAAGTCAGGGTCCTAAAAATCCAGGAGTACTTTAAGCTTCCGTTTCTATTTTCGCTCTGGTTTTGCTGGGAGTTGACCAGTGAGCTGGCAGCCCTGTCAGCAGCAGCAGTCACCCACAGTGGCTGCAGTGATGCAGCTAGGGTTCTATGGGCCCAAATGTCATGGAATATTGTCCCTCTTAACCCCTAGTGACGAAATAAAAAAGAGAGGCCGACCGGGCTGGGGTTCCTGTGTGATACGGCGTTGGGGCGGCTGCAGCTGCTTGAGAGAGGCTTGTAGGGCTGGGGCTCCTGTGAGGTGCGCGCCAGCTTCCTTCAACTCTGGGTCCGTCGCGCGCGCGGTAAAAAAAAAAATAAACAGTGTTGCGCGCGCACCACAGAGGAGCGGAGGGGGGGGAGGAGGGAGCGCGGCAGCCTGCTCAGCTGACCAGACGCTCGTGCGTCATGGCCTTTTGCCGGCATGTGTTTACAATTATCGCGCCCGAGTCTGGGCACGATAATTGGAAACACATGTTTGCCGCGCGTACCCATCCCAAAAGGCCAGCCACGACGCACGAGCGTTTTGGGACTGCTTTTCAAACTCGCTTACTAAAAGTCTTCGCCTCTAAGCAGCGCTTGCGCGCTACTCGAGGCTCGACATAAAAACCACCTTTACTAAACGATGTGTTATTAAATTCTGAGTTCAGAGAGCCTAAACCTTATTTCTCTATCCTGTCCCAATGGGAAGTTATACTTGTGCTCTTTAAGTAGCTGTCCGCGTTACAAATGTCATAAACATAAACAAACATAAACATAAGATGTTACAAACCATTTCCCATTCTATCCTATGGGGCAAGATAGCCTTTCAATAGTGAAAAACGAAATTGGCAGTATTTCACTATCAGGACATGTCACACACACCAGTACATGTCCTACCTTTCACATGCACTGCACCCTGCCCATGGGGGGTACCTTGGGCCTACCTTAGGGGTGAGTAACATGATAGAAAAGGGAAGGTTAGGGCCTGTCAAGTGGGTGCACCTGCCAAGTCGACATGGCAGTTAACAAACTGCGCACAGACACTGCAGTGGCAGGTCTGAGATAACTTTTCCGAGCTACTCATGTGGGTGGCACAATCAGTGCTGCAGCCCACTAGTAGCATTTGATTTACAGGCCCTGGCACACTTCAGTGCACTTTACTAGGGACTTACCAGTAGATCAAATATGCCAATCAGGGAGAACCAATTCTAATAACAATTTACATAGGGAGCACTTGCACTTTGACACTAATCAGTAGTGGCAAAGTGCCCAAAGCATCTAAGCCAGCAGAAACTAAATCCAGCCCAGCTTCAAAAATACAGGAGGTAGAGGCAAAAAGTCAGGGGAAACCACGCCAAAGATGCCAAGTCTAACACGATAGCACGCATAGAAAGAGGAAAATGCCATCAATTATTGTTTTTGTGCAGGAAGGTGTCCCTTCCTGCACATAAACATTCATCCCCGCAACGCAGACACCCTTGCAACATGACGCAAGGGTGCCTGCGCTGGCGCATGGCAGCCAATTGTGCGCCAGCACAGGGGAAAGCACATGGATGCGTTGTATTGTTGTTAATACAACGCATCCCTGTGCTTTTCAAATGATGCAGCTCGGTGCAGCAAAATGGTTTGCGGCGCCGCGCTGCATCATTTTGTAGTAAACGTGCTTGGTCAGGAGCTACGAGGCACTGCAATGCTATTGAGAAAAAGAGACCAGGGTACAGAGGAGCACCAGAGAGTTTGGGATGGCGGGGTACGGTGGAGTCTGGAGTGAGGGAAGGTGGGAGGGGATCACCACCAAAGAAAGGCAAAGGCCCTACCTGAGGGGGGAAACATACTATAAAGTTTTTTATATTTTGCATTCGGAGTCTGATAGCGAAGTTCTTTTCAGACCCTGCGCTTCTTTAAGGCTGTATTTCTTGGTCTGGTGTATTCTGGGTGCAAATTTCACATTCGCTCGATTCTGATGCATGGAGTTAGATTTTTACCACAGATGTAACTCTCACCAATAAACGAGAGACTTTGTGGAAGGAGAAGTGCGGGCCTTTGAAGAGTAAAGATAAATAAACATAACATAAGCCCCGGTATAGGAACCATCCGTTAAAGTTATAACCTGACCTTTTGTTATTTTTAGGCCCTATCTGGACCACGACCAAGCAGTGGCTACTTAAAAGTATTCAGTGTTGACGTTGAGTGAGGAATGTTAGAAACAGGTTTTTGTCGGCTGCCCGTGGTCCACGAAGGGGACCCTCCTAAGAGGGCAGCCGCCTTAGTGCCAGATGAGGGCACACGAGTCAGTCCAGTAGTTAGGAACCCACTATGGGTCCGCGTGCCTCGTCACTTCCGGTAAGGGGTGGGCGGGGGAAGCAGTATAAGTGCTTCTCCCCGCCCATCGGGCGGCCTCTTTGTGGCTGCCCGTTACGCCGTTTAGCGCCGAGGTTCCACGCCGTCTGGTCTTGCAGCGTGCTGGTTTCATCCCCCGTCTTGCGATCGGGGGTTGCTGAGGGCCGGCCTTGTGGCCTCGTCTGGTTTTGCTGGTGAGGCAACCCCCACCCCTCGGCACGAACGTCGGTATGCCTATCACTAATTTGTGATTTGATAACTTGTTAACAGCCGTACGTTACGGCTCTGAAAGCATTATAAATCCACCGCTTTCTCTGGAATGAGCCTCTGAGGGTTATTTAAGGTTGCAGAGGTCTCGTTTTGGCCGGTTGCTCGACCCTGGTCTGGCGGTGGGAGGAGTGGGCATGCTGGGTGAACAGTTGAGTCGGGGCCGGGTGGCCCTTGGCCCCGTCGGGCGAGCAGGCTACCGCTGATGTTTGCTTTCGTCGAAGGGGTCACACTGTACAGTGGCCCCGGCTCACTCTTGACCTTGTGCCGAGGGGCATGTCTGAAAAGATGCTTCGGGGTTGTGTCCTGATTCCTCCCCCCAATATCAAACCGGCACGCAGCAGGTCATTCGTTGGGCAGGGATAATATGTATGTTAAAAAACGACAGGAACGACGTGTCCTTGTGCTGCTTCAGTGTCGACGGATTGCAGAGCAGTTATGGTGTACACCGCTCCGAGATAGCTCGGGGGGTTGAGCGCGCACGGCATGCATCAGGGTGGACTTGCAGGTATGGTTACAGTTGATAATTTGTACGCTGTCCATGACAACTGTGCGGCTATGCCCGTCAAGAGCTTTTAACCTGTCAATAACTCATGCCTGGTGTAGTTATCGCAATTTTGGACATGCTGTCCAAGACAACTGTGCGGCTG
Organism: Calotriton arnoldi; assembly: GCA_963921515.1. Lineage (NCBI taxonomy): Eukaryota > Metazoa > Chordata > Amphibia > Caudata > Salamandridae > Calotriton > Calotriton arnoldi. The sequence continues at coordinate 296,191 of CAWUFW010003330.1, forward strand.
CGCCGGGTTCAGAGTTGCCGTGGGGGTGGTCAGAGAGATGAGGGCGTCGGTCGGCTGCAGTGGTTGCGGGCCAGTATTCCGTCCCGATTTGACACTGTGGCTCCGACCCAATTGCTGCCCAGGGCAATAGCTCGGAGCAAGTTTGTTATAAGTGGAGAGAAGCGTGGCGCAGGGGTTTAGGCAGTAACGGGTGGCGAACGGCCCTCAGTGGGTATTTGTGCACGCTGACGACAGTGTTTTGGCTTATGTGGACGAAGGCGGGCTGTTAGTCGTCGCCGTGAGTGGCTGCCTTGTTTCGCAGGCGACGCCCCGAGGCGAAGAGCTGCTTCCTCGAATGAGCAGAGCCCCGGTGGCAAGGCAGAGGGTTCCTTTGTTCTCCGGTGCCAATGTGCTCCACGGCAGGCCCTTTCTTTATTTGCATGACTCGAACTAGAGCGCCAACCGGGGGAAGGAAATTTTGTTTTTTTTTAAATGACGTTTTCTGTTCCACCCCCGGGACGGAAGTAAGACATAGCTGCCAGATTGCTATGATTGACTGTCATAGTTTTGTTGTGGTTGTGAGTGACATTTCGGAATGTGTGCAATTCCTTGCGAGCGAGGGCAAGCAATATAGATGAGGGTAACACGTGAATATGAGAAATTACGACCATTTGAGCAACGGAAGTTTGTAGATTAACATGTGCAGGTTCGAGCGGGGGTGCACATTTATGTGTGCAGTGTGGTAGAACAGGCTGGCTGACGGGACTGGGCTGTTTAGCAGAGTTATTTTGCCGGCGCCACTCGTGATATGGAAGTATCGCCTATCACAACCTCCACACTTCCGCCGAGATATACAACAGCTGGAAGCTCGGCGCTAGGAGCTATACTGCTTCACCAGTCCTGGGAGGCGGCACTTCGGTATAGCTAAGGGGGAGGGCTGAACGCAGCAAGAAGTAGGAGTGGTTGATTATGGCTAGATTGAGCCTGAGAATCACAATGCATGTTTTGTTAAGGCGGTGGTAAGCTAATTGGAGGCAGTTACAATGCAGTTCTGTCTGCAGAGCGCTAGGGAAACATTCGAAGGTGGCGGGGACTGATGTTTCCTCGAACTGGGCCTGGTCTGGTCGCAGCAGGGCACAGGCGGCGGTGCAAGCACAGGCGCGGCGCGAGTCTAATATTTCAAACATAATTTCCGCCCGGGAAGCGACCGGAACATCCTACGGGGATGAGCTGTGCATGTGTGCATTCTTGGGGGCTGCTGCATTACAGGGCCCAGGGGCACGTGCGTAAGGGCTGGCGGGCCCATGACTGCGGGTGGGGCAGGATGGCCTCTTCCGTGGTTTGCTTGTGTCTTGAGGGAGCTTGTGACACGTTGGGCAGGTCGTGCAGACTGTGCAGTTTTGTGGACAGCGCTGCCGCCTCGGGGCGGGGCTGGTCCGGGCTCCCGCGGGTTGCGCTGTCGTGCCCTGGTCGGTTTTGTTTTCTGGGTCAGGGGCAGTATCTGCCCACAACGGCCCCTTCCCCTGTTGTCAGCGGCTTTGTCTTCCTGGTCGGGGCACAGGGGTCGTCCAGGCCTAGTGGTGTGTGTGTTCGGGCTGGGGCGGCATGGGTTAAGGGACTGCAGGGCACGCCCATTGTGTGCCATGGGGCGCCTGCCGGTTTTCGGGGGGCAGAGGCGACAATGCCGTTGTTTACAGGGGCAAACCGGGCCCACATTTAGCAACAGGTGAGGCCGCCTGCCAGGTATGACCTCCCCTGTGCCGCGGGTGAAAGGGGACCGTTGCGAGAAGGGTCCCAAGTTAGAACAGTGGCCTGGCGGGTGTGAATTGGACCTTACTGAGTCACCGAAAGCAATAACTGGAGTGTAGGGCACTCGATTAGGGAATGTAGAGTGCAGGAGGGTAAACAACTAGAGTGCAGCCGTATAGAGGCTTATGTACAAGATTGCTATAGAATGTTTTTACCCTCAAAGGACCGAGTCACCGACTTGCAGGCACTGAATGAAACTGCCGTCCCCATGAGAGCGCAGCAGATGGCTCAGTTGAGCAACGTGACCTACTGCAGCTGGAAAAATCAGGTTGTTGCTGCACCGGAGGTGTGATCAGCAAGGGCAGATCATTTTCACAAGCTTGGGGCTAGGGGAGGGGTGGCGCGATTGGCCGCTGCTGCCTTCGCCGTTTACCTGGGCATGGCTGGCAGGGTGCATAAAGTCACGTTACAATTAATATGTGCACTATGTTTCTCACATACAGGCTATTGGGCCACATTTAGTTGCACCGTAGGAGCGCAAATAAGGATACCATGAACAATACCAATATCCTGGAAAACACAGCCTTGCTTGACAAGTGCAATTTACATAGTTTCTGGCTTGGCGGGTCAGTCATGCTGTTGGGCTATTGTTGAGGCTGCCATGGTCGTGGGTTCGCACGTGGGCACTCCTCTCGCAGCGACGCATTGATTTTGCCACTATGGTTTGAATTCAGTTCGCTGTGCATAGAGGCAAGCAGCTGCTGCTTTTATAGAATGAAGACTTGGGGGTTTCAGGTTTATGCCTAGGAAATAAAAATTTGGCCCAAATACTTTGCTTTGCATAAGAGGAAATTTCTCAGGTAACGGCACTATTATTAAAATGAGGAACCTTGTAGAGCGAGGTACAGCTAAAACCTGTCAATAGACTCGTTCCCCGCGACAAGGGTTTGAGCTGCACACAGCAGTCACAACGGGAGTTGCTGGGTGGGGATTAATTAATTGAATGTTGGCATTTTGCCCACAGCCAACCTAGCAGCTTTGCCATGCACACATGAAGGTCTTTACTTTGTGTCAGTTAATTTTAATGGGTGAGGCGGCAGAACCTCGCACTACATGTGCCGACAACAGTGGTAAGGCAGCTCCTCACAGCCAGGTCACTGGAACTAAGCGATGCCACGCCTCCGGGCCTATATCCATGGACCTGCTGCAAAATCCGTCATCTCCAGCACAAGTTGCAGTAAATGAAATAAAGTCATAGATGTGACAGCTCAAACAGATCAACAGTAACAACGCAATGACAGGGTTTCACACGCAGTGGAAGGCCCATGGCTATGTGCACTGGTAATCTTTTGTTCCCTTACACAGTACTTGTTTAGTGGTTGAACTGGTTCTAAGGTGGGGATACCTTTGGTAGTATTTTCATGCCTGAGCGCACATAGTGATGAAGTAATAGTGTCCCAAGTTGCGCGACATGATATACTTTTGTATAGGAAGCTTGTTAAAAGCTTCATTTGGTCTAACAGTGCCAGGCTAACGGGGACGACTTGTACAAGTAACAAACATGAGTGGTTACTCAACTCTGTTGGTTAGAAGGGATGTTGTCAAGAGCAGAACACAAACTAATTAGCTTAAAACATGTGATGGAGACGATTTATGTGACATGCCCAAAAGCTGTCAATGTTGTGCTAAAGGGGCCGCCAAGGGAGATATCTTCCATATTTCACTGGATCCCCTCAATCCAACACGCCTAAAGTAAGCGGGGGATGCCTGATTGATGTGTTAGACCGGTATTGGTTTTATTAAACACACCGGGCACTATGTAGTAGTGACATTTGTACTCAAATCATAGGTACTTCCAGGACACATGTCGTTCAATACACACACCTCCAGACAGGACTGCGCCCCCCCCCCCCCCTTGAGCCAAGGGAAGTAAAACACTATATGGGTTGGCATGCTTTTACAGACGTTTGTGGCAAGCTCGCACATGTGGGTGTTCTGCTGAGTTTAGGGGCAGGTTAACATGCTTCATCTTGTCACTTCTCTATCAGAGCCAGCAGACCCCTAGGGTGACAGTCCGCGCAATTACACGTCATGTTGGAGGTAGGTCCATGAAAAGGTTGTGCTTGGTGAGGCTCAAATCCAAAGCAATTGTGGTATTTTCCAAGGGGCACATCGGGTTGGGCAGTACAAAATTTTCAAGTACAACTGGGGATCCCCTCATTTATGTCAGATCGTGCTCAGTTGTTGTTTCCGCAGAGTTTGGGCAGGTTAACGGGCCGCATCTTGTCTCTGTGGGTTTGATGGGTGGTCGGGTCACTTGACCGAGTAGAGCCATTATCGCTTGGATCTGGGCATGAAGGAATGCCAGGCAAGATTCTAGCGAAGGCAGGTAGCAGTACATATGGGGTATGTGATGTATTGGCTCACTGGCAGGCCGCCATGCAAGGAAACTATGTACCTAGGTCACGCACATCAGGCAGAGGTGCCCAGTGGAAGCACATGAGGGGGACTGCACACAGAAGGACATTGCATAGGTGAGATGCCGGCGAATTGTGGTTGCACTACTGCACGTGGCAAAGTAAACCTGGACTGATTCACATGCGGGGTGTGGGGAGGGTGGTCCCTACCGCACTTCACAGGATCACTCCCTGTTGGGTCCATCTAATGATCATCTCAATGGTCCTTAAATTTACAGCCTCTTGTCTCTGCCATGGACTTCAATAAAGTGCTGGAATGGCCCTCTTATGCTACAGTCGGCATCTAGTCTACCGGTGCTATATTAGTCCATCATTAGCACCAGCAGCGGGTCACATGGGTAGCAGTAAAGCTTCCTTTTATTTCGCCCGGGATTGGGGCTGGCAATGTCTTCTAACTTTGCAGCCAGAAACGGAATAGGCAAAGACATACCTGTGATTGTGCAACGGGCACTCAGCGTAAAGCCAGCTAAGTTTCAGCATAACCCTGGTATACCGTCAGTGAAAAACGGGAGGTTATGCGCTACACACGAACAGGCACTTTCTGTCAGCTGGGGCGTGAGTGTGCCATTCCCAAGTTGGTGCGGTTTGCCTTGATAGTGCTGATATGGAAGGGATGGAGCACTAATACGGACAACTACCAGAGCACATTTGGCAGTCATAGTTAAGAGGGTGCAGGTACATTACTCTTTGGTTTACTCCACGTCCCCTGATCAAAATGGATTGCATGTGACCAGTTGCGTCAGAAGAGAATTTTCCTTGGGAGCATGAGCTAACTTTGGGACTGCAATTTTGGTGGGCAGCCGGTTGGTTGGCAGGCCGTTTAGATGTGGGTTTCTAGCTCAGGCATGTCCAAGTACGGGTAGGGGCCTGAAGTCGGCCCTGGGATTCAAGTTCACAGGCAGGTGGAGCGGCAGAACTGAAAGGGGCTTTGTTCGACCTCTTGGTCACAGGTTCAGATCCTGGGAGGTCCACTGGGTGAGAGAAAGTAAGGTGGGTTTGATAACCCTTACTTCTACCCACATTGGCACATCTTGTCAGGAGTGGCTTGTCAAAGGTATGGTGCCTCAGCCAGGCAATGTGAACATCTAACCAACACCAAACTAATTGTTTTAGGTCATCCTGGGCACATATACACTCGCTGGTGTAGGGACACCAGGGTGGCAACACGGCACCGGTTGGCAGTTGCCTTATATACTATATGGGGGGGGCCAGGTCGATCCTACTTTGACTCTCCTTTTCAGGGCAGCACTAAAGGGCTGGGCGAGGCGAGTGCCCCGGATACTGGGTCCCCCCTTTGAGTTTCAGACTCGGCAGGACTTGCTTGCAGGTTGGGCGATGGGAACCTCAAGGCGTCAAAGGGTACAGCCGGCCGTAAGCCACCTGGGGAGGGGCAGTGTTATTGTGCAGGCACTAGAACAGCTTCGGTAGAAGCGGCGGCACGGGCGGGGGGGGGGTGTCTCCCCTCCCATCACTGGGGTATGACACCTGGGAGGCAATTTTGACTTTCCAGGGTAGGAGGGTCCTGCTGCCAGAATAAAATTCCTCCTGGTGTAAGTTATGCAACCATTGGTGGGCATGTGAATTCGATGGTCAGAGATACCCAAGGTAGTAGGGGAGGGGCCCGGCCAGGGGTTGCCGTGGAAAACTCACGCAGGAGAGTTAAGAGTGCCAGGTGTAGAGGCCATGAACAGAGGGGTTTGGTTTTAACAGGCATGGCCGGCCGCATACTAAAGTCCACAGGGAGTTTTAAAAGGATGGGGGCACCTGTCTAGAAGGGGCATGCTGGCCTCCGGTCCAGTATGGGCTTGGACTTGTTTTGCGGGACCTGGGACAGGCCCTCGAATCATCAGGTTGTAGGTAAGAATGCCTACCTTGGTGGGGGGCCCTGGTTGTGACGGTGGCCACACCCAGAGCTGTGGCGGAGTTACAGGGCGATCCAGAGGCTGTAAGGTACAGACGGGTACCCTCTGCAGGAGCACAACAAGGGTGCAAAAGCCAAGTGTACCCAGGGATGTCCTAGCGTTGTCCCCTGGAAGAGCGACGGCGCCCCGTTAGTCCTACGGGCGGTTGTGGGCCTGAGCAACCGGGGGCTGCCTGGAACGCTCCGCCCCCCCTTTGGGGGCGTGAGTAAGGGCGTGGACTGGCGGTCCACCGCTGGGAGGGTTGGCCCCTCCCAAAATTGGTAAGCACCGATTGGCGACGGCCACGGTGTAACTTGGCTCATCAGGCGGGCAGGCGGCGTAGGGGGGCTTGCCTGCCCTTGGATCGCCCGTAAGATAACCCACCATGTTGGCATATTTGTTATGCAAATAAACCTGCAGCAATTTTCTCCACAAACAATGTGTCGTGTGGTTTATTTACTGATGATATTGCTGTATGTGGTATGGGGAGTGTTGCCGATATTGGCACTATGGGCCCAGCCGGTAGTTGCAAACCTGATCCACAGGTAGGACAGCATATTATTTTCGCATTTCCGGGACCTGTGTTGAAAAAAGCACCGCTTCTGTGTACACAATGGCACTGAGACCACTGTGTTGTTTTGGTGTTGTTCGCCTAGTTTGTGTTCTGTGTAGGGTTAACTGCTAAGTTTAGTTTGCAACTGCTTTAAGTCGGTGCGAGAAAGAATACACATGCCAGAACACATCCGGCAAGGTCACAACATTCTTTCATTCACACGAAGAATGAAACAGGTGTGAAATGGACACTGACGACTTTGGGACATAGCTGAAAAGGGTGGTGCCTAGAGTGGTACCTGTGAATGGCTGAAAAGGCCCGGGCTGACCAGTCCCGTACGAAGAGAGAGCTATGCACGCTCTCAGGCGCGCAACGCCCATTGGGCTCAAAGGGCTTCAGTCCCCCCTCCCCGTCCTGTGTGTCTGCCCGGGCTGAGACAGCTTCCCGGGCACACACACAGCCGCACCCGAGTACTTCACAGGTCTTTAAAAGACCATTTACGTTGTAACGAGGCTTTGTTGTTTTTTCACCCCTTCATCTCCACTCTGGCTATTGCTGGAAGAATTTGCCCCCCCGAAATTTTTAGTAGCCCCCCCCGAAATTTGCCTCTAGTTGCGCCTCTGCACTCTCTTCCCCAGCCCCCAACGTTTTTGCCACCTATACCTTCACATATATATTTTATTTTGTCCCCGGAAGTACCCCTGTATTTTTACTTTTTGGTTAGGTTTCACAGAGTCACTCTTCCGGGTCAGTGCCAGTTGAAGACTCATTGCCATTACCTTCGGTATACTTGTAGCGGAAGCCCCCCGAAGCCGATTGTGAGATTTTTGTGTGTAAATGCTGAGTGTAAAATGGAAGATTGATGTTACCAAGAGTAAAAGGGCCTGACAGTTCTCCACTTTTTCTTCCTATGCGATTGTCAGGATGGGATGCACTAGGGAGCATATTTACAAGGGCATTGCGCCACCAGAAAGTCACTTTTTCCGAAGTTCCGGTGGCGCAATGCCCTGCTCCATATTTACAAAGTGGCGTTAAGCCACTTCACGTGGCTTAACGCCGCTTTGTAAATATTGTCCCCTTTCACACAGGTAGCTGCATGAAAGGGGCGTGCAATGGGTGTGGCTGTGGGCATTTCACAGCAACACCCATTGCTTTTTGACGCTTCCCCAGATTTACAAGGATCTGTATCAATCAATATTTACTTTATTTCGGCTAAAAAGCCATAAAAGTATAGCATACAAAAAAGTAAAACATTTAGTTAAAATATGTAACATAAATTTGCCATGAGTTATTTTAATTATTTTTTTAAACAAGTATATACAATAATGCAACATTTCTTAATAACTATAATATATCAAGCCAAGTTTAAATGGAAAATCTATTTAGGTCACGTTGATGGCAAAATAGAAACAAACATAATTGGACACTATCGTTTAGTACAAGGTACATCGAGTTATTTACAAATTAGAAGCCACTTCCCAGCCCTCCTTAGTTGCACAGGCTTGGCAAATACAACAGGCCAACTTAAATTGTACTCTTAACAATACAATTAGGGATTCTGTAAATCTGAGGCAGCGTCAAAAATGATTCCACTGAATAGCAGGCGTTAGATTGGCGCAACAAAGTGAAATACTTTCATTTCTCCTCGTCATTCTGCAGCACACATAGAAAGAGCAAATCGCCTTTAAAGATTGTTTATGTGCAGGAAGGTGTCCCTTCCTGAACATAAACAATCATCCCTGAAACACAGACACTCTTGCACCATGGTGCAAGGGTGCCCGGTTGCAGGGGATCATCCTGCAACTCAGGTACCCTTGCACTATGGCTCAAGGGTGTCTGTGTTGGTGCAAGGCAGCTTTTATTAGCGCAAGGGAAAACACAGGGGTGTACCATATTCTTGTAAATTCGGCTCATCCCTGCATTTTTGAAAGGACGCACTGCGGCGCTGCTAAATTGCGTGCAGCGCCGAGCTGCACTATTTCCTTGTAAATACCCCCGGTCCCTTTTTTACCAAAGGTGGCTTTGTGTAAAGCACTTTTTGACCACACCTTGGCTGTCCGCTACTCTGAAGCCCATTCTATGTCCCAGGCCAGAGGGAGTTCCCCATACCAGGCCTGAGAAGGAAGTTTGCTGGATGGTAAGGGGCGGGACAACGGCTTCTGACAAGACTGTTCCTGATAACCTTGTGTGTGTTTGAAAGGGCAGCTGTGGTGGTGGAAATGAGAAGGCACTTTGCACTTTCGCTAGATATTATCAAGATTTTAATTTCACCAAATGCTTTGCGAACATATTCCTGAGACTCACCGTGGTTGCCTGTGAGAATGTAAAACTAGAGCACCCTTTCTGAGTGATGCAAAAAGCTGCGCAACAAAACAGTGCTCAGTACAGAAACTGCTTAAACAAGGTTGTTTGCCTTTTAGGTCCTGACGGCGTGTGGGAGCGTGGTGGTAAATTTTGATCATTTTACACCTGTCCCTGTAAAATCTGTGCCTGCATATAGCAATATTCTAGACACTTTGTTATCCTCTTCTCAGATGTCTATAAACAATGTGGTCAAAAGCATAAGCCATGTTAACTCTAAATTACCAAAGGATGTGATCAGTAGCAATAGAAAAAAATGTTCAAAAGAGAATTTATTATTAATATGCATGATATATGTTCACATGGTGCTCCAGAAACGACGTTTAGATGGGTGTTGATGTCAAATGTGGAGGTGGCAAGGCAAGAGATGAGTCTGAGCTTTAGGTTGTCTATGAAGAAGTGTTTGAAGGATCTTAAGGTTTGTTGTCCTTATTTGAGTTGACCTTGATGTGTTGGGGGAACACTGAGCAGGTGATGGGGATGGTGAGGTGGTCAACTGAGGAGGGTGTCTCTTGTTTTATTGATGCTTGAGGTTTCTGGGAGGTAGAAGTCACGAGGATGATGGTGGGGGCCTGTTAAATAGATGAGGTGTTCTGAGAAGTTGTCTGTGAAATTCTTGCTCTGTCCAGGAGGCCAGTAAATGAAGTGGAAGGTGGTGGACTCAGTTGCAGAGATTGGGAAGTGGCATGTGAGGTGTTCCAGGGGGTGACTGATGTTTGCTTGCCTATGGTGCAGAACCAGGAGGATTTATAGATGATGATGAAGCCTACTCTCTTCTTAGGAGCACGGTCTGCACACCAGTTGGTGTAGCCTGTGGGAAGAAGCGCATCTAGGACGTGGGGGAAGCCATTTTTCTATGATGACAATGTATGAAAGTTGTGATCAGCAAGGAGGTCTGTGCTGTCTACAGCAACCAGAACCGCAAAGCATGCATGGATGAGCTTTAGATGGAGCATGTGTTCAGTACTTTGAGGGTGTATGGTGGTTAATGGGATGTGTATAAGGGTGGGTCTTTATGTTGTGAAGATGTTGTGTGAACGTTTGTGTGGTGTAGGCCTGGGTGGGATTGTGGGAATGAGTCGTGGACTATGTTCCCTCTAAGCTGCAGGCCTGTTAGAGCTCCCATTGCACAAGCTTTTTCTGGGCCATAAATCATTGAACAAGTGAAGAGATCTTTGCAGGCTGTGTGGAAAGTCGAATTAAACAAACAGAAACTGGAAAAACAGTCTCATTTCTCAGAGCTAAGAAAATAAAGCATCCTCTGTGCTGCTTTTCTCAATGCTCATGTTTTTAGGTCTCGCCTGAGCCAGCGCGCATGCGCTGCTCTGGCGAGACTTTTAGTAAGCGGGTTTTGGAAGTGCAAACAGTGGCTTTTGCTGCGGACTAGCCTGCGTTCATGCGAGCGTGCACGCGCGATCAGGCGCCATATGGCTTCCCTTGCCATCTGGACGCTCGCGTGAACGCAAGCTGGTCGCCAGCAAAAGCCACTGTTTGCACTTCCAAAACCCGCTACTTTCACTTTCACGGCCGCGCGGCCGTGTCAGTTTCACGGCCGCGCGGCCAATGCTGGTTTCTTTGTCTCAAGCACTCAATGTGACTGCATGTATTTTCAAGTCATCTTCCTAGCATGCTTCTCTTTCGCTCTCTGCACCCCATGTTGTTCCCTGATATCCGTGTGTTTCTCTCCCTCTCACTCCATGATGTGCTCGCCCTCGGTTGCTTCTCTCCCATGTTGCTTTCTCATCAGTGTGCTTCTCCACCCTAGCTCCACGATGCTGTCTCTGTCTCGAAGGTTCACTCCCCCATGCTCACATTGCTCTCTCTCAGCAATTTACTTTTCTTTGTCCCTCATCCACGACTCCTTGTTGCTTTCATCCCCCATCTCAGCCCCACATGTTGCTTCCAACCACCCGTGCCCTGCGTGTTGCTGCCCCCATCTCCGCACCCTCCTAAAAATATATATTTACTAATTATTTTCCATTTTTATTAACCAATACAACTCGGATCAATAAATGGAAAGGAAAAAAGCACCCTCATAATTTTGTAAGTATGCGCATGTGTGGTGTGTGTGTCTACAAAATGACACGAGTGGCCACATCCCGAGTTTTGTTTATATACAATTCTTTAGCCATGCTACACAGCATCGGGGATGCTGTACAGCATGCCTACAATCCATTGGCCAAGCCAATGCTTGTTTAATTGGATGACTGATGATACAGTCCACCCCTGTGTGGAATATAGAGTCTCCTCCGTTGTCTGTCTGAGTCATGTCTCTGCTGCATTACTTTCTATGCCCCCTACCACACTTCCCAAAAGGAAACAGAGCCAGGACACTTAGACACTGCCACAAAAAACAAAGTTGGAAATTTCCAGCTTTAAAAACATAGCTCCTGCTGGTGCAGCGCATGATGGATCCCTCCCTGCTTTGGTCCCTGGTGCAGTGCACTGACTGCACCAGTGGTAGCTACGCTCCCGGCACACACGCACACCGTCTCAGGGCAAAAAAAACAAGCATTGGCATAGCAAATAGGTCTCGCCTTTGGGACCTTAGAAGTGTTTAGTCATGCAACAGTTGATGTTGTTGCACCAAGAATATTGTGCTGGATAACTAAACACTTATAAGGTCCCAAAGGCGAGACCTATTGGCTATGCCAATGCTTGTTAGTCTTGTTCTTGCTTCCAGCATTTCACAATGCTTTTTGCATCTCTCTTAAATCCCTCTGCAAACCCAAGCTCCTTCGGTCTCATCCACCAGCCATTTCACCCCTTGTTAGGTCTTGCCTAGGCAGAGCTTGAGCTGTCTCTTCGAGACGAGCTGTATTCAGAATATGGGCTTTAAGCTCCGCCCATGTTCCGCCCATGTTTTTAATTGGCTCCTTTGACTGTCTTTTGGAAAAGCTTTTTTTCTTTGGCTAATTTCTTTAGTAGTCCCTCCTTCTCTACTCTTGTAACCTCCCATAAGGACTGGCCCTATTACACGTGACCTTACTCTGTAGTTTCATTTACAGTTTCTCAGCACTCTTTTGTTAATGATTTTGTCGTCGTGGCTGGTGTTCCAGGAATGACAGCTATGCACTTCTCTGTCCGCACTTCCCCGACACGTTGTTCCTGTAATTCAAGTGGTGTTTTTCATTTGTTTCTGTTCCCTAGCGTGCGCTGCTTAGTAAGAGTGCTGCATTAAAACATTTTTTTTTTAAAAAATGTTTTGCAGTGCGCCATGCTGCGCTTTCACTTTAACAATGGTGGCTGCGCGCCTTTCTTTTGTTCTGCACGGCTCGCCGTATTCAACTTGTAAAACATTATGTGTTTTCTTTTGGCAGCGTGTCATGCCACGCTTTCACTTTAACAATGGATGCCACACACCTTTCTTTTATTCTGCATGGCTCACCATATTCAACTTGTAAAATATTATGTGTTTATCTTTCTCATAGCGCTATGTCACGCTTTCACTTTAACAATGGCAGCTGTGCGCATTTCATTTATTCAGCGAGGTTCAATGTATTCAACTTGTAAAATATTATGTTTATTTATTGCAGCGTGCCACGCTGCACTTTCACTCAAACAATGGCAGTGGCGTGCATTTCTTTTGTTGTGCACGGTTCGCCGAATTCAACTTATAAAACATTCTATGTGCCTTTCTAATCGTCACCAGCTCACTGTTCCTTTAACTTGCGTGGTATCCTCCCGGCATGCTCCTCCCATTGGCCACTGCATGTGCCTTTAAATTTGGACTTTAGCGCTCTAGGGTTGTGACATGACATCCTCTTTCAAAGGCACCGAAAAATGGAGTTTATAAGTGGAAATGAAGTAGTCAACACAAACATGGCAAAATAAACAACAATGGTGTATTTCTGGAACACAAGCTAACAAAAATCTGACTTCTAATAAAACCAAAGGGAAACGTATGCTCAGCTGCAATCTTTTTATTTATAATTGCATTAAGGGTGCAGTACCTTATGTGGCTAATAGAGGTCCCTTTAGAACTCCACACGGACACCTACTAGCAGTCTGTGGTACTGCACCCTTTCCTTGCTTCATGGATTTTCTTTTATTGCTTATGGTACTGCTCAGATATTTTTTTTCCCAAAAACAAAATCTAACAAACATTATCATTTGCAATGCCAATAGCTCTAACTTTCACTAATGCGAGACCGATTGCATTGCAAATGCTTGTTTTTTTAAATGCATGTTTTTTATTTATTTTTTATTTGAAGAGTTTTATATAGCGCTGGCTAGACCCGGAGGTATCAGAGCGCTTTACATGAGGATCATAGAGTTACAAGTTACACATTACATCCGTTACAAGAGCATAGTAAAACACAGGAAAAAGAAAAACAATGTTACGGTATTTCGTCGGAGGGAGGGGGAGGAAGGAGACACAGCGGGAAGACTGGGAGAACAGGGAGAACTGTGCCCAATGTCCGGCTGGGTAGGTGACAGCCGAGGGGATGAACCAGGGCCGATCTCCTCTATAGCTGTTTAGCAGCTCCACCGGGCATCAGCCACGTTGCTCAGGACTCCGCGGCCAGGAAAAACAAGAATAGCAGAGCACTTTACATAAGGATTTGTGAGGTTACATGGTTACAAACAGTTACTGGAGCATGGCAATACATACTCAAAGACAAACAAACAGCAATGTTACATTGGTACATGATACAAGACGAATGTGGCATGGGAGGAAGAGGGGTGAGGTAAGGGATCAGAGGTAGGGGTAGAGACGAGGAGAACTATGTCCAAGGTCCGGCTGGGTAGGTGACGGCCAAGGGGGTGACCCAGAGTCGATTCTCCTTTATAGCTGTCTAGGCAGCTCCACCGGACATCGGCCATGTTGATCGGTCTCTTTGCGCTTAGGAGTTCATGATACCATAAAGCAGTTCCAGAATGTAGCAGTCGGGCTGCGGTGCTTACTTTACATTTCTTAAAAGTTGCAGTTCATCTTTGGCCTCGCAATCCGCGCAATATTTGTTGTCCTCCTCCCGCAGCATGCGTGACAGGATGGCTTGGTGCTGCTCGTTTAGCTTCAAGGCCTTCTCCCGCTCTGAGCGTGTCGCCATCTGTGCGAGATTGCGGCACACGGGCTCTACCGGGCTTCTGCTCTTGCTGCCCTTGCTGCCGCCTCCTGTCACTGCCTGAGCCCGAGAGATTCGTTCACAGCCTGGAACACCATAGTACACTTCAAAGTGGACACAAATTTGATTACTGTCGTGAATAAATACACCAGCCTCGTTTCTTTTATTCACTTTCCGCATGAATAAGAATCATCGAGTTCTGCCAGAGTGTTTTAGCACTTCCACATGTGCATTGGTGATTCATTTGAACGTGCAAACGTGTCTAAACTGCCTTCAGATATTAACAGTTTACACGGCTATGTGAACACAATATTGCAAATTTTGTAAGTAGCTTGTGTTTAGGGAAAAGGTTTTGAAAGTTGGCATTAAAACAGAGGAAATAGTAAAATATACCCCTTGTATATCATGTAAAGTTATCATTACTGTAATATCATATTAACACACATTTGTACAGCGCCAGTTCCTTCTTCGGGCGTATGAACATTTCTGATATCTGCATGGTGATAGTAAGATAGAGAGAGTGACAAGTGTGAGAGTGATTAAGAGACATGGTGAGTGTGAGTATGAGTAACTGCACGAGAGCAAAAGAAAGTGAAACAGCAGGGCTTTAAGTGGGGGGGTCTGTGGGGGTCTGAGCACCCCCAGTTTTTTTTTGGGGGCCTCAAAAGGGGTCTCTATGGGGCTCTATTTTCGGGCCTCAAAGGTCAAAGGTAGATTTGGGGGTAATGTGTGATGCACTTCTGGAGCTCAAAGACTTATCACTCTCCTTACAGAGGAGGGACATTACAATTGTTAATGCCCACAGACTTTTGGTTAGTCAAGTACGTATATTTAGAGCAATGAAGGACTCACCAGGGAGTTTGCTTCTGCGGCTCAGAGAGCAGTTGACGAGGGCAAATTCAAGAATGTTCCTCTTTTCCATGGTAGAAGTAACTCTGTTGCCCTTAATCAAAATCAGTTTTACCAAAGTCTGTCTGTAAATATCAATAAACGATGTGCCCCGGATTTTGAGAAAGAACTTATAGCCAGCTTCAGTGTGCTAGATGCAGGCAACTTGCCTTCTGGTGATGAATGCATTCTTTATGGTGAAACAGATATCCAGAAACTGTGTTCAGAGTTTCAGCTGCCAGCAAGAGATACTATCCAAACTTTTAGACTTTGCAAAGATTTTGGTGGAAAGAAAACCCCTGAAGCATTAAAAGTTAGTAGTTTGCATGGAAACCCTGCCAGCAAGTAATGCGGATTGCGAGAGAGGTTTCAGCGCAATGAACTTAATTGCTTGTCCAACAAGGGCCTCTCTTCTTGTAGAGACCATTTCTTCATGCTTATGGGTAAAACTCAATGGTCCTCCATTTGAAACATTTGACGCAAAGCTGTATGTAAAGAGTTGGCTGGCAAAAGGTTGAAGGTCTGCTGAAGAAAATTGTTGTGAGAAACCCCAGCAAAATAGACACAGTGAATATCTTCAAGGGTTTTGGGAAATCCTGCAATAGATGTCTAAGTAATGTAAATAATTTTTACATGTTTTTTAAAGTGTTTGGTATTTTATGGCTTATACTTAATAAATATAACCTTTTGCCTATTTTATTATCCTTTGCTGGATGCGACTTCATGATTTTCTTAAGCACACAATACTAGTTATCTTGATTTAGACCACGCCCCTACTCGGATAGGCCACACCCCTTTACGAAATTTGTCACGCCCCTTTTAGAGCACCCCCAGTTTTTTTTTCCCACTTAAAGCCCTGTGAAACAGATTAAGTGAGATAGCCGACACATGGAAAGTTAGTGAAAAACAAAGAAAAACTGAAAAAGTTAAGAGAATGGCTGAGATAAAATGCATGGGAGTCAAGGTGAGTGAGAAAATGGGTGTTAGAGGGACCGTGTTAGCTTCCAACAAATGCATAAGTGAGAGAGACGGGCGTAGCAAGGGGGGGCGGCAGCCTCCTACCCCTGCCCCCAGTTCTTACCTGCGGCCGTCGCGGGGCGGCCGCTGCAGGAATTGCCAGCACCCCCGCTCTTACATACGCTGCCACGGGGCAGCCACGGCAGGGACCGCCACGGGCGGCAAACTGTCTAGCTACGCCACTGGAAAGAGAGAGTGGGTGACAGAATGTGAGCAAATATTAACTAAGCATGAAAGATTGAGAGTAAGATTGGAGCAGTCTGAGTGAGAGCGCGTTTGGGGTGTTAATGGAGAGAAGGTAGAACGAGAAAGAGGACAAGAATTGTATGGCACAGTAAGGAATAGGTAGTTTGTTGGCTAGTAACTCATGAGTCACACATATATAAGCGACACCTAACATTTATAGCACATTTTACAGCATTTCATTCTGTAGGTGCAGTAAATTAAGGCCAGGTATTCTGTGATGCATTAACTGGTCGACAGGCGTTCTGTGGCACATAAAGGCAAGCAAAATAACTGCGCATCTCCGTAGAAACATTAACTGATCAGCACAGTAGACACAGAAATTAACACTGTAGCAGGCCATATATTCCTGCTACCTGTATTCTGATGGACATTTCTCTATTGTTTCCCTCTTGTTATCGTCATGACTATTATATCTCCTTTCGTTATAAGTAAATACTTTTCTGCTGCAGAGAAATGTGCTTCTGAGAATATTGAAGAGTTTGAATGATTTTATGAGCTCCCCTTGATAACAGTCTTGAAAGTAGTTTGTTTTTAAGCTGAGATATTTTGAAAATATGCCTTAAAAATTATAATGTAGGACCATTTTAATGTAAAATGGGGTCTGGCCTGCCCTCACAATCATCACGTAGAGTAGTGTATTGCATGCTCACATAATGCCTTACCTCAAAGTGCTGCTGCGCACATAGCACGAAAAGTGGGCCCATAAAGACTCTATTGCTGCACACAGGGGAAAATAATTGGAGGATATATTGGTCACTGGGGGTGCAGGGTAAGGCACATTGTGAGATCTTACCTTGTAGGTTACACTGAAGCGGAGTTTCTGGCCTTCCTGGCCCTAAGAAGTTGAAACTGGAGATTACCCTGTCAGTGCCCACACTTTGCTGGGGACACCCAAATGATAGGACGGCCTGAAAAGTTGATTGAAGTAGGGAGAAGGCAAGAAGGGATGTCACTTCCTGTAGAGATGGATGCTGGGAAATGCAATGACGTCACTTCCTGTGGAGATAGGATGTGATGAGTGAAGTCTGCATGTAAGGCTTCTTCTTTCAAAGATAGTTTTGATTCAAAACAAGTGCTATAATGTCCTGCAGAGATGGAGTCTGGAAAAATCAGTGATGTGACTTCCTGTCATTGCCTCTGTAAAAAGCTATGAGGCAAAAATCTTGCCCATTATTTTCTATGGATGTAAAGTAATGGTATTGGGTTGGGAGTAGAGTCTATGTCCAAATGGAAATAGACATTTTAAAAAGAGCTTAACAGCTGGCAAAGTCCCCATTGATTCAGCCAATGAGATTTAAATTGTCCTTGTGCAGCTGGGAATTTTTAGTAGTAAAACGTTTGATACAATTTGTCGGGTTAAAAAGCTGTAAGGTTAATAATTTATCTAGTCTAATGTGATCACAAGCAAAAAGAAGTGTTCTTGATTCCTAAAGAAGAAAATAAACAATTATCTGGATTTGGTGAATATTCCTGTTGATAATTCTATAAACTAGAGGTGGAAGCATATTCAAAATGAAGGGTTTAAAAAAAGTCAATTAAAGGACTATCAATATGTCTCTAGATAACAATATGTGACTTTAACCGAAGATTGTTTAGGACATCAAGGTACTTTGGGTTATGTTCATGAAATTGCTAGTGTTAGTCTGTGTAACACTATTTGTAGATGGTGATTATTGTACATCCAAATTTAAAGTTAAAGGACACATGAAATTGTAAAAATATATGATGCCAATTGTCAGAGTGATAGGAGAATTACGCATTCCCCCATTCATCTTATGTTGAGTTGCCCTCCAGTTTCACCAATTCTTGCACAATACTTAAGAAATACCCTCTTTAAATACTGTCTGAGAACTCATGCCCAAACCATGGAGCTCTGGGCACTTTGAAGAGTTTGAAATTGTGTGTTCTTTGGATTGCTATTTATTAGGCATCAAGTTTATTGTTATTTTATGATTATTAGCAAATAATATCTTTCGAAATATGTATATTGCTATATGAGTAGTTTTATGTAGATGTTATAAGGTTTTTGCCTAAAACACAATAAAGCATTTGAAATTTGACTAAAGCCAAAAGAGCCCTGGAAAGTGCTGCTGGACTGCCATCCTCCTGTCTTGCGAGCATGGAAGACCGCGCTAACCATGGTGCAGGAGGAAGCTGATCAGTTAGTTTAAAAGCCCTCGAAAACAGTCAAAAGACGTTGACGGAATTTTGCCCTCTAAAGCATTGCAGAGCAGATGAGCTCAGGGGTGGGTCTGTGTGGCCAGCACACTCCCCTTGGACCTACACCTGCATTGGTCTCTATGTTGGGACTTTGCCTCCTAATTTGCCATGTTCCCAACAGTAGCCTCAATCAAGTGTGGTCTTAGTAACCTGGATGTTATAAGTACACCAGACTTAGGGGCCATTTGGCGCAAGCTGACTGTGCAGAGCTCCAGCACCCGGATGACCTGCATACTAGCTGGGTCCAAAGCCAGTGGAGGCTCCTCCGCTACGGCGGAGGAGCGCCGCCCCCGCCTCAAAACGGCAGGAAAGGAAAAATAAAACGATAATAAACACTTGTTATTATCGGTTTATTTATTCCTTTCCTGCCGAGTCTTGGGGGTTGGGTCAAGGGGATGAGAGGCACAGAGGGAGTGGTAGTGCACTGTTGTCAGTGCGCATGACGGTTTGACTGGCCGTCAGGCCGGCCAAATCGTCATGCACACTGAAGCTCTCTCCAAACCCAGCTGCATTGCTGCGTTGGAGAGAGCAGGCACAGGCTCCCAGTCTCCCTGGGAGCGCAAAATTAGAGTGCTCAGGCCAATCCTGACGCTGCTCCCACGACATGAGAGCAGCGTCAGGATTGGCCGCAGGGGAGGCTGGGAGCCTGTGCCTTCAAGGAGGGGAGCAGAAGAGAGCGACGCAGACGGCTGCAGGTAAGTTTTAAAAAAAAATTGTTATTTTGTCCCGCGACCCCGCCCACCCCGCCACTCCTACACAACACCAGCCACTACTGTCCAAAGCTCATAAAGGTGTGAGATCTTTTCCATACTATATTTGTCCCAGCTGACATGCACCTCAATACACCCAAAGGGGCACAGCACTCATTAACCACTTCCATTAGCAAGATCTGCCTTTACTAGACATTGAGCCAGTGGCCAGGACTTCCTGCCACCTTTAAATAATGAGATATTTGAGTTTAAGGTTTTAGGAACACGCTAACCCAAAACTAGGAGAAAGAACAGATGTCCTGAATTGAAGTTCTGCAGTAAAATCTGAACACCCATACTACAATCTAGGATACAATATTTTAATATTTTATTGGTGTTTTCCACAGTTTGCATCAAATGTGTTAATGCTTTCTCAATTTGAATAATAATTGCGAATAGCCCAAAAAGAGTCCTCATTACTTTGGAGGGGACAGCGCCATATAAAGATCCCCAAAAATACCATAATATTTTCCTATGAGGATCGTGGTCTGTGCATGGTGGACAGAGTTTTATCTTAGTTGTTAGTGATCTCGAACACAGTGAAACTCTTGACAGGAGGAGGGATATTGATCCTATAGAATAACACTGGTCTTTGTTTCCTATTAGAGAAGATTGTGATCCGTATAGTTTGTGAACATCTGATTTGATCGCAATCCTTGTAATGATCACAAACAGTAAATTTAGACCATAGCTGTGGTATTCATTGTTCATATACTTCAGTACTTATATTTTGTGAGTTCTTACTGTTTGCTTCATCCTGTACTGTGTATATATATTTTAAGGCATTACTTAAGTGTTCTCAGTTAAAAATGTGGCTTCACATTTCGTTTTTGAGAGATTGAGAGTTTAATAATTGTATTACACTATATCAAGCACCAACTCTCTCTTAGACCCACTTGAGCTAAGTCATGACCTGCCTCAGAGAGTCAAAGAGGCTTTGAAGGTCAACTTTCAACCTGAGATTCAGGATCCAGCATCCAGGACAGTCGGGAACATGTTTGATATTGCTGGGTGGTTCCTACAAATTCAAAGATCCAGGAAATTCTCACAGGTGCATCCTCCCTTTTCTTTCCCTCTATTGTCCCATAGCTGATTGCATGCGTCACCAGCTCCCACAGTTAGAAGGTGAAGCATCAGGAACAGTGCTAATTACAATTATATTTTAATTCTAGGACATAAATAATGGAAAATAAACCGCTGAGGCCAGATTTACCAACATTCATGCAGCACCTGACTGCAAGAAAACCAACAGTGTTATGTTACGTGAATGGGGAAAAAATTGTGCTGCTAAAGATTTAGCAAGAGTTGTATGCCAATGATATAATCAGGGCCGGCTCTAGGGCGGTGCGACCGCACCAGGCGCTGACTTCGGGTGGGGCGTCGCATTTGGAAGTATAGTGTGGTTTTAAAAGCACCTGCTGCCGCATTCCAGTCCTCCAGAAATTTACAAGCAAAAATATAAATGTCAAGATAACTCCGGTGATTAATGTGGTTCTTAGAGAAAGATCGGAGGTTTGTCTTTTGGAAGTTTTGACTCGTGGTAAGGTAGCGCAGAGGGTTAATGTGCCTGCTGTAAAGAACGTGTACCCTTCAGATCACAAAGCGCATATAATACAAATAGGTCAGTGGGTTACTTCTTTTGTCTGAGAGATCCTTTGTTACTTGCAGTTTATAAATTATAATCCTAACATAGAATAGTGAGAAATTACCTGTCACCAAAGAGCTGCATAAAAACTGCAAGGCATAGAGCATTATGATTTTATCCCGTCTTTCATTATCCTAATGTTGGAAAAACGGGTTCATTTGGATAGAAATCAATTCTGATTATTAAAAAGAACCCCCAACCTTGGTGTTAAGTTTTGAATTCAGAGTTTGTGCTTCTCCAGACCAAGCACTATTAAACTATACTGTCTACCAGAATGGATGACACAACACCTGTACCTTGTATTCCTCTGTTTTATGTAAAATTTCCTATACACTAATCTACACACCTATGATTGATTGTCTCTGTGTAGTGTGTGGGATGTAAAGTGCTCTGACACCCTACACTAGTATGAGTGGCAATGGCGCTATAAAACAAATTAAACGCATCTGCGAGAGAGTGGTTATGGAGACTTGAGGGGCACTGTTAAAGGGGGTAGTGAGGGAATCCGTAATGGAGGTAGTTATTGGGGGGCGCCAACAAACATTGTCGCACAGGGCGCCACCAACGTTAAAGCCGGCCCTGGTAATAATTGACTATGATTGTGTTAAAAATGACATTTTAGTGATACACTCACTGCCTCAAAATGCATACCAGGGGTGCCATGTGTGAGATCCGTACTAGTGGGAAGCCTCAAACTCAAATTTGACAATGCTGTGATTAGATATGGCGTATTTGTGAGGTGGCTTGGCTGCCGACAGGGAGCGAGACCACTTGAATATTATTTCTCACCGGTAAGGTGTAGCCCCATGGCTCCTTTGTTTTCATCGTTTATATCCGCAACTGCAAAAAAGGCCACCAGTCTGTCCATCCATAGTTTCCAACATGGTGCTTGGGATGGTGGTGGACCCACCATGCCAAATGGGGTTATGGCAGAAGGATGACCATCTCATTGTATCTTTCGCCTTCCTGCTTGATGAAATGTGCAGGTCTGGTTTCTCTTCTTCCTGTTTGGCAACTGCAGTCAGTGTAGTTGGGTGGCAGAGGGATGCCCTTTTTCGGCATTGGTTGCACTTTTAATGGTTCCCTTCATTGGGATGGGGGGAATGAATTTGCTTCAAATGAGGCTTCGCTTACACGGACTTGACACTGTGCACTTCGCTGTGGTGGCCCACCCTCGATACCAATGTGGTGCCAGCTGATAGCCCTTGGTACACTGCAAAGTAAATGACAAGCAGACACACAAGATAGATTCACTGCATCAGCCCATGGCCCAGAACTAATTGCAGAGCTTGTACCTTTTGCCTTTATTAGTTAGGGCAGTGGTTCCCAAAGTGTGCGCCACGGCACCCCGGTGCGCCGTGATGAGAAGCCAGGGGCGCCGCGCAGGATGTGGGTCGTGGACATTGCAGCCGCAGCGCAACACGCGTCGTACGTGCTTTAAGACATTTGCGCAGAGTGTTTTCTGTCCACTTCCTGCTCTCAATCTTGTAATCTATCGCATCACAGTGAATTTGGCTGGGAGAAAGAGCGGTGCGTCCTGAAGCATTAACTTGGACAGCGAGCGTGCTGGAAATGCAATAAAAGGCTGCAATGTTTGGAGAACAGCTGGAGGGGCTTTAAATTAATTCTGACTGTTGTGCGCGTTGCACCGCATCGATCTGTTTGAGGCCGTGCTGCTGTTTCAAAGGGACCCTGTAGCTCTGGTTTCGCATTACAGTTCAGCACAATTACACTTGGAAGTTATTTTGCCAAATTGTTAGTGAATAATCATTACACTAAGAATTTGAGGGCGAAAAGGGGTGTGGGGTGGGAGGAAAAATACGACTTTGAAGCGGATGAGCCAACACTCATGCAGCTAGTATGACGGGTGAAGTACTCCTACATTTATGTAAATGCAGGGCTTTAAGTGGGATAAAAAACTGGGGGTCTCAAAGGGGCGTGGCCGATGCAATAAAGG
Source organism: Calotriton arnoldi (assembly GCA_963921515.1). Lineage (NCBI taxonomy): Eukaryota > Metazoa > Chordata > Amphibia > Caudata > Salamandridae > Calotriton > Calotriton arnoldi. The sequence goes on from CAWUFW010003330.1 coordinate 319,002, forward strand.
GCGTGGCTTAATCTGTGCTCAGCATAGTGTGCTGCCTGACTGGTAATTTGCTGCTTCTGTCATTGCATCCAGATATATAATACAACAAGCAACATTACACCTACAACAAGCCAGGACTATTGGCTGTGCCAATGATTCTTAGTGGCATAACACAAATAAGCAACAACTATGGCTTTGTTGTATATAATATTGAAAATGATTCAGTTCTGAAATGATGAGACTGTGAAAGAACTATAACAAGTCTCTTTGAAGTTACCTCAAAGGCAGTGAAGTGACTGCTACAGAGTTAAGATTTTTTTTCATCCTGAGGCTGAAGGCAAAAATGGAGAGCCCGATAGGGACCCATCTTGACACCTGCTTTTTAAAACTGCACCGGCAGGACCCAGCCCACTTAAAACACTGGGTAGATGGGATCTGGTGAGCCATCTTGGGTTCATCAGAGCCCACCCCATGTAAACTTCTTGTAACGCCACAGAGCTCCTTGTGCCTTTCTCTAGCATTGAGATGTACTTTATAAGATCTTTGCGATTGCAAATAAAGTTTTATGATGGTGATGGCTACTCTCTGAATCCTTCATCACGTCTAGGCTTGATTCTTCATGTAGACCAGTGGTTCCCAAAGTGTGCGCCGCAGCACCCGGGTGCGCCGGTAAAAAAATGGTGGGGAGCCACGTCCAACTGCCAATTAGGTCAAGGGAGCCACGGGTCAAAAAAGTTTGGGAACCACTGAGTTAGGGGGATGTCACCCGGGGTACATTTATACAGCCTGATGCTGGAGCGGTATCACACAACATCATTTCCTTTGTGCGTAGCCCATGTACTGGCAATCTTGAAGTGAAAGGCTTCAACTCTCTATTTGAGGGGTCTCATGGCCTTTGAGTTGGCTGGAAAGTCACAAGAGTCATATTAAATGAATGAATTGGCATTTGTAGAGCGCATGGCTTCCAGAAGGCCTCCCAGTGCTTAGGAACAGAACCTACACAAACGGCCATTAAACAGCAGGGAACAGGAAAGTTTTAAGCTGTCTCCGGAAGGACAGATAGTCGTCTTCCAGGCGGATGTAGTTTGGAAGAAGGTTCCAGCGTTTGGAAGCGATGTAGGAGAACAATCGTCCCCCGCTCCTAGACCTATATATCCTAGGGACTGCTGCCAGGCGTTTATTCCCAGAGCGCAAGGATCTACTGGGACAGTAGCGGGAGATGATGGAATGCAGAATTGGTGGGCCCTTAGAAGATAGAAGGGCATATTAGCAAGGAGTTGCGATATTTATCGCAAAACGCCCGTAGCGCGAATTTTTTTATCGCCTCCTATCGCTGGATTTCATTGCGGAGATAACGCAGTATTAGCAACCATTATCTCCACGGCGATGAAAAATCCAGCGATAGCGGCAATTCCCATCTTTAACGTGAGATTCCCAGCGATAAAAATCCTATCGCTAAGGGAAATCTCGCTAATAGGCAGGTGGGGACTTAGCTGTAGAATCCACCTCCCATAGACTATTATTGCTAAGTCAGGTTTCTACCAGGTGTAAAACGCGCGCTAATCGCGGTTAGCGCGCGTTTTTATCGCCCGCCATTCTTGCTAATAGGCGATAACGATTTTAGCGACTGCTTTCAGTCGCTTTTAGGTTGGGAACGCCTACTTTGCATGTCATTAGCGATAAATATCGCTGACATGCAAAGCGGCACCCAAACCGCTCGCTATCGCCTGGAAGCTGTCGCTAACACCTGTTAGCAACAGCTTGCTAATAGGGCGATAAAAAAATCGCCGCTTTAGCGGGAAAAAGTCCCGCTAAAGCGGCGATAGGCTCCTTGTTAATATGCCCCAGAGTCTTGTGTACAATGCATATGGCCTTGAACTGAACTCTCTCAGCGACTGGGAGCCAATGGAGAGAAGCTATTGATGATCGCGCGGATTCCCTATTGGGGGTCTGTAGAAGGAGTTGGGCTGCACAGTTTTGCACAGTCTGTAGCTTCTTAATCGTAGAGCACGGAGAGCCCAAATAGAGAGCGTTGGCGTAATCCAGACGTGAGAGAATCAGAGCTTGAACCAACAGTCTCCTGGCATTGAAAGGCAGCAGGGGGAGGATTTTCCTAATCATCTTCAGTATTCCATAGCAGGTCTCTGCTACCTTCCGGGATTGCTCCTTCATGTCTAGATTGTGGTCCAACCAGACTGGGAATTCTTTCCATTTAGAGAGCTATATTAAAATGTTTTCCTGCTCAGATGATTGCAAGACCCTAAGTATTTCATGCAATACTTTGATCTTGTGACAAACCTATTGATTGACGTACCAGGGTTTTGATACTGTGATTTCATATGGGGTAAAAGGCCTCCAGATCCTACTTCCACCACCCCTAGCACTTCGGTGAATCAACAACCATATCCAGTGGCCTGATACGCCCCAGACCCGCGAGCAATGCAGTGCTTAATTTGAAAATAAAAAAGTGCAGGGGCCCACAGTTTTTCTTGAAAGCAGCCATTTGTGCTTCTGAATGCCTTCCTGGTCTTGATTCCTCCGCATGCCTCTTTCTTCCACCCCCTGCACTTCCTGTATCTTTATCTCACTCTTGTGGGTTCTTTTTCCTCCCTCCTTTTTCACTTTCTCAATGTTTTCCTAGCTTTTTCTTTCTCCTTCTTTCCCTTTTTGTGCTTCTCTCTGTTGCTCTGAGCCAAAGTATGATAATGGAAAGTAAGCCCTTGAACCCCATACTAAGTGCCGGTGCCCACCACCTGCAAGTACCTGCTATGATTAAGTACTGATTGGTGCCTATATTATTTAATATTTACAAACTCCTCAAGTACCAAAACTCAGGTAACTCAATCAACAGGTTTGTCACAAGATTACATTTCCCAAAATGTTATCAATGTATTGTTTCCAAGGGTTTATAGTTCTTTGAAATAAATCAAATATTTTTGTTTTTTAAAGTTTCATGTAGTGTGTATTTTCTAAAGTGCAATATCATCCATGAAGGTATCCTGGTGCTGAGAAGGTATGTGCCTAGCTCTTCCTATGGTAGGTTGGTTGATTGATTGAAAAGCTAGATCTTCAGCTTCTTGCGGAAGTCAAGAAGAGAGAAGGAGACTCTGATGTGCAGTGGGAGGCCGTTCAACGCTTAGGGGAGATATAAGAGAATGCTTACCCTCCTGATCTGGTTCTGTGTATGCATGGTATGTGCGTGAGTAGGAGTCCTGCAGAGCGGAGATTTCTGGGTCGTTGGTGGAAGGAGATGCGACAACTCAGGCCCCACCCACCTGAACAAAGTAGTGCCTTGAATGTGTGTGTGTGGAATTTTAATTGAACACACTCGTGTATCAATCAATCAATCAGGATTTATAAAGCGCGGCAAACCACCTGTGAGGGTCTCAAAGCACTAGAGTTGCTAGCTGCTTCGCAGTGCTCTGTTTATTCGAACAACCAAGTCTTGAGTTCTTTTCTGAATTCCCAGAGCGATGCAATGTTCCTGAGGTGCAGGGAATGGTCATTCCAGGCTTTGGCCGCCACGTGAGAGAAGTTGCGTCCTCCGCTGTTGGATCGGCAGATTTGGGGGATGTCTGCGAGGAAAAGGGAGGCAGATCGCATGTGTCTGGTTGGTTGGTGGCAGGTCATTAGTTTGTTGATGTATGCTGGTCCTTTGTGTTGCTGGGCTTTGTATGTGTTGGTCAGCATCTTGAACTGGCATCTCTTCTGAATCGGGACCCAGTGTAACTTCTTGAGGTGTGAGGTGATGTGAGGAGGTCAAGGATGAGTCTTGCCGCTGTGTTCTGTATTGTCTGTAGTCTCTTCATGAGGCGTGTAGTGATTCCTACGTAAAGAGTGTTACTGTAGTCCAGCCTACTGGTCAAGTCAAGTCAAAGAGATTTATTGAGCCCCTTCTGCTGCTTTCTGCCCTGCTGGAACCGGACGGACAGGGGGACTACTGCCCCAGCAGGCAACGCGCCAGGAAGGCGCTGACGAGTGTTCTTCGCGCCCGGAGGCGCATAAATCTACACGGAGCTCCCGCAGCGCGGGAGTCCCTTCTGCTGCTTTCTGCCCTGCCCTGCTGGAACTGGACAGATGGGGGGACTACTGCCCCCAGTAGGCAATGCGCCAGGAAGGCGCTGACAAGTGTTTTTCGCGCCCAGAGGCGCATAAATCTACACGGAGCTCCCGCAGCGCGGGAGCCCCTTCTGCTGCTTTCTGCCCTGCCCTGCTGGAACCGGACGGATGGGGGGACTACTGCCCCCAGCAGGCAACGTGCCAGGAAGGCGGTGACGAGTGTTCTTCGCGCCCGGAGGCGCATAAATCTACACGGAGCTCCCGCAGCGCGAAAGCCCCTTCTGCTGCTTTCTGCCCTGCCCTGCTGGAACTGGACAGATGGGGGGACTACTGCCCCCAGTAGGCAATGCGCCAGGAAGGCGCTGACAAGTGTTTTTCGCGCCCAGAGGCGCATAAATCTACACGGAGCTCCCGCAGCGCGGGAGCCCCTTCTGCTGCTTTCTGTCCTGTCCTGCCCTGCTGGAACCGCACCGACGGGGGGGACTACTGCCCCCAGCAGGCAACGCGCCAAGAAGGTGCTGACGAGTGTTCTTCGCGCCCAGAGGCGCATAAATCTACACGGAGCTCCCGCAGTGTGGGAGCCCCTTCTGCTGCTTTCTGCCCTGCCCTGCTTGAACCGGACGGATGGGGGGACTGCTGCTCGCAGCAGGCAACGCGCCAGGAAGGTGCTGATGAGTGTTCTTCATGCCAGGAGGCACATAAAGCTACACGGAGCTCCCGCAGCACGGGACGCGCGCGGGCGGCGCCCGGGCCAAGGGCGGGCCCATGCTTGCCCGTCATCGCCCGGAGGAGGCTGGGCTGGGCCCCCCTTCATGGAGTTGTCAGAGGAAAACGGAAGCTTGGGCCCTCCAGGTGAGTTTCCCACTCATTGCTCTTATTTGTTTAAACCTTGCATTGGTTTTTTGGGCAAGTTGGACCTGAACTTGAATTTTGAACTTAGCTATAGTTCATTGTTATTGGCTTTTAATAAATAGACCATCACAGGACCATAATGGGAAAGCGCAACGCCCCGGTCCCTCATGAGCCTAGTATCAAACTAACTAACAGCACCACTCTGGACTCTTTTTTGGCAAGAGCAGTAGGGGTCATTACTATTGTAATTGACTTGGCCGAATGCAGGCTATCACTGGAGGCGGGGGGCCTGGTCCTTCTCTAGGGGGACCGGTAATGCAGCCCTCGCAGCCTGCCCCACAAGATCGTGCAGCACCCCAGCCTGACAAGAGTCCTTCCTGGACACTCTCGGCGGCTCTATCTCCTGATAACACCGTTTCAGAAACCCCAAATATCAGCTTATGCTCCCCCCAACCTAAAAGGAAGAGGCAAACCAAGCAACCACCCAAGACGAGGGGGCCTAAGGGACCTTCGAATGCCCCTACCAGCCAGCCTCCTACTCAGCCCAGTGCTAACTGTTCGATCCCCCTGAGTCTCGCTGCCCTAGACTGGACAGATTTGTTTGGCAAGCTCAAAGACGCGATCCAGCTAAGTATTGCCCCTTTGTAAAAAGAATATTCATACTAGAGTCAGCTTTAACAAAGCTAGCTGCTGGGCTTGATCCACTCAAGGATGCCATGAACTCAATTTGCTCCTCGGTTGGGAGGGGTGCAGGGGCTGATTTGCCATCCTTACTTGGACAGGATACTTTGCGCGACTCTCTACCTAGAGGTCAAGCCACAGACGGAGTGGCCATTTCCACTTCCAACCTCCACCTCCAGCCCCCTCAGCCTCTGGCTCCTCCAGTTATACCAGCTGTAGGAAAACCCGCCGCTGCGGACAGACACCAAGGGATTCGTGTGGGCCAATCAGTACCTGGGGAGCCGGTGGGCAGGCCTGTTAAGCCAGGTGTACAGCTCCCACGTTTAAATCTGCCGCCGGACTGTTGTCCCTACACTGCCATCCTGGCAGGGGTCCCGAGCCTATATGATAATGACTCAGAAAATTTTAGCCAATTGAAAAACAAAGTATGCTATTGGCTGGCAAACAATGTTGATTTTAACTACACTGACTATGATGACATATTGTTTGTCAGGAGGGTAGGGTGGGTGGGACCAATGCATAAGTCCTTACAGGGGGATTGTGTTGTAATCAACTGCCAGTCGCCTGGCCTGGCTAAGCGCTTACTCCACAGTTCTGTATCATCAACCATTAGGGAAGCCTGTATTAACATCCTCCTGCTGGGTTTTTTCTATCGATGTTTGCAGCCCCACTCCCCTCCCACGGATAGTTTGATCCACCGCTCCCTTAGGCTTCCAGCCTTCTCCCCTGCACAAATGACGATCCCCGTGAGTAATAGATTTGACCCTTTAAGCGCCATGGACCAAAATGTTTGACTTCAGGTTTTATCTTCTCCCGGGACTAACCGTCCAAGCTTAGAGATGGGCCTCCCTAACTCACTACCTGTAGAGCTAACACCGTCAAGTGTCCCAGGGCGCCCATTAAAAATCCTAAGCTGGAATATAGCTGGTATTAGGGACAAGCTAGCGGATCCTAATTGGCTTAATTTTACTTCTGAGTTCGATATCATTATGCTACAGGAGACTTGGGCTCTTGACCCGGTTGGCCGAGATGGCTATGAAAGTTTCTGTGTGGTAGCAATCCCTTCCCTTGGCCGACGGTCACGCAGGGGCCTAATCATCTTAATAAAATTTGCAGCTAATCTGAGAGTTTATCCAATCCCCATCAAACATAGTGGCATTCAGATCCTCTGGGTGTTTATTTCTAAAGATTGCAACTTTTTTCTTGTGAATTTTTATAACTCGCTTGGGGACCCTGGGTGCCAGATCGAGGTGCTTTTTGAAGTAGTATCGCACCTTGAGCTTAGATCATATGCTTATCTCAAATCCTTTCGTATAATAATCGGCGGGGACTTTAACGCTAAGCTAGGCCACACATGCCACGAAGGTGACCCATTTGTGCCAGAAGATCTCGTGATCAGTGACTCCAACTCCGATCAAAGGGGCCGGAAGCTGTCGGAGGCTCTCGGTCGGGTTGGGTTAAGAAATGTGATGTCTGGGGGCTCTAGTCTGTCCAGGGAACTGCCCACTTTTGTGGGTTGGGGAAAAGGGACCATTATAGACTATATCTTTATTTCACGATCTCTTGATAGTTTGGTTAGCCCCGGAGTGGTTCACGAAACCACCTTCAGCGACCATAACCCCATAGAAATAGCTCTGATATTCAACGCTGGCCCGCGTGTAACCCCTAACCCTGGCCTGACTGGCCTAACCATCAAGGATAGGGGTTTGAGGGTAAAGTGGCGTAATCTCCCAATGGCCAAATTGAATTACCACCTGGTGATACGGAACATTGCTATCATCCTGGAGCCCCTGTTAGCTCTGGATACATCACCCTCCCTGGTGGTGGCAGCCTTCGACCAGCTAAACAAATCCACTATTACTACTATAAGAGATATGGTGATTAAACCCAGAGGCGTCAAGCCGGGCTGGTTCAACAAAACATGCAGGTCCGCGGGAAATTATTTGCGGGAGGTCCTAAACACTGTGCCCCGCAATAAAGAAAATATTAAGGAGGCCAGGAGGGCATACAAACTTGCCCTGAGAAGAGGAAGGTGGAGCTCAAAGAAGCTTCTTGGGACCGGCTGGTGTCTACATGCTCCTCTAGAGACACCAGGGGTTTCTGGGCAGTGGTGAACGGAAGGCAACTTAATGTGGCTGCTCAAGATGACATAGGCTCCTCCATCCCTCCAGCTGCATGGGTCACACATTACCAAAAGGTATATGCGCTGGACAAATACCTCTCTTCTATCCAGAATGATGGGGATAGTTTGTACCCTTTGGAGATTAGGTTTGAGTTTGAGGAGGTATACAAGGCAATCATGGGCAGCCCATCTAACAAAGCCCCGGGGCGAGATGGAATACCTATGGACCTCTATAAGGACGAACCCCATCTCTTGGCTACAGTCCTGGTTAACGTTCTTAATGCTGTATCCCAACTAGGTCTCCCGCCGATTTGGAAATCAGCCACCATAGTGCCCGTATTTAAGAAGAGTAACCTGCTGGACCCGGCTTGTTACAGACCAATCTCTCTGTTATGCTCAGTAGTAAAAGTGGTAGGGCGTATTGTCCTTCAGCGCGTCGAAGTTTGGGCTCGGGAAAAAGACATCATCTGCCCCGTCCAATATGGATTCAGGGAAAGGATGGGCACTGTAGAACAGTGCCTGAACCTTAATCTCATTATTGGGAAGTATGTCGTTGGGAAGCAGGGATCCATCTTCCTTGCATTTATGGACCTCAGTAGCGATTTCGATAGGGTGAATAGGTCCAAGCTCTGGGACATCCTTGGAGAGATGTGTCTGTCTGCCGACCTGATTAACTTCCTTAGAGCTCTGCATATGGACGTAAATGCACTTGTTAGATATGGCACAGAGGGGGAAACTTCCGAATCCTTTAGCCTACCACGCGGGGTCAGGCAGGGATGTGTGCTGGCCCCATTATTGTTTTTATTATATATCAACAGCCTGAACACCTGCTTGAGTGAAAATGGAGCTAATCTGCCGAGGGTTAAGTCTAGTAGGGTCCCGTCCTTGCTATACGCCGATGATGCCGTGTTGATGGCTCGTACGGCTAACGGGCTAAAACTCCTGGTCGATCGGTTCGTGATGTTCATGGACGACTTGGATTTGGACACTAACATCTCCAAGACACACTACATGGTCTGTGGGAGGAGGTCAGCTAAGACGAGGCCCATCGACATTAAAGGGCAACACATCTCTAGGGTCTCCACTTTTCCCTATCTGGGGATTTCACTTGACCACCAGAGCAACTGGCTTCCTTGTATTTCTAGCCGTTGCTCTAAATTTACCCAAGCCTGTTGCACCCTATTTAGATTCTCACTGTCAGTAGATAACAAGCCAGTTCTGCCCCTGTTACAAATATACAAAATGAAGTGTCTCCCAGTCTTGACGTATGGAGCAGCGATTTGGGGGTATCGAAAGTCCAAAGGAATCCAGCTGGCAGAGGACCGTTTTTGTAGGAAGCTCCTGGGGGTGGGTCCAAACAGTCCCTCATTTGTCACCCACGAGGAATTGGGGTTAAACATTGTGGAGGACCAGGTCAAACTGGCTCCATTGTTACTATGGATCTCTGTCTGGGCGAATGAGAGCCTGTGGTTTAACAGGAGTGTGATTGAAGATTGTATGGATTGCAAGTACTGCCAGAAGATTCCTTGGATACTCTACATAAAGTCGGTTACCCATTCCCTCGATCGCATGGATATCTTCGATAGGCCAAACTCTCTCAAAAAGGACGACTGCAGGCTCCTAACGGAAACTTTTTAAAATAAGTCCAAAGAGGAAAGGAAAGCTCGGGCGCTGACGAAAAATTCTATCAGATCTTTCCTGTTGCTGAAATCTGTTAGTGGCCCTGAAAATTATCTCATTGCAGTTAAGCACCCAAGGGACAGATCCTTACTTTCTAAATTTCGACTGGGTTCTATTCGTACGATGATTTGCTTCCCTCCGGGTCAGTTTGATCCCCATGCCCTTTTAACTTGTCCTTGTGATGACTGTTCCCCCAGACCCTAATACCTGGTCCTATTTTGTAAATATTATGAATTTCTTCGCAGAAGACACCTTTTCACACTTTTTAAAGAGAGGGGTTTTACTCAATCCCGTCCTGCTTTTCTATTCTTACAGTTATTACAGGATCAGGCGGTGATGACGGCAGTCATCGGCTATTTAAAAGGTGCTTTACACTGGAATAAAATAATGTGTGCCTAGTAACAACGATGTACATGTAGGCCGGGGATTTGATCTTAAATGGATTTGAAATGTTCATGAATTTTTTAATTGGTTAAATTGAGCTGGCTAGTGTTTAATAACGGTTTTTAGTGTTTTATGTGTTTCTTTTTAACATGTGTTTTTATCTTTTCCGATTATCATGTATAATCGAATAAAGATTAATATCAATCAATTGAGCGCACATATCACCCGAGGGTCTCAGAGCACTAGCGAAACTCCAATGAAGGCTGGAGGCCAACTGACAAAAAGAGTAAGACAATCAGAAGAGCCATGTTTTTAATTTCCTACGGAACTGCTTGTGGTCTGTGATCATGCGGAGCTGTAATGGAAGTTCATTCCAAAAAGCAGGAGCCAAATGAAAAAAGGATCTACGGCCATTCCTGGCAGTACGAATCCTGCGGGGGGTGAGGAGAAATTTGGTTCCTGACCGGAGCGTCCTCTTGGGTCGATACCAGTTAAGTTTTTTGGCATGGTAACTTGGCCCGTTTCCATACATGGTCTTGTGTACCAAGCTGATGACTTTAAAACTGATTTGTTTCCTCATGGGGAGCCAGTGAAGAGTTTTCAGACTAGGTGCAGACGGGGACCTCGATGGAAGGTTTAGCACCAACCTGGCAGCAGTATTCTGCAGGACTTGAAGTATGGAATAAAGCTCTTCATTAATAGAAGCCAACAGGGCATTTCCGTAGTCGAGCCAACTTATGATTAGTCCCTGGACAAGCGGTTTCCTAGATTCAATTGGAATCCATTGAAAGATTTTACGTAAGCTACGCATTAATCCGTAGCAGGTACTAATTATATGGTTTATATGGTCTTTAATGGATAACTGATTGTCGATCTTTACTCCAAGATTCCGCACCATAGGTTTAGGGGATGGACAGGGACCAAGGCTCTGGGGCCACCAGTCGTTTGACCAAAATTTGTGTGCCCTCCCAAAAGGATGACCTCGCTCTTACTGCCATTGAGTTTGAGATGGTTAGTGTGCATCCAGTTATCAATATGGGTCATACAGTTTTTAAATCGGAGCCTCGTGTCGGTTGGGTTAGGACCAAGGGTGATCAGTAGCTGGGTCTCGTCAGCGTACGACACCACATCGAACCCATAGGCCCTGATCACTTTGGCCAAAGGTGCCACATAAAGATTGAAAAGCATGGGACTTAAGATGGATCCCTGAGGGACTCCCATGTCTACCAACCGACTATGGGAAACCAGGGTGCCCAGTTGTACGGTGAAGGTTCGATCAGTTAGGTAGTTTCTAAGCCAATGTAGGGCTGATCCCCTGACTCCCATCTCCCAGAGCTGTTGTTCTAAAATACTGTGGGAGATGGTGTCGAAGGCAGCCGACAGGTCCAACAGGACAAGCATGGCTGACTGCCCGTTGTCCTGGGCAAGTCTTATATTGTCGACAACCTCCACCAACGAGGTTTCTGTACTATGGGCAGCCCTAAACCCTGATTGAGAGGGATCCAACAATTCATGGCTTTCTAAATGAGTGGTGAGCTGTTTATTAACCAAGGACTCGAGTACCTTTCCAAAATAGGGAAGACGAGAAATTGGGGATAATTACTGGGTTCCTCAGGATCTATAGAAGGTTTTTTCAGAATAGGTTTGACCCTTGCTGCTTTCCATTTAACAGGAACTATTGCTTGGGCTAAGGACATATGAAATAAGTCAGTAAGGTTCTTGAGGAGCAAGGGGGCAATGGTAGACAAAAAATGAGATGAGACCGGGTCTTCTGGGGAACCCTACTTAATCGTAGAAAGGGCAGTTATGACTTCATCTTGGGTGAATTCAGTAAACTTTTCTAAAAGAGGAGTCGTAGGTTCAGGATTGGTATCCGAGTCATTATAAAAAATGTAATATTGTGATGAGGAAAAGTGCTATGAATGGTATTGATCTTTTCCTCAAAAAAAGTGGGCAGCGTGTCTACCCATACTTGTGAAGATGGGTTACTGAGCTGACAGGGGGGAGGAATAGTAAATTCCTTTAGTATTTTGTAGAGCTCCTTATTAGAGTTAACAGCTTTGTCAATCCTGTTAATGAAATACAGTTTTTTTGGATAACTTAATATTGTCTAGGTAACCTCGATGGATAAGTTTATACGATTGTTGATCTTCGATGCTTTTAGTTTTCCTCCATTTGTGTTCGGCTTTCCTACTGGAATGTTTTTCAGCTTTTAATAATTCAGTAAACCAGGGTGATGCCTTAGGCTTAAACTTGACCCTTGACAGAGGTGCAATAATATCCAGGGCCTGTGTAATTGCCGTCTCAAAGGCCTCTACTGCATGATCAATATTGTCAGTGCTTGTTAGGGACAGGGGGCTGAAATGGGCCGAAAAGGAGGCAGGAGTAACTTTCCGCCAAGGCCTGCTGGTGACAAGAGCTTGAGTGATGGTCCTTCTGGTGTCGATTGGGAGCCACCTGAAGATCTTATGGAGCATGCGTAGGGTGTAGAAGCAGGCGAATGAGACTGCGTTTACCTGTTTCTGCATAGATAACTTGTTGTCCAAGATGATGCCGAAGTTATGGGTGTGATTTGTCGGGGCGGGGAAAGTACCGAGTTCAGCAGGCTCCAAGTGTTGCTCCATGGCGAGGTGTTGTTCTCAAAGATGAGGACTTCTGTCTTGTCCCAGTTGAGCTTGAGACAGTTGTCTTTCATCCAGTCGGCGACTTTCATCATACATCTGTGGCAGTTGGTTCTGGTGGTGGAGGGGTCTTGTGACAGCGAGAGGATGAGCTAGGTGTCATCAGCATTGCAGATGATGTTGAGTTTGTGTGATCTGATGGTGTTGGCCGTGGGGGTCATGTACACGTTGAAGAGGGTGGGGCTGAGGGACTATCCTTGTGGGACGCTGCAGATGGTCTTCTTGGGTTCTGAGTTGAATGGTGGGAGACGGATTGTCTGGGTTCTTCTGGTGAGGTATGTGGCGATCCATTTGTGGCCATCTCCGTGGATTCCGATTTGATGGAGTCTATTGATCAAGATGTGCTGGGAGACGGTGTTGAAGGAGGCTGACAGGTCCAAGAGGATGAGAGCTGCCTTCTAGGAAGGCCCTGATGTCGTAAGTGGCTGCTATCAGGACTGTCTCGGTGCTGTGGTTGGCTCAGAATATGAATTGAGAGGGGTCCAGGAGGTTGTGGTGTTCCAAGTGTTTGGTGAGTTGCTGGTTGATTGCCTTTTCAAGAACCTTCGCAGGAAAGGGGAGCAGGGAGATGGGCTGATAGTGCTTTGGATCTGCTGGGTCAGCGGATGGTTTCTTCAGGAGGGGCCTCACTTCGGCATGTTTCCAGTACTCAGAAAAGGAGTGTGGTGATGGAGGTGTTCAGGACTTTCTTGAGGTCGTCGCCCATCATCTGGCTACAGAGGTTGAAGATCTGGTGGGGCCATGGGTCTGTGGGTGCTCCAGAGTGTACGGAGTTCATGATGGAGTTCATGATGGAGATTGTGGCTTGAGTTGTGAGAGGGTTCCAATGGGTAAGCAGGAGTTTCCGTTCGTGGGAGTGAGTAGGCTGATGCTGTCGGCGGTGGGGGGTTAGGGTTTGAAGTTCTCAGACGGCTGAGATCTTGTGGTGGAAGAAGTCTGCCAGAGTGTCACACAGTTCTTTGGAGGGGGTGATGTCGTCCCCTGTGGCTGCAGGATTGGAAAACTCCTTCACGATGGTAAAGAGCTGCTTGCTGTGGTTTGTGCTGGCTTCTATGTGGTCCGCTAGAGCTTTCTTCTTTGTTTCTCTCATGAGGCGGTGGTATTAGTTGAGTGCTGTTTTGAAGATGGTATGGTCTTCTGTCTTTTTGCTAGTACGCCACTTCTTTTCTAGTTGCTGGTAGTTGCTTTTGGAGGATTTCAGCTCCACGGGGAACCAGCCTGCTCTTCTGGCTGGTACTTGGGGTTTGTCTGGCTTGGCGGGGGTGATTGTGTTGGCGCAGTCCGTGATCCAGTGGGAGAAGATCTTAGCAGCCTGTTCTGTGTCGGGTAATGTGTCTGGGAGTTGAAAACGTTGTTCCACTGGTCTTCTAATACCTTTTTCTAGTTTCTGCGTGTAGAGCTGAGGGGCGTGGTGCCAGTGTTGGTAGATCTTGAGATAGTGAAGTGGTAAGTCCAGGAGAGCTGTGATACGTAGTTGTACTTGACTGTTGCTGTATGTAAAAATGGGGTTGAGCCTGTGTCCTGCGATGTGGGTGTGGTCGATGACAAGTTGTTAGAGGCCAATGTTGCTCATGCTTTCTAGAAGGTTAGTTGTGTTGGTGTCATCGGGGTTGTCGAATTGGAAGTTAAGGTCTCCTAGGAAGATGTAGTGCTTAGAGTCGATGGCGATCGGAGCGATGAGGTCAGGGATGGCGTTGCAGAAGCTGGGTTGTTGTCCTGGTGCTCTGTATGCGAGGGAGGTTGCCTCTATGGTGCTTTTTCTGTCTGTGTGAAGTTGGAAATTAAGACGCTCCATTATCGGGGTTGTGTCATCTAAGGAGGTTGTGCAGCAGATGGCGTCCCTGTGGATGATGGCACTTCCACCTCCCTGTTTGTTGATTCGGTCCCTTTGTGTTATCTTGTAGCCTTCGGGTGTGGTGATGGCGATGTCTGGAGCTGAGTCGGGGTTCAGCCAGGTCTCTGTGAGGAAGATGAGGTCCAGAGTGAGGGATGAGATAGTGTCCCATATCTCCATGGTGTTTTTGCTACGTGATCGTGCCTGGAGTAGAATGCACTGGAGGTGTGCCATGACGGTCTTGGGCAGCTTGGTGGACACAGGGCTCTGAAATCTGCGACGGTGTAGCTGCACAAGGTGGAAGAACCAGTGTTCCTGGCGCTGGGCGTGGTCCAGGCACAGGCGGGCTTGTCTTTGGTGTGCCGGCACCATGCCCGCTGTGCACATCCACTGCGCAGCTGCACTGCGGCCTCCATTAAGTAGGTCATGGGAGGGGCGCTAAGTGACAGTGGGTGGGACTAGGCAGAACAACAGGCAGGAGCGGCAATGAGAAAAAACAAGGAGAAGCAGTGAAAAATTAGGGAAAAGCAGGAGAAGTCACTCAGAAAGAAAGGGGAAAGGAAGGAAACAGAAGTAAAAAAGAGGCACCAAGCAGGAGAAAGCACTCATAAATGGGGGCAAGGAAAGAGAAAGCAGATGTGAGTTTTGTGGGGGGGTTGAAGGTGAGTCTGACTGCGGAGTTCTGGAAGGCTTGTAGTCTTCTAGTAAATTGCTTGGCGATCCCTGGTGTAGAGGGTGCTCCAATAATCCAACTTGCTGGTGACTCGGGCATGAGTGACAGTTTTTCTAGTGTTGCTCGAAAGCCATTTGAAGATCTTCCTCAGCAACTTCAGGGTGTGGAAGCAGGTTGCAGTGACAGCGGGGACTTATGTGGTTATGTACAGTTTGCTGTCAATGATTCTTCCGAGGTTCCTGACGTGGGTTCTGGGTGTAAGTGTGGGTTCGAGTTCGGCCGGCCATCAGTTGGAGTCCCACGGTCAGATGTTTTTGGCAAAGGTCACTACTTCTGTCTTGCGGTGTGGAGATTGAGACAGTTGGTTTTCATCCAGTTAGTGACTTTTGTCATGCAGGTGGTGAACTTGTTTCTTGTTTTGGGGGTCTTGTCTGAGAGGGAGAGTATGAATTGCATGTCATCTGCGTAGGAGAGGATGTTGATGTTGTGTGCGCGGATGACATTGGCCAGAGGGATCATGTATATGTTGAAGAGGGTGGGGCTGAGCGATGAACCTTGAGGCAGTCTGTAGATGAGTTTACAGGCTTCCGAGGAGTGAGGTACCAGGCTGACAGTTTTTTTTTACAGAGGTCAAGGAGAATGAGAGCTGCAGTGTCTTCCTCTCCCCAGGACCATGTGGATGTTGTCTGTGGTGGGGATGAGTGCTGTTTCTGTACTGTGTTTGGGCCTGAATCCGGACAGTGTGACGTCGAGGAGCTAGTGGTTGATTAGTTGAAGACATTTGCCGGGTATGGTAGGAGGGAGATGGGTCTGTAGTTTGAAATCATGGCTGGGTCAGCGGATAGTTTCTTGAGCAGGGGTATGATGGTGGCATGTTTCCATGAGTACGGGAATGTCGCTGAGTCAATGGAGGCATTGAGGATGGGTGTTAGCACTTTGTTATCAGTAGGAGTCCTTTGGTGAAGGTGTGGTAGTGACAAGGGTGGGATGAAGCCCCCCTAGCAGATGGTCTTCATGGTAGCAGTGATTTCAACAGTGGTGACGCCAGGCCACAGGGTCAGGGCTCGTTCATTGGCTGTGATGCGAAGTTGAGTTGTAACGGTAATGGGGTCCAGTTGAGGGTCGAAATTGCTGTATATGGAGGTGATTTTTTTACAGAAGAATTCCAAGAGCTTGTTGCTTAGGTCTTGTGAGGGGGTGATGTTGCTGGAGGCAGCAGAAGGCACGGTGAAATCTTTGATGATGGCAAAGATTTACTTGCTGCTGTTAGTGCTACTTTTATGGGATCTGCAAGAGCTGTGCACGTGTTAATAACAAGGAACTGTGTGAAAACTAACAGATTTGTGACAATAATGATTCCCAATACTAACACATTAGAACCAGGCAGACCATTCATAAGGAGGTTTAAGCTTAGTCATGAGGGACATGTGTGTCCTGCAGGCAAAACAATGGTGAAAAACAAAGAACTCTGCATGAATGTAGATACATCACTGGTACTGTGTAGCTGATATTAACATGCTCTGATATTTGACTAAGCATGAGATAAAGAACACCCTAAATAGATCTATGAAAGTGAGAAATTAAGATATAAAGTGACTCAAGGGGACACATAAAAGGAATAATGAGATCTACAGGTGTAGATCATCTTTGGGCAGTTCCTTCAAGCTTTCTAGGGTGTCATCCCAGTCACCAGCTATTGGGCGCTTTCGTTCGCCTTTGGCCTCTTCTCTATTGATCCAGCGCGGCTAATATAAATTTCTCCTTTGGACACGAATCCAGGTAAATCATTCACATCAACTATACCATATGACGGTAGGGCCCATAACACCGCATATCATACACTCAGTCGTTCACTGGATTACACACCAAGGAGAAAAATGAGTTGCTGGAGGAACGGGATACCTTGTTAAATTTGATTAATACCTTAAAACATCATGTACATTTAGCCTTTAATCCTGTTGGTTCTAAACTTCAAGGTATTCCGCTCTTTGGTCGATGGACCAACTAGTAGAATAAGTTGATGGTGATTAAGACCAGCTCAATCATTTAAAACCCTGTTAAATGTCAAACTTATCAATGAACTAAAGAACCACAGACTCATAGTTAATTTGAATGAGATTTTATCTAATTTCTTGCTTGCACGAGTGAGATTCTTAGTTTATTAATCACCTTAATACATTCATAACATTTATATAAGAAATTCTGTAAAGAAGTTAAATTTATGCATTACCTATTTAGATGCAGATAGGATTGGTTCACCAAAAAGAAGATAAACCGTAGATCACAGAATAGACTCCCAAACTGACTCACTGTCCCGCTAAATGGCCTCCTCGACGGGACCTCCGTAAAGATTTACCGCAGCGGTCTTGTTGCTTCCTCAGTCAGGTTCGAAGTAAATGGCAGCAATAAGTTCAAAATCAGCATTACCATCCACACCAACATTGACATTAACCCCTCCCACATAAGAGCAGTCCATCTTATACCCTACTTCTAGCATACTACACAAAAAGTTGCAATGTTTGGGGGCAGGAATCACGCTAATTGGTCCATTTGAGGGGTGGCGAAGATCATCTCATCGCCTTCCTTGTTCAAACTGGTTTCGGGGATGGTTAAGAGTTCACTATTTCTCATGACCTTTGGGTAAAAGCAGTCCAATTTGACTATTCATAATGTTGCGATTCTGATGGTCACAATTTTGTCAGTCCATTGTTTCTCAATACTTTCTTTTCCCCATTCTCACGGATACGTGCTGAGTCTTTCTTGGCACTCTCCTCATGATAGGTCAATGTGTGCTTGACATCTCTCACTCCGTGCACAGGCCGGACCCACGTGGTTCAGCTCCATTATTTCTTCCGCTTAGATGCCATCTTTGATTTCTTGCATGACCTCATCTGTCTCGGCAGCCATTTTCGCAGCATGGCCTAACAGGCCCGAACGAACTATCATAAGAACGAACACAATCAAAATTAAACCAAAGAATATAAGCCTTTCTGTTTACCACCCGTCATTCTAAGAACCCGTGTTAGGTGTTACCTAGCAGAAGCGACATTTAAAGCCATTTTACTTACCATCCGCATTCTTTGCCACAATACAATTTTACTACATAGCATAAATCATGCGATTTTACTCTAATTAGTACGCAAATCACAATATTAGTATCAACTTACTTCACAATTGTAAAATAATTAGATTTTGCACAAAATAGCAGTTACCGTTTATGTAATGTTTATTAAAGGTGCATTTGTTGGTTAATTCATCAAACAATTAGTACCATTAATGTATTATTCTTATCAAGGGGGTTCCAAATTTATTTCATTTACCTTGCTCCATCAACTCCCCCCTTTGGTGATTTTAATATCACCACAAAAACTTTGTTTCTTGTTCTCTTGCTTTTGTTAGTTCACACAACAGTGTTTTTCTCATCTTGTCTTTTTGACCTTTTGTATATGTTCTCTTTCAATTCTTCTAATTCCATTTCTCCCATTTCCTGTTCTCTTTCTTTATTTTTCTCATTTTCTCTTTTTATTCTATTTTGTGTTTTTCTCTTTTTAATACACACATATGCTAACTTTGCTGACAACATTGCTAATATTATCACTGTTACTGATATTAGTATTTTCCCAATAAGAGAACCACCTATTTCTGCGAACCATTTCTGTATTGAGGAAAAACTCTTACCAAGTTTCTCCCAGGCACCTTCAACCTCCAGTGGAGCAATTTCTTTGTGCAGATCAGTAATATTCTTTATATACTTCTGTATATTTTCACTTTTATCTGGAATGTAAGTGCAACAATGTTGGACTTTCAGCATTCCACAGACTCCACCCTCTTTTGCCAAAAGAATGTCAAGGGCAAGTCGATTTTGCATTACCATAGCTCTCATGGCAACCATTTCGGTATTTACCATCAAGAACCCTCCAGCAGTATTCGTTGATAAACGATCTACTACTGTGGACAGTTTCCGAATCTTAAATGCATTCAAAGATATACCCACTGCTGGTATCAATGCTCCAAAAATGTCACCTACTATTTCTGAAAAACTTTCCCTCCTTCTACGTGTTAATGTTTTACCCATCTCGTGTATTCCTTTTTCTCCTCTCTCCACATGAAAAATCTTTGGAAAGACCAGGCCTAAATAACATGACCCATACCAGTGGTCCGGCAACCTATAATAAGCTCTATTTCCAGAAATATAATAGATCCCTGGAAATATTGGATCTTTTCCTCCTTTAAATCCCCATCCTCCTAAAATTTTATATGTATCTCGGCATTCACTGGAACCCACGAAATAGTTATCATATATAGTCCTATTTCTACTAATACACAACTTTCCGTGTTGGGGCCAATCCAAAACCATAGCTGCATTTGTCTCTCCTTTGTCATTGTTTTTCTCTTCAAACGCCCAAAGTGGTGTTTTTGTCTTTTCTTCTATTACCTTTCTTTGAAACTTAACTCTTCTGTTTTCTACCATCTCCAAGAAGACCTTTTCCTCTTTCTTTAATTCACAGGTAAGATTGTGTCTAACTACATACTCTAATGTTAAATCTTTATTTTCCTAAGAAAAATTCACCAAACATTTTTGCTTCTTTCACCTTATTTAGTTCAGGAATTATAGGAACTTTCGCAAAAACAGTGTTTATGTCAGTGTAATAATATTCTAATCTACCTGTTTTATAAAATAAACTGGCTAGAACACTACAAGTTATCCCATACGTCAAAGGAAGGTGATGATAGGTCACACCTTCTGTGACAGACGCAGGTAATTCCATACAGACATAACAATCCCTTACATCCATTGTCTCTACATATTCATACAACAGTTTTGTGAAGACATTCTTGGAGAAGTCAGTTATAGACTTATCCTTATGTAAATCAGTACTATCTACTATTGCTGCAGTGTTTTGTGTTTTAGCTTCTTTATCCTTTTTCGTGTTATTCCCTATTACAGATGTTTCTTCTACAACTAACCTCAATGGAATTATTATTGCTAAAATAAGCCAAATAAACATTATTAATCCTGTACAAAAGAAACACATTCTACACCATCTACGTAAAAACTCAGATCTAGATTTTCTATTCTCAGTGTCTACCATTTTGTACTATTATCTAGCTATCTATATATTTGTACAGAAAATGTGTCACCACACCTCAGAATCACTTTTCAGCCACTCTACCCTTTTACTTTGTCTCGTTTTGGTGCTTTCTTCAGCTCCTTTCAGAACTCTTTCTTGTCTCGTTCAGGTTTTTGTGTCCAGTCCGGGTTTCTTTCTTTATCTTTTCAGGTTTGTTGCACTTCACTTTCACCCATTTGTTTACAGCTTTCGTCTGGGCTCTCGTGAGTGTTATCCTCTTCTTTAATGTCGGTCAATGCGATGTATAGCCACTCAGGTGACTTATATTTCAAATTAGGTCTCTTCACTCTTTTTGTTTTCTGTAATTGTTTTCCACTTTGTTTCCCTTGTCCCTTTTGACTTGCTATTTCGTTTACTTGTTCCGCATCATTTCTGTTCAAATTTATTATCTTATACCTCAGTATTTTAACTTCATGGGGCCAATTGTCTCCTTTTCTTGGCCTTTTTGATTCGCTTTCCTTTTCCTCTCGTTCAGCTCTCCAAGTTCTCTTTCTTGGTCCTAGTCTTTGCTCTCTTTCTTCTTCACTTTCTTCTGATTCCGTTTCAGACCTTACTTCACTTCCTCTAACCTTGAACCTTATGATTTCTGTTTCGATATCTGAATCTGAACCTTCTTGTGTCTCCTCTGTTGGGACGTTTGATTCTATCCCTCCTCGATTGTCTTCTGAATTTTTATTAATCTTTCTGTCTGAATCTAAATTTCCCTGGGTTTCTTCAATTTGTTGGTCTGTCCCTACTACTCCTCGGGTTTCTTCCACTTCTTCCTCTATCTCTCTATCTAAATCTAAGTCTCCCTCAGTTAGCTCAACTATCTCTGGAGGAATTCTTCCATAACTTGTACTTGGTTGTTCGTTATCACTGTCTCTTGGTTCAGTTTCTTCGTTTATAATGTCAGTTCTTGTTTTTCTCTTTTGTCTTTCATCAAATTCAGGTTGGTCTGTTTCAGATGCTGAACTGGTGATATTTCCAGATGTCGACTTACAGGTCGAGCTTCAAAATCTGGAACTTCGATTGTTTCAGGTTCTTCTTCAGTTGTCAAACTTGTACCTTGTTCTTCCAGATGTCGACTTTCAGGTCGAGCTTCAGGATCTGGAACTCTGCTTGTCTCAGGTTCTGCTTCGGATGCTGAGCTGGTATCAGATATCTCCAGATGTCGACTTACAGGTCGAGCTTCAGGATCTGGAACTCTGATAGTGTGACTGGCATGCACCCAATTTTTCACTCCTGCACATTTGACGGCAGTTGTTGTCACCAGGATCACTTGACGTGGCTTATCCCAGCGAGGAACCAAACAGTTTCTTCTTCTGTGGACTTTTATGCGGACCCAGTCTCCTGGACTCAAATCATGAGCTGGTTTTCTTTCAAGAGTGGTCGCATCCGGTCCAACCTGATGAAACACAGAATGTACCACATCAGCCAATCCTTTGCAATAGTCCAATACGAGATCATCGTTATAGTCAGCAGTTTGTTGACAGGTACATGTGCTTGTCTCATTGCTCGTCCTATGATTATTTCATGAGGACTTAGACCTGTTTTTCTGTCAGGTATGCTTCTGATAGTCATCAGCACCAATGGTAGGGCATCAGGCCATTTGAGTCCTGTGGCTTGACACATTTTCCCTAACCTATTCTTTATAGTTCCATTTACTTGTTCTACCACTCCAGAAGCCTCTGGTCTGTAAGCACAGTGCAATTTCTGTTGAATGTCAAGAGCTTCACATATCAATTGGATCAGTTCATTTTGGAAATGTGTTCCTCTATCTGTTTCGATCGTTACTGGAAAACCATATCTCTGAATGAATTCTCTCAGTAGGAGCTTAGCTACAGTAACTCCATCATTCCTTCTTGTCGGATAGGCTTCCACCCAACGAGAAAACAAAGAAACGACCACAAGAACATATTTCAATCTATTGCTCGGGGGCATTTCAATAAAATCTAATTGCATTCTGGTAAAAGGACCTCCTTCACGTCCTATTGTTCCTAGACTCACTACTGTTTTCCTTCCTGGATTTATCTGTTGGCATGTAAGACATCTTTGACAGAGACTTTCAGCTATAGCTCTGAATTTTGGGTTGTACCAAGTCAGTCTGAAAAGACTGATCATGGCATCCCTACCAATATGAGCTTGTCCATGGTACATCCGTGCCATGTTAGAAATCATGCTATCAGGCATAACTGGTCTCTCATCTCTATAAACCCAAACGTCATCTTCCTCTCTTTGTCTGCAACCTGCTTTTATCCAACCATCTTTCTCCTCTTCGTTTACTTCTTCCTGCAATTGTCTTACCTCATCCCATGTTTCGACAATGTTAGTAAACAGCAAGGGACATGAAACATTCTCTTTTTCTCTCCTCCTATTCAGTGAGACCATATTTCTGGCACAATATTGGGCTATTTCGTCCGCATACTGATTTCCAATAGTAATATAGTCCATCCCATTTTTATGTGCAGCGCACTTCACCACTGCAATCTGTTTAGGCAGCTGTATCGCCTCAAGCAATTTCTTCACAAACTCACCGTTTCTAATTGGAGTTCCTGCAGACGTCAAGAAACCTCTCTGAGACCAGATCTGTCCAAAATCGTGGACCACTCCGAAGCCATACTGGCTATCTGTGATCACCGTAATTCGGACATTCTTTCCCAGTTTGCACGCCTGAATCAGAGCAATCAGCTCAGCCACTTGGGCTGAACGTATCCCTCTCAAACAAGATACTTCCATTATGGCAGCTACTGTACACACAGCATACGCAGCACTTAAAACTCCTTCACTTGTTCTCAGACATGATCCGTCCACAAACATCACATAGTCTGATTCTTTCAAGGGCTCATCTTTAATATCTGGGCGAGGCTTTGTGCAAAATTCAAGCACGTCCAGACACTTATGATCGACTTCATCCTTAACTCCTACATTTTCTTCGTCTGGCAGTGAAGTTGAAGGATTCACACTTGTGCATCTATCAATGGTTACATTGTCTGCACTCAAAATCACCTTTTCATACCTAGTCGGCCGACTATGCGTCATGAATTGGGTTTTGGTTCTGGTCAGAAGAATTTCAACAGAGTGTGGAACATATACTCTCAGTGGATATCCCATTACAATGCCTTCACTCTGTTCCAGACTCACACAAATAGCAGCCACTGCTTTCAGACATCCAGGCAACGCCTTTGCTACTGGGTCTAAAACAGCTGAAAAATAAGCAATGGGTCTTTTCATTTTTCCATGCCTTTGCACTAATACTGAAAGTGCACATCCATCTCTCTCACTACAATACAGCTCAAATTCCTTTTCATAATCAGGCATTCCCAATGCAGGTGCTTCACACAACTTTGTTTTCAGTTCTTTGAAAGCTTTCATTTCTTCCTCATTCAACTCAAACGGATCTTTGGCATCTCTTTTTGTCAATCGATGTAAAGGTTTTGCAATTAATGAAAATCCACTTATCCACTGTCGGCAATATCCAACCATTCCAAGGAACATTCTCACCTCTCTCTGCGTCATTGGGGCTCTCATTCTTCGGATAATCCTTATTCTTTCTGTCGTTACCTTTCGCAACCCTTTCTCAATCTTATGACCTAGGTATTGTACTTCCTGTTGACAAAATTGCAGTTTTGACGGAGACACTTTGTGCCCTCCTTCTGCCAAGTGATTCAATAAAGCGATTGTGTCGGCAACACATGCTTCTTTGGTCTTTGATGCCACTAATAGGTCATCAATGTATTGGACCATTACAGATTTTTCAGGCATTCTTAAATCTTCCAATGATTTCTTTAGGATCTGATTAAACATTGAGGGACTTTCTGTATACCCTTGAGGAATTCGGCACCATGCCAAAATACGCTCTCCGAACCGGAACGCAAATAATGGCTGGCTGTCTGGGTGTAACGGAATAGAGAAAAATGCATGACACAAATCAGTAACTGTGTACCATTCTGCATCATGTGGAATCTGATACAGTATTACAGCGGGGTTTGGCACAATTGGACAACAAGGAATAACGATTTTATTTACCTTCCTCAAATCTTGCACTATCCTATATGTCCCATTCGGCTTTTTCAATCCCATTATAGGTGAATTACATGGGCTACTCATTAATTCTTTCAAAATTCCTTGTTCGATCATTTTATTAACTACGGGTGTTATTCCTTCAATAATTTCTGGCGTTAATTTGTACTGTGGAGTATTTGGGTAATTTGTTCCTTCTCTTACAGTGATTTTTACAGGGTCTACTCCTCTCATTAACCCAATGTCTTCGCCTGTGAAATCCCATACATCAGATCTGACTGTTTCTTTCAATTCAATTGGGATTTTCTCTATGTCAAACACAGGAAACATGTCATTTACTCATGGTTCTAGTTCTGCAATTGTCATTTTATACAGAACATCTTCATCTGGTGTCTAAAAAGCAATACCATCTGGGGTACAATAGATGGTGCAATTCATTTTACAAAGCAGATCGCGTCCTAGCAGGTTTACAGGACTGCAATCACATACCACAAACCGATGCATCTCTTTGAATGGTCCAACTTTCACCTCTACGGGTTTGGTAAGAGGCGCTTTAATCTGTTGGTTTGAAACACCCACAACTTGGATATATTCTCCTGAGAGAGGAAGGTTTGGAATTTCCACTGATCTAACAGTAGTTCGGGTAGCTCCAGTGTCCACAAGGAATGTAACATTTACACCATTCACTTCTCCATCCACAAATGGACCTGACTGATCTACCTCTAGAGTTGCGCCAAGCACGCACTCTTCCTCCTCTCCTAGGCACCGTCATAAACTTTCATCCGATTCATTTCCATCCTGCCGTAACCAATACTGCAGCTGCGCGCGGCAATTTTGTTACCTGCTCTCCTCCGTAGAATCCTGTCTCTGCACTGTATCTCTGAGGGTTTACACTCTTGGGAAGAGGTGGTGTGGCACCTGACTCTGTTGAGTAACTACCTGCGATTGTTGCAGCTGTTGGTAACTCACCTCATTCTGCACCCGCGGATTTAATGGTTGATTTTCCGTATTAGCTTTTGGAGGAAATTTACACTCGTTTCTCCAATGCCCTAACTTTCCGCAATTATGGCATGGCCATTTCTTTTTATCCTCTTCTATACTCATTTGACCTTTTCCCTTACCTATATTCGGTTTGGATTTAGTCTGTCCTGCATCACCAGTCTGATTATTCATTTGAGCTTCTTGTTTTTCTGCACCCTTTACTTGTGCCCACATCGCTTTTTCTTTTAGTTTACGTTGTCTACACTCGATGTCATCACTACAGTATTTGGCATACTTTAATACTTCATCTACAGTGCTATTCTGCCAACACAACATATGCTGCTTAATCATTTCACTTATCTCGGGCTTCAATCCATATACAAATCTATATACGAAATGACTCATGTCCTTTTCACTCAAAGTCTCATAACCGCTATACTGTTTGAAAACCAAAAGTAACCTTTCATAGTAGGCGTGTACAGATTCTTTACTCTCCTGAGTCGTTCTATCAATCTTTACCCAATCTGTCTCTTTTGGTGGAATTTTATTTTTCAAAAATGTGATAGCCTGCTCATACTTTCTCATCACTTCTGGACCTGGCGCTCCAGTTTTTGCATCTCTAGGATATTCTTCCGTTGGCCAATCAATTGTAATCTTACATTCTGTCCATAAATCTGCTGGTACTACAATGTCAAACAATCCATCCAGATCTACCCACAACACCTTTGAAACTTTGACAAATCTTTCCACTTGTCTATACCATTCTACAGGTTTCTCTCTCAATTTCGGGACATCATTTGTAAATGACAATATATCTTGTCTGGACCATGGAACATGTACATAGCTATCTCCTGGAGTTTCCCTCATTGGATATTCCAGCACTATTGGTTCCTTTTCTTTCACAGGAAAAGCCAAAGATGCTTTATCGGTCGTTCCCTCCTTTCTTCTTATCCACCTGCTCCTCCATCTGTCCACATCTCCCCATTTTCTCAATAACACAATCAGCTCCTTTATCTGTGTTAATCGTCCTGATGTGTTCAGATTTTCTATATCCTTTTCACTAAAATCTACCCTATACGGTTTCTGCAAACCTCTGATTTTTCCAAACTCTACTCCCAGTTCATTCGCTGTTTCTTCCAATTTTTCATGCAAATTTCTAGCTCTCCAAGTGATACTCTTACACATAAACATAAGCTCTTCATCCTGATATGATTTCAATCTTTCTGTACCAATAGTCCCTAAAATCAACTCTTCCATGTCTATCTTTAGTCTGATTACATCCAACGGTTGTGGTTCTGCATCTTTCTTCTGCAAATTCCTCATCCACTCATTTAATTCTTCTGGAGTCGGACCTACAGGGGTACTATTTATTTCTATCCAATTTGTACTTCTCTCTGGGGTCTCAGTTGCTGACTCAGTTCCCATAGGAATCCTATTTATCTGACTCTCATTAACTGTCAAATTAGTAGGTGGACTCGATCTATATGAGCCAACCAGATCTCTTGTCTCTCTACTTTCTGGAATTATCCCTTCTCTCATTCTTTGCATATTCGAGTTCATTGGAATTGTCAAGGAATGCTCATCTATTCTTTGGTTTTCAAATACCGGTATTACTGGTCCTATTGTCACTGGCACAGTCACGGCTTCCATGTTCATAGTTAATTCTCTTATTTTTTCAGTCAATTCTCTTGTGGTTCTTGCTAACTCAGCTGTATTACCACTATCAGACTTCTCATTCTGTGGAGTTTCTGATTTTTCATTTAACCTATTTATTTCATAACTTCGTTCAGGGCTTTGATTCCTCCCAGTTTCCATTGGCGGTGCATTCGGTGTCACCACCGCAGAATTCTGTTGATATGGAGGTGGTTTTCTGTTTAAAATGTCTTCCAGCAATTCACCCTCTGTTTCGCTACCTCCATACCCATACCTTTCCGTTACTACATGTTTCTTTTTCTCTGTACACTTTCTTCCTGTAACTTCTTCAACTGTTCTGGCTGGAAACAAACCATCCATCATATTAGCATATCTCCATCGTCTCATCCTATCTTCATGATTCACTCCCCATACTCTCCTATGAACTAAACTATAATTCTTTGCACCTCTGTGTCTTTCTCTTTCATACATCTCATCTTCCCATTCACCTAACGCTTCAAACTGTGTGGGTCTGGGTCTTGGTTCAAGTTTCATCATTTTCTCTCTCAAATTTCGAAGTACAGCTGTGCTAAACGAACCGTTTTCTGGAAAAGCCAAAACTCCATCGTTCTGAGTATATTTTGTCCAATTTTCCAACCAAATGCAAGTATGATAACCATATTTCAACATCATATGAGAAGCTGGCGTTTTCGGCGGAGGAAGTACTTCTCCTTCCCTAGTCACAATCTTCTTGTCCTTCTTGAAAAAGTTTTTAATCTTCGCCATCCATGACGGTTTTTCTCTACAATACTCATAGTAAGCCATATTACACGATTCTTTCTTTCCGACAAACTCACAACTCTGTTCTTTTTACTGTTTGCTATTCGGACCTATCCCAGCGTGTCTCACGCCAACGCACCAATCCGAAAGCTCTACGTCACTCTCAACTGGCCAATACCAGCGCGTCTTCACACCAACGCACCAATCAGAAAACTCTTCGTTTTCCCACCACTGGCCAATACCAGCGCGGTCTTCGTCAACGTCAGTTCTACTCCTGACCCCTCCTTTACAAAAATTATCGGCAGTTTTTTCTTGACTGAATTTTATTAGTTACGACGTAAAACACATTACCATTGTCTGTTTTCGCTAAACCAAAGAGATAGCTTACTCTATCTTGCAAGAATACTGTTTTGTTTGATAAGTGTAGCACTTCCCTCTACCTTACCCTTCTCTCAAGCAAGGGGTAAACCCGTTTCTCTGGGCATAAAACACATGTGGAGACTACACTGCTCCTGAGAATTAAGGCCAGAGTTTCACAAGAAAACCGGTTGCTATTTCACTCATACGCGTTTTATACATGAAATGTCCCTATCATAACACAATCCTGTGTTATCACCAATTTTTGAAAAATCAGACAATGCACAATTCCATGTGACTTCTCTTGCCACACGTGTCCACTTCCTACTTCCCGGAAGCTTCAAAATTTTGACTTACACATAACATAATACAATTCGACACGAAGTGTTAGACATGAATAATCAATAATCAATGGTCACCAAACTAATCTATAGTAACCATAACTCTGCTACCAAGAAATCTGATCCAGCGCGGCTAATATAAATTTCTCCTTTGGACACGAATCCAGGTAAATCATTCACATCAACTATACCATATGACGGTGGGGCCCATAACACCGCATATCATACACTCAGTCGTTCACTGGATTACACACCAAGGAGAAAAATGAGTTGCTGGAGGAACGGGATACCTTGTTAAATTTGACAGATTAATACCTTAAAACATCATATACATTTAGCCTTTAATCCTGTCGGTTCTAAACTTCAAGGTATTCCGCTCTTTGGTCGATGGACCAACTAGTAGAATAAGTTGATGGTGATTAAGACCAGCTCAATCATTTAACACCCTGTTAAATGTCAAACTTATCAATGAACTAAAGAACCACAGACTCATAGTTAATTTGAATGAGATTTTATCTAATTTCTTGCTTGCACGAGTGAGATTCCTAGTTTATTAATCACCTTAATACATTCATAACATTTATATAAGAAATTCTGTAAAGAAGTTAAATTTATGCATTACCTATTTAGATGCAGATAGGATTGGTTCACCAAAAAGAAGATAAACCGTAGATCACAGAATAGACTCCCAAACTGACTCGCTGTCCCGCTAAATGGCCTCCTCGACGGGACCTCCCGTACAGATTTCCCGCAACGGTCTCGTTCCTTCCTCAGTCAGGTTCGAAGTAAATGGCAGCAATAGTTCAAAATCAGCATTAACATCCACACCAACATTGACATTAACCCCTCCCACATAAGAGCAGTCCCTCTTATACCCTACTTCTAGCTTACTACACAAAAAGTTGCAATGTTTGGGGGCAGGAATCACGCTAATTGGTCCATTTGAGGGGTGGCGCAGATCACCTCATCGCCTTCCTTGTTCAAACTGGTTTCGGGGATGGTTAAGAGCTCACTATTTCTCATGACCTTTGGGTAAAAGCAGTCCAATTTGACTATTCATAATTTTGCGATTCTGATGGTCACAATTTTGTCAGTCCATTGTTTCTCAATACTTTCTTTTCCCCATTCTCACGGATACGTGCTGAGTCTTTCTTGGCACTCTCCTCATGATAGGTCAATGTGTCCTTGACATCTCTCACTCCGTGCACAGGCCGGACCCACGTGGTTCAGCTCCATTATTTCTTCCACTTAGAGGCCATCTTTGATTTCTTGCATGACCTCATCTGTCTCGGCAGCCATTTTCGCAGCATGGCCTAACAGGCCCGAACGAACTATCATAAGAATGAACACAATCAAAATTAAAACAAAGAATATAAGCCTTTCTGTTTACCACCCGTCATTCTAAGAACCCGTGTTAGGTGTTACCTAGCAGAAGCGACATTTAAAGCCATTTTACTTACCATCCGCATTCTTTGCCACAATACAATTTTACTACATAGCATAAATCATGCGATTTTACTCTAATTAGTACGCAAATCACAATATTAGTATCAACTTACTTCACAATTGTAAAATAATTAGATTTTGCACAAAATAGCAGTTACCGTTTATGTAATGTTTATTAAAGGTGCATTTGTTGGTTAATTCATCAAACAATTAGTACAGTTAATTTATTATTCTTATCAAGGGGGTTCCAAAGTTATTTCATTTACCTTGCTCCATCACTATCAAGGGCCTTGTTCTCTTCCTCAGCCCATTTAATGGCAGCCTGGCACCACCCTTTATGGTAGGGTAATACACAGTCCTCTATTTTATAATGATTGCTTGTTTGGCTAGGAGCAGAGCAAGGTTGAGGAAGCGAGCCGCAACCTTGTTCTTTTTTAGTCTTTTATATTTGCCTAAAGCGCACATTTCCCAATTTTTAGTGATGATTAGTACAGTAAAGGGTTCCAGTTCAGTACTATTGAAATTGCATTTATATAGCGCTTGCTACCCCGGAGGAGACATTCAAGTACTTTGCGATGAGTAGCATGCTACTCTGAAATCCAAGGTTATTGGTTAATTTAGTGGTTATTTGAATTAGTCTTGTGCTCTCAAGGAAACAAAGTCATGTCTTTACTCCAGTGTTTTGTGGCAGATTAGATTACTATATGTAAAATTAGTATTCATTTAAGGTCTTTAAGTACCTTACAAAACAACACACCATATTGGACATATTTTGAGGTCAAATCAGAGAGCAGTAACACCATTAAAAATACAACATTATGTTTAAGATACATAACATAACTTTGGTTCAAAAGCATACCTGTTAGGTATCCTTTTAATGTTAAAATTTTCTCCAAATTAGTTTAACTTTGTGTTTCAGTCACTGACAAAGAAAAATAGGAAATAATACCCTTTTTAGGTCGCAGCCTACCAGCTTGCTAAAGACATCTTGGGGACATTCAGAAAGCTGCCCTAGGAATGAATTCCACAAGTTGCTTACCATTGGCTTTGTAACTCACATTGTCTGGCTTTCTAGTTGCTGCCTTTATTTGCTTTAGGCTGTCCAGGTTGAGTTCCTCCAAATCTTGTTTACTGTATTCTTCCAGGAACTCACTTTCTGTAAACGGGCCTTTAAATCTTGTTCTCATCTTGTCACATTTGCTGTGCATTCAAAGACAAAGGTCAAATGTCAAGCTCTTTCCTACGAGGGAGCTTGGTGTTTACTCCTCTTTCTCTGACTTCAAAGTGAGAGAATTTATGTGACTTTCCTGCTCAGTATCCATTTAAGAGGAGAGGGTGTAGTATGCTTTTTTTTCAGGCACACAAAAAACGTAACTGTGCTGATGTTTCAGAATATATCAGAATTAGTACAAATGAAACACTTTTTTTAAATCCTGAAGTGTGGTAGAAACAAATATTTGAATATGATCAAAACAATACACTAGGTGATGACATTTGCACACATTATCGTTTGTGTCCAGTAAAACTGTATTACGGTGCACATGTAATGGTCATTTCAATTGAGAATGTGCTGTCTGTAATGGCAGTGTGCTACCGCACCATGCATACTCCACACTACGCCATTACACTCTATGCCCTTCCACTCTATGCCACACAACTCCAGTCTACGACACTCCACTTTACAATATGCCACTCCACTCTACGCCCCTCCACTCCCCACCACTTATCCCACTCTACCCCACTCCAATTTGCCCCACTCCACTCCAATCTCCCTCACTCCACTCCAATCTATCCCACCCCAATTTACCCACCCCACTCCAATCTACCCCACTCCACTCCACTCCACCCCACCCCAATCTCTCATTCCAATCTGCCCTACTCTAATCAATGCAATAGCTGCCAAGGTTTCAGATTGCTATGTGTGACATTTTCATAATTTCAGAGATGTATAGAGACAGTTGAGATGTATAGAGACAGTTGACGAAGGCTATACGCCGAAACGCGCGGCGTCCTCATCGACCGCCAGCCTTTGAATAATTTGTCAACAAAACGATTACCTCTCCTAATTTTTTTATCTATTGTACAGCACTGTCATTTATTGTTTGTGGTACATATGTGTTTGTGTTTATGTAATGTGAATATTATATTAATTGTGTGAAATAATAATCTTTATAAATATCAAAATATCAAAAAGAAACAGGATGAATATAATGAAAATATTTAAATATATATAAAAAATATATTTTGTCATAAAAAGAACTGTTTTCAGTCATATGCATTTGTTCATCTTACATGTACCTTTTTTGTATAGATTGAGGCCTGAAGATTGGTAGGAATTGTCCATTATAGATCTTGTGTTTAGCTCTCTTTTTACCCCCTTTAGTACTTTCCCCTACAGCTAACAAGATATATTGTTCTCAGTAGGGGTCCCTTTTTTACCAAATTGCAATTCTCGCAGCCTGTCTGTGAGGGGATAGCCAGTTTAGGCGTGTCCAGTAACTCAACATTGATATCTGTGCCTTTGTTTCCAGAGGACCATATTAATACCTATAATTCTTGAAGCTACTTTTTCATTCTGTCTTTCACCCTGAAGTGTTGTACTTAGTTCCTTTTCCTTGTTCCCTTTTATTTTGCAATATTATAGCATATTAAAATTTGGGTGGTAATCACATTTTAACCCTTATGTTCATTACCATTAAAAACTGAATATCATCTATTTTGACTAAAAAAACGTTATGGCCAATCTTATGACATTTGGCTTCACGGATGAGGATTTTGTATTGATGGTAGGAGGCACTGGATCATTTGGTCAACAACCAATGGCCAACTCTGTTAAAAATGAGGATTTTAATAAACTCCTGGCATTAAAGAAAAAGACCAAACAGATAGAACTGCATGGCCAATACATGCTGGAATACCTGAGAGCAGGTGTAATTCCTCAAGGACTGAGAGTTAAAAACATCCCTGGACTATTTGTCCAACTTAAAGCATTTCTTGAAAAATGGTCAATGATAGCGAACCGATGTTCGCGTGATTTAATGATGTTGATCGTTGAAACAGCAAAAGAAATGCTACAAATATTAGTCTCAGAAATCCTAGAATTAGAAAATAAAATTAAAAACAATACAGCTGTAGAAGAAGCCATAAAAACACTAGAGGAGTTAGATCAAGAAATAAACTCATATACGGAATATCTACATAAAAGAAAAACGGACAAACTAAAAAAAGATATCCGCTTCTCCAACAAAGAAAACACGTACCCGTATTTATCAGAACACTATTATACACAACAGGAAGGTGGCCCACAAGAACAACAAGATTACAGACGATATAATAGAAAGGTTACAACCTTTTCTGAGACGTCTGATTCAGACAATGACAGTGCCCCCAATCAATTTGAAAATAGAAACAGTCGATATACATCTAGACCCTACCAAACACTTCAGACTTTTTTAGGGAGGCGCAATCAAAGAAGAGGCAACTGGCGACCCCAATATCAACCCCGTTACCGGGGAAATCATCAGACAAACCAGAACCAATTTCTGGTAACACGCAACGCCCAATACTGGAGAGAGTAGAAGAAATTCCAGTAATTAATCTAAGCACCTCTGATTTGACACCTGCCACTCGTTCATTGTTATGCAAAGGTCTCACATTTGTTCCACATTCTGGTCTGAACAAATTCGAACTGTTCAGTGATCTAACAGCATTTTTTAGAAAAATACGACTGAAACTGTTCTTTGCAGAACAGAATATGACCACGACAGAAACCAATAAATCGGGCTTAATGCCCAAATCAAACTTCACACCCACGATTGATCAAGTACCACCAGAAGCTATTGTATTCGAACAGGTGGTATATCAAAAAATTATTGCGGCTACCAAATATATACAAAAAACTCCTTATAATATGCCACCAGAGGAACATCAGGCCTTATTAAATTTGAAAACTAAGTCAGCAGTCACAATCAAAAGCTGCGACAAAGGTGGGGGTATCGCAATTTTAAACACTGACAACTATGTGACAAAAATAGAAGACATGCTAAAAGATATCAACTTTTATGCTAAAATCACTAGAAACCCAACGGACAAAATAAAATCTAAAATTCAGCGCATTACCAATAAAGCACTTAGAGATGGTGACATATGCGAAAAGGAATATGCTTACCTTAATGTGCAGAATCCAAGGATGGCTAGTCTGTATGGTGTACCCAAAATACACAAAAACGAGATGGACCCACCATACAGACCCATCGTTACGACAATAGGTTCTGTTACAGAGCCATTGTCCAAATATCTGGACGCCATCTTACGCCCCCATGTCAACAAAACCCCGGCTTATGTCCAAGACACGCAACATATTATAAATCTTATTGAGGAGGTCCCCTTTAACCCACAGCGGCAATGGCTAGTAACTCTAGACATAGAAAGCCTTTACAGCAATATCCCCATTCGAAGGGCATTGCTAGCGGTGGAATGGTTTATCCAAACCATGAACATCGATTGTAATGAAAATTTCATCATTAAATGCCTCAAAGTAGTTCTTGGGGACAACATCTTTGAGTTTAATGGCCAACTATTCCAGCAAATGAAGGGAGTAAGCATGGGTGCTTCCTGTGCACCAACAGTGGCGAACATCTATATGGCCAAATTCGAATATGTACATATCTACAATGAAGTGGCGCCATTTTTCGAATCCATCTGGAAATGGTCGCGCTTCATAGACTATATCT
Organism: Calotriton arnoldi; assembly: GCA_963921515.1. NCBI lineage: Eukaryota > Metazoa > Chordata > Amphibia > Caudata > Salamandridae > Calotriton > Calotriton arnoldi. The sequence goes on from CAWUFW010003330.1 coordinate 353,351, forward strand.
TTTTTATTTGGTCAGACACTGAAGACAATCTACATGAATTTTTGACATGGTTAAATCTGTGTGACACTAATTTACACTTTACCTCTGCTGTAAACAATAACCAGATCGAATTTCTGGATATCATTATTAAACATGTGGCAGGTATGCTGGCAGTCGATCTGTTCATTAAACCAACGGCACGGAATATGCTCCTACACTACGACAGCTTCCATCCGACTTCTCAGAAAAACAGTATCCCCTTCGGTCAGTTTCTGCGCTTGTGCAGAAACTGTACCACCCTTTCTGATTTTGATTTGAGAGCATCAGATATGAGAGAGAAATTTCTAGCAAGGGGTTACCCACGAAAATTGGTGAAAGACTCGTACAAGAGAGTGAGATTCTATGATAAACAACATTTACTAACCAATAAAAATAAACCGGGAACTACAGCATTGGTATTTGTTACCAGACACTCGATGATTAATGCACAGATTAGACAGATCATCTCTTCAAGTTGGCATATCTTAAAATGTCGATAGAGCCACAAAAGACAGAATACCCAAGCCCCTATTTGCTTACCGCAAGAACAAAAACGTCAAAGATCTAATAGTGAGATCAAGACTACCCCAACCTAAACAACCAAAACAGAGCAGTATTGTGGGGATTTCACCAGTGGTAGGTAATTTTAGATGTGGCACATGTAAAATTTGTCCCTTGGCAATAGAAAATGATACAATACAACTTAATGGTCAAACAATAAAACTGAAAAACATGACTAATTGTAAGACCAAAAATGTAATTTACCTTTTACTCTGTCCATGCAGATTAGGGTATATAGGTGAAACAGCTCGCAGTTTCAACATACGACTCACTGAGCATCGTTCAGCAATTCGTACAAAGAAGATGTCAGCGCCGATAGTAGAACATTACGTAACATTGAACCACACTGAGGACGACATTAAATGGGTAATCCTCTAAACAATCTCCCCCAAACATAATCAAAGCAGTGAACCCATAAGGAAAAAACGGGAGGTATATTGGATATTCACGTTAAACACCTTTAAGAAAGGATTGAACCAGGATCTACCGTGGGCTCAAGTCATTGAATATAATCAGTAATATGATATATATTTTGCAACGCCTGAATAATACAACATTCCATTTTTATGGACTTTTTGAAAATATATATTATATAAGGAAAAAATAACAACTTGCATCTACTGAGTTCACAACACACATAAATGAGATTGGAATAATCTACTTTTACAGTTTTTATTTAAAAAAAAGAGTTACTTTGATTTCTGACAAAAATAACATTTAAAGTAATGCTCCAAGAGCACATATCTAAGGTAGACCGTATATCAAATATGGTTAGGGCTTTGACATCTATTTGCCCAGCTTAATCCGAATGTAGACTGTCCACTACAGTACAGATGTCATCATTGAGTGGACATTGAGCCTTCTCCCTATCCCCATATGAAGAATCGAGCAGGATAGATTTTTAAACTAAGATTGGCTCCACCTAATAAGATATCAGAGGAGCTTGAGCTATGTATAGCAATACGAACTTAGATTATCCACTACAACATGGATGCCATAAACAAAGTACATGGGAGCCCTCTTTCGATCTCCATGTACAGCTCCAGTAGGTCAGTGCTACAGACCTTAAACTGTCTCATCTTTGATGACGTCAGACACCATCTAGACACGGCAACCAGCTGTATATAAAAATATCGAGCCCCACAAGCATTCCTTAGCGCTACTCACACCGAGGACTGCTATTTGTGCCGGTGGATCATCTTTCACGGTAAGCGTTTTTGCGATCGCTAGACTTTAACCTTAGGCACTAACCTGATATCAATATAAATACGAGAGGGGCAGACTTTGTTGCTATATTTAAATTATATAGTTATGCTCACACAGAATTTTAGCGTAAGATTGCTAAACCATACATCTAGAACTACATGACACAACGGAATGCTCGGGATATATTTAATCATTATCACTTCCCTACACCCGTGTACGCTCTAGTTTATAGACACGGTAAAATACATCAGTATCGACATTCGCACATAATGGTGTAGATTTCATTGATTTTACAACCACTCTTACATAAAAAGTTAAATGCGTACTGATAATGAACTGCTATATCCACATAAGATAAATAGGAGCCTTTGGTAATCTTTTAACCATAAGAGATATTTGTACCATTATTGATATACATTCTTTACGGTCAACTTTTACTGATATTATGACAACACTGCCCTAGTTTTACATAATCAGAATAGAGGGTATTGAATTTACCAAATATCTCTAATTTTGTGTTCTGTTATTTGAACCCAATGATAATTGACTGGGATGTGGAACGGAACTGTGAATATCAAGACATATAGTGTGATTTATTTCACATCTATATGCTTATATACTTTCAGATAAGATCCGAGGGAAAGGACCTACTAACAACTGGCCTAATACATAAACCTTTATTGATGGTGTGCTCATCTCGAATAAATAGCAAGTAAGTGAAATCCCGCCGGCTATAGCATAAACAAAATAAAGGGAATTTAATGAGATGATACCTGACTATTAAAGGGTGATCATACATACTTGTTTATTACATTCTTTATAGCACCCCACACCAGTCGTTCTCTTTGGGAAGAACTTCATCTAAAAATTATATTAAGTCCTAAACATGGATTAATTTCACTATCTGGATACATTGTAAGTATCACAATCCTGTTTCTTCCTACTTTTTGTCTGTATGGTAGGTCCAATTAGAAGTACCATTCTGAATTAATAAAAAGATCTAAATAGGAGGAATAAAAGGTTCTTATTGTTTTTTGATAAATAATTAACCTTAGATATGATAAAATTAGAACAATTTCCATTTATCCTTACAGATCAAGAATCTCTTATGAGACCTAAATCGTGTTAATACCCAGTCTGGATATTCAGTAGGCACCTGAACTAAGGTATATACCTTGATATTATCGCCATACACTTGTCAGAACACTCCAGCATCTGTACAAAACAACGGATAAACATAACCAGTATTTTTCCAATACTATTGCAGATACTTTTAGAAGCTGTGAGACGTATTTACATCCAAAGACCCATAACCCTTGCCGGCATAATTGAGAGATTAGTTCCTTGGTCCAGGAATATAGGTACATACTGAAACCAGTCGGGTACTTTTTACTAATGACACTGGATCTACAAAGTTGTCAAAAAATTGTAAATAGTTACCATTAAAAAGATCTGCCTTCCCTTTCCACTCAACTAACAAAAGATCTTTAAGCATGCTCACTCCCTCTGAGCACTATTTCTTAACACGGGCGTTTTCATCTATTCATGGTTTTCTTTATTCAAAGGAGCCATAAGGTTATGTCTCCTTCACTTCTTTTTGAGCATCTCTAGGATGCTAGCTTCAAGTAATAACTAAATTGAGCACTTGGCTTTAATCTCATGTGGATTTAACTAGAATGCTATGTGCTCTTCTGTTCACATTGGCACAGATTCTCTATAAGTTAATGAAGCACAATGTGCTCATATTTGCATCAGTATCCAAATCTCAGGCCCAGAGTGCTTTTTGTATGTTTAATATTATGTTTATTTTTGTATAGAGACAGTTGAGACGGTTTTCCTGACGAAGGCTATATGCCGAAACGCGCGTCGTCCTCATCGACCGCCAGCCTTTGAATAATTTGTCAACAAAACGATTACCTCTCCTAATTTTTTATCTATTGTACAGCACTGTCATTTATTGTTTGTGGTACATATGTAATGAAATTAAATGAAATGGAGATTTGTAGAGCGTGAAACAATCACCCAAGGGTGTCAAGGCGCTTGCTCATCAGAGACAGGATTTAAGCTAGGAGGTTCGCAGGCACTTTAAAGATTGAACAACCATGTCTTTAGCGCTTTCCTGAAAGCTAACAGATGTGTTTCTTGTTTCAATGTTATTGGGAGAGAATTCCATAACCTAGTTGCGCCAACCAGAAAGCTTCTTCCCCCCAGGAGCATTTTATTTACCCTGGGAACAATCAGATCATGGGCAGAGGATGAGCGGAGACAACGGACTGGAATATAGGGTAACAAATTTCGCTTTAAAAAACCTGGTCCTATGTCCTGTGTGGCCTTAAAAACAATACATAGAGCCTTAAACTCAATTCGTCTTTTTATTGGCAGCCAATGTAAATCCTTGAGCACCTTTGACACAGATTTGTGTCTTGGAATGTTCAGCAAGAGCCGAGCCGCTGCATTCTGCACAACCTGCAGCTTAGACAGGCACTTTTTCCGAAGATTGATAAAAAGCCCGTTACAGTAGTCGGCTCATGACAGAATGAGTGCTGAGACCACCAATTTACGTAGCTCAGCTGGGATAAATGGGAGGATCTTTCTCAAAAGCTTTAACGTGTAGAAAGAAAGGGAGGTAACCTGGTTGACGTGGTTTTCAAATGAGTTTAGAATCGAAAATGACTCCCAAGTTCTTAACCTTGATCACTGGCGTGGGAAGTGGCCCAAGCTCCAAGGGCCAGAGATCGGGTGACCAGAAGTTAGTGTGAGCACCAAAGAGTAAGACCTCCGTCTTACTAGAGTTAAGTTTTAGACAATTGGCAGCCATCCAGTCCCCAACCTGACGAAGGCAGGTATGGAACTGTTTCATAGTGTCAGTGGGGGATCCTGACACTGAGACGATGATCTGCGTATCGTCGGCATAGGATATAGCCGAAAAGCCTAGGGACCTGATTAGCTTCGCCAGTGGTGCAACATAAATATTAAAAAGAGTCGGGCTCAAGGACGAACCCTGTGGCACACCACATGATAGTGTAAAATTGGGTGATTTAAAGTTATCTAGGGCCACAAATTGTTCCCTGCCAGACAGGAAAGATTCAAGTATGGAGAGTGCATTCCCTTTGACACCGATTCCCCTCAGAACTTCCAGGAGTTTCTGATGGTTCACCGTGTCAAATGCGGCGGAGAGGTCAAGCAGCACAAGTGCTGCACTGCCCCCCGAGTCAACTGTCTGCCTAAACATGTGTTTGTGTTTATGTAATGTGAATATTATATTAATTGTGTGAAATAATAATCTTTATAAATATCAAAATATCAAAAAGAAAATGGATGAATATAATGAAAATATTTAAATATATATAAAAAATAAAAAATATATTTTGTCATAAAAAGAATTGTTTTCAGACATATGCATTTGTTCATCTTACATGTACCTTTTTTGTATAGATTGAGGCCTGAAGATTGGTAGGAATTGTCCATTATCAGTCAATAAAACTTTATTTCGGCACAACGCCATAAAAGTACTTGCATTAAAATAGAAGTCACAAATTCAATATATTTACAAGCCATTTACATCCTTACATGACAAGCCTCTCCATAGCAACACAATCAAGGGATCCCTAAAAAACTACTAAGTTAAAACATTAAAAGGGATATTAAACTATCATAAAAAGTAAAAACAAGAAGATTTACAATAGTAAAAGTAGCGGACATCAGGCTGTGCTGTCAGACCCTCCAGTACAATTATGCTTAGCGTTTTGCCTGATATACCACATGCTATTTAGAAAACGAGAAACCGCAAATACAATTGGAGGACTAGTATCATACTTTAAAATTCTCAATGCCGCTGTGCATCGCTTAAAACCCAGATTTTTACAAAATTGTGTTAACCAGCGTTTTCGCTGTATCCGATAAGCAGGGCAGAGAAGAAGAACGTGGATTTCAGACTCCTCCTTGTAATTACATACAGGGCATTCCTTCTTTGAGTCTTTCGCCCATCTACTAGTATAGGCATGGATTGGGAGGGTCCCTAATCTGAATTGCAGATATAGTTTCCTAGCCCTGGGAAGTAGAATAAAATCTAGGAGAGGTTCGTTGTAATACGTGTCTTTCATAAGGAGAAATTCTGATGTGAGGCGCCCGTGTGCAGAATTGTTTTGTATTTGGGTGAGTTTCATTACTCTGTATTGTCTTATTAATTCCAATCTGGAGATCAAAATGCATGAAGTTTCCGGTGATCTCCACAGATCTGGGTTCTTTAATTTCAAAGTGAGGTCCTTTATGTGACAAAGCCAAGGAATTCCCTGATTGCGGCACTGGGGCAATATCTCTTTTAGCTCAGCCCTGATGTCAGACAGTTCCGGTGTCACCCAGAGTCGCCTCCAAAATGTAAGGGGTCTCAATGCTATTTCTTCACCTAGAGGCCTAATGCTCAAGTCCATACGGAGGGGAATAAGTGGAGTACTATTTGGTAGACCTAAAAGTTGCCTTATAAAATTATTTTCTACCTTTGTTAGATTGGAAACCTGGCAATGACCCCACAACTCCGCCCCGTATAATGCAGCCCCTCTGGCTTGGACAGTATAAATTTCAAGTGCAGGGGCGATGGGTTTCGAATCTGAAGTTCTATGTAGCTTCAGAATACCACCAATTGTCTGTGTTAGCCTAAGGCTAGCTTTTGCCACTGATGCCTCCCAATTAAAATACTCAGCCAGAGTGACACCCAAGTAGTCAAACGTCTCTACTCTCTCCAGAGGGATACCATGTAGAACTGGGTTGGAACGTTTCAGCTTGGGGGGATTAAAGACCATAAACTTGGTCTTTGCTAAGTTTATCTCTAATCCCCACACCATACAGAATTCTGCGAACCCATCTAGGATCCGCTGGATGCCCATTGGGGTTTTGGAAAGTAACAGGGTATCATCCGCAAACATTAATGCAGGAACCCTTCCTGTGGCTAACTTTGGGACATCACTATCCTTGATTTTCCTTAGGGATTCAATGAGCCCGTTTATAAAGAGACAGGATAGGGTGGGAGCGAGGACGCATCTCTGTCGGACACCGTTAAGGACAGGGAACCGGGCAGACAACTCACCAGATTTTCCACATCGGACCTGCGCGAAGTTATCAGTGTGTAGTTTTATGATAATCCCGAGCAGGTACGGGGGAATCCCCAGGTCCCTCAAAACCCTCCAGAGCTTCGCCCTTGGTACCATATCAAAGGCCGACCTCAGATCCACGAATATTAAATAGAGGCTGCCACCCTCTAAGACAACCGTTTTCCAGAACAACAGCTGGAGCCTGAATATCTGGTCCACGGTTGACATCTTTGATCTGAAGCCGGCCTGATATGGGCTGAGTATCTGTTCTTGTTCTACCCAGTCCTGTAAACGATCCAAGAGCACTCGCCCAAAGAGTTTCTGGGAGATATCAATAAGGCTGATTGGCCTATAATTAGATGGCAAAAGGGGGCAGCCTTTCTTGAATATTGGCACTATCTCAGCCCCGCGCCATGTATCTGGAAGATCCATACCCCCGGCAATTGCGTTAAAGAAACCACAGAAGTAAGGGGCCCAGATCTTTGGTTCTCCCCGAAAAAGGTCCCCTGGCAGTCTATCCAGTCCGGGAGCCTTGTTGGGACTGAGCTTGCAAATGGCATTGCTCACCTCCAACACACTGAACTCCATTCCCTCAGAATTCGTGCACTCTGCTCCACTAAACTCTCCACTTTCGTGTTCATCTCCCCTTAGTGCGTATAATGACCCGAAATATGATTCCCAAGCTTCTGGAGCTATATTAGGTGCAATAGCCGGAGTCCCCTCCCTATCACCTGTAGTCACTATCGCCCAGAACGATTTCATGTCTTTCTCTTTAAGGGCCATCCTAAGGCCATCCCACCTCCTCTCCTCCCATTCCTTCTTGCCTTTCTGGAAGGACCGTTTATAGTTGGCCCTTGCTACTTTTACTTGCACCCTGTCCTGCTCTTTCACAGCCATCAAGAGTTCTTGTTTTGCCTTATGGCAGTCCCCATTGTACCAGGAGCATTTGTTACCAACGCTTTTTCTGTGGCTCCCCATCGGACAGAAGATGTCTGCCAGATTAGAGGATAATTCCGCATGGATTTTTCCTACCTCACCCAGATCTATATAGGGCCCCTCCACCAACGTAAAATCCCTCATCCTAGTTAACATTGGGAGGGCTAACTGATATATTTTTGCTATTTTGAGTGGAGACTCCTGTATACACTCCCATCTAACTTTCCTTCTGTTATTTATTACAACCAGTGCACTAGTCTCTATCTCAGGACATTGGGATGGATTACCAATCCCCAGGTTGCAGGGTTTAAGGGTCAAGCTCAACGCATTATGGTCACTGTCCTGCCTCTGTGTGATGTAAAAATCTTGCACCCTGCTCCAAAATCTGGTTTCTACCAGGATGTAATCCAGGAGCGAGGCTTGACCTGGTCTGTTAAATGTACACTTCCCCGGCTGGTCTGATTTGGTCCGCCCATTGCAAGCTCTTAGCGACAAAGTTAAAGTAAGCACGTTCAGCTGCAAGGCCAAAGGAGACCAGGTTTTAATGGGTGTTATCTGTGGGTCAGGGATGAACCACAATTGATCTTCTTCCGAGGGATCTAGATAGTCGGGATCTATAAGTGGTTCGAAGTGGCAGTTAAAGTCGCCTCCCACGATTACCCGAATTCCTGGGTCAAGGGACGATAAAAATTGGCCAAGGAGTTCAATAGTAGCCGATTCTTGGCTATTATTAACCGGGCGAGAGTATACATTAACTAGGGCAATTTTTAGCTTGGAGCAGAAAGAGAGGAGTGCACACTGGATATACCTAGAGGGAGTTGTCAACATTTCCACTGAGCATCCAAGATAAGTGCCCACCCAAATTGACAGCCCACCCGAGGGTCTCCCCTATTTCCCTTAATCGCTAACTTATCAAATGTGGCGAAGCCCACCCTCTGCACATGCTCTGTCGCCCATGTCTCTTGAAAGAGACAAATGTCATACTTGCCCACAAATTCCCCCAGTCCGAGCATGGGAGTTTGTTCTTTAACCCCGCTAGGTTCCATGACAGAATTTTTAACCCGCTGCCCTGGTCTAATTCATCTGTCACACCTACAGTATTACCATCCCTAAAGTTTATACAGTCGGCCGTACGGGCACTGTCCTCCCCGTCAGCCCATATAGCTTTTTTTTCTTTATTTGCTAATCCCCCTGTAACAGCCAGATAGTTGGGAATAGAGGCCTCGGGGCATTGTAGCTTCACTCCCTGTGAGACTGGTTGTGAGATGTAATCTATTCTACCACTACTTATTACTTTTTCTAAATTACAGTCAACTCTACTCGTTTCAGTTTCCCTCACCGATTTAGTATTCCCCCGCTGCGTCAGACCCTCCCCCAGTCAATCTACCTCCTCCAGGGCGCCATACCTATTGTGCACTGGGATTCCAAATCGGGGGGGCTCATTTAGAGTGGCCAATCTTCCCTCAAAGTGTAGTCCCTTATCCCATACTGCTTGTACAGAGGGTACGTGTCTTCTTTGTCTCATCTGGGCTTGGGGGTAAAAGAACCTTAGTGGTTGCAAACTCATTCTAGTGGGGGCGTTATGACTGCTGGGAAATGATTTTAGCAAGTTCTCCACGATACAAGGGTTGCTAAAATTTATCACAATGCAGTCTCCAGGCTCATCCTTCCTACGATTCCCCACCCACTCGACACGGCGCACCATTATGATCTCCCTTGCTTTTGCATAGTCGAGGTTCTTGTGTCTGCTAAGCCAGTGCAGGCACATGTTCCTCAGCTCTAACTGTGACTCCCTTATATTTTGGGCCAATTGCGGGGTGCCTGTTAAGATTGCTACGTAGGGCGAGCAGGCCGGGGGGAGGTTAATAGTACATAATTCAGCCCTTTGGTTTGTGTACAAATCTCTACCACCTTCTTGAGTTCTCTGCCTACTAGCTGTTATATTACTACCCTGATCTAGCGTAACAAAACCAGCTTCGTGTCTTTGAGGGTCAGTGCTTCTATTCCCTCTCGATTCACTTTTGTCCGCTCTGGTTTGGGGTTCCTTGGCCTTGGTCTGCTGGCCTGATTCAAGGCTATTGGAGGAAGATTCATTCCTGGGGTTTAGTTGCGAGTGTGGACCTTTGCTATCTGTCTGACACCCTACAGTGGTCCCATTACTAGGTGTGTTACGGATAAGAGGCAGTGTAACATCTGGTCTCACAACTTCTCTCGCCACCATTCCCTCCAATTTGTCTAGACGTTTAATAAGTGGTGCCAATTCACCTTTAATGATGGCCCTTAAGTTATTCTGCAGGTCTGCCAGTAGATTCACAGCCCAAGCTGGGTAGATCTTTTCGGGCTCAATTACTACAAGGTTATCTATAGTCGCTGATTGGTCTACTCGCCCTCCCATTTTATCTTGGTTTACCTCACTTTGATTGTTCTTATTTATACCAGCCCCACTAGTTTGTTTATGCTTTACAGCCCTGGTAACAAAGGTGATGTTTTTACTCTTGCGTACTGCTTTCTTATGTACGACTGGCGTTAGGGGCAGTGACCGCAGGGGCTCCTCGTGAATTAGAGAGGGTTCTGACAGCGTTGTGGTGTCAGGGATTGAAAAAGATAAATCGGGTGTGAGTGATAGGCGCCGTTCAGTTAACTCAATCTCGGTGTTCACAACCCCTATTGCTCTTTGTAGCATTTTGTCAATTGAGGTTTGGGGCAATGAGGATACTATTGGTGTTTTAGCCCTTATTGGCGCTTTCTTACCCATTATGAGGCCCTTTTTTTTTTTCTCCTACATTCAGGAAGTAACTCCTTTGACTCGAATGCCTTTACAAAAGCACTGCAAGTCAACACCTCGTTTCAGGGGGGAGCAGAACTAATATCTACTGCTATCAGCTTTTCGCCGCACCTGCCAGTAGATGTAATACAGTAGACTATAACCCCAAAGACCCTCAACAAACCTCCTGCGGAGCCCCAGCCAAGAATAGAAGAATTCTGTTTGAAGGGCAATCAACTGGGATGCGGGCACCGTCTCCACCTCAATACATACATTAACTTCACTAATATCACAGCCCTCTCCCAGATCTGAGTCAATGTCACTATATAGGCTGGGGTTGCTTGTGGATGTTCAAGGTTAATTATGTGATACTTCTGGGACTCTGTACGTCTTACCTATCCTGGTGGCTGCTATATCCCAATACAGGTCGACCAGGGGGGGTGGCCCTGCCCTGTCTCCTCCTGGCGCTGACGGGCGCAGGACGGGCCCGCCCTTGGCCCGGGCTTCGCCCGCGCGCGTCCCGCTCCGCGTGTGGGCAAGCAGCGCTTTATGCGCTCCGCTGGTTGTCTCCTCCTCTGACTGTCTGCACCTGGGGATGTGGCAGGGGATACTGGGACTTGTAGTCCCCTCACACCAGGCTCGATGGTGCAGGGATAAGAGTTGGTGGAGACCTTATGTGTCCTGGGACTCCGGTCCCACCAGGGCACTGGAGCGGCTTCCGGAAACCCCCAAGCAGCAAACAAGCAACAGGATAGATGTAGCGCGTCCCGCGCCGCGTGCGGGCAAGCAGCGCTTTATGCGCTCCGCTGGTTGTCTCCTCCCCTGACTGTCTGCACCTGGGGATGTGACAGGGGATGCTGGGACTTGTAGTCCCCTCACACCAGGCTCGATGGTGCAGGGATAAGAGTTGGTGGAGACCTTATGTGTCCTGGGACTCCGGTCCCACCAAGGCACTGGAGCGGCTTCCGGATACCCCCAAGCAGCAAACAAGCAACAGGATAGATGTAGCGCGTCCCGCGCCGCGTGCGGGCAAGCAGCGCTTTATGCGCTCCGCTGGTTGTCTCCTCCCCTGACTGTCTGCACCTGGGGATGTGGCAGGGGATGCTGGGACTTGTAGTCCCCTCACACCAGGCTCGATGGTGCAGGGATAAGAGTTGGTGGAGACCTTATGTGTCCTGGGACTCCGGTCCCACCAAGGCACTGGAGCGGCTTCCGGATACCCCCAAGCAGCAAACAAGCAACAGGATAGATGTAGCGCGTCCCTCTTCTTTTTATATATTTTTTCCCTTCACTCTGCCTCCTCTCCTTCCTCTTCCTTTCACAGGAAAACTCCGTCTCAGCCCGACACAAAAGATGCCCTTTTCACCAGCCTCAATGTCATTAGAGCAATACGGTTTGCTACAGTTTTTCTATTCTTTTCCAATAGCTCATCTATTAGTGAAATTGCTCCGTGCACTTCTCAGTTCTTTTTTCTTTTTCCCTCAAAACGCACAGCGTACCTCATGCCTTCTCACCGCACCATTCAATGCAGGCTCCTTTGCATAACCTCCGAACCTCCAGACAGGTTCTAAGAGAGACTTCGACAAGGAGGGAATTCAGCTTTTCTTTCCTCCGTTATGCTCTGCAACGCTCAGCAGCCAGCAGCCAGGTCCAACCCCCGGCACAGAGCTGTTCCCGTGAGCTCCGAGCTGCCTCCAGAAACATGAGCCCGACTCTCCCACTAATCGGAGCTCCTCCAGTCCAGCCCTCCGACCTCGACCTTAAATCAAGCAAGACACCAGAATCAGCCCCTGTCAGAGCCTCACTGCAGACCCAGGGCCGAGAAGCCTCCAGCCGGGAGCAGTCTTCCATTATAGATCTTGTGTTTAGCTCTCTTTTGTCTTTAGCTCTCTTTTTACCCCCTTTATGGCAGTGTGCTACCGCATCATGCATACTCCACACTACACCATTACACTCTATGCCCTTCCACTCTATGCCACACAACTCCAGTCAACGACACTCCACTTTACAATATGCCACTCCACTCTACGCCCCTCCACTCATCCCACTCTACCCCACTCCAATTTGCCCCACTCCACTCTCCCTCACTCCACTCCAATCTATCCCACCCCAATTTACCCACCCCACTCCAATCTACCCCACTCCACTTGAATCTACCACACTTCACTCCAAAATACCTCCATCCACTCCATTACGATCCAATCCACCCCACTCCACTCCACTGCAATCTACCCCACCCCAATCTCTCATTCCAATCTGCCCTATTCTAATCAATGCAATAGCTGCCAAGGTTTCAGATTGCTATGTGTGACATTTTCATAATTTCAGAGTAATTATGAGTGACATTTCAACGACTATGAGTGACTCTTTCTCGTGAGCAAAATCAAGCAATGATGATGAGGGAAACATATAATTATCAGAAATGACACTCATTTGAGCAATAAGAAGCTCTAAGAAGATCTTAAAACTGCTGCAAAGCACCAGAAACAGAAGGAAGGGCACTAACCAGAGACAGACTGCGTGACTGCAGTTCTCAGTAACCGAGGGCAGGCAGGTACTGCAGCTGCTCAGAAGATAATCTCATTGATCTGATCATTCATGACCGTGCACTAGTCTAAAAAGCTAATTGTTTTAGCATAGCAAGTCCAACTAGGAGATTATATCATCACTCAGTCTCAGGCATAATTGGTTGTTAACGCAATAAGGTAAAAAAGAATAGTGGGAAGTGCCAGCTCAAAAGCCGGAGGGGTACAGCTCTAAACACGTGGTATAGCAAATAAATGAACAAATACAAATTACCCCCAAAGTGCAGGGTAGGGTGCAGGTGCAGACCAAGCTCCCAGCTCTTCAAGGTAGAACGCGCTATTAATTGACATATATTGCAACACTCGGTGCAGGCTGGTGTGATTCCTGTGTGAATTCATCCGTCTGGCCTGTCACTTCAGTCTCAAGACGTGTGACATGCCATGATTTGCTGGTACAGAGGGACTAGAGCAGTGGTTCCCAAACTTTTTTGACCCGTGGCTCCCTTGACCTAATTGGCAGTTGGCCGTGGCTCCCCACCATTTTTTTACCGGCGCACCGGGGTGCCGCGGCGCACACTTTGGGAACCACTGGTCTACATGAAGAATCAAGCCTAGACGTGATGAAGGATTCCGAGAGTAGCCATCACCATCATAAAACTTTATTTGCAATCACAAAGATCTTATAAAGTACATCTCAATGCTAGAGAAAGGCTCAAGGAGCTCTGTGGCGTTACAAGAAGTTTACATGGGGTGGGCTCTGATGAACCCAAGATGGCTCACCAGATCCCATCTACCCAGTGTTTTAAGTGGGCTGGGTCCTGCCGGTGCAGTTCTAAAAAGCAGGTGTCAAGATCGGTCCCTATCGGGCTCTCCATTTTTGCCCTCAGCCTCAGGATGAAAAAAAAAATCTTAACTCTGTAGCAGTCACTTCACTGCCTTTGAGGTAACTTCAAAGAGACTTGTTATAGTTCTTTCACAGTCTCATCATTTCAGAACTGAATCATTTTCAATATTATATACAACAAAGCCATAGTTGTTGCTTATTTGTGTTATGCCACTAAGAATCATTGGCACAGCCAATAGTCCTGGCTTGTTGTAGGTGTAATGTTGCTTGTTGTATTATATATCTGGATGCAATGACAGAAGCAGCAAATTACCAGTCAGGCAGCACACTATGCTGAGCACAGATTAAGCCACGCCCTTTATTGCATCGGCCACGCCCCTTTGAGACCCCCCAGTTTTTTCATCCCACTTAAAGCCCTGCATTTACATAAATGTAGGAGTACTTCACCCGTCATACTAGCTGCATGAGTGTTGGCTCATCCGCTTCAAAGTCGTATTTTTCCTCCCACCCCACACCCCCCTTTTCTCCCTCAAATTCTTGGTGTAATGATTATTCACTAACAATTTGGCAAAATAACTTCCAAGTGTAATTGTGCTGAACTGTAATGCGAAACCAGAGCTACAGGGTCCCTTTGAAACAGCAGCACGGCCTCAAACAGATCGATGCGGTGCAACGCGCACAACAGTCAGAATTAATTTAAAGCCCCTCCAGCTGTTCTCCAAACATTGCAGCCTTTTATTGCATTTCCAGCACGCTCGCTGTCCAAGTTAATGCTTCAGGACGCACCGCTCTTTCTCCCAGCCAAATTCACTGTGATGCGATAGATTACAAGATTGAGAGCAGGAAGTGGACAGAAAACACTCTGCGCCAATGTCTTAAAGCACGTACGACGCGTGTTGCGCTGCGGCTGCAATGTCCACGACCCACATCCTGCGCGGCGCCCCTGGCTTCTCATCACGGCGCACCGGGGTGCCGCGGCGCACACTTTGGGAACCACTGGACTAGAGAGATGACACCAGCGCTTCACACCAAGCCACGCTCCAATTATAGTGTTACCCGTTTTAGCAATCTACAGTTTCAAATAGACAAAAGGCTCGGCGGCGTCCCCATGCTCCATGTTGTTAATTGCTAAGTGTGTGAAGGCAGCAGAGAGGGTTGCAATGTTTTCGGATATTGCATGGGAGGTGAGGGCAGGCCTCTGTGTAGCGGTTCTTGTTAACCCCTTGCAGCCGGCGTCCTCCTAACAAAGGAAGGCTGCACCGTCAACAAACATCTCCTGGGCTGAACCATGAGCTTGCCCACGAGAAGAGTAGCAACAAAATAGGCGCAACACACAGCTTGAGTGCAGACACTGTTTGAATTTGTGAGAATTGCAACTCTTTTATTCCTTCTTTTTTTTTGTAGGATGTTACCAGCGATTGTCTCTCTGACGTCAATAAATGATCATGTAAATATTGTCTTGACTCATTGGAAGCTCTTAAAGTCTACCACCTCTGAATATTACCCAGCCTGCTGGCAGCCTCGAACCAGCCCAGGGCACAACTTCAGTATTAACACCGACCGGCAGGCAACTGATGATAAACACGCGCTGTAGCTAAAAAGCAAATTAAATTAACAAACACTCAGCTGGCTGCACTCCAAACTACCCCGATGTACCCCCACTCCATTCCATTCTACCCTACTATAATCTACCCAATCTACCCCACTCCAATTTGCCCCACTCCAATCTACCCCACCCCACTCTTCCCCAATCTACCCACCTCCACGCCAATCTACCCCAATATATCCCACTCGTCTCTACCCCAATCTACCCCATATACCCTACTCCCATCTACTCCACTGCAACCAAATATACCCCACTCCACCCCAATTCAATCTACCCCACTCCAATCTACCATTCTAATCTATCCAACTTCCCCACTCCAATCTGCCCCAATCCGCCCTACTCCATTCTACCCCACTCTCCTCCAATCTACCCCACCCCAAACAAGGGCCACTAACATTTAGCGATGCTGAACAGCAGCCACACTGCACTGGTAATATGATGGCTAAAACACATTGCCAAAACCAATTGCTCTCGCATATGCGAGATCTATTGGCTTTGCCAATGCTTGTTTATGTGTGGAATCTCTGCATGAGAAAAGCAGTCCCTCATTAAATGCCAGGGCTGACAGAAGGTGCCCACATGTCATAAGGCACTTCACATGCAGAAAATAAGGTTTTAAGACCGCTTTTATAACACTTCACAAATTGTAGTCATTCTTTAATTTTTATGGTAAACATTGTAGTTCCTCTTTTGACACTGTCTCAGGTTCGGTTTGGAAAATCTGGTCACCCATGCACTAGCACCGGGTGCTTTCTGAATGGGCCTCTCACCCTTACTTGCCCCACAATGGTCCCTCATCCTCCCAGGGCTGAAGCCTCACATTAACGTAAAAGGGGACACAAGTGTTGAATGTATTGTAAAATGTTCCGAACTTCCCACCAATTAAGGCTAAATCCATGGGTTGTGAAACTGAAGGAGTTTTGGGAATTTGATGCAAAACATGGCGCACTCGGCCAGTGATGCTTCTACATGTGGGGAAGCTGACCTGATTGGTTGAGGCCTGCGCATGCCCACTTTTAGCGTCAAATTCCTAGTGCTGCCCCCCATGCTTTTGTTTTGACTCAAACACCCAGTGCTGCCGCTTCTGAGGCTCTAACTACACATGGGACTAGACATTTGAGGACACTGAGCATGGGAAAACTGCACCGGGCATTTTTTGGGTATGCCTGCACGTGTCGAGGCTACACTGAACATTTTCAGGTGATAACTGCGCATAGGAAGATGCTCTGAACATCTGGGGCAGTAGTACACGAGCAAGATGTACTGAAATTTCCTAGCAATGCGTTTGCGTGGGTCACTTAAATTGCACATTTTCAGCCAATAAATGGCATTTTTAGGCTTTATCTTCATCTATGGAGGCTGCACTAGACATTTGAGCCAACGTCTTTCATCGAGAGATTGAACAATGCACAGGGGGGGGGGGATGTGGCCTAACGGCTAGAACGGTCAACCTCGAAGCTGGGGAACCGGGTTGCTCAACATTCTGTGATTCTGGGCAAAACTTAATCTCCATGAGCCTAACAAAAGGATTGTGTCCGTTTGTAACACAACTGGTGCTCATGTAAAGCACTCCGATACCTTCGGGTCGAGTTAGCACTCTAAAAAACTCTCCCCCCCCCAAAAAAAACAATGATACAACTAGGGGTCTTATTTATGGGAAACTAACGCAGCGCGGTACCGCAAGTTATTTTGTTGCACCACACTGCGTTAGTTTCCAGGCACATGGATGCAACATATTTACAGCAACATGTCGCATCTCTGTGCCTTTCCCTGCGCTGGCGCACCAACTGCTGCCATGTGCCGGCGCAGGCACCCTTCCACCATGGTGCAAGGGTGCCTGCGTCGTGGCGAGATTGTTTTTGTGCAGGAAGGGACACTCCTGCACAAAAACAATCACTTGAGGTGATTTCCTGTTCCAATGCGTGCTGTAGAATGCAGCACTCATTGAAAGAGGAAAAACGAGGAGAGATTAAAACATTTCTCCTCGTTGCACCTCCCTACGCCACCCCTGTGGGTGGCGTAGCATCCTGTCGCATTTCCAGATTTACGATTGCTCGTAAATATGGAAATGCATGAGTGGACATGGGTGTTGCGTGGGAACACCCACAGCAACACCCATGTCACGTCCCTAACACGGAACGTGTTGCGTGAAATGGGGCAAGATTTACGAGCACATGTAAAGCAGCACAGGGTGGCTTTACGTGTGCTTGTAAATTTCACGCAGCAGGTTGCGCCATCAGTGCGTCACGCAACGTGACGCACTGACGGCGCAAGGGGCTCATAAATAAGCCCCTAGGTATTTTCAGTTACCCTGTGCATTCGAGAAGATAACTTGGCATGGCAAAGCCAAAATCTTTATTTTTCAGGCTATAACAGAACATTAGGAGGCAATTTGGAAATGTACTTCCGAGACTGATGTTTACTGCAGCTTCCATATGCACAGAGTCGAGTGGGTGCTACTGGGCAGTTAAACCTGCACTCAAGGAGACTTAACTGGGAATTAAAGATAACTCTGTTCAGTGGGAGGGTGGCTGTTTGTCTGAGGCTGGACTTCAGCATTCGGAGGCCATACTGGGCATTTGAGGCTCTACTGCATGCATGGAGACTAGACTGGGCATTGAGGCTAAACCAGTGCAGGCCGAGTGGACATCTGAGCCTAATCTTCAGCATTACAAGGCAGCCCTGGAAATTTAAGGCTATACCTCTCTATGTGCATGTGTTGACTGGAGTCGGATATTTGGGGCTGGTCTTCAGCAGTTAAGTTGTGTCTGTACAATTGAGCTAGTGTCTGGATAACTGGAGCGTTTGCATCGCATATGTGACCGTGCCCAGTGGTGCAGCTAGGAAGCCATGGGCCACAGTGCCAGCAATGGAAATGTCCCCCTATAAGTTGGTTAGGTAGTAAAACACAGCATTAATCAGGGCCTAATGGGCACCTAATGGCTCTGGGTCCTGGTGCCACTGCACCTGCTGCACCCCTGGCTGTGCCTGTGCACGTGGAGCGCTTCATGGGCATTTGGCGCTCTGCCTGGGAAACCAGAGCAGTCCTGTAGTATAAAGGGTTCTTCCTTCAGAGCACTCCCTGGACACTCACAATGCTGCATGTTCATTAGAGGATATAAATGACAAGCCTGCCCACCATTCACCCTGTTTTACTCCCCTCTCAGTCCATGGTTGGTTCATCTGGACAAGAATCTAAAGCTGAAATGTAATATGCTTAGCACATTAAACACTAAGCTGCAGTATGCAACACAAAGCGGCAGAGTAAATAAACTTTCGCAGGCAAAAGGATTTTGCACTGAAAATTTACATGAGTGCAGCCAGGGCACAAGTCCTAAACAAGCATTTGCAGTGCAATAGGTCTCGCATTATTAAAGTTTGAGCTATTGGCATTGCTAAATAATGCAACACCAATAGCTCAAACTTTAATAATGCGAGACCTATTGCATTGCACATGCTTGTTTACTTTATGGGATGGGTCTTGTACACATCTACTACTACAAGACCCACCCCAAAACTAGACAAATGACAGCAGGGAGAAATAAAATGGTTGATTTGCAACACGGTAAGAATAGTTAATTATAGGTAGAAAGGTTTCTTACATTAGGAAATGTTATTTCCTAATTATGACTCAGTAAGAATCACCATTAGGAAATTGAAGTTCCTCATTTTTGTATATCTGGCCCCTAATTCTACATGCTATGCCTACTTTCCTGGCCTCACCTCAGGTACATTTCGCCAGGTTTGACCTGCAGGAAATTATAAGGGAAAACCCGAGAGTGTATGATGCGTATCACAGAGCTCCTAATTCATACAGTGGAGCCAGTCTGGGCGTCCTGAGACAGTGGAGCCAGTCATGAGGCCGTGAGGCAGTGGTTACTGAAAGTGGAGCCAGTCTTGGGGCCGAGGAAGTGGTTACTGAAAGTGGAGCCAGTCTTGGGGACGTGAGGCAGGGGTTACTTTAAGTGGAGCCAGTCTTGGGGCCCAAAGAAGTGGTTACGGAAAGTGGAGCCAGTCTTGGGGCCATGAGGCAGTAGTTACTGAAAGTGGAGCCCGTCATGAGGCCGTGAGACAGTGGTTACTAAAAGTGGAGCCAGTCTTGGGGCCGAGGAAGTGGTTACTGAAAGTGGAGCCAGTCTTGGGGACGTGAGGCAGGGGTTACTGTAAGTGGAGCCAGTCTTGGGGCCCAAAGAAGTGGTTACTGAAAGTCTCAAGGTCCTGAGACAGTGATTATTGAAAGTAGAGCCAATTTTGGGGCCCTGAGGTAGTGTTTACTGAAAGTGGAGCCAGTCTTGAGGTTCTGAGGCAGTGGATACTAAAAATGGAGCCAGTCTTGCGGCCATGAGGCAGTGGTTACTGAAAGTGGAGCCAGTCTTGAGGTTGTGAGGCAGTGGTCACTAAAAGTGGAGCCAGTCTTGGGGCCATGACGCAATGGTTACTGAAAGTGGAGCCAGTCTTGGGGCCATGAGGCAGTGGTTACTGAAAGTGGAGCCAGTCTTGGGGCCATGAGGCAGTGGTTACTAAAAGTGGAGCCAGTCTCGGGGCCCTGAGGCAGTATTTTCTGAAACTGGAGACAGTCTTGGGGCCCTGAGGCAATGTTTACTGAAAGTGGAGCCAGTATTGGGGTTATGAGGCAGTGGTTACTGAAAGTGGAGCGAGTCTTGAGGCTGCGAGGCAGTGGTTACTGAAACTCCTGTTTGCACAGGGATCGGAACTGAGCCTTTAACTTGCAGTGAGGACTTGAGTGTGGGTTACTTTAGGAGCATATACTAACATAAAATTCGACAGCGTTATGGCGTGTTTTTTTTTTGTTTGTTGCCAACAACTGTCATTTTGATAAAGCCCTGCGCTCCTTATGAAACATCATCTAGTATTGCAGCCCTGCAGAGCCCTGCTAAAACTGCCCAGTAATATTCTAGCACCGTGCCAAAAACGTGCTGGCAATGCATTATGTATTAATGGTGTAAAACCACTTGCTAAGTAACCAAGTCAAATTCCCCACTTCAAAAGTTTTAATTGAAGAACATTGCACTCCTACAAGGAAAAGCAAAATGAAAGCACATTTCACATTCGTTTAACTTGCTGCAATAAATACATTAGCTGCACAGTAGATGCAATGCAGTAGTATGTTCAGTATATTTATAGGCGCTCTACGTCGAGGTCGCAGGGAGTAACAGTCTCTCCCTCCTGAAGCCTTGCAAGCAGGGTAGTATGCAAGCATCTAGTATAGCTGCCACAGACTCCTTTCATTCTTATTCAAATAGTCTACCACCCAAACCCCGGACTCACATCTTATTGAATCGGAAGAGGTCGTCACAGGTGAAGGCACGTAGCGTAGTCATTTCACGGCAGATACCGCAGAGCCGCCCATCCGGAAGTACTTCTGCTAAGCGCGGAAAACGACTAGCACCGAGCTCCCGTTCCAGGAAATGACCTAGCAATGAAATCAGTGTCACGTGACAATCTCGTGTGAGGCGGGAGTACACATGGGTAGTAACATTGGCGTGCTGTAGCAGACCAGGGCGATATGTGGCATGCTATACAGCAGAGCTGGTAGGGCATGCTGCTGGACAATCCTCCATTAAACAAGCACGGAATCGAAACCTGTGTTGCGCGCGCACCACAGAGGAGCCAAACGCGGGAATCGAAACCAGTGGTGTGCGCGCACCACAGAGGAGCGGGGGGGCGAGGGAGCCTGTCGTCTGTGCCGCGCGCTGATATGCGTCCTAGACACGGACGGGAATGGGCGGAGCAAAGACGGGACATGCGCCCGCCTTTGCCCAATTGCGTGCCATTTTTTTTTTAAAAAGCACGCTACAGCCAATGCCAGCCTGCGAAAGCAAAACCGCACGCACGAGCGTGTGGTTAGCTTTCTGAAGCCCATACAAGAGGTCTCGCGCTGCGCGACAGTGCTACGCACTGCAACGCTAGGCGCGAGACCTAAAAACGAATTGGGGTGCCTAACCAAGTTAGGCAGTATGCAAGTGATATTACGGCACGTGACATCACAAGGGGCATCGCAGGAAGTGACATCACAGGAGGTGGTATCACAACCCATGACCTCACAGGAAGTGACATCAAACCTTAATTCCTCACACATATCTTTAGCAGGTCTATCATGAGTACATTTGAGCGCAATACATTATTTGACAAATGAGATTTTGTGTGGGGTTTGTGCCTAAAAAACAGTGATGCAACCCCAGTGCAAAATCTGGGTCTCAACTCAAACATTGTTTTTTTTAAACTCTGTAACGAAAAAATTGGCAACAAGGAGAAACGTGGCAGTAAATCTGTTCTGCATGGTTGCAAAGTCTGCATTTTAAAATATCTTATGGGGGTTAAGGTGCCTGCTACAGAGATCTTTGTGTGTCTATTAAATCTCAGGGAATCATAATCATGATAAGATAACTATGGAGGTGAACCCATTTGCTGGAGAGATCTGTGTGTTGTCTAGCCCTAGTTTTGAATCAAAGTAGCATTGAGAGTTAATGTGTCTCCTGCAAAGCACATTATGTAACATGCAGATGACAGATTTTTATTTTATGTAGTTAGGTAAGTGGGTTACTGCCTTTAACATGGAGATCCTTTTCTCACTTGCAGTTCATAAATTGTAGTCCTTCTAAAATAGCACACTGAGTTATGAAAGATATGTGACTCCTACACTTTGTAACCCTCACTATCTTATGCAACCCACCCTGCACTATGATTTACATACAAATGATTTGTCAATGTATAATGTGCATTTGTGATGTAAAGCGCTTTAACACCCTACATTGGGATGAGTAGCGAAATAAAAGAAAATAGTAGTATTTAAATTGTTATTTGTGTAAATACTGGGACAGACCAACACATCTGACATTCTTACAGTGCATGCATATGTCTTATATACAGGGGTTGAACAAAGCCAAAACCATGCCACTCTTAAGTACTTGTGAAGTAACAACAAGCTGTGTTCCTTTGTTTCCCCTCCATTGCATTTTAATCTAGGTGTAATGCTCCATATAGCTCCCAGCAGGTCCAGTTCTAGGGGGGTACGGGACCACCGTCGTGTGGGGGTGCCTTGTTTGCAAGTATATGATCGCTTTAATAGCACCTGTTGCCCCCTTCCTTGCCTCCAGCAATTTTCAGTCGACAATAAAAATTTCAAAGATAACTCAGGTGATTGGAGTTTTGTCTAGTGGAAGTTTGGACTCATCCTAAGGTAGCGCAGAGGGTTAATATGCCTGCTGCACAGAATGTGTACCATGCAGGTCACAAGGGGCATATACAGGGCCGGACTGAGACCAGCAACCAGCCCTGGCAGGTTGCTTCTCCACCGGCCCTGGTAACGGGAGGGGAGGGGGGTGTTAGCCGCTAAGCACTGCTCCCGCTTTTCTTACAGAGGGCCGATTTTGCAGCGCTGCTGCAAAACCGGCACCCTGTAAGAAAAGCGGCCCCCTGCGGCCACAAAACGGGCCCCCACCCCTCCAGTCCACTGGGGAAATGCCCGGTGCCCACTAGGGCCAGTCCGGCCCTGGGCATATAATGTAAATATGTCAGTGGGATACTGCTTTTGTCAGAGAGACCCTTTTGTTACTTGCAGTTTATAAGTTAAAAATATAGAACAGTGAGTTATTAACTGTCAAAGAGCGGCATGCAAACTGCAAGGTATTGATTAGAGCTTTATGATTTTTTTTCTCCGTCTTTCATTATCCTAATGTTGCAAAAAGGGTTCATTTGGGTAGAAATCAATTCTTATTAGTAAAGACAACCCCCAAACATGGTGTAACGTTTTAAATTCTGAGTTTGCTTCTCCAGACGAAGCACTCAAACTATACTGCCTACGATTATGGATGAAATGTGAATCCTACATCTTGTAGTCCTCTGTCTTATATAACCTATCGTATACACTTATTTACTTATGTATGATTGATTGTCTCTGTGTAATGGGTGTGATATAAAGTGCTCTGACACCCTACTCTGGTATGAGTGGTGCAATAAAAATAATTAACTGCATCTGTGAGAGAGGGGTTATGGAGACGTGAGGGGCACTGTTAAAGGGTGGTAGTGAGAGAATCTGTGAAGGAGGTGGTCTTTGGGGGGTGCCAACAAACATTTTCGCGCTGGGCACCACCAGCGCAAAAGCTGGTCCTGGCTCCCAGCCGGAGTACTTGAACAAAAGGAGGCCTGATGGCCCCTTAACTTCAGCCATTGTTTTGTGCCCAGTAGGAATATAAAATAACAAAGCCCCCTCGCTGTCTGCACGTTGCTTCTCGGAAGGAAAGCTGACAACTTGCAAGTGCTGCTGAATGTGTCCCGGTGTCACAGTCACAAGTTCAGCATATTTTAGTGGGGTCCACCGTCTTGGCAGGGTGGATGGCGTCCACTTTGTGAAAATAGTGGTTGGATGCCATCTACCCACGTGTACCTCCAACTTCTGCCCATAGTGCAGCACCAACTTTGCCTCGTGTAGCACCAAGCCTTCGATAATTCATGCAAAGTGCGCATCTTGGCAGGAACAGTGCACAAAGCCCACCGGTTTCATAGCAAGCCAGATCAACTAAAGTCATGCAAACATGCTTGACATGTATTTGAAGAGAACTCTAATGCCAAATGAAAACTGCCGCAATCAATAGGCAAAAGGAAAACTGTGTGATTTTCCAACTTAAATATGTTTAATTTCAACTGCATTCTTTGCCATTTGCGTGATGCAATTCTGCAGAATTGCAGCAGATTTCCACACAGTGTTGCATTGACTAACCTTGATATCGACATTAAGATGCTTGCCATTACCTCTTGTGCAAAGGGCCTTTAGCGACCCCCATTACGGTTTACATAATCCAGCAATAGGGACTGCTAATCTATTGGGGTGTAATAAAGTTGCCCCACATCGCAAGCCACCACATGCATTAAATATAATTGTACCACTTTTATTTGTCTAGTTATTTCCTCAGCTGTAGTTCTGCAATCTTCTATTCTTTCATTTGTGTAGCCAGGGATCAATCCTGTTGAATGGCAGGAAGGCTGCAGGCCCAGGATGAAGTTAAGTGTGCATGTCAGGTTGGACAGGTCTCTTACTGTGACCAGCCCAAACTCACTGTGTGTTAACGAACCAGGGGGAACACAACACACACACCAGATCTCCTTTGGAGCACTGTCCCCAATCAATCCTTACAGTGCTCTCATGCTGTTTACTGTTATAACCAGCATGAGAGTAACGCAAGAATTGGTTCTGGTCACAGATCTGCAGGGTGGCCTGTCCCCACGGACTTGTGCTCACAAGGCAGCACAATGGCAGGAGTATTACAGAACATGGACAATCACTGTATTACTTTATTTTGAAACCATATAGTGATCGGTCAGGTTTCAGATTTTTTGCTGGTGACTCATGTCTTCCCTCCGTGTACAACACCCTTGATGGCATTGTGCATGAGAGGAACAGAAAAGAGCAGTCACGCTTTCTTGTCTTGTCCTCCCTGAGTAGAGCTCGTATTTCCAGGTCCTGCCAGAGTCTTAGGCCAGGCCTGTTTAGGTCTTGCCTAGGCAGCGCTTGCGCGGTCTCTTCGAGATATGCTGTATTCAGGATATAGGCATAAAGCTCCGCCAATCTTTTTAATTGGCTCCTGTCCCTGTCCTTTGTAAATGGTGGCTTTTCATTGGTCAATAGGCTTAGTAGTCCCTCCTTAGTACCGCCTAGTCTCTTCTTGTAGCCCTCCCATGAGGACACCCCCTGTTACATGTGTTGTTACTCCCTAGGTTTTAATTACAGCCTCAAGGCACCATTTTCTTAAAAGGCTTCAGGCAGGACACACACTCTTCAGGCAGGACACACACTTGGTCCTAAGCTAGGCTGGCAGTGGTTACTTCACTCACTAGAACATCTCACATTTATATGAGACTGTCTATACATTTCCCTTCATCAGCTCCACACAGACTACAACCTAATCTGAAATTAATGTAATAATTCTTTTGTCACATTTCAAAGCTACTAATTGTATATATGGACATAGCTATTTGAATGTACTCATAGTACTGTCTTGCATGCAATGCATTATGGGTAGGATGGATTTACCATATCTTCTGCAGGGTGCAGTATCATATGTGACCAAAAGAGGTCCCCTTTTGGCCACATATGGTACTGCACCCTGCTGCAACATGGCTAGGTAAAAAATTGCCAATTATAATGCCAATAACTCCAACTTTGCAGGCATGCAGTGCTGGTGCCTTGCTTACTAGGGACCTCTAGGAGCAGCTTGTGGAACTGCACCTAGACATGCAATGCTGGTGCCTTGCTCACTAGGGACCTCTAGAAGCAGTTTGCGGTACTGCACCTAGACATGCAGTGCTTGCAGTGCTGGTGCCTTGCTCACTAGGGACCTTTAGGAGCAGCTTGCGGTACTGCACCGAGACATGCAGTGCTGGTGCCTTGCTCACTAGGGACCTCTTGGAGCAGCTTGCGGTAATGCACAGAGACATCCAATGCTGGTTCCTGGCTCACTACGCAAGCATTTGCAATGCACTAGGTCTCACATTACTGAAAGTTTGAGCTATTGGCGTTGCATTATTATTTGCAACGCCAATACCTCAAACTATCAGTAATGCGGGACCTAATGCATTGCAAATGCTTGTTTTTTTATGCATGCAACCATCAGATGAAAGCTTCACCATCACCTCACAGTGCACAGTCAATCCGGAGGTCACAAAACTTAAGTGTACATGATTCAGGACACATTCTGCTGCCTTTTATTCCTCGTCCGACCTTCGGTCAGTGCCGGGCCAAGCGCTGCAAGTTGCCATCCATATGCTCAGTGTTTCCCCTTTGTACATTAGACAATTTCTCTGCATTGTGAAGTATTTCTTAAAAGTGAGTTTTTAAACATGAACTGAGAAACCTTCCTGCCCCCACTCTGATGACAATGCTCTTAGTGATATAAGAGGCCAATCAGGGGTCATGTGTACCTTATATGTGGCCTAGATTCATATTATAGATGGAGCAACAATTATAGGCTATTAAATCAAATACAAAAGAGGTTTTTTATACAGCGCGCATCCTGAACCCACATTTTGAAGGTGCTCTCATGTTGATATTGAATAACAAGCATTGGCATAGCCAATAGGTCTCGCCTTTGGGACCTTATAAGTGTTTAGTCATGCAGCACATTATCCTGGGTGCTGTGCCGCCAGGGATTGAACAGCTATACTATTACTACACACTGGGTCATGCAGTATGATTCAGAAATACATGCTTGCCTCTGACACATGCTTTTTAGGTCTCGCGCCTAGCGTTGCACTGCGTAGCTGTGCTCGCGCAGCGCGAGACATTTGGTAGGTGAAAAACGGGGATTCAGCACTGACCTAGGAATCGCACATGCTCGTGCGTGTGCGATTCCTTTTGTGCTACCCCATTGGCCTTTTCGTGCGTCTTTGTATAAAAGACTGCACGCAATTGGCCAAAGGCGGGCGCATTGCTCCGCCCATGGCCTATTGGTGTCTATTACGCGCTTGGTGCGCGTAATAGACACCAATAGGCCATGTGGTTTCAATTATCGTGCCCAGACACGGGCGTGATAATTGAAATCACATGCTTAGCTGTGGCGCGCGTGCGCGCACCACTTGTTGTCTGTGGTTCAGAGCCCGGTCCTGTTTCTCTCCTTCTAGTTAGCGCGATGCTAGCGACCGTCTTTCTTTTAAAAAAACAAAGTTTGAACTTTTCAGGAACGCTAAAGTACTCTCTCATTCATTCAGCCAGCGGGCTAAGACCAGCGGAGCCAAGCGGACGAAGGAAGGCTCTGCTAGTGTGAAAACACGGCAAAACGTTAGGGGGCTCATCGGTACCTACCACTCGCCTGCTGTCTTACTGCAATGCAGTCTCCAGCTTGAGACGACATGGGCTGCTGCCATAGAAAAGCATGCTAAAAGTTAGGCTGCCTAATCCGACAGGAACACCTACATTTACACCGCCAGGCACATAGGGGTCTACCAGTGCTTTAAAGGCGAGCACAAAGAAGAAGGGCTTCACATGTTATCGCACAACTCTTTACTTGCCCACAACAAACGAATCCCTCAGAAGTGTTGCATAACATCACAATAGAGCGCTTTGTTACTTGCTTAATTACTGTGCACGTGCGCCACGCTTTCTTTTAGCATGGCGCCCGCGTCTAATATATTCACAACACGGGCGCCCATGTTTATGTTTAAAAAATAAACAATACCTTTCAGTCTTGTTAAATACTTGGAACAACTATAACTGTTTAGTGCGCTGCTCTTGAAACATACTTTAATCGCGGCGGCCGTTTGAAGAGCGCATTGCTTAGTTTTACGAATTGTGTGCTTTGGGATGTACCATCATGTAAGTAGAGGGGGGGGTTTGTTTATGTAAGTAAGTGTGAATTCTTCAACATGCACTAGAATTGCTACAAAGCTCGTTTAAAAAAAAAACAACATTCAGTAGCGCTAATACATTTGTAAACTTGCAGAAGTGCGCGTAATTTTTTTCCGGTAATGGCAGGCTACACCCTGTAGTTCCACCTGCGATTTGGTTTAATCCTGTCGAACGTTCTGCTTCCCTTGGGTGTCTCTGCGCGTTATCAGTGGTTGCCTGTACTCCGGGTTCTTAAAGGAGGTAAACTGGTCTTTTATGCAGTAGGGAAAGTAAAACGAGTTATTTTTATTATTAGCAATGTTTATACCAGCACGGAGAAGGGTCTTGAGGGACTTCAAACGGTATGAGCTCTGGACATTTTTTTTTCTTTTTTGTAGCAAGAGGACAGGCTTAACGTATATTCTCAGCCGGGGATCAGAGTGGAGTAGACACCCATGCTGATCAGGTTTTGGACGTAACAATACGGACCTTAGCAGGGGCTTTGTCAGTGGAAAGTTTGATCCCCCCCTTCCCTCCAAACAGTCCTGCGGTTTCTTCTCATCCCGTACTCCACCATGCTCATTTATTTAATTCTACCGGCTAGCCTGTTACCGACTTCCTTTCTGTGATGCAGCTCCTGCTGCAACGGATCTCTGTAGTCTCTTTACGAGCATGGCTGCTAAGCTGTACATGGCAGAGCCTGCTTCTTTCCATTCCCCACTCCTGCATCCCTCTCCTTCCACAGGCTCTGGTTTTCAAACACACTCGTCTACTTCCTTAAAATGACTTTAAGAGCCACTGCATCGGACTGTAATGGGGCAAAGCAAGGAGATTACATGGTTGGGGCTTCGATAACAAAAGGTTAAGAAACAACCTTAAGGCACCACCTATTGCCAATAGTAATGTGATGCAAAAGACCAACAAATTGCCATTTCTACGTTTTTGGGAACTGCTCTAGAACTTTATATGCTGCCTGCAGTGCTTAAAATCCTTCCCCTGTTCCTGGTCATCGATGTGGCACATTAAAGCAATAGTAGGCAGGTGTTTTATGGTGCTGCCTTAAGTGGGTGCTAGGATTAAACTTGGGCTTCACACATACTGTTGCTAAGGCAGAGGGAGCACTAAAAGTAAGCCTGGGGCTCAGAAAATACCAACAATTCCAGGCAATGCTCATAACATAAGCATACCAATGACTCACCTAAAGATTGTTTTGGTGTGTAAATTTATAAATCACTTACGAGGCACACAGATCAATCTGCTGTACCTGTCGCTACATTACTGAAAGGCAGTGTACCATTTTTAATGAGGAGAGAAACCCTTATCCCGGTTGCATAAAGGTTGCTTCTAAACTAGCATGGGGTGAGATGCTGTAGGAAAAAAATAACCTAGCTGTCAGTATACAAAAAATGTGGATCATGCTTTTTACACCATGCCCACTAAGAAGCTACATAGATGTTTTCTAATGCTATAGAAAAGTGTCTTGCTTGTGACGCATATAACAAGCATTTGCAATGCAATAGGTCTCGCATTTGCAACAATGTGAACTATTGGCATTGTAAATGACAATACCTTTTATTTATGTGTTTTGCAAACCTGCAAGAGGTGCATAAACACACACTTTGTACATATAGTCGTTC
Organism: Calotriton arnoldi; assembly: GCA_963921515.1. Taxonomy (NCBI): domain Eukaryota; kingdom Metazoa; phylum Chordata; class Amphibia; order Caudata; family Salamandridae; genus Calotriton; species Calotriton arnoldi. The sequence continues at coordinate 382,875 of CAWUFW010003330.1, forward strand.
CTTAGGAGAAGCTAGGCTGGCAGTAACTGCACCTCTTTTACTGCCAGCCTTGCTTCTCGTAAGCAAGGACTATAAGTCTAAAGTGCGTGTTTACACACCGCTTCCAGGTTTTCCAAAACACAGAAATAAAATGCATTGTCATTTACAATGCCAATAACTTAAACTCCTGCAAATGCGAGACCTATTGCATTGCAAATGCTTGTTCTTTCTGGGCGGCATTATGGTAAACACTTGGAAGGCTCTTGTGACGTCAGATGCAATGGACACCAGAAGCCAATCTATACAGCATGTCTATCTCTTTTCCTGCGTGATCTTTCAATATGTAATGGCTCATGCAAAAGAGTTGCTGGAGATGAGGGGTGGTACTGTGAATCAGCACATGCCTAGAGGAAGGTGGGTCACTAGTTATGCAATTTTATCCTTTGGCATATCCCAGCTGTCACTGTAAGTGTCCATTGTGTCAAAGTTGTATTTAGTATGAGTTATACAGTTACCAAGATTATAACAGCTGCTAAAAGCAATGTAATTATGGTGTGAGGTGTGTTTTAAAGTAAGGAGAGGAAAATAAAGACAGGAGCAGGAAGATCTCATACAGGGAAATGCATGCAGCAACAGTGAAATAATGCACGGCCGAGGAGTGTAGTTAAACTTAGAAAGGATAGGAGCTTTGAGTTACAGAAAGGGAGCAACAATAGAGGAAGGTTAAAGAAAGCAAAATAAGGATAAGAGAAAAAGGTAAGTTTGAGTAAGCTCACGGCCAGAGCTGCTCAAACCAGGTTCGAGCCTCAGTGTCAGCACAGCAGCCTGTGATTCTGGGCAAATAATGCAACTGTATAACGTAACTGGTGCTCATGTAAAGCACTCTAATACCTTTAAGTCGAGTTTGCGCTATAAAAATCGACAAAAAAAACTAAGATGGGGCAATGCTTAGCAGCTGCCAGCAATAATATTACGGTGTGAGGTGTGCAGTCAGTTTGAAAGTAAGAACAGGAATAGCTAAAAAATAAAGACATGAGTGGAAGATAAACTAGCAGGGATGTGCACGTAGCGATGTATTTATATATTCATTCTATGACTTAACCTTTCCTGACCCTCCATTCATTGTTCAGAGAACCGAGTGGAGTCGGAGCGCGCATTCCCTGTATTGAAGTGCATTCTCCCAATGGATTTAGTGCGGATTCTGGCAAGAAAAGCCAGCATCCTGGGAGGTGTGTAGCCCCACACTTGGCAGTCCTGGGTAGCTGTTTATGTATAGAGAACATGTTAAAGGCAGCGTTACTCGCATTACAGTGGTACGGTGCAGAGATGAACATTAATCAACAATATTATATATATGCATTGCAGTGTGCATATTTCTTAAATTATACTGTATTACTTTTCACAAAGTGAAGCAAATGGCTCCTACAAAGGTCGACACGGGCGTATGCCATTAATGCGTAGCTGCCACAGATATGGTAAATATAGCATATGTTTTAGACATGAAAGTGAAAACAACGTTTTTTCAAGCAGTGTTTCAGTGTGGCTGACTCTACCATGTGAAAAGATCGTATCTTGCTCTCTCCAGGTAGCTAAAATCTCGATAATGCAAATTGGCCAAGATCACCATATGATGTGGTGACGCCAAGACTGAAATGACTTTTTTTTCGTTGAAATGTAATCACCATGTACATTACTTAGTTAAACAAGCAAAACAAGTGACAGATTAAGAGTGGTGCGCGCGTGAGACAGAGGGGGAGCAGGAGGTGAGCCCGGGAGTGGTGCGTGCGCGCGCAGTCTGCTCATTTTCAAGCACTGCACTCGTGTTTGTGGCGCGCCACTGCTCGCTCCCGCAAGGTGGATGCTGCCACAAGCACGAGTGTGTGCTTGAAAATGACCAGAGCGACGGCTAAAGGTCCTCCTATGCAGCGCATGCGCGCTGCGTAGGCAAGACCTAAAAAGGAGGCTTAGTAAAATAGTTTTTTGCCTCGGATCACACAATGTAGTCAGCATGGAAGCCTGGATTGATCCATGATTTTCCAGTTTCACACTGTGCAATTCAGCAAATAGAGGGGAATCTATTGGCTGAATCCAGGAAAATGTGATCCAAGTCAAATAAAGTATTCACCTCAGATCACACAATTTGGCGGATGGTGACATTTCAAAGTGTTCACACATTCAGAAATGCTTTATAAACCGTGCTTTCCAACAAAAATGTTATTCAAATTAGCTTTAAAATGCACCATTTTCCCCTCTTTTTAAACTTTTCTCGGGGAAAACCGCCCCAATCTCCCTTATACAAGTCAGGGTCGCTTGCATTTCTCGCTCGCTAAGTAAATCAGATCACCAACTTTTACGGCTCACCACTTTAAAATGTCACCAGCCACCCCTGCTCTAGAGGTCTATCGATTGACAGGAAGCACCAGCAAGACACAGCGTGCAGTGGACGATTGGTGACTCCCAAGAAAACTTGTAGAGTCAAGATCATAGGCTGCTCTGTGGCGTAACCTCTGTCAGCTGTGCGTGGCAATGACGTGAATGCTCAAGATGGAGGAGGGGTCAAACCAAGGGGATAAACACTGCTGACAGATGCCCTTTGTTGATATTCAATGCATCCCGATTGGCTAAGATCCTCTCCTCTTGCTCCCCACAGAGTTTGCTTTTCAGATGGGTAGACGGTTCTGATGTGCTGTGGAGATGAATACTCGACAACAGAAGGGGCTGTTAATTGCGGAAAATAAAAACGCCACGTTCCTCTCATAAGCTGGGCCTGGCTGTGCCTCTCACCACAATACAAAGCCCTCATTTAGGCTACAAGGGAGACTTTGATGCAAAACAATGGAGGCTGGCACTGGGAAGTGATTGTTGAACAATTCTCGTTTGAATCACTCTTTGTTTTCGGGAAACCGAACCTCAAATTTTGATTTGGTTCTGAAAACAGACTGCCACATGGAAAGGGATGGGATTCAAGCTTACCTTCCTACTCCCCTCAAGCCTTTCCAGGAGTTTGAATCCATTGCTCTAACAGCCATCTGATGGTAACCTGGCAGAGGACACCCTAACCTTCCTACCCATCCCTTCTTAGAGGCCAGTGCTTAATTTGTTAGAAATTAGGTGCCAGGGCCCTCTTCAGGAGGTCACTGCAGCTTGCACTGCAGATGGCACCTGCCAGCATTGCCAATGACAGTACCAACATAGCTACTAACCATCAGACTATTACAGGCAGTGTTCGAAATGGGGGGAAAAAGTAGGGGAACTGTGGGCGGAGAATCAGAGGGCAGGAACAACCCGAGGATTGGGTCAGTGGGCAGAGTCAGAGGTGTGGCCAGAAAGAGCAAATTATTCTTATTTTTAGTATTTACATTATGTGCACTTTGTGATCTGCATGGTACATGTTCTTTGCAGCAGGCACATTAACCTTCTGTGCTACCTTTCCACAAGTCAAAACTTCCACTTGACAAAACTCCATCTCTCTCTAGGAAGAACATTAATCACCGGAGTTATCATGACATTTTTATTGTTGCCGAAAATTGCTGGAGGCCAGGAAGAGGCAGCAAGTGCTTTTAGAAACATAATATACTTGCAAACATGACGCCCCCCACCCAAAGTCAGCGTCCGGTGCGATTGCACCAGTCACACCGCCCTAGAGCCGCCCTGCTCAACGGTCCTGTGACCTCAGTGACAGAGTCACTGTCGCTCTAGGGTGTGCTGCTTCATAGGCCTGCCCGCAAGACTGGACGTGAACTTCAGCATGAATTGTGGTGACAGGCCATCAAGGTTAACCCACACTTGCCACCACTAGGGTCCACCTTCTGGTGCTAAGACGCCAGGGCTTCTAATGTTTTGCAGGGGCTTCTAAGGTCTAGCACAGGAATGTGCTCCCTCAGGAGAGTGGTCTGGGTGACTGGTCATGAAGGCTGAACCTGGTTCCCCGGTTCCAAATTTAGCAGCTCTGACTATAGTGCCACATCCTCTTCCCCCACTGAACACCATACAGCCCTACTGAGAGAAACTCGCACTGCCTTCAACTACAACCCAATTGTGACTCGCTATATATACCTGGATGCGACTCAATTCAAATTACGCACTAGACAAGATGAATATGCTGCCTAAAAAAACAAAAAGTAACAACATCCTGGAAAAAGCAAACACTCAAGGGAATGCAAGACTGAGCAAAGCATGTGAAATGTAAGAAGGAACAACATGGTTACCATAACGCTTTTACAGTCATTATTTAGAAACCAATGAGTGTTTTTGCCTGAAAAAGTTAAGGACATGACTACAGGGCCCAGAAGGGACCCGTTTCAATGTCCATTGCTTGTATCCTTACAAAATATAAACAGCATGGTTTAAAAAGACCACATCCTGGAACACAGAGCCGCGGTACACATTTTGTTTTCCAGTCCACCCATCAAGCATGTATCGCACAGTACCTCCAGGAATGGTGCACTTCCCCACCCAGGGAAAAACAATGTTGTTCAAAGAAAGACAAAGAAAACAAAAGTAGCGCTTCACTTGCAAACTCTGTAAAGTGGCGCTAATGTGTTTGGGTGTGAATAAAATCAATCTTGCCACTTTGCGACCACTCTATCTTGCTTTATTTTGTTGTTTTTCACATTTTATTTCTCTCTGTCTCAAGGTTGCACTTTGGAATAGAAAAATGTCTGAAAAAGACAACATTTCCAGAAAAAGTGTTTTTCTTTTTTGGATCCATTTCACGGAGGAACAAATAAATGAAAAGGAGAGGAAAGAGGGGGTAATACATGTTTCTTGAAGTCATGGTTTTCAATAAGTGAGGAGGAGCGAGACAAAGAGAAAGAGGAAGAGTAAGATAGAGGGGGGGGAGGGGCATCCACCAGAGGCAGAGCAGGAGAAGTGGACACTGTCCTTGTCTTCTCTGAGCAAGAAGGAAAAGACCGAGGGGCATATTAGCAAGGCCCTTATCGCCGCTTTAGCGGCACTTTTTGCCGCTAAAGCGGCGATATTTCTATCGCCCTATTAGCAAGCTGTCGCTAACAGCTGTTAGCAACAGCTTAATGGCGAAAGTGACCGTTTTGGTGCCGCTTTGCATGTCAGCGATATATATCGCTAATGACATGCAAAGTAGGCGTTCCCAACTAAAAGCGACTGAAAACAGTCGCAAACACAACTTCCCCCTATTAGCAATGCCCGCGAAGCGAAAAAAATTTGCGCTAACCGCGATTATCGCTGGAATCTAACACCTGCTAAAAACCTGACTTAACCATTCTAGTCAATGGGAGGTGGATTGTAAGGTTAAGTCCTCACCTGCCTATTAGCAAGCTTTTCATTAGCGCGTTGAATTTATCGCTGGATTTCTCACGCTATTGCTGGGTTTCGCTGCTATCGCTGGATTTTTTATCGCCTTAGAGATAAGCGTTGATAATAACACGGTATCTCCGCAATGAAATCCAGCGATAGCCGGCAATAAGAAAAACGTCGCTAAGCGCGCTTTGCGATAATTATCGCACTTCCTTGGTAATATCCCCCCCCCCCCCCGAGTTCTTTTCCTTCTCTGCCCGCCCCTGAACTGCCATGAACGGCGAGCCTCATCTGTACGCCTTGGCTATTTCTGCCGTTCTGGGAGGTGTGTTTAAAATTAAAAAGTAGGGGGACGGAATCTAGTAAATTAAAGAAGTAGGGGCACACCGTGCCCTGACGATCACGCCCACTTTGAACACTGATTACAGGTCCTTAAGGCTATAAAAGTGGCTTGGTTGGCAGGTATTAGTCGTTGTAATGTATTTTAAATTAGTAAGCAACTGTTGTTGTGCTTATCTCTAAATTAGGCAAGCAGTGCCACCATGTGGCAGACTGTCATGAGCGCGGGTGTTGACAATTAAGTGCTGGTTCTGAGCACCGGTAACCACCGGCTCAAATTAAACTGATAGAGGCTTGAGGTTTTTTTTTTTTCCCGCTAATCGAGTACACTACTGAAAGAACCACCATGATCTTGGTGCCACAGCCATCAAGGATAGAGCCAAAACAAATGTTCAACATACTTCATAGAACTTGGGACAGAGAGTGAGATGTGGGCTGTCAGCTCGATTCAACATGGCTGTGAGCCACACCCCCTCTCCTGGAAGAAGACAGTAGTTACACGAGGAAGTCACCCTTAACAAAGCCTGACTCTGAAAAAGCCATGGTAGTAAATAAGGCCTTAGAGTATTATCGGTTAATAACCACTAGTGAGCAATTTTTGCAGGAGTAATGCATGAAGTGGTCACTTTCAAAATTATCCTGACAACAAGATTCACATTTCTTACCTTAGAAGTTGTGTAAATCGAAAATAAAAAGAGGTTTCAGAGTTCAAATGCAGATTACACATAGGCATTACCCAAGAGGTTGTATAGTGGACCACCTGCGTGGCAAGGATGGATGAGGACTTAGCCTAGCAAGCTTATACCTCACTGAGTGAGGATGAAAATATAGCCAAAAGTAGAGATGGCATCAAGTGCATCCAACTTTTTAATCGATTAAAGTCATAGGTTCAAAGCCATCACCAATTCCCATGGAAAGGGTAAGGCGGCACCAGCTGGAGGGAGGTTAACTCAACAGGAATGAATTTGAGAATTAGTACGGAGTTGACAAGGTCATATTACATAAATGCTGTAATAGAGCGATAGCGTCCCTGAGAGATTATCACGAATAACCAGACCTGAGGATTAGGATCAAGGGAGTCCTAAATTCATGGTTGGAGTCTTTCAAATGTTTTGCAGTAGTGTTATGGAGAATGGGTCCGAAGGTATGAAAAACGCGATCTGGCACATAAAGAGTAAGATCGTACTCGAAGGATGGCTTTCGATTTTTTACGGAAGCATACAGGCAGCATTTTCAATGTTCTTTGGTTTAAAGAAGAGTTGGGTAAGAACACCTAGGTCTTGCACACAATCTCCAGCATATAAGGCTTTTGCTGCCATTTGTGGTGTTACTTTCTCTGACTGCTCAGCTGGTCTACAAAATTCCTTTACTCCTTCATGGTGTTCTGACGCAAGGAAGATTGCCTGCGTTTGAGCGTTGTAGGCCACAATATTGAGGTCATTCATATAGACCACCAAAAATATTGCATCCACTACATCGAGGTTGGTATATATGTGTAGGAAGTGTAGATTTAGTATTAGTCACTCCACATCTGCTCACCTTGACAATGTAGCGAAAGTCAATATTACGGAGTTAGCATCTTTGCAAGTCTATTATTTCAACAGCTATATAGTGACTTCCACATTGAACTGGAATCCAGTCCCAGAGATAAATGGCTACCTGCCCCAATGCTTTCTTTTTTATATAAAACATCTCTTCGGTGCTACCCGTCTTGTTCGGAATCGTGTTAGCCTGGAGGAAAACAAAAGGTTTCATATCAAGAAAGATGGCCTCCAGCTGGAGCAAAAAGGCGCAGGTTTCCTTCTGGCACCTAGGTGAAAAATCATTACCTCAATATGGATACCACAGATCCAGTCCAACTCTATTAGTTGTCACTGATGAGCCAATAGGAGTTTCTGCGACAATAAAAAACATTTGGGATGAGAGTGAAACTTTTGCCTCCTCTAGGAAGAAATCAGTCTTGTTTTCTTACAAGATCACTATGGTATTAAGACAGAAGAGGATTGCAGCACCATCTTCAGCTACTTGTGGTTGTAGACCTCAATAAAAAACAGAAGTGATCTAAGCTGCAGACATTTGGAACATACGCAACCTGGGTTCAAAGCTCAGTCTTGGCGTTCAATTGAAACAATGTGATTCTGGGCAAATCAATTCATCTCCTTGCACCTAAACATGTAATTATGTGAAATGTAAACTTATTCTGCCAAAGATTTAAGCCCTAACTTGATGGGCACAATCTTTTTTTTTTTTGGTAATTTTTTATTGGTTATCAAGACACGGTTGTACAACATGGGTGAACACTGTAGCAAAGGAGGGAATATACAATCTTGCATGTCTTCCAAATACCTCTAATAACGTGGCATTCCATTTCTCCCCCACCTGAATTTGAGACAATGGGAATAATTAACGGTTTCCATGAAAAACTGACAAGGTTTCCACACCGCCAAACCCACTGTTACCTGCCTTCTGAAGTCCAGGGCTGGATTAACCATAAGCAAAATAAGCACATACCTAGGGCATCAAGGGAGAGGGGGCACCACAGAAATTTTCCATCGCCAGATTTACCATGGACCATATGGTGCAAAACTGCAAATGTTGCAATTAGAAAAAGTAGGAGAAAACTCTTCAAATATAAATAAAGTGAAAGTATAGAAAAATAAACATCATTTTCCATTTTACTGTAAGTTTTGTTTCGTTTCTGTCACCAGTTATCTGAAAGCAGAGCCCAAATTGGCCATCCGAAGCCCTTGACCAGTCATCCCATCTGTCACAAAGCCATTGGGTCACAGTGGCAGATGTACCAGTCACTTGTTTAGGGTGCATCACTCACCAATGGTTTTCCCAACCTAGCCTAGCCACCCCCGGCCACCATCCAATTAATAGCAGGCTGGCCTCGAAAAGATTTAAAAATTATTTAAAAAAAAAGCCTCTGGCATGCAGGGAGAAAACTTCCTGTGTGTTAAAGACATTTATTTTTTGCTTTTCAGAAACAAACATGAAGAGGCTGGAACAACATGGCGACTCGCTCAGCATTCAGCTTTCTCCGAAGGGGTCACCAATACATAAGCCGATGCACGTTCAATAAAGAGTTTCCTGCTAGGTGAGGAATGAAATCTAAATGTGGTCCTCCACTGGGAGTCAGAGCCAAGGGCTTCTGCTGAGCCGGGACATTGCCAGGCTGTTTGCCAGTCTCCAAATAAGGCTTTAAGACTTTCCATCCTTTTAGCCACCTGAAGTTGGCACATCCTGTGGGCCGTGAGGGAAGACCCAGGGGACGAGCATTTATGTTGGAGGAACTGGCCACTCATCCAGGGACGGGAGAGTAGCAGCAATACTTGGTCTCTTAAAACATTTTTGTTTATATGGTGGGGCCATTTACTTTGGGAAGTTGTAAAAGACCACCCATCCTAGGAAGAAGTGCTGTTTTGGGGATGGTTATTTCTCTCAGCACTGAAAACTACCCCTGCAGCCAGTCACTAATACTCAGCAAATCTTTAGTCTCGAGGCAAGCCTGCTAGTCTGTGGGGCAGTGGCGTAACGAAACTTGAGCCCCCCCCCCCTGCTAAGTAGAGGGAGGGGGGCCCCCATGTTCTAGGCCCAATCAGAAGCCCTCAGGCCAGGGGCCTGTGGACAGTGCTGGAGAGGGCCCCCTGGAGCTCTGCCTCCCAGGGCCGGCTTTAGCACTAGTGGCGCCCAGTGCAACAATGTTTTTCGCCCCCCCATGACCACCTCCACCACGGATTTCCTCCCTACCACCCATTAACAGTCTCCATAACCACTCTCTCTCAGGTGCATTTAATTAATTTTATAGCGTCACTCATAAAAGTGAAGGGTGTCAGAGCACTTTATATAACACACACATTACACAGAGACTATCAATCATAGTTGTGTAAATCAGTGTATAGGAAATGTTACATAAGACAGAAGACAACAAGGGGTGTCATCCATACAGGTAGGCAGTATAGTTGAAGAGTACTTGGTCTGGGGAAGCACAAACTCTGAATTTAAAATGTAACACAGTGGATTCAGGGCTCTCTTTAATAACAAGAACTGATTTGTACCCAAATGAACCCTTTTTGCAACATTAGAATAATGAAAGTCTGGGGGAAAAATCCATACGCTCTAATCTATACCTTGAAGTCTGCAGGCAATTCTTTGAGGACAGTTAATAGCTCAGTGTAAACTGCAACTAACAAAAGGAAGTCTCTGACAAAAGCAGTAACCCACTGACCTGTTTACATTACATTCACTTTGTGATCTGCATGGTACATGTTCTTTGCAGCAAGCATATTAACTCTCTGCGCTACCTTACCATGAATCAAAACTTCCACGAGTCAAAACGTCTATTAGACAAAACTCCGATCTCGCCAGGAAGAACATTAATCACCAGAGTTTTCTTGACAATGTAATTGTTGACTGAAAATTGCTGGAGGCCAGGAACGCGGCAGCAGGTGCTTTTAAGCACAATGTAAACTAGCAAACAGGCGCCCCCATGCGAAGTCAGCACCCGGTGCGGTGGCACCAGTCGCACCGCCCTAGAGCCGGCCCTGCCCGCCCCCAGACTGCAGGGGCTGTGGGGCCCAAACACTGCTGATTATCCAACAGGGATGAGCCCCTTCTCCTTTTTGTCAGCCTAGCCCAAGTTCAGGGGCGTAACGGACATATCTGCAGCCCCCACAGTGGGAGGGGGTGGGGGGCGGTCCACTCTACAGGAAGGGGGCCCCCTCAGCGTATCTCTGCAGCGTGTCTCTGTTAAACAGCTGCAGTGTGCAGTGTACTCTGAGCTGACACCACGCAGATCCAGGACTGAAAAGAAAGAAAATAATGTCTTTGATTCTCTTTAATCCCAGGCACTTTACATGAGTGGGTGGGGGCAGTGGGCCCCCTGAAGGAGAGCATACTCAACAGAGCACTGATGACTGCTCCTCTATGGGGGGGGGGAAACAGCAGCATAGAAATGACTGGAGCAGAGGTAGGGTTGCCACCTTTCCCAGAGAAAAATGCCAGCTCTCTCTCTCTCTTCATGTTTTAAGATTCTGCAAAGGCCTGCACATGATTTTTAAGTAGAACTTTGTATGAAATAATCTGTATTCATTTGAACAATGTTTTTGTTACTCAAGTTATCAGTCAGGGGCCATAAGGGCAGTTGAAAACACATTTTAAAGCGTTTACTTCTTACAGTAACTGTTAAAGGTATGTATTGATAAGGGAAAGAAAGATCAGCCAGGACATTAAATGCTAATCATTGCAAGTGATTTCCCAATGTTTCTATTAAAGGACCTGGATAGAACCCCAAAGTTCTTGTTTCCCTCGGAAATGCTTTGAATAAGGTGTCAGGAAAAGTTAAAAGCAACATGCAATACATATAGTTTAAAATAATTGACAAATATATACCAATAAAAGCAAAACATTAAAAAATGAAAGTGACCAGCTTTACTTAAATATTTCCTAGTGCTTTTTTTTTTTTTTTTTTTTTAAACCAAAGTAGTCTACTAAGCAGATTGCCTTTGTGTTACATAAAAATAATCAGTGAAATCAAGATTAAAATAACCATTTTAAGTTGTAGTATTATGAAGCAGAGATCTTGACCTCCGTCTTATCAGATGTATCTTTTTTTGCAACTTGTTTTAGTTTGCTTTTCCCATTATAGACAGGACTACAATTGCCAGAATGCAACGCATCAGCTACACACACCTGAAATGGAAAAATGTGAGGTCACTGTGTAAGGTTGAATGGATGATTTCTTATACACACAGCATGAAAGCCTTTTCCTTCATTTTTTTCCAGAAAGTACATTTGTGTTTTCATACTGAAATAACAGGAATCTTCAGCAGCATTGCAATTTTAGCTTCCGAACTAAAATCGTTTTCTCATGTATAACAAGGGTGTCTGCAATACCAAAGCATTGTCTAAGGGCCTGCGAGGAAGGGGGCCAAGCACATGATTTTATTGGGCAGATGATAATGCTATGTAGCTGTAAAGCTGTAAGGGAATGATTGCTGAAAGGGGAGTCTGAAAGGCTTTACTGACGTGAAAAATGGGTTTAGTGCATATTAAAAAGTCATTTTGTGATTTGAAAACCTACAACATGTGAATCGCTGGGACTGGGAGTCCAAACTTTTTTGGTTTTTAGGTTCCATGTTAGGTACAGAATTAATTTATATTCAAGTGGTATGTTGCAGTTACAGATGTAATGTGTTTTAAATTAGATTTTCTAAAATTCTTTCAGTAAAATATTTACTTTTCTGTTTTGTGTACCTAAAAAGAAAATATAATAAATAGAAGTTAGGTCTGCTGGTTTCACTATGGGCACTCCCATATCTAGACTATAATTCATCCCACAAAAATATATATAGTTACTGGATTAATTGGAGTGGGGAGACCAGTGGCGGCTCCTCCATAGGCGCGTGGGGGCGTCGCCCCACTGCTTTCTCGCACTGCGAGAAGGCAGAAACATAAAATGGTAAAACTACCATTTTATGTTTCTGCTTCTCGTACTGCGAGAAAGCAAAAGTGCCTGGAGTGCCTGGTTGGGGGCGGGCGGGTGGGCGGTCCTGCTCGAGGGCAGGGGGGGAGTGGCTTGCCCACTGTTGTGGGTACTGACTGTTTGGTCGGCCCCAGGGCCGACCAACCCAGTCATGCGCACTCTCCCTTTTTCTCTATGTAGGCTGCATGATGCAGCCTACATAGAGAAAATGGCCTGGCTGGGGCGCTCTCCGCTGTGCCTCACCAATCACAACGCTGCCATTGCAGCGTTGTGATTGGCTTAGGGTAGGGGAGGGAGGCTGCCTGCTGGCTGCTTCCTGTTCCTCCAGGATTCAGAACACGCGGGACCCGGCTGCACCATTACAACGGCCAGGAGCAGACTCGGAGGCGGCGCGGTACCGGCGGTAAGGTACGTAACTTTTTATTTTTAGTCCCCACCCGCCCCCCCTCTTCCCTCCCTCCCTTCCGCAAGCATGCCGGCCGCGGCTGGGACAGGGCAAGAGGCCGCTAAATGGATAACATTTGGTAACGTTTAATAGTAAGTTGTATTTTGATATAGCTGACTATTGTAGATGTTAGCAAGTCTTCTAAACAGCAGGTATTGTTTTTACCCAACTTCACTCATTTTATCAGTGTTGGTGGCTAAAACTTTGAGTGGACGTGTCAGGATTTTAAACTGTTACCTTTGGGTTACACACTTCTGCAGGTGAAGCGTAAACTTTCGTAGCTACAACAAAATGAACTTCCCTTTTGCGATTAAACAGCAAAAAAAAAAAAGTATTACCGCAGTCACTGTAGTATTGTCACCCTGAGGGGGATGAACTGCCGAACCGCCCCTACTACCTTTTTCTGAACCGCTACGGGCTACCCAAAGATCGCTGCAGTTGGCGCTTAACCCGCTGAGTTGTCTAGCAGCCTATAAAACCGGGTTCTGAGCGATGTCAGTTCTTCAGACGTCACGCAGATGTACACAAAACACCCCTTTGATCGGGTACCTATGTTTCGACCAGACAGACCTTCCCCGCACAACAACTCTCAAGATGCGCTAAGCCCAAAGATGCCCATTGCACACAGAGTCACGAAGCACACAGTCCCAGGGATGCCCAGAGCACACAGAGTCACGAAGCACACAGCCCCAGGGATGCCCAGAGCACACAACGTCACGAAGCGCACAGCCCCAGGGATGCACAAAGCACACAGAGTCACGAAGCACACAGCCCCAGGGATGCACAAAGCACACACTCACGAAGCACACAGCCCCAGGGATGCACAAAGCACACAGAGTCACGAAGCACACAGCCCCAGGGATGCACAGAGCACACAGAGTCACGAAGCACACAGCCCCAGGAATGCACAGAGCACACAGCCCCCAGGATGTACAGAGCACACAGCTGTGCACAGATGGGGTCAGGTTTACCATAGTGCCGTAGGTCCACGCAGCGAGTGACCCGACCCAGGCCGTGTTCCAGACTCATTTCAGAGGTACAAGCTTGAACATTTGACTAACTTTTCCCCAGTCATACATTCGCTTCAGAGGCACAGAACTGACATGCGGTTGACTTTGCTTGAGCCCTACCAGCCTTTCCAAGGCACAAGCTGACATGTGACTTACCCTGCTCTGTCGCTACTGGTTTGGGCCTTCCATAGGAGACCCCTAATTTCCCTACAGACCAGGCTGCCTCTGCTTGTCCCCTAAGGCCTCTGCATAACAACCACTCTGTTACTATCGGATAATCCAAGCATGCCACAGATGTAAAGTATTCGCACAGCACGGGTAGCTGCAGAATGATAACAGCTCTGTCAAACAAACGAGCATCTCCAACAGCCCAGGGGGTTTGTGAAATGGTAAAATTATGTGCAAAGGAAAAAAATTGTGAAAAGCCTCAATCAGCTCCCGGAGAAAGTTCACTTTTCTGAACAAATGTTTACACAGCTGTAAACATGGCATGATTACAAAGGGTTCTTCTCCACGCATTTGTGTTTAGGTATCAGTGATAGAGGTGTATTTATTTCTAATTTGTGTACAGTTCTCTAAAGAATCCTGCAGGCCAGAGACACAGATAGAGAAAGACAGAGAGAGAGTGTTTACGGGTTAGAAAGAGAGGGTAAGAGTTAAGTATGTGTGTGTGTGTGTGCGTGAGAGAGAGAGAGCGTTTTGTGTGTGTGAGAGTAGGAGGGGGAGAGGGTAAGGTGTGTGCGCGCGTGTGTGTGAGAGAGAGCAGGTTTGTGTTAGAAAGACCATGTGTGAGAGCGAAAGACTATGATGGGTATGAAAGAGGGAGGGAGGAAGTAGTAAAGTGTGTGTGTTTGTGTGTGTGTGTGTGTTTGATACTTGCCTCTCAGGCCCCCAGTTCATGCTAAAAGCACAAACGTTAAATGTTGACAGTTAATTGGGCACACAAAGCTCTGTGAATACTGACTGCAGCACACATTGGTACTGACCTAGATGAACGAGCATGCCTCGCTAATGATGTTACATTTACATACGCTTTTTAATCTGTTGCTATATATTGTGTTAACGTGTTTATTAACATCGAGAGATTGGAAATTAATTAAAATAATAATCATAAAGCCCGGCAGTGAATATTCCCAGATGTGGACAAACTGCCTGAGTCAGTTCAAAAACATAATTACGAAATGTGCGCAGGCAGGACAGTAAAATATTTAAGCTAATTCAAATCACTGTGGCCATAAAGCAGCAGGGCCCCTGCAGGGAAGGGGTGGCAAAGACATTCAGGGAAAACCCGTGATGCCTGTGAAGGAAGCGGGAGGTCAAGGGATGGCAGAGAGCTGGCACTGCCCCTGTTGCAGCAGGCATAGGGAAGGCAGGTGGCACAAGCATTCCAAGGGCAGGTGTGAGAGGGGAAATAAGAGGCAGAGAAAGGGGGTACACTAACCAAGAGGAGAGGCAGGAGTCAGGAGCGAGATGGAAGGGGGGAGGAGGCTGAGTGTCTGACTATTTGTCTGCATTATAATTCCTATTATAAGATCCGTTTGGGTGTCTCTGCTTTACAGTTTCAAGCCTGAGATGTGTCTGCTTGTTAGTTGTGTATTTGTCTGTCTACTTGGCAATCCCCAGTAGAGAGGTGTGTGTACACCTGTGAGTGAGCATGGGTCTCTGTGGAGCTGGGTGAAGGTACAAGAGCAAAGCTATGTGAAGTGAGGGTAGGGGAGGTGCAGTGACCGATCTATGTTTATTAGGCCCAGCACTAATTGCTTTATTAACCTTCCTGCTTCCTCAAATTTGCTTGAAAATGCACTGTTTGTCCACTCTTTTTTCAAAATTTTCTTGGGGGGAGAACCCCCCAGACCCCACGTAGGTTGTTCGGGCTACGCTCACTCGTGCAGTAGGACAAAAATGTTACGCCCACCACTTTCAAATGTCACCAGCCGCCACTGGGGGAGACATGTTGCAGGGGGCCCCCTCAAATTTTGTTACGCCACTGCCCCAGTTTCTTATTAACTGCCAACCAATGTTGTTGGGTCTCAGCAAAAGACTCCTGTGATTCTGAGTAAATAAGTTTATCTTCCCATGCGTGAAAAAAGAAAGATGACATTTTGCAAAAAAATCCTATTACATAAAGAAAGCAATTGTGCCCACGTCTTAGTGAAACAACATTTGGAAGCAGATCACGTCTGTTGTCATAATAAAAGCAGACATCTGTTGCCACAAACATCCATTTCATATGAGAAAAGGGATTCTTTGAAATGCCTGTCTATACACGCCAACATTTTAGAAGAGAAAAGTAGTTTTTTTAACAAAAATAAATCGAGATAATGTGTTATCCCCATTGGCTTCTATTGAAACAGACCCAATTTCAGGTGGGGGACAGACAAAATAAAGCCATTTTTGTCTTGAAAAATCAGGAGCCTCCTGCCTAAATTGGGTCTATTGGCATGTAAGCATGTAGGATAGTAAAACAGCTACTAATGGCAAGAGGTACAACATAGATGACGGGTAAGAAAAAAGTAGTGCCTCAATCACAGCACGATCAGCGGAGGGACAGCAAACAAGCTGAAGCAATCAGTACTTGGTCCATGCTCCAGCCAAAAAAAGAGCAAGTGAAACCAGCACACGCTGGCCAATTAGAAGACAGAAAATAAGAATGACAATGAAGCCAAAAAATGTTAAGCAATGGGTGGGCTGCAAGCCCTTTGTTCTATACAATATCTCTCCGAAGCGAGAGCACATGCAGTGCATTCGTTGTCGCAGGCGAGACCTAAAAAGATGGACTGAAATGGAGCAGAGTAATTGCCAGTGCCACCACATTTTTGTTTTTCCTCTGACTTGGAAGGGTGCCAATTTACATTCTTACGGAATAGTCCCCGTCATACAACGTTCAGTACAGGCTCCATTTCTGCTATACACTAGGTCCCTTATTCACTAAAAGTGTGCAGGCACTCGTGCGCTGCAATGCAACTTTGTAATGTGGACACAGGGCTTTAAAACGGTTAGTTAATTGACTTAGGGGGATATTCTCAAGAATGTGTGATAATTATCGCAAAATTAGCTTAACGCAACTTTGCACATCGCAGTCCATCGCGGGAAAATAACACCGTGTTAACGTTGTATTCACAACCCGGCGGCACCACGCGATAGTCACACGATAACGCGCCAAAAACCGCGTTAAAATTAACGCGACGCCGAAAAAATGCGATACACGAAAAAAGTTGCGATGCCCCAAATCGCGATAAAAAATCAGCGATAACCAGCGACAGGCCTGCAATTCCCACGCGTCATGCGGGAAAATGCACCATAAAAGCAGAAAAAAAAAAGACAAAAAAAAATAAACTGCATCGCACCATGGATGCACCCGGACCGAGTGCAGAGGACAACGCAAACCCCACAAGCCCCACAGACGACCAGCAAGGAACCTCGGGGTCCGGGAAGGGCAAGGAGAAGAGGAAGACGGGGTTCAGTCCGCAGGAAAACCGGATCATCGTCACGGAGGTGATAGAACACTACCAACAACTGTTCGTCACCTCCACTGTGTCATTGGCAACACAAACAGAAATATGGCAGTCGATCGTGAATGCAGTCGGAGTGTTGAGGAGGTCAATGGAGGAGGTCAAGAGGTGCTGGCATGATGTGAATAGCCAAACCAAGCAGAAACTCGCTGGCAACCGGAAGGCAGCAACGGCGACTGGAGGTGGGAGTCCTGCGCCACTGGAGGAGCTGGATGAGCTGGAGGAAATGGTGGCCACAGTCATCAGTGTGGAGACGGTGCAAGGAGTTGGGGGTCCGGACACAGCTCGATATGACCTGACCCAACAGCAACAGGGTGAGTAACGACCAGGGAGTGGGGGGACGGGGGGAGATGGGCACAATGGCACAGATGCACAATTATGTGTAGCACACTGCACACCCACAATGATTGTGGAACATGTCCCTGATACCCTTGGCACACTGCAGCACACATAGAAACACCAAGTAGGCCCCCGTCCACTATGTGCACAAAGGAGCTCCCCTCCATATCACCAATCTCACAACCTGCCCATGCACATGTGCTGAATCCAGCAAAGCAGCGGCTCTGTGAGCCACACTGACAATGCAAGTGACACTGCATGACCAATAGCATGGCTGTAGTCAAAATACATGACATGGTGCACGACACGACACTGAGGTGGCCCAGTGTGGTTCACATCCTCAAAGGAGCAGGTCACACTCTGACACATCCACCTGCACATACAACCCCTGACGTCAACAACACATCTGCAGACAAACAATGAACAAGAATACAAAAACCGTCCAAGAGCACAAATGACCCAAGTCGCCAACATCTCAGCACCTTAAAAGCACACAAGTCAAAGGCACACCGCCTCAAAGGGATAAGGGGTCGCTAAATCAGAGCTGCAGGGGCGACTCTCCCACAATGCAGCACACACACATAGCAATCACAGCACATCAACATTGACAACAATGTGGTACAAAGTGCAACACTTTCACTACAGAACAGAGGACACAACTGGTGCCGCTTGTGCGTAGAAACTGGCCAATCACATCTGGCATAGCAGGAAACTGTGAGATGATAATGTACGAGTACAACCTCACATCCGTCATGTAGTCGAAATGTCCACTGTCTCCCATCAAATAGCCAGCTCATCCAAAACAGTCACAATGTACAATGTCATGCAGTCTGTATGTAAACATGTAAAATGCGTCAACATACATGGAACACACTGTTAGCCTGCATCTCCCCTTTACATTGCAGAGGGACAATCAACACCTCCTGCAGAGCAGACCAGACATCTCTTCAGTGATGATGAGGAGGACCCCCTGGCCATCTGCTCCGACACCCTCCAACGGCTCGTGGACAGCCTCCGCACCCCACCTCCAGGAGCAGGGCAGCCCAGCTGCATCGAGGTGACCCCACCCCCTGCACAGCCCACACAGCAGGAAGCACCCACCACCACGGCTGGCTCCCAGCACCTCACAGAAAGACACATGGCATTCCAACGCCGTGTGTTAGACTGCCAGAGGGGGCTGGCTGAACAGGTGCGGGAAGGTTTCGACCTCATGGCAGCCAAACTTGATGCCATACGTGGGTGTATGAGTCCCATCAGGGGCCACTTACAGTCCCTAACGGACACCCACAGTCCGTTCCATGCTCTACAACAATCCTTGGCTGACCTCGCTGGAGCCATTACTCGGATACAAGAACTGTCTAGTCAGACAGGCTCCAGCGATGACAGCACAGAGTTGGCACAGATGCGGAGGACAATGGGGAACATGGAGCGGATGCAGGCTGGAAGGATGGCTGCCACGACTACACCAGCGAGATGTAGCTGGGATCTTCCATGCCCTGCAGAACCTCATCTTGCCACTGCTGCCACAGAGCCTGTCCCAGATGACTGCTGCAGGAACTTCGACACACACATCTCCGCCCCCTGATGTGTCAGTGGCACACAGTGATGCAGCTATACCACCTCCGCCCCCTGATGTGTCAGTGGCACACAGTGATGCAGCCAACCACCTCCCCCCCTGATGTGTCAGTGGCACACAGTGATGCAGCCATACCACCTCCACCCCCTGATGTGTCAGTGGCACACAGTGATGCAGACATACCACCTCCACCCCCTGATGTGTCAGTGGCACACAGTGATGCAGCCATACCACCTCCGCCCCCTGATGTGTCAGTGGCACACAGTGATGCAGCCATACCACCTCCACCCCCTGATGTGTCAGTGGCACACAGTGATGCAGCCATACCACCTCCACCCCCTGATGTGTCAGTGGCACACAGTGATGCAGCCATACCACCTCCGCCACCTGATGTGTCAGTGGCACACAGTGATGCAGCCATACCACCTCCACCCCCTGATGTGTCAGTGGCACACAGTGATGCAGCCATAACACCTCCGCCCCCTGATGTGTCAGTGGCACACAGTGATGCAGCCATACCACCTCCACCCCCTGATGTGTCAGTGGCACACAGTGATGCAGCCATACTACCTCCGCCACCTGATGTGTCAGTGGCACACAGTGATGCAGCCATACCACCTCCACCCCCTGATGTGTCAGTGGCACACAGTGATGCAGCCATAACACCACCACACACACCTGACACAGAAGACATATCAGAGGACTAAGATGTGGATGGCAATGACTGTGTGAGAAAGGAGGTTGTAGCATTCATCCCCGCCATATGGCCTGTTCCTGCTTGGTTCAGCCCTCTGCATCATGCCCGGGAACAACACCTTCCACTGTCCCCCGAAACACTCTGCGACATTCACCTGGACCCCGACATGGACTGCCATATCTGCTCTGGTTACCAATGACACAGCAATCAGGCTGCGGACTGCACTCTTCCTCTTCCAATTAAATTGTCATTCCCCAAAGGACTCTGGTTGGCCCTCCACTGGGCAACCATGTAATGTGGGGTTTGCATGGCCATGTACTGCTCCAGCTCCGACACTCCACAGAATGTGAATAAAGCATTCCAAAACACAGAGATGTGTCATGTCTATGTTCAATCAAGTATAAAAGTATGGATGAATGTAGGGACATTGATTGCACAAAAAGGTACACCCTGGGAAATGACATCAATGCGCATGTTTGACCCTGACCCACATGGCCAATTAGATGACTGTGAAGGTGTGAACTAGCTGTGGCCTCATTGCTCATGAACAACAATCTCGCAACCCCCCCAACGTAGCCCCACGTCCATGTATTAAATTGGGCTGTGTGTAAAAATGTCTAATTTGGTAGCAGGCCTAAAGTAGTGTCCCCCATCACATGTGACAACAGAACATCTCTTCGCATACCTACTCACACTCAACTGTGTGGACACAGCCTGTTTTGATGGATCACATTGATCCACATGGCAAGAAGTTGGACACCATACTCCCATTGCTGAAGACACGTAAGAGCACAGGTCTACCAGCAACTATCCCAACCACAATGTCTGGCTTACAGAGGTGGAGCTGGCAATAGGGACTCACCCCTAAGTGAAATGCGTCAGTCAGTCCCTCCCTGTGTACGGACAATGCTCATTGAGGCACACGATTTGTCATTCTAATCAACACTCATCACAGTTGAACACTAGTGAAGTGGCGTAGACTTTATTAGCATGTGCGTGTCAGTACGGACAAGATAAGGGCCACAACATGCAGACCAATGCTTCAGACACTAACAGGCAGCATGGGAACATGTAGAGGTGCAAGAAATGGGGAGGCAAAAATGAACACCAATCATTACGGATGGCAACGGTCTCAGCCCACCTTGCCTTGCTGGACGAGTCATGTGATGTTTGGCGTATGCTCATTGCCCCGTTTCAGGGGACACGACTCACAGCCCATGGGATCTGCATAGTGCTGTACCACCGGACTGCGCAGACTGTCTGCTCTGCTGACAGTGAGCAGGTGAAAGTGTCAAACAAGGTCACATGTAGTACTACATTGCCATGTGTGTACTCTCCCTCCAGCAGTATGTCAGATTTAGGAACCTTGCCAAGCGACACTGTGCAGCTCCGCCCATGGGACTGCCTCACCTTGCACAGGTGTGTGTCAACACGCGTAGGTGCACGCACATGCATTCTGAGTCCAGGCGATTGCAGCCATGTCCACTGTTGTTGCATCTTGGAGAAATGGTCACATATCCCACCACAAGGTGTTGGGACCTGTGCTTTGGGTTACAAGCAGTTGTGGCTGCAGGAACGTAGTTACTCGTCCATGAATTCGAGCGCAGCTTCCTGGGCAATCAGTTCCAAGAGTACGTCGTTGTCGACTTCAACGAACACGAGGGCGAGCCAATCCATTAACTGGTCCGGACAGATGTGCTCCGTCCACGCCGTTTCACCAATCCGCAACACAGCCCAATAGGCGAGCGCTTCGATGTGGTCACTGCACACGAGGACTTGTGCAATCTCCCATGCCCAACTGCGGGCACATAGCCAAATATCAAGGCATCCCATGAACGGGTATCACGGTTACACTCCTGGTCGTGGGCCAACAGGGGGCGCACACACAAGTCATAATCCAGTTCAGCTACTGTTGTGTTGGATAGGCAGACATCCATGGGCCACTCGAATATGCATGATCGACAGTGGAACCAGGGCTGGACGCAGGTGACGTACGCAAGACGGAAGCTCAGACGGTAACTAATGCGCAACACTGCCAGTGCCCCCAACAAATGCAGCATACGTGCACGGTACAGTTCCACGTGACAGGGGTTGTGCATGTGCCCGGGATGTTCTGCCATTGCGTTGGTGGCTCTCGTAGAACCGGCACTCTTCTGACCTGCGGCAGTTATGTGGATGATATGCCACAGCTCGGAGCAATGAGTCGTATGTGTGTGCAACGTTTGGACGTATGGGTTGTTGTGTACGTAAGTGTCAAGGGCATTCCATGCACGAGTACCTCGAGCAAGGACTTCTGTGCGTGGGGTGTGGATACGTTGGTCTTTCATTAGTGCTGTGCGTAGTGTGGGAGTCGTCATCATCTGCTATGGTATCTCTCTCAGGGGGTGCCTGCTGCATGCAAGACCAAGGACGGAGGTGCAGATGTCCTTCTGCCTTATGTATTGAGGCAAAGGAGCTTTCATCCCTAATGTTAGTCTGACTACTGCTTGCATTCTGGAAATGTGATGTGGCTTTCGCGCTGCATTTGGGGCTAGGCCTTAGGCTTATGGTGCACCAATAGCGATACACACACAACAGTTGGCATGTATGTGCCAAGAACCTTCCTTTCACTGTCTCTCTCTCCCTCTCTTTCTCTCTCTCCCTCCCTCTCTTCCTTTCACTGTCTCTCTCTCCCTCTCTCTCCCTCTTTCTCTCTCATTCTCTCTCTCTCTCTCTCTCCCTCTCTTCCTTTCACTGTCTCTCTCCCTCTCTTTCTCTCTTTCTCTCACTCTCCCTCTCTTCCTTTCACTGTCTCTCTCTTTCTCTCGCTTTCTCTCTCTTTCTCTCTTTCTCCCTCTCTTCCTTTCACTGTCTCTCTCTCCCTCTCTTTCTCTCTCTCTCTCTCTTCTCTCTCTCTCTCTTTCTTTCACTGTCTCTCTCTCTCTCTCTTTCTCCCTCTCTTTCACTTTCTCTCTCTCTCCCTTTGTTTATCTCTCTATTTCTCTCTGTCCTTTGATGAGCGCATGACACACCTTCTTATCTTGAATTTTGTCTTGCAGGCTGTGACTTACAGATTGTCCAGAGAAGACTCGCCATGGCTCTTCCAAATAGTTGTTTTGAGTTAAATTTGAATAAAATGATTTATTTGGAAATTCAGAGGTGAATGAATGACTCTCTTTTTTCGGACCACACATGAATGTTAATTGTGCAACATCAGGCGAATTGCTTTGTTCATGATTTCGTAAAGTTGGTGTAAAATATCTTTGTCCGGGGGGCCTGGGGGTGGTGGCGGTGGGTGTTGTGGCCTTCTTGGGTGTCCGAGCTGCATGATCAGTAGCTCCATGGCATCTGTTGTTCTTCTGGTATGGCTGTGGGCTGGGCTCCCATTTCTGGTGCAGGTTATCGTCCGACTTAATACCAGGAAAGAGCAGGTGTTAATTCCCTGCTGCTAACGCGCCTTATCGCATGTTTTGTGTTCTTATCACCGATCTGGCTGGTCGTTGAGAATGTTGCGAAGTGGTGTTGTCGTGGCTTTTTGCACGGGAACGTCTACTCTGCATCTCATTAGCGTTAGTTGCCGGTGTCATCCGTGGTGATGTTTTTTGCGGCTGCTATTGCAGGAAAACTGGCGATATCGGCTGTTAGCACCAGCTTGTGAATAGGGCGATAAATCGATCGCCACTTTGGCTGCGATAAAGTGCCGCTAACTCAGCGATAAGTCCTTGAGAATATGCCCCTTAGTGTTTTTTGTTGAGCTGCCTATGCAAACGTTTAATAACGCCCTTAAGCACTTTAAGCCCACTCCACTGGGGGTCAGTAAGCTAGCCCACCCACCATTCAGGGCACTTTACCAGAACATACTATAAGGTGGGAATTTCTGGAAAATACCTTGGCCCTGTCCTCTATTTCTATTGGGCTCCAGTTCACAGATATTCAGACCTGTTTATATTATTATTGTGGGCAGCCTACCTTGTATATCCTTAGCCTGATTTGCCTTTCTTCTGCATAATAAAGGTTTATTGTTGTTTAAACACTTCAGGCAATTGTATTTTGAGCGGCTAAGGCAGATTGATATACCGTCATACATTGCTCAGGTTGTTTACTGTGCTAGCTTGTGAAAAAGACCAGCAAATCAGAATGATCCTACCTGACCAGGCTACCACTTTCCCTGTTCCCACACTCTCAGCCATGCCTGTGTCTACCCTACGATTAGGATCGGTTATCACCTAAACTCCTCTGGAGGAAACATGGGACACTCTATAAAGCTCCAGCAATGAACAAGGTGATGCAGTTTTACCTAGGCCAACAATACTCAAATGAGACATTAGAGAGCTGCTCATTTTTAGGTCTCGCCTAGCGTTGCAGCGCATGCGCTGCTCGCTCTGCGAGACCTCTTGTAATCGAGGAGATTTTGGAAGTGGAGTAGAAGCTCCGCCCATGCTTTTTATTGGCGCGCATTATCCTTTATGGTAAACGCTCGCTTTCTATTTGAAGTGAGGCTTGTTTCTTCCCTCCCTGTCTCCTTTTCGGCTCGCCCATCCGGACTGGATCGTTTGCTTGTGGCTTGAGACTGTCTCCTTTAATTAGTGGGTGAGCACTTTTTTTTCTTTATTCGCTCAATGGCGACATCTTGTTAATAGGTGAATGTGCTCTGAATTTGAAGTGTAAACCTAACGGTATTATGATATAGGGAAAAACATTCAGGATGACTGTTCAGTTAATTGACGTTTCCTTTATGGCTGTTAATAACAGTCTTGAAGAAGAGCATGCCCGAGGCTTCATTACATTTCCTTTATATGAAGCCGTTCTAAAGGGAATTTGTTGCGCCATATTGTTTATCGGCGAATCTGATTGGCTGTGTGTTTTGTAGCGAGTGTACTTTGGTGTAGCCTGTGACTTCGTTCTCGGGGTTACGCCAGTGTCTGACAGGCGGCGCCTCAGTGGACCTCTGTTTAGCCTGGTGCCCTAGCCAAACAAATGAGCCCCCACGTAACTCCGCATGATAAACCGAGCCGTCAGCAGCGCTGCAAGGGGTCACACACCCGCCCGAGGAGCAGCCACAGCACTTCCACTGGCCCAGGACGTTCAAATTGGTTGCGCTCCTGTCAAAAGGGGATCCTCAATTGGGGGCGCAGCAGGTCCCCCTGATCTCCCTTTACAGTGGGCCGGTTTCCGACGTACAGCGCCTGCCTATTTTCTGTGACCTCAGAGAGGTTTCCTATTTCTAGCCTAACTCATTTCTTTCTACACGCCTACCTTTCCATTTTCTAGTTCTTTTTTTAAAATTTTCGCCCACTTCTTCATATTTGTATTTTAATCGCCCCAGTGACATTTTCAGATTCAAATTGCTTAATTATTTTCCTTGTGTGTAGCCTATTTGTCCTTTTTATTTTCGAGTCCCAGTGCCCCTTCATGATTCCGAACCTTTTGCTGCGGTTGAACTTATTGTTCGTCACCCGTTTGGAGCCCTTCGTCTATTCATTGCCCCTTTTCTATTTATAGCATTGTAATACTTCTAGGCTCCTTTTTCTAACTCCAGTACTTTTTGCATTTCTGCCTTTATATTTGTTTGTAGATTGTCATTTTTTCTAAGCTCATATATAGTTTCCTGCTTGCACTGATATTTTTTTGCATTTCCTAATCTTTCTTTTATATTTTCGGTGCTCCTTTTTTGTTACTTTTTTTATGTTTTTTTCCACTGTGGCCTTTATGTTTAATGATCGCTCCGTGCCTTATTTCTAGTTCCCTAATTTTTATTCATAGAGGTCTAATTTTCATGTCTCATTGTTTTTCTGATTGTTATTCATAGCGTCATTGCACTTTTATATCTGTTTCTCATCACTTATTTGTTGGCTGCTTGTCTCCAGCCTTTCTCTCATTCACCTTAGTTCCCACTATCCATGGTGCCCTCAAGCCATTTGTAAAAATAAAAAACAATGTAAATCCAGTACTTGTATAGCACACGAAACATCCCCGAAGGGGTATCTCGGCGCTAGGGGCCGTTGGGAAGATTAAGCAAGCTATTGCCCAGAGTCGCATGGTGCTGGGCAGACCCCTGCCGCCAGAGCCAGGGATCGAACCGTGATCCCCAGAGTCCAGCATCAGTCGCCCTGGCCGCGGCACCACACCTCTCCCCCTTGAAGACCTTCATGGTCCTTTTGCTGGAGGATGAAGGGAGGTCAGGGTACGCAGAAGGCGAGTCTGTACGGGGGCAGGTGATACTAGAGCTGGGGTCAGAACTCTCTTTCTTGGCCCTGCGTATACAAGCTTCTGGTGGGGCCAGGGTGAGTTTCACAGAATTCAGGCACAACAACACTGTTAACGAAGAAGAGGCAAAGTATTTGGATTTGACCCACACCCTGAAGGAAGCAGGTGAGAAAGCAAGTCGTTTCACCTCTCAATTTGCGATGCTTTATAGTGTACTCTATCACACTCTGAAACACGTATCTGTTAAAGTCTTCACCTGTTCAATGGGAGGTTTGTAACCGATCTGGTTAGTCGTGCCTTGAGCTTCCACAGGAAGGGCGTGAGGTCCTTTGATTGTGGTACCTATAATTTATTTGCCACAGCTAACACAAGCTTTTAAGCTGCTTAAGGTAATTGAGATGTATCGGTCCAACTGCCTTTACCTCCTTTTAAACCCATAATAGCAGTTGGGCATATATGCCCTTCTGTACATCAGTGCTTATTTTCAGATAGTGTAGTTAAAACAGCCAACTAGACTAGTTTCAGTAACATTTTATGTTAATTATGACTTGTGCTTTAATAACATGAATCACTGAACTTTTCATTATTACTGAAAGCAAGGTAAACACCTTTTACTTTGCCACTCACTTGTAATTAGCATCTCTTCAAATGCCCTTCCTCAGATGGTTTCTTGTATGTCTTAGCAAAATGATATAAACTGAAGTTTGGTTCCAGAATGGGATCTGGCATTTCCATCTATCATTTGTAGACTCCACTCTCTGAACGAAGTAACATGATTTGTTTGTGGCTTTATGAGCATTAAATCTTTTAACACACATTTGCTTTTATGAAGGCTTTGAGGTGGTTGCGAGCAAAGCGAACGCCTGAGATTAAATCCGTGTGCGTCATTTTGTAACTAAGTAACTTGTAAACTGAAATTTAACTATTGGGGCTTTACCTTTTTAACAGTAAGATGGCAAGTTGAAGCATCATAGATGCTAATTTACAATTCTACTATTTAAAAGCGTGGTAGCATCACAGTTGTCTTTAAAACCACATTCAAGATACACTAAAAATCCCAAGACAAACCATTTTTTGAAGCAACAGATTTTAAACGATGTAAAAAAATTCTTCCCACTATCCATAGAGATCCCACGGTACATTGCATTAATTATTCAGCCTGCAAGTTTTCTTTTAAACTAACAGTGAGAACATTTTAATTTGTGGCAGATTTTAAAGTCTGAGCCACCAACTAAACAGATTCGATGCCACCAGCTTTTCATTTTGTATAACCTAGTGAGCCGGAGATGGTACCACACTTATTTAAAAAAAACACTCTTTGGATTGCTTTTTAACTGTTCGATTAATCTGAACAGCTGTACAGAAATTGCAATTCGCATCATTTACAACACAGATGCAGGATCGAAGAATCAAGGTGATGAAGTCTTGGAACCTTCTAAGGGAATAGTTATTTATACCAGGGTTCTCCAACCAGTAGCTCATGAGCTATGTAGCTCTCCAGCTACCTCTTAGTAGCTCATCTGCGTACATAAAAAAAATTAGATTATACAACACTAATAATATTAGTAACTCTCAATGCGTTTCATTGAACAGAAGTAGCTCTCTGTACAGAAAAGGTTGGAGACCCCTTGCAGACGACCTGAGGTTGCCAGACAGCAGCTGAGTTGTTCAAGGACTCGTGGGTGCTGCAAATCATAGTAAATGGGTCTGGCAGAGTGCCATAATTTACCATGCATACTGTGTGAGCATCGTCTTTGTGTGTGTACACTCTCCCTACCCCCCCCCCCTCGGTTCAGTGATACTACATCAGTATTTCCTTAATCAAGAAGTACTGATACTAAGAGGGTCTCTTAGGAAAATGATTGGAAATTGTGGCAGACTGTACCACTCACGAGGTCTCCAGAGGCACCCATGTTGACAGACTATAAAAGCTGCGCTGCTGCATATTGTGGACTCCACAGAAGAGCTCCTACAGTAAGGCACGGACTCCACAGACCAAACAGGTGGAGTGTTGACAGTGGTGATATGATTGTAGCGATTCACAGGTAGAAACAGCAGTTACAAATGCAGTAGGTTTGTCCTTGCCATGTCCGTTCTGCAAAACCTAGTCATTGGCAAAGTAATGTCATCACAAATGATGTCCTCACACAGTACTGGACATTAACTGCCCCTCACAGTAACACCATTAACGACCCCTTAGAGTTACAAGCAATAGTGACCCAACTTGTCAGTGAACTGCTTCCCTCCCTACGCAGCTCCATCTGGTAGCTGCTGCCTCTGCAGGTCCACTGACCCTTGCTGGTTGGTGTTCAAGGCCCTCCTCCACCCGCAGGCTTCCACCTGCGCCTCATCCCTGGTGGGCTAGTGGGGAGCATCCCTGCTCTGCTGTCGGTCTGCCTTCTGTCCTTGTGCCTCCGTCTCGTTTTTAGGTCGAGCCTACAGCGCGCATGCGCTGTTGCTAGACCTGCTGTAATCTCTCTATATAGCTTGTAATCCCGCCTTTTGCTTCAATTCGCTCACTCCTGTGTCACTTATATTTCCTGGGTCCTTATTGGTGGTGCTCCCGATACTTCACTTCCGGTTTCATAGTGCGGGAGCACCGGCCAACTACAGTTTTCTTACGCGGTAGTTGTATATGTGTTTATTTAGGGACTACTTGTTTAAACGTGCAAACTACACCTATTGGCATTGCCAGTGCTTTTTGTGCTGCTTACATCACAGATTCATTGCAGCATCAGGGGGGAACCTTTTTTTCCCACTCCCTCCTTACGCTTCGTGTGGCTTTGTCGTTGCGCTATAACTTTGTAAATATGCTCATTTCCCCTCCCCCGCTGCACCGACACCCGCAAGGCAGGCACTGTCTTAATGTCGCGCTATAACTTTGTAAATATGCTTGCTCTCCCTCTCCCCGCTGCAAAGCCCACGAGGCAGGCGCTGTCTTAATTTAAAAAATCAGGTCTCATTTATATAAAAATACTTAATGTGGGCGTGCGCTGCTCATCCAACTCTTTTTTTATATTTTTTCCTTTACATTCTTAATAATGGCAGCCGTGCGTCTTGTTGCGCGCTGCTCAACCAACTCTTTTTTAAAAATTTACAAATAAACACCGCCTCACATGTTCTGGAATGTGCACTTCGGCTGGTTCCTCGCCTTCCGCCTTGAACGCAGGTTTCTGGCCGGTGAGGGGGTTAACTTTCCAGTGTGTTTGAGTACAGTAAGAGGAGTTTTCCACTCCCACTGCAAAAGGTGTGCTGGGCACAGCCCCTGCCTGCAAGGTGAGCCAAGCACCAGGGATTGTTTGGGATAAACTGTTTTTTTTTTTTTTTTTTTTTTAAACCAGCGCCACCGCGTGAACAGCAGGACTGCAGATGGAGATGCTGCAGAAGGAATATCAGATCTGCATGCCACTCAGCATGGAGGAGGTAAGGTGGCACCTCTAACGTAGCAGTGTGGGTTAGCCGATCATTGCCAAGATCCTTGTGCAAGACATTTTTTTTAATCCCCCTGCAGCGACTCAGCCTTTCATCCTTCCGAGGAGGAGGGCTGGCCTTTAGTAATCGTGGCCAAGATGCATCAAGCAATCGAGTAGCATGTCTGGGGCTCTTAAAATCCTAGGTCACAAGTGAAATTAACTATCCTTGCACTACTTTTCATCCTTTCAAGAGCAATTAAATGAGTACATTCAACTGGCTTAAACGAAGCACCTGTTCTTTACAGCGTTTGAAGTGTGCTTTAGTGCTCTGTATATTAAACCCTACGGGGCTTATTTACAAGGCCCAGTGCCACTTTTGTGTCATTTTTAACATGGGAAAAGTGACGCAAAAGTGGCGCAAGGGGCTTGTAAATCTGCCCCTACATCTGCAC
Source organism: Calotriton arnoldi (assembly GCA_963921515.1). Taxonomy (NCBI): domain Eukaryota; kingdom Metazoa; phylum Chordata; class Amphibia; order Caudata; family Salamandridae; genus Calotriton; species Calotriton arnoldi. The sequence goes on from CAWUFW010003330.1 coordinate 412,587, forward strand.
TGAAGCCAGCTCGTCTACCAGTATCCAGCTGAGCTGCTGACAAGCTTTCACCTCTACCTTTCTTTCACTCACACATCTAGCCACGCACAGGCTGATGCGTCACTGTTGCAGGCGCTCCACATTGAATGGGAATTATGCGAGCTGCTCCGATTTGCGCCTCTCTGTGTGCCCGAGATGGTGTTTACAAATGAGCCTCGAGCACTGACATTTGCCCCATGTCAGATATGCATAGCTTGTCCACTTCTGTTTTTCTCGATGTATCCTGCTACTTTTAGTTTTATGTATCCTGCAGCTTAAATTTCCCGGAAGTTGTTATACATTTGTAGTCTATGACTGAATTCTTGAACTGAGATTTCATTTACAGAAAGTCTGACTTGTATTAGCTTGACGATTGTGGCTCAAGGAGACGGCCCTTCTAATAATGCCTTCCCACTTGAGCAATACTGTGTGACCTTGGACAAAACACTTTACCTGTTCTACAGATCCCTTACCTGGTTAAATCGGTGGTGTTTGGAAAAGAGCTAAAAATCAGTATACGTGCTATAGAAATGACTGGCCATGACATGGAGACACTTGGGAGCTATTTGTGCAACATCTGCAGGAATTGTCAGCTTTTTAGTCAACATCTCTCTGCATGTTTGGGCATGTCAGCCCCACAGACAGACATAACTAGAAAGGTAAGTCTCTTAAGTTCCATATTGCAGTTGCTGGTAGCTAGGAAGTCCGGACCCGACAAAGGTGCCCCACATGAGATGGGGATACATTGAGGGACGCCATATACATGCTCTGCTGTGCAAGCCATGCCCATGTGCTGCCCTGTGGGAGGCCCGTTTGTGCTGGTCCATGAGTATCCATTTTCAGTGTGAGGTGAGCAATGTGCATGCATCAGCTGCAGACCAGGTGGTGTCTTCAGATGTACAGTAGAAGTTCTGACTTCAAAAGTTACTGGTTGCTGCAGTTGCACATAAATAGCCACCATTCGTGTTTAAAAAGTCTAGGTTGCTGTATTTGCACATTTGTGTTTGAAAAAGTACAGGTTCTTGCATTAGCACATGAATATTCACCATTCGTGTTTGGTTATTGCTGCTGAACAAACAGCAGTGTATTCAAATTTCACAAGCCAAGAGAACTGACTCTGCTTTTGAGCTTACGGTCACCTTGCTTTCATGTCGCCCAAACTATGTATTATATGAGATTAGCACATGGTTATCCAACATGGCCCAACCAGGAAGAAACAAGCAGCATACAAGGGACAATCCTTTTCAATAAAACACAGAGGCTCGGCCTGGGGCAGGGCAGGAGCCTGGAGGTGGAGGTGGAGGTGGGGATGGCTCAGGGGCAGAATCTAACAAGCATTTGCAATGCAATAGATCTCGCATTTGCAAGAGTTTAATCTATTGGCATTATAAATAACAATGCCTATTATTTATGTGTTTTGAAAACCTGCAAGCGGTGCGTAAACACCACTTTGTACTTATAGTTGTTGCTTACAAGAAGCAAGGCTGGCAGTAACTGCGTCTCTTTTACTGCCAGCCTTGCTTCTCGTAAGCAAGGGCTATAAGTGCAAAGTGCATGTTTACGCATGGCTTGCAGGTTCTCAAAACACATAGATAAAAGGCATTGTCATTTACAATGCCAATAGCTCAATCTCTCGCAAATGCGAAACCTATTGCATTGCAAATGCTGGTTTTAAATTCTTTTTATTGAACAAATGCTTAGCACACCATTACAGTTGTTGCATATACAGAGGTACATTACAGTTGGTGAATTGGGAGGAACGCTGTATACTGAAAGGCCACCCTTCTTGACAACATCACGTGATGCCCCCTCCCGCCACCAAAGTCCTATTCCCCATTGCAGTACCGGTTCCCAGCTATTACCCAACTGTGCCTATAGGCCTCCCAATGGGTCCAAATCTTTTCCCATTTTTTTGGGGCACCCCCTCCTTTGATAAATAACCTTCGCTGCCTGCTGGCACCAGTCCATATTGTGTTCCCAGTCCCTCACCCTGGGGGAGTCCACCGCGCCCCATTTTCATGCTATGTTCCTTTTTGCCACCCCGTAGGCCAGCATAAGCCAGATTCCAAGGTACTTGGGCCACCTCTACTCTCCTGTTATCCCCAGTATGCACCATCTCGCTTCTAGTGGGACCTGAAGGCCTGTGGCCTCTGCCACAATCCTGGTCACTCCCTCCCAATAACATTGAATGTTGGGACAGGCCCATACTATATGAAAAAATGACCCTTCCTTCCTACACCCCCTAGCACACTGGTCCGAGTCACAGTGACCCCATTGATGTTGAAGTGTTCTTGAGGCATATGATCAGTGTAAGATTCGAAGTTGAACCAGTCGAAAGCGTGTCCATATAGCCATTTCTCTTGGCCACTGCAGTGCCTCCACCCAGTCATCTTCCAGGAGCCCCATGTCGGTTTCCCACACCTCCCTCAGGGCGCCAAGGGGGTCCAGAGAGTTGTTTATGAGCTTCCAGAACGTGTAAGATGGCCTTTTACACCATCTGGTCAAGAAGAAGTCGGTCCTCAAAGTGGATTTGGGGGGGCTAGTACTCTGGTATCTGTTCCCCTTCTGGCACATGACATTGTAGGGCATGTCTTGACTGTAGATATCGGAAGCGCTCTGTGTCCGCCATTTGATACTCAGTCTTTAGGTCCTCAAATGAGATCATTTCCCCATCCTGCCAGACGTCTCCAAGGTGGTTGATCCCCATGAGGCTCCATCTTCAGAAGCCCTGTAGGTGTCCCGCCCCCCGCAGCCCATCACAATCCCAGATCAGGCTTAAGCCATCAGTTTGTTATCCCACCGCAGCCGTTTTGTTGCCTCTCGCAAATGCATGTACTACTGTCTGTGTGCTTGTTGGGAGCTACTTCTTGCGATTTTTCCTGTAAAGCCCTGCTGGATAGCCTTCTGCCTCCAAGGCGTGCCGATCCATCTGATATGCTGGCTCAGTGGCAGCTGCAAACACCCAGTCATTGTTATTTATCAATTGGGATGCCAGGTAACAGTACCTAATGTCTGGAATTGCCAAGCCACTCTCGTACACTCCCCGCTGAAGTGTGGGCTTCGCTAGCTATCTTCCAGAAGAAGTAATTCAGAATTCTGCAGGGGATTTTCTGGAGATCGTATAATAGATGAGGGAGGGCCATCAATTTAAAGAGGACGGCCTGACCCATCAATGATAACAGAAGCCGCCTTCAGTGTGTAACATCCTCCTGTAATCTCAGCCCCTTCGATATAGTGATTCGGATACCCAGGTATTTGAACTCTTCTTTCCTGACCAGCAGACGTCAGGGGAAAGCTCACCAGCCAGCGGGAACACCAGGGACTTGACTCAGCTTATCTGGTATCAAAGTAGATACCAAACAGCTGGGAGATGTGCAGAAGTCTCTGGATCGACTACCGAGGCTTGTGCACATATAGTAGAACATCATCTGTGTACAGAGAAATACACTCCTCCCCACAATGCCATGAACGAGCGGATCTCGGGGTCCCCATGCCGCGAGTGGCTCGAGGTGCCAGTGCGAATATCATGGGGGACAGGTAGCAGCCCTGGCATGTGCCCCTATGCAGTATAAATGGCCTGGAAACCATCCCGTTGACCCAGACTCTCGCTGTCAGGTCCTGATAGAGGAGTCGGACCTATTCGCAAAATGTTTCCCTGAAGCCCATTCTGGACAATAGGGCAAACAAGTACGGCCATGATACTGTTGAATACCATATGCACATCTAATGAGCAGTGCTACTGCCTCAGTCGGATGGGTCGCAGTCATTTGCATGACTGTATAGGTGCCGGAGGTTCAGCTGTGTGCTCCTCTGCTGCATAAAACCTGACTGGTCGGGGTGGATTACCAAAGAGATAACTTGGCGTAATCTATTAGCCAGTGCCTTAGCCAAGACCTTGGCCTCAAAGTCCAGTGAGATGGGCCTATATTAGCCACACTGCTCTGGAGGTTTATCCTTTTTTGGGAGGACTACTATGGTGGCTAGTGTCAGGTCATCAAGCAACCACCCGTATTCCCTTGCCATCTGGAACATGTTGAGCATTTGTTGTGCCACTTTATCTGCCATGCATTTAACCAATTCTGCGGGCAGATCATTCGGGCCCGCTGCCTTTCTGGCCTATGCCCCGAACTGCACTCTTCAACTGATGTGTCTGTCTAGCTCCTCCCTATATTCCACTGATAACTCCAACAAGGAGATATCCCTGAGCAGATCCACACAATTCTCTCCCGATCTGTTGGAGACAGACTGGTACAGGGCCTCATAATTTTCTGCAAAAGCCTCGGCTATATCCTTCCCGGTTGTACACTGAAGTTTGCCCAGCCTTTTCAGTTCCAAGACCCAATTCCTACCTCTATCTCTTCTTTCCAGCCACGCAATCAATTTATTCGCTTTATCGCCCAAGTCATAGGCGTCTCTGTGAGGCAATAGCATGCATTCGAGCTGAGTTTTCTTCCAAATCCCTCAACTCCCTCTGTTTTAGATGTAGTTGATGCCCCAGTAAATGGTTGGGATCCCACTATCATCCCAATCTAGACTCCATTGTCACAATTTTCCATTCCAGAGCCTTGCATTGGAAGCACCTCTCCTTCCTTGTCCCCCCCTATCACCGCCTGGGCATAGCCCCTTACCACTGTTTTGTAGGCCTCCCAATGAGTGCTGGGTGAGTCAACTGACCCTGTGTTTTCTAGAAAACATTGTTCCGTTCTGTCCCTCAACTTGTCCCTGAAACCTTGGTCTTTAAGATGCCATGGATCTAAGCGAGGAGGGAGAGTATGGTCTTGAGCCGGTCCTCGAAGTAGTACTTCCAATGGGAAGTGGTCACATATGCTCTGCACTCTGTAGCGCCTCACGGAAGTGCCCTGCATGCGTCCATTGTGTAAAAATGTAATCTGGGCGGGACCTGCTAGCATGTGCCACCAACAGGTGTGTGTACTGCCTGACTGTAGGATTGTTTGTGCGCCAAAGGTCTGTGAGCCCCATTGCCCCCACAAATGCCTGCAGTGGCTCCATGCCTGCGCCCCAGCGGGAAGTCGACACCCTCTCTATGTCTGAGGAATTCGTAGCATTCATGTCTCCACTCAGTATCAGGATGCCCGGGGGTATGTCAAGCAGTAATTTACTGAGCTCTGGAAAAGTGTCAGCATGAAGTTTTGGTGGTATATATGTGGAGCAGAGATTCAGGGCCCAACCCGCTCATGTCCCAGCCAGCGGCACATATCTACCCAGGGGGTCTTGCCATGTGCAGCCCCAGCAGGAAGGGGACAGTTCTTTGCCAGGATGGCCACTCCCCTGGAATCTGATGTGAACCCGGCAAGGAGAGTATAGCCAAACCTATTTAATGCAAATTGTGGTTTCCCCTCAGATGGGTCTCCTGCAGCAGGACTATGTCCGGAGCAGGTCTTTGCAGGTATCGTAGGACTGTGGTGCGCTTAATTTCGTCACAGAGGCCGTTGACATTGCACGTCAGGACCTTTAGGGCATTCACTGGTTCTAGCGCCATGCCTTCGCTGAAGTGAAGAGTGTGCCTCTTCCCTTCCCCCCTCTGTGTCAGAGTGTCTTGTGTGTTATGGTCAGTGTCGCCAAAGCTTTAACGAAAAATACATAACTCAAGCATGAAGGAAAACTATGCAAACATTTCCCCTTTTGAAACGCCACTGACCCTACTATCCTACACTGTAGGTCGCGTACAACCCAAAGCTCCAATTTGGAGAGCGCCTGTCGCCCAGTTGTAACCGTTACCATAACCTGGGGTTGGCTAGCACCACCTTAGCTGACCAGATAGCAGCCCCTTACCCCTTTGTATGTCTAATGAGCATTTTGTACCACAATTATCATCTCTACAATTACATACATTTTCATCTGTATGGCAGTCCAGCGTCTGTGCATCGACATCCCATGCGAGTGCCCAAGAGGGCAATCCCTGGTTTAGCGCTACCCTTTCCGTTGAGTAGCATCCCAATATTGTTCAGGGATCCTACCCAGTATTGGTCACTTAGGCGGGCTTGGGGAACACTCCTCCCGGGAGATCCCCTCATCCGTGACATCTCCCTGCATCCCACATAAACTGTTTCCCTGTCTGACTCTTCGCCGCCTCTGTTCCCGCATCGGCCTCTGTTGTCTCTTGGCTGCCCTTCCCCCCCTCCAGCCAGTCCCAAACCTCCTCTGGTGCCATGAAGTACCAGGACCTGCCGTCATCCAGCACGGAGTTTGGCCAGGAATAGCATCATATTTGAGGTGTTCAGCGCAGAGCGCTCTCTGGACCTCTTCAAAGGTGCGCCATTGGTGTCGAATGATTCGGATGGTGGCGTTCTCATGCAGCAGGTCTCCCCGCGTGTGGGCCGCCTGCAGCACAGCATCCCAGTCTCTGTAATTGAGAATCCTAGCCATTATTGTTCAAGGGGGCCACCTGGGATTGGTGGAGGGGAGGGGCCACCTGGGATCAGTGCTCTATGTGCCCTCTCAATGGTGAAAAAGTTGGAGATGTTTTGGCTTCAGTTTGAGTTTGAGATCTTCCAAAAACAGGTCCACACTGGGCCCTAAGCCCCCTCTGGGCCCCCCACCACTTTTACGTTGTTCTTACGAGCCCTGCCCTCCCGATACTCGAGTTTTGCAGCCATCATCTTGTGCTGGTGGGCCGGGTGCTTTACCTTTTCCTACAGCTTACGCGTCTTGGATCGGAGTTCGCCATTGTTGTCCTCCACCTTTGTGACCTTCCCGATATCTTATTCACAACCGCTCTGAGGTCAACGTCCATGGTGACCTTATCCAGTTTGGGCTCGAGGGTAGTTTTTAAGTCAGTTATGGCCACCATTATGGCCCCCAGGGAAGGCTCCGCCGATGCCCGTCTCTCCGAGGTAGTTCCACCTTCCTGTGCCACTTGTCTGAACACTGGGTATTTATCCATCTTGTTGGCTACGGTCAGGGGTGCACCCTTTGGCCTCATCTTCACCCCACCCGTGCTGCTTTGCCTGCAGGCTTCCACCCAGGGCCCCGCTAGCCTCTCCCAGTGAAGCGCTCCAACGCCGGTCACACGGGGGACCACACAAGCCCGCTCCTCCCCATCCTCAATGTGCCGGTAGAACTGTTGGGACGACTCCAGGCTCTCGCTGCTGCATCACTCATTCAGCAGGGGGGGGGGGGCACTGGCCACACTGGTGACCTAGGGTGTAGCTGCTCCCAGGGCCCCCCCACACCTGGATTGGACTGTGACATGCAGCAGTATCTGGGCCACCCCACCCAGAACACCATGGTCACCTCCCAGTCAAGCACCAGGCCGGGCCGCTCATCCACTCCCTGCTGTTTGTGGCCAGGGGTCGCCAGTCATTTGGCTCGCCTGCCACCACAGAGGATCAATGTAGGGTCCCAAGGCCTTTGTGGCTTCACTTCACCCACGGCACTCCAAGCGTTCACTCTCTGCAGTGGGCCTCCTCTCACCCCCGATATCCTGCATATGGGGGGGGGTGGAGACGCTCACTCACCCCCCACCACTCCACAGAGCGACAGTACCCCTGGGCTCAGCCTCCACTCACTTGTTGGGGGGGCCTCATCACCACCGCTCCGGCCGTGTTCCTCAGCAACCCAACAGTCCCGGGTCCAGCTTCCTCTTGCACTATCTGCACTGCAGGCCGGCTCCTTCTCTTCCAGCCCGTCCCGCACCACCATCCTATTCTGGGATGAAATGGGAGGGGGAGGCAGAGCCACCCGCCAGGTTTCTCAGGTGGCCGCTGGCGTCAGCAAGCCCCAACTGGTCTGGTGCTCGATCCTTGCTTGCGGCCCCTCTCTGAAGTCCTCAAGGCATGGCTCCTCCAGGCCCACCCTCTGCCAAGCCGTTCTCTGCAGACCGGCTCCACGCATATGGATCTTCGGTGCTTCCTAACTTTCCTGCTATGCTGCCCCCCCCGTCCCAGCTGCGCTCGGGGGGGGGGGGTGCTACCTGTTGTCGTGGACACCCCGATGTACTCAGTTAACAGGAGATGGGCAGATTTTGACCGGATATACGAGGGCATGTTAACGGCCACCGCGGAGCTCTTGAATTATGCAGCCATCTTGGCTGGTGCCAAGCCATGCCCCAAAGACTGCTCATTATATACCACAATTCAAGCACAGTACCAACCACTTGGATATCTTGCCTACACCAAACTTAATGACTCACACAGTAGGTGTTGTGGTATAGTGAAGTGGAAAGACATGTGATGAAATGTGTACAGGGTAGCAGCATAAATTAAAGGTTTGGATTCTATGAAAACCAACTTCCCACCAATAAGGATGTCAAAACTACACCTGTATCCAATCACAAACTCACTGCTATGCTGCTGCTGTTAGCTAAACGTAGGGTGGCCATGCACTGGGGGCAGAAACCCGTTCCCACATGTAGGGATTGGTTGAGCGATGTCACATTGTCAGGAGCAACTGTCTACCTATTGCAATTTGATGCCAATACGCTCCTGCCCCAAAGATATGGGAGCCCTTCCTATCCTTTCTCTGCCAGACGGAAGCCTTCTCAAGGCTGGATGAACCTGACCCGGGGGCACAGACGGATCAAGACCGCACTCAACCGACTGCCCCCAGCCTCCCAGGAGTGAAACAGCACTCGTCAGGATATGCAGTTCCAAGTCCTGACCTGACAGACCCGTGACCGCCTTGCTGGTTACACCATGTGCAAGATATCTAGCCATTAACTGCCACGGCTATATGTTATTAGGTCTTCCTTTGCCTCTGTTCCTCCCTTGTTTCTGGATGATCTACAATTTGCACTTGTACTATTCAACCATCACTAGTGTATATGTGATTGTGATTCCTGTGGTAGTATTGTTCTATCCACTAAATACCAATAAAAAGATTAATTTAAATAAAAAAAAAAAAGGGATGTGGCCATTAATGTGCTCATGTAGCAGTAGCTCATGAGTGCGCTGCCCTGTTTTGTCCCCAGGTGAAGGAGCCATGTAAGAGGGTAAACTTTATAACTGGGAAGTGTTTACGGTTGGTCAGTTAGTGGGTTGTAAAAGGCTACAACACACAGCACCTAGAAATAATTACTCTTTGCTAGGAGCCCGAATAGTGTGGTCCAGTCAGCAATGGAAGTGCCAAGTAACCAGTACACTGGAACAGCCTCAGCCAACAATAGAATATTTGCAAAATTAAACATGCCACGCCACAGAAACCTGGTACATTGCACCAGAGAATAGACTAAGTAAAGAACCATTCTAAATACAAATGCATTGTAGTGCAGCTCTGAAACAGAAGGATAACCGAAACTAAAGGAACCGGAAACCAGGCTGCCAGCCAATTTAAATTTATGAGGACACAAACCTGTGACCCCTCTCATTGATGCCCACTTCGTTCGCTCTCAGTTCAGAAAAGAATCCATTTCAAGGTTTTATGTACCACAGATGAGTTCTATACAGGTAAAGTGTTCCTTTACTTGCAAAACGTTGCCTAGTATCACCACACAACGAACTGAAGGTTCAAATTTACAGCCCGTCTTTGTTAAAGAAATTTCAGATAACTCAAACTTGAAAAAGTTGAGAAAGGTCCCGCAGAGTCCTAGATTCTAGGTTTTGGAATGGCCTTGGGCTAACTTCACGAAACAAACCTAACTACCTCAAATTCAGGAAAGAGTTAAAAAATTAGATTTGAAGAAAGGTCTTCAGAACACCAACACATAAATGGGATTACCCACTGACTTTTGGCCAGGGACCTGTAACCCGAGATTCAACAGAACATATTCAAGTGGCAGTGCCCCCGATAAAATTACAAGGAAGATTTTTCGGGGTATCCTACTCGCCTCAGGCCTCCATAGGTTGAGACTTTGATTTATTAATGAGCTTTAAAGTGGCTACAAAGACTACGTCAAGGCAATGCAAAAGTCCAAACCTAAATAAATTAATGAATACTACAAGACCAGTGGTTAATTTGTAGTAAAAAAAAATTATATACATGTGCCAAGGCTCTCGTCAGGAGGCAGCTTGCACCAGCCCATCTCTCCTGTTAGCGCCACCTAAAACAGAACCAACTAACCCATGGAACTGGGGCAAGGATGTGGCGTAATTGCCAGAGCTGCCGACTTCAGAGCTAGGGAACCAGGTTCGAGTCTGGCATCTGCTCAACATCCTGTGATTCTGGGCAATTCACTTTATATGTCCTTAACTGGTGCTCATGAAAGTACCGGTGTTGATGATTAAGCGCCGGTTCCGAGCACCGGAACCAACTGGTTCAAATTAAATAGATTATTGCAAGAATTAGGAAGGTGTTGGAGCACGCCAGGAGACTTTTTACGTCCCGGCAGTCTGTTCCGGAACAGTACGCGTCTGTGTGAACAGTGCCCAAGCCCATCGTGAGCTGGACTGATCCATTAAGAAATATACTGCCACAGCTCCAGTGGAGGTGTGTGACTGGAGTTCCAAGAAGGGAACGAACGAAATTTGATTTACGCTTTTGCTAACTCAGTTTTCAGTCATCACCATAACTGAAAGGAAGAAAGGAAACAAAACAAGTCAAAATAAGGGAGGACATATAGGTCCATATCCCCAATTTATACTGAGTGGTGTGTGAAGAGGATAAGAACCATATTGGAGGAAGAAACAGATCTCCATCTTGATTCTTATGCATCAGCCTATGGATCATATGGGGAGACACCAATTTGTTACATTAAGCCTGAAGAAGGTGGTGAATCAAAATATACCACCGAAACGCGTCGCTGCTTTATATTGGTTGAGCACCCTAGCACTTCCGGGGTCCATCAGGAAAGAAAACAATGTGACTAAGTGCTGATCTAGTATTGTTTAGCATTAAGACTTGGTGTGCCAATTTGATTTATTGGGTTTCTATGTCTCCAATAAGTGTTACAGTCTCTTAGATTGTGTTTTTTAGGAAATGTTTTAATTCCATTGGATTTTATTGTTGACATATATGTTCTAAAATGAATTCGGTTTTTAAACTTTGTATATTTTGAATCCTACCAGGATCACTTATAATAAAATACATTTTTATATTATCGTTTTGGTTTCTTATGAATGTGGAGGACTTGAATAGCGTGTGTGTTAATCGGATGTACCTGTATGCTTTAGAAAGGAGCCCAAAGGGATCTTGTCTTCGACAGAAGTGTCCAATTAAATACGGTCAAGACTACATGTGTTTGGAAGGGAGAGGTTCTTAGACTGAAAAACAGGGAGCCCAGTGCCAGTCTGGTATCATAGCTGGTGATGAGTGAATACGTTTGTGCTAATAAGAGGTTGCGAGAAGTAGTGCAAGAGACTTCAAAAGATTCTGGCGAGAATTAAGATGGGGAGAAGTAAGATGTGTGGAGCATGGGTAACAAAGTGTTAGTCAGGAGTCTAACATGTATAAAAGGAGTACTGCATTCATATATCACAGAATTTTATGGCGTGACACAGAGACCAATATTATGCAGACTTCCCTGATTACCCTCAGACAGCAGCCATAAGGAAGGAACTTTACTATGTCATTCAATAGAACATGCATAAAACTACAGAACCTGAGGCCACATTCCTTTTGTTGCTGCTCATGCACAGATAAGTACATAAGCACCTATATATGCTTGGGTTCTGTTGTGTTATGAATTTTAATTCTAGAGTGGATGGTGTACGAAAATTTAGAAATCGGCTAGGTTTTTCATGTGAATGCGGAGGTAGTTTATGGTATTATTTAGTATTGGTTTGATACCTTTTTTCAAATTGTGTTCCGACAAGCGCAAAATCGGCTCAATATTCTATGCTTAAAACATTATTGTGGAGGATTTCCATTTTTATGTGGAGCAACAACAGTTTTTGAGAGATTGAGTTTTTAATTCTGTGGAATTTAATTTGAATGGACTAACAGTTGATCGTTGGGCACTGGTCAGCTGTTGAGGACTAAGGTGGTGTACATTGTGACGACTGTACAGAATGGAGAAAGCTGGAGCACAGGAAAGTTGTCTGGTGAAGTATGATGTGAGATAGTTGTGGTAGCGATCGTGGGTAGTACATAAGAAAGGGCCCGGTGAGGACTGCCAGCTAATGAAAATGACCTTGTATGCAAGGATGGACAAGAGTCTAGGTTAAATAATTTGCTTGGAATTAAGGCAGTATTCTCTATTCATGCTTTCTTGTACTGTTCATTTCCCTTGCCGCCCTACAGTTTAAGGTATACACACTGGCTAATATTACTATACATTTTTCAATTTCCTGTTTCCGTTTTGCCAGGTTGGGTGATGGGGAGGTATTGTACTACACATAGCAATTAATATACATAGTTATTTCAGTGTTGGTTATTTCAGTCGCTATAGGATGTGGGCTGTCTGCACCCACCTTAGAGGGAATATTGTTCTAACAGCGTTTAGATTCACATGGCTGAGTGAACCACAAATGTCAAAGATGATTTGAGTCTCCTCTTAGTAAACTGTTTTTCCTGCTACTATAGCACTTCACGCGACTCTTTCTGTATTCCCATTTTAAGAAACCATTATTAGTCTTCAGGAAAATGTTGCCTTTTGCGCAGCACTAAAATAAACTGAAAATTATTTGTCTTTGTCTAAATATCCAGAAATAAATTGTCACTTTAAGTTATGTCTTGATGAATATGCACAACACTTCGAGAACCAGAGTAGTTTTTCCTCTGCAGACCCCTATCCTTTTACTGCCCTAAACACAGCATTTTATCCTGTTGAGCAGATTTTTCTTGGCTCCATAGTAAAAAAAAAAAAAACACAAACACTGACAGAATGGAAGCATTGCTTCTTTTAAACCATCTCTTTATTTGGTTTCAAACAATAAGAAAAAGTGCCGTCATACATTAAACTCTAGCCCTTGTGGCCAATGAAAGAGCACTGAAAAACAACCCCCTTAACGCCCCCACCCTTCTTCGCTAGCAGGATCAGCACACTGAACACGGGAGTAATAAGCAATCCCTGATCAACAAACTACGAAGATTAAGGCGGGTTTGCCCCCCCCCCCCACCTTTAAAGTCTCCCCCATGCCACATAGCTTCAATAATGAAATTGGTTCAAAGCTTTCAACTGGTGTGGACAGGGCGCCCATATCAATGCATGAGAATTTCGTGGTGGTAGGCCCGGTAGAGAATGCTACAGCCAGACCCCAAAACAATAGTGTTCCATAGCCCTAAAAGCCAGGCGGCATTCCAGGGCGGGCCTTCCTACCAAAAGGAAGCCATGGTCATCCTGGCTGCACCCTGCCAAGTCCAAATCAAAAGAAGTCATTTCTTTTTTTGAGAGCATTCCTTTTCTTGCATAAAGCATCTTTGGACTGGACTATTTGATCGCATTCTAGCTTAACTCCACGCTGAGCAAGCCAAATGAGCGACCTTTATCATATATTTGCATTTTTAAATGACATTCAGATCTTTATGGGGGAAACTTCCTTGAGCTTCAATATCTGATTAAACTACAGAATGTCATCTGGATTTAGTTCATTGCCGCTTGCCCACAAGACTTTGATGGCCAGGAATAGGGGTCCCCAATCACTTCATTTTAAGGTACAGCCGGCCGGATCCGGAGCACTGCCCACAGAATCCCTCACGCGGAAACACAACTGCCAAACAGATAAAGCTGGCCCTGCTTTCTTTGGTAGGGTGGTCTCCAGCTCTACATTGTGCCGCCAGGGCTGGTCTAAAGTAATTGGGGCACTGCCTGAAAGTGGTGTCTTGAACATCAATAGTGAAAGAAGGCGGGTAAATAAATGTTGTATCAAGATATATGGTGTCAGAAAGCTCATATCTGTACGTAGTTTATTTTAAGCTTTGTAGACGGAGTTTGCTCTTGTAACTTGAAAACTACAAGATTCCCATGAATCAAGTCATCCATGTCTTGCAACGGTTCAGATTGTAAACTGAGGATTTCTGGTATTTCAAGAAGCTCTCCATATAGTCACCCTTTATGCTCGTCAAGGACTGCCTGCCCGCTCACTGTTAAACTGAGGTTATGTTATTAATCATTTAGATGTAGAAGCAGATGTAATAAATTCCTTATGCACAACCCCTCCGCGCCCCCCAAGTAACTTCTTCCTACCTTTTAAGATGTCCTACTGAGGTTTGTATATCTTGCAGCATAACCCTTAGAGGGGTGTTATGCTTCTCCCCCTCACAATGATACACAATACTAAACATGATTAGATGTACAATTGCTGGTTTCGTGAAGCCGATTCCCATCAAGGCTCAATCGCCTAGCAGCATAGCTCCAGAAGGTCCCACACTTGCTTAGAATTGTCATGCAGTATCAGCTGGTAATCTTTGAAAGTGGTGGAGCCAGTGGCAATGGGCCCAATAGGACATGGCGGACGGAGCTCCATACATTTTCAGAAGTACCGAGGGAATCTTTTCCTAATCAGAGGGCCTCGACACAAGGCTGCAACTTCGCTACATTCCCCAATCACTATCACATGCACACTGCAGGCAGGGCTACGAGCTGCAACCTTTTTGCTGCATGCAGCGTGGATGCTAATTTGCCTGAGCAAGACCACCTCCTAGCACAAAGCCTCGCTCACGCAAAGTCCTCCAGACCCATCACGCTATGCTGATTGACCGAGCAGGAAGAGACTTTCTTAGGATATGTGGAAACAGTTAATCAGGACATCTTCAGCTGACCTTATTTTCCCCACTGCTACTGGGTCTCAGCACAGTGCTGAAGAGCCTCCTGCAGGTAAATAAGAGAATAGGGGAAGTGAAGAACTGTGTGCATGTTTGTGTATACCACGTGTTGTCAATGGGTACAAATGCATGTATGTGCAGTGGGAGAATTCCTGGCAACATTTTGGCCATTCTTGGCAATGGAGGTCCATCCTAGACATACAGTGAAGAATCTTTGGAATATTCCGGACATAATAGTTCACCCTCAACATAGTGCATCTATTCTTGACAATGTTTGTATAAACGTGGCCCGTCGTTCAGTACTATCAAAATGATGGTAAGAATCCCTACAAGGTCATTGCCATCTAAGGTTATTTGATGGCTAGGAGAAAGGGCATGAATGACAGAATCTGGGAATGCGTAACAGTAGTACGGTAAGTACATGGTAGAAATGAATTGGCAAGTTGGTGTTTGGAGACCAATCACATATGTACTAAAAATGCCTTTTGAGCTTTCTATATTATACACACTTTTTTTTTTAACTTCAGATTGCGCAAATTGAGCATATTTACCGATAACAAAATTGTTGGATTTCATGGTGGAATGTCTAGATTTTCATAAAATATGTTGCTCATATTTCAGACTAAAAGCATTTCGTAAACTCATTAATTTTAAGTTGATATGTGAGAAGTAATTCAATCCGAGCTCAGTAGCACTTACTGCTGGGTCTTTTATTGGAAGACGTGTGTGGCAGCATTTAATCATGTAATCTGATAAAACATTCTATGATATTATCACCTCTACTTTCTGGTGCATCATTTAGGACTGGTATATTCTGTCTGCTGTCCGATACTGTAACCTCTAGGTAATGCAGCAAGAGCATTGTTGTATGAGGCTACAGGATTTGTCTAGCTCCGCTCTATAGCTGGAGATTGTGAAATTGGTACCATGTGATTTTTCCACCCTGTCCCTTTCAGCCAGATTTTCAGAAATAAAAGGATACAATCTATACAGAAGGGGCACGTTGGAACATGAAGTGAAGAAATGCGCAGTATACATTTTGAAAAATGAGACAATCCATAATCAGATTCCTTTAAACAGTCTGAGGACACTAATCAATTTCAGAGGCAGGTGGGACCCAGCACTACATTTGAGGAAAGAGTTTGCCTGGGCCCACCATCAAATTATGGAAAGATTGCATTACTACCCTCTGAGATTTTCTTGGTGATTAGTTAATGTTACGTGGCATTGTGCTGTACATAGCACTATTTAGCTCAGTTTGTTTAAAAATTTCCCCAGGGACAGACCCATCTTGAATTTGTGAAAATTCAGTGTTGCTTGTTTTGCAACTGTAGTTCCATTCCAGGTAGGTCTCTGAACAGAGACCAAAGCAATAGATCCAGACTTCCTTCAGTTATGTTGCGATGGGGGGAGGGGGCAGAGTGCAATAAACAGGGTTCCAACAGTTTAAAAATGTTTGTCTTGTCTTTCTTAAATCTTTACATTCCCCTTCCTATCGTTTTTAAGACCCACTTCCTTCCATGTGGAGTCTCCATAGGTTATGCATGGAAATTGACTTGAAATGGACAGGGGTGGGGGGAGAATTAGGTAAACACTTCAACTTCCAGAAAGCTCGACAAATCTCAAAGGCCCATATAGCAGTGCAGTGCTCGTCACAGGCAATTCAAAGGATATGGGCGTTCAATTTCACATAGACTGTCATTTTCAATATGTGTAGATTATCTTTCTTCACATCTAGATTCCATTGGTTTTCACTTTTTCATCCTGCTCCTGTGACAGAATAAGATTTTGCAGTGTGCAGACTGGTTTTTCTTTTTGTTGTAGACAGTGTATCTGTCTCTCAGCAGTAGGTTGTGGGATGAAGCTTCGGTCTGTGAATGTGTGGCCTAAGACATGGCATATACTTCATTTATTCGGTCAGGTGTTTGCTTTTCTTGTGCAGTCTTGGGGTGGTCAATAGTTAAAATAGTTTTGTTTTCTAAAGTTTGTTAAAGTGAGGACCCAGCCCTCCCTTTCTGCTTCAGCAATGAGAATGTTCCCCAGCTTGGCCATTTGAGCTCCCAGGGCTGGATTATCCATACCGGGCATCGGGCGTTTCCCTGCGAGGCTGGAAGGGTGGGGCCTGGTTTTGCAGCGTGGGGGCCCGTTTCGATACTGGGAGCCGGTTTTGCAGCAGTGTTGCAATTTCGGCCCCCCGTAACAAAAGTAGCAAGCAAGCGTTTATAGCCTCCCAGGGCCTGGCAGTGCTTCCTCAGGAGCTGGTCCGATAAAATTGCCAGGGCTGCTTTGGGTTCCCAGTCCGGCCCTAGCTCCCAAGGGTCTGCGTCTATGAATGCCATATATGAAATCTGGGTGAATGTTTTAGATGGCATTTGTTCATCTGAATGCTGTGCTTCACATTCAGTGGGATGCCAGTTTCTGAAGGTATGCTGGGCCTCTGCCGCAGCGGGCTTGTTTATGCGGAGGGTTTTATCCTGGACTCCACTGAAAGTCAACGGAAGTCTTTCACGGCTGGTTTAGAGGGTCTCCATGAATTTGAATCAGTCTGGCCATCTGGTTTTGCAATTGCCACTGCAGACTAGATTGCAGCCACCACGCTAAGCCATGCTCTTAAGAGTTCAGTTCGATGGTTGTCTTCCAGAAATGGCAAGATTCTCTGCAGCGAGAGCGGTGTTCCGGTCCATCTTGTGATCTGAAAGGGTCTGGATTCGAATAGGTCATCCAGACGGACCTTTTGTCCTGGATCACTGGTGGATCAGAATATTGCCGACCTTTTCAAGTGGCAGGTGCCTTTCTCATATTTCTATATCAATATACCTCTTCTCTGGAGATTGGCCTGTTGCTATACATGGGTCATGCAGCTGAGAAGCAGTTGGGTTTAGTAGCTGTCCAGTCAATAATAAAGATCTTCAGAGGAGAAGTTATGCACAATCCTGGACAGATGTTTCCCTGAATTTAGGACTCGGATGATAATGTTGAATGAACGCTGTTCTTAACAGATTGGTTTAATACAGATGCGTGGAGTGTACATTTGCAAGGAAGGAGAAAATCTCTAGCTGTACGACCTGTATTCTCAGCTGCTGGTGACCCAATTATTACCAGGGGGCCCTATGGTTCCGAGTACTCCTCAGGCAACACTCCTTCAATGTGAGCCTCTGAAGGAATAGGTTAGGCTTTCATAGTAAATTAGGTCAGATACCATTCAAACCAATACAATACATCCAACGCCCTGGTGTGCTTTTTAGTTCCTAGTGAAATAGTATGCAGATATCTACACTGCATATCTAGTGTAAGTAAGTAAGCAAAAAAAACGTTGTTACTCTTCAGTAACATAAAAGTACTTCAATACATAAATTCACAAAAGAATAAACCACCATAGTAAAGAAACATGTAGAATAAAAACCATAAAACATTCAAAACAGCATTTCATTTAGACGGGATCCAGCGTCACAATTTCCTAATTGTTTTTAATTTGCCTTGTATAAGAGGCCATAGCACAGCAGACCAACCGATTATTCAATTGTTGCAGGAATAACGGAGCGGTCTTACATTAAACATTTTAAAAAGGGGTAGGACAAATTTTCTGCATATCTAGTGTATTTTGCATGTCTTGAGGGTGGCTGTGTAAGAGTCAGAAGTAGGACCAATTAGTGCTTGGTCATTCCCTTTATATAAAAAATTTCCATTTGTTTGCAGTAACCCTAAAGCTAAGATCACAAAGCAATCAGTCAGACCAGTCTAGGCCTTTGGAAGACGGGAGGAGAGGGATCTAATTTGTAAGGCAGTTTTGCACTCCACTAGAAACAAATTTAACTATAATGAATGTAATCTCCCTGGCCTGAAGGACTAGAGTAGTGTGAAGGCATTTGGATGGCACATTCTTTTTATCAGATCAGAAGGTGAGCATGCAGTTCAGGGATAAACTATGTACCCTCCTACTCCTGGCTACACTTACCATAGAATGGGGATCTTTAGAGCCATGCATTGATGACATGTTTCAAAGGAAAGCATCTCAGTTGAATCTTCGAAGTCCGTATTAGAATAGGGATTACATTTACTCAAATATTTCTCTACACCAACAAGAAACTTTACTTCTGTTCAAAGAGGACAACTCTGATCAGTCCTCCAAAGCTGGTATGCATGGGAAGCACGACGTTTCAACCTGATTAATGAACCTTTATCTTCTGGGTAGTGGCAAAGCTAATAAGCCAAACCTACACTAAAGGTCCAAGAACAAGTAAATTGTCTGAAGAATTTGTTAAGTAGAACTTTGTCGACAAAAATACACCCTTAACAAGGTTGCAAGTGTGAGCAAGAAGACCCTTTAAAATGCTCACCTGGAGTTCCCTTTAACCAAGGCCTCCTGTTTGAAGAATATTAACACCATCCAAACAGTTTTAAAAGACAAAAAAAAAACTTTATTACTTAACTAAAACTTGGTGAAGGTTCAACAGAAAACAGCAAGATAAACGTGTAAAACTTTGACAAAATGCAACATTGTGTTTAAATAAGAAGGTGGTCTAACGTCAAGACAGGCAGGGTAAGGATTTCACTTTGTACAAGAGAAAGTAACACTGAGATTGCCCTACAAAGCACGCAGTAGTGTCCAGAGGTTTCTTTACTATACAAACCATGAGTATGGCCAACATAGAAAGCAAATTTGGTATTTACCCAATTTAAACCTTTCCTTCACTGCATCAGATTCACAGCCTTCCATGGTCCTTTTGAACCCAAATATCCATGTCTAAAACAGTCAGTACATTGGTCTTTGTAACAGGGCAGTATTAACAAGCCCGTTCCCCCATGAATTCTGAAATTAAGATTTAATGATGAATTTTGTACAAGAATGAAATGTTTTAATTGAATGGATCAAAAAAAAAATAGTTTTACTTTTCTACCTTCATTTTCCACCCTGCTGACTTCTGGGGTACAGGTGAAGTGCTGCTGAAGTTAACCAACTTTGGTATTATTTATCTAACCATAAAGGTCTGAGAAAAAAAAATACTTTTGACAAAAAAGGGAAGCATGGGCAGCAAAGAAGATCACAATGTCAAATCCTATTGGTTACAGTGGGCTGCAAGTAAATCAAATATACATAAATCAAGGGAAACCCCCCCTGGCAAAAAGGGTGGCGCGTGAAGAGTTGGTGGACGGAGGGCCAGTTCAGAGGAAGGCAGAGCGAGCAAAGCTGGATATTTATACTAGTGCTGCTTCTGAGTTAGTTTAAATGTCAAATAGCTCATTCATATATGTAATGTGTACTAGACGAACCTCCTCCACACTGCAATGACAAATCCGATATATGCTGAATATTAAAGTGACAGCTTCTGAGATTTCAATGTCCAAAACTCATGTAAACTCCTAAAAAGCAAGTTAAAATCAAGTGTACTAAATACATTTAAATATTTACAGAGGGTTCCCTTAATGGCCTACCCTGTGAAATGTTAACGTAGGAATTTAAAATACACTAGAGTGTATAACAAAAATTGAAAATGTACTGAAACAAGTGCAAATGGATGAGGATGCACGCCTTAGCACAAACATGCCTAGGTGCCAACCTCAGTGGACCTAAAACTAAATGGATGCCAAAAAGTGGGTCATCTTTGGTTCACCAGGCGCTTCCATTCCACTATTTTGGTTCTTTCCATATAGCCCACCCATCAGTTCCATTGTGCCCTCATCCCTCACGCCCACCCGCTTCAGGGGTAGCGAGAGAATGCAACCCTTGCAGGATATATCTTCAACAGACCATGGTGGTTGTATACCAAAATGGCGGCCTTCTATCATCAAAACTGCCAGTACCACCAATCATGCTTGGTCTCAGCAAGAGTTTTAGGAGAAATGCTGAAGAGTTACTGAAGCCCTTTGTTATTGATGCTCAGTTACAATGTATGTAAAGCACCTAGAAAAACAACTATTGTGGGTTACATAAGCTCAAGGGAAAATAAATCTGCTTTGGAGCAAATAAATTGGATACCAATGATCAAAAATAAGAGGGGTGGCTTTTCAACCTTTTCTTGCTCCCAGATTGTGCTCAAGTATTCTCTGGTTTAATTATTAGGCTCCCACTCAGGATTTTGAACTTTCTACACTCTTAAAATTGCAAAAAAAGAAAGTCAAATCCAGGTGTTGCTCCTCCCTTTGCACCCCTTGCTGCTCATGCATGCTCTTTGTCCTCGCTCACAGCTTCCATTTCTTTATGATCTTCAATGCCGTTTTTCTTCAGGGAGTTCTGTTTGTGAAGACCCTTCAGGTTCTGGAGAAGTTCTTCGATGAAGGCCTAAATGGACAGAAGTGGTACAAGCATTTAGAGACATAGCGGTAGTTCATCCAAATAGTGGCGTTTAACAGAATCGATCCTAAATCGGATTGCTGGACATTGTACATTTGTAGCCCTTTTCTGCATAAAATAGATCTAATTTTCTTCAACATAAAACAGAAGTAAAACTTGACAGGGTTATGACAATCAAACAAGGGCAAAAATGTCTTTGGGATATAGGAATCCAAAGACTCTGTCCACAGATACATATTTGATGCCAGTTAAGGTACAAGAAAGGACTTCTGCATTGTGTATCTTAAATATTAGATTTTATTAGTTGAAATAAGTGAGGACACTTGTATAGGCCGAGTACCAATGCAGCACTAACAATTAAATCAATGCAACACCTCAAAATAGAATGAGTGGTTCAAAATTTAGAGGACGATTGTGAAACCTTTACAAAACGACTGCACTCCAACTCTGAGAAAATACATGCTTTACTCTCAAGATAGCAGAGCAGTTAAAGCTTACTCAAGGAGGAGACATGAGCCTAGAAACAAACTAAAATAGGTAGGAATTCAGACAGTTCTTTACTTTAAAGAAAGCTTTTTATTGCAGGTTTGCAAGATATTCTAACTCGCAATACAGACACTAAGAAAGAGGTCTTACCATATTGTGGGTCCAAGTTACAACCCCCCACTAAGGTTTATACCACCCTTATGCTGGAATTCTAAGATTCTAGCAGTTAACATTTTGCCCTCTATGGTCAATGTTCTCTTAATGAACTGGGGATGTTGATCTTTGGAACAACTTTGGTTCAGCGTTGGACTGGATTTTTGGGCAGTCTGACGTTGCCATATAGGCCAGCTTGAAAGGGCCAGTTTGAAAATTTAACCTTGACTGACACTTTCATATAAAGGGCCAGTGTGTGTCATTTTGCAGTTGGTAGAGGTACCCACAATGGCTACTGGCCTAGACAGAGGGATCTAGGCAAGTGCTTGAACCAGCAAGTGCTCCGTAACCATAGCAACTAGGATGTTTCCATTGGTTCTGGAGTCCGAGCATCATTCTCTCAGCTGATAGGATGGGACCAAGGCAAGTGGTAAAAACCAGATCGATCCAGGTAGCATCAGGGGAATCACAGAAGGGAAGTACAATCACCTAAAGAGCACAGGGAGTGTCCGGGATGATGCAGACTCATCCTTGTTGCTTGATGAGACTGGGTTGCCCCTCAGCCCACGTTATTGGGAGTCTCTTGGGCATCTGGACTGGGATACCTCATGGCTCCAGTGCAGGGATACCGATCCTCCGCTGGAGTTCAATCAGTACGCTGCAACTTGAGGGTCAGTATGTTCCTACAGACCAGGGAGAGCATTCTTCTGACTCTAGGTTCAAATTAGTGGGCCCTCTTCCAACACTCCCTTCTGGGAAGAGATTAACCTGGCTCGGGTGGATTTGTAACTGCCATTTCACAGGGGGACACGGTTCACAGGCAGTAATGAAGAGGTGGATTTGGCACTGGGACTCTGTCCACTGTAAAGGGGAATGGGCTGGCTATCTCTCTGCCTCCAGCCACACTTAGGTTTGGTTAAGGGGACAGCAGATGTGGCAGGTGGCATGTCGTAAGAAAGGGGGTTATTATTTGGGGTAGTCTGTCACCCACTTTAAGAAATAATAGCACTAACTTGTTAAGGTGAACCCTGAAGTCACTAAATTAACCTGAGCTCAACCCCCTGGGCTATGGCTCAGCGCAGACAGGCTAAACTTAGGGCAATGTGTGAAATATTTATGCAGTACCGAACAGTAATAAAGTCAAAACGCCAAACATTAAAAATCTCAAACTGAATTACAAATAGAATAAAATGTATTATACAAAATGACACCAAGGCAACAAAAATCAACAAGGGAAACCAGAGCTATGATTTTTTTTAAGTTTTAGTAAAGATAGCACCATAAAGCATTAAGTGCCTATGATAGTCTGAGGACGCAACAGACCGGGACGTAGGGACAAGTTTAGGCCAAGCTCGATGGAGCACGCATTGAATACACCAAGCTGGTGCATCCCGGTCAGATTTTACCTTCTGGCTTTGTCTTTTATGGAGGGTAAAATTCTCCAACAGGGCGGGCCTGAAGCTGTATCAGAGACAGGCGCATTGAAATCTAACACCTTTACTGATCTCCCTCACACCTCTGAAGGTCTTGGAAGTCAAATGCCAAGGGTCCCAACATTTCAGGTTTCTGGAGCAGCTCCTCTATGTCACTTCTAAGGCTCCCAGGCCCAGGGTCTCAAGGACCGCATGTAGGGGCCAGGACTCATTGCAACAGATGCCCCCAACAATGTCTATTCCAGGTCCAGTGGTACTGGTCAATTGATCACTTCAGGACAAAGAACTCTTGCAGTTTATGTGTGTACCGGATGCCACACCGGAGGCCAGCCAATTGACCTTTGGAATCCACTTCTTTGACCTGGGTCTAGTCCTTCAGGGCTCCTTTCACGTCACATATAGCAGGTCCAGTTCTCTTCCTATCTTTTGCAGGTTCAAAAAGTGTTTTGAGGAGGGTGCCTTTGGATGGCAAATTTATGGTCGGCAGTGGGTGGGGGTGACTTCTGGCTCCTCCCTAACACCTGGATTAAAAGTTCCCAGGGGCAACCCTTCCCACTTTCTCAGCAGTTCCTGTTTACCCGACTTCAAACAATCCCACAGTACCCTCCCTCCCAAAATCCAAGATGGAAAAACCCCTACTAGAGCCGGTGTGGCCAGGGAAATTAGCAATCCCCTCTGGTTACTCAAAACTGGTTTGGAAGCTCCGCTTCCACTGGGTTTGGTGCTAGTCTGACTTTAGGGGAGCAAAGTGTTGCCTTCTCCAGGTTTCACCTTCTATTTACTTGTGAAAGGGCAAAACCCTTTACAAGTTAGCAAAGTTTCTGAGTCCACCCTAGCAGTCTTCCTGTCAGGGAAAGGAAAACACCTCCCAACACCCAGGCCATTGTTCCTGCTCTTGGAGGAGTTTTCACACCTCATTAAGGCCAAGTACTGGCTTTACCAGCAGATCTGACTTTCCCACTGAGTAGGACTTTTAATAAATATGAAAAATATTCTTTGAATGAACATTTTAGCAGTTTCCTGACAAATGTTACATACTAAAGTTTGTAATCTGTACTTTGACATTTTCTAGGATACAGCTACAGCCCTACCAGCCAGTGAAAATAGCCTTTGAGGTCTAGTCACTGGAGGAACATTCCAACTTTAATTTTGCCCATGTTTGACTTTTAAATATCAGGCACCATACCCTACGGATAACAAGGTTACGGAGGGGTGACTTAATATTTATAAGGAGTGTTATGTTGATGGGATAGACAGCAGGTTTGTAGGCTGCTGCAGCCAGGCCACACAAGGTAGGCCTGAAGCCATGTTTTACAGGCCAACCCTGTGGATGGCACCATAGGTGCTGCAGTCGACTGATGGCACTTAACTTCCAGACCCTGGGTATATTTCCTACACCATGCACTAGGACTTCTAGGCAAGTTAAATATGTCAATCAGGGGTAAGGCAATATAACAATTTTAAAGGGGTATCACAGGAACTTTGTTTAACTGTGTGCTTTACCTCTGCTAAACAGAAGTAAACAGCACAAATTGGGTTCAGTAAAAGGTGAAAATCAGAGGTGACCATGCAGTGATGGCAGACTGGCTACACATGTCAAAAATGGTGTGAGGTCCATGGGCAAAAGCAGTTGGGGTTGATAATGGGGTTGCTTCTGTTCCAGTTTAGAGGGGACACTAGAGTATAGTCTAGATTGTCCCTTGTGGAGCAGGGCCATGACTCATTTCTGAATAGTGGTCCTCAATTTAAATAGCACAAAGAAATCTGGGAAAAAACATGGAATGGAATGCAACCAATGGCTGAGATCAATTCAGGTATTCCATGTACTGCTTTGTGCGGTTTTAATGAGTTTCTCTAGGGAGAGTCCTGAGCTCCCTGTGCCATTCGATTTAAGCTGTACCTCACTGATGAGGGCAACAAGGCCAAAACTGGTCATGGGTTGTTTGTGTTTGGAGAGGATCTAAAATGGTAGTCTGTCAGGAGTTTTCACATTTTCAATTTTGTTTCTTTATTTGTATACACTTTATTCATTTTAATGTATTCATTTTTATATTTAATTTTGTAAAAGTCAGGGACACCTGAAGAGGCTTCGTGGACCCCAGGTCGTGAACCACTGCCTTGAAGTATCATACTTCCCAATCAAGGGGGGGGGGGGGGGGCATTGCTTTTGGACCATGTAACCACCTGATGAACTGTAGAACTCTTAAGAGATCAGTGACAACATTATGCAGTGTCCATTTTCCAACAGGAGCTATCCGCTACAATGGTGAGGAATGGTATTAAATAGCCCCTTCATGTTGGCAGAGTGGCTTGAGGTTAGGGGTTCAATTGTTAGAAGTCAGAGAGCCTCCTCAACTCCAGAGCAGATTGATTAGCACTAGCCTTTCAATGTGAGGACGTCTGGGTATCGGATCACAGTATCTGGGTTGACCTTAAGGAGGGAGGAAAGTAGGGGCCTACAGAAGACGCCAATCTCTCTGGAATGGAATGCAATACTAGAACTATTCATAAGCTCAGAACCCCCACCAACATGATACGCTGTAGGGTATTATTATTAGATCATACCAAAGTTGGATGTACAGGGACAGAGCCACCCAAGACATACCACTGTAGGAACATGCACAACTGTATGCCATGCAGTCAGGAATACATATACAAATATAATAGAACTGTGCACCTTACTGTCCTGCGAGAGGATATGAGTGAGTCAGGGGGGGAGGGCAGGGAGGGAGTAGAGACGGAATGACTAGGGAGGAGGGGTGGGAATGTTATTTCGACATGCAGACTGTAAATATACCCACTCTGTAAGTACCGTTATTGTGATACCTATACCTGTAACCACAGTCTAAATTGCTGTTACACCTACTGCAGTATATACAAGATATCGAGGAGGTTGGTTATTCCAGCCTGGATCCATTTTTTTTTTGCAAACAAATTTTTGAGTTTTCTGGCAATTGTCACATTTATCAATACTACTTTAGAGGCATTTGCTTAATTCTTTACAGTACTGCAAAGTTATACCCCACAGTGGTAAAGCAATTATCAATGACATCCAATAGCGTGACTTCAATGACTCACTCCCAGACCATCCGCGGCTGTCTTCACGTCTCAATATGTACTCGTTACTTAGCTATAACTTCACATTGCTTATGTATCTATTCAAACTATCCTCACCTGTTCCCTCCACCCGCCCCTCCCACCTAGGCGTGTCACATTAGCCCCTTCAGTGTGCAGCCAGTGCAATGACAGAACACCACTTTTGTCTGTGATCTCAGGTATCATCTCAGTGAGTATCTGTATCAGCAGAGGGGACACATATGCATGCACCGCTTTCGTTAATTTAAAACCAGGGGAATCAGTCATTCATGTCGTGGACCTCTCCCACTTGATCCAGCTCTTCCATATGTTCAGGGTTCTTTAATACATCTAGCAGTGCTGCCCATGCTCTAGCTGTCTCCAGCGACTTCTCATTTCCTGTTCGTCTAGCTATTTGCAGTCGAACAGAGCTGTCACTCAGCCCATTTTATAAACTCTTTTTTCCATCTAGTTGTGCTAGGGCCATCTCTCGCCTTCCAATGGCAGGTGATGTCCCTTTTGGCCAAGGTCAACCAAAGGTCCTGGAATTTACTTGTTACCTTATTCTTAGTAGTGTGGGGGAACCAGTGCAGAAGACAATGATCAGGAGTATTCGCGATCTCTTTTTCTACCACTCCCGCTATGGTCGTTGTTATCTCTTCCCAGAAGGTCCTTATACATGGGCAGCCCCAAAACATGTGCAAAAAGTCTGCCCCTATTGTGTGGTAGCGCGGACATGCTGCTGTTTGCGTATTAAAGTACTTCTTAATCCTCTCCGGAGTAAGGTAGGCCCTGTGCAGTATGTAGAAATTCACTAACTGGAACCATGCATTCCTGGTGCAGTTCCATGCCCTTTCCATCAGTACTCCCCAGTCCTTGTCCCCTATGGGTTTGCCCAAGTCTGCCTCCCATTCGCTATGTACCTTAGCCAGAGGGAGGAGTGCTGCATAAGTGAGACGCCAATATAAACATGTGACCGCTTTAAATGTACCCACCGCTGAGACCATATATTGGCATCCCGTCGAGGTTTCTGGTTCTGTGAATCCCTCCCTCCAATGCTTTCTTATGGCTGCTGTAAAAACTGTGTGTAATAGAGAATCCCCACCCAGTATATCATAGCGATCTCGGAGGTCATTGAATGGGGTCATACTACCCTCTTCATACAGGTCTCCCATTGCAGATATTCCCAGGTCTCCCCAGGCCCCTAATCTACGCCAGTCTCCACCGTGGGGGAGTGCCTAACATACTATCAACAGGATTTCTGGTGCGTAAGGGTACCCGATCTTGGAGCGTCTCAGGCTCCTGTTCCAGCATTTACATGCTGTCCTCCGGTCCGTAGGAATGTCTCGGTCCCGGCAAGGAAGTCTCAATATTATTCTTGATAACCGTCGCAAGCTTAGGGCCTTCTCCCTTTGTTCTGCTGGTCCTCCAAGTTTATCCGCCACCCTCTGTGTGAGCCTTTGCAACTGTGCCGCTATATAGGAGTTCTTGAAGTCAGGGACCGCTAGTCCTCCCTCTGCTCTCGGTCTCATGAGAGTAGTGAGTGCTACCCTCCGTCGCCCAGTCCCCCAAATGAACGCCGTCATCAGTGACTTGAGTTGTGTATAAACATTCGCGGCGGAATCCAAACCGGTAACACTCCATAGTAATAAAATAGTCTTGGAAGTGTCACCATCTTTAGGAGGGCCACTCTACCCGCCACCGATAATGGCAGGGTTCCCCAGAAGTCGAAACTACTCTTAACCCCTCTCAGGGCTCTCCCTATGTTCCCCTCCAATAAGTCTTCGTGGGATTGATATATTTGGGTGCCTAGGTACGTCAAGCAGCGAGATTCCCACCGTACTCCTGTGTCTTGCGGGCCACCTCCCCCCGCCCGAACAGGAAAAATAGATGATTTGGCCCAGTTTACTTTTAGGCCCGCCACTCGTCCCAGTTCATGTAGGAGTTCTTTTGCCCCCCTGAGTGCCCTACCTGCATCTGCTAGGAACAGCAAATCGTCTGACCAGATCCACCACATTGCACTATATGCAGTCGCCTCTAAACCCTGGAAGTAGCGGCCTGTACGCGCCTTGGCCGCTAGCGGCTCCAATGCCAGGGTAAACAGCAGGGGCGATAATTGGCACCCCTGCCGCGTACCTCGCTCCACCTTGCAGCTGCTGGAAATCTGTCTACCCGTCCTGACCCGAGCAGTAGAGTCTACATACAACAGTGCCGTCCACTTAATGAATGCAGGCCCCAAGCCAAATTTCTTCATAACCTCGAATAAGTAGGCCCACTCAAGGCTATCAAAGGCCTTTTCAATATCCACCGCAAAGATGGTCTCATCATCTTCACCACTGGATCTTGCCTCTAAGACCCGTAAAAGCCGCCTGACGTTCAGAGCGGTATTCCTGGTGGGGATGAAGCCCGCTTGGTCACTATGTATTAATGTTGACATGTGGGGGAGGAGACGAGCTGCTAGTATCCGACTTAGAACTTTATAGTCTATGTTAAGCATAGACATATGGCCTGTAGGCCGCTGTATCCCATGCTGATTTCCCCAGATTCAACAGTGGTAGGATTACCTCCTCTTGTCGTGCTGGGAAGATGTCCCTCCTGCCTCGCCTGACTGTATAGTTCTATCAGTTGGGGAGCGAGTTGGTCAGCATAGGTCGAATAGAACTCCACCGGGAGTCCATCCGTACCCAGTGTTTTATTTCTGGCCATGTTCTTTATGGCCCCCCTTATCTCGTTCAACTCTGTCTCTCCCCAAAGTCCTTGCTACTTCCTCCGACACCACCGGAAGCTCGACATCATTCAGAAAGCCAGCCAAGGCTTCAGGGGTTGGGGTCTGTTTGCTCTTATAGAGCTCTGTATAGAATTCGAGAAACCTATTATTAATATCCTGCTGACGATACACCCTTTCATCCCCTTGGCCTTTTAGTTCCAGTATCACCGAGCCCCGCCTAGCCGGGTTGGCCAACCAAGCCAGCAGAGCTCCAGATTTGTCCCTTTCAGCATGAGCTCTGGTAATATAATTTTTGTAGTCAAAGCAGATTAGCCATTCAACATGCTCAGCCACCACTTCCCTAGCGAACAGCTCCTCCTGTTTATCTCTCCTTCCTGGCCTTTCTCTCTCCAGAACCCGGAGTTTCTGTTCTGCAGTCATCGTGTCTCATCGTGAACCACTGACTCCGAAATACATCTACATCTACCTCTAATGACCAACTTAAATGCATCCCATTCTATCAATTAGACGCCGTATTTGTGTTTTCTGCAAAATATTGCTTGATTGCCGCACCCACTGTCGTCCGGAAGACCTGGTCTTCGAAGGCTTCTGGCTTCAGTCGCCAAGTCGGGATAGCGGGCCTCTCACGGGACCAAATTATTCCCAATAATACCGGGTTATGATCAGATATTGTTCTAGCCAGATATTCGCTGGTTTGCACAGATCCATGGATATCCGGGGAGCACAATATAGAATCTAATATGGAATTCGTGCAGCGCAGAAAAGGAATAGTCCCGATCTCTAGGGTGCTGTACCCTCCAGGAGTCCATCAAACCCAGCGACGCAATTAAAGTCCCCTCCCAATAATATCGGGCCCGTCAGTACAGGGGCCAATGTTCTAGAGAGCTGGGTTAAGAATGCAGCCTGCTCCGCGTTATGACCGTAAAGGCTACCCAGGGTAATGTCTCTACCATCCAATTTACCTGATAGTATAAGGTATCGTCCCTCCGGGTCGATCATTTGTGTGGTACACTGGAAGGGCACCCCTGCCCTCACCCAAATCAGGACCCCTCGTGCGAAAGCCGAATAATTGGTGTAAAACACCTGCCCTCTCCATCTACGCTGAAGTGCAGCTCCCTCGTGCTATAATGTGCGTTTCTTGAAGTAATGCAATCTGTACTCCCCTCCTGATGAGATAAGCATGTATCCTATGCCTCCTTGATGGTGTATGCATCCCCCGTACATTCCAAGAGATACATTTAAGGTCTATGGGGGGGAACCATTGGAGCAGTCGCAATACCTCATGAATGTGACCCTGGGCTGTAACACGCCCGGTCCCTAAACACAATTCCCTAGATAAAACAATAAGAAAACCCAAACACCCCCTCCCCAGGACAGGTACAAACAAACAAGATCCCATCCAAACCTGGAGTATACTCCAACAATTATATGTTCTTATAGATGTGGTGTTGTGTAGCGAGCTCTGCGGACCCCAGCCCTCCACCAAACCATACCCACAGCTATTGGGCTAGGAGATGGTCATCCCCGGGTTGTAATATAGCAGTTGAAGGAGCAGGTTCGTTGACAGGTCGACTCCTCGCCCCCCCCCCCCCACCCACCAAGACTACCAGCAGCACTTCGTCCATTTCATTTGACTACTTCAATTGTCATGCTCAGGCAATGTCACCTGCCGTTTAGGGTGGGACCTTAGGCAAGTCCTCATCAGAGTCCTCCCCAGAGCTGGCAACCACTGATCCGTCTGCATCTTGGCCCATTTTGCCTGAGCCGGGACTAGAGTCTCCCCTGGTAAGTTCCGCCGCTGTTTGCAGTGCTTTACGCCTCTCAGATCTGGCCTCCCTGGAGGATGGGGCACAGGCCGTGGACTGACTTTTCTCTGCGAGTCGTTGGAAATGACCTGGTGAGGTAGCACCTCCATTCTGATCTCGTCAAGTCTCCAACCACTCCCAGGGTTCCTGTGGCGTAAGAAAGAACTGTTTCCCGCCTGGTCTGCCACTCTCAATCGGGCCGGAAACAAGGCGTAAGGAATTTGAAGTTGCCTCAATTTCTTTTTAACAGCTAGAAATGAGGCCCTCTGCCGCTGTACTTCTCTTGTAAAGTCTGGAAAGATCATAATTACTGTTGCCCATTTGTAGGTCTTGCTTTTGATGAGCCTTCTTTGAAATGAAGTAGTCTTGCCACTATGGGTCGGGGAGGGGCTCCAGGACGGGGCACAGAAGTGAGACAGGCCCTCGGGGGCTACCTCGGCCTTGATCCAGTCTTCAAGAAATCACACCATGCCTGTTGCCTCCGTTTTTTCTGGTATTCCTATTATCCTGACATCGTTTCTGGGCGATCTCCCTTCACTATCCTCTGCACAGGCTTCAAGCACCTTAACTCGGGCCTTGACCGTGCCAAGTGTTTTTTGTAGCGCCACTACCTCCTTGGGGAGATCAGTGAGAACTTTTTTGGAGGCCATTACTTGCTCTTTAAGCTTGCGGTGATCATTTTTTGAGAGACTCAAATCCATCCCAATTGCGTCTATTTTCGCCTCTAGCGCTTCTCTGGACACATTAATGGCCTGCATGATGTCAACTAGAGTTGGGGGCCATAGTACCGGCCTCTTTCCCAGACTCCACACATTCTTCCTCCTCATCCGACTGGTTTCCTGTGCCCCCAGTGCGGAGGACGCTGTACCCCTTCTTCCTTGATGGTTTCCCCATCTGTCCTATTATGTTACCACCTACAATCGTTATAAGGGTTGTTCCTCACTAGTAATTGGCAATATCAGGGCGCGTTCCTTTTGTCTCTGTGGAGTTAACAGCCAGGTCAGGGCTCAAGCGCTGGATTTATCAGCTGCACAGGCCTATCACAGTTTCTGTAAAGTTTCGCTCATAGCAAAGGCCTAAGGTGCAACGCATGCCAGGTCGCAGGCCAATCAGGGGGCTCAGTTCTTCACCGGACTCCTCTCGCTAATCTACTAGTAAGCAGAGTACCAGGGGTCCGATCTTTTGCGGCGGGCCGACCCCCCTCCACGCGTTTCAGGGCTTTAACACATAGGGGCCACAACCAGCACTACAGGTGGATTCCTCTCACCAAGTCTACGCAAGTTGCTTCCTGGTGAGGGGTCAAGAGACGCTGCGCAATCTGGAAGGTGAGTGCTTTCGTTTCGTATCCTAGCCCCCTCAGATCAGCACCTATCTTCCCCGCACGGCCCTCGACTAACAGCGCCGGATCGTAGGCCCAATTTCTAGGCCCGGTCTGTCTCTGGCCTAAGGCGCTCCCCAGCGCTACTTGGTATGGCCCAGTCTGCCGGTCGCATTCCCCAACTCTCTCGTTGCGGCTGGGCCGTCTCGCACGCCCGCTCCCCCACAAGTCCTCACAATGGCGAATCTCTTCTACCGCCCATAGGTGGCTCCTTACCGGGCTCCAAATGGACGAAACAATGGTATATGCACTGCGGCACGCACCCAGGAGTCTGCGATCTCACCTGGGTGCAGTCTCCAACACAGGCCGCTCCGCGGCCGCAAATGCAGTCTCCGTCTTTGTCTCGAAGGGTCTGCCAGGCCTTCCGCCCACACCTTCGGAAGCACAGCGTCTCCGCTCCTGACCCACTGCTCGGAGTGTCGCGGGAACTACCCTCGGGCCCCGGTAGCTCAGGTCCCAGTCAATTTGCCGTAGGCTAGCTGCTCCTACCCGCGTCAGCTGCCATCTTGTGTCGCTCCGGGCCGCTCTCTATCAGTGAGTCTCCAGCCGGTTTTCCTCTGCCATACAGCTCTCCCGGCCGCACCAATGGGAGCAACACTCTCCCGGGACAGTCTGCCGTTCAGCAGGTACAGAATATATGCCCGGGGCTCAGGATAATCGTTTATCGGGGGTATGCCAGCCGGAGCTCCAGAATCCGCCTCCTCTCCCATCGGCTCCTAGCTACGCCCCCCATTCCAGCCTGAATCAATGGTATGTACCCTAAAACTGCATTTTTTTTTTTGACATGACGGGATGTTATGCAAGAAAATCAATAAAGTATGTTTAAAAAAAAATCTGGGCGGACCTTTTTCACAACATTAAAACCCCTGCAGTACACCAGTCCAACAGTTTCCCAACGAGGTGTAAAAAAAAAAAAAAATTACACTTAACAGGAAACAGTAATATGGGCCTTTATTGCCATGAAGGGCTTATGGTGACATTTACAAACCATGAGACCATAGGATGAGTGGTTTATAAAAGTCACTTTATCCTGAGGTGGCATTATAAGTTAATATTACACATTTTTGGAATGTATTTATTATTTTTTATTAATTGGCTTTAGTGCGCTTTAGTAAGATTTAGAGCATTTGAGAGGCACACTTTTAGTATTCATTGTTTACCGGAGACTGCAGAAATATCTGTAAATGTTTTGAAAAATGTGCGCTTTTGTGGAGTATGTGCTAATATTTAAAATGTGTTTTATGCAAAAATATGCATTATAAATCACATTTTAAATGAAAAGCACATTGTAAGGAAATTAACACCATGCATTCTAAAATGTGATTTTTTTTACAGTACATTTAACAAAATACAGGGCAATCTTGCAGACCGGGATCTGCGTTTACATGGTTTATTTTCACACACTGAGGAGTCATTGATAGATGCTTACATCAAGAATGGGTCTGCAAGGGTGAGCTTGCCAGGTGCGCGGGTTAATGGTCTAAGAGCAGGACTATCATTGTGAAAGCGCAATGCTGTGTAACTTTCTTTAGGGAACTTAAATACCCTGAATTTAGCACTGTTAATTAAGGGACATAATTCACAGTTAGACATTTTCTGCGAAATATGATCTTTGAAGCCAATGGCAAACAGTATATAAGACGACTTGCCTGTGAGAGATATATTATATATATATATATAAAAAATTAAGAAATAAACACGCATAGATACTACTGTTGTAAATTTGGCAACTATTTGCCAGACGTTACGTAATCAAAAAAAGCTTTCAGAATTCGTAAAATGTGACTGTGTTCAGATGTTGGTTCACCCAAGTACAGCTGTTGATTTAGACAAACTGTTCCAACAATAGAGCGCTTACCCTCCAAACATCTGTGATCACTGTTTTTTGTTCATCTCTAACATGCAGAAAATGGACCACACATGCCACTGCAATGCTATTACACAGTGCCTTCTGATGTATGTGGTCACCACTGAAACAACTAGAAGCCAGGGACACCCCCCCCCCCCCAGCCTTTGCTACGCTTTTTACCTTAACAATAATACCCAAAACATACACAAACCTGTGCACACAATATGAACTCCGCACATGTACTTTCCTCTGAAACTTCTTGTTTAAACAGGAGAGTGACTACACAGCGGTATAAGACCCAGGTTGTATTCACAAATCATGTTCTCAGCAGAAGTGGTGGAACAGAAGGAGTAACTGGACTGATCTTGGCCTCTGGCAGATACAGTGCAGCAATGGAGCTTGGTATGGAGATAATAGTGGAGACCAGGCACGGTCTTTGGGTCAAAGGGTGACAAAGAATGTGCAGACTGGAAAGGTCATTTGGGCATTCTACCCTGGAATATATACGTAGAGACAGTGTCCTAAGCGCTCAGTGATCTAAGTGTGCAGTTTCATAGGATTTTCTTTTTTTTTTTTTTAATTAACACAAATCAAAATGGTTAGCCGGAAATAAATTGTTAGTTCATGTCTGAGCATGTGTGAATGTGATTGTGCGCATTCAGACCTGTCCCATCCTGAACTACCAATCAGCTTCTGATCTACAAAGTTTTAAAAATGCTTACGATTATTTTTTTTAAATGTATTTATTTAATTAAGACATATCAAATACATTGGGGAGGCACTACAGTAGACTTTAAGTATGGTTACTTGATCAAACTATTATCCTCGTAGGAGGATACATATTTATACAGTTAGTTTGCTCAAAATTGTTACGAGTGACAAAAAATAATGGCTAGAAGGTATATAGGTCCCTGGACCACAAGTTAAGAATCTCTGTTCTAGATGAGTTAAAAAAAGAAAAAGTGTCTGAATGCAGAGTGAACGATGTCATGCAGGATGAGTGTGCAGAGTGAGCAATGTATGAGTGTGAAGAGTTAGGTGTGGGTGTAATGTGAGCGATGACCGAGTGGGCAGAATGAGCGATCGGTGTGATTGCAGGGTGAGTGGTGTGTGTATAAGCAGATGGTGAGTGAGTGCAGGGTGAGCCTTGTGTGAACAGTGTGTAAGAGTTCAATTTAAGAGCTGTTCGAGTGTCCAGGATGAGAAGTGTGAATAGAGGGTGAGCACTGTGTTCACAAGGCAAGTAGTGTGTGAGGGCAGGGTGAGGTGTGTAAGTGTTGAGGGTGAGGTGTGTGAGTGGAGAGCAAGCGGTCAGTGTAAGTGGTGTTTTTGGTGGTATGCGAGTGCACCGTGAGGTGGGTGAGTAGTGTATGAGTGCAGGACGAACAGTGATTGTGCAGGGTGAGCAGTGAATGAGTGGTGGGTGCAGTGTAAGAATGCAGAGTACATGGGTGGCAGGTGAGAGGGGTATGAGTGCATAGTAGGCATTTCGTAAGTGCAGGACGAGAGGCGTGCCTACAGGGTGAGTGGTGGGTCTTCAAGTGACAGGGTTGTTAATGTGAATGCAGAGTGAGCTGCATTCTTTTGTGCGTGCAGCACAATAAAGCCAAGCCTATTGGCGTTGCCAATGCTTGATGTCTATGTTACAGGATAGCTTGGGTACGCTAACTAAACTAGGCCATCACCCAACTGCTGCTCTCCAAATGCGTTAGGCAAAACATTTTTGCTGTTGGCGTTATGTGCTGAGAGAAATACAGTCAAATTAAACAATTAACTTGGAATGTTTTCTGGAATGTTCCTGTGGGCAGTGACGAACACAAATAGGCTGTTGATTAAAAACCCTGTATTCTCACGATCCAAGCTGCGGAAGGAGACCTAATGACTTCCAGCCTCCTCATGCGCACCGATCATCTTATTTTAGCTGTCTCCTGCCTAAAATTGCCTTTGCTTCAATATGTCAGTGTGGAAAATGCATCCCTCTTTTTTTCAAAATACTCCCACTTTACAGCTTTAAAATGTTGCCATGTACGCGGCCCATTGTGCCCTTGATTACTACTCAGTGCCACCAATGCTACCCCTGGTTCCTGGCGTAATGAAAGCAGCAATCAAATGAGGGAGTTTACCCCAGAAAAAATGGATAGAACGAGACGCGCAAAAAGGAGAAAAGAGAAAAAAAGGAAAGTTATTCCTTTTTAAAAAGACCCCTCATTCGCCAACCTAGTTGGTGACATGCTTCATCATTGGGGTCCCACCCGAGCAGCCGAATGCCACTCGGGTGTGCTTCGACGCCCGATTACAGCGGAGCAGGTTTTTTGGTGACAGTGGTGCAAGTGAGTGAAATGTAAAATAGTGGGTTAAAATTGTCATTGTTCCCTAAATTTTAATTTGGAGCAATAAGACAAGGTTAAAAATGAAGTGTGATACCTATGTAGGTTAGATTGGCCTAGGACATCAGGGTATTAAAGGTGATAATAAAAAGACACGGTCTACATGTTTCAGCCTTTTAACGACAATGCTAGGCTTTCTTCAGGACCTAAATAATGACCCGGGGGGGGTATGCACGCGCTAAGGTGCACCCGTCCCCGAGTCACATGTGAACCATGCTGTGTACTTACGGTATGATTACCTTTCACAGAAGGCTGAAAGACAAAGTGAATTTAAGACTAAATTCTGTCTTGCCCCATGGAAACCGTGAGGGGGAGTCTGTTGTAGTCAAACAGTCGTCAAACCATACTGCCCGCCTTCCTACCTAGGGAAACGCCGCACGGAAAGCAGCAACAGAACAGGCATTGGCAAAGCCAATAGGTCTCACCTATGCAAGATCCATCCTCATTTTTTATTTTAGACTGGTTGCATAGCTGCTGTGCAACATGGCTGGAGGTAAAGAAAAAACAAGCATTTGCAATGCAATAGGTCTTGCATTTGCGAGAGTTTAAGCTATTGGCATTGCAAATGACAATGCTTTTTATTTATCGGTTTTGATAATGGACACAAATAAAAGCCATTGTCATTTACAATGCCAATAGCTCAAATTCTTGTAAATGTGAGACCTATGTCATTTCAAAGAAGCGGCTGCCATTATCCCGGGCTGCTTAGAAAGTGGAAGCGCGCATGGCGCTCTGAATGTTGCAGGAAAGCAGGTCGTGCCTGCAGTAGGAGAAACTCATTAAAGAAAATAGTCCTTACAGACTAAATAAGACATACCGTGTAACAGAAGTAAAAGGGCCAGTCCTCATGGGAGGTTACAAATGAAGAGAAGGCGGTACTAAGGCGTGACTAACAAGCCTATTAACGAATCAGAAGCCAGCATTTACAAAGGACAATGACAAGCCAATGAAAAATATGGGCGGAGAGTGGGCAGAGCTTCAACTCCATACTCTAATACAGGCTTGACCTAAAAAGATGCTATGACGAGGCCAGAGTTGGAGTCATCATGCTTTTTTCAATTGAAAGAATGTTGCACAGCAGCATGGGTAAGTGGAAGCCAATCAATGGTAAGTAATAGGGGGGCAAAAAGACCGTTTTAAACTTTTTTTTTTGTTATCAATTGATTTTGGCAACAGTGCATGCGCCGTCTCAGGCGAAACCTAAAAAGTAAACAGGACTTCAAGTACCCCGCATGCTCCATCAATTGTTTCCATTCCTTCCTCAAGCAAATAGTAAGCTTTTGCTGGCCGAATGCAGAGAGGGGAATCAATCCTACCAAGTCATTAGGGGTCAAAGGGTGGCAGGTCACTTCCACTACCCCTTGCGAGCCGTGGAATGCACATTCCAAGTCCTTAGGATGGGTAAAGGATCCATAAAACATTCACTTAAGTGACTTGTACAGGGTGTAAACGTGGCATCTATCTCTGAATGCTCGACAAGACACTAAACCATTGACAATGTCATTGCCCTCTTCTACTCCTTTCTAGAATAAAAAAGTCATTTTCCTCTCTGAATGTATATATTAAATAATGGATTAAAAAAAGTAAAAACATCCCTGCTTTTCCTTGTTGACTATATGCAGTCGGCTACAAAACCCTTAGCTCCTCTCAAAAAGAATACTTCAGTGTCCACACTCCAACACCCCTCCACATGTCTCCTGCACCAACCTTCCCATAATCTCCCCTGTGAACAAATCCCTCCCATAGCACCAACACCTCTCAACAAAACTCTTCCACAACACAAATTCCTGCCAACCCAGCACTTCCACAGCGCACTCCGAACACATCCCTAGGCCCAGCCCAACATATCCTTCCAATTGGTGCCGTCTAATCGCATTCCTCCAAGGAGTACCCACCCCCCCAACACATCTCTTCTTAAAGCTCCACTGCATAAAACCCCATCCAAAGCCCCTCTATACACATCCCGCCAAGTCAAACACGACCCTTCTAGAGACCCACTACAACACATACCTCCAATCACTCCCCCCGCCAATCCCCTTCCACAGCCCTCTTCAAATAGAGCACTGCTGCATCCCCCACAATACAAGGCCACATTCCCTTGGTCCTCCACTCCCTCAAATACGACCCTGTCCCAATAAAATCTAGGTAGCGCCCACAACCTTTGTTCTAACCATCCTGCATCTCAGTGCAGAAGCTCGTAGACTCCCGCTTCGGGGCGGCGTATGCGATTACATACACTAGGACTATACCATTCTATCCGGCAATGGAGGGGGGGGATGGAACTAGGTCACTATGAAACCATGAAAGGCCGAGAGACCAGTCCTCAGTGATAAGGAACGAACCAGACATTACACGGGCTTGATCCGAACTACTCACCGACTGCAAATAATTAAACAAATCCAATCACGACAGACTAAACAGCTGTAGAAACATTTCCAAACACATCCGCGTCGGTAATCCAGAAAAATGCTAAAACCGCACGATTGCTTTGCCTTATAAAGGGCGGTTTTGGACTCTGGGACACAGACAGGCAGTCTGATTGCCGAGACCTTCTTACCAGCCTGTGGTGTGAACGGGGCTATTGTGTGGTGAGGCCGCAGAGGCGCGCAGTGCACTCTACGGAGGTGCCTCTGTCCAAGACCAACCGCTCATGCTGGCACTGCAGCACAAACTCAGACAGGTGCCAATCAGAAGGGAAGAAGCACGTGGGTGACCAAGGCCTTGATGAAGACCCAATGGGCAGGGGCGCAGCTTGGTAAGTAAGATTGGGTGGGGGGTTGGGGAGAAGAGCTTCAGGTTTTTTGACAAACACGCTGGCATAGAATGTTGGAATACATTATATGCCAAGCAGGGTGCATGAAAGGAGCCTAAGGGGCAGTGAAAAGGGAAAGGAATGCATTGGTTGGAGTACTTGGTGACAACGCAATATTTTGTAAAATAACCAATTTTTTGGAAGACTTTCAAGAGAGGGAGTGTGTGCGCGCGCGTTTGTCTGTGTGCATGTACAAATTCCTGGTAAAATCCGACCGACATCTCATCATACCCGACAAAGCTTTCACCCAACTATTTATAGGAAAATACATTTATTAGGGGGTTGCAAAACCCCAAACACCCCCACAGACGCTACGGCCCTGCCAATGGGACATGCACGATTTATCGCAACAATAACATCGAAAACTGCTGGATTATTAATTTATGCAGTCCAATGAGTCATACCCAAATCGCGCCAAAATCCTCAAGTCCTATTTACCGGGCCCTTCGACCTTTTTACATTTTGGCAGGTTTGTCCGGTCACATTTATGCGGGGTAATGTCTTATCGCACCTAGTAATTACTGGCTGTGGTGAATTCAACACTTGTAATTTCAGTCCCAAAGCAAACTGGTTTTTGTGGCTGGATCGTAAAAACCAAGACACTTGTAAAGGAGGTACAGGACAGATGTATGGGCTAAAAGGAAAATTAATGCCATTTTTGGGTATCAATGAGTACAGAAGTGTTCTAAATATACCAAAAGCCGAGGTTAATCACTGAAAAACAGGACTTCAGAGTTCCAGTATGTGAGTGGGCCAAAAGTTCTTGGAAGACACTGTTCCTGGAAACTTACAAAACCGGCCGGGCCAAGAATCAATGGTGTGACATCTGATCTCATTTGGAATAAGGAAGTGCAAACACAACCACTACAAAAGGGTGTGGGAAAACCCTCAAGCACATGAGACGCGTGGTCACTTACGGGCAGGATGACGCAATACGCCAAGGGCAGAGACAACGAAGAAAATTAGCGACTGCCCACATAGCATACATGCGTAGCTAATATCAAGGAGGAAAACACGTCAATTACTTACAAGCAGAAAGATGAGCCAACAAGTCAACCGGAAGAGGCGAGGCTCTGGCCTGGTTCAAAGAACCGGTTCATGAGCCGAGCCATGAAAATGTTTGGCATGTAAGTTGTGCAACAAACAAAATAAAACAAGCATTTGCAATGCAATAGGTCTCACATTTATGCGAGTTTGAGCTATTGACATTGCAAATGACAATGCCTTTTATTTTTGTATTTGTTTTTCAAACCTAAATAAAAGGCAGTCATTTGCAATGTCAATAGCTCAAACTCGCATAAATGCGAGACCTATTGTATTGAAAATGCTTGTTCTCTCTTTTGCTGAGGGTCAAACTCTGCGGATGAAGAAAATATGCGCTGGGGCCCCAAAGTGCCACTGGTGCCAGAGAGGGGTCGGGGCAGGGAGAAAAGGAAGCAGAAACCTAGGGCAGCGTGAAGGTGAATGCGACAGGAGGCAGAGAGCACGTGAAGGGACAGTGCACAGTGAACCCTGAGGGTATAAAGGGTAGAGACAGAGTGCCGCGGGGCAGAGAGGAGAGGTGGAAGAGATCCCAAGGGTAGAACAGGCACGGAGTACAGGGGGAGGGCAGACAGGACAGGGACAGTGAGCAGAGGCAGAGAGCACGTGAGGGACAGTGCACAATGAACCCTGAGGGTATAAAGGGTAGAGGCAGAGCGCCGTGGGGCAGAGAGGAGAGGTGGAAGAGACCCCAAGGGTAGAACAGGCACGGAGGACAGGGGGAGGGCAGACAGGACAGGGACAGACGGCAGAGGCAGAGAGCACGTGATGGGACAGCGTACAGTGAACCCAGAGGGTATAAAGGGTGAAGGCTGAGAGCCAAGGGGCAGGGAGGAGAGGTAGAACAGACCCCAAGGGAAGAACAGGCACGGAGGACAGGGGGAGGGCAGACAGGACAGGGACAGTGATCAGAGGCAGAGAGCATGTGAAGGGACAGTGCACAGTGAACCCTGAGGGTATAAAGGGTGGAGGCAGAGAGGAGAGGTGGAAGAGACCCCAAGGGTAGAACAGGCACGGAGGACAGGGGGAGGGCAGACAGGACAGGGAGCAGAGAGAGAGAAGATGCGAGAGAGTCCGAGGGCAGAATAAACAAGGAGAACAGGGAGGAGCGGGCAGAGATCGAAGGAGACGTATGGCGTGAGGGTGAATGTGACAGTAGGCAAGTAGGCAAGTAGCAGAGGGCGCACAAAGGATAAAGGGCAGGTAGCACAAGGGCAGTGAGCACAAGAGTACTGCAAGAAGTGAGGATAGGGCAGAGAGCACGAGAGTACTGCCAGAAGTGAGGATAGGGCAGAGAGCACGAGAGTACGAGAGTACTGCCAGAAGTGAGGATAGGGCAGAGAGCACAAGAGTACAGTCCGAAGTTAGGATAGGGCAGAGAGCACGAGAGTACAGTGAGAAGTCAGGATAGGGCAGAGAGCACGAGAGTACAGTGAGAAGTCAGGATAGAGCATCGAGAGTACTGTGAGAAGTCAGGATAGGGCAGAGAGCACAGAAAAGTGAGAGGTAGAAGTGAACGTGGGTGAAGAGGGAGAGAACAAAGGACAGAAGACTGTGGGTAGACAGGGCGGAAGCAGTATCGGAGCACAGGATGGACAGATGAATGGGGCAGAGGTGACAAATGTAGGGGGCACAATAATTGGGGCAGAGAGCCCCTCACTGCTCACCCGCTCCTGCCCCGGGGTATCTACAGCCCCTCACTGCTTACCAGCTCCTGCCCTGGGGTATGTACCGCGCCTCACTGCTCACCAGCTCCTGTTCCATGGTATCTACAGCGCCTCGCTGCTCACCAGCTCCTGCCTCCTGGGCTTCGCGGTGTTTGATGGCTGAAGGGGAAACCCAAGGCGGGCAGAGCTGGGGAGGGAGGAGAGAAAGTTCCGAAAAGCGGGGTATTTGATTAAAGTTAAGAGGCATTTTGTTGTCAAGTGAGGAATAGAAGTAAAATAAAAAAAAGCACCCGAGTGCCTGTGTAGACGGTGCTTCGGCTCTCGGCTTACAGCCAGGGATCCCTTAGTATGAGCACCATCTTGCGAAAATGTAGGGGCATTGTGATGAGGAAGAGGGCGGGTAAAGCATAACGTGGAACGTGCCCCGAGCCTCGGACTCCACCCGGTGTGATGGTAATCTTTCCACCTCTGTGTGTGTGGCGGAAAAAAGAGGGCGGAGAGGAAAGAGCAACCTGGCAGAATTAGGGCCCGGGGGTGGCGAGAGTTTAGAAAACAGTCCCAGGAGGCCGATGGCTGAGAGAGAAAGTCTTGTACGGCATGTTGGAGGGAGGCTGTAGGCAGAGCTAGAAAAAAAAATGTCGGCCGCTTCAAGCCCACGCAGGTGGTGCCCCCGATCTCTCTAAATCTACCACAGGGCAAGACACTTATTTAACTTTGGAGCTTCATCTTAGCAGCTGCACGATACACAGATTCAGGTGGAATCTTTACCGGGCGAGCAATTCTTTTTTGCGCAGCAGACTTTAGGGTCAGTGAGTCGGCGAGCACCGGGGTTAGAGAAAAGCAAGGGGCGCTTCCAGCAACTCCACGATTTCAGAGAATGGTGAGAAAGACAAGGAGCGTAAACCCATAAAGAACAAGCTGTTGGCATTTTGTAGTCAAGGGAGGAATAGAAGTAACATTTTTAAAAAAGCACCCCGAGTGCCTGTGTAGACGGTGCTACGGCTCTCGGCTTACAGCCCGGGATCCCTTAGTATGAGCACCATCTTGCGAAAATGTAGGGGCATTGTGATGGGAGGAAGTGTGCGGGTAAAGCATAACGAGGAACATGCCCCGAGCCTCGGACTTCACCCGGTGTGATGGTAATCTTTCCACCTTTGTGTGCGCGAGCACCGGGGGCAGAGGAAAGCAAGGGGCGCTTCCAGCAACGCCACGATGTAAGCCCATGAACAATTAAAAGCGCAACTCTGGGGAGTTTGCTTTTGGATGGGGGAAGTGGAGGGAGGAGCTGGTAGGATTTCCAATGAGGAGTCAGCGTTTCCTGTAAACAGAGCTAGCAGCACACCCTCCTACGTCACGCCAAACAAAGATGGCGTCGGCCTGTCCAGATGGGCCGTCCTAAAATTGGACAGGGCGGTAACAAAAAAGCCCGATTTCCAATCATGCGCCAGCGTTTAACAAACGATGACGCAAGCCAATTGAAAACAAGGGCGTGGCTTAAAGTCCCCTTATGAAACTATCGATTCCAAGAAGCCCTCGCAGTGCATGCGCGCTGCAACGCCAGGCGAGACCTAAAAATGATAAATTCTCTTCAAATCTTTTAAAAAGTTTATTTCTTAACATGGGGAAATCTTTAGTGTCAGATTAGATCACTGCATTTGGAGACATTTATTAAACATGATAGTTGTTAAACATGAACTCAGAAACATTAATGGCCTCCCAACCCCCCCCAATGAAGGACAATGTCATTAGTGAACTAAGAGGCAGCTGTCATGAGCACCCTGTATGGGTCTAGATTCTTTTCCATGGAGCAACAGTATAGTCTATTAAATCACACTCAAGACGTGAACTCCTGTATTTCAAGACGCTCTCCTACGCAATAATGAAGGCAGCCAAGAGAAAAACTGCTTGCCTAG
Organism: Calotriton arnoldi; assembly: GCA_963921515.1. Classification (NCBI taxonomy): domain Eukaryota; kingdom Metazoa; phylum Chordata; class Amphibia; order Caudata; family Salamandridae; genus Calotriton; species Calotriton arnoldi. The sequence continues at coordinate 456,222 of CAWUFW010003330.1, forward strand.
AATCACAATTCGGTCAAGTAGAGAAGCAGTGATTGATCTTGGGTTTTCTGGATTTACATTGCACAATTCCGCCACTAAATGGGTATCTCCTCTCTTCTCTTTTGCATCGTTAATAATTGTTCATTAATTCTTGGTGCATGAGGACAGAGTATCGATGGCAGGCAGACCACATGAAAGCTCGGCTTGTTTCAGGCTTGAGGGTCTAAGAGGACCTCGAGCTGGGCCGGAGCCAGGCATCTTGCTTGAGCCTTCAGGGCTTGCCAGTGCTTAATTTGAGCCGGTGGTTGCCGGTGGGGGGCACTTGTACTTATTTGTGGGGACCGGCACTTATTTCCCTGCATTAGATATATACAGAGTGCAAGAGCACAGATCAGAAAGGCAGAAGAGAAAGATAGCAAAACAGTCATAAAAGGAGAAAGCAGGAACCGGTAAGGGTGAGAAAAAAGGGGCAGGGAGTGTCTGGCAGTAGATTAAAAACTACCAACCTTGGTATTCGGCACGCTGATGTTTAATTGCACCGGCCTGCTAGCTTCTGAACAGAGCTGTGGGCACTGACATTCTCACAAATTAAGCACTGGGGCTCGCCCACATCTACATTCAACTAATAAGGTCAGTCAGATCACCAGGTTCACGCTTGCAAGCACAGCACCAACCTCCTCTGGGCCAGCTCTGTGGATGTCCAGCAACCACATTCCATCAATCCACAAAAACCCTTTACATCAGATACGTAGGACCTCCATGACTATAGATTGAGGCAGAAAGGGTAACTGACGGCTCCATGCCAGATTGTTAGGCTATTCACAAGAGATGAATTTAAATGCAATCCATCTAACATTTATGAAAGTATTTCCTGAAAATCAGACATGTTCTTTGATCAAATGTGGGACACCAAGCTGTAGAAGTAAAGTGAGAGCTCAAAGGCAGATTGTTGTGCCAGAAATTTGACTGATTGAACTTTGGTACAGAGAGTTATCAGTTTTATTCAGTGCAGGGTTCAGCACACCTCATGACAAAATATAATAAACCTTTCTCAAAATATTTATTATTTTATTTTCAAAGCAATGCAGTATCGGCAAGAAAACATACAGTTTGGTCAGCCTGAGGTCCAAACCCAGTGACCTGTGTGAAGGAACAAGCAAGTAAAACCCCAACCCCCCCATCTCACGATATATATCCACCAGTACAGATTCAGCAGTAGTAGTAATAATAATAATAATAATAAACTAGTATTTGAACGCCAGTACCACAGTCAACATCGTCTCCACCTCCATCAGGTCGCCACCCGGCCCTGTGTTTCCATGTCGTCCCCCATCTCCAACTAATATTGGATCCATTTGCCCCACACCTTACGGAAGTTTCGGGAGCAGCCCCTACAAGCATAAGTTTTTTTCAGATGTCATGTACATATCCATTCCCGGTTTCCAGTCTTGTAAGGTTTGACATTCCCCTAACCCCCAGTGTTAGGCTATTTCTCTTTTGGCTACTACTAGGCCAAGACCATAGAGCAGGAGCTGGGCCCATGGTAGGTCAACATCGTTGGCGATCCCCAAAATAATAAACTTAGGATCTGTGTTGAGAACACCCTATTTAGTTCACCAGTGACTGCTACTCAGTGGTCGTGTATCAGGGGGCAGCTCTAAATCGTATGAAAGAAGGAGACCTCTGCCAGGCATCTCAAACAATGCAGAATTTGCGCCCTTCCCATGGCGTGCAGCTGCCGCTTTCATAATACACACGATGTAAGACTTTAAATTGCACTAGGTGTACTCGTGATTCGATAGCCACTTCCCTCGGGTGCATGAGGGTTGCCTCCCAATCTATGTCCTCCAGTTCCCACACTCATTTTTGTCGTAGTTTTCGTAGAGTATACGGCATGTTCTTGTTAAGGGTTTTGTATGTGAGGGAAATCGCTCCCCTCTCCAATTCCTCCTGATGAGCTGGCCCTCTAGAAGGGGCATATTCTGGGATACCATTTGAGGAATCCCTCTGCTCTCCACGCATGCCGTAACTGAGCACTCTTTAAAAACTGATTTGCGTTCATATCAAATTCTCCTTGGAGTGAGAAAAATGGCATAATATCTACATCTTCAATTAGGTCTCCAACCCTGGACATCCCAATTAGCTCCCAGGCCTGAAATCCCTTCAGTTTGCGTATCTCGGGAAGCTAGTTCCCCTCCCATAGGGGAATTGTCCTTGTAGGTTTGCCATGCCATCCCATAGTAGTCAAACCTATTGCAGGCTGCAATTGTGACCCAAGTGACATGGAGGAAACTCCAGGTCCCTCTTTCTCCATACAGATAGTGCAAACAGGACCTCTTGCACTATTGTGCCCACTCCAATCTAAAGGTAGAGTGCTCCAGGGGAGTGAATATCTAGTCGACATTTATAAGGTGGGCTGCCCAATAATGAGCATGTATGTCGGGCAACGCCAACCCGCCATTGTATTGATTTTGTTGTAGGTTTTTGAGAGCAATCCTGGGGTGTTTGCCATCTCATGGCAGAGTCTGCATGCCTTGCTCAATCTCTCTAAACATCTTGGGAGGGATCCGGTAATACGTATGTTGCAGTACTCCGTCTTCTCAGCAGATCCGCATCACCCTCCCAAGATTGAAGAGGGTGGTTTGTTTAGACCACAATGTCATATACCTAAATATTTAAATCCATGATCAGTATGCATTGGGTGGACTGGGAGTGGACACACTATTGTCCCACTCTGCTGTAGATAAAGTAATGATTTGCCCCAGTTAATGCTGTACCCGAAGGGTTCCCCATACTTTAAAAAAAAGTTGGAAGGTTGAGGAAAGGGACAGGGTCGGATCTGTAAGGTACAAAAGAATATCGTCCGCGTAAAGCAAAATCTCATCTCCCCCAGTCACGCCCATAATTCGGAAGCCACTGATCTCCAGATGGTCACAGACAGCAGAGGCTAGAGAATCTATAGTTACAGCAAATAGAAGAGGAGACCGGGGACAACCCAGTCTCATGCCTCTGCCAATGGGGAACTCCCTTGACAGCACTCCTTTCACCCAGACCGCAGCCATGGGGGCTGATAGAACAGTTCCATTTCCTATATCGAGGCCCAAATCCAAACTTGATCAGCGTATACGAAACGCCCTGTGCACTGCATCAAAAGCCCTTCCTACTTCAAGCGCTAGAAAGACGCGAGGTTTCGGGGGGGATCCCTAATTTCGTTCAACCAATCATGCGTGTGACGTAGATTAAGTCTGGTAGATATACCAGACAAAGCCTTACTGGTCCCTAAGAATTAGGGGGGTGATAACTATGAAGTCTATTGGCCAATATGGTAGCGAGAATTTTATCCTCAGAGTTGATAAACGATATCGGGCAATAGGAGGCACAACTCTCAGCTTGCCCTCTTTATGGATAACAATGACCGCCCGAATGTCTTGTGGGAGGGAGCCCTGTTCAGCAGCTTCAAAAAACATTCAAAAGATGGGGTCCCAATAGCCCCATGTACTGCTATTGGACAGAGCCATACTTAGAGTAAATTACCCCAAAACACGTTGCTGACTCTGTATGACCTTAGGAATCTGGGCCCCTTCCCCCTGTACTGCAGAGGGAAGGTGCATGCACCCCCCTCACCTGCTTTGGGTTCAGGATGCGTATCTGATGGGTTTAGGTGCTGTACCACCGTGCGCCCTATAAACAGGTACACCATATACCCAGGGTGGGCACGGCACTGGCTAGTAGTGGGACGTAGCACTAAGTGTTCCACTCACCGGATAGCCTGTCAACCGTGCATCGGGCCAGCCAGTGCAGGCCTGTGGGGGGCAGTTGCATGCCTGCCTAGGTTGGCATCACTTACACCTCTGCCAGCCCTGAGTGGGTCACAGTGGCGGCTTCTCTCCTAAGGTGGAGGAGCGTTGCCCCACTGCTCTCGGAGCCACGTAAAAGCCAAAATAAAGCGATAACAGAAGTTTTCTGTTATTATCATTTTATTTTCAGGATCAGCCTGGTGGGGTGGGGCTGGGCTCCTGTTACATCCGGGAGGAGTGGTTGCTGCACTCCTCTCGGGACGGCCAAACAGTCATGCGCACTTTGCATGTTCCCCATCAGACTGCATTACACAGCCTCGCATTCTCCGTGTGAGCGCCGAACCATGGCGCTCAGGCCAATCACAACGCTGTATTGCAGCATTGTGATTGGCCTAGGGGAGGGAGCCTCTGCTTCCTGGTTATGGTGGCCACAGATGAGACAACGAAGTCGGCGAGGAGGAAAGTTTAAAAAAAATGTGCACACCCCAGCCCCTCCACTTTTGTTCCATGCCAGCCACTACTGGTGGGTTGTCCCATACCACGTACGCCCCTCCCCCAGGGAAGCCCAGACAGGCACAGAGGGGGTGGTAGGTTGAAGGTTGGGCAGGTACATATGGATGTTGCCTGCCCAGGTAGTGAGGAACCCCTCACGGGGGGCTTCCCCTGCATTGGAGTCTGGCTATCCCCATGAGGATACTCCGGGGGTGTTGGTGGCAGATTCTCTTGTGGGGCCTAAGGGCTCTGAGCACGTCCTCACTGTCAAGGCAGTGTGAAAATGTGTGTGCCTTTCTACACAAGCTAGGAAGAGACGCGGTCCTGGCGTGTTGGAACAAGGGCCGGTCTGCCAAAGCAGACCTGGGAGTGCGCATTTGCTCATGTGAAATGTTACCTATGCGCTCAGCTGCCCTTACTGACCGGGGTGCATGCCCGGGCCCTACAGATGTTTTGAATAAGTGTCCAGCCTGCCATTGCAGGCTTGAGGTTGCGCTGTGGCACCTATGGCATTTTGGATAGGTGCTCAGCCTGCCCCCAGGGGCCGGTGAGAGCATACCTACATCCCCGGTGTTCTAACACCCGGGTCAGGCCTCCCAATGTAGGCCTGTGTCCGCGAGCTTGCACCCATGGTGCTAGTGGTGAGGTGCCTAGTCCACCGTAGCAGACTGGGTGTGCACAATCGCACCCTCAAGGGGTCAACCAATGTCCAGCTGGCCTGGGCAGGGGTGTGGGAGGGCACTTGCACCTAAGATGCTAGGGCAAGCCAATGAGCCCGGTTTGCTAGCACAGACCAGTGTGAGCGCACTGGCATATATAAGGATTAAACCCATGAGCAGCCTGCCATTACAGGCCGCTGTATGTGCGTATCCGCACCGATGGTGCCCGCGATTGTATGTGCTGTCTACCAGATCAGGCCTGGGAGCAAGCACGGAAACGCATATTAGTTAAACCTGTGTCCAATCTGCCGTTACGGACTGGTGTGGGCGCATTTGCACCCATGGTGCTGGGGACTGTCCATCCTGCCATTGCAGGTCAGTGTGCGCACTAGCGCCCAGGTAGTGAGGTATTCCTGTGGGCGTTTTCACTACCTATGAAGCTTGCTCTTCCCTTAAATTAAGATGGGGAAGTGGTTGACAGTACTTCAGAATGCAGGAGTGAATTGCAGCAGAGCAGCCTCGTGAAGTTTCCAATCAATCGATTCGCCATGCCAAACCCTTTCCAGTGGTAAAGGTGATTTTGGCATAACTTGCTTAGAAATGCCACTTATAGAATATTGGCATTTCTATACTCCGTCTCGTGTGTGGTGGTGCCCGGCTCCAGTAGATACCAGGGGTTGGGGAGCACGTCTGCATTCCACAGCAATAGCCATAAACCACTGGCATACAATGGAAACTGCAGACCTTTGCCATTTGAGGGTTGGATGGAATAGATAGGAGAAAGCAGTTTTGACACTTGGCCTCTCAGGGCCGGGTCATGGCCCCCACTAACAATTAAGATCTACATTCCATGACCCCATGGCAGACAGGCCTACAATTTAGGGGAGACCTCTGCGGTTCAAAAGGAAAACCCCTAAACCATCCCCAACTTCAAAAACGTGCAATAGTATAACTATGGGTGCCATCCTTTAGCAAGGAAAGATGACATTTATTTATGTCATTTATAAAGCGCATGAATCACCCCGGGTGGGGTATCTCCGCGCTAAAGACGGCTAAAGAGGCACTAAAGCTAAAAGAGTGATGTTTTAAGTTTTTTCCTAAAAATCAGGTAGTTAGTGCATTGGCGGATGTCCAGTGATAGCTGGTTCCATATTTGTGGGGCTAGGTAGGAGAACGCTTTGCCTCCTAATCTGGCTTGTTTTATGCACGGAACAGTGAGAAAACCCTTGTCTTTTGATCGAAGGGTACGTGAAGGTATACATCTAACCAATTTATCCGCTAGATATTTCGGTCCCATTTTGTTAAGGCCTTTGAATACCAAACAGCTAATTTTGAATTCAATTCTTTTACGTATGGGCAACCAGTGTAATTTACGTAGTAGGGGGCCAGAGGGAGTGCGGGAAGGAGCACTGGTTACCAGACGGGCCGCCGTGTTCTGGACCACTTGTAAACTGCTCAAGGCTGCACATATGCTTGTGAAGATAGACTGTGGGGAAGCAGGACCGGAGAACCAGACTGCGTGGTGCACATTGCCAGAGGACTCTATTGTGCACTTTGAGTATTACTGCCATTGAAGGGGACAGTGTGCCCCTCGACCATGAAAAGCATCCACTCGGGTGCCCCCACCGACCCCTGACCCCCTCACATCTACCTCAGAGCCACGGCCACCATCGCACCCGAACTACAACGCACCATCAACACCACCTTCAAAACAGGCACCTTCCCAGACGACTGGAAGCGCGCAGAAGCCAGACCCCTGCTCGAGAAGCCCACAGCCGACCCCACCGACCTCAAGAACTATCGGCCCATCTCGCTCCTCCCCTTCACAGCCAAAGTTGCAGAGAAAACAGTCAACAGGAAACTGACACGATTCATTGAAGAGAACGCTGTTCTCGACCCGTCCCAATCCGGATTCCGAAGCAACCACAGCACAGAGACCGCCCTACTCGCCGCCACAGACAACATCCGCACCCTCCTGGACCAAGGCCACTCTGCAGCCCTCATCCTACTCGACCTATCAGCTGCTTTCGACACCGTCTCCCACCGCACACTAGTCGCCAGACTACACGACGCAGGCATACAAGGAACAGCCCTGGACTGGATCCGATCATTCCTCACCGGAAGAAGCCAAAGGATCAGACTCCCACCCTTCCTCTCCGACCCCACGAAAATCACCTGCGGAGTCCCACAGGGTTCATCACTGAGCCCCACCCTCTTCAACATCTACATGGCCCCCCTCGCAGCCATCGTCCGACAACACGGCCTCAACATTGTATCCTACGCCGACGACACCCAGCTTATCCTCTCCCTCACCAAAGACCCCACCACCGCCAAACTCAACTTCCAGAAAGGAATGCAAGACGTCGCAGTCTGGATGACCAACAGCTGCCTGAAGCTCAACGCCGAGAAGACAGAAGTCCTCATCCTCGGTACCACCCCTTCTGCATGGGACAGCACCTGGTGGCTGACCGCCCTCGGAAGCCCAGCTACCCCCTCAGACCACGCCAAGAACCTCGTACTAGACTCCAGCTGCTTCAACACCCTCCACATCCTCCGCAAGACCTTCAAGTGGATCCCCCCTGAGTCAAGGAAGACAGTCACCCATGCACTCATCACCAGCAGACTGGACTATGGAAACGCACTCTACGCCGGCATCAACAAGTCCCTACTCCGCAAACTCCAGACAATACAGAACACCGCAGCCAGACACGTCCTCGGCATCCCCCGACACGAACACATCAGCCAACACCTACGAAGTCTCCACTGGCTCCCCGTGGAGAAAAGAGTCACTTTCAAAATCCTCACTCACGCCTACAAATGCCTACACAACAACGGACCCAAATACCTCAACGACAGAATCAACTTCCACGTACCCAAAAGAAACCTCAGATCTTCCAACGTCGCACTGGCCGAAACCCCGCGCATCCACAGAGCCAGAGCAGGCGGAAGATCCTTCTCTCACTTTGCAGCCAAGACCTGGAACAAGTAACCGGCAGACATCAGACGCGCCCCCTCCCTAAACACCTTCAGGAAGACCCTCAAGATCTGGCTCTTCGGCTAAACAGATCTGCGGACCCCCCCCCCCCCTCAGCGCCTTGAGACCCTCACGGGTGAGTAGCGCACTTACAATTCCCTGATTGATTGAATAGTGGCTGGCCTGGGCCTGAAGACCTGCTGCGCCCTGAAGTGTGCTCTCCAAGGGCCAGTCGGCTGGCCTCCTGTTCTCTCAGGGATCACAGGTACATCAAAGATCTCCCACAAGGGAACCTACACTGTCTACCCGACATCTGTAGAGTAGTGCCCTCTCAAGTGCCCACATTTGCTACTAAACCCCAATGGGTAGCACGGTGTGAGCGTGGAACTAAGACTTGTGCCTGGAGACCGGATTATCTAGTGCGGAGCCCCCGAAATGTTAGGTGTGTGGTTCCCGTATTGCAGGAACCCTACCACTCATAAGATTCTAGTAGGTGGTGAGCAGATTCATTGGTTGTGGGAATCAAAGGTGACCTTCTTCGATCGTGCTGCATTTCTCTCATGCTGTATGCTTATTGCATGCAGTGTCCGATTCACAGAATGCAGCCCTCAAAGGTGGGAGTGTATCTGGAGAAGTGACTCATTCTACCTCATGTGGCTCTGCTGAACGTATGCCTGTGCGTGTGACGAAGTGCCTGGTGAAACCCATATCAATGTGCACCGGTCATAGTGCCTCATTTCCAGGGGCGTACAGAAATTGCAACTCATCCGGAGTGAGATTTGAATTGGCAGGTGTGACTCATACCAACGCGCACCAGATGCTGTGCCCGGATCGCCTGGACACAGCGCTGATCATTGTGAACCTGTCAGGGTGCATCACCCCATCAAGAGGCTCTCCCATGTTACTCCCCATTCATTGGTTGTTCCCTTTTTGATCTTCATTGCGGCGGACCAACTGCCCTCATCATCTGGCCCCTCCCGAAGACATCTTGGTGCCAGGTAGTAGTGAAGAGAGACTGACTCGGTTGAAGGAACGCTTCTGAGACCGTTTGGAAGTGGGTCAAGAGTGTGTGACTCCATTGTGTTTTGAGACCTGTGGGTGAACCTCCAGAGTGGCTGCTAAACTCCCCATGTTTATGTCTACCTCTTAATTAAAACTTGATACATATTCCCACCTGCTTCCCAAAGACCCAGACTAAGTGACGTTGGCCGCCTGCAGCCTAGTATCCGGGGGCGGGGTTGGTTATATTCCATCTGAGGGTATAGGACAATGTGGGTGAACTAGAGGGTGGAGGGAGACTGTGGCTACAGAGTCTGCAAGGTGTTTGTTATCTGTTGACCTGCTGGATACCATTGGCACCGCATTAGGGTGCTGAGTGCGTATGTGTGCAAGAGCGTTCCGTACGGACTGTGCCGATACCGGTCGCACCGCACAGTAGTGCTTAGTGAGTGGGTGTGTGTGTGTGAGGGAGTGACCATGTGCAGACCGCCTGTGATTCACGACACTGGCCAGCGGTGTAGCTTTATACGTTGATTTTGTTCTAAAGCACAATACATTTGACATTGGTGTTTCCCGCGTCGCTCCGGCCCCCGGTGCTGCTATAAAGTGTTCTCGTTTCGCATATGTACATATTTTCGATATCGTTGTGACCCAGGGTGTACCATATAACTGTGGGGGACTGTATTATCAGGATTGCCAGGGTGGGCCTGGGGTGGACAGCGTGATGAACCGCATAAGGGTGCTCTCTTGGGGGGAATTAGATTAGGTATTGTCCTACAGTGTGCATACTACTAACACGAGTAGGACTTGTACTGATAGTAATTCCAAATGTGTTATGACCAAAAGTACCTGATGTTCATGTTATAAGGATTGAATATGTGCATTGAATACAAACATTTTTACATACATCCTGTGTGAAGTCATTTGTGATGCTCAGTGTATTTATCGCGACTGAATGCTGTTTTCTTTACACATTGCCTCTGGATAAAGCAGGACTGCTCAGTGCCAAGCTACCCAAGGGTGAATACAGGTTATACAGCACATGTAATCACCCACCCTTGATGGGAGCAGTATGTTCTGCCTGGCTGGGGGCATCCCTTCAGCCAGCCAGAAAGTGCTGGTTCCAACAACCGCTTATAGAATTCCACAGGAATTCTGTTGGGTCCCAGGTTCTGCCAACGTAATTTCAGCATCTAGTGTGGCTCACGCCTCAGCATCTATGGTGGGAGTCTTCACAGTCTCCAGGTAGCGTTCAATTTGGGGAAAAATCTTCAGTGGTCTGGCCCTATAGAACTCCTCGTAATAGCAAGCAAAGGCTTCCGCTATTGCTTCATCTGTGTCTGCACTGCCTCCCCCTGGATCAGTTATTCGGTTCACCCACCTGGCCTCCACCTCCCTTCTCCCAAGACATGCCAGGAGCTTCCCAGCCTTATCACCAGCATCGTTGAGTCGATGAGCATGGCCAACATTTGTGTTTCGGCCCCTTCCTGTGCCAGGGAACGATATTGGTCTCTACGAAGAGCTAGTTTCCTAAGGGTGAGGGGGGCAGGCTCTGGACCCAGGGTTCCCTATATCTCCAGCAGTTGGCCCTCAAGTCTCTCCAAAGCTTGCACTCCTCTCACTCTTTCGGGCTATTAGGTTCTGGGCACTGTCATGGAGGACCGATTTATAAACCTCCCAAAGCACTACTTTAGACGTAACTGAACTTTCATTTTCCTGGAAATATAGCTCAGTCTACCCTCAATCCCACTGCCACTTTCCGATCTCATATGTCCCAGGCATTAGGGGCCAGATGTACGACCCTTTTTTGCGGCTGCAAATGGGAGAACCTCCCGTTTGCGGCTGCAAAAAAGGGTAATAGCATGTACAAATGCTATTTTGCGAGTCCCTGACTCGCAAAATAGTATTTGCGACTCACTATTAGGAAGGGGCGTCCCTTCCTAATAGCGAGTCAACATGCTATGTACTAGTGATTTGCGACCGCATTTGCGGCCGCAAAACACTCACAGTTTACCACCTACTTCAAGTAGGTGGTAAACCACTCGCAAAGGGGAAGGGGTCCCCAGGGGACCCCTTCCCTTTGTGAGTATGTTGGAAAATATTTTTTAAGAGCCGGCAGTGGTCCCAGAGACCACTGCCTGCCCTTAAAAATTAAACTGAAAATTTTAATTTTTCTTTTTTTAAATGCATCCTGTTTTCCTTTGAGGAAAACGGGCTGCATTTAAAAAAAAAAAAATAGCTGCTTTATTAAAAAGCAGTCCCAGACATAGTGGTCTGCTGAGCCCAGCAGGCCACCATCCCTGGGAGGCTGTCATTCCCAATGGGCTCGCAAATTGAGAGAGGCTCAATATTAATGAGCCTCGCAATTTGCGACCCCATTGGGAATCGCAAACAGTGTGAAATACACTGTTGTACATCGGAAATTGCGACTCGCAAAATAGTTGCAATTTGCGATGCCCAATTTTCTTGGTCGTACATCTAGCCCCAAGTTTCAAGCCTCTCTCCCCACCACAACGCCCACCAACCTTCACTAACCGAAGTGAGTGATCTGAAAGGCCACAGGCCAGAAAATCTGCCAGTAAGATGGTGTCCACCGCCCCTGCTGAGGCTAAGACGTAGTCAAGATGAGAGAACACCCGATGAGCCCCAGAGAAATAAGAATATTTCTCGTCAAGTGGGTGAGCACGCCTCTAAAGATCAGAGAGGTCCAGGCCCGTTGCAACATCTGCAAGTGGTGTGGGTTGCAGGGCCCATTCAGTGGATCCAGTCCTTTCCTGCTCCCTCACCAACACATTAAAATCTCCCACAATATGTAGAGAGGAGTCTGCCTCCAGCAATATACCAGTTATCTTCTCCATGGTCGGGGTCTGTAGCCTAGGGGGCGCATATACACTAATCAGTGTGACATCTGTCAGTCCCCAAAACCCCTTCACCCCCACATTCCGCCCCTAGGGGTTCATCTGTCTTAGTAACTTGGAAAGGTGGATCTTTCAGAATCTGGATAGCCACTCTCCTGGAGCCTGATGTGTACCCCTTATGTGCCAGTGTGGTGTAGGCTCCCTTCCCCAGGAATTTGCACTGTGTCCCCTTAAGATACCCAGGCCATTCACATTCCACGACAAGATCGACAGTCCTGCCTGCCAATAATGGACCACTCATCCTGGCTCCAGAAGGGGATGTGGGGTTTGTAGGGGACCCCATGGGTATCGAGATACTGACTAGCAAATGACATGGTGCCTGTTATTATGAGGGCTGGACAGCGGCAGACTTGACTATGCCTGGTTTCCCTTGACTATACCTTCCTGCCAAATCTTTCCACTGTAACTTGCTCACTGGCTTTTTCCCACCCCTTGCTACTGCCCACCCTAAACCTCAAACAGACTAACCCGCCACCCCCACAAGGACCCCTGTGGGTGAATGCTCCCATAGCTAAACCGTAACTACTCTACAGGGGAGACCGATGTCTGTAGCCCACCAACCCTTCCCCCCGCTAGCTGAGCCCTAGCAAAACAGAAGCCTCGTCTCAGTAAGTGCAAGAACCAAGACAAAAAAAAAAAAAAAATGATACAACCACAGCAATTGCTTAATCATACTGAGTGGTCAATTACAGGACAAGGAGAATCATACTCCTAGGCCTCGGATCATCAGCACAGTCAGACGCTTATGGTGCCGCCACCAGTCAGATGTTGTGGCATTGGAGGGGGGAGTCACTAGAACATGTTCAAACTGTGCTATAGTGACTGCCAGGTGATTGGGAGGGGTGTTCCAACTCAGATCTCTGGTCATCCTCTGTATAGCCATGCGTAGATCTCCCCCTCCAGGGCTGCAGTCTTACCCCTCTTGGTGATCTGTCCAGCCCCTCAGAGTCTGAGGAGACCTCCAACTGCTGCTCCAGGACCTCTATTACACCAGGGTGTACCTGTACTTGCCTGTGATTGTCAACCTCTCCTCCTGGTCCATCTCCAGTCCCTGGGCTGGGCCCACACCTCCGCTCCGGGCAGTGCGTCAGATTCTCCCCTCCCCCCTTGCGCTGCAGTTTGGGGGCACTCCTCTGACGGTGTTTGGAAAAAGAACGATTTACCTTGAAACAGGGCCTTCACTTTAACAGGGAGCAACAACATATATTGCAAATGGAGGTTTACAGAGTCGAAAGTGCACCACTGTCGCTGGACTTCAGAATACTCTAGCAAAATCAGGATTTTGGACTTCGCATCATGCACCTCTCCCATCTTGCGTACTTCAGAAAGCATCATGTTCCAGTCTTGGAAATTCAAGAATTTAGCTATCACCAGTTTTGGGTGGGAGGGCGGTGCTCGGTGCACCCGTGCAACGATGAAGCAGGAAGAGAACTTGTTGCGGGGCAGGAGTTTTAGCAACCACCCTTTGAGGAGCTGCGCCACATTGGGGCCCTCAACCCTTTCAGGAAATCCAACAAATCGAAGGTTGTTGCAGTGGACGCAATTGTCAGCATCCTCGATCCGCCACTCCACATCCTTGGTGATCTTGCCGCAGGAGGGACACCTCCCATCATACCTCCCCCCCACTCTTCCTTCCAGGGCCTCACGGGATGACTGAATCACCAAAAGGAGAGCTGCGTTATTCGGCATCACAGGGGAGGCTTCCGCCTCTAGCGGTGACACTATCTTGGTGTACCAGTACATCTTCCGCTGTCTGGGAGGCTTCAGCATTTTCTCATAGGCCATCGCACCAGGCACTGTGGACCCCGGATTGAACCTGCCCACCGCAGCGGTGGCAGCAGCCCAAGCAAGGAATCAGGGGTAGTGCCGAAGGACAAATCTATTCTGGCCTGCCACTGGCTTACAACTGAAGGGAGGGGGCCCGCTCACTCCAAGTCTCTGCGCTACCGGGGGGGTATATTGCCAGGGTCCGGTAGGTAGCATTATCCAGGGGTCACAAGGATAGTGAATGGCACTCTCTGGGGTCTGCAGAGTATACATCTCACATAGAAGGGGGGACCTCTCATTCGTGTCCACAGTCCTGCAGAAACTATCTGTTCTCCCCCAGTCCTATGAGGTCGGATCCTGCCCCCAGAGTACCGGTAAGTCCAGGCCAGTCCCCTCCAACCTCCCGCCTGCCACACAAAGGCACTGGAGGGGCCAGTCTTTAATTTACTCCAGATTGGCCTCCGTGAGGGCTCAGGACTCCAGTTCGAGTTCATCGGCAGATCAGGCCCGTCGTTAGGCCAGCATGGTGCAGATAGGGCACGCTGGGCACTCCAGCCCCCACAGCATGAGCCGTCCGACCCGGGTGGGTGGCTACAAAGGAAGAGAGTGGTGAGTGAAGGCCAGCACCAACAGAGTCCTTCCCCTGTGCACCAGCCCAGGCCCTCAGCTGTGGAATGACTCTGCATCCATGCTAGCGGTCTCGGTCCCCGAGGCCGGCACACAGGACCGTTGCTGCACTCCTTTAGCGACCAGAGGGTTAGAGTTAACACTGCCAGCCCGACAGGAGTATCCTGGTCACAGCTGGACCCATCACTGTCCCAAGGAGTCCAGCTTTCTCTGCCAATGTGGTCAGGCCTGCCCTCATCCTCAATCCGTGGAACGGGCCACCACCTCTGCCGCGATGTCGCCGGCGATCCCGGGCTCCTCTGCACCACCACTGCATTTCAGGGCTGGCGTCTGGCAGTCGCTGATCTCTTCATCCCCTCAAGCAAGATGGCTCTGCAGAATGCTCTCAATTCACTGAGGGGGTAGGCAGGTCCACCGTTCCCCCCCCCAGGTGGTTCAAACTCTGCCACAGACCTGCTGCGTCACAGCCTTCGCCCACCCTCCTCCCCCAGGTTAACTGCTGTCTCCCTGGGCTGCAATGTCAGTCACTGCTCTGCCACTCAGCACTTGTCAGTCGGTGAGGATTAGGACAGATTTGTTAGGGGGCCGGTGCAACGTGTGCTTAAAAAGGTGTCCGACTCCACCGCCATCCTGGCCACGCACCCCCAAAATATGATACAAGTAAACAATAACTGCAGCAAAAATAAAAATCGATGTTAAACATTTTAGGAAGGCCTGTAGCACCATCGGCAGATCATTTACATGCATCTGGAAAACGGACTTTCTGCATTGTTTTGCATTTATTCGAGAAGACCAAGATGCCCGTCTGTTGGCTGGATATATAGACTGACCCCGAAAGCAAAATACTTTGTAAAGAAACAAAGCTGCTTGCATTTGTCACTTACATTTTATGGTAGCAACATCGCTCAGGCACCACTTGCATCAGTCTTTTCGCACCTAAACTCCTCCATCTGGACATCAGCTACCTGTGCTCAGATGACAAAGTACTGGTCTCCAACAATACTAAACACATCCAGCATACACTACCATTTAATCCTCCAGCTATTTTACAAAACCAAACACAGCTGCTAAGACACTAGAACACCAACATCACACTCCCAACTAACCAAAACCACCAAGCTTGTAATAGTTGGCTACGTGTTTCTCTCCAACATAAGTAAACAACTAAATCTGCTGAATCAAACTCAAAAGCGTGAAGGCAAGCAATAATCGGGTCTACACTGAACAACCAGAAAATAAGAACCAGATGAACAACAACATTCATACAACCAACAGTAGCTAAAGTCACGACAGAAAAATGTTTTGTCTCACAGTACTATAAAACAAATACCTCAACACATGATGGAACTAATACCCCAACACAGCAAGTACTTTATAATATTCCAGATTAAACATTCACTCCTAAAATAATCACTGAACCCATTTAGATGGCAAATGTAGGAAAGTGCCATTTTTGGACATGGTCTCCTCCCACTTTTTTTGCCTGTTCTTTAATGTGATTTTGACTGGAAGTGCACTGGATTCCTGCTAACCAGGTCCCCAGTGCCAGATCTCTTTCCCAAAACTGTGCAATTGTTTTCATGAGATTGTTCAACTGGGTATCATTTGTGGCAAAAGTATTTAGAATGCATAGAAAAAGGGACTTCTGAATTGATTAAAAAAGTTAACAAAAAAAATGCGCTCTACTTACAAGGGAACTTATTTCAATAAGATGTATGCATCTGCATGTACAAAATTGATATATTTAAATAAGTATCAGATTTAGAGCATCTGTGTAGACATAACTACCTCCAAGCATCATTTTTACGTCATTAGCCAAGACGTTTTGATTTTACTAAAATTATATGCATAATTAACTTACTCATGGGGGCTTTCAGCCAGCCCTCTTAATACATTGGTCTGTTAATCGCTGAGTGACATTTTCTGCTGCCCGCTACAGCATATATCATGGGGCAAAGGGTCAGTCCACTTCAGCAATTGTCTAACTTCACTGTGAGCAAGTGCATCCGGCTCTTTCACATGGAGCACATCCACACACAAAGTAGTTACTTTCAGTGCCAGAGACTACTACGGCAATGCTTGCTATTCAGGCCAAAACATTGCTTCAATTATTTTTTTATTTTTTTTAAGATTGAGGGCCCAACAGCTTTCCCTCTCTCCCCCAGATGGAATTCTGGCTCCTTCACTGGACAATCTGGGCTCCGGCCGGACTCCATAAACTGTCCCTCAGGGAGAGCCTACCTTGCTGGATACTGCAAAGCGATAGGATATCTCCCCACCTACTCTTTCATTGCAGTGCGGTCTCCCCTTTTTTGGATTCCATATTCAATTTTATACACACCGTGTGGGGCTCAGCTAGAAAGAAATCCTCTCCCTATTTCAAGGATTCCTAGACCCACAAATCACATCACAATAACCTTCTGGTAGATATTCTTCTAACTGCTGCCTGTAAATCAGTGCTTGCTAACTGTAAAAAACACAGCAGCCACCTCATTTCGCTCGTGGTTAAATTGGGTTTCCTCCCCGAGAGGGGCGGACAACGTTTCCCTCAAAAACTCCCTATGGAAATTGTGTAGCACTTCTGTATGGAAGTCGCTTAATAACTATTTTGCCACCACCAAACCCCCATCAACCTTTTGCAACAAACGCATGGTTTGCCTACTATGTTTGATGAATCATATCTGTAATTGCCCCACTTTGCAGTTTAAATTAACTTCATTGGCAACTGATACCAACTCTCAAGTCTCTGTATCCACTGGCTGATGCGCAAAATATATGCATGTAGTAATATAATCTGTAACCGTGTTGCTATGTATGCTAAAAAGAGCTGTTTTGGCAACTCAAGCCAGTATTTAGGTCTGTAGTGCTATAGGATGAGCCTCCATGAGCACCTTTCCTGATCACTAATCATTCCTTCACTGTTTATTTATTTACTACTCATTTTATATTTATATTTTAATTAGTTCCGATTTGATGTGACCCGGTCTTGGTTTGATATCAGATTACTACTGCTTGTACATTACATGCATACTACTTCTCGCTTTTCGTTGTGTATAATGTATGGTTTTCCCGGGTTCCTTTTTTTAAAAAAAATTCGAAAAAATTCTTTGAAATATATATTTTTTTTTAAAACAAGCCCCGACCAAGCCAAAAAAGGCTGACAACCAATGCCAGACCTATTGACATTGCTAATGCGTGTTTAGTTTTGGTTCATCTCCCTGTGCTAGATATGTCTGACATGGGTTCAATTTATTAGCTGGACTCGGACAAGCAACAGACCATTGGTTCTACCTTGATAAAACTTATTTTCCTAGCATTACTGTCCTTAAACCGCAAAGCCAAAAACCTACCAGCTCAATGAAAACGCCTCTCCCAATCAAGAATTGTCATAACACCCATAACCAATAACAAGCTGCGACGGTAACACTGGAACCACATGGAAAGACACAAATGCAGCTAACACAACATTAGCGGTTGTGTGCGCAGCACCGGAGTCTGCTATAAAAAACCACCACAAAAACGAATTAAACACCCCACAAAAGTGTGATTTTAAGGTCCTTGCTTCATTTAGATCTTCCAAGAGAACGTTTCTGTGACACAGGGAGAAGTAGAATTTAGAAAAGATCAGGGAATGCACATTAGAAAAGGATAATCTCTAGCTGGGTTTGGTTAACAAATTCCTCAATGGCAAGAGAAACCCTTCCTCAAATGTTTACGCCTACACGTCATTGCGCTGGAAACCAGGTTTCGGAGTTGAAAAAGGGCAAAGCCGCTATCAGTGCGGCGCCATCTTCGAGCTTGCACTGCTAGGCGAGAGCAACAGCCAAAAAAGAAAACCAAAAATAGCAACGGCGATGAGTCAAAGGAAAATTGAGCAAGAAAGGGGTTGAAAGTGGTGTGAGAAACCACAAACCAAAAGGAATGTGGAGCTTTCAATTACCCAACATGGTTAAGTAGAAACACCGCCTCGAAATTATGGTACATTCCAACCGCAAACTCGATGCTTTGAGGGCATGGATGTGGGCAGGACAGCTGCGCTAACACCCGTGCTCTTCCAAATGTTGCACTTCGAAATGTCAATATATTCATATTTGGATAGATCTTGCAGAACACCAGGCAACGTAGACCTCAATTATGGGCAAAACCGACCAGCAGAGACAGTGGCTTATGTACAGCCAAACACTTTTGGGGTTGGGCTGCCAGTGGTTTAATTTGGGCCCAGACACTTTACAACTTGCACTAGGGTGGTTGATGGCAACGTCTCTAACCCCATATTCGAGTGCACAGATTAAATACATCTCTAGAGGCTAGGATTTTCAAATTAAATCTAAAATTCATTTTCTCACATAAACTTATGCCAACACTTGAAGCTCATTTTCAACGTTTTTGAAAACCACAAGTGCTTCTGGGAAAACTGAAATAGTCTACTTTCCAGGAGAAATTGTGTAGTGCTTTGTGAAATCCAGGTCGCATACATACCAAACTATTTTCACATGCATAAATGTAACTCGGGTACATTTATGCATGCTTCAGTACTCCACAACCAACGCGTTTCTGGTTTTCTCCAAGGGTAAATAATTATTCCGGTGGAAACCCGCTCCCCCTGTGCCTCCATCTGCTTTGGTGAAGTTTCCTTTCCATTTCCACCCTGGGTGCAGGTTTACTCCGCGTGGACAGCAGAAGGAACAAGGGGACTGACTCAGATTCACTAAAGACTTTCCCCAAGGGACGCACTAGACCCAGTAAAGAAGCCCCTTGGTCATTACCTCGTCCACAGCCTGGCCACTGAACATTAAAAGCTGGGAACTGATTAACTGGAAATCTCTCCCCCAACATAGACTTTTCTTGAATAACGAACTGGTGTTTCTGAACTAAGACCTATGCACAGATACTTGCGTTTTGAACGACCGTTTTTCTCCCTTTTTCACGTTTTTTTCCACGAAATTGATTCACTGGTGTGTTGGGGGCATGGTCAAGCACAAATAATTTGATAGAATGTCAAACAAGAATAGTAAATTGCAGTATGCTCTAACGTATTTTTTTTTTTTTTTTTTTTTTAAAAGACCAATTTAAAGCGATTTAGGCTGTATAGCTAGCTGATTGTGTGTGTGTGTGTGTCTGACTGCATGGTCTCAGTGGGTGTGTGAGTGGGTTTGCGGGTGTATGAGTGGATGTATGGGTGTGTGTGACTGTATGGGTGAATACATGGCTGTGTAACTGGGTGTAGGAGTGCATGTGTGGATCTGTGAGTGGGTGCATGAGTGTCCGAGTGGGTCTGTGACTGGATGCGCGAGTCTGACTGGGACTATGAATGGGTGCATGAGTGTCTTTGAAGGTCTCAGTGGCTGAGTGGGTGAGTGGGTGGGCAAGAGAGTCTGGGTGGATCTGAGAGTGGGTGGGCAAGAGAGTCTGGGTGGATCTGAGAGTGGGTGGGCAAGAGAGTCTGGGTGGATCTGAGAGTGGGTGGGCAAGAGAGTCTGGGTGGATCTGAGAGTGGGTGGGCAAGAGAGTCTGGGTGGATCTGAGAGTGGGTGGGCAAGAGAGTCTGGGTGGATCTGAGAGTCTGGGTGGATCTGAGAGTCTGGGTGGATCTGAGAGTCTGGGTGGATCTGAGAGTCTGGGTGGATCTGAGAGTCTGGGTGGATCTGAGAGTCTGGGTGGATCTGAGAGTCTGGGTGGATCTGAGAGTCTGGGTGGATCTGAGAGTCTGGGTGGATCTGAGAGTCTGGGTGGATCTGAGAGTCTGGGCGGATCTGAGAGTCTGGGCGGATCTGAGAGTCTGGGCGGATCTGAGAGTCTGGGCGGATCTGAGAGTCTGGGCGGATCTGAGAGTCTGGGCGGATCTGAGAGTCTGGGCGGATCTGAGAGTCTGGGCGGATCTGAGAGTCTGGGCGGATCTGAGAGTCTGGGCGGATCTGAGAGTCTGGGCGGATCTGAGAGTCTGGGCGGATCTGAGAGTCTGGGCGGATCTGAGAGTCTGGGCGGGCGGATCTGAGAGTCTGGGCGGGCGGATCTGAGAGTCTGGGCGGGCGGATCTGAGAGTCTGGGCGGGCGGATCTGGAGAGTCTGGGCGGGCGGATCTGAGAGTCTGGGCGGGCGGATCTGAGAGTCTGGGCGGGCGGATCTGAGAGTCTGGGCGGGCGGATCTGAGAGTCTGGGCGGGCGGATCTGAGAGTCTGGGCGGGCGGATCTGAGAGTCTGGGCGGGCGGATCTGAGAGTCTGGGCGGGCGGATCTGAGAGTCTGGGCGGGCGGATCTGAGAGTCTGGGCGGGCGGATCTGAGAGTCTGGGCGGGCGGATCTGAGAGTCTGGGCGGGCGGATCTGAGAGTCTGGGCGGGCGGATCTGAGAGTCTGGGCGGGCGGATCTGAGAGTCTGGGCGGGCGGATCTGAGAGTCTGGGTGGGCGGATCTGAGAGTCTGGGCGGGCGGATCTGAGAGTCTGGGCGGATCTGAGAGTCTGGGCGGATCTGAGAGTCTGGGCGGATCTGAGAGTCTGGGCGGATCTGAGAGTCTGGGCGGATCTGAGAGTGGGCGGATCTGAGAGTGGGCGGATCTGAGAGTGGGCGGATCTGAGAGTTGGGCGGATCTGAGAGTCGGGCGGATCTGAGAGTGGGCGGATCTGAGAGTCTGGGCGGATCTGAGAGTGGGCGGATCTGAGAGTGGGCGGATCTGAGAGTGGGCGGATCTGAGAGTGGGGCGGATCTGAGAGTGGGCGGATCTGAGAGTGGGCGGATCTGAGAGTGGGCGGATCTGAGAGTGGGCGGATCTGAGAGTGGGCGGATCTGAGAGTGGGCGGATCTGAGAGTGGGCGGATCTGAGAGTGGGCGGATCTGAGAGTGGGCGGATCTGAGAGTGGGCGGATCTGAGAGTGGGCGGATCTGGAGAGTGGGCGGATCTGAGAGTGGGCGGATCTGAGAGTGGGCGGATCTGAGAGTGGGCGGATCTGAGAGTGGGCGGATCTGAGAGTGGGCGGATCTGAGAGTGGGCGGATCTGAGAGTGGGCGGATCTGAGAGTGGGCGGATCTGAGAGTGGGCGGATCTGAGAGTGGGCGGATCTGAGAGTGGGCGGATCTGGAGAGTGGGGCGGATCTGAGAGTGGGCGGATCTGAGAGTGGGCGGATCTGAGAGTGGGCGGATCTGGAGAGTGGGCGGATCTGAGAGTGGGCGGATCTGAGAGTGGGCGGATCTGAGAGTGGGCGGATCTGAGAGTGGGCGGATCTGAGAGTGGGCGGATCTGAGAGTGGGCGGATCTGAGAGTGGGCGGATCTGAGAGTGGGCGGATCTGAGAGTGGGCGGATCTGAGAGTGGGCGGATCTGAGAGTGGGCGGATCTGAGAGTGGGCGGATCTGAGAGTGGGCGGATCTGAGAGTGGGCGGATCTGAGAGTGGGCGGATCTGTGAGTGGGCGGATCTGTGAGTGGGCGGATCTGTGAGTGGGCGGATCTGTGAGTGGGCGGATCTGTGAGTGGGCGGATCTGTGAGTGGGCGGATCTGTGAGTGGGCGGATCTGTGAGTGGGCGGATCTGTGAGTGGGCGGATCTGTGAGTGGGCGGATCTGTGAGTGGGCGGATCTGTGAGTGGGCGGATCTGTGAGTGGGCGGATCTGTGAGTGGGCGGATCTGTGAGTGGGGCGGATCTGTGAGTGGGCGGATCTGTGAGTGGCGGATCTGTGAGTGGGCGGATCTGTGAGTGGGCGGATCTGTGAGTGGGCGGATCTGTGAGTGGGCGGATCTGTGAGTGGGCGGATCTGTGAGTGGGCGGATCTGTGAGTGGGCGGATCTGTGAGTGGGCGGATCTGTGAGTGGGCGGATCTGTGAGTGGGCGGATCTGTGAGTGGGCGGATCTGTGAGTGGGCGGATCTGTGAGTGGGCGGATCTGTGAGTGGGCGGATCTGTGAGTGGGTGGATCTGTGAGTGGGTGGATCTGTGAGTGGGTGGATCTGTGAGTGGGTGGATCTGTGAGTGGGTGGATCTGTGAGTGGGTGGATCTGTGAGTGGGTGAAAGTGCTTAAATGGATCTGTGAGTGGGTGCAGGAGTGTTGGTGGGTCTGTCAATGGGTGCATAGGTACAGGAGTATGAGTGGGTCTGTCGGTGTGTGGTAAAAAAGTAGGGGGCACACGGGAGCAAGTCCTTGTGCCAGCTTCCTCTGTGACGGTCCTCATGTCCAGCTTGTCTGCAGTCCGGTACCCTCTGCTGCCTTTGGTTGTGTCAGGGGCGGCTCCTCCATTAGGGCGGAGGAGCGCTGCCTCACTGCTTTCTCGCAGTGCGAGAAGCAGAAAATAAAATTGTATTTTAAATACCATTTTATTTTCTGCTTCTCGCGCTGCGAGAAAGCAGAAGGCAGGGGTATGCCTGGTTGGGGGCGGGCGGGAGGGTATGCCTGGTTGGGGGCGGGCGGGTCAGGGAGGAGTGGCTTGCACCACTTGGAGTACCCAGACTGCTTTGGTCGGCCCTGGGGCCGACCAAAGCAGTCATGCACACTCTACATTTTCTCTATGTAGGCTGCATGCAGCCTACATAGAGAAAATGGCCTCCCTACAGGTGCCCGGGGCTGGGCGCTGTCCCCGACTCCGCACCAATCAACGCTGCCATTGCAGCGTTGTGATTGGCTTACAGGAGGGGAGGGAGCAATCCTGTTCCTGTTCAGGAGCAGAGGTGGCACGGGACCCGGCCCAGGCGTGCTTTCTCATTACTTTCCTGTCAATCTGGCACTGCCGAGGATACGGGATTGCTTGCAGTGGAAAGCCTGGCGTATGGCTAAATGCTAGTTTATACCTTCTCAGAGGTACAGGCCAGAACATCAGCACCACATTGACCTTCACTCAACCTGTGACCAGCTTGCGTATCTCGAAAACAGGAAGGGATGTTAAATAGTGCTGCTTAGGCGCAAGGCGCGCAAGAACCTATTAAGGCCTCAAAAAAGGCATCAAACTGCGTCACGTTCCCGCATCTCCTTCTCGCCTCGGACATTTAATTCTTTTTTCTGGAATCATATTTTATTCAATCTCGTGCGCAGTTATGCCGCGAGCGAACGTGCACAAAGGCGCTGCGATGAAAGAAGGAATTGCTCCATCAAGGGTGTGCATGCCTTGCCGAATGCGGAGCAGGAAGTATTACACCGCTGGAGCCTCTGAGAGGCGCACAGGTGCACAGCGATCGAGCACAGATAACGGGAATTAAAGGAGAGGGAGCGAGAGAGCCTATCCGGAGGGGCCTGCACACCTTCCGCACGACGATGAGGGATCAGCTGCCAGGCCCAGAGGCGGCGCAGGACCCGGTCAGGTAAGTTTTCTTTTACCCCCCCCTGCGCGGGACCTCAGACCTCCTAACCCCCCCACCCACGAGTATTGCGAGCCGCGACTGGGTTTTGTGTCTCCTCCTCATTTTTCTGCCTCTTTCTGCTTGCTCGGACCTTTATTCTGCCTCTTGCTGCTAATTTCTGACCTCTATGTTGCCCTTGTCTGCTCAATCTGCCCGTTATTTTGCCTCTTGGTGCTCGCTCCCGACCTTTATTTTGCCTCTTTTTGCTCATTTGACCTTTGTTCTGCCTTTGGCTGCAGGGTTCTGACCTCTATTTTGCCTCTTTCTGCTAATTTCTGACCTTTATTCTGCCTCTTTCTTTCTGCTCCCTTCTGACCTTTATTTTTGCATCTTGGGGAGGACGGGGGTAGCCTCGAGGCCCCGTGTTCCCAGCCAGATCCCCGCCTCCTGCGAGAGGCGGCATTGCTCTTGTACGAAGGAAGCTGCTGGAAATGCAGCTCCCTGCGTGCGAGAGCAATAGTTTCATCTCTCCCTGCCCGCATGTCTGTGGGCAGAGAAAGATGAAACCTCTGCTTCCAGCAAGCAGGAGCACTTTGACAGCTCCTGCTTACTGGAAGTGGAGCATTTGTTTTTGCACAGCTCCCACCAAGCAAATGCAAACAGCTACGGCCTTGGGGGATGGCGGTTCCCAGGGTCATGTATGGCTCCAGGAAGGGGGGCCCCCTTCCCTTCATTTAAAAGGGCCTGCCATTGGGAGGTGGTGGTCCCTGGGGCAGAGTGCAGCCTGGGAAGAGGCCACGTGAAACCCCCCCCATTTTATGTCCTGGATTGACGCTACAGTTTCCCAGCTTGCTCTGGTTAAAAACAATAAAAGTCATAGAAAGTGCACCTCTGCCCCTTGGTATACCTCAGATTTGAAGGAAGGGTAACAAAAATGCAGGGCTGCAGAACGTAAATGGAGGAAGGATTATGATTCGATTGATAAAATCAAATATATAGCAGTCTGCAAAGAATATAAAACTCAGATATTCTCAGTGAAAATGCAATATTTCTGATAAAAATCTAATCTGCCCAAAACTACTACAGAATTGTTCAAAACTGTGGCCTCACTATCGTTTATGTACCAGGACAATTCTTTGCCTGGATCAATCCTTTTGTAATGAGTTGTCTGACTTCTTTCAAAGTAAGGTACATAGTATACATGCTGATTTTGCGGCTAACAAGAAGACTTCCACTAGACACAGGGCGGGCTCATTGTTAGTGGAACCACAGACCTACCCGAGTACTACAAATAGCAAGAATGGTCTGAGTAATTTATCCCCTTTGATGGAGGAAAAAGTTGAAGTGGATTGAAACCACCAAGACAGTCTCCCCCTCAGATACTGTTTTTT
Source organism: Calotriton arnoldi (assembly GCA_963921515.1). Lineage (NCBI taxonomy): Eukaryota > Metazoa > Chordata > Amphibia > Caudata > Salamandridae > Calotriton > Calotriton arnoldi. The sequence continues at coordinate 481,086 of CAWUFW010003330.1, forward strand.
TTTGTTTTTTTTTACAGCTGGCCCCCGACATGATCGCAGTTCACCTAACCAGGTTACTGAATAACATACTGGCGACAGGGCAATACCCGGAGGCCTGAAAAAGGGCCTCAATCTACCCTATTTTGAAAAAAATCTGCACTGGACCCCACAGTCACTAACTACCACCCTATCTCTCGGTTGCCTTTTCCTGCAAATATTTTGGAGAAAGCCTTAAATGAAGATCCGAGTCTTTCTGGGACTTCAACAATATTTTGAACCTTTCCCAATATGGATTCATGCCAAAACGTTGCACTGAATCAGCTCTAGTGGTAGCAATAGAGGAAATCGGCAGGTTGGTGAGTGAGAGCAGCGTTCATATTTTTAGACCTTTTGCCGCCTTTGATACGGTGAACCATGATTTGATAATCAATCGGCTATCGATGGGGGGGGAGATCTGGGATACTGCCTTGGCTCTACTTAGCTCTTTTTAACTAACAGAGTACAAATGGTAGGGATGGGCAGTTTCATCTCTAGCCCTTTTTCCCTTCCGTGGAGTCCCGAAAGGGTCTTCTGGCCCCTACGCTCTTTAACATCCTTGGTGGAATTGATTCACTCATTTGGTTCCTCTACCATATCTTATGTCGATGACACGCAGATAATTGTATCCATTCCCCACAGAGGATGGCGTAGCTGCCAAAAATTTTAATAATTGTTTGACCCAAATCTCAGTCTGGATTCAGGATAACTGCTTAAAATTAAACAGAAAAAACGGAGGTGAATCTATTCGGGAGAAACAAAATCAGTCTGGAATAACTCCTGGCGGCCTGACAACTTTGGCCCTCTACCTTGCCTGTTCAGAAGGAAAACAATTTAGGGATTGTAGTTGATGATCAGCTGAATCAAGATGTGAAAGGTGTTTCCTTTTATTCCACACGACTTGCAAAAGATGGTGGTGGTTGCTCTGATCCTTTCAAGGATGGGCCTTTATTTGGGGATAAACAAGCAATTGCAAACCAAGCTGCAATCATTACAAAATGCAGGTCGGCTCCTATACAGGGTACCCAAGTTTTGCCCGGTCAGAAAGACGTTATGGAATTACCCAGGCTGTCAGTGCCTGAAAGAATAGAGTTCAATGAGTTAAGTACAATGCATAAAGCCCTGCCTGGATCAGGGCCACGCTGCCTTCAAAGTACTTTCAAGTGGTATTCCCCATGGAGAGAACTGAGGTCCTCTTGTACTAATCTGGTAACCATCCCAAAAATAAGGAAGGCTAGCTGGGGTGGTAGAGGTTTATATTCCTAGCTAGCAAACTTTGGAATTCCATGCCTTTGCATTTAAGATTGGAACCCTGCCTTATCCGTTTTCGGAAATCTTTAAAGACATGGCTGTACGGTAGCTGTTATGAGTAGCCTGTGTTCTTTGCGAAGTTTAGGTCCGCTAGCGCCGAGATACCTCGGTATTTGGGTGCCCCTAGCCTACAGAGGTCTGGCTTTTATCAAGACTTAAGCACCTGTGTACAGAACTGTCCCCTTTACATATCACAGCACTTGGCAAAACCCTACTACATTTTTGATTCTGTTTATTAGTCTGTGCTGCTTAGAGAACCTAGCAATAACACCGTCCATTAAGACCAAGAGTTGATATAATTATAAGCCCCCTGCAACCACAGCCCTTACTATCGAAACAGACACTGCAAGTACTCTATTATGAATGACCTACTTGCCAAGAATTTAATTCAGAGTATCAACAAAGTGATTTAATATACCTCCGTCAGGTTTCCGCATATGAAAGAACCCATGATATGACAAGCAATTGTCGCAAATGACTCACTGAAAAAAATGTGCTTTATTTCAAACGTTAAAAAACAAAAAAAAAATCACTTGGGATGTGCTGAAAAAAAAGTTAACACAGTTAGAAGTATTTAACAAATACATAATGACAGGGCAAAAAAATTAGTAAAAAAGTCCAATTGAGTGGTATGCACATTTTTCAGTGTTTAATTTGAGCCAGTGATTTCCGGTGCTCGGCACCAGTACTTAATTGTCAACATCGGCGCTTGTGACAAGCTGCCACACGGTGGTGCTGTCTGGCTAATTTCGAGATAACCACAACAGTCAATTATTAATTCAATATACATTAAAAATGACTAATACCTGCCGCCCAAGCCATTCTTTTAGCTTTGGGGGCCTGGAATAGTCCGAATTCAATTGTCACACTTGTAGGAGTGTGATGGTTAGTAGTTGTGTTACGCTCACTGACAGCATGGCAGAAGCAATGTGTGATGCAAGCTGCAGTGGCCTCCTGACGAGAGCTCTGGCACTTATTTTTTTTTTTTTTTTTACAAATTAAGCATTAATTTTGCACTTAAAAATGTTTGTGAAATTGACATTGGGTTGACGTTTTCTACTATGTTTCCTAAAGAATTTTCCTGCTAAATCGCTTGTTATTGGAGTCAAAATCTCCTGCAAATAGATTTTGCAACGGCATTGTCACACAAAAACCTATGCTGCAAAGGATTTTCTGTTTTTTTTGTAAGCTTTGTGAATTTAAAGATGTAGTAACAACGGTCATGAAGTTGGTAAGCTAAGATCCACAAGGTCTTACAACCCTTAAAAGTGCTGTTGTAACCCCATTTATAAGAAGCTTTGGCAAAGCCAATAGGTTTGAAGTTAGTGTGGCATACTTGTCTCTGCCAGTTCTTAATTGTGTACGGGGGATCGAGCACAGACAAAACTATCTGAAAATGGATGCTTGAGAATAAATCACTTTTCTTCCACAGCATCCATTTTTCATATGCTTTGCTGCCTCCCCAGTATGATCAAACCTCCGACTGTAAAATAGCACCTTATGCATTACAACAGAGGCCGAAAGACACTCCGATATCCAATAGAAAACAGACAAATTGCTAGGACGGAAAAGTCCCTCACACGGTGAGAGAAGATTTCCCCTGCCCGAGTGCTCCTGCTGCAACGTCTGGATCCCTGGTGCTGATATTTGTCGTCATAGGCGAATATAGATCATGTGTGTGTGCCATGGCATAGGCCTGTCCTATGGATTGCGGTCTTTTTGGACGGGGAGGGCCACCCAAAGCACCACCCTTAATGGTGAAAGTAGCACAAGCGCACCGTGTGATCTATAGAAGTGAAAAAGGCCCTGCACCTGTGTCTCTGGAGAGAGGTCCACAGGCTCACTCATGTAAAGTTCTGCTGATGTGTGCTTAACTCACCCTTGGTCTACATCAAGTTAGTATGCAACTGTACAGAGCGTGTGTGGTATGCATGTGCTGGGTGTATGTGTGCTGTGAATGGTACAATCCATACAAGATTCCGGGTTCCAATTTGGGAGACTCTGGACTGACTGGAGGAACATGAGGAGGTAGAGCAATTACCCATCCTCCCAACCCCCCCAAAAAGACAGATTTGTGGATTGTTGCATTCCTGTGAGCTGGGTGGGACATACACTGGAGATAGAAGAGACAGGATCTTTAGTACACTTCAAAAGGGTGCTCTCTGATTCAGGGAAAGTTCACTGGAAGGGGGGCTGGGCGCCTCTCAGAAAGGAGGTGGGGCTGATAAGAATCATAAAGAATAGGGCTGGGGGTCCTGGGGTAACCATTTGGAGCACATCTCACTGTGGCTGACATTCAGGTGTAAGCCGTCAGTTACTCTCATGGCCTGGGGGGAAAACTGCTAGCCAGGGGAAAGTAGGACTCCGGCACCCGACTACTGAACACTAGCGCTCCAACCTCAAGGGCTGTGTGTATTGTATGCGTATGCTGTATTTCACTTTGTGTTTCTATATAAACACCTCATTTTGTCATAAAAGTATTTCACTGGACAATCATTTATTGCTTCTGTTGAACGTATTTTGAGTCGTGAGCCTTTGTTCACCCCTCTGTATCTACCTTCCCCAGAGAAGCCTTGGACTACAACCGAGACACAAATCCGGATGGGGGTCCTTGCCCCAGTTGCTCAGGACCCATAGTCGGTTGGGGCCTGGGCCATCAGGAGTAAATGGCCTCAACCTGGATAGGCGGGCCAAGTAGCTCCGGCTTGCCCCGTGGCCCTCTGAAAGGGGTTCTGATAAAAATACTCCTGTGGATTGCACACAGGTGCAATTGACAAGACACCAATCTTGCTAACCCAAAGCCCCTTAAAGTGTAGAGTAGAGCATGTTTGTCATGTATGTGTAGGCACCATACGTAAGACTTAGAAAGCACGTCGTTTTGAAAATGCCTGTTTTTGCATTTGCTAGACTATGTCCTTGGTTATTAGGAAGGTGCCCAGAAATGGGTGGCATGTAGGCAGATTCCAATTGTAGCAATGTCTGCTTGTGTAAAGAAGCTGAAAGTATGGTGTGAATTTAAATAAGGATTTTACCAGTCTCTTCTGCTCATCGGTCTTCTATAATATGAATCCTAGGACATCTATATAAAATCGTGACTGCCCACTACCATTTCAATTTGGCAGTTAATGACAAAATAGCTCAGGACACTAAAGCAGTAGGGAGAGGACACACTTTGTAATGGTTAAAGAGGGGAGATAATCTCCACTTGTGGAAGCCAGACTGAGGATGAGGAGGAGGGCAGGCAGCTCATGGAGTTTAGCGCTGAAGGGGCTAATCGGAGAGGCTATTGGAAGAGGGTTGTGGTGATAATAAAGGGCCATGAAGAGGTTCGGGGCAGATCTCCTAGCTTGGTGTTTCAGAAGAGTAATGCATCCAGAGCAGGGATTGGCGTTTCACCACAAGGACATAAGTTCAAACCCTAGCGGATCCATTCTTCCTTCTATCTTTCCTATAGGTTAAGAGGAGAACCAATGAGCGTCACTGCGACCAATAGATGATCCCCGCCAGCCATTCCTGGAGTGAATATGTGCTCTACAAATGCCCCCTTTCCACTATTTATCGAAGGGCAAGACAGAGGCCAGGCATTCAGTGTGTCATAGCAATGAAATTGAACTGACTCGGGTTGCAAGAGGCTGTAGACCTTCCTCAGAGTGAGAGGTTCTTCAGCATTCACGGCACAGGGTAGGGTGAGTGACTAGCAAAGAAAGTGGAGACCTTCACTCACTGCCCAGCAAAGCAGTGGGAAACATCCATCTCTGCACAGCACTCCAAGGCCTCAAACGCCCAGCAGCAAAAGGGTCATCAGATAGGCCAGGCACTGAAAGGAGGATCTACTTTATTTTGGAGGTTTTCCAGATAGAACGATGGCTCTACGGAACGTGTAGCAGGCTGGGGCCACCTAGCACAAACTAGTTGTACTAGGTCTAGGTGGATAGGGTCTTTCTGCATAGCAGAACCTCAAAACTTCTGCCATCCACCACTTGTATTCACTGGGGAGCCCAGGCTGAAGGCCGTACTCTTCAACAATCACCAGAAGCGGCAGAGAAGGAAAGTTCCACCACTGCTTTGGGCACTCTATTTCAGGCTCTCGAAGTTTGGGCTTTTGGGTACGATGTGAGCATGAATGGTGCAATAAAGAAAAATTCACTGCACTTTGTTCATATTCTTTGGGGAAATGGCTGAATACTAGGATTCGCAGTAGGTCACTCAGATGAATGATTTAATCCATCACCAACTGGCAGCCTCCTAGAAAAGAGAAGAGGGTGACCTCAATGCAAAGTATGATGGGCTGTGAACATTTAGAAGCTTCTGGTGCGGATGGGGGCAGTAAGGAACTATGAAGAGGGGAAACACTAATCCTTTGACTAATGTGCATGGTGCAAACAAAACTTACAGGGAGTTTGGGATTACTCCTCTTTCTCCAAAAGTGGATACATTTCCCCCTGGAGGAGAAAACAATTTTCCTAGCACAGAATGCAGATTCCTTGCAGTGGAGTTTGAACAATATTCTTTAAACAGAAGTATGGTAACAAGTATTCCTCAAGGAGGAAAAAACGAAAGTTGAAGCCATGGGGAGTGTCCTGATAATTTCGTAAGCGCTCACGGCATGGCAGGGATAGGGTTGTTTAATGAGGTTAGGTACTAGTACATTTAAGGCTGGTTGGGGCTTTCCTATTGGTGGAAGGAGGGCCAATTTACTAAAGTGGGTGTAAGATGAAGAAAGGCAAACTTTTTAAAAAGATTGTTATAGGTTATTTATATCATGTTCTGTCCCAAGGAAGCACTGGGCTGGGCAATGATTTATTATGTACATTGAGAACTATTGATTTCAGGGTATCAGCCCCCCCCCCCCCCAAATGTTCCTTCCCTGAGAAGCCTTTGACTGTTTGCCCTAGCTACCCTGGGAGTCAAGTGCAGAAAGGGTGTACCTGGCCCTATTTGCAGAGCCTTAGGAGGACACAGGGGCAAAAGACCTGACCATCACAGTTGTACCCAGAAAAGTGCTATAGCCTCGCTCCCTTCCCCCTTTCTTCCCATACACACAGTCTGACAATATGCTTTGATGGTGAAATAAAAGGGCCCAATAACATGTTATTTGGAACAAGTGTACTAATAAACACAGAATCACACATTAACAGTACTGCATAATTGACTAAGAAAAATAATGCTTAATGGCAGAGTACATTCTAGAATTAAATGAGGGCGAAAAACTGGGGCCATACTTACAAGCCTAGTTACTGCAGTTTTAACACTGCTTGGATTTAGCTCTTGGTTCTCTGGTTAGGATTAAATACCATTTGTTTATAATAACTGCCCATGATAAAACAGCAGAACATTAACCATACATTTAGATCCCCTTAGGCCCTCGTGAGTAATGGCCCCTTTGGTACTCAACAATGGTAATAAATAGCATAATTCACTCTGCATCTGTATGCATGCTACATATATGCTTTAAGACATGCATACACACCCTCATCTGCTTCCATCCACTGCTCCCAGTGGTGTGGTCCAGAAGGATTGTGCTCCGGGCATGTACATTTCACATTTCGGCACGTAGTCTATGATAGAGACAAAGTGACTAGAATTTCTCGCATGTCATAAAATGGGAAGAGGTAAAGTGTGAAGAAAACAAACGAGACTACGTTTTGTTCAGGGTGGAGAGGAACATATTTTCTAGTGTGGCAGTCCAGAGGATTTGCCGTAGAACGGGTCCGAGGCTTATTGAATGACCAGAGCATTTTATACAATGACTGAGGCGTCTGCATGGGTGGGATTATTAAGACATTCTTATGGATAGACCTGCAAGGGATGGAGAGTTTCAAGCAGGGCCAGACTGGCCGTAGCGGGCAACGGGTGTTTCCCAAGTGAGCCTCCAGGGTGGGGCCACTTTTGGACCCCTGGAGGGCTGCTTTTATTACAGAGAGACGGTTTTGCAGCATAGCTGCAATATCGGCCCCCTGTATCAAAAGCGGCAGCAGTGAGACGGGAGTGGTGCTTTCCACTAGCACCCTCTCTCCTCCCCCCCCAAGGGCTGGCCGACATGTTTGCCAGTGCCGGTTTTGGTTTCCAGTACGGCTGTGGGTTCAAGCCTAGAGTTCGATAGCACGACAAGCAATGAAGAATCCTTATCTACTGAAAAGATAATTCAGGAATCTGGTTTATGGAAATGTATAGAGTGATTTGAGGTGCACCAGTCCCTTATCAAGGTATGCATCATGTCTGGAGTCACAGAGCTGGTCATCGCCTAATGCTCGGCCCGGAGCTCAAAAAGGCAGCCATTGCAAGTAGTGAAGCACAGCAGTGATAGCCTCTTATGAACAGTGACTTGCAGCTGGCAAAGATGCCACATTTGCAGCAAGGACATCTTGGGTATGAAGGAACCTGAAACCGCTAAAGCATAGTTAAAGTGTGCAACGAGTTCAACTCCAATCAATCACAATATTGTAGGACAATGTCTTAACCAGAGAAGCAGATCAGCCACTTACCTCTGTGTTGTTGCTGCAGGACTCCAAGATGACCTGAAATAATAACAATCATTAAAGGTGGTAGGACAGAAGGCTTTCGTTCAATATTCGACCAGTACTGGCTGGCCATCAGAAGTATTTTATGAATTGTGCACAAGTAACCTTGTGCCATACCAAGATTTACAATAAAATATGAAAATGCACTAGTACAACTCGAATAGTTACTAAGCGAATGACTAACGCTTTGACTTTCAGAGGGCAAGCGTGGATACTGTTTTACCGAGGCCTCATTCCGGTAACAAATACAGTCTAAGGTACATTTATGAATTGTCAGTTTTCTGGGGTCATCTCCACCACTTTAGGATTGAGAAAAGGCAGACAAGAAAGGAGGACAACTGCCTGTAATAAACCCAATGAACTAAAGCCAATAATGGTCCAGTATGAAGACCGCGAGGCAACCCAGCATGGGCCACATCTATAAAAAGGATTTGTCTCTTTAAAGTGTTTTGCATAAGAGGCCATTTTAAAGCCAGCATCGGGACAACTGGTCAGCTTAGCACACTTAAAAGTATTTTACACCTGTAAGACAGATGGCGTAAAACAGTCTGTTCAGAATCCTGGGGCCACGTATCAAATAAGCATTTTGCAATTACCAAATAGCGATTCGGTAAAAATCGCTATTTGGTAATCGCAAAATTCTATGTATGTAAGGAATCGCCAAAGATTTAGCGATTCCATATTACCAAATACCGATTTGGTAAATAGCAAATCGCTATTAGGTAATATTACTCCAATCGTTCGTAGGTGCGAATGGTTTTGCATTAGCTAATTTGAGATTACCCAATTGGTAATCGCAAATTATGTAATGCAAAGCCAAGGGTGCCCGGGGGCCTAAGTCTCCCCCCCCCCCCCGTGAAGCACCCCCAAAAAAATTAATGTGCACATGTAAAGCGCACACTGCTGTTGGGGCATGTGTGCGCTACATGGCACTTTGAAAAAAGCACAAAACTGCATTTTTCAAAGTTTGCACATGGTGACCATCGACTTGAAGTCGATGGTAACTGCATTTTCCTAAATGCACAGTTTGCATTTAGAAAATGCTTCATACATGTGCTAAGGGAATTGCAATTTGCGATTCCCCATTTGTAGTCGCAATTTTAGGTAATTGCAATTTTTGGCGATTACCTATAATTGCGACTACAAAGCTTTTCATGCATCATGAAAGGCTATTTTGCATTCGCAAAGACTGATTTTAGCGAATCGCACCGTTTACGAATGAAAAAATTCATACATATGGCCCTTGGTTCTGTGCAGTAATTCAAAGGCATAGCCACTATCTTACACCACAGACCTGCTTTATGAACATAAATGTTCTACATGGAAACTCCAAATTTTTCTGTGAATTTGCCATCTAACAACGTCCATCATCTTTAGATCCCTCTTCCCCATTTCACCTTTTAGGTAAAACCAAAACGGTCTGTAAATCCGTTTCTTACCTTGAGTTTTCGGCGCCTCTCCTCATCACTTTCAAGGTCCAATAGATCATCAATATTTACTTCATCAGGCATCTCCGATTCCTGTGACAAAGAAACATGGTCATAAAACATTGAAGATACCAGTATCAGATCATGCATCTATACACTATCCTTGGGGTCAAAGAGGAGAACTCCGTCTCCACACAATCAATATTAAACTGCACCCTCATAAATTGCTTGATTTAACATTTCTATTTTCCTGGATTTATATAGCACATGGCTACCCCATGGGCCTCCCAGCGCTGGTAAAGAACTCTGCTCTGGTGAAATCTCTATAGGCCCCTAAAATAGGTAAGTTTAATAGTTGAAGGCAATTTCTGATGTCTCCTCCCTAATATGAAAAGAGTGTTTATTCTAAAACTTGGGAGGTAAAAATGAAAATGAGCTTCTGCAACCTCTTACTCAAAGATTTACATCACTCAAAGAACTGAAAGAACTGAAAGAACTCGATGGAAGGTTCAACACCAGCCATTACTAACATTTTTTTTTATACCATTGGAGATTAGAAGAAACTGCTAGCTTGCAACATCCCATAACGTCTGCTACAAGCAGGCCAACATTTTCATACTGAAACCCACCAAGCAGAGCAAGGTCTATTACAATCTAATTAAGGTAGATTTGTTCCTCTAATATAGCCTATGGAGACAAACAGGAAAAAAACTTATTCCCGATTCAAGCCTTGCTGGTCTTGGCAACAAAAACACTGCAGAGACTAGATGCACCATAAGAACAGAGGAAGGTCCCCCAAAGAAACTTCAGGCGGGGAAAACCCCATACATAGAGCGCCTATGCCAACATTTTTGTACATCACAACTGTTTACTCAAGATTAATTACATATTTTTCTATGGAAAATAGATACATTACTGTTATTTATCTTGATCGTGCACTTATGATAAATTCCCCATTTCATTCTTCAACTAAATTCTTTAAAAAAAAGTCTCTTTGGGCCTACCCAGAAGTGTTTATACTCTATGTATATAAAACAAGTCACTTCATTTCATCACCTTTTATGGCTCAAGACTGCCTCTTCACATTCTTAAAAAAAAAAAAATTGCATTTTCTATCGACCAGGCAAGAGTGAGAGAAAATATTGCATGTACAATTAGGGCTTCTATTCAAGTCATACAATCCAGAATGCAGTTCAGGTGATATTTCAGCATTTCTGGTTTAAATTTTAATATTACATTTCACCCGACTAGCATATCGATATCATGTTACATTCAGCGCCTAGTTTACTCATTGTGTCTATGGGGAGATCGGAATAGTGCGGTTTCGTAGATCTCAATCTATTATAATCAAACACAACATTGTAACGTATTAAACAATTAGCCTCTTCACATTCATATTATCCGGATTTGCTATAATTTCTACACAAACCTACGTCACCAGTACAGAAACAGTGAAAATATATTCAATCTCCAGTAAATACTCGAGTACAAAAGTGTGTCTATATCGACTTGGTACTGCACATGGGCGAGGACCTCTGTTCTTTGTCCAGAAAGCAGTCTGTCACAGCAGGAGCACCTCCAAATCAGATAGCCCCACAACACAGGCCATGTGAGTGACCAGAGTTTCAGACCTGGATGTCAGCCAGAGAGATGTGCATCAAAAGGTCACCCCACGGGCCCGGCACTACTCTGATTCTTATTAGCACCATTTCCTTCTGAGATGTGCCCAGGCCCCTTCCCAGTAACCTCTTGCTGAATCAAAGAGCACCCTCTGAAGTGTACGAAGAGCATGGCTCCCCCTTCCTCCAGTGTGTCACTCAGTTTACAGGAATGTATCAATACACAAATCTGTCTGGGGGATCCTCTACCTCTCTACCCATGTTCCTCCATTCAGCTACGGATCTCACAACAGGGAACTTAGTCTCTTCCATGTATTGTACCATTCACAGGCACACAAACACCCAGTAAATGCATATAATATACATGAACTGCACAGCATTACATTATCCCTGTATTGTACAGTTCACAGGCACACATACACCCAGCACATGTCTACCACGCACTTACTGCACAGCACTACACAAAATAGATGTAGGCCAAGGAGGAGTTAAACACACAGCAGCAGTACTTTAAATGAGTGAGTCTTTAGGCCTCACTCCAGTGACAGGTAAAAATGACCTGTTCACTCCTACTGATCACTACACAGTATGCTGCCACCAGAGTGCTTGTGCAGCTTAGTTCCTGGTAAAAGCAGTAGTCTTTCACCACTATGAGGGAACCGCTTGTGGAGCCCTCCCATTCCAAAAAGACCACAATCGGTGAGACAGGCCTATGTCATGGCATACAGGTATGATCCGTGTTGCACATAAAAATCAGCATTACATTTGGGGCACTCGGGCAGGGTGCACGTCCATCACCATGAAAAGGACTTTCCCGACCCAACACAACCCACTGAGTTGCGGAGTCTCATTATCCAGTCAAGAAAAAAAAAAAAAGATCTGGGTAGAGCAGGGATTTCTAGATGAAGAGGGTGGAGAAACTCTACATTTTAAATTTATTGGCCAAAGGGTGTGTTATATGGCCATTAGGGTCATTCGACATTGCTAAAGTTAGCATGAGCTTTGCTGCCATGCTGCTGCTTTTGCACACGTTACTACATGACTTTATTAAGCAAGACTATTTGTGCCTTTCACATGAGAACTGTCTGCCTTTCGCGTTCTCTGCTAAGTTCCTGGAGTTTAGTCTGAACACGATGTGCAAGGTCGATAAACAGTGCCCCTTGTTATTCTGTTCTGGTCAGTCCCTAGCACCTAGACATAACATGCTAAACACAGCTGCACTGCTGGAGACTCGAGCTTTGATGTTACGGGGATGCATGTTGTTTTAACAGACACTTGGAGAGAGCCCTTTCCATGGAGAAGAGCTATGCTGTTCCTATGATGTAAACCTTACTAGGCTTTAAGGTATGGGGTCTGCTGACAAAGCCCAGAGATGATCTTTTTTATAATAAACTTCTTCCAGTCAAGGGGAGGGTGGTTAGGCCTTATAGTCCTTTTTCCACTGTCTTTATATAATGACATCCCCCTTTGTACTCTATGGAATTGTAACAATGCTAATTGTTCTAAGTTTATGCATTTTGCTGCTGGTAGTGGCTCGTATACTGTATTATAGAGCACGATAGTTAAAATAAACATTTTGAACTATTACAGTGACTTTGCCAATTCTCATCTGTGGACAAGTATGAGTGAGCGAGCGAAAGGGTATGTCTTGCCACCGCGATCCCGGAGAGAGTCGGGAGTGTTGTGTTCTGGGTTGTCTAATCATTTGTGGCTTCTCGATTTTGGAGGAGAACGAATGAGACACTATAGCTAGTCGGTTTTGGGATTTTGGGTACTAAGGTGGTAGGTTGGTACACCCCTATACACCGAGGTCCTGTTTTCCTGCGCATAGTTGTGTAGGTGCAGAATCCCCGCAACAGGTGTCTTTTAGAGGTGACAGCGCGAAGGACAACAATGAGACAGAATGAGACAGAATGAGGGGGCAAGGTGTTTAGGATCAGGGTGCGAGTCATGTTTAGGTTGGCACCCCACTAAATCCATTTAAGAACTTGCCTCAACGAGGGACAAACGATTAACATACGTGCTCTGTTGCACTGAACTGGAGCATCAGTGGTCCACTAGAGCTGGAAATGAGATGGATCCACTTGACTCGTACAGCTATTATTGAGCAAGTGCTGGCCATGGCTCAGAGAAATGCATACATGCCAATAGACCCGATTCAGGAGGAAGACTCCAGATTTGTGAAACCAAAAATGGCTTTGTTTTGGCTGTCTTCGGCCTGAAGTTGCCTCGTCTTTAATAGAAGTCTATGAGGGAAGGACATTCTCCCAATTTTTTATTTTTTTTTTAATCTCCCAGTTTCCTATTCTAAAATGTTGGTATGTACAGAAATGTGCCGATTTTGCCTGGTGCAATTTGCCGATATCGGGTCACATTCAGAGGCACCCGCAATTTTGCTGCTGTGTGTTCAGAGCAGCAACTTAAAGAGGTCTCTTGCTTTAATTTCCTGATGGCCTTCTAAGTGAAGCATTTGTTGGTCCCATCAGCACTCCTTCTGTTCTAGTCCCATCCTGGCGGAGGGCTAGCTGGAGTTTTAACACGTTTATGTCATTGAGGAAACAAATAGACATTCAACTTATCACTTCACAAGTACTTGAGCTAAACTTGCATTTCAAGGCACGTTTTAGTATTTCTCAAGCCCTGTTTGTAAGAAATGCATGCACTGTAAGAAAGTCAGATACATCTAGATTAGAAAATACACTAACATCATTTATACAGCATATTACTACACAATTTTTTTTTTAGCAACCTTAGGCAGAAGTGTGCAACCTTGCTTTTTTTTCCCCACAATCTTTCATTACTCTATCAGTTTTCATGAAGCTTTCATACTGGTTCCTAACTCCTTGAGCTTTATTACAATAAGTATAACTTGTGTGTATTGAACTAACCCAAGTATCACTGCAGTAACCCACTGAGGTCTACATAAAATACAAATCAGTGACCTGAAAGTTACACGTTGTGCCCGTGTGCACATTAACCCTCTATCCTATTTTACAATGAGTCAAACTTCCAACTACACTGCACACAGTTTTCTCCAGCAAGTACATTAACTACTAGCTTTATTAGTGTTCTTAGAGCCTGGAAATTGCTGGTTACCAAATATCTTTGCAACAGGTGTCTTAACCTGAACGATATTTTAAAATGCAGTCCGTTTTAAGCACTTGCGTAACACTGCTCAGATTTACCATCACGTATTTTATAGTTTCCAAATTCTTTGTGGCAGATTTTTTTTTAACAATAAATGTCCAAGCTAAGTGCCAGATTCTGCTTCTAACTCCGCCCCTCATGACTCCATCCCTTCTCCAGCGGCAGCTCCTCTGTTATGGAGGCGGCACGACGCCCCGCCTCCTGCAAGCACAGCAGGTACACATTAATAAAATGGTAATAAATACCATTTTATTTTGGTTGCAGGCTTGCACTGTTACAGTGCGAGGGCAGGGGTCAGGGCTGATTCGTGCAATTGCACTATTACTGCAGCCCCTGCCAGTGCGCATGTCAGATCGGCCGGCCTGTGCATGTCAGATTGGCTGGCTACCTACAGCCGGCCAATCTGACATGAGCACTTCAGCCTGCACAATCCCAGGGCTGAGAAATAGCAGCAACAGGCCCCCAGTAGCAAAATGAGTGCTGGGTTAGTCTGCTCCAACCAATCCCGATTGGTTGGAATCGTGTTGCACAAGGAAGAAAGTTCTTCCCTTTACTGCTGCCTGCTGGAGTCACCACTGAGAGAGACACAGGACGTGACTCCATGCAAAATATATGGTGAGTTTTTTGGGCATCGCGCCCCACCATATTTTAATGTTGCCGGCCTCCACTGCCCTTCCCGCTGCCACCTTTTGAGCCCCAATTTATGGAATCCCAGAGTAATGTTTTCCATCACCAGCTCTGTGGTGAACTAAGAAATAACAGCGCAGTTACAAACCTTGAAACTAAGGACAGCTGAAAAGAGACCATTTGTCGTGAATAATGTCTGACAAACACTTCCTCTTAAGTATCAATTTATCAGATGAATACAACCATCAACAGAAGTGTGACCAGTTAAACTTCGCAAAAAGGCTGCCATTACGGGCAACGTGCGCGGCACTTTTTTGAACATTTTATGTGTTTGAAGTGAACTAGAAGCAACATGCATTTTGGTTGAAACCTGCAAATTGTGGAAGGTGGTCGATTATGTGGCGCATGGGTTGAATCTGTAATTATGCTGTAAACACTGGCAACAGAATCTCATAATTCTAATGGTCCTGTGAATAGCATGTGAGGTGTCTGGGTTTCAGTTACAAAAACAGGTTTATGTATTTTAGTTGTGCATTTGTAAGGGATAGAGTGCATTGTAAAAAGCCTCGGTTGTGTTTTGTGTGGGTCTGGTGAGTTCATGTTGTGTATTCCTTTGGTGTTGACGTTACACTGCTTTCAGAATCGTGAAGCCGAGCAGTTCATGTACCAGTCTGTTTGAATGCCTTCGGTGTAAGAAGAGTAAGGATGTGGCGTAAAGGCCAGAGCTACCGCTTTTGTAGCTGGGGAACCAGGTTCCAGTCTCAGCATGGGCTCAACATCCTGTGATTCTGGGAAAAACACTTAATCTCCCTGCGCCTACCAAAAATGAATGTGTCCTCGTGTAATGTAACTGGTGCTCATGTAAAGCGCTCCAATACATTTGGGTCAAGTTTGCGCTATATAAAACTGCAAAGAAAAAAATAATTCCAGCTACAGGGCGGAACGCGGAGGAAGCAGCCGTCACTCAATATGAAGCTGGGCCCAATGTCAACAAGAAATTTTACTGGCTCATTTCCTTTGATAAGGCCGAGGCTGCTGGGAGTGTTTCCTTGTCCAGAACATTTCTTGTCAGCAGTTTTCCAGGACTTCCAGTTTCCTGCATTAATCAGCAGAAAAGAAACAGGCAGACAAATGTACCACCACCCATACTTTCACTGTGCTGACTTCCCTCTACCAGGACAAATGCCAGCACCCAGGTACAGTTATGGTAAACGCACAGTGGGGAAAAACGAAGCAATTCGAAATGCTTTGTAGTGGAATTGGATTTAGAATGGTTTATCAGACTTCCTCTCGATGGCACAAACTGCACTGGTGAAATGTTCACACTAACATAATACATGTGATTTATTGGGGAAAAGGGAAAACTGGCCATAGTGATCTTTGAAAGAAAGCAAAATGGAGTCTGGGGAGGGAAAATCCAAGAAATCAAGTTTTTGGAAAAGAGCAAAGAAAACAAACAGTAGCAACAAATAGACACATGAACATTTAGAAATTTGAAACAAACATTGGCAAAGCCAGTAAGTCTGGACTTAATGTGATAATCTGAGCAAATACAGGCATGCAAAAATGATGTTTCCAAGTAATAGCACATTAAAACTAAATGTATTGGCTTTGTCCATGTTTGATAGTAGTGGCAAAAGAGTTGGTGTGGTACTTTTAGTGACAGCACTGTTGGTGATCGTATTAGTGATGCATTGTGGTACTGATGTTGGCAAATTCAAGCTTTGGCAAAGCCAATAGGTTCATCTTTAGAGTGGTGGTTGAGGTGCTGGTCATGTGATACATGCTGTGATGGTATTAGTGGTAGCAATGTAGTACTGGCATTGGTGGTGGTAGGTTTGGAACGGTAATGTTAGTTTTGTGGTGTTAGTAGTTTTGGTGGTCGAACTAGCCGGTGATATACATGGTGGTATTGGTAGTTTAGGGTGCCGATTGAGCCAGTGTATCAGTATGTGTAGTGGTGAAGGTGCCATTGGTGGCGATATTAAAGGCGAATCGATATGTAATTGATTGTTATTGGTGGTGGTACTGGTGGTCATTCTATTGTTGCTGTAGTATTGGTGGGACTTGTGACGTTTGGATTGGTGATGTGTGGAGGTGGTAGTGCGACTGACGGTGTTGTTCGTGGTAGGGGAGGTTCTCTTCAAGTACCCACATCTGTGTACTTCTAATGTACGCACCTGATAATTGCTTTCTGTTTATCACATTAGGTTGGCCTGACCCAAAGAAGGCCGTCCAATGTGATTAACAAAGAAGTAGTTAGGAGACAGTGTTAGGATCAGGCTTGTACTCTAGTCATGACAACCACTTTCAAAAAATGCTTTCCGCATACAATGCATGTATAAGATAAAGGTCTGAATGTGACAAAATGTGTCATGTAGTATGCACTTTAAATTGGAAATAGTTCTTCATGCATTGCAATGCAAACCGTCTATAGGAGGTGGAATGTTACTCAAAGAGGTCAATATAGCATGACCGAGAAATACCCCTCTGGGCGAATTTAAAATGCAAATGTCCAAAACTAGGTCTGAAAGATGCTAATCCAAATAAGTCAATGGTCGAAGGGGGATAAACCAAAGCCCAGTATTGATATTTTAAACAAAATGTCATGCAGACAGTTTCACTGTCAAGCCAGATCTAAAAGGTGCACCAACATCAAAAGAGACTGCACAATCTCACAATAAACTCCACACATCCCGCAATTATTTCGAAATCGGAAAGAAAAAAAAAAATGCAGATTGTCTGAATTCAAAAAGGAGTTGTCAAACAATTCAGACAAAGAACTGGACGCCAAAACAATGAGGGATTCAATCAACACTACTAAGAAAACACTTTTTAAAAGCAGTCCATCTCTTTATGCTTGCACATTAACATTGAAAAAAACAGTTTATGCGCGAGTCACTATGGAACATTCCCAGTCATTTTTAGGTCGAAGTTTGACAGCGCAGCTGTCTGGTTTGCTAAAGACATCTTGGGGACATTCGGAAAAATGACCTAGGAATGTATCCTACCCACTGCTTACCATTGGCCTTGTGGCTTGTAACTCAACTTTGCTTGCTTTCTATTTGCTAACTTTATTTTTTTAGGCTGTCCAGCTAGAGTCCATCCAGTGCAGCATACCCAATTTACTGTATTTTTCCACAGTGCTCGCTTTCTGTAAAAGTGGCCTTTAAATTTGTTCTGATCTCGTAACATTTGCTGTGCATTGAAAGACAGAGGTCAAATGACAGTCTTCCAAGGGAGCTTGGTGTTTACTTTTCTTTCTCTGACTTCAAAGTGAGGCTTTATCTGACAATCTGGGGGTGTTAAAGGGGGTGGCTTCTTCCCTGTGATTCTGTTTACGGTTCTCTTTATTTGCTCTACCTGCCTCTGTTGCAGTTTGTGGGTTTTGCTAGTGCCGCGACTCCTTTGGGTACTGTGCGCTACAAATCTTTTACTTAATAAAAGCTTTTTTTTAGCACAACAATTTAAATGTTTGCAAATGAATGTTACAAATATTTCAGAATGGATCAGACTTAGGAAAGTACAAATGAAGCACTTTATTGTAATTCTGAATTGTACTGGAAACATATTTGAATACGGTCAAAATTAATCAATACACTAGGTGAAGCCAGTTCCACACTAACATTTGTGCACTGTATAGTGTTCAGTAAAACTGTCTTTCAATTGAAACGACCATTCCATTTGCACAATGTGTTGCCTGTAATGGCAGCACACTACCACACCATGCATACTCCACTCAATGCCACTACTCCATATCACTGTAAGACACTCCACTATCCCAATCCATGACACTATGCCACTCTTCTACACTCCACGATATTGCACTCTACGACACTTTACTCCACTTTACTGCACTCCACAACACTATGCTACATCACTCCACTCTGACACTATGCCACTCTACACTATGCTCCTCCGTGACACTTTACTCCACTCCAAGACATGTTACTCTATGCCCCTGCCCTCTATGCCCCTCCACTCTGACACTTTATCCACAATACGCCATGGCACTCTACGCTCCTCCCCTCCATGACTGTGCCTCTGCTCTACTCTCCGCCCCCCCATTTTCTGACACTCCACGGCCCTCCACTCTATAAAACTCCACCATTCGACTCTGCTCCCCCACTCTACAACACTACGCCCCTCCGCTCCATACCACACTGTGCCCCGCCCCTCCGACACTGTGCCCCTACGACACTGTGCCCCTCCGCTCTACGCCCCTACGACACTGTGCCCCTCCGACACTGTGCCCCTCCGCTCCCCTACGACACTGTGCCCCTCCGACACTGTGCCCCTCCGCTCTACGCCCCTACGACAGTGCCCCGACGCTCTACGCCCCTCCGACGCTCTACGCCCCTCCACGACACTCTGCCCCGACGCTCCACGCCCCTCCACGACGCTCTACGCCCCTCCACGACGCTCTACGCCCCTCCGACGCTCTACGCCCCTCCACGACGCTCTACGCCCCTCCGACGCTCTACGCCTCCACGACGCTCTACGCCCCTCCACGACGCTCTACGCCCCTCCGACGCTCTACGCCCCTCCCCCACGACGCTCTCGCCCCTCCACGACGCTCTACGCCCCTCCACGACGCTCTACGCCCCTCCACGACGCTCTACGCCCCTCCACGACGCTCTACGCCCCTCCACGACGCTCTACGCCCCCTCCACGACGCTCTACGCCCCTCCACGACGCTCTGCCCCGATGCTCTACGCCCCTCCCACGACGCTCTACGCCCCTCCACGACGCGCTCTACGCCCCTCCACGACGCGCTCTACGCCCCTCCACGACGCGCTCTACGCCCCTCCACGACGCGCTCCTACGCCCCTCCACGACGCGCTCTCGCCCCTCCACGACGCGCTCTACGCCCCTCCACGACGCGCTCTACGCCCTCCACGACGCGCTCTACGCCCCTCCACGACGCGCTCTACGCCCCTCCACGACGCGCTCTACGCCCCTCCACGACGCGCCACGCTCCTCGACGCGCCCTCCACGACGCGCTCTACGCCCCTCCACGACGCGCTCTACGCCCCTCCACGACGCGCTCTACGCCCCTCCACGACGCGCTCTACGCCCCTCCACGACGCGCTCTACGCCCCTCCACGACGCGCTCTACGCCCCTCCACGACCGCGCTCTACGCCCTCCACGACGCGCTCTACGCCCCTCCACGACGCGCTCACGCCCCTCCACGACGCGCTCTACGCCCCTCCACGACGCGCTCTACGCCCCTCCACGACGCGCTCTACGCCCCTCCACGACGCGCTCTACGCCCCTCCACGACGCGCTCTACGCCCCTCCACGGCACGCGCTCTACGCCCCTCCACGACGCGCTCTCACGCCCCTCCACGACGCGCTCTACGCCCCTCCACGACGCGCTCTACGCCCCTCCACGACGCGCTCTACGCCCCTCCACGACGCGCTCTACGCCCCTCCACGACGCGCTCTACGCCCCTCCACGACGCGCTCTACGCCCCTCCACGACGCGCTCTACGCCCCTCCACGACGCGCTCTACGCCCCTCCACGACGCGCTCTACGCCCCTCCACGACGCGCTCTACGCCCCTCCACGACGCGCTCTACGCCCCTCCACGCCCCACGCGCTCTACGCCCTCCACGACCCTCCCCACGGCGGCTCTACGCCCTCCACGACGCTCTACGCCCCTCCACGACGCTCTACGCCCCTCCACGACGCTCTACGCCCCTCCCACGACGCTCTACGCCCCCCCCACGACACTCTGGCCCCCCCCACGACACTCTGGCCCCCCCGACACTCTGGCCCCCCCCACGACACTCTGGCCCCCCCCACGACACTCTGGCCCCCCCCACGACACTCTGGCCCCCCCTACGACACTCTACTACCCTACGACACTCTACTACCCTACGACACTCTACTACCCTACGACACTCTACTACCCTACGACACTCTACTACCCTACGACACTCTACTACCCTACAATCAATCAATCACGGCATTTATAGAGCGCGCTACTCACCCGGGAGGGTCTCAAGGCGCTGGGGGAGGGGGTAAGTTACTGCTCGAACAGCCAGGTCTTGAGCTGCTTCCTGAAGGAGAGATGGTCCTGGGTTCGCCGAAGGTGAGTGGGGAGGGAGTTCCAGGTCTTGGCTGCCAGGTAGGAGAAGGATCTTCCTCCGGCGGTGGCTCTGCGGATGCGTGGTACGGTGGCGAGGGCGTGGCTGGTTGATCGTAGCTGGCGGGTGGGCGTGTAGAAGGTCATGCGGTCGTTGAGGTACTTGGGGCCCAGGTCGTGGAGGGCCTTGTGTGCGTGGGTGAGGAGTCTGAACGTGATTCTCTTGCTGACGGGGAGCCAGTGCAGGTCTTTCAGGTGTCCGGTGATGTGGCTGTGTCGGGGGATGTCCAGGATGAGTTGTGCGGAGGCGTTCTGGATGCGCTGGAGTCTTTTTGAAGTTTGGCTGTGGTTCCGGCGTAGAGGGTGTTCCCATAGTCCAGTCGGCTGGTGACGAGTGCCTGGGTGACGGTCTTCCTGGTTTCAGTGGGGATCCATCTGAAGATCTTGCGGAGCATGCGCAGGGTGTTGAAGCACGAAGATGAGACGGCGTTGACTTGTCTGGTCATCGACAGGGAGGAGTCCAGGATGAAGCCCAGGTTGCGTGCGTGGTCCGTTGGCTTGGGCGCGGTGCCCAGGGGCCGGGGGCCACCAAGAGTCGTCCCAGGCGGAGGGTGATGAGCCCAGGATGAGGACTTCCGTCTTGTCTGAGTTCAGTTTAAGGCGGCTGTTCCTCATCCAGTCGGCGACGTCTCTCATCCCGTCGTGTAGGTTGGCTCTGGCGGTGGTGGGGTCGTTGGTGAGGGAGAGGATCAGCTGGGTGTCGTCGGCGTAGGAGATGATGTTGAGGTTGTGTTGGCGTGCGATGGCTGCGAGGGGGCTCATGTAGACGTTGAAGAGGGTTGGACTGAGTGAAGATCCTTGTGGAACGCCGCAGATGACTTCGGTGGCCTCGGATCTGAACGGGGGAGGCGGACTCTCTGGGTTCTTCCGGCGAGGAACGAGATGATCCATTCCAGTGCTTTCTCTCGGATTCCGATGTTGCTGAGGCGCTTCACTAGGGTGCGGTGGCAGACGGTGTCGAACGCCGCGGAGAGGTCCAAGAGGATGAGGGCTGCTGTTTCCCGTTGTCGGTTAGGGTTCTGATGTCGTCGGTGGCTGCGATAAGGGCGGTCTCGGTGCTGTGGTTGGCCCGAAACCCGGACTGCGAGGGGTCGAGGGATCCATTCGTCTCGAGGAAGGCGGCAAGCTGTCTGTTGACGGTCTTCTCGATGACTTTGGCCGGAAACGGAAGGAGCGAGATGGGACGGTAGTTCTTGAGGTCGGTGGGGTCCGCCGTTGGTTTCTTCAGGAGGGCGGTAAGCTCGGCGTGCTTCCAGCTCTCCGGGAAGGTGGCGGTGTGGAAGGAGGAGTTGATGATGTCCCGGAGATGGGGTGCGATGGTGGCGTCGGCTTTGTTGAAGACGTGGTGTGGGCAGGGGTCGGTTGGTGATCCGGAGTGGATGGAGTTGATCGTGCGGGTGGTGTCTTCGGTGCTGATCGGGGTCCAGTTGCAGAGGGTGGTGGTGGCGGGCGTTGGTTCGGCGGTAGGGTGCGTGGTCTGTGCGTCGAAGCTGTTATGTATGTCGGTGATCTTGCGGTGGAAGAACGCGGCGAGTGAGTTGCAGAGGTCTTGCGAGGGGTGATGTCGTTGTTTCCGGCGCTGGGGTTGGAGAACTCTTTGACGATGCTGAAAAGTTCCTTGCTGTCGTGGGCGTTGTTGTCCAGTCGTTCTTTGAGTGCCGACTTCTTGGTGGCACGGATCAGCTGGTGGTGTTTGCGGGTGGCGTGCTTGAGGGCGGTCCTGTTGTCTGTGGTCTGGTCGAGTCGCCAGGCTCTCTCGAGAGTGCGGCAGTTCTTCTTGGATTCCTTGAGTTCGTTGGTGAACCAAGGGGTTTTCTTGCTTCTGGGTCTGCTGGGAGGGTTTTTAGTGGTGCGAGGTCGTCGGCGCAGGCGGTCAGCCACTTGGCGAGGTTGCTGGCTGCTTCGTTTGGGTCCGTTGTGTTGGTGGGTGTGTTCTGGCTGAGGGAGGCGGTGAGCTGCTCGGCGGTGATCTTGCTCCAGCTCCGGCGGGGAGCCTGTTGCGGGTGGTGGTGGGTCGCAGTCTTTCTGAAGCTGAAGTGGACGCAGCTGTGGTCGGTCCAGTGGAGTCCGGTGGCGTGGCTGAAGGAGATGTGCTTGCTGGAAGAGAAGACGGGGTCAAGCGTGTGGCCGGCGTAGTGGGTGGGCGTGTTCACCAGTTGCTTGAGTCCGAGGTTGGCGAGGTTGTCCAGCAGGGCGGTGGTGTTTCTGTCGTTGTTGTTCTCCAGGTGGAAGTTGAGGTCCCCTAGGAGGATGTAGTCGGCGGAGGGCATGGCGTGCGGGCTGATGAAGTCTGCGATGTCTTCGCTGAATAGTGTGCGTGGTCCCGGGGTCTGTAGATGAGGGTGCCTCGGAGGGTGGTCTTGGGGTCAGTGTGTATCTGGAAGTGTAGGTGTTCGGCGGCGGTGAAGGTCTCGTCGGAGTTAGTCGAGATGCGGATGGTGTTCTTGTGTACGATGGCGATGCCTCCTCCCGTCTGGTTGACGCGGTCCTTCCGGGTGATCTTGTATCCGTCCGGGATGGCTATGGCGATGTCGGGCGCTGAGGAGGCGTTCATCCAGGTTTCGGTGAGGAAGGCGACGTCCGGTGCTGTTGCGTTGAGCAGGTCCCAGAGTTCCACGGCGTGCCTGTGGACGGAGCGGGTGTTCAACAGGATGCATTTCAGGTGGTTGCTGCTGGTGCTCGACTTGGCGGAGGTGGTGCACGTCCGGGGGCAGGTGAATCGGCAGGCTTGGCAGGTGAAGGGTCCGTGGGTGCGTCTCGGTGAGGCTCGGTAGCAGGCAGGGTTCCGGCCGGCATTGAGTGCGGTGAGGGTGGCGGCGTCGTAGGTCCGTCGAGTAGTGTTGCATCGGTGGGATCCAGGGGTCCTGGCGCTGGGCGCGGGCCAGGCGCGGACGGGCGCAGACGGGCTTACCTTTGGCGCACCTTCGGCGCTCCGTCGGTGCTCCCACTGCGCGCGGCCGCTGCGCGGTCGCTCAGGGGGCGACACTCTACTACCCTACGACACTCTACTACCCTACGACACTCTACTACCCTACGACACTCTACTACCCTACGACACTCTACTACCCTACGACACTCTACTACCCTACGACACTCTACTACCCTACGACACTCTACTACCCTACGACACTCTACTACCCTACGACACTCTACTACCCTACGACACTCTACCCTACGACACTCTACCCTACGACACTCCACACCAATCTATGCCACACGAGTCTATGACTCTATGCCACCCTACGCCCCTCCACACCACTCTACGACACTCCACTAACATTTAGCCATGCTGAAAAGCAGCCACGCTGGTGTACAATATGGCTAAATTACATTAGCAAACCCATTAGCTCCTGCATAGGTGAGACCAAAGCTTGTTTGACTATTTCCCAGTCTTAATATTTCTGTGCACAAGCTCGCCCCATTTCACACTAGAATAGACAATATTGCATCAATGGATGCAGAAAAACTAACTACATAAAGGGGGAGACAACTGAAATTCTGCTCGAGGGCCCTGTCAACCAAGCCCCCTCTTTGTCATGGCCTGCAGCAAAGGTCCTGTCCCTATAAATCTACTACTCGCCGTATAATTTGTCAGGTCCTACATGAAAGTTCAAAAGGCCCTTTGATCTGACTGGCTAGGCCATCACCAGACAGGCCATGACTACTTTTCTTCAAGGCTTGGTCATCATTCTTAGGGGTATACAGATGAGGGTATCCAACAGCATATTTCTGGGCCTTAAACCATAATGTTTACTGCCTACTGAAATATGCGACAATTTACTACTCCCTTTCAATATGCGCATATATTCCAACACACTAAGGAGACTGCAAGGTCTTATGTGGGGCCTTACAAAAACAAAACAAATCAATGCTCAATCACTTATGCTGGTGTTAAAACAAATGTGTGATAAACTTTGCAGGATTTCCACTACAGGAGACATTGGAATATATTTATCTAGTATGGAATCTATGAACAAGGTTTTCTTGCCAAAAATAAGTACCTCACGGTCAAGACCCAAACATAACCTAAAGTTTTTCTAGCAAACCTTTACGATCAGAGTTGTTTGGTAGGCCGACAGTCTCTTTGCAGAAAACCAACAATGAAATACCATCCTTTTAATTAATAAAATTTAGGCACAAACTTCAACTGTGCAACAGAGTTTCCCTCCCTTACTGGGTTAACCTAGTAAGGGTTACACATCAATACTGTAACTATTCTTTGCTGACCAGGTCAACAGGGATCAATGACTGATTGTATCAACACCTTCAGAGGTCTGGTGGCCTGGGTGTGAATGTGTGGCAACCACCATTGGTGATTAGGTGTGCTCTGCCGATTAGTAGTGCGGTTTCAGGTAAATGTCATAAACTAGGCCAATAAGCCATTTCTCTGCAGACGTGTAGAAGTTTGGTGAAAACTGTTTCCAGGCCATGCCTAATGCAGTGTAGCCACAAAAAAAAAAAAATGAAAAAAAATTCAGATTAGGATAGTGAGAATTCCATGCATGACGTCCATAGCCCAAAATATACAATGGGCACACAGCCTCATTTGTATGATGGCACACCTTTAAACTGGTATGCTCAATTACAAAAATAAAGTAGTGTCTTTAGTGCAAGCTCCAACTCTGAAAGCAGTTAGTACCTGTGCTTGGGAAGAGCGCATCCATGATAGACATGGCTGTGGTTTGAAACTGCTGCTCTGTCTCCACTAGCAACAGACCAGCCTTTCTTGGTAGACTGCAAAGGCTTTCCCCAGTACGCAGGTGCCTGCCTGCTGAGGGAAGCCGATGTCCCTGGGACCGCTGGGCATTCCTCCCAAGGGGCACACAAACTGTGCTACCCTTGAGTGACAGTGCTCCCTCCTAACAGTTTTTTTTGCCTTTGCACCCATGAAGGGATGCAGATGCAAAGTGCTCCCTCATTTGCATGCAGCCACACCCCATGAAAATGGCAGAACTCAGTCATGATCATTCTGGTGCAAGAAGTGCACCACTGATCTCTATTACACAAGCATCTGTAGCCCCTTCTATAACACCAAAGTGTACCAAGGGTGCAAGAAGCAGGCACAAACACCTGCTGCAGGACACTTTGTAGCTGGTGTACTGAACGCTGAAACATTCATCAGCTTGGTGTGGTCAGGATGGACAAACCTAGACTGGTGATCATTATTGCAGATTTTCTTGTGAAGGGGAACGGATACTTTTAAAGATGCCAAGAAAAGCAAACCCATAAAGGTGCCACTTTTAAGGCCGAACAAAGCCGAAACCAGACTGAGGTTGCTTGTGTTCCTGCTAGAGGGGATCTGGCTTGGCAGTTCAGGGAGGATTGTTCAATTTGAAGCACGACCTAATCTGATCTGCATGTGATTGGTCATCTGATGTGGCAAAAAAAAAAAAAATGGACTGCAATTCAGCACAAGTATATTACCAATGATTTAGGTTAATTCAAGCATTCCACCAATCGCTTTTCTTTTTCTCCTTAGTGAATAGGGCACATTTTCTTTCAGCCCCCGTTTCCAGCAGTTCAGTGGAACTTTCCAGTTTTGATGACGGATATCGGCATTTATCTTTACTTGATGGGACCGATCAGCCTGCGGTCATATTCTACATGTTCAATATTTAGATGGCACCATGTAATGGAGACACTATTTCTAAGTTCTGGGCTTTAATTCACCACACTAATGCAGTCTGGGCGCTACAGTATTGGTCAGCTTCAGTTTTATAAATGGAACCCAAGCACCTGGAAAGCAGAAGTTTGGGAACTGTCCCAATGTCCGGGGTCATATGGACACTAACGAGGGCTACCCAGTGGCAGCTGGCATCAACGGGGAAGTGGGCAGAGCTCATGCGCTCAATTAAAAATAAATAAATGGGTGCGTGCGCAATTAAACTTAATATGTAATGAAAGCAAACTTGCTTTCCGACAGGATCGCAAATAAACGTAAAATATAATAAAAAAAATAAATAAATTAAAAAAAAAAAAAAACTTACCTTAGGACAGGACCTCCTGCTCCTGACCACTCACGACTGCAGCTTGGCCACCAGGAAACTACCTAGACCAATCCTGGTGCTGCTCTTATGCTGTGAGCAGCGCCCTGATTGGAGGAAGCGGCCTCATTCAGTGCTCCACAGCACCCTGGAGGCCTGCACTTACTCTAACCCAGCTGTCTTAATACAGGTGGGTAAGAGGTTTCAAAGTGTGCATGTCTGACTGGCAGTCGCAAGACTGCCAGGCCAAAAGAACATGCGCATTTTGAAAAGTGCACATACAGCCCACCCTCCTCCCTGCTGCCTTCTTTCAGCAACAGGGCCGCCCCCGACCTGACAGTTCAGGACGGGAGGATGAAAAATAAAATGGTAATGAATTACCATTTTTTTTTTGGGGCTCGGGGGGGATTTATAAGTGGGGCGATGCTTATTCGCTCAAACGGAGGAGCCGCCCCTGGCTACGCCTGGTTTTGATAGCAGTATAATCTTTGGGACGGCAGCACAGTAATGCAGATACCCGTGCAGACTGAGCATAAGGCAGCCTGATAAGAAATGAAACACTGAATCTTAAAACAACCGACCCATGAATAATCGACCTCAAGGCCAATTATTCTCTGCAAGGATTTGTAACAATCCGTCCTAACCTTGAACAAAGCGGTTCTTTATTTAAGAACTAACCTTTATGGCTCGGTTTAATCTCTTGGAAATGGAACAGATAAAGTCTTCCCCAGTGCACTTTCAGATGAAGTGGCTGGATCTTTCTGTTCCAGATATAGATCTGCAAGTCCATTAATCCGGTACTATCCTCTGAAATGGACCTTGGAGAAGCATCAATCAAGCATCCCTCTCGGATTTCACCAACCTCTCCAGTATGGAATCCTGCCAGGAGTGAGCAAAGCTGCAAAGGATTTTCCCTTCTTAACCTCGTGATTGTATTTTTTTTTCTTTTAACATTACAATCCGAACTTTGAAAAGTACAAAACAAAAATAAAAAACTAGCAACCGGATAATAAAGTACTGCAGGGGAAAAACCTCAGCCATGATGCACTTTTAGCTGAAGAATTCAGGCATGTTTGCGGACAGCGCCTGCAAGTGAAATTGGGAAACTGCAAATGTATGCAATTTACCAGCCCCCAATTCTTTCTATCGTGGGGCGCAGCTAAACTGTACAGTGTTCCTGGAGGACACTAGCAGACAGGGCCGGCTTTAACACTGGTGGCGCCCTGTGCAACAATGTTTGTTGGCGCCCGCCCCCCCCTCCTGCCCCCATGAACATCTCTGCCATGGATTCCCTCACTAGCACCCTTAAACAGGGCCCCTCAAGTCTCCATAACCACAGTCTCAGATTCATTCACTTTTATAGCACCACTCATACCAGTGTAAGGTGTCAGAGCACTTTACATCACACACACACACACACACATTGCACAGAGCCAATTATGTGTGTGTAAATCAATGTATAGGAAATGTTACATTAGACAGCACTATAAGGTGTAGTGTAGGAGTGACATGTCTGATACTGGTAGGAAATATAGTTTAAGAGTCCTTATTCTGAAAAAGCACAAATTCAAAATTTAAACATATTGTTAGGTGTTCTCTTTAATAAGAATTGTTTTCTACCCAAATGAACCCTTTTGGGAAGATTAGGATAATGAAAGACTGGGCAAAAAAGTATGTAGCTCCAACATATACCTTGCAGTTTGCATGCAGCTCTTTGATGACAGTTAATAGCTCAATGTTCTATATTAGGATTTTGACTTATAAACGACAAGTAACAAAAAGGAGCTCTTTGTTTTCTGTATAGTACACGTTGTTAGCAGCAGGCATTTTAACCCTCTGCGCTACCTTAGGACGAGTCAAAACTTCCACTAGACAAACCTCCGTCTCTTTCCAGGAAGATGATTAAATCACAGGCAGGGTCGGCTCTGGGGCGGTGCGATTGGTGCCACCGCACCGGGCACCAACTTGGGGTGGGGGCGTCATTTTTGAAAGTATATCATTTAAAAGCACCTGCTGCCGTGTTCCTGGCCTTCAGCATTTTTCAGGCATCAATTAAAATGCCAAGATAACTCCTGTGATTAATCATCTTCCTGGAAAGAGACAGAGGTTTGTCTAGTGAAAGTTTTGACTCGTCCTAAGGTAGCGCAGAGGGTTAAAATGCCTGCTGCTAAGAACGTGTACCATGAAGATAAAGTGCATATAATGTAAATAGGTCAGTGGGTTACTGCTTGTGTAAGAGCTCCTTTTGTTACTTGTGGTTTATAAATCAAAATCCTAATATAGAACATTGAGCATTAACTGTCATCCTAGAGCTGCATGCAAACTGCAAGGTATATGTTAGAGCTACATGCTTTTTTGCCCAGTCTTTTATTATCCTAATCTTGACAAAAGGGTTCATTTGGGTAGAAAACAATTCTTATTATTAAAGAGAACCCCCAACAATGATGTTATGTTTTAAATTCTGAATTTGTGCTTTTCCAGAATAAGGACTCTTAAACTATATTTCCTACCAGTATCAGACATGTCACTCCTGCACTACACCTTATAGTGCTGTCGGATGTAACATTTCCTATACACTGATTTACACACATACACACATAATTGGCTCTGTGCAATGTGTGTGTGATGGAAAGTGCTCCGACCGTACACTGGTATGAGTGGTGCTATAAAAGTGAATGAATCTGAGAGACAGTGGTTATGGAGACTTGAGGGGCACTGTTTAAGTGTTAGTGAGGGAATCCGTGGCAGAGGTGGTCATGGGGGGGTTGGGGGGGGGTGGAGGGCGCCAACAAACATTGTTGCACAGGGCGCCACCAGTGTTATTGCCGGCCCTGATCACAGGAGTTATCTTGGCATTTTAATTGATGTCTGAAAATTGCTGAAGGCCAGGAACGCAGAAGCATGTGCTTTTAAAGGATAATATACTTTCAAAAATGACGCCCCCACCCCAAGCCGGCGCCCGGTGCGGTGGCACCGACCTAGTGCCGGCCCTGCTAGCAGAGACAGCATTTATAAGGGTTATTTAAGGAGCAGTGCAAGGACTTGCAGCGTTCCGGATTTAAAAAAAAAAAAAAATGATTTCCCATGCTGGAGATCTCAAAATACACTTTAAACGGGCCATTTTCAGGCCTTTTGTGTGCGACTTCACACTTTCTGAAGCACCACCCCTTATTCTCTGCAGCATTTATCCCAGGCCCAGTCTCTTAGCTACATCAATAAAGGCTTATACAGGCCATTAACTAATACTGCACTTGGGGTTGCCGTGCCACCCTGGTGAACAATCTGCATTCCCACTTGCATTGAAACAATCTACTGGATTTATAAAATACTAGGCTGTAGGTGAAGATTCTCATTAAGGTCGGGTCCGCCCTGCCCCAGGGTGCATGTGCAAGGCTTTAGTCATAACCTCTTTTGGGAGTTTAAGCTTTTCTTTATAATACGCTTTATTGAATTTGCCAAAGTTATAGCTTGACATGAAAAATCCAGAAGCAGAACCGTGCAATACAAACCTGAAATGAAACATGACAAATTTACACTGATTAGACTACAACTTGTACGTTTCATTAGGTACAATGGTATTTCAAGTTCTTAATATGGAGTGCTAAAGAGACATAATTTGGGTCATCAATATAGTGCAACATCTACTGGTGGCCGCTACGTAACGGGGGAGGAATGTGGGATTAAAAAAAGTTTCTGTACGATCGCCACGTCTCCTCCGTCCGTCCTCTGACACCCAGAAGCACACAGGCTCCCAGACTCCCCAAGCCAATAACTACGCTGCTGTCACCAATACGTCTGCAGCGTTGATTGGTCTGAGCCCCCTAGTTCTGCGCTCAGACAGGGAGTGGGAGCCTGTGCATGTTCTCCGCCCGGTCTTGCAATACAGCCGGGTGCAGAAAATGCTAAGTGCGCATGTCTGTATGGCCGGGCCAAGACCGCAGGCAAATCGTCATGCGCACTTAAGTGCACCAACGATTCCTCCCCCTGCTGGCTATGACGACAGACCAGCCTAGCCCCCTAGAACTGACTCCGTACGGAAAAATAAAGTGATAATAACAGTGTTATTTTATTTTTCCCTTTTTGCACTGCTCAGAGAGCAGTAGGGCGACGCTCCTCCACCTTAGCGGAGGGGTCGGCACAGGTAATGTGTTAAATCTTGGCTATGGATTCATTTAGACCGTTTCTGTAGGTTGGAATTCTGGCCACTCGGCCTTGGATTTTTGCTTCCTTGCAATAAGTGGGGCTTGCACGTGGGTTTTCAACAGTTTGACACGTACCATCAAGGTTGGCCAGTTTGATGCAGCAGTCTATTGATGTTGCATGGATTTCAGCTGGTTGCACCTTCATTTCCTTGACCATATTTAATACATGTGGGTCTGTTTTGTACTGGACTGGTGTGCTGAAAGGTGTTGGTCCTACTTTTCTTGTTAGATCTTCTATCAAAGGGAACAGAGCGTTTGGAAGAAAATGTTTGTATGTCTGTTGGTGGAGCGTTTCAGCATACCATTGAGCTGAAAGTTTAGCTTTCTTTGTTTTTGTTTAAGGGGGGGCGTATATTGTCATAGGCTGAGACTCCGGGGTCTCCAACCTTTTCTGTACTGAGAGCTACTTATGGTCAATGAAACGCATTGAGAGCTACTAATAGTGTTGTATAATTGATTTTTTTTTTTATTTTAAATGTGTAATACGAGTCTTTAACCTGAGACTACGGCGAATGCTTCTATATCAGAGTAGGTGGATTAGCGTGGACGTGCATCTTGGAGACAATTTAGTTGAAGACAAATGTATAGAGAGCACAGATGTTCCTGGGATTCTCCCTAGTCTAGAAGAAAGAAGAAAATTGTAGAGTAAATAGCCAGGTTTTAAGATTTTTTTTTTTTTTCTTTTCAGCGCAAGGTTCGAACTTTCCTGCCTCCGATGCAGATAGAGTGTTCCAAACAAAGGAGCCTAGAAAGGAGAAAGAGCACCCACCAGTCCTTGTCCTCTTGGCACTCTAGCTAAAGCCATATGCGAGGACCGCAGATTACTGGCAGGCCTGAAAAAATGGACACGGGAGGCCAGGAAACTAGGACCAGTGTTGTGCAGGGTACGAAAAATCTGTTTTGAACGGAATTATCTTCCTTACTGGAAGCCAGTGCAAGGAAGAAAGACTCATGGTAATCCTTGTTCTCCGTGGCAAATTCAGTAGGAGGTATGCCACGGCATTTTGCACCATTTGAAGTCTGAATGGCGCAGTCCAGAAGTCCAAGCTCTAATGTGTTAGACTAGTCCAGGCGAGAGGTTATCAGAGCCTGGATAACCGTTTTCCTGGCAGGACAAGACATAAAAACAGGAACTTTTTCAAAGCTAGCCGGATCGCAAAACATATTCCAGTAATTGCGCTAATCTGAGGTTGTAAATTTAAGCGGATGTGGAGCTTGACTCAAGTTCTTGGCCGTCTCTGTAAAAGACAAAGGCGGAGCAGAGCCATCCGGTGGACAGAGTGTTACAATGCATTGAAAATCCCATTTTTTTAGGCTGTCCACGTGATGTGTGCCTCATGATTTAAATAGTTAACGGAGCTTAGAGTCTGACTCGTCTATAGCAACCGGGTTCTGGACAGTTGGGCTTTTCATCTACTTTGATTCGGTCAAGGATACCACCCTGGAGGCAGGTGGGTTAGAAGGAGTTTATGTGCACTCCGAAAATGTTTCAGAGCAAGAGTAGCCAGATCTTTTGAGTCCCCAGTGGAAATGATAGTCTCCGGCCAAACAAAGGCATTAGCAAACCTGATGAAAATGGACAGGCATTCCAAATATTGTTCCATGAAGTTTGGTTATCTCCTCGCGCATGGGTCTACAATGGGTAGCTCGAGGGTGAATGGTAGCTTGCCAACACCCTGGAAGTAACTCCCTGAAGTGTAGACCAGCAGAGTAGAAAATTCAGAGGGTCCAGCCATTTTGAAGATGGCAGAGCTACACACTTCTGTATACTTGCAGTGGCTGCCAGCCAAATGAATGGCAGGGTCACACGCTTGCATGGAAACATACATTGTCAGCCTGTGATACCTTCAAACTGCCCACCAGTCTCCACTCTCAATTTAGCAGAATGACATGGAGATTGGTCATTTTGCAAGCTCCACTCCATCAGTCATACAGTACCTGTGAAAACTGGGCCAGAAAAGAAGTTCAAGCAATAGCCAGAGTGGAGTAGCTAGCATTTGGAACTGCCGGAGAAAGGGTGGTAACTTAACAGCAGTGCATGCAAGGAAAGCAGGGACTTTATTAAAAGAGGAGGCAGATAATGGCCTCGTTTCTTTGCTTCAGAAAGTGTTTGTTTTAACGTTTCACTGTACAGATGTTCCAATATGTGCGCTATTGTGTATCGAGCCATTGTTTCATCCTGGAACCATTCCTGGTGTCAAGGAAAACCAAACCTGTATTGTGCTCCCAATACAAGGAGTTCATATCTGCACTACTATGGCTATTCCAGACATAATGTTGGCAATGGCATAACAATGGTAAACCTGGACATATGTTGGGCATCCTTGGATTAAACATGGCTTAACTGCTGCCATTATTAGTATTACTAGTATGCTTGGCCTATTGCGGCCACCTGTCACAATTGATGCCATCCTTGGAATAATAATGTCCATGATTGACATGTGGTGGTTCGTGTATTAGTGGGCAGCCATCTCACAATTGTGGCCTTGACATAATAGTAGGCATCCTTGCCATAATGTAGGCATCTATGGCACTATGGTGGGCATTCCTGGCATGTGATGGTAATACCTGGAATGTTAAAGTAGAATCTGTCAATGTGATGCATTTGTAATCGGGGAAATTCCAAGTTCACATTTGGGAACCATGCATCAATACGGACTCAAGTTTTTCAGAAAAAGAAAACTTTTTTAAGCAGGTTAACCTAATGTCGAAAGAGCACGTGATAGAAAACATGTATTTTGAGAAACCAATATGGTGATGCTTGAAAACAATACGACTAAAGATCAAAAACATTTAAAGTTGCTCTTTAAATGATAGTTGAAAAAGTTTAGGAGATTTGTAGCTGTTCGTAGTTCCTTTGTGCCTATGGGCACTTTCTACTGTGGCTGTCATTCCATTAGTCACGTGGGAGGCATTTTAGATTGATAAAGCCGTTAGCAACACAATCTTATGCATTGTAGTGTTAGGATTCTACTACAATATTCAGATTTAAATATTGGATGCAGAATATAGACTATCACAATATCATGTAGGTAAGTTTTTATAGGCAAGTTTAATGTTTACATTCTTAAAATATCTATTGATTTTGAAGATATATACATTTTCAAGATAAGTAGATATGGAGTTAATAGTAACTCTATACTGAAGTACTTTAATGATATTGTATTAGTCAGTGTGTATTCTGGATATTATATTTTGGCATGACGATTTTTTGGCAGTCAATATTGTGACATATGGGTGGTCTCTACTAGTAATCCTGCAAGGTGTGGTCACTAGTGTGATTATATTTGATGTGGTCACTACTGCAACAATGGTCAAAGTCATTGGAGCTTGGGAATTTTTTCACAGATCAGAAATAGCTCTGGTTATATAATAGGTTGGAGACCCCGGTCCCAGAGAATGATAAACTGCACTCGGACCGAGGAGGAAAAGAGCCCGACATCCAATCAGACATCAAAATGATACATATTTGTGGGCGATAACAGAAGTACAAGTAATGTTACTCCTTGGAGTTTCATAAAGAACGCATCAATATTATTTATTTTTAACAGTAAGATTGAAGTTTCAATTTGAGCAGACATTGGTTTTTGCCCCCCCCGACAAAAGACAGTTTGTCGAGTAGATCTCGATACTGGTTACCAGGGATTTAATCTGGACTTCAAGCTTTTCAAGAGTATGTTATGCATCGATGTACGCCTGTCAGTTGGTTAGAGTCAGGGTGAGCCAAATGTTCTTAGAGGCACGTATTCATGTCTAGTTGAATGTGCATTTTCCTGGTCAGTGTTGATGTGCTATTACGAAGCCTAATGGAGAAGTCTGATTAGATCTCAGCCAGAGTTTCCAGTTTATGCACATAATAGAGAAGTGCCGGGAACAAGTAATAGCTGAAAGGTGTTTAGTCAGATAAGCGGGTCCATAACCGTACGTGCAGTATGTCTTATTGCACATGTATCGAAATGCAGCTATATGAACACTGGAGAAGGAGACATTGTTGGGCAGTCACCAATCTTTACCAGCTGATCTACTTCACTCTGATCTATAAGCGACAACTTCAGCCTCTTAAACCAAGGACGCTTCACATTCCTGGCCTTGTAGTTGGACTTCCCATTCGAGGTAAGGGGTTACAAGTCGCACCTTCCAGTGCCATCAGCTAACGTACTAGGACCGGCTGATGTTGTCCCAACGCCCCCAGGGTCGCTTAAAACAAGCATTGGCAATGCAATAGGTCTCACTTTTGTTGGAGATGGAGCTATTTACATTATAAATTCAATTTTTTTTTTTTTTTTTTTTTTTAAGTAGTACACTTGCTATGTTGCTGTAGCACTGGGAGTGAAAATGGCAATTCCAACTTCATGTTAAACAAGCATTGGCATAGCCAATAGGTCTCGCTTTTGGGACCTTATAAGTATTTAGTTATGCAGCACAATATCCTTGGTGCAACATCAACTGTTGCATGGCTAAACACTTATAAGGTCCCAAAGGCGAGACCTATTGGCTATGCCAGTGCTTGTTTTTTTAGAACCTTTCACACTAGCCCCTTTCTCTCTTTACCCTGTGCCGGTTACTCCACTCTTTGCAGTAAACGTGATCACCTCTACTCCCCTCTAACCTCCATCTCTCAACTTGTGTTCTAATACTCAGTGCCGCTTACTTTTCTGCCCACTTCATTCCACAAGAGTAGCATATTCCCTGACGCCATTCATCACATTGGTGATGAAATAAAGGCATGTCTGAAATTACACTCTTAAATATGCTGTAGGCTACTGTATGATAAATACTCTTATCCTATTGGCTCCTTTTTTGTCCTCATGCCTCAATTATAATGGGCGGAACCGATTGCTACTCGCATCTAAAAACGCATCTGAGCGCTCACCGTGTTAATCGCGGTAGGTGTGGCCATTGGAAAGTGCCCTTCTTATTGGTTGTTCTTACTATCGCTCATGTTCGAGGCTAAAGGGGCAGGACCGATTGCGGTCCGAGCAGGCTGCACCCCGCTATCCCTAGTTTAACATCTCGTGGTGGGCGTGGTCTTAAAAGAGAGTCCAGCCCCTAGCCATTGGCCATAGCTACTGCCCGTCAACTACTAATTACCAATCGATATGTCCAATCGGTGCCGAGGGAGGAGCATAGGCCTGTGGTATCAGATTCTGCTTTCAGTCGGGGGAAATCGAAGTCAGGGTGGCTTAAGGCGGCGGTTAAATTATAAAATAGGAAATAAAACCACCGGGGAACAGAGGGCTGGGGCCCGCCCAAGCCACCAGTTGATACCACGAACAGCAGGTGAGTGAGAGCCGATAGCCGGCAGCCCACCAGATTGGGTTTTAATCGATTGCACAGTTAGTATCGCCACCGATACCAAAGTTGAATGATGCACAATCGATTAATCGGTTTCATTGTTTAGCAGAGTGATGAAAAGGGGGTGGGGCTGCAAAATGGCAACCGCGAGAAGGTCACACATTTGTTGTCAACTCGTGAAACAAGGACGGCACAAGAGCAACCAAGTCATGTAAGGGTGGAGTCTTCATGCTGCCGCGTTAGAAAACGAGTGGTGCGCGCGAAAGTGATCGCGTGCTGTTAGGGTGCCGGGAGCGCTTAATGAGCCATGAGTGACGGAAAGCCGTCAGCAGCGTGAGAGGAGCGGGGGTGAGCGCGGCAGCGTGCAGAGCTGACCACACGCTCGTGCACCATGGCCTTTTGCTCGCGCGTGACCGCCCGAAACAGGCCACGACGCACGAGCGTGTGGTCAGCTTCTGAAACCCCCTTACATAAAGTCTCGCCAGAGCAGCGCTTGCGCGCTATTCGAGGCTCGACCTAAAAAAGTAGTGTTGTGAGGGTGCAGTACAACAGGCTGTCACTAGGTGTCCCTTGGGACCTCTTTCGGCTGCATATAGCACTGCACCTAGCAATCTGGCTAGGCAAAGGATATGGCGCAGCGGTGAGGGCTGCGGACTGGTGATCTGGGGATCGGTGTTCAAGCCTGCTGGAAGAGAGGAATAAGAGAAGGGAGAGAAACGACATGAGGCATTTTAAGTCTTATAAATGCAGCGGAAGAGGGAATGAGATTGTTTTAAGCCAGGGGTATGAATACAGTGGAGGAGGGAATGGGAGATTGAGAGATGAGGACATACACTGATGCGTAAACATTGCGTGAGAACAAATACTGAGCTAGGCCTTAATTAGTTAATAAAGCCACAATACAGGGTGGGTCTAGCAAAATCTACCTTCCATATCGAGGAAACAAACCCCACATCTTTTGAAAATTATCGAGCTCATTAAATACAGCATTTAGGGGGCAAGGGGTGTGGGAGATTTCAAAACAATACACATGTGTACGCATTTGTAGAAAATGCAAAAAGATGTAAACCCCTTCCACTGCGATACAGGGCAGCACCTGAAAAGCGCTCCTCAGGTTTTCCATTAACACAGGAGCAATGAATGACAGAATACTGGTGCAGGTATGAATTCACAAATGAGTTTTATTAAGCTTGTAGCTAAGGTACAAACACCCTTGGCTGGAGGCAAAAGTAGAATTCGGTATGCGTGCCTCGATAAAAATAGGCAGTCACCTAGGACGCCATGTAAGGTGGGGTGTCATTCGATGAAAAAAATAAAGCGAGAAATTTAAAATAAAAAAAAATAAAAAATAAATAAATAAAAAAAAAAAATAGTACAGGATGTGACTGCATAATTCGCTTCCGGCGGCAACTGCTGAGAAAGTTAGTCTAGGGCAGGCAGGATCCAGAGTTTCGACTGGCCTAACTCTGAATGTTTGCGGTCTCAGAAGATCCTGCAATGCTGCCAGCATTTCATGCAGTGGCGCACACGTGGAAGTAGGGTGACTGGGATTGC
The DNA here is from genome assembly GCA_963921515.1 of Calotriton arnoldi. Classification (NCBI taxonomy): domain Eukaryota; kingdom Metazoa; phylum Chordata; class Amphibia; order Caudata; family Salamandridae; genus Calotriton; species Calotriton arnoldi. The sequence continues at coordinate 518,940 of CAWUFW010003330.1, forward strand.
TGCCTTGGGATGGACACAGGCCTGTTTAGCCTTCTATCTATAGGAGTCTTCCCCACAGGACCCATGCAAGCTTTCCTTGAGGTACCTTGCATAGGGTAGGTGGAAGGCAGTGTCCCTTGCAGAGCACTTGAAACTCTGCGTAAGCCTGCTGTGGCAGCAGAGCACGCTGACATCCAGGCCTGCAGCAGGTAGTTTCCTTTATTGCAATGTGATGTGATCGCCCTTACCCCCAAACATAATTAACGCTGTGTAATTGTTGAAGATTCCAGCGGTATTTCACGAGGCCCGTGTGTCAGCACAGCCCCAGTAATGGAATAGGAATTGCCATCAAGTCGAAATTAAATAAGGTTACCTCAATGATGACTTACTCCTAGTCCATATGCTGTCTCCCCTATTCTAAAAACCCTCCTGCCTACCACCCTACCACTGATCAGGGCCCATTACATGGCTAGTGGATGGCCATTAATATTGTGGAACTGGTGTGAGGAAGCAGACATGGTACCAGCTGCACAGGGCTGGTCTTTAACAGTTGGAAGAAGCAGTTTCCTGTCCCGCCAGCAGGTGGCAGTGTATCACAGGCTGGAATAAGAGAGCATAAGGCCCAACAGTAACAAAACTTCTAAAAAAGATGACTATCCTTTTATAGCCCAACTAATTTGTATGCCGTTCCTTGCATCTGAAAAGTTGACTGGTTGATTATACCCTGCTGGGATTGGAACCCCTGCTCCGCAGATTTACACACAACCGGGACCATTGCTTTAATTAATGAAGTAGCACTGGTGCCCATGTATATTAGGGACCCACAGCACCCCAATAATGGTGGCCTTTTACTAACCAAACTTGTGCCAAGCAGTGTTGTGAGGGCGCAGTATCGCAGACTCACTAGGTGACCCTTGGAACCTCAATTGGCCACATATGGTACTGCACTCAGCAACATGGCTAGGCAAAGGATATGGCGCATCGGTGAGAGATGCCGACTGGCGAGCTGTGGATCCATGTTAGAGTCTGTCAGCTCAACATCCTGTGATAATGGCCGATTGTTTAATTTCCGAGCCCATGGCTAGGTGGGCTATATAAATAAAAGTTTTTAATGCAAAGCATAAGAATTCAATGCAACAATCTCGGGGGCGGCAAGCAGCATCGTACAGGGGGTAGGGTAGACAGCAAAGGGATGTTAAACGAGGGCACTGCATTGCAAATTATGCTTAACATAACCAAAAAAACAAAAAAAAACTACCAAAACAGCAGTGGCCTTGGAGGGGTGATGGGGGCCTGTGAGCACTGTTGTGTGATGGAGAGGCACAGGGAGATTAAGTGACATGAAGCAACCAAAGTAGTGTTGTGGGAGAAATGAGGGGAGGCATGGGAGAGCAAGCAAATGATGGGACCGAAGCTTCGCTACACAAGTAAACAGAACAGGTAACAAGGAAGCAGGCAGGCCAACTAAAGTTCTCTCCAAGTATAAATAACCTGAACAGGAACACATGCAAGAGAGCAGTCCTCAAGGGAGGATACAAAATTCCAAAAGGAGGGACTACTAAGTGTATTCACCAATGAAAAGCCAGCATATCTAAAGGACAGCAGCAGGAACCAATGAAAAAGATGGGTGTTTTTCAAGCCCATATCCTAGATACAGCATGTCTCGAAGAGACCGCGCAAGTGCTGCCTAGGGCGAGACCTAAACAGTGACGTTCCATTTCTTCACATGCTAAATGGTTTTGGCACTCAGCTTTTCGAAGAGCTGTAACAAAGAACAAGCAAGCTTACAACAAGCAGAAACAAAAACGAGCCCTCTGGTAAAAACAAGGGGAAGCTGGGGAGGATGCTTGGCACCCTGCAGGGAATTACAGGCAAGGGAGCCAACAGATGATTTAAGTATATTTCAAGCCAGCTCTAATCACATGCCAACACAACTTTGAGACAAACGTTCGAGAGCAAGACTTCAGCAGATAGTTCCTCTGGTTTGGATTAAAACACAGGAACCCAGGTTTAAAAAAATCGTAGGGCTTATCTAGAAGGACAGAAGATCTTGCTTCCAAGAAAACACGAGGAGACGCCTGCACAAAATGCAGGCGTCCAGTAAACAGTTTATTTTACATATCACCACCCAAACAGTAAGATTCACTAACCAAAGACCCAGGGCACAGGGCACAGACAGGATCCAAAAGCAGGTAACCACACTGAGTGCAACCAGCAATTTCCACATTCTGCAGGACTGGTTCGCTATGAAAAGAACCCTTTAACAGGCTACCTGATCCCAAACTACAGCTGCAAGAAAACCAGGTGTGTGAGATCAGCCAACTACTATGCATTCAGTTTGGGGGTAGTTCACACCCACAAGAAAAGCAAAGGCCCAAACTGAGCAACGAGGAGGTACCTTAAGGCAAGTAGTATATTTGGCATCAGCCATTCAAACCAAGCAACTGATGAGGTGCAGAGCCATGATGTGAAGATCACAGGCCCAAACTATAGAACAGTGAACCAGATCGGGAACCTTAGGCAGGGCCACTGGAATTGTGAGATTGCGCGTCCGCAGCTATTTTCGCATAATTATAGATATGCAGCATTTGCCACACAATCCATAATCTGCTGCATAATCTTTGTTTTGTTTCTAGCTCTAACAGTTCAAAAGTTACAAAAAATTAAGCAACATGTGTTGCTGCACAGCAAAAGGTCCTTTGCAAAGCTGGACTGATCACCTTTGTTGTTTATGGTTATATTTGGGTATTTAACTGGTACTAATGAGGATCAACCAATGCCCAGACAGTGTTACCAAGTTTAACAAGCATTGGCATAGCCAATAGGTCTAGCCTTTGGGACCTTACAAGTATTTAGATATGCAGCACAATATCCTTGGTGCAACAACATCCACTGTTGCATGGCTAAACACTTATAAGGTCCCAAAGGCGAGACCTATTGGCTATGCCAGTGCTTGTTGATTTTCTTTTTGATAAGTGCTCCGATTCGGCGAATGTGGCTTTATACAAAACAAAGACCGGTAAAATCTTGGAACACGTGCAACAATAAAAGCAAAGCCCTGTCCCAGCCCTAGCAACGTCACCCGAGCATGAAAACTGGAAATGGCACACACTCTGGGGGGGGAAATCAGCTGATGCAAGTGAGGGCGCAATTACAACTCCGAACATACTTAAAAAAACCATCCCGGATTAAATCAGTGTCCTCTTACGAAGTCATATCAGAGGCTTCGTGCTTTGAAATACCTCTGCTCATTCAGGAATTGCTTCTTTTGCTGCGAAAAGCAAAAGCACCTGACAGAACGAAAGCATTCCACATGCCCCGCCCACTGCGACTGAGTGAAGGGGGGGGGTGTTGAACACAAAAATTGTGGCTCAGCAGCGCCTTTCAATTCTGCTGATATGACGGAAAGCGATGCTATTCTGAAGTGCCGAGGCTGCAGAGAGGCAAGGCTCTTCCCAGCTAAGACAAAGGCAGAGAGCGCAAGCCGTCATTTTCTGGAGCGAACATGGTGTGTAAATAGTTAATTGGAATCAGACTCCAAATCGCCTCAGGGACTAAAGCACGGCAAAAGCGGGCGCATTCCCGCGAAACGAGAACGGAAACCCGCGAGCAAAGGTTTGACAGACTCCTCTGACAGAACAATGAAACATGGCCGCCAGACAGGGGCTAAAAGGAGCGCACGTGGAGGGGAGAAAATAACACCCCTCCCCAAACCGAACAACGATATACAAGAGGCAAAACGTTATCTGGGCACAGGGACAGCATGCAGCGACCGCACTCCAAAGTAGGATGTGTGCTGACACAGACAAGAGAACCAGCCACGTTAAGGATTGAGAGGGAACCTATAGCTGGCGACAGGACGCACAGCAGGGCGACAACTAGTCAAAAAGCATCGAATTACTACTTCAATGCATTTCACAAAACATTGTAAAATGTGGCCAAGGGATTATCCCGCCGTTGTATTAATTTGTGAAGGAGCACAAATATTATATCACAATCTGAGCATCTATGTGCAATGACTGGATATCAAGGCAGCATAATGAAGCTGTATTTGGAGCAAATTTAATAAATATACATTTACAAATGTACAATAAATGTACATTGACATGCCGACTTCGAATGCCACATTATCTTAATAGTTCAACCAAACAAGCTTTTAAAAAAAAACAACAACAAAAAAAAAAACACTCCACCCACCCTTACAGATTTAAGTTTCCACCGCTGAACCAGCCAAAACCAGCATAGCATCCAAATATGTTTTGGATGGGCAGTGCTGTGCATCACATTTTCCTGTCAGCCTCAATGGCCTCCCACGTGCAGGACAAAGGGCTTCAAGAGGGGTCCCAGCCTCCAGATGAAATGCATGCCAACCATACCCTCCCAAAATGTAACATAACCTAAAATTCCTACTTGGAAGAAATAGAAACGCTCGACCCATAACAGCCAGCCCGTTAACTGTAAATAATCATTAATCTTAAACCGCACCGATTCGGATTTCTTTAGACTGCCTTTAGGGTTTTACAAAAGGTCTCCATCAAAAAAAGACACTACTCAAACTGTGTACCCAAGCAGTCCTAGTCTTAAGGACTGTATTCAACTTATGAAAAGAGTAGAGTAGACTAAAATATATATAGGTAGACTGTTTGATCTTGTGACAGGCACTGCCCTGGAAGCGAGGGAGAAGAGAGTTGCGACAGGACAGCTGAAACTTGCTGAGGGGGAAGCCACCACATACATCCCGTCTGGAAACCTATGGGAACTACCAGATTTAAGCATGAACGCCAAAAGATTGGGGAGAAGGAAATAAGGTGGAATAGCTGCCCTTTGCTATTTTGTGCACTCTTAATTGCTCTCCAACTCTAGCCAGGCATTTATAACTTACAGCATGCAAATCCGAAACCCAACCAAGGGATGCACTACCCACAGGGAGGTAAACAAGAGCTCAGCTGGACAGTGTCCCTCTAGTCCGGAGATATCCGGTTCACCAAAAGTCTTTGCCAAGTACCAGCATGCATCTAAAACTCAGACGGTACCTACAGGAGGACGTGCCACCAACATGAAGCGAAACAAATGTTACATAGCGAGCTAGGGGGCAGCATTAACAGCAAGCCCGCGAGCGGTGCGCGCGCTTGCGAGCTGACCACACGCTCGTCCACCATGGCCTATTGCTTGCGGTTACCCGCACGGCCGCCCGGTGCGATAATTGAAAACACATGGCGGCCGTGCGGGTAACCGCACAGAAAAGGCCATTGTACACGAGCGTGTGGTCAGCTTTTAGAAGCCCCTAACAAAGTCTCGCAGAGCAACGCATGCGCGCTACTCTAGGCTCGACCTAAAAATGACAATATGAAGTAATACCATTACAAAATGTGCCACATCAGGTCGCATAATTAGTTTTTTTCTTGCCACATAATTTACTCAACCCTGCCACATAATTTGGCCTTCTCCTGCCACACAATTCCCGTGGCCCTGACCTTAGGTAACCAACTAAACCGGGAGCCATGTAACAAAAAGAAGCACTGCATAAGGGCAAACTACTGCCGCGGTTCTCTGCAGGTTGCCCTTTCTGGGGAAACGAAGGATGTTGCATGCAAAATGGAAGACAACATACATTTGATGACATAACACATGACTGAATCAGTTTCTTGCAAATTTCCTGCCCAAAAAAAATACTTTAATCAACAAACCCCCCCCCTACTACCAAAGGAAAGAGAAAGGAAGGGTGTGGACAATGAGGGGAATCACAAGTAGCAATTGATATGAGTGAACACAATGACGGTTAAGATAAACGAGGAAGAAGATAGGCCAATGAGGACACTAAAGATACCAAATCTTCTAATAGATTTCAGTGGCGGCTGCTCCCGATGGTACTAGGTAGGGCGTCAAAGGGGGAGGGGGCATAAAAACATTAAAAAATATATATTTAAAAAAAAAAGAAAAAAGTCTTACCTGACGCTGTGCCACTCAATCTTCCTCCTCTCCCGATCCTCGGACTGGTGGACACTGCGCAGGCTCTCAGATGCCAATCCCAGCGCTTCTCTCATGCTGGGAATGCTATTCCCAGCAGCATTCCCAGCATGAGAGAAGTGCTGGGATTGGTCTGAGTGGTGTGGTTCGGCACTCAGACAGGGACCGGGAGCCTGTGGCTTTTATCCACCCGGCTGTCCAACACAGCCTGAGTGGAGAAATGCTAAGTGCGCATGACGGTTTGGCCAGCCTAAAACAGATGGCCAAACAGTCATGCGCACTTAGTAGTGCCCACAACTCCTCCTCCTCCTGAAGCGGAGGAAGATGGCCCGGCCCCGCAACTCCACTACCCAGCAGAGGCAACGGTGGAAAAAAAAAATGAATTTTATCATTTCCTTTTTCACTGTTGCCTCTGCTGGGTAGTATCAGTGGGGTGAAGCTCCTCCGCCATAGCGGAGGTAGTTGTTGACTTGAGCTAAATAGCTTCAAAAGTTATCTAAATTTGAATGAAACATTTTCGATTTCAATTAGTGTGGATTCCCGTTACGTAGCAGAGCCAAAATGGCAGAATCGTATTAAAGAGTGCAGTCTAGATGGGTGTGGGTACATGCATTGCCAGCAGTCCGTTGACTTGCAGGCTGTGTTGAGCTGCAAAGTAGAAGAAACAATAATGTTAATTGTGAGGCAAACTACAAAATTTCCTTGTGTGTTTTGTTTGCATTTTATTTCCATTTTATGGTGTCTCAATACTCGAAGGTAAAGCGATCAGGTAAATATGCATTTGATGTGTCAATAAAGTGGAGCTCCACTGTTTGAACTCAATTGATGTACCAGAAAGATGATTTATACATTGACAGTATACTGCAATGTATTCATTTGTTTAATGTTCTATTAACAAAAAAGCAGCAGCACTTGAATAGTACTGGCAACCCTAAAACGAGCAAGAAAATAAAATCTGCATTTTAGATTTTTAACTTTACAGACTAAACAGCGTTTGTCAGTTTTAAGTGTAGAATATGCGGGCCTCAGTTATGAGGATATTACAACATCAAATTTACAGACGCTCATTTACAGACGCTCTTCAAAACGTAAACTTTTCTCGAGTGTGCCTCCATGAATGCGAATTCAAAAAAACTTGCACCATGATTCGATTCCAGCAATCCTTCTGCTGGACGTCATATGGCGTTTTGTGAAGCGGTTTTACGATTCACAAATAAAACCCTGTGTTGTTCTTACTGTACTTAATTTTACCATGTGTGGATTCATGGGCTTGTGAACGGTTCTCTTATAAGAAAGGCCAGCTCTTTATTTTATTAGCTTGTACTGTACTATTTTAAGGTTTTTATTAGCATCGCGTTAAACAGGTTTGCACTTTTGAACCTTGCAGCACTGAAAAGACAGGTAACGGTAACGCATTCAAGTGTCACGAAAGACACTTCCTATCAATTTTAACACTACGTTGAAAATGAAAAATGAAAACAGTAAATCAATCATTTTACATCTCTAGCAATCAAACCTGGTTCAACAGAAACACCACCCGAGTTTTCCCCCTGAAAATTCAAACACTAAAAACAAATACGGGGCCCCCTGCACCAAGAATTAAGTGGTCACTGAAACTAGAATTATGCGGCAGGGGGAGGGGGGGTTGTTATGGGCGGCAAATTATGCGGCAGGGTTGACTAAATTATGCAGCAAGAAACAATTTTGCAGCGAAAAGCAGTACATTTTGCCATAGTATTCACTTTTTCTTCATTTTTAAGTTGAGCCTAGAGTAGCGCGCAAGCGCTGCTTCTGGCGAAGCATTATGTAGGGGAATCGAAAAGCTGACCAGACGCTCGTGCGTCATGGCCTTTTTCGGGCGGTTACCCGCTTGGCCGACATCGGTTTCCCATTATCGTGCCCAGACGCGTGCGCGATAATTGGAAACACATGCCGGCCGTGCGGGGAAAAGGCCATGACGCACGAGCGTCTGGTCAGCTTTCGAAAGCCCAGGCTGCCGCGTTCGCCCCTGCTCCTCTCTTGTTTTTTTATACAATTGAAGCAGCGACGCTCTTTGCCAGAACCTCTCAAACCACCCTTGAAGCTGGGAGCGAGACACCAAAGCCCTGCGTAAGGGAACCGCTGATGGAAGAAACTATCAAATCACCCTGAGGCAGCCATAAAATGTGCACGAGACAGAAAGAGGTTCTGCTTAACTTTACGTTTTTCTTTAAATCCTCTGCATTCGTCAAGCAATTGCCGTAAACTGAAAGGCATATTTCCGGTGCTTCTCATTCATCGCGCATTTAGTGTGCACCCATGGCATTTATTATCGTCCTTTTATAATTGTATTCAGTGGCAAACTTAAACCTCTTATTACATTTTGATTCTCGTGTGACCGCTGTGCTCACGCAGACAACTCGGCTTTTCTCACGTGCAGAAACATGGGAGGCAGGAATGCCTGAAAACTAAGACAAGCCTTCGCTGTTTCTAAGCACATTGAATAACTGATAGATTCAAAACCCCTTGAAAGTGATGTTTTTTTGTGCAGATTTATAAAACGCAAAATCGACCCAAACACGCAGCAATGTTATATGGATTTTAATAGCCTTCAGCACTGGCACTCTGCCTCTTTTTAAGTACTTCCAATTATGATAGATAAGGTAACCAGAGCAGAGAGCAGTGACACTAGTTGCCGAGGAGCACACAAAACCGTCATATTGGGGAGTCCGTGTGTGGGGGGGAGTGTGAAGCTAAGGAATGCAAATTTGAGCATGAAGGGTTTGTTTACAGAACTTTAGCTCGGACAATACTCTTCCTAGCCACGTATGAGCTCTGGCAGCCTATCCGGTTACAGCCTGGGAGGACTAGCGTTGATATCTCTTGTTGAACTGCATGCCGTGCCCTCTCTCTCGCTCCCTTACTACACTGTCTCTTGGCTTCAGACTAAACATTTAATTAGGCCTGGCTGAGTCATTTATTTATCCAGGGACCGGACAGCAGTGATGTGCCCAAGGCAGTTTTACATATTTTAACTCTAACTTGGTTTCAGATGCATTCTGACAAACGCGCTTGAAGCGCCATCTACTGGAGTATGACGGTTGTATCTGTAACTGATGACGTCAACGACAGGTCTACATTTTTTTCAACACTGTTTTGAACTTTGTCCAGCCAATCACTTCCGTTACGCCACCAGCTGCAAGAACAAGCTTCAGACGTAGTGCTCCAAGCGCCCCCTTATCGATGGCACGCCTAGCGCCTTGTGCTCTGCCCGTTGAGCCGCTGGGCTCACCGCTACCCTTGCAGGTGACTTCAAGCTTGCTGATATGACGAGGACATCGGTTTTCTGGACACTCGCAGCCAGCCACGACCACATTACTTTTAGTAGCCTCTCGTTTCTTTCTCGTTCTGTGCTCGCGTTGACTTTACATTGGCATCTTCTAGACGATTTTCCACCTAGCTTTTCTTTTTTGTTTGAGTTTTCTTTGGGTCCAACCTCAGTCCCTGAACGAGCATTAAATGATGGGGGGGGGGGAAGACTGTCGCGGGGAGTGTTTGCCAGTCTTTGCGCGTGCAACGCACCCTTAAACACTGGCACAGCGGAAACTCTGCCCTCTTAGCATACCGTTCATCCGGAGGCGCTGATGACGTCCAGGCTTCCTTTTATGAGGCGGAACCACCAACATCACATGGTATTCGCTCTATAATTTGACGGAGAGAAGGTTGGACCCGCCATAAAAATGAACTGTTCACAAGACAATATGTACCCCAAGGAGCTAAACCGTGTAGGTGAGTCTGATTGCAGATGTCTGTTTTAGAGTTTATTATCCAAAACCAGTACCAAGGGGGAAATGCTTCACAATGCTCTTGGAATTTTACTTTTGATTTCCGTCGAGATGACGAAACCGCCAATGCTCAATTTGTAACATGAATATATCAACCCAAAAAATCAGGTTCTGCTCACAGGTACATGACTTGCTCACTGCTGATAGCCTTAAAAGGATCAAGACACAGGTTGCGATCATTTTAGGCACATGGTAATAAAATATAGCTCTTGGAACAACTGATCACCGCTTCTAAGTGCTGTTATTGTCAGGTGTTAGACCGAATTCAGAAAGGCGTTGTGATCTGATGTTTAACTTGTGTCCTGAAGGTTACAGCAAATCGCACACCGACAGTTAACTCGCTGGGCCATATTACCAACTACAGCAACTAATGGCCCACACAGCACAATGCACTGAGAAGTGGAGGGTGCAGAATTATTTCTGCTCTTTTGCCGTGTCAGACTAAACAAGCATTGACATAGCCAATAGGTCTCGCCTTTGGGACCTTATAAGTATTTAATCATGCAGCACAATATCCTTGGTGCAACATCAACTGTTGCATGGCTAAACACTTATAATGTCCCAAAGGCGAGACAGATTGGCTATGCCAATGCTTTTTTCCATCTGTGTCTGGCTAGTAACAGGGATGCACTGGTAAACAAGGAGGGCCTGTTGTAATTGTACCTACATTTTTGTGGTATGACGCACCCGTTTCCTCTCCATCCTCTTTCATTCCTATCTCTTTAGGTAGGTCAAAGTCTGATGGTGAAAAATAAGTCCTCCAATAAGCCCCCCAAACTGTTGTGCTTCACGGTGACAAGCTGTGTGGCACCGAGGACAGGCTGCTGCCATTTCAGACTACAGAGAGTTAATTTGTAGATGGATCACAGCCTATTTGCTCAGTAGGTGGGCTGCTGCAGAGATCTGTGCATGCCCGCCCATTCATATCTTTCGATCTTTCCACTGTCTAAACTAAAGCATGCTTAGTTTGGTGGGGAGAATCCCAACACTTGGCATGTATAGCGCAGCGAAGCTGCAACTCTGTGGAAACAAGTGCAGTACAAGAATGCATTTATTTTTTACAATATTTGATTTTCTTTGCCCTGTAAAAATTGTTCCTCTGTATACTGCGCTCTGATGCCCACATTGGTGCCTTGTCAATTCAGGGAAGGATGGCGAGGCATCTACACCACTTGTGCATACCACACACGTGCAGCAGGAAACAATTGTGCCATTCAGTGGCAACAATTGCATGGGGTTCATTACCTGTGAGTAACTGTGAAAGTGCAGAGTGCGATTTCAGCATCTATATTGCGAGGTTATTGAGTTACACAAATACATAAACCACCCCATATGCCACCAGAGAGGGGTTACTCTCCCTCCATTCAGAAGGTGCTCCGGCCTCCCTGCTGCTCATTTAACATTCAGAGCCCCCAGCATCCCTAGCAGTGGCCGCTGAAATGCTCAGGTTATGGCTCGCACCAGGGCTAGCTTCATTCTTCACAGGCCTCTATCTATTCAGAGTGCCCATCTGCTTCTCTGATGTTCAACATGTCACTTATTCAACATGCAGAGTGCCCAGCATCCACTGCAGCTGCCGTCTGCTACCCAGTTCTCCCCGCAACCACTGCCCTGTGCAGAACTTTACTGCTGCAAGCATTGGGGGAGCTATTCAGCAGGCCAAAGGGAGCACACGCCCTTGAACTTCCTCCCACCATCTCTAGCACTCCTTCACCTGCTCAGCCAGCATCAAATGCTCAATAAGCTCTTTATATTAGAATGTGGATCACTGATTAGAGTCCACCGAAGGTATAAATATAAACAAAGTAATATATCCATGGAGCTGCAGTAGGGTAGCTTCAACTCCTGTTTCACTGCCCAGCTTCCTGCAGAGTGAGTGCCACTGCACAGCCTCTAAGCTCTCCAGTATCCCTGCTCGTTGCAGTTCTGCAGACAGCGGAACTTCCTTGCATATATAGTGACGATTAATGGGTGAAGGTGCAAATCTTAACATGCACTAATACTCAGAGGGATTAAATAGCACAAAAGCTCATCCTTGGGTGTGTGTGGCTGTTCACCAGTGACATATGAAGTAACAGTAGATGTTGTAGCACCCAGGATAATATGCTGCATGGCTAAATACTTATAAGGTCCCAAAGGCGAGACCTATTGGCTATGCCAATGCTGGTTACACATTGTAACACTGTCGAGGTAAATATTTCACACATCACCAAGCTTTGAGTAACTTGATCCGTTTGAGCTAGAAACATGGTTTCAATCTGCAGATTATGCAGCAGATGATGGATTATGTGGAAAATGCGGCAAATACATAATTATACTAAAAACGTCGCAGCATCGCATAATTCCAGTGGCCCCGATTATGCGTCATCAAGTGAAATAATCTGCAGACGGCCTGCGGTAGCTTAGTTAAGTATCAGGTACCTTAACCCACCAGCAACGAGAACAGCCCATTTTCTTTGCTCCACGGCCCATGGCAACTTTGCCAGAAACAATGTTGTCCATTTTCGCTGTTGCGCGACCCCCCACCCCCCCCCCCCAGCCCCACCCTCGCCCCTACAACCAACCCAAGATAGATCGTTCACTCCCAATTACGAAAATAAAATGGGGAACGGAAACATTCTGAAGACAAAAAAACCAAACATTTGTCAGACATTCAAGTGATTAATAGGGAAGGTCAGAGGGTCGACTTTCAGTGAAAGGGGAAACCACTAGGGCCAGTTGGTCCCACCACAGACACTCATTTCGGCTAGAAGCACAGTCAAGAGCATGTGAGGCGAGAAGCAAGATCGTGTTGCATAACATACAAACAAAACAAAACACAGAATGAGTTTGGGGAAGAAGTGTTAAAATCCTCAAAGAATTAAATAACCCTTGACTGATTACACTTCCACAAAGGTCATAAAAACTACCAGAAAGCTCTAAATCGCCACACAATGCAATGCTGGCTGCCAGTCTCTGAACTTCCTTCAAAACTGCAATGAAGTTACACCAGCTCATTTTCCAGTATTCTCAGACAACTGCCGTTTAATGCCATGGTTGCTCTGATGTATGCGGTCATGGCCCTGCTGCCACCCGTCGCATCCGCCGGACAAACAGTGGAGGCCGCTCCTCCCATCTGGCGGCCAAGACCTGGAACAACCTCCCCTGCACCTCAGAGCCTCACCATCGCTCCAGCGATTCAGGAAGGACCTCAAGACCTGGAACAACCTGCCCTGCACCCCAGAGCCTCACCATCGCTCCAGCAATTCAGGAAGGACCTCAAGACCTGCATGTTCAACCAATAGAACAAGCAGCATGATCCGACAGCGCCCCAGACCCCAACGGATGAAGTAGCCGCGCTCTACAAATCCTGATTGATTCGGTTACAAATCAATGGCTGAAAAGGGTCGACCGAACGACCTTCCTTATATGTATGGATTTTGTTTGGGAGGTTTTTATTACAAGCACCAGCAAGACAGCTAAAGTTCCTGGCACGTCCTGAAAAACTGCACCCAAAATTAAAATTGTGTACACAATAACAGTTTACAAAACAATATTCAGCCTCTACTAAGAGGGCCTAGCTAGGATTACTGCAGTGCACATCTTTAACCCTCAGGGTTTAGCACAGAGGGTAACAGACACCAAAACCCTTCCCTGCTGTGGTAATCTGAGATTCTATGCATGCAACATCATATCTTCTTACAAGCTTTAACACCGTGCAACAACCCCCCCTTTGAGGGCTTATTGGATTTAACATCTGCTTTCCCCAAGAAATAAGCATGCCAGCAGCCTTTGCTCTAGCTTTTTATAATAATAAAAAAAAAAAGGCCTATAGCACGACATTACCTTTCCGTATAAACCAATCATGCCTTTAAAGCCCTAATCATTGACTTGTCACCACAACCAACTCAGTCTTAATGAATTGAGCAGAAGCTTTCCCAGGAGGTAAAATGTGCAACTCGGGCACTCTACGTGAAAGCACACACTTGAGAGCTGCTACAACCCTCTGTTAGGGCCGGACTGGCTGTAGCGGGCACCGGGCGTTTCCCTGGTGGGCTTTGAGTGGGGGCCGGTTTTGGACCCCTGGGGGGCCGTTTCTGTTACCAGGGGCAGTTTTGCAGCATAGCTGTAATATCGGCCCCTTGTACAGATGCAGCTGCAGTGTTTTCCACGCTCAGACCCACCCCAACCCCCCCACCACCCCCGCGGACAGCCGACTCAATTGCCAGGGCCAGTTTGTGTTCAGGCCGGCCCCGCGTCTCAATTTTGTAATTATGTATTTGTGTAACCTTTAATCACTCCACCTTTTCTTAATATGTAATTGTTTGAATATGTAATTTTGTTTGAATGTAATTTGTTAATCTATAACTCGCACCCCAATTACTGTTGTACGTTTAAGTAGTGATACCTATCATGTTACTCTTTCCTTATGTAATTTACTTCGCGCTATTGTAAAGTGCTCCGACACCTATGCGCTATATAAAAACGCATAAATGCAACCAGAGGCTTTTGGCGCGGAAGATCAACATATGGGCCGAATGCCTCTCAGTACTTCTTCTCAAAACTTTCTGGTGATCACCTTAAGGCCTGGTGATAGTTGCACAGCCAAGCCAGAGCCAAGAACAAGATGGGTGGAAAATATTCAAACATTTCTGAAACACCCCCATAAAGGTTTACCACAATCAGACCAAGGGCGTATTACATAACTCTCCCAATGTAACAGCTCCAAATCTCAATGACTGCTAGCTAGCATGTACACTAAGATTCATCCAAATATTTTCAAGAACCATGTAAAATTAATACTTTTTTGTTCAATGAACAGCGAACCCATCGTTCCTATTAGTACCTTTGTAACCAAAAAATACACAGCAGAAAAAGGGTGTGGGTCCTTTATGAATGGTGCTCAGTTTGATTCAATTTGAGAGATTCACAAACTGGCCACCTATCAAACGACAAACACTAATCAAGCAACTTCTTCCACACACAAACGCCACCATCCAAATGGAAGTCAGGCATTTACCATACATCAGACACAATTCACACCCTTTACATAGAATGCTAGGCAAAACGCCATCTTGCAAAAATCACATCACCACTATCCTCATGGACCACACCACAGAGGAAAAATGAACTTTAAGCCCATGCCCGATTTCACTACATGTTGCTATTAATGGGAGACTTCCATCAATGAGCAAGTCTAAAAGAACCAATCCACAGCTGGAAACCTGAGACAACATGATCAAGACTAACAGTCCAAAGGATGGATTCTCAACCAAACGGACTAGTCAGACAGGACCAATCATCTACGCCAATTATAAATCAACCCCACAGGACACCCAATGACCCCACCACACAACAAAAAACAGTAGGCATGAAAAAAATGACTAAAGAACAGATTCTTCCAAAACATGACTCCCCCCTTCAAAAGTAGATACAATAGACAATAAACAATTAAAAAAAGTAAAGCTGGCAGTAATCAAAAACTAGCACTATTCAACCCCCCACCAAGTGGAAAAAATGAGTAATAGAAAAATGATTCAATTCTGACCTACCATGGTTCACATATGAGCTAAACACTGATGAGGGCAACCGAACATGCCTCGTATAAATCAGGCATCAGAAAAAACATCACTGAACAGCAAAATTAACCACCGTAGGATAGCTCAGTGAGCTTTGTAACATTGGCCGCTGATTAATACAGTGGTCAGAAGACCATGAGTTTGCATCCCAGCAAGGAAGGCACAGTCTTCCATACTTGTCAGCTGGGTAAGCGTAGTACTTATAAATGTGAATATTTTTCGTCAGTGCTTATAATCAACACAAGCGTGTATTTAGGGCAATATAAAAACAAGTTATTCTCCTATTATCAATAAAGGCTAAAAGCATTTACATCAAGGGGGAAGTCAGTCGATAATTCGTCAACAAAATGTTATTTTCCCCCTAGAAGTACAGTTCTCCAAGTAAATAAAAAAAAAACATCTTGCTCCAGTCACTTGAATGATGCTTTAAAATTCATGACATTGAACAGTTACCAAACCACATTACTACAATCAACACTAAGAAGCGTACAGCATTACGCCAATCAACACTAAGCGGACCACCAAAGGTTGATCACAAGACCTTCTCAGTTCTCCCATGGAGCTATTCACTCACCAGAAGGATTCCGGAAAAAGGAATCTTCTCCCACTACCGCCTCCCTGACTCACACACCTTGAACCTACTCGAATAGAAGGCCTACACTCGGATCCAAGCCATAGTCCTGTGGTACAACCACCCTGATATTTATACAGCATATAGAAGATTCAATGATTCACAAAGCAAGCATAGATTCACCGGCGGCCGACACAATGAAGGTGGTGGGTGGAGTGGGCGGTCGAGTACTTAATTTTTCAAAACCACTTACCTGAAGCTGCCGGCTGCATCGCTCCTCGCACCTCTGTTCTGCTGTGCTGCTTCCTGGTCCCAGCAGGCACTGGGGTGGCTGTGCAATCCCCGAGCTGCTCTCATTCTATGAAAGCAGCCCAGGGATTGGCCTGAGCGGGCTGAAAAGACGCTCCGCTCAGGACAGGGAGTCTGTGCTGTTTCTCCAGCTCGACTGTTCAATACAGCCGGGTTGGAGAAACCTAAGTGCACATGCGAGTTTGGCCGGCCTGAGACGGATGGGCAAACACACATTGGCACTTAGAAGTGCACATAGCACTCCCCCTCCCATGCCTTGGCCCTGCCCAAGCTGGCTCAGTTGGCAAATTAAAAATACAACTATTATGTATATCGTTTTATTTTTCACTTGCTGGCTCAGAGCCAGTAGGGCGACGCTCCTCCGCCATTGAGGAGCCGCCCCTGCATAGCCTTAGCCTCCAGAGTGCAGACCTCAGAAGTACTGACATGAGCTAAAGGCAAAACCACAAATGTACTTCTGACTGTCAGAAAGGCTTCTGTCGTAGACATTATGCAGTGCTCCAACTCTAGAGGTGTAATATGAATCTGCCATTTAGATTAATGCATTTCGCGGGGGCTGGGGGGAAAAAAAAGCGTACGCGTTTGACGCTATAGAGAACTGCAGAGTTCAAAACGAAAAGACATTTACATTCATGACACTAAATACTAGAAAAACGGTCATAAGAGGAACGTTTGTGAGACACTACATGGAACAGAAGTGCATAGGAGTCTACAACTGGAAGACAACCTTCAGCAAGATTAAGTTTATCTAGTAAAATAGTTACAAATCACTTTCTGTTCCAGGGCGAGATAAGCAGACTGTATCCCTGGGACCATTCTACAATGCTTGAAACTCTTCTGAGAAATACTCTGTGCAAGATCTGTCAGTGTCTGTTCATGGCCTAGGAGATACAGCAATGAACAGATACTCCGGATAACGTCATATCATCCAAGCGATGTGACTGGATGGGCAGAAATCCGTTCCTTCATCCTTTTGCAGGAGCTCAAAACACTGGGACAGGGTATTCTATATTTAGGTCATGCCAGTGAAAATAAATCTGGCCATATAAAAGTGTGTTATTTAATAAAAGTGTACTAATCACTCATTTATTTCTACAATGCAATGGGAAATGGTTTATTACCCAGCACAGTGTAAATGACTTGAGAAAAACATGGCTTATTGTTTCAGATTTCTAGTAGTATCCTGGTGAGTGAAGGGGGCGCGGGGTGGAGCGTGGGGGGGGGGGGGAGATTTAATAAAATAAGACTTACCTTAAGCTGCCGGCTGCCTCGGCATTCCTCTGTTTCCTGGTCCCAGCAGACACTCCCTGTGCAATCCCCACTCGGCTCTCAGGCTATGAGAGCAGAGCAGGGATTGGCCCGAGTGGGCTGGTTTAACGCTCGCTCAGGCACAGGGAGCCTGAGCTGTTTCTCTAGGCCGGCTGTGCAATACAGCCAGATTGGAGAAACCTAAATGCGCATGTCTGTTTGGCTGACCTAAGATGGCTGTCCAAACAGACACGTGCACTCAGAAGTGCACATACAACTCCATTCCTCCTCTCTCTCATGGCCCGGCCCTGCCTCTCCCTTCACGCTGGTTCAGCCAGCAGCCGAAAAATAAAACTATAGTAAAATAGTTATTTTTTCAGATGCTGGCTCTGAGCCAGTAGGGCAACACTCCTCCACCATTGCAGCAGAGCCGCCACCGAGTATCATTTAAAAGATAAAAACGTAGTTACTGTTTTTTTAATGTTTGTTATAAAGTGTTTAAGTGACATTGTAACACTGTAGCTGCATACAATTCAATCAATAGAATTTGTAGAGCACAGTACTTACCCGCGAGGGTCTCAAGGCGCTGGGGAGAGAGGAAAAAAATAAATAAATAAATAAAAAATAAAAAAAAGGGGGGGGGGGTGCTGCTACTGGTCGAACAGCCAGGTCTTGATTAGCCTCCTGAAGGTCAGCAGGTCTTGGGTCTGTCGTAGGCTTAGTGGCAGGGTGTTCCAGGTCTTGGCGGCGAGGTGGGAGAAGGATCTGCCGCCGGTGGTGGTTCTTCGAATGCGAGGGACGGTGGCGAGGGAGAGGGCGGAGCGGAGCTGGCGGTTGGGGACGTAGAAGAAGAGTCGTCTGTTGAGGTAGGCTGGGCCAGTCTTGTGGAGTGCCTTGTGTGCGTGGATGAGGAGTTTGAAGGAGATTCTCCTGTCGACGGGGAGCCAGTGCAGGTTCCTCAGGTGGGGGTGATGTGGCTGTGGCGTGGTACGTCGAGGATCAGGCGTGCGGAGGCGTTTTGTAGTGCGTCAGTCGCTTGATGAGCTTGGCCGGGGCTCCCGCGTGAGGGCGTTCCCATAGTCAAGTCTGCTACTGACGAGGGCCTGGGTGACTGTTCTTCTTGTATCTGTCGGGATCCACCTGTAGATCTTGCGAAGCATGCGGAGGGTGTTGAAGCAGGGAGGAGGAGACTGCGTTGACTTGCTTGGCCATGGAGAGCGTTGAGTCGAGGATGACTCCCAGGTTGCGTGCGTGGTCGGTGGGTGTCGGGGCTGCTCCCAGTGTCTTTGGCCACCAGGAGTCGTCCCAGGCTGAGGGGTTGGAGCCGAGGATGAGGACCTCTGTCTTGTCCGTGTTCAGCTTTAGTCGGCTGATCTTCATCCAATCGGCGACAGCCTTCATTCCTTCATGGAGGTTGGATTTGGCGGCGAGGGGTCCTTGGTGAGGGAGAGGATCAGTTGAGTGTCGTCGGCGTAGGAGATTATGTTGAGGTCGTGCTGTCTGGCGATGCGTGCGAGCGGGGCCATGTAGATGTTGAACAGTGTTGGGCTGAGGGATGATCCCTGGGGTACGCTGCAGATGATCTTGGAGGCTTCGGAACGGAGGGAGGCGGACTCTCTGGGTTCTGCCGGCGAGGAAGGAGGTGGCCCATTCCAGGGCCTTGTCTCGGATCACTGCGTCGTGGAGGCGTGCGCGTAGAGTGCGGTGGCAGACAGTGTCGAAGGCGGCGGAGAGGTCCAGCAGGATGAGGGCTGCGGTCTCACCGTTGTCCAGCAGGGTCCTGATGTAGTCGGTGGCGGCGAGGAGGGCAGTCTCAGTGCTGTGGAACCCTGATTGGGATGGGTCCAGGATGCTGTTTTCTTCGAGGTATCGGGTTAGCTGTTTGTTGACGATCTTCTCAATGACCTTGGCTGGGAACGGAAGCAGGGAGATGGGCTGGAAGTTCTGGAGGTCTCTCGGGTCCGCCTTGGGATTTTGAGTAGGGCGTTGATCTCTGCGTGTTTCCAGCTCTCTGGGAAGGTCGCGGTCTCGAAGGAGAGATTGATAACGTTGCACAGGTGGGGTGCGATGGAGCTGCTGGCTTTGTTGAAGATGTGGTGCGGGAAAGGGTCTGACGGGGAGCCGGAGTGTATTGTGCTCATGGTCTTGATGGTGTCATCGATGTTCACGCTGGCCCAGGCTGGCAAGGGGTCGTGGTCGATGGTGTGCGGAAGGGTCTGGTGCATCGATCTTAGTTGGGGCTGTCTGGGTGTTGAAGCTGTTGTGGATGTCGGCGATCTTGCGGTGGAAGAAGGTGGCGAGGGAATCGCACAGGGCTTGCGACGGCGGGATGTTGGTGTTGGAGCTGGGGTTGGAGAGTTCCTTCACTATGTTGAAGAGCTCCTTGCTGTTGTGTGCGTTGTTGTCGAGGCGGTCTTTGAAGGAGATTCTCTTGGCGGACCTGATGAGGTGGTGGTGGTTACGGATGGCGTCTTTGTGGGCTGCGTGGCTGTCCGGTGTCTTATCACTGTGCCATTTCTTCTCTAGTTTCCGGCAGGTACGCTTGGAAGCTAGGAGTTCCGGGGTGAACCAGCTGGCTCTTTTGGTGGTGTCACTGTAGGTGAGTTTTTCAGCGGGGCGAGGGTGTTGGCACAGTCGTCTATCCATCGTCTGAGGTTGCAGGCAGCGTCGTCGGTGTTGGATGGGTCGGAGGGAGGGCTGAGAGCGAGGTTTGCCCGTAGTTGGTCTTCGGTGACTATGCTCCAGCAGCGGTGTGGGATCTGTTGGGTGCGGTGGTGTGTGGTGGGTTTCTGGAAGGTGAAGTGGATGCAGCGGTGGTCGGTCCAGAGGAGTTCCGTGGTGTGGCTGAAGGAGACGTGGGAGCTTGAGGAGAAGACGGGGTCGAGCGTGTGGCCGGCGGAATGGGTCGGTGTTGTGACGAGCTGTCTCAGTCAGAGGTTGGCGAGGTTGTCGATCAAGGTGGTGGAGTTGCTGTCGTTGTTCTCCAGGTGAAAGTTCAGGTCTCCGAGGAGGATGTAGTCGGTAGAGGTCAGGGCGTGCGTGCTGATGAAGTCGGCGATGGAGTCGCTGAACTGGGGTCGGGGCCCAGGGGGTCTGTAGACAAGGGTGCCTCTAAGGGTGGTGTTGGGGTCCGTGTGGATCTGGAAGTGCATGTGTTCGGCGGTGCAGAGAAAGTAGTCGGTGCTGGTCGAGACCCTGATGGTGTTCTTGTGGACGATGGCGATTCCTCCTCCTACTCCGTTGATGCGGTCTCTGCGGGTGATCTTATAGCCGTCTGGGATGGCTATGGCGATGTCGGGTGCGGAGGAGTCGTTCATCCAGGTCTCTGTCAGGAAGGAGACGTCTGGTGATGTGTCGAGCAGGTCCCAGAGCTCGACGGCGTGTTTGCGTGCAGAGCGGGTGTTCAGTAGGATGCATCGGAGGTGGTTGAGGTCCTTCTTGGCGGGCGCTTCGGTGGCTCTGAGGCTGGTGTAGCTGCAGTTCCGGCAGGTGAAGGGACCATGAGTGCGTTTCGGGGCGGCCTTGAAGCAGTTGTATCCCCGTCCGGGGTTGAGAGCGTGGAGTGTGGTGGCATCGTATTGGCGTCGGTCCTCGAGGCTGGAGCGGGGGGGTGCACGGCCCAGGGGTTCTGGCACTGGGCGCGGTCCAGGCGCGGACGGGCGCAGACTGGCTTGCCTTAGGCGCGCCTTCGGCGCGCATCCACTGCGCGGCCGCGCAGCGGCCGCCATATATGGGGATGTGGGAGGGAGGAGCAGCTGGGAGGCGGGAGGCAGGGGCAGCGAATGGGCAGTCAGGGGGCGGGGCCACAGGGGACAGCGGCGGGAGTGGAGAGAGGCAACGAGGGGTACAGAAGGTCAAAAAAGGACACAGAAAATGGGGGCAACGAGGGGAAACAGAAGGCAAAATTGGGCACAGAAAAATGGGGGCAACGAGGGGAAACAGAAGGCAAAATTGGGCACAGAAAATGGGGCAACGAGGGGAAACAGAAGGCAAAATGGACACAGAAAAATGGGGGCAACGAGGGGAAACAGAAGGCAAAACGGGCACCGAGGCAACAAGCAGAGGGGCGAGCTTACCAGCAGCAGCAGCGGGCAGGACAACACAGGCGGAGCTGTGTGGCGGGGGAGCGACCTACCTGGCAATTAGAGTACTTGACTAGGTGGCTCTTTATTCTTCTTTTTATTTTATCTCATTTATTTATTTTTTTACAAAGAATTACAATAGAAAGAATAGCGCAACTGAAAAACCGGACTCTGCAACACTGATTTTTTAAAAATCAGTATTTTAAGCATAAAGCAGCCATGTTTAAGTAACTGCATTTTTTTTCCTTTTTATGTTTATCGCATATGCGAGTAATAGCAAAATAAACTTGCAATAGAAAAGAAATATATACCGCACTAAGGAGAGATTTATTAGCTTTGTCAGTGCTCGTTTATCTCAGGACAAGGTCGCTCAAAGAGTTAGTCACTCACTGCATCTGCAGGTCACTGGTGCCACCGCTAGTATGGTTACCTCAAATTCATCCTGCCCAGGTCAATCAATGGCGTACTACTGAATTGAGATTACTTTAGGTACTCAAACTGTAGTACTCTATACTTCTAAATAAAGGTGATGTTTATTACATTCTTTCCAGATAGGGAAGTGCACGAGACGGTGGCGCCATTCGAGCGAAATGAGAAAGAATTCCTACGGTATCACAAAGGGTACACGCAGTACAAAAACAAAACAAAAAAAGCCTTCCTTTTTTTTTTTAAATCGAAGGAAAAATCCATTAAAGAGTCTGTTTACAACTGGAGGCGGCTGGATTGGCATTTTGCTGGAGGGCTGCAGGGGTTTGAGGCAGAGGACGGGTTCCCGCAGCTGAAGGCTCCAGCGAGAGCTTTAGAGTCCCAGGTAACGGCGCAGCGACATACAAAGGTGTACTGTTGCAAAATGAAGTGTAAGTGCTTGTTTGAGCAGACTCTAGGCCTGGGGGTGTCCAATATTGGCCTGCATGGGAGACAGTTATGCCATCCAGAAATAGGCACGGTACAATTAATTAATCTAAACGGGAAACGGTTTACATAGCGTTCATTGTAAAAACCTGGCACGGTTCAGTCTCCCGTTGGAAGATGCTGCAGTGACTTCGTCTTCGATGCGCACACATCTGTGGCAAAGAGTACACTTGCAGGGCGCGTAATGCAATAGTAAATGCATTATAAATAGGGTGACGAAATCTTGAGAACCAAAAACCGGGACATTTTGCAAAAATAGGACTACAATTTTACATCAACGGAGCGGTGCAGAATGACAGCTGTTATCAACAGAAACACAGAAGAGGCACTATAATTATTATTATTATTATTTTTTTTTTAAAGTAGTTTCTAAAACCAGTTTCCTACCTGTTAACTAAATTGCTTACTTATAACAGCTGTTTAATAGCACTGCTGTAGAACACCCAAAAAGTGCCTCACTGGTTTCAGTCGACCCCCTCTAAAAACCGGGACATGAGCCACAATTGCAGAAATGTGCTGGGACAGCTGGTGGAAACCCGGGACGGTCCCGGCAACTCCGGGACGCCTGGTCCCCCTAAATATAAAATGAATTGAAACCACACAATCACTTCACAGGCAACAGTATAGAACACACATATTGTTACATAAGACCTGTAAAACGTGTGAGGTTCTCTGCAGTGGTAAAACTCTCAATTCGGATGTAAAGCACCTTCACTTAAATAAAAACACTCCATTGTTTCAACAGGATCCAGTAAAAAAAATAAAAAAAAATACTTAAAACCTATAAAAATACGTGGCTCAATGCAGCAGTAAAACAATTCTCTAATCCAGTTTAAAAGACCTCAAACAAAATCCCAAAACTATCAAGGAGTAAAACAGATCACGAAAGGAACATTGTTAATTTGTACTAAACTCTACCAGTGGCGTTACTAGGGGGGTGCGGACCGCACCAGGTGAGACCATCACATGGGGTGACACCGTGAGCCTCCGCTCACCCCATGTGATGGTGTCACCCGCCCCGGTGCGGTCTGCACCCCCGGACTCGGGAGTTACCGCACTGGGTGACACCAACCCTAGTGACGCCACTGCTCTCTACCCTTCACGCGTGCCTCGGCAACTTCCATTAATAAACTAGATTTGCTGTAATTTGGAGCCTTCTGCGCTCAATGTAAATCTCAAAGTCACTATCGCCAGACAGCACCCCCTTTTGATGAACAAGCATTGGCAAAGTCAATAGGTTTTGCCTATGCGAGAGCTATTGGCTTTGGCAATGTGTTTTAGCCATGTTGCACACCAATGTGGCTGGTGGTCAGCATGGCAAAAAGTAGGGTGGAGTGAGGTAAATGAAGTGGGACAGACTGGAGTGGAGTAGATTGGTAGAGTGCAGTACATTGGGGTGGGGTGGGGTAGGGTGGGGTGGGGTTGGGTGGGGTGGGATAGATTGGAGTGGGGTATATTAGGGTAGACTGAGTGGGGTAGAGTGGAGGGACGTGGAGTGTCATATTGGAGTAGCAGGTCTTGGAGTGTCATACAATGGAGTGGTGTAGAGTAGAGGGGCATAGAGTGGAGTGGCGTATGCATGGTGTGCTAGTACACTGACATTACAGACAACACATTTAATTGAAATGACCATTACATTTGCACATAGTTTTACTGCACACAAATGGTGTGGCAATGTCACCACCATCTGTATTGATCGTATCCAAATATTTGTTTCCACCACACTTCAGAATTACAAAAAAAATGGAACTTAATTTGTACTTTCCCAATTCTAATATATGCTAAAATATCAGTACAGTGCATTTGTTGAGTGCTAGAAAAAAGCCTTTTGTTTCAAAGCAAGATTGCACATTTCTCTCTCGGACTTCAAAGTGATAGAATTAAAGTAAACACCAAGTTCCCAGAAGAGGGAGCCCGACATTTGACCTCGGTCTTTGAATGCACAGCAAATGTGACAAAACAAGGTTTAAAGACCAGTTTACAGAATGCAAGCACTCAAGGATACAGCGAACTTACAAACTCAAGCTGCACAGCCTAAAACAAATAAAGCCAGCAAGTAGAAGTCAAGTAAACCACAGAGCCAATGGTCGGCAACAGGTGGAATGTACTCCCAAGGAAGCTTTCAGAATGCCCACAAGAAGTAGTGAGCAAACCAGACAGCTGCACTGTCTGGTAGGCTTCGACCTAAAACGCCCAAGCCATTAACGTAGCGCTGCTAAAAGAGCTGTCCAAGGACATACAATATGAATTAATGTTTCAAACTTGCAGCTACAGACATAGCTTTTACAATAGTCTTTCTACACGATCCATGCCAGTCTCAACTCCACTAGAGATTAACCTAAAAATCTGATGTGGATAAAATGTTGTTCCATTGTTTTAGCCAAAGGGCAGGAGAGATACTTTGCCTTTTTTTTTTTTTTTTTTTTTAGAGAGAGACGTCCCACAATATAATCAGATATTTTCCACTCAAATTCTTAATGTCTAATTTGGGAAGTTGGTGTCTCCCATACTGGTTCAGGGTGTAGTGCAAGAAGTGCATTATTTAAACAGAATGACCAAGGTAAATATCTAGGGTAGCCTGTTGAAAGTCCATGCCAGATAGTGGATCTGTAGATATGTTCCTTGGAGTGTTTCATCAAATCACTGGTGGCTAGAACATGGGACATTACTGTCATCAATGGTTGCTGTAGGTTAAATTCCAGCCTGATTTGGGATTGGTTTGTAGAGTTAAGTAGATGAAAAATTACCCTGAGCAAGGTACACTGATCATCTAGTCAGGAACTTAACTTCCCTGGGAAGGCTGTCAACTTGTAATCAATAGACGGTTGAAACTTGGGGTTTATTACAGAAACTAGGGGATTGACTGATGGCGTTCAGGTCTCCAGGTTGGTAGAGGTGGTGTATGGTGCAAGACGGAAGAAGATTTCATGGTTTTCAAATAATTGCAGCGTTCATTTGAGGAGGCACTGTCATCAAGTCAAGCCCTAGGTAGCAAGATTTCCTGAGCTTCTCAACTAAAGTAGCACCGATTTCCCACCTTTACCCATTGCACCGTATATATCACTAACATGAAAGCTTTACCAGCATCAACTGCTAATTTCTTTTTATTTCATTTGTTGATGACTGCCAGTGACTTCTGAAGGCCTGATGCTGTGTAATTAAAATAATTGTGTCATCTGCGCGTAGCGGAGACTGAATAGAAAGTGTGTAATTTTAGGGCATGACTTGCCTTCACTCTGATGGCATCTCGCAAAACTGCCATGTACAGACTGAGTAACAGCGCTGCTGACACCCCCCCCTCCCCCGATTCAGTCCTCTGTCATTTTCCTCGAACATAGGCCAATTTATGCCAGTTTGACCCTTACCCATGTGTTCCAGTATAAAGACTGGATGGTCTGAAGTAGCCGTGAGCAAATGTCCCAACTGGCTACTTTTGACCAGACAATAGCGCGATGTACTCCATCAAAAGCCATACAGCAATCAAAGCAGACAAACAGATTACATTTCTTTACATTTACTGTCATGAGTTAGCATGGATAATGCAAGGATGTTGTCAGACGTGTGACTATTCCCTCTAAATCTAGTCTGTCCCTGGTATTCGATTTTTTGGATTTATTCTAAGTTTCAAGGTCCCTCGATAGCTATTTTTTTGCATAGGCAATAAGTTTTTATGGATGAGTGGGGAGGAATTACCAGAAATTTAGCCTTATATGTAGGGTGACCAGATCTTGAGAACCAAAAGCCGGGACATTTTGCAAAAACAGAAAGACTACAATTTTACATCAACGGTGCTGCGCAGATTGACAACTCTTAAAAGCATAGGAGCACAGAAGAAGCACCAAGAAAATAAAATGCAATTTCTAAAACCAGCATCATACCTTTTAATTAAATTGCTTACTTATAACAGCTGCTAACTAGCACAACTTTAGAACACCCAATAAGTGCCTCTCACTGGTTTCAGTCGACCCCCTCTAAAAATACAATCTGCCGGGACAGCTGGTGAAAACCCGGGACTGTCTGGGCAAATCCGGGACGCCTGGTCACCCTACTTCTAAGCGCCATGTTGCTCCCCCTCCCTCAAATACCATATTACACTTTGCATGTTCGTATCTATGACAAGGCATTTATCTCTTTTTGCCCAATGTATTTAACCAAAGCCAGGACACAAGGGGTTAAATTTATGCAGCAAGGTAAAAATCATGTTGAATGGGCCTCCTATAATGAGAGCTGTTTCCTTGTGTAAAGCAATTTATATGCAATCCCAGGCAGTAAATAATGATTTTCCAGTCAATTTCACTTACTCTGCTAATATGGAAGTTATTTCTGCACAGTAGTAATAAATGTGTGAATTAGTACAGTTGCTCCAAATGACGTGTTATCAAACCACATTTATAATCACTGCCATGGCATAAATCTGGTGATAAAAGAAAGAGGCGAGATAACGTAAATTTACCAGGGATTCAGTTTTCACAAGTTGCTCCCCTGTACAGCATGGGGGTAATGGCAACTTTTTCAAAATAGGATGGTGTATGGTTTGGCGTAGGGCGGTGGGCACATGTGAAGGGGTGGGGCAGCCTTCCTATCATCAAGAAAGAATGAGAGGCGTTGTTCGATTTTAAAAATAAGTGAATTTGATCCAGGGACAAGGGTGCGATAGGCAGTTTATCCAACACCAAAGAAAAGGGTTTATTTGCCTGCCTTCGAAGTCTTACAAATAGATGGCGTTCAACCAAGGATCTAAGCCCCTCTCTCCTCTGGCTGGGCCAGCCACACATTCCACAAAAATAGTAGACAAAGGGGGCGTCATGTCATCACCTCCTCGAGGCAATTTTGCATGTGACCCACGTGACGTATTGAGTTTCTAATGTGACATTAAGAGCTCTCTGGTGTCTATTGATGGAGTCACGTGACCTGCCTTTGTTAAGGATTGATTAGACGGGCTGTGTATTCTACCGCCCGTGCACGTGGGACTAGCCCCGATGAAACATCGCTCCATTTTCCGCTCACCCTGGATCCATTTCGCACGTTCTCAATATAGACCTTCACGCCGAGTACGGAGGAAAGCCGGATTCTGGCACAAAGCATATGTCCACTCAAAAAATCTTTAGACTTTGCCGTCAGTTGCAGTGATAGAGCGAAATGTTCTTGTGAATTGTAGGGGTGCATCATAATCACTGATAGGCCGCACCCACATGTATTCAGACATATATTCGTTTATATTCAGTTGTATACTCATGCATGTTTAGTAAAGAATGGATAGTTTGCTGAGACAAAGCGAATCAGCAGCATAATGGTGTTAGGATAATGATGTAATGTAATGCTTATTGAATTGTGTGAACATAATGCATAGAGGGATTAGTTCGTGTGTAATGTAATTGCAGTAGTTTAAACGTGCACCATAGTAAAGTTGCACATGTAATTCATTATTTGCATATGAATTGTAATGAAAAAGCTTATAGGGAAAAGCAAGATGTGTGTTTAAAAGTTATATGTAAAGGCCTGACTACATATATGCTTAGGGAAGGCCTGGTTTATTCTTATGTTAGCTTATTTTGTAGGCCGAGAAAAGTTTCTCTTGGTAAGGCTCTCTGGGCACAAACGGTAGATTTAATTTGCACAGTAGAAGGTTTCTGTTGAAAGTATCTTTCGTTGCAGGTGCAAGGACACATGTCTCGTTAGTAAGACTAACTCTTTGTTTTCGAAAGCTACGGGGAGTGAAATGGAATTTAGGGATGATACTTTCAGCGGAGAAGGTGCCTGGGACTCAAGGTCATCGCAACTGTCCAGGATGAAGTAACCGTTTCGATGGAAAAGCACAAGAAAAGAAGACCTGGCCAAGGAGGCGTGACAAAGGCGTGTACAATTGTATTGTGGTTTTGTATTAGGGATAGTGCCCTGAGGGAGGAGGCCAGAGAAGAGGTAGGGGAGACCTGAGAGAAGGACAGAGCTGAGCTTAGGTATTATGTGATTGCACTTCTTAGGAAGTCCTCACAGCTGACACCTTTATTCACTCTTGCCTGGGAAAATCGTTATGCAGGGATGTCACTTAGCGTTAGTGTAGGGACAGCTATTGATTTTAAGTTTGTTTAGTCCAATGAAGAGCAACTTAGAAATTGGAGCAATCATAGTCTGGTTGATCCTTCTAGAACTTTCTATTCTCCTTATCCTGAGTCGGATGAGATTCCTGCATAGATTATTATTTGTATTAGTGCCCATTTATTTCTTTAACCTCGTGTTGAGGTGCTTGCACGTTCAGTTATTTTTTGGCGATAATAAATTCTCAAACTTGAATTCGGAGTCAGTGGTCCTTTCAGACAAAATGAATGCTGATATATAACCTGATGAGATTCTTTCCTTTACACTATTCAACAGGTAAAAAGATCTTGGCGACCAGAAGGTTCTTATAGATAATTAGATAAGAATCGGCGTTATCAGTTGGTAGCAGAGGATGGTTACCTTTGATGGTAAGGGGAGATCTAGAGCAAGATAAGAGATTAAGTTGCCCCATAGAGCCCGAGTGACGCAGATCCAGAGGACCGCGGGAGAAGGAGGTCGGAGGTCGTGGAAAACTGACGGAGAGTGCCGGTGCGGCGGAAGTAGCAGTTCGTAGTAGAGTGAGTATGAAAAGAGTGATGTTTGGTAGATTGCGGTGTTTTATTGTTGTGTGATGTCTTGCGGAGTTGGAAAGAGAGTTGTGTGATTGAGAAAAGGACCGTGAGCGCGCGGGACCGGGAGATTTATTGTGGTGTAGAATACACCCAGAGTTGAGAACGTTGACCAGAGGTTGTGGGGGGTCACGAGACGTCATTGACAGACCCACTGAAGATAGGGAACACATGAGTGAGAGTGTGTGAATAACCAACCCAGGTCGTAGGTTATTGTGTGCAGAACATAGAGTGATTGAATCCTATCGAGTGTGTTAAAGGCGATTGTCCGGTCGTTTCGCGGACAGACGATTGCCAGATTGAGGTCAACAAGCTCAAGAGGCTGATCGGTCATTGGTAAGACCGACGGTCAGAGAGGTAATTGTTCGGTAGGACGGACATTATTTCAGAGTATGATTGGGACAGGTGCGAGTGAGAACGAGTGAATTAGAAAGGAGGGGAACTGCTGCGAGCGGAGGAAAAGTGACGTCAGACAAGTGCCGCGCTGCGATAGGCCAGTTGGTGTGAGCCGCTGGTATTGGTGGAGTGAAATCGAGAAGCAAGAGCTGACATTGAGTGCAAATACGAAGTTGATTCATCATGAAATGTTTTAAAGCTTTACGGGAACTTGGTAGAGGTGATAGACATGTGGTTGTTCGGGAGGAGAGGAAGCTCCTCCCGAGGATACACCAGCACATTATATGGCAAAGAATGTAGGATTGCATACTATAATTTGGCTTGAGAATTGGCATAAAATGACAGAAGCAGAAGGAGAATTGTCGTTCCCTCGATATGGTACTTTCAGGATGGAGGTATTGTACCAGCTAAAAAGTGTAATGGCTTCATTACGACCACTACCTAGACCGACACAGTTTGAGGCATTACATGCGTGGATTAGAGCAGCACACGAAAGGAAAAGAGACAAGAGTCAGGAAAGGGTGAAGAAATCGATCAGGGCATTTCAGGATGCAAAGTGGGATGCACTGGAGAAACGGTGGAGGGTGGCAACGGTTGAAGTGGACAAGTTATACCCACTAATAATACGAGAGGGAAGGATGTGCATTAGCAGTGTTAGCTCAGAACCATGGAGGTGTCCGTAGACCAGTGGCATATTTTTCAGCTACTTTAGATCCAGTAGCTTCTGCGTTGCCCGGATGTCTAAGATCCGTTGCTGCAACAGGTGTCAGCATTGAAAGATGTGAAAGCATTGTAATGGGACATCCATTGACTGTACATGTGCCACATTCGGTTGAGTTATTGATGACCAGGACCAAGACACAGCACCTAACGAACAATAGGTTAACGAGGTGCGAGGCAAGTCATACTTGCCGCAGAGAATGTGACTCTGAAAAGGTGCTCTGTCTTGAACCCTGCGACATTGATGCCTACACCGAGCACGGATGATGAAGATTGTGCGGACCATGATTGTCTCGATGTGACCGAACTTTGCACCAAACCGAGACCTGACATTGTCGATGAACCATTGGCTGACCCAGATGAAATTTTCTTTGTCGATGGTTCATGCTTAAGAGACAGTGTGGGGCAATTGAGAGCAGCGTTTGCTGTGTGTACCATTTCAGGAGTGGTCGAGGCTGCTTGCCTAGAAGGAGTACGCTCCGCGCAGGTAGCTGAGATCATTGCCTTGACCCGTGCCTGTTTGGCCGCTGATCGGAGTCGAATCACGATTTACACAGACAGCCAATATGGGTTTGGCGTGGTGCACGACTTCGGGCAGTTATGGTCTCAGAGGGGATTTTTGACATCATCTGGCTCACCCATTCGTAATGGAGAATATGTAAGACAATTGTTAGATGCATTACAGCATCCAAAAGAAATTGCTGTGGTAAAGTGTTCAGCCCATGGGAAGGGGAGGACTTTGTATCCTTGGGAAACAATTATGCGGACGAAGTCGCCCGTTTCTGTGCAGAACAAGGATGCATATTCACGGAAAGAGCGATAGGGGAGAGCCAAGCAGGAACCGAGCTCAGCATAATGTTGACCATGGCAGACACTTGGGAAGAGCTTAGCGATTGCAGGATGAAGTTTCAAACCAAGAGAGAGGGATGGATCAAAGCTGGGTGTGAGAAAGGAGATGTGGATGTGTGGGTATCCAACGATGGGAGAGCCGTGTTGCCTGAAGAATTGCTGAGTCCGATGGCAAGACTGATACATGGACAGGCACACCTTGGTAGAGACGCAATGGAGAGTGTTTAGACAGACGTGGTATAACCCACGGTTCTGAGCAATGGCTGAGACGGTATGTCAGAGGTGTGTTACGTGTCAGCAGATGAATGCTGGAAAGAACTGTAGTTACGTTGAGTCACATTGGAAGGTCAGGAGGGCCCTTCAATAGAATACAGCTGGACTTTGTGGAGATGCCTAAGTGCAATGGATTGAGGTACATTTTAGTGCTAGTATGTGTATTCTCACGGTGGGTGGAAGCTTACCCCACACGCAGGTGTGACTCACAGTGGCTAAATTACTGTTGAGGGAGCTCATCCCTAGATTCGGGATCCCGACCTCTTTGGAATCAGATAGAGGAGGGCACTTCCATAGTGAAATCATGACGTTGCTTTGTGCTGCATTGAACATTGACCAGAGACTCCACTGTAGTTACAGACCAGAGGCTTCTGGGATGGTGGAACAAGTTAATGGAACTTTGAAGGCCCGGATGGCAGAAAT
This sequence comes from Calotriton arnoldi, assembly GCA_963921515.1. Taxonomy (NCBI): domain Eukaryota; kingdom Metazoa; phylum Chordata; class Amphibia; order Caudata; family Salamandridae; genus Calotriton; species Calotriton arnoldi. Next base: position 550,716 of record CAWUFW010003330.1, read on the forward strand.
GTGTTCTTCGACATCCCTGAAATGGCCCGACGCCTTGCCACTCGTGCTGATGAGCATGCGAAGTGTCCCAGACAGAAAGACCGGGTTGTCCCCCCATGAGATATTAATGGGGAGGGCAATGAGATTGCCAGCAGTACCAGCTACAGCCTTGATAAGCATCACTGATGATTTGATTCTCGATTATTGTAAAGGACTCTCTGATGTGGTCCGTTCTGTATCCCAGCAGGTGCAAGCAGCAGTGGTCCCAGCCTCGAGTGATCTGTGCCACGACTTGTGTCCCGGTGACTGGGTGCTCGTCCGAAAGCACGTGAGGAAGAGTTGCTTGGATGCCCGCTGGCGTGGCCCGTATCAGGTGATACTTATCACGAACACAGCAGTGAAGTGTGGAGGATTGCCGAACTGGGTGCATGCTTCCCATACCCGCAGAGTTCCAGCACCCTTGGAAGAAACAGCTCCTCTCGTAAATGAAAATCCAGCTGATGTGGCAGGGCCACATGGGAGGACAAGTCAAGCTGTAAGGGTCGCTGACACAGCTGGTGGTGCACTAGAGCAAGCTGAAGGGGTTTCCACAGTTCGAACCCTGACTCAGACACCGAAGACAGAAACGGTGCAGTGGGCGGAGAAGAGTCAGATTCAGCAGAAAGAGGAAGTAGTGCACTGGGTATAGAAGGGGAAGGCAGACGAACGAACAGAAGATGCTTGCAGAATTGACACTGTAGCTCTGTTGAACCACTTAGCAGAGAACGGACATAAGGTGTCCCCGAACAAGCTGCAGTACTGTTTGAAAGAGGTACAGTACTTGGGACACAGATTGGAAAAAGGCAAGAGGAAGGTGTCACCCGATCGAATAGAGGCAATAATGAGCATGGCAGTACCCACGACACAGAGAGAAGTTAGGATGTTTCTGGGAATGGTTGGCTATTGTCGACAGTGGATTCCTAGTTTCTCCTTGAGAGCAAAGCCTTTGCAGAGGCTTACGCACAAGGATGTGAGTGATCCGGTACCATGGGACGAGGAGTGCTTGATATCATTCCTGAAACTGAGAGAGGATTTGTGCAGGGCTCCGGCACTGGGAATGCCTGATTACAACAAGGCCTTTTCATTGTTTTGTTACGAGATAGAAGGAACACTGACCCTCACGGTTCCGAATCCCCCGCTTCTGAGTGAAGTCCGAAACTTGGTTCTGCATCGACTCGAATTCCCGCCTTTTGGAGTTGAGCCGTTTTCACATGAAGTGCTGATTTTGCGTCTTGAACTTTTGTATCACGTTCTGGTATTGCTCAATGAGGATCTTATTGTGGATCAACTATAAACTGTAAATAAAAGTCCAAAAGAAGAAGATAACCTAGGTCCGAGTGGAAGAAGAATAAACTTAGGGACTTTCCACAGAAGAGGAACGAAAACTAGGGAAGTCTTTTTCTGGACTGTGTAAATAAGATTGTGATCGGAAAGGGAAAGTCCGGAGATTTCCTGGTTGCTCGAGCTGGTTAAGCAAGTCACAAATAAAGGACAGAGACTTTTTCAGAGTTCTTTGCGATAACCAATACTTTTGAGAACTTTCGAAACCATGGAGCCGGGAGATCCCAATCGTAGATCAAAGTGGATTGTAGGCATTCTTATAAGTAGTGTAATAATTTCTATAATCATAGTGGTTGTAGTCTCATACACTGGCTCGCACGAGCAAGAAGTAGAGGAAGTGACAGGGACACCGACACATATCACACCTAATCAGAAGGGGGTAGACAGGGCAGCTGATAGAGCTTTGCTATTAGAAGAAAGTCGTAGATTACATGTAGATTTATCTAAAGGGGATTTTAAGTTGAATGCATATGCTAAGTTGTTGTATGAGTATGTTGATGTGATGGATGCGAAAGATTGTTGTGTGTATGCAGTTGCCTACTTCGGTGGATGAGGGTATTAGGTATCACCATCTTCCACTGACTTATGGTATTTCATGTAGTCTTTTGCTTAGTTTGTTTTATGAGAGAGATCAGTTTGAATATTTCTTTTCCAATTTCGACGCAGTGCTTCCTGAAGTCCCAGCTTACAAGCATTTGAATAAATATGACTATTATAAGACAGAAGACAGACTGAGGAAGTACTTCATACCGAGTTTGGAATTGGATACAGCATTCGCACACAGACACAATCTGACTTGTTTGATGTCGGATGTAGAGAGAAAGTTTGTAGATCAGGTTGAGGATAGGTATAGAAAGCTGACTCACTCCCGAGACTTGGGGCATCACAGGACTGATTGGACAGAGGAAGAACAGTTGCATAAGACCAAGGGAAGCTATGGTCCTATAGCGTTAGATAAGGAGCAGAGGGGTAAGTTGTGTATAAGGCGTTAGACTTACTACGAGAAGGTAGCAGTGGGACAGAGTACTTGTGATCATGTTTTCACCATGGCAGATGTAGCAAAAGATTTTCTCCAAGGTCCTGTACAAGTGATACCAACGGTGTATTACGTATGTGGGAAGAATGCTTATGTGAGGTTGCCTGCAAATTGGTATGGAACATGTTATTTGGCAATAATATTTCCAAAGATTTACCATACAGAAGATTTAGATCTTCTAGAAGGTGGAGAGCATTCAAGAGCGAGAAGAGCTGCAAGTGCAGGAATAGTTGTGGGGGATATCATTGGAGCTATGATACCTAGTCTGGGAGCAGTCTTGAATGATGTGAAGATTCGGAGGTTAGCGACTGTGGTGGATGAATTTTCGATGAATACAGCAAAGACGTTGGTGTTGGTGGAAGGAGAGATGTTGTCGATAAGGGGAATGGTTTTGCAGAATCGCCTTGCTTTGGATGTCCTATTGGCAAAAGAGGGCGGAGTCTGTAAAATGTTGAAGGTTCAAGAGTGCTGCACTTATATACCAGACCGTAGCAAGGATCTGGAGAAATATATAAGTAACATCACTACGATCCACACAAAAATAGCGGATTTGACCGAAGAAGGGGCCTGGGAAAAGGTCGGCAAGGGTTTTGGTCAAGTGGGAGGTTGGTTTGCGAGCCTAGGACAGGGATTCCTTGGGTACTTTGAGACCCCTCCTTATTTTGGTGGGTTGTGTGGTTGGCTTGTGGATTGTGATCAAGGCCTACAAGTGGTATCGAGCAGGCCGAGTCAAGAGAGCTTTGAGGGAAAATGACATGAAGTTGGCAAGACTGCAGGACAGTCAGTATCAAAGGCTCAAGAGCATGGAGAAATTTAGATCAGGGAAGATGGCAACAAGTTCTGTTTAGGTCGGTTCTTTCTCCGAGGGAGTAGAATGAAATGTGATGACAGGAGTCATCAAAGGGGGCACTGATAGAGCGAAATGTTCTTGTGAATTGTAGGGGTGCATCATAATCACTGATAGGCCGCACCCACATGTATTCAGACATATATTCGTTTATATTCAGTTGTATACTCATGCATGTTTAGTAAAGAATGGATAGTTTGCTGAGACAAAGCGAATCAGCAGCATAATGGTGTTAGGATAATGATGTAATGTAATGCTTATTGAATTGTGTGAACATAATGCATAGAGGGATTAGTTCGTGTGTAATGTAATTGCAGTAGTTTAAACGTGCACCATAGTAAAGTTGCACATGTAATTCATTATTTGCATATGAATTGTAATGAAAAAGCTTATAGGGAAAAGCAAGATGTGTGTTTAAAAATTATATGTAAAGGCCTGACTACATATATGCTTAGGGAAGGCCTGGTTTATTCTTATGTTAGCTTATTTTGTAGGCCGAGAAAAGTTTCTCTTGGTAAGGCTCTCTGGGCACAAACGGTAGATTTAATTTGCACAGTAGAAGGTTTCTGTTGAAAGTATCTTTCGTTGCAGGTGCAAGGACACATGTCGTTAGTAAGACTAACTCTTTGTTTTCGAAAGCTACGGGGAGTGAAATGGAATTTAGGGATGATACTTTCAGCGGAGAAGGTGCCTGGGACTCAAGGTCATCGCAACTGTCCAGGATGAAGTAACCGTTTCGATGGAAAAGCACAAGAAAGAAGACCTGGCCAAGGAGGCGTGACAAAGGCGTGTACAATTGTATTGTGGTTTTGTATTAGGGATAGTGCCCTGAGGGAGGAGGCCAGAGAAGAGGTAGGGGAGACCTGAGAGAAGGACAGAGCTGAGCTTAGGTATTATGTGATTGCACTTCTTAGGAAGTCCTCACAGCTGACACCTTTATTCACTCTTGCCTGGGAAAATCGTTATGCAGGGATGTCACTTAGCGTTAGTGTAGGGACAGCTATTGATTTTAAGTTTGTTTAGTCCAATGAAGAGCAACTTAGAAATTGGAGCAATCATAGTCTGGTTGATCCTTCTAGAACTTTCCATTCTCCTTATCCTGAGTCGGATGAGATTCCTGCGTAGATTATTATTTGTATTAGTGCCCATTTATTTCTTTAACCTCGTGTTGAGGTGCTTGCACGTTCAGTTATTTTTGGCGATAATAAATTCTCAAACTTGAATTCGGAGTCAGTGGTCCTTTCAGACAAAATGAATGCGGATATATAACCTGATGAGATTCTTTCCTTTACACTATTCAACAGGTAAAAAGATCTTGGCGACCAGAAGGTTCTTATAGATAATTAGATAAGAATCGGCGTTATCAGCAGCACAGCCGTAATGTAACGCCAGAAAATGGTCAAAGACTAAACGTATGTTAAACGGTGCGCATGCATCAGGACTGCATGTTATGCCTCATTCTGGCCTTTGAAACACAGCAAGAGCAGCTAACACTGCACATGGCATGCCAAAACTGGGGGGGGGGGGGTCTCAAAGGGGCGTGGCCGATGTAATTAAGGGCGTGGCTTTAAAAAAAAAAATCTGTGCTTAGCATAGTGTGCCGCCCGACTGGCAAGTTTGTTGCTTCTGTCAGTGCATCCAGATAAATAATACAAGAAGTAACACCACACCTACTACAAGCCAGGGCTGTTTGCTTTGTCAATGGTTAGTAGTTACATAAGCTAAATAAGCAACAACTTTGGCTTCGTTGTATAGAACACTGAAAAGGCTTTAGTTCTGAAATGATGAGACTGTAAAAGAACTCCGACTACAATGGCAGTGAAGGGCGGCACTGCTGGGTTTCTCTCCCCCTCCCCCCCACCGAGGATGAAGGCAAAAATGGAGATCCCAATAGGGACCAGTCTCAGCACCTGCTTTTTAGAACTGCCGGTGCTGAGCACCGGCAGGACCCGGCCCACTTAAAGCACTGCAACTACTGCAGCCTGCGGTCATGTATTTACCCAGGGCAGTAGTACCTCGGCCACAGGAATATTACAGCAGTGGAGGCCCAAATTATGCAGCAGGGTTATCTAAATTAAGAGACATAAAAAGGTAAATTATGGGGCTTAATGTGGCGTATGCTCTAGCAGGTCACCATTTGCTAATTTAAGACACATTAATACTCCAGGTAAAAGATGGCCCTCCTTAGTATCAGATGAGCTGACCCCTGCAAAGGTTCGGACACTGCACTGCACAAGATCCCGTGTGCAGGGTTTTACCCAGAAACTTTGATAAGTATGATCTAGAACCAAAGATTTTGATGTATCAAAGGGTTTTACCATTCCTAGTCCAAGGGGGAAAACGTTGATGAATGAATAAAGTGATTTGTAGAGTGTGGCGCGCTACCGTCAGTGTCCCGGCGCTAGACAGAACGGCCAGTAAGGAGGATGACAGTTCTTGAAAAGGTGGATTTTTAATGGTTTGCGGAACGATTTTTTGTCTGAAATGCATTTGGGGAGAGGAAGATTGTTCCAGTGCTTAACTGCCAGGTCTGAGCAGGCAGATCCGCACCGCCTTTCCCTTTTTGGGAAAGGGATGGCTAACAGATGTGCTGATTGAGAGCCAAGGGTTTTTTGTGGACAGTAGCCGAATAGTCTATTTTGGAGGTAGTAGGGACCTGTTTTGTAGAAAGCAGAGTAAGCTATTATAAGTGCTTTAACAAAATACACGGATACATAACCAGTCTGTTGGTCTACAAATTATGCACCAGTTGGTGGATTGTGCTGCAAGTGTTTGTACATCCATAAATATGCGGAAAATGCTGTGCCTGCAGAATCTATTTCCAGGGACACTCTGAATGAGACTTCTACACTGGCTTAAACTTAACATATAAAGTCAGTTCCCTGCCTCACCTAAAACACAAATATTACAATGTCACATTCCAGTAACACCTTACCAAGGTAGAAGGCATTTTCTTCTAATCTCTGGGGCAACCAGTTTTTAAAGGGCAAAGTCCCTGGTGAAAAACGTTTACCGCTCGTGCCAAGGGACTCTGGCACTATTGCACTCCAGTTATTAAACGCCCGTGCACCTACTAGTATCGTTGCCTTACGATTAAGGAAAGTGATCAGTGACGTCAATACATTAAATTGATCTTAGTTTACATATTGGAGGGGACTATAGGGAGCAGAGCTAAAAGGAGTACTGGCTAAGTCTGAGTTTAAGGTGCTAATTCAAGCACTGTATTCATATTAAAGAGGCAAGTGAGGCAACCAGCAGAAGCAGACAGAGGGCTATAGTTGTAGTCCATCTGGAAATTCAGGGCAAGCACTTAAGTGGATGCGGAGGGATACACTGAAACAGCCAATAGCATTTTATGAGAGAGTTACTCCACTGGGCTGAGCCAAAACGTGACAAACTCTCAAGCCATTGGCTGAGAGGCTGGTCCCAGAAGCCAGTGGCTGAAAAGAGAAGATCTAAAGCACACTATGCATATCGTTAGCAACAGGGCTGTTTCACAGCTGCACTGACGAATTCCATACCAAAAAAATCCATAGCTACTTCAGGGGCAGACACGGGATCCTGAAGCAGTTTTATACAGTTTATTTGCCAAGGTGCTACAATTAAAATATTATGGCATCACGGTATTCCATGCACAATGTTCTACTTCTTGAAAAAGGATGTGTTTTCTAGACTATCCTTGGAGGTTATACATTTTTTTAAATATAGTTCCAAAAGGTTAAGTGTCCAGCATTTTAAAGTAAACTGTGCAGAATGTTGGTTGCCTGAAGCACTTATCTGGGGAATATGTAAGCAGGTGAAAGGCAACCCACCACTGCTTATGTCCTTCCTGGACCTTTCTGCCTACCAAGTTCTCTGGAGTGGATAATAGAAGAGGGCTTCGCCTGGTGACCGGTACCTCAGCAGGGACAGCGCATTATGCAAGCCCTGGTGTTGTGTATTTGGTATCAAACTACATGTATTTCACACCCCTCTGTAAGACAGAGGGGAAGCTTTCATTAAATGGATGTCGATTACATTATTTCCTTCTGTACCTTTCGGGTGAGGGAACATGAATTGTTTTCACTATGTGCCAGCCCCTGCGTGTGAGGTGAATAGAATGAATTTTACGAACAATGCATTCTGGAGTGGGTGCATTGCAATGAGGAATCCTGGCTAAAATGAGCCTTGTTTAATGTATAATTCAAGAGACAATTCCTGTACAGTCGGTGCGCTGCTTTGCCTGATCTTGCTTCCTTTGTTCTCATACCCAACGTCTACGTAACTGCTGTTTTCTTTCCTTCCTGGAATTTAATAGCTACGTCTTGGTAGAACCATATAATGGTGTTTGGTCTTTCTCTCCCTGGGGGAACAAGGAAGGGTGAAAGAAAGGGGGGTGGGGGGGCTATGGATGCAGTTGGATTTGTTGTACGGCGACTTGCACTTTGTGAGCGCACCATGCTATGGAGCATGGCAGGCCAAACAAATTGTTGGGCAGTCTGACAAGTGTGGATGTGGTCTAACGGCTAGGGCGGTCGACCTCAAAACTGGGGAACCGGGTTCGCGTCTGCAATGACGCTCAACATCCTGCGATTCTGGGCAAATCGCTTAATCTCCCCGTGCCTAACAAAAATGAATGTGTCCTTGTGTAAAGCAACTGGTGCTCATGTAAAGTGCTCTGATACCTTTGGGTCAAGGTCGCTCTATATATAAAAAATAAAAAAAAGTGAGTAAAATAAGCAACTAAAGAATAGTTCAAAAGAAAGTCACTCTGCATTGGGTATTTAATTGAAAAAGTTACAATTACCTTGAAATAGACCTACATCACAAATGGGTTTAGATAGTGTGTATATATATATATATATATATATATATATATATATATATATATATATATATATATATATATATATATATTCTTTGTTCACCAGTGCTAATTACGTCATTGTTAAGCGCCATTCTTTCCTTTTAAATTCCGTTTGATACCTGTGAGTCATGTGATCATGGACACCGTCTTGTGTCCGAAACGCGTCAGAGACAGCACCGTTTTTATGCACTGCAAATAAAAATCTGGCAACAGCTATTTACCGAGTCCGTGTGTATGCACGACTGCATTAGGGAGCTTTGTGTTGGATAGATATATATATTTTCACGGAGGAAAATTTTTTTTTTAAAAAAAAGGTTATGAACCGGCTCAATGGCGTACAACCACTGAAATTCGCCACTTCAAGTTGCACTCTACATGGGCCATAACTATTACTTGCCATATCCTGCTAGAGTGCCTTTTTTCTGTGCTATTGTTAAGTCATTGCTTTGAGCATGGTAGGCAGAGTTAGTTATAGCCTCTGTTGGGTGAACCAGAAACCGTGGAAAATGAATGGTTAAATGAGTTTGAGCCAAAACCATAACTCAGTTTTTAACTTAGTTTTTTTTTTACTACACTCAAGCCACACATTCATATTTGTTTGGAATAAAAATGCTTTATTGTAAATATTTATAAAAATTATGCATTGCTGTGCGCATTTATAAAGATTAAATTACAATATGGTTATAGATATTTTTTTGTGGTGAAATTCTGACAAGGCCAATAGATCTGCCCAATATAGGTTGAAGTGCTGACCGCTCCCTAACACCAATTGGCAAGCCTTTTACATTTTGGTGTTGTGACTATTTGACAAAGCCAGTAGGTCTGCCATATTTAAAAGGATCTCGTTATACTGTTAATTTGGTCTATATTATTTATTTTTGTTACTATGTTAAAAGAAACTCAGAAATTCACTTAAAAACCAAAACAAACGGTTAGTGACGTTGGATAGGTCTGGCAATAATATCTTTCTTTACATTTAACCCCAATAGCCTATATTTTTATATCCATTTATAAATTCATATGTTTCTTACATTTAAGGGTGGAAATAAACCTCATAAACCCCCCCCATTTATAGATTTTCTTTTATGGGGGTAATACCCCTCCCATAATATATGTTTAACTATGTGTGGGTGAATACCTAAACCTATAGGTCGATTGGAGGTTTCCCATGTAAACATGTGGGAACCACTACATTAAAAACTGGTTTAGAACCCCAGGAGGTAAAGAAAATTTAACACCAAAAACCACCACAAAAATATTTATGGGTAGCTCTAACCAGTACAAGGCTCCGCCCTCTGAACTCGCTCTTTCAGCAAGTGATCATGGAAAAAGGCTTCCTGAAGTCCAAACAAAGCCTAAAAACCTATTTTCTATTCCTCTTAGGGCCTGGACTCCAGACCTCTGCTAGACTCCTGCTTGACTCACTCATGCACATCGCACAACTACTTGCTATTCAGGGACCTAAGAGCGTTATCGGCATAGACTTTCCACTTCAAGGCTTTTCCACTCCTAAATACAAGGACTCAAGACCCGGCACTTTGAATGAGACATGAAAACCTCAGCACCCAGATACCCCCGAGGGGGAGGGGGGGGGGGGTGGAGGGACAGTGATGCGCTATACAAATGATTAATTGATGACTTCGCTGGATCACTTCCATTTCATCCTAGTTACCACTCCTCCCCTTGGTATATACAATTAAGCAATGTTTAAGAGCCCTCTGGATACCAGTGCTGCGAGACCTGTGGTTTGAGTGCTCTATAAAAGCTATGAATAAATAACATACTCCCTACTAAACAATATTATACTACTAAGGCTTGAAAAGACCAGACCCACTGCATGCATTCTAGAAAACCATCCTTCTGCAGATTTAGACAAGATTGCATACACCAGACTAGAATTTTATATGAACTTTACTTTTATTTAAAGCTTCCTTCATTTAGAGCAATGTCCAACACTAGGAGTCCCACCTTAAGCCTCGCAGGACTACCAATGCTACATTTTAGGAGATCACAAACGATGAAAAATTCCATTTACGTTATTTGTACGCAAGTGCTTCCTGCATGGCTATCCTGAACATCTGTCTTGGACACACGTTGGACGCCTTGGGTCTGTCACGTCACCATCTGTTTCAGTTCCTGTCCCATCAACTTGCACCTTACTCTTCGTCTTGAATTCATGATTCACGGGTGAAATGTTCAGGCAGGAGGGAGCACAGCGGCTTCTGAAAGTGCTTTGTAGCAGTTTCAATACCATAAAAAAAATTCCGGGACCCAAAACAGTTAACAAGTGAAGTTCAAATTCTGAAGAAAATGCCCCCCCCCTCTTCTTCATTTTGGTGTACCTAAGTTTTCGAAGTTTGCAATGTTCAAAAAACAATCCTGACGACTTGGGAGAAAGGCGTGGCTAGCTTAGTGTGTGTGGCCCAATTCTTGGGATGACGCAGTAAACCAAAGACCACCGGTGAGATCAGACATGACCTTCAAAGGACTACTGAATGGAATTTGAACCTACCCTGTCCCCTCCCCTCGGTCTTTATTTCAATTTACAGTGGCTTAAGCCAAGGCTCTCCTTTTAAGTTTTTTTTATATTAAATTTAGCCCATTGCAGTGGCGGCTGCAAACTTCGGCAAGGGGCGGGCAAATGGGCGGTCGTAGTCATTGTTCCGGCCTTCCCTTGTAACTCCAGGGCCCCAGCTAACTCTTAACCAATCCTGGCGCTGGTCTCACAGCATCAGAGCAGCGCCAGCATTGGTGGGAGCAGCCTCCATCGGCGCTCACAAGAGCACTGGAGGCTTTTGCCTTCTCTAATCCAGCTGTCTTAAGAAAGCTAGGTTAGAGAGGTTTAAAGTGCGCATGTGTGGCTGGCCGTCACAAGACGGTCAGCCAAAGAGACATGCGCACTTTAAAAAAGTGCAAAAGGCAGCACACCCTCCTCTCTGCTGCTGCCATTCAGTCCCGCCCCCACCCCTCTCCTGACACTCCGTTCGGGACAGAGTGAAGAAAAATAAAATAATGAATTAACTTCCATTACCATTTTATTTTTCCCTCTCTGGGGGCATTTCAGTGGGGCGATGTTCCTCCACTATAACGGAGGAGCCGCCCCCTGGCACTGTATGCATTGTCACCTTAGTGACAACTTCTGCAGTCAGATTTCGGTTCTCACCCCTTTTACAACTATAGCAATATCTTTAATTTTATTCAGACAAATTCATAAAATGCGGTCCTTGGAGACCAAATTCACCTCATACTGCAGCAGGTTTTTGTATCCACCGACAAGGCAAAGTTTCCACTGCTGACCGGGGCTCCAGTGCATGTGGCTAGCCTCCAGTGTTATAACAGCAAGAGCATAACAAAAAGGACAAAGCAATGAACAATCATGACATAGGCCCTCGTTAACCGGTACTCTGGTTTATTATATTATTGTGGATATTGTAATGCTATATAATATTATGCTATTTCTATATTCTTTGTGCTCACTTCCCGCCAATATTGGCAGATATCTATGCTGTTAGTTTAAACTGCACATCTTTTACACACCATTTTAGCATTTTATTTGTGTTCAGACACATGTATCTGTTTTGTATCGGATATGTAATTCATGTACTCTGAAGTCCTTATGTAATGTAACTGGCTGTATTGTAAAGAGCTCCTACACCTTCGGGTAAAGTACGCGCAATATAAAAACGCATATAAATTGCACAAGGCAAGTAGGACCACGATGGTTGGAAGCTCCACTTACCTCCCTTGGGTTTGCTTTAGGCACCATTCCTAACCATGCTGCGAAAGTCGCTTTGTCGGCAAGTTAACTGTGGGTATCCATTAGGCACGGAAGACTTTTCAGCTATGCTGGCATAATCTTGCATAATTTCGGTGAGGTCACAAAATGCTTGTTACACAAGATTCTCCAAATTCCACTATTAAGTCAGTTCGCCTAGATATGCACAGTTTGTAGCAAGAATTTTGCAAGAGTGCATGAGAACAGCGTGAACTTTAGCTCCAAATGGTCGCTCGGATCCAAAGTGAATGCAGGGACTCATTTAGCTCTAAAATAGTGACAAATGCAGTTTGCATAATTATGCCCAATTCTTCTAGGATTTTGCTAAATTATGCAAAAGCAAATGATGCAAATTGTACACATCCTAGTATCGGTCTTGAATATTGCAATATGGACCTCAAAGATCGGGTGGTCGTATTAAATTTAAAATGTCCGAAGATGTAGTTTGAGAGAGATACCTTGGTGTCCAGCACATTTGTGGTGCGGTCATAAGACAAACCACAATACTGTATGAATTGCATTTCCAAATTTAGATTAGCATTTGAATATCTTGGGTGATAGGAGGGGAGCTGGTTGGTGCCATCTGGCAGAGCTTTATTAACGCTTAATGGACACATCTGCGGTGTAAACAATTAAATGCATGAGATTCAATGGCCTCCTAGTGCCTGGTGGGGAGGATATAGGTCTTTGCCTAGAGCACAAGGGTTCTATTTGCCTCCTATACTCCTCAATAGGAGCAGAAGGGATACATCTATACATTTTCTTTTTGAAAAACACTTTTACGCATGGTTGAAATTACACACTGTACTGTGTTAACTGGCGAAGACGTTCTCAGGGAGCTCGCCTCTTAATTTCCTTTTCTCTATATTGTTTTAGTTGTGCAAGAGAATGACACCCACCTGTGCTCCAAGATCCACCAGCACCTTTTGTATTCTTCTAAGGGACACTACTCTCTCTACTCATGCCCCAGGATATTTATAGACTATTAAACTGACCAGAACAAAATGGACTTCCCGTTTGGTGGAATAGAGGTAGCCTTTATTTCAGAATGTTGGCCGTGGGACCACTGCCCTGAAACAATGAAGGATCTTCAAAATGGAGACAGCAGAAAGAATTGTCAAAATTAAGCTTCTACTTGTTCAATAAACACAATGTCCGATCCCTGTGCCACTCCTAAGGTGAACCCTCCGGTAGACGTACGGATTGTGCATCCTAGGAGGTGACGCACTGAGCCCCTCCTAACAGATTTGCTTGGTGGCCATGTGCTTGCCCTACCATTTGCACCATATTACAGAGGCTATGCGATGACCACATTTATTAAGGGCCACAACCCCATACAAATGAGGCAATATGCCATTGTGACACCAGTTGTTCCCCAGGGCTCTGTGTGTAATACAACCCCAGGTGTGCTTTTTGCTCCTGCGTACCATTTGTTTTTAAGATTCTGGCTCGAACATTTTGTAATAAAGATCAGTGTAGATGTCCAATAATTTCCTTTGCACTTTATATCAAACCAACATTTTGCCTGTCCAATTACCTCCATTTCAGGCAGCTACAGCTGCTACCACAGGAGATTGAAGTTCCCCAATTGCCTTGGGTGGTAAACTGAAATATCATCCAGCTTACACGAGTCAGCAATTCAGCCCGGGATACCCGACCCCCCCCCCCGCACCCAAACACACGGAATTCCTAAAGTCCACAAATGCCTCTGGTTATTGCGCTTTAATGAACTAGCTGGACTAAGAGCACAGGGGGGTACAAAGCACTGGTTTTTGATGTTACTCCTTTAGGTAATGTAAATCTTCCTTGTATATGCACTGAGGGGAAAAGGAGAAACTTGCGAAAGCTGTACCGGGCACAAGCGTGTGAAAGGCACTCCTCGTGCAAAAATAATAAATCTCTATGAACATGCCTTTTTAAATCATGGTATGAGGGCAGCCAGCAAGGATTTCCATAAATGTTTTAAAAAACCAGATACTGTTGATGATAATTTCAGACTTGTGGTACCTCAGCATATTTTAAGTTAGTCAATTAAAAGTTAAAATCTTTATTTTGTATTTATACGAGTGATTTAGCATGACGTGAAAGGTTTCTTTAACTAGAAAGAGATAGAATAGCACTTTAGTCATAGTTGCCAAGCTTCCCAGGTCCACGTGTTATGAAACTGCTCCAGGGCAGTTTTTTTCCCTCTGAATTCGGTCTGTGACTTGTAGTCCTGTTTTAGAATGGAATAAACAGACTACAACTCCCAGAATTCAAAGACCAGCCTGGACTAGAGCAGCACATCGTATGGACCAGGGAAACTTGGCACTGCTGTTTAGGTAAAGAGAGGCTGGGTGTAGGACCTCATGGAATTTTCAAGCTCGTTAGGCTAGCGACAAAACCGCATGCCAGTCAGTACGATTGTAGATGCTTCAAAAAGAAGGCCTCAACTAAAGGCACATGGGTAATGCATCACACTGAAGTTATTTTGGGAAGTATCCAACTGTTAGGTTAATCAAAACTCCCTGGTAGGAAAATAGGATTACCAATATTTCTCTGGTTTCCACCAGTTTTTCCAGATGATTTCAGTCCTACACAGACCACTGTGCTTAAAACCTAGGATATGATTTAGAGTAGGGTGCCAATTTAACATACTTGGATTTCAGCTGAAGTGCCACAGACGGAAAAAAATCCATTGGTAGAATTTCCTCCTCCTTAAGATAAGAAAATTCCATTGGTGGGCTGCCCACTGAATTTAAAGTCTCCTCCAGAAATATAAGCTCTTCTCGTTGAACCCAACAGGATCTTCCTTCAAGCAGCTTTCCTTCCCAAATTACGCACAATTTAAGGCTAAAGGCAGTGTGCTCCCCCCGCCCCCACAAAGGTTCTGTGTTCTTTGCTTCCAGAGTTGAGCCCTCCAATTATGCTTTTACGCAAGAGCTCCATGATGACAACGAAACTCACCATTGACCTTTCCAGCCACTTCCTCTCAATGGACTCCCTGGAGGACGAGGGAAGCTAGTCAAGGAGGGCTGCTGCACTACTCTTCTAGATGGGACACCTGTGGGTCATATTATGAATTGATCCGGTCAGCAGGCCATGGCTCTTGGAGGAGTTCCAGGTTTGCTGGCTCACCCATAACTTTGTTGGCCTCTCTCAGCAATGGTGGTGGGGCTGGGGGGAGGGGACGATGGTGTCTTGTGAGACATCTATAGGCTGCCACGTCAAACTTGGGCGGCACATGGCAATACGACCATTACCATACAGGAATTTAAACTAATATTGGCAGCCACTTTTGATGTAAAAATGGCCGCCTGCTGTAAACATTAACCAAGAATCACTACCTTAAAGCACTTTCAAAGTCATACTGTAGGACACTATTCTACATGCACAAAAATATGCACCTACATGTTGCCAAGAACTGCCAGGATGATGGGACACCACTGTTATTAGAGATACGAATACCTCGTTTCTGACAGCAGAGGTTGGTGAGCCTGTGAGGCCGGGTGGCAACTCCACAGTGAAGGGCAACAAGCAGCCTACCAGAGGGGTAGACTAATGTGTGGATGTATTCATCCTACAGTGCCAAGCTAACTCTTGGCCTGAAAGCTAAAGCACGATCTGCCCATCTTCCTTATATGAAGACTTTGATCTTCTAAAAATGTACTGTAACAAATCTAAGTGCTTATGTATTAAAGCTGCTCTTACTTTAAGCAATGCAATAACCATTTAGGTCCAGTTTGTGCTATATGAAATTGCAAAAACATTAATAGATTGAGGGCAGAATACCCAACGACCTCAGGGACAAGGCCGAAGCTCAGTTGAACCACTTCTGCCAGGGACAGGGAGACTCATGCCAAGTAGCGCCCAAAAATACAACTTCAAACCATATACAACTTTTCTGTAGTAAAAACGCCAGTGACTTGGAGAACTCAGAGTAGATCTTTGCACCCTGCCTTGCTTTGCACAAGGAAAAATAGAAAACTCACCTATTTAGAAGTAACTTCGTGTTAAAGGAGTTGGACAAAAACTGCGCAGGGAAAGACTAGGCGATTGCTTCAGGTGTCACCAGGAGCAGGGGTTGCTAGACTGCTGCCAGGTTCAAAGTTGCCCAGGACAGTTAAAAAGCCGACACAAGTATTAGAAACAGAGTACCCTAGCACTTTCTTTTTTGAAAATATTCCCGTTTTATTTAGGCCTGGCCGGTAAACTCCTCTGTTCGCTCAGTTTTCCACACTCTGCGGAGTTCCAAAAAACTCCACCTACCAGCTTGATTTAAGGTGGGCGGATTTCTCAACACAGCCGGTTGCAGATGGTTGCGACTGCTCGTGTGAAGAAACCTTTAGTTCGTGTTGAGAAAGGTGCTGCTAGAGTAGAAAATCTACTCGAGCGGCAGAAAAGTAGCACCCTCTTGCGCTGTACATAGTGCCGTTCACGCTGGTTTTACCGCGCGGGACAAACACCCAGCGCTAAAAATCAACACTATTGCATGACCAAACGCACTCTGCCGCTTGCAGAACTCCCCGTAGCGTGGCGGAGTTTTTTAGTCACTTCGCGGAGTTCCGCTTAGCGGAACTCCGCGAACTACACTCAGGCCTAGTTTTATTGGAACTTTTTCCACACTTCAAGCTGCTGTGTTTCTGAAGTTGTTAAATGATCTAGTGAGGGATGCAAAGTAGACTTTTCCAATCCTTGCTGTGCAGTGCAGAACTCATCCTTCGACCCAGTGCCTTTACCTACCCTAGTAGGTGAAACCATAGGGACATCTTAGTGAGTTCAGCCGGGATTCAGGGTCAGAGTGACATATAGAGCAGTCTAGTAGTGCCAGTAGGGCTGGTTTGACAGGTCAGTGCGTGGGCCATTTTTTGGGCAGATTGTGGGTCTGCTTGATGTTCTGGTGGGCCGGTTTTTACTGTCGTTTCCATGATGCTCCTCAAACATTGCCTGCAGCGCACAAACGCAAGCAGTCTCGCAGAACTTGCAAACCACTATAGAGCAGGACTTTAAAAATTCAAACCTGCCCCGATATGCAAATGTGAACCACTTTTGTTAGATGCCCAATTGAGGCCACTTATTTTAGTGCCCCGCAGGCCCATTTTCTGTTCCAGACCGACCCGGCCAGGGTTGGGCATCCTGTCATACCAATGCACATTTCTCACAGGCCCCTCTGTGGTCTTAAAAAAAGGGAAACCTCTACTTCGCTCCAGCTTCCCACAGCTTCGGGAAAAAAAATGTCTAGAACGTGTCACACCACAGTGCTAGAAAACGTACAGAATATTCAAGGAATATTGTCATTTGTTGGCTCTGTTAGAATAGCAGATACTGAGCACGCAGACCATATTGTTACAACCGCATGGGGCATTAGATGAGTCCCATCTGTGGAGGGCTTGATTAGTTTTAAACACAGAAACAGCTCCCCGTTTATGGGCAAAGGGGTTCGGTAGACTGAACAGGAAGGCACATATGGGCAGGAAAGGGATGAAACCTTTGGAAGTGTGTTACAATAGGCTGAGCAGAAAGAATCTCAATTGACCTCTACTTTCCTGCTATAAAAATCAGTGAATAAAACTGTCCAGTAAAAGCTGAGAGCAGTGGGAATATTGCCGGATTTACGACCAACCACAGCATTACCATAAAAAGACCCGGCACGTTGCGAGCCAAGAGGACCTCACACCCCGTTCATATATTCCTCGCGCGGTTGCTGGCCCGGTTTGTGAGCATTCCACTGCGCGCCTCTTAAAACAAAACCTGCCAAACACCATTATAGCAATGCTGATTCCACAAAGTAGGACGCTTGACGTTTACGTCATCACCCGCCCACTTCTTTCAACGGAGCTTCCGGGCCTTGAGGGGTAACGTCACTGCAGAGCACGCCGTCTCTAGCATCAATTTAACGATACCTTCCCCTGACGCACCAGTCCCTGGGGGCAGCGTTGAAGCAATTAGTGCAGAATCAATAATTTACACACACAGCTGCCACTTTTGGCCTCCATTAAACGGGATATATTGTGTGGGGGGAGGGGAGCAGGACACGACTGGTCAACACCATTTGCAGAAAAAAAAAATCGTCAAAGGTTATTAAATAACACTTGGGGCGGGGCTGGTAGCAGGCAAAAAAATAAATAAAAAAAAAAAAAAGCCTCCTGAAAGATTTTACTGAAAAATCCATATTGCACCGGGTTAGTGCAGTAATGGGCTCTACCATCTCCAGAGGAGAATGTTTGTAAAGAAAAAGCCAAATGACTCGCTTTGCAGCATATTTTCTCTCATATACATTGGCGAACGCGCCATCCTAAAGGTAAAAAAAGTGAACTTTTTAAACAGTTTATTTAGTCTGTCCATTACACAAGAGCAGCAGCAGATGTGTGACTAGAACAAAGTTGTGAGCTAGTTTCACAGTTGCAGGGGCTTCTCACTAAGACCTGATGGACGTCCACAGGGCACAAGTCCTAAAAAAAGAAGTGGGGGGACTCTCCAAGTTAGGTAGTATCACAGGAAGTGACATCAAGGCGCGTGGCATTGCAGGAAGTGACATCAAGGCGCGTGGCAGGTTCCTTTACCCAAGGATTGACTAACTCTGCTGCCAGCCTACCCAACCAGGCAGCACATTTCCATGTAGATGCGATTGCTTTAGCTGCCTGGTGGTTAACACAGATTTGATGGAAAGATCTGTTTTTGTCTAGTCCTAGTTTTGACTTAAAATAGCATACAGGGTTAATGCGCCTCCGGCAAAGCACATCATGTAACATGCAGATGGCAGATTTTATTTTATGTAGATAGGTAAGTAGGTTACTGCTTTGAACACAGAGATCCTTTTGTTACACGCAGTTGCATTGTAATCCTTCTAGTATAGCACAGTGAGCTATGAAGGATCATATGCGACTCCTACACCCAATAACCCTCACTGTCTTATGTAACACATCCTGTGCAATGATTTACAAACGTGTGTGATTTATTGACAATATAATATGTATGTTTGCTGTAAAGTGATCTGGCACCCTATATTGGGATGAATAGCGCTGTAAAACAAATAAAAAATACTGGTATTTAAATTGTTATTTTGCACTGGGACAGAGTAAGGCATCTGACATTCTTACAGTGAATGAATATCTATTATATATGGGGGTCAGAACAAAGTCAAAATCGTGCCTCTTATGCGCCTTTGAAGTGTTGACAAGCTGCTGCTTTTGTTTCCCTTCCTCTGCATTTAAAACTAGGTGTGAGGCTACAGGCAGCCCCCAGCCTGGATACTCTGACAAAGAAGGCCAAATGGGCACTTAAGTTCGGCCTTTGTTATGGCCCAGCTGGAGTCTCAAATGACAAAACCCCCTCCGTCTGAACGTTGCTGCTCGGAAGGAAAGCAGATAACGAGCAGGCGCTGCGGAATGAATCCCGGAGTCTCAAACTTACACCGGGACGAGTTCAGCATATTTTAGAGTGGGGCTCAACTTCTTAGCAGGGTGGACAGCGTCCACCCTGTGAAAAGAGTGGGCGGACGCCGTCCACCCGCGTGTACCCCCGACTCGAGCCCTGGATGTCCATCGTTCCCTGTGGCAGGATCTTTCACACGGAGACAGGTTACCTTTTAGTTGCTTATATTTACAAGATGAAACCTTTGTCCAGATAGTGATAACATGTAAAAATTACAAAATAGCGAAGTGATCGGGGCAGCTCATCTAATGGCGGAGGAGTGTCGCTCCAATCGTCAGTCACAGAAAAATAAAATGATAAAACTATTTTATTTTTGTGACTGCCTTACACATGCGTGTAGTGCGGAGGGCAGGGCCGTGCGGAGTGGTGGGCACTTAGAAGTGCACGTGTACGTTTGGTCAGCCATCCTAGGCCGGCCAAACATGCATGCGCATTTCTATTTCTCCGACCTGGCTGTGTTCACAGCCAGCCCGGCTGTGTTCCAGCTACTGGAAGGGATTCTGCCACAAAATGTGTAGCATAATTTAGTCAACCTGCCGCATAATTTGGTCCTCTCCTTCCACAATCAGTGGCCCTGCCTAATGTGCTGCTTACCTAATCATTAGGGCTCTTGGCCCCCCCCCCCCCCCATCTACTCCTTTCCACACCTCTTTTTCCTACTTTCCCTGTGGTGGTGGTGCAAGCATGATCGTCGATCACACCAGGAACACGTTGGATAAAATATTTGCAGTTTTGAGAATCCCATTGTCCTTGAAGAGCGAAAGTGTCCCCCCTTTCCAAGGCCAGGAGTTTAGAGAGCACATGGAAGCGCTGGCCATCAAACATAGAATGATGCCTCACTGGCCACAGGCCAACTTCGAAGTAGAGAGGCTAATGGAAACACTTAAGGAGGCCTTATGGATAGGGGTGGAACAAGTTAACAGAAGATATCCTGAACTGAACCCTGGTGACCTAGTGACACCGCACACGGACGACATCCCTCAAGCAAGCTCATGTTCCCTGGAGCCTCTGGATGAATGGGCCAGCCAAGGCCCAAGAGAACAATCCAACACCAAGGCCAGTAACACCCAGAGACCAGGCCTTTAAGTGAGCCGGGTCCTGTCAGTGCTGAGCACCGGCAGTTTTTAAAAGGGAGCCTTGAAACTGGCCCCTATCGGGCTCGGTTTTGTGCCCTGGCACAGGTGGTCTGTTTTTTTCTGGACTGCAGTGAGAGCATGCACAACAATGTGCGTGTGCTCATTTTGCTCACTTCTCGCTAGTGGAGAAGTTACAGCATGAGTCATGCCAGGTGAGCGTTGTGGGGGGAAAGGAAATCCTTTCAAGAGGAATTCTCTGGATTTTCCTTCTTTTTGCAATGCAGGTGCAGCAACATCCTTGTGGTGTCAGCCATTGAGGCGGGAGCGTGGTGAGAGGTCTTCATGTCCCCTCTGTGCTTTACAGGTCTTCAAACTGGGGTGTCCGTGGCTGCATTCCCGGGGGGGGGGAGGGTGCAAATGGCTTTTGAAGTATTTGTAAATGAGGATGGCTTGCCACTTTGTGCAATTGGCGCGTTTCCAGGAAATCTTGATTTATATACAGCAGTTGAAGGGCTTCAAAACAGTATGAACTGTGATCATGCATGCCCTGGGATGGAGGTCAGCAAGTAGGGTGGCAGGGTCCAGAATGTGGATAAAAAGAATATATTCTGTAACAGGTTTGTTATTTTTTTAACCTTCAGGTAATTGGGTACAAAATGTGCACATATTAAATGGAAAATAAATGCAAAATAAACTAATCAATTTTTCTATGAAACCTCAGTTACCTAATGCGTCCAAGGCAGATGGCTGTGTGTGACCACAAAGCAGGATCACTAGATTTACGCAGCAGGAAAGGACCAAAAATATGCGGCAGGGTTGAATAAATTCTGTTGTAAGAAAAGACAGATAATACGGCTTCATGTGGCACATTTTATGACCGTATTTATTTATGTTTTCGTTTTTACACATGTGATTACTGTCTGGGCAAAGATTTCACTTCATCCAGTTTACCACCGAAATATACCAACAAGGAATTGAAAGGTGACTAGTCACCTTTTGCGAAGGGCTGTCCACTGCACGGCAACACATGTGACTACCTCTTTAATACCTTTTAATCCTTTTGAACAAAAAACAAACTTGTTAAAATCCACAGATTATGCAGCAGATGACTAAATTGCAAATCCATAATTATATGACAGTGCGGCAGAATCGCATCATTTCAGTGCTCCTGCCAGAAAAATCACAACTGAATCCTAGTTGGTGCAGTGGGGAATAGTGGCATGTGTAAATACTGTTTAACTCCACATCCCTACTGTGTGCATGGTTTATTAATGGCAGTGACATATTTAACCTATTTGATTTGCAGTTATTTCAGTTGGTTGTAGTCGATGCAGAGATGAAAAAAAATCCTTATGGTACCATGCTGTAAACAATACAGTCTTGAGGAAGGGAACCCGTACCCTCTAGGGCTAGCCAAACTGTGCGTCAAACTTCACACCATTATATTGAAGCGGGGCACAATGTTAGTTCTCATGATTTAGGCCATGTCCCTAATTGGATTTGCCACACCTCTTTAACAGGATTCCCACGCCCCTTTAAGCGCACCCCCAGTTTTTTATCCCACTTAAAGCCCTGGGTAGGAATAAAACTAGAGAACTAAAAACATCCCTAGATACATCGGACCTTAAGATGGCAGATCAGGCACTAGTTATTAGGATTGAGTACAGATGCTCAACCCTCGCCGGCCTATTCAAGATCTCAATGGCTCCCCTAAGAGCTTGTCTCAACGCAGCTGCAAGACTCTTAACAGGTTAAAAAAAAAAAAAATTCGACCACATCTCTCCGCACCTCAAAGCGCTGAACACCATTCTGTACGAAGCCAGAATACAACTCAAATTGGCCTGCATCACACACAAAGCATTACACTCCAACTCTCCCACGTTTTTCTCTGCCAGAAAATCGTCGTTTCTGGAGGAGATAGGCACTCCCGGTCTGCCAGGGCTTTTGCTCTGAAACCTCCCCTCTTCTGGAAGAAAAAACCTACAACAGCTTTCTCTGGGGCCGCACCAAGAATCTGGAACTCGCTGCCTCCCAACGTCAGAAGAATACCCTCCTTGGCTAGATTAAAAAAAAAGGGAAGGCAAGACTTATGGGTTATGGGCAAATGCCTTCTGTAACACTCAGCGCATATACTGCTCCGCTGCCTAGCGATATGCTCTGTTCTTGACCTCTACCATTGTATGCCAATCTGGCTTTCCTTGATGTAACCTACGCAATGTCTTGTATCATGGTTGTTGCCATTTCCTTCTGCTTCATTCGTACTTCACTGTCACTTTATGGGGCAGAGACTGGTGCTGTGCAGTCTGCCTCTGCTCCCGCTAATGTTTGTTTTTCTCCCTCAAGTTGTACCCATGTTAGCCTATTCGGTCATTGCAATATCCGGTTTATCACAGCAAAACGTTCACATGATTCGTCAGTTCTGAATTTTTGTAAACATCTTGTTTAGCCTTGTAATGCGCTCCGATACCCTAACGGGTCACGTTCTATAAAACACTAAATACACATTCTATGTACTGAACCATATTATAAAAACAAGCATAGGACAATAGTTTGGCTTGTAGTTTGATGGCTCAGTGGAGTAATTCATCTACTCCAGGGCGATCTTTGACTTCAGTGTCTCCAGTTCAAATCCCAGCGGGTCCACTCAGCCGTCCACCCTTCTGAGATCGACAAACTGGGTAACGAACATCTGTTATTCAGAGCAAAGATTCCCGAAGAGATGAGTGTGCTTTACAAGTACATTTTGTTAATACTTGATGGAAAGTTCCTCTCCAGAATGCACTAGATATCTGGTCACCTGGTTTGGTAATTTCACAGCAGCGGTGGCTCCTTCGCTAAGGCGGAGGAGCGTAGCTCCACTGCTCAGTGAGCAGTTCAATAAGGATAAATAAAAACGTTATTTTATTTTTCTGTACTGGCTTAGGGACGGGGCAAAGCAGGGGAAGGAGTGGTGGGCACTCTAAGGGTGCATGATGGTTTGGCCAGCCGTCTTGGGCCAGCCAAACAGTCATGCGCACTTAGCATGGTCTCCACTGGGCTGTAATGCACAGCCTGGGTGGAGAACATGCATGGGATCCCTGTCTGAGGGCCGAACCTCGGCGCTCAGACCAATCACGATGCGGTCATGCTGGGGACAGCAGCGTCGTGATTGGCTAGGGGAGCCTGTGTGCTTCCTGCTTCTAGGAGTCAATGACCGAAGAGGCAGTTCCGGACTGCAGGTAAGTGATTCTTTATTTTTCATCCCTCTCCCCACCCCCCTGCCACCCCAGTTAAGTAGCAGCCATCACAGTTTCACAGGGGACCAATATTTTTGCCTTCTCTGCTGCCTGCCCAAAACGGTGACCCAGGCATAAGAACAGACTTGCTTTGTGGAGCCTAGCACTAAGGTTTGTCTGATCTAATCAATCAGATATAGAAGAGTGCCATAGTTCTAGTACCCATTCCTGGACAACCATTCAAGATGATCAGAGAGTAAAAAAAGGTCTTCAAGAAGTGTATTTGTAAGAATATTCTGTAGAAACTGCATCTGCGAAAGAAGAGGCAACTGGTTGGATGACAATCTGCAGATTTCCAAAACAGGATATTGTTCCTTTTCTGTTGCCAAGTACAAATATGTGAGACAATGACCCACTTTGTCCAGAAGTGGATAAGAACTGAAGTCTCAAAGGCTAAAATAGCAGTATTAATTTCCAGAATAACATCCATAAGCAGGGCCAAACTGGGGAACCTAAAGCCGACCTGGCAAACATGTTCAACCAGCCTGTTCCCTTCATCTCCTTGTGCAACCTCTTTCCATCCATCTAATCTGTCTCTTCTCCCTTCAATCGCTTTCTCTCTACCTTCCTCCCCCCCATGCCTTTTTCTGTCCTGAAGTGGCCAGCACCTGCTGTAATTAACCTCGGGAACTGAGGAAAGTGACAGACAGTAAGGGCTGCCCAGGGTTTTCAAAGCCAGCATCCAAAGGCTTCAGACAGGAGAAATGCCTGGTAGTATAAAAAAGGCCTTGCAGCCCCGGCCATAGGTGACAAAAGACCATACAAAATATGGCATGCAGGAATAGCAGTGACCTGTTCCTGGTGACAATCAGAGGAGAAACTCCTGCAAGGCAGAAAAGGACCAAAGTGGAGACCAATTGACCCCACTGGCAGGGTTGAGACAGGAACGTAGCCAAATGTTAAACTTGGTCAAGACCCAGAAGCCATGTTTCAGAAGAGCCCCGAGCACCAGGACTAGACCAAGCCTCTGGCTGCAACCTGATGCAGATGGGTTAAACTCACCCTCTCCCAAGCTACAACTCACTGATTAGGGCCAATAAGGCTGAAACTGGTCCAGGGTTGCTTGTGATCTCTTCTGGAGGGGGCCTCATCAGGCAGTTTGATAGACTGTTCCCCTGAGAGGCAGGGTCAGGAATGATTTGCATAAGGCAAGCCACGGTCTATAGTGGCAGAGTTGGTAAAAAGTAATAGCTTAGAATGTTACCCAGGCTCATTGCCAGTGGATAGACAATTTACTAGTAATCCTCATCACCTTTTCTGTGTATGACTCCATAAATGTCCATGGGTATGCCCAGAAGTGGGTCCCTTGTTTGCTGTGCCACAGGATCCATGCTATAGGTCACGGACGAGGCCAAAACCAGTCTACGGCTGCTTGTCATTTCCTTCTGGAGGGGGGCCTCAACTGGCAGTTTAGGGTGGACTGTTCCCATGAGAGGCGGGGGTCAATACCAATTTCCATAAGGTTGGCCACTCTAGTGAGAGTAAAACAGTTAGTTGGAATGCTACCCAGTGCAGTGGACAGTGGTTAGACTATTTGCAAGCATCCCCCCTCCATCACCCTTTCTGCCCAAGACCTAAAAATGGCAACAAGAATATTCTGAATGATGCACAACCCAACAGACTGGGTTTCCTTTCTCAACTTTGATGTCTAGCAATTGCCTGACAATGTACACATTCTGAACATGTAAAAACTAGGTTCACCTACCTTGCAGGTTTTTAACAGATAGCAAGATGGCTGGCTCCATTAGTTAAATGTTTGCTAAAGAAACATGCAGCTAACTGCAAGTTACAAGTTTTTATCCCAATCAACGCACCTTCCGAAGTTCGGTAACCTTTACCATTAACCTGGGGGAAAGTAGCATATTACATTTACAGTGCTACGAAAGGAGCATTATATGAAGCAATGCAAATGTTATTTATGCTATTCCGAGATCAGATGCTGGGTCTCCAGGCTCCACGGACACAGTATAGTTTGCAACAAAACAGAAGTGCAGAGGACCAACAGTTTTCTTCAGAGACAGCTGAATGCCAGGGTTGCCAAACACCAATGAGGTCTGCTCTTGATTCCACTTCATGCTTTTCTTCCCCCTCTCCTCCTTTCCTGTCGCTATCTCATCCTTACAGGTTTCCCTACATCCCTTTCTTACCTTTACGCTCTTTACCATCTTTTGCTTCCTCTTCTTTGACCCTGAGCTAGAAACTGAAGTACAGAAGAAAAGTCTGATGATGAAAAATAAGTCCTGGTCCCCATAAAAGAGTCCAAGCCAGTGGCCACTGAGTAGTACGAGTGGGGTGGGAGGGGGAAGATAGAAAATGAATTAAGAGTAACTTACCTTGCTGCCGGCCGCCACCTCGCCTCAGTCCTCTTCTATTCCGGCCAGACACAGGAAGCACACATGGGCTCTTCTAACCTAAGCCAATCACGACGCTGCTGTCACCATGATAGTGTCGTGATTGATCTGAACACCGTGGTTCAGCACATTCTCCACCCAGGCTGTACAATACAGCCAGTGGAGAACATGCAAAGCGGGCATGACTGTTTGGGTGTCCCAGGACAGCCGGCGAAACGGTCATGTGCACTCAAGTGCCGCACCCACTCCTCCCCTGCAGGCCGTGACGAAAGCCCAGCCCCGTCCAGTAAATCTGCCTCAACAGAAAAATAAAATGGAGGATTATTATAATTTTATTTTTAGTTTGAGCCTGGGCAGTGCATGCGCTGCTCTGCGAGGCAGGCTATATACGGAATATGGAGGTGAAGCTCCGCCCACTCCCCACCAATATTTTTTATTGGCTTGGGTCATTGTCCTTGGTAAATGCTAGCTTCTGATTCGTTAATAGGTTTGGTAGTCCCTCCTTAGTACCGCCTTGTCTTCATTTGTAACCTCCCATGGCAACACCCCCAGTTACATGTGTTGTCCGGTAGGCTTTAATTACAGCCTCCGAGCACTATTTTGTTTAATGCTTTACCCGGCCTGCGGGACACGCTCTTACGTAGGGCTTCATTTATTTTTCCGTAGCACGGCACGCCACAGTGGCGGCCGTGCCTATGGTTTATTTGCAGCTCTGAAAGCGGCAGCATGGTTTTTTTCCCTTTATTTTTTTACTCGTTTGTAAAAGCGCCCCATACGGCACTATCACATTAATGGCGGCCACTCCCCTTTCTTCAGACGAGCCATGTCTAAGGAAAGAGGCAGGCCCGCCATTAAAGGCAAAGCGCTGCAGGGGGGCGTTTTTGCAAACAACCATTTGCAATGCAATAGGTCTCGCATTTCCGAGAGTTTAGTAAATGCGAGACCTATTGCATTGCAAATGCTTGTATAATGGGCACAGCCGAGTGGGGACGAATCCAATCCACTAAGGAATGTCATCTATTAATGGAAAATGTTTTTGAAACCATGAAATGTAAAGACGTGCCCTCGTATAACCAGAAATCGCGCAGAAAAGCATGCGTCTCATAGCGGATATTCTCCACAAGACATGGCCGTCCCCTTAGCGCCGTGAGGTGCAGGGTAACTTAGCCACGCCCCTATGAGTGCCGAGCCCATCACATCAGCTGTGGTGCACGAAAGACTCGAGACCCGCCGGGGAAAATGAGCTGCCATGCAGGTCTACGGTCTCACGGAACTCTCGGTTTGCCCCCAGTACTGACTGAAGATATCGCACTTGCAAGTATGAGGAGGGATTGCTGCTTTCCACCTACCCCGTGGGAGTGCAAGCTATGCCCAGGCTCTTCCTTAAGGGTTTGTCAAAGGTGTATGCTATTAGCAATGTTCTCATTCTATGCTGCAACGCCTCCTTTGCAGACCCAAGCAGAAAGGGGACAGACTCCTACCAGCAGAGGTGAACTCGGACCACGTGCTGGTCCAGAAAATCCTCCCCATGCTTTGTTTGCTTGCCCTGTAATAGTGTAGAGCCGCAACATTTTGCAGCCCCTCACTCTTCTTCGATGCAATTTGTTTCTCTTCCAATTTGAAATTTGTTATTGAGCACATTAAACCAAAAAGATCAAAAAGAAAGCTGTATCGTTTCTAATATATCAGATATTTAAGTACCCAGTAAATGGGTTTATTTGGATAGATCTTATAAATGCACTAATCATATGCTAATTGGTTGGTTAATGCACCCGCATGCAGGCACATGCACGCCCTTGCTTCGCTCTTTTGAGGCTTGCTGCATATCCCTCTCTTCGCCCTCCAGTGGCCAGCTGCAAGTTCTTCCATGGACCCCCTCAGAGGTCTACTGAAAGCCCCTTGTACCGCTCTCGGAGGCCTGTTGCGAAAACTCCAAATGCACATTCGAGGCCTCTGGAAAATCCGTTGATGTACCCCAAGAGGCCTACGTTAAATCCCTTACTTGTCACTAGAGGTTTGCTGTAGGCCCCACCCTAGACCCCCCCAGAGGTCTGCTATAAGTTCCTCCTTGAACCCTAGAAAGGCCTGCAGTAAGTCTATTGATGCATGGTCCTGATACTGCTTTAAATTCCACATAGGCATTTAGGCGAAAGCCTCCATTAACTGCCTCATATACGGGTAGTCCCTCTCCACTATAATCGCTCCCTGCGTCCTATAGAGTACTGTTGTAAATTCTACGAAGCACAATTCAGAGGCCTGCTTTAAATTGCTCATTGCACCATAAAAAAAGTCTGGTGGAAAATAATCTCGGTTCATCCAGGAAGAGTCAGCTGAAAAGCCCTCTCTGGATCCTTGAGATCTGCAGTGTGGTTGTACCATTCAGGGACCTGCTGTAACTGTAAGCACTAGTGGGATTCCTGCAGAAGTCTGCTGCAAGGGCCACAGAGTCCCCAGATGCTCCTACAAAGGAGGTTTGTTGTAACCCCAACCCATCCAGAGTTCTATCTATTGATGACGACTCCTCGCATCTGTTTCTCTGTCTCCCTCTCTCATCCCCCAAGCTCTCCCTCTCCCCTCTATCGAGAACAGGCTTTTTTGGTTGACAGGAGGCAGAGAATCTGAAAGAAACCTTTTCTCGGACTAGGCAGTGCTCAATGTTTGTAGCGACCCCTAGACTTCATTTGCATGTCATGGTCACGCAGGGCCACCCGACGCCTGAAAAATAATGAATTCCATAAATAAAATATGCAGGTTTGCTAGTGACAACTCTTCAATCCATGGTGACAGTACCCAGGATAATGTGCTGCATGGCTACACACTTATAAGGTCCAAAGGGCGAGACCTATTGGCAAGGCCAATGCTGGTTCCTTTTTCCACTGCTCAAAGAGCAGTGGGACGGCGCTCCTCCACCTTAGTGGAGAATCCGCCGCTGCGCAGTGCCCACCACCATTATAAACTAATGGGGACCTCCCAGAAAACGTCAAAAGACCTGGGAACAATGCAGCAAGTACAACAATTGGTCATGACGCCCCTTTAAAGCCACTCGAAGGGGTAAAGGACTTCAAAGATACATCAAATGAGTCATCCGAAAAACTTTACATAAACTGAAGGAATAAAGCACTCTAAAGAAATATACCAGAGAGAAAAGCAGAGAACAGAATTTAAGACAAAATCTTTTTATATATAATCCTTATGGAAAAGGCACAATCAATATAACATTTAACCTTAGACGGTTGTCGAAATAGAGAGAGCAGAAAAAGTGCTAATGTGCATAGAGAGAAAAGGGAAAATTCAGAGGAAAACAATTAAACAACATATCATAATTGATGTCTAAACATTGGTTGGGGTTGTTCCAAGACAGCTGAACCAATGTTAGGCCCGTTACAACACCATTATTATAATTGGCTATATAGCCTTAATTATAAGAGGCTTCCTATTTGAAATGACAAAAATAAGGTTAAATGCTATATTAATTGTGCCTTTTCCATAAGGATTATATATAAAAAGATTGTCTTGAAAAAGATGGTCATTAAAAATCCGTTCTCTGCCCTTCTCTGATATATTTCTTTAGAGTGCTTTATTCCTACAGTTAATGTAAAGTTTTTCGGATGACTCATTTGATGCAACTTTCAAGTCTTTTACCCCTTCGGGTGGCAAGGGTGGGTCAGGACCAATTGTTTTATTTACTGCCGTGCCCACCACCAGCAATAATTTAGCGCAACCTAACCTCTGATGCGCACAGGTGTGCTAAGCACGCAGCGCCAATCCCCGCAGGTGCACTGGACAGGGCTATCAGACAGCCAGTCCTTGCTGAATGATGTATGTGGCAGATGGCCAGTGCGGAGCTGCGGCCTAGCTTAGCCATGCTTTCGCCTCCCTTCACTTCTAGAAGCTTCTGAAACCACATAAGCGTCCGAGAAGTCGCGGTTTCATTCCAGTTTAATTTCCCACCATCACTCAGATTTATTATGAGCCGCTGGGTATTGGGGAGGGATGGGGCGTTGCTTTGAGGGTCGGCTGCTGCAGGTCCAATCTGCCTCAGATCTGTTCCCTTATTTGGAGGCAGCGTTAAAGCTCGGAAGGGAAGTGCTGTCAATCATTCCTCGGAGGCCCCCCATGCGCAGCTGTATTTGGCACGGCCCGCCGCACGGGACACGGCTCCTTTTAAGGAGAGTGGAGGCGCCTGTCCAGTCCTGGGGGACCACAGGTGTCACTCTAGTGTCCCCTCTTAAGGACCGCAGGGAACACGAAACATAATTTGCAACCTGACTGTTTTATCAGGCCAGGCTCGCCGCGTGATATCACAAATGCATGGAAGGAGTCTGAGCAACTCTTGACGAACTTAACCCTGCAAAACAGGGATGCCCAGTGTGGAGCCGAGTTTTCAGAATATACTCATCAGTTCAACCGGTTGACTCTCAGAAGGGTGTGAAGCCAGATACTTAGGCAGATGATCTCAATCAATAGAAAAAAAAGCGAACTTATTGGAAGGCGTATACAAGTTTGCCAAAAAAATGTGAGCCAAGGGAAATAGGGGAAGTCGAGGCTTGTTGCTTCCATGGGGTATAGATTATTGGAAAGTGTAACATCCGCCAAATGAGGAGGAGTTCATGAGTAGGTTTCCAAACACAATATATTTAAGTGCAATGGATCTGAAAACAATCTCTGGCTGTCCTGAATTCCTGGCATGGATCCAGGCAGTGGTCCTATACGTCTGTTTGGTATAAACTCCAGGGACACAGGTAAATAAAGTCTAGCATCACGAACAGGGTGTCAGAGAACATCACTGATACGCCACCTGCATCAGGTGCGCCAATGAATGGAGAATCGAAATCACGTTTTAAAGGCTGTGTCAATTTGCTAATCTAAGTGAAAGTATCCAGGGCACACGTACTAAACAAGCATTTGCAATGCAATAGGGCTCGCATTTACGCAAGATTAAGCTATTCACATTGTAAATGACAATGCATTTTATTTAGGTTTTAAAAACCAAAACATAAAAAAAAAAAGGCATGGTCATTTACAATGCCAATAGCTCAAACTCGCGTAATTGCAAGACCTATTACATTGCAAATGCAAGGCATAAAGGACAACGGGAGGGCGAGGGAGAAGGCACCTACAACGGGAGGGAGGGCGGGGGAGGTAAACAAGGCACGACAACAGGAGGAGGAAGGGGGGGTGGGGTGTAAAGAAGGCACCAAAGCACGTCGTGCCTGCAGTATGAGAAACTGAATAAAGAAAATAGTGCACAGTGTAAATAACACGTACTGTGTAACAACCAAAGTAAAGGGGTCAGTCGCCATGGGAGGTGACAAATGAAGAGGAGGTGGTACTAAGAAGGGACCAACAAGCCTATTTTCGAATCAGAAGCCAGCATTTAGGACAGAATGACAAGTCAATGGCAAATATGGGTGGGGCTTCTATTCATTACTCCACCACAAGTCTCGCAGCGCACGCGTGCTGGCTCTAGGCTCAACCTGAAAACAGATAGGCAGTATGCAAGTGATATCACAGCACAACATGCAACAACGCATTTGGCATCACAGGAAGTGACATCAATTAAGACCTCACATATGCATAGCAGGTCTATCATGGGTATTTAAGCGCATTGCAAGATTTAACAAATGAGATTTTGCATTGGGGTTGTACCAAGAAAGTGGCACAACCTAGATGCAAAATCTGGGCCTCAAATAATAATTTTATACTGTTCCACAAAGAAATTGGTAGTAAGGAGAAACATGACAATAGATCTGTTCTGCTTAGTTGGTCGCAAAGTCTGTTTTATATCATATGGGGTTAAGATAACTGCTGCAGAGATCTTTGTATGCCCAGTAAATCTCAGGGAATAATTATAATGGTACAATAACTCTGGAAGCTAACACTCTTGCTGGTGAGATCTGTGTTTTGTCTAGTCCTAGATTTGAATCAAAGTAGTATAGAGAGGTTAATGTGTCTCCTATAAAGCACATCATAACATACAGATGACAGATTTTTATTTTATGGAGATAGATAAGTGGGTTATCACTTTTAACACCGAGATCCGTTTGTTACTTGTTCATAAATTGTAATCCTTCTAATCTAGCACAGTGCGCTATAAAGGACATGTGACTCCTACACCTTATAACCCTCACTGTATTTTGTAACATCTTGTATATTGATTTACAAACTTACATGATATATTGACAATGTTTATTGTGTACGTTAAAGCGTACAGACACCCTGCGATGGGATGAGCAGTGCTATAAAAGAAATAAAATAATGGTATTTAAATGGTTTATATACTGGGACAGACCAACACATCCGACATTCTTACAGTGCATGCATATGTCTTATATACAGGGACTGAAAAAACGTAAAAAGCATGTCTCTCTCAAGTACCTGTGAAGTGATAATGAACTGTGCGCCTTTGATTCCCCTCAGATGCAAATGCAACCAAGCGTGAGGCTCCAGACCATGTCCAGCAGCCAGGAACATATAGCAACAAAAGGAGGCCTGATGGCCTCTTATCTTCGGCCTTATCTTTGGCACAGTAGGAGGAGAAAATAAACAACGATAGGCAAAGCCAAAATATCTCACCTACGCGAGAGCTATTGGCTTTGGCAATGTGTTTTAGTGATATAAACACCAGTGTGGCTGTTCAGCATGGCTAAAGATTAGTAGCGTAGAGTGTGGCAAGGTAAAATGGAGTAGTGTAGATTGGGGTAGAGTCGAGTGGGATAGGCTGGTGTAGAGGAGTGGGGTAGATTGAAGTGAGGTGGGGTGGAGTGGAGTGGGGGGAGTTGGGTAGATTAGTTTAGTAGATTGAAGTGGGGTAGATTGAATTTGGGTATTTTGGAGTAAAGTAAATTGGGGTAGATTGGAGTGGAGTAGACTTGAGTGGGGTAGATTGGATGGATTACAGTAGGGTTTATTGGAATGGAGTGGGGTAGTTTTGAGTGGGGTAGATTAGGGTGCGGTGAGGTAGATTAGGATAGTGGGGTAGATTGGAATGATGTGGGGTAGATTGAAGTGAAGTAGATTAGGGTAGATTGAAATGGGGTGGGCTATATTGAAATGGGGTAGATTGGGGTGAAGTAGGGTAGATTCGGGGTGGAGTGGAGTAGATTAGCATGGTTATGGTAGGGTAGAATGGAGTGAAGTGGGGCAGACTTGAGTAGAGTGAGGTAGATTGGAGTGAGATAGGAGTGGGGTAGTTTGGAGTGGAATAGATTGGAGTTGGATAGAGTGGAGCAGGTAGATTAGAATGGGGCAGATTTTATTGGGTTGATTGGAGTGGGGTCGAGTAGGTTGGACTGGAGTACAGCGGAGTCGGGAGGAGTGGAGTGGAGTTGGATAGATTGGAGTAGAGTTGAGATTGGAGTGAAATAGATTAGGGAAGAGGGGAGTGAGCTGGAGTGGAGTGGAGAAGGGCAGATTGGGGTAAATTAGTAACTAAGGTTTTTCTGCACAGCTTAATTTTAGAAACACCTTTATTTTCAAAGAAAACTTGCAGCAAAAGTGTAAAAACATGATAAAGTCTGTTAAAAAGTCTATTTCATTAACATGCAGAATGGTTTCAATTGTTTTCATTCAACAAGTGATAGTTTTCAAACATTAATTTAGAAACTCACTCTCTACCATAGTAAATTAAGAGGCAAGTCAGTTATGTGCACTCTTTGGGTAGCCTAGGTTTATATTGTACATGAACATTAGGGTTTTATTTAAAATCAGACACAGGAGAAGGTTTTGTACAGCACACATCCTTAAGTCATGTACTTCGAGCTCCTCATGTGGAAATGAAAAAGGAGGGAAAGTGAAATAAAACAATTGCCTAGGATCACACAATGCAAGTGGAGAAGCCGGAATTAATCCTACCTTTTTGGTTACACTGTGCAATTCAGACACTAGATTTATATGCTTTGCTTTCCCTACAGCCACCTTACTGACATTCCCCACCAACCCCTGACCGCCCCCCCGCTGGAATTAATTCAGCCCTCCATCACATCACAGACCAAACTTTGTGGCCCCTGGGAAAATGTTTGAGAGAACTCCTGCTGTGGACCTTCCCTTGGCGCGTGACCTACAGACTAAAGAACGCTCCTCATGGCGCTGCGCGACACTACAGAATTCTCGCTTCAGTGCGCGCGCCAGATAGTCCACCGATTATGTCCTCCGCATTACTGTAGGCACTCTATGCCGCACGTGAACGTTGCAGCGAGGAATGCTTATCACGCACCGCGTAGTCACAAACCGTCCCTCGGCGTGCACGGCTAAAGCTCAACATACATTGTGTGTTGATTCAGAACACCTGACCAAGCAGGTGTCAAATCTTTAAGGTTAGGGTAATCAACTCCTTAGTGGTTACGCAAAATCCACGCACTTCTCTTCAAATCTTTTGAATACTTGAATTTTATTCATTCACTGCATGTGATTCAAAAAGTTACTTTGGATGCCGATGGCATCGTATTTCATTTCCCAATGCATTTCGGGCATGCAAGCCCTTCAGTCAGGGGAAAAATCTGAAATCAAATACATAAATAAACAGAGCGTCACTATGTTCTACAAAAAGCTAAATGTCTAAACAGTCTATTTTCAAAATAAGTTCCGAACAAAAATGACTGAACCCGGTGAAGGTGTTTAATACTAATAAAACATACTTAAGGAAGTGATTGTGAACATGAAGCGGTGAGTAAAACGGTCTGTCGCTTGTCTGCGCGAATAATCACGCCAAGTCGAAACAGTGCGCACATCACAGTGCCAGAACCCACAGGTGAAAAAATGTGTAAAGTAACCACTGCGTACCATTCAACGCGCAGTGTGGTCTGCTAAAAGTGTGAACTGATAAACAAAAGAGTTAAAAATATCAAGTAGAACGATGCTCATGCAACACGCTGTGTGCCAACATTATCGTGAATCAAAACGACATCGAGTGTGTAAAATCAGTGAACATAACATATCACCTAGATGTTCGAAAGTGCCCAATCATTGCACGCAAAGTTTAAAGCGGGCAATATTGAATATAGTGCAACCACGATTGTTAAACGATCATGTCAAGATCAGAGTACTAGAAACTCACATCAGCCACACGGGGATGCAGCGTGCTCCGAGTGATCCGAAAGCCTCGAGTGATTGTGAACGGTAGGCTTGAACCAAGCCGTGTGAATGTGTAACCAAAATAGAAAACGGACCATTCTTTATGGTTGTCAACGAAAAACATGATAAACATGGGTGCCATTTTGTAGTGGTTACAAATATCATCATAATAGCAATCAACTTTATACAACATAGTGTGTGTGCTTCTACGTTCAAAAAACGTCTAAATATAGATAACCCAACAACATAACGTGTATGTATAGAACTAGCCATACATCTTCCCTAAATTGTGATATTTGACAGTCTTGGTAATGATTGTACATGAAAATAATCGTCAATTAATCAGACGAAATCCATATTGACCCGTCGGATGTCGACAAAGATTAACATAACAGTCTCAAAATAGGTCCTGGGGCGGGTTACCATCATCCACACCAATCAATCATGAAGGTTGAAAGTTACTCGCAAGATAAGAAAGCCGTCAAGCAGGTGATTGAAAAACTCCCATATAGGTTTGTGAAGCAAGCTTAGACGAAGAACCGTAAAGGTACCAGAAGATGACATACAGTGAAATAGTGTGCAAACTAAAAAGAGTCCTGAAAAGACTGACCATCACCAAAAGGTGTTATGAGTGAAAGTTTTGGGAAATGTGCTAGAAACCGAAAAAAGGTGCAATAAAGTATATAGGTGCGTGAAATCATTCTAGCAGAGCCATAAAATAAATGGAAGAGTAAAGAATAGACTGAATATATAGGGTCCAGCACAGTGGTAGAGAAGTCACAGGTAGCATTGGAATTCCATCCGGTCATTGAGACCGTTGGGTTTCATCGAGTCCAGAAACTTAATCCAATAGTTCTCCCTTTGTAGGATGAAGTTACTGTTGTCTCTGCTCTCGTCTGGTGATGATTTCCAAGGTGGCAAATTGAAGTTGACTGATGTTATGTCGATGTTCTGCGAAATGTACAGCTATAACTGATCTAATGTTGTTGGTACGAATGTTGCTTTTATGTTCGTTCACTCGAATTTTGATCTCTCTGTCTTTCCGACATAGACCAGTCCACAAGGACATTTCAACATATAAATGACATTTTTGGTGTCGCAATTGGCATTCACTTTTAACTTGATTTTCGTGCCTTTCATTGGATGGGTTATAATTTGTCCTTTAATCACATTGTTGCAATTCAGGCAGGGAGCATTGCCTTTGTAGACCACTGTAGTCACTGTTTCAGATTTCTTGACAAAGATTCTTTGATGTTCTTACTCCTGTTGTAAGCAAAATTGGAGGGTCATGAAAAATATCTTTAAAATCTGCTTCCATGTTCAGTATCGACCAGTGTTTTCGAATGGTTTGCTTATATTGCTGACTCAAGGTGGAAAATTTCGAAACCACCACGGTGCATTGACTACGTTTTTTAACTGTAGGTGTTAAAAGTTGCATGCGGTTTTTTTCACCGCAGCGTGTGTTAGCTTGCTCCAAAATATCATTGGGATAGCCACGTTTTCTGAATTTGGCCAGCTTCGCCTTGGATTGTTGGATGTAGTTGTCTGGATTAGAAACTATTCTCTTCACTCTCAAAAGTTGCGAGTACGGTAAGTTATTCTTGAGGGATGTCTGATGAAAACTCTGGTAGTGCAATAAGTTGTTCCTATCTGTACTTTTGCTGTAGATGTTGGTTTCAAGGGTGGTGTCTGATTTGTAAATGAGTACATCAAGAAACGTAATAGATCGTTGATCATAATTGAAGGTAAAC
Source organism: Calotriton arnoldi (assembly GCA_963921515.1). Lineage (NCBI taxonomy): Eukaryota > Metazoa > Chordata > Amphibia > Caudata > Salamandridae > Calotriton > Calotriton arnoldi. The sequence goes on from CAWUFW010003330.1 coordinate 587,517, forward strand.
TGAATCCTGTCGTTGATGGTGTTCAAGGCATTTAAAGCTGTCAATAGACTGGCTTGTGGGCCCTTCCATATTAAGAACGTCATCAATGTATCTGAGAAAAACAATGGCATGTTTTCTCCATTGTGTGTCAGTGAGTATGTTGTGTTCCTCGAAATTTCGCATTAAAATGTTAGCATACGGCGCGGCACAATTGCCCATAGAAGTTCCTGACAGTTGAAGGTAACACTGACCATCCCATTCAAAATAGCTTTGATATAAGGTAAAATACATTAGTTCCATTAGAAATAGTTGAAAATCCGTATTGTGGTCAAAATTCAAAAGCATTTCTTCAATGGCCTCCAGGCCACGTGAATGAGAATTGAAGTGTACAGAGACTTCACATCCACTGTGCACAACCATATTTCATCTTCGGCTGAGAATTTAAAGTTTCCAATTTTAGACAGAAAGTCCGTGGTGTCTTTAATGTAGGTCCTTGAACTTACCACGAATGGTTGCAAGTACTTGTCAAGAAATTTGCCCAGTGGTTCATGTATACTACCTTTGGTAGAAACTATTGGTCGGAACGGTGGGTGTTGTAAGTCCTTGTGGACTTTAGGTAGCATGTACAGAGACGAGTGCGTGGAGACAACTGAGTTATAAATTTGGCAGTCTTCTCTGTGATAATACCATTATCTGTTGCTCTTTTGATTAAATTCTTCAGAGTATTAGCAAACTGCTCTGTGGGGTTGAAATCAATCGTGCAATACGTGTTGGTATCTGAAAGATGCAATTGTACTTGTTCCCGATAAAGCTGGTGTCCATTACAACGATGGCTCCGCCTTTGTCTGCATTTTGACAAATGATAGAGGGGTTATCAGCTAGATTTCTCAAGACTGCGAACTCTTTATTGGACATGTTGCGATGTTTGGATGTACGTTTGTAATTAAATTTGCGAATATCTTGTTTGACCAAGTTCTCAAAGGTGTCCAAACTCTTATGGCTCACTGGGGCCATATAAGTACTCTTATAATGTAAACTCGAAGTTGATCATCTTTCTCACTGGGCTGCTCTGATTACATTTTCAAAAAATGTCTCAAACGAAGGTTACGCATCAATTTGAATAGGCTGATCTCGAGTTCTAAGCTGTTGGTGTGGCTGGTGGGAACATAAGAGGTCCTTTTTGTAAGATGTTCATTTCGAATGCAGTTAATTGATGTGAAGAAATATTAATTACTAAATCTACGTTTCTTCCCTTTGGTGCCCTTCTTGGGCCGTGGAGCTCCTCGTGTCTTTCTCCTTCCTTTTCCTTGTCTTTTACCCCGCCTGGATCGTCTTTGTCTGTTGGGCCTAATTCTAAAAAAGTAGGGGATCCATTAATTGGTTGTTGAATGTTGCTGGTGGAAGGAACTGGTTGTGATGTTGCCGTTGTTCTGATTTTACCGCTGGAACCGTCCTCAGATGACGATGTTTCAGTATCTGTATTCAGGTTGTGTGGTTTGTTTTGACGGCGTCTGGCATAGACCTCCGCCCATGAGTAAACCTCCCCCAGTTTATAGTCGATAGTGTCCCGACGGTATTTACGTATTTTCCTTTCATTGATTTCTTGAGCATATTTCTCCAATTGAATGTTAGTCTCTTCTAAAATTTGGGACCATTAACCAACGTTTGCATGCCAGCACACTGATACGATATCACAGAGCGCAAAGGATTCCTAGAGGACTACGCGTTCCCTTGATACCTCTTATGTAAGAATAACCCGAAATTCATAGAAAAATGGTATTCCATTTTGAACAAATGTTCACTGGACTTGATATTACTGATAGTGGAGGAGCCGTCTAAGATTCTAGAAGAACTTAACAAAGAAATCGCTCAGATCAAACAAGATCTACTAGAGATGACGTCTCAAACAGAATTGTCCAAAATTTTAGAAGAGACTAACATTCAATTGGAGAAATATGCTCAAGAAATCAATGAAAGGAAAATACGTAAATACCGTCGGGACACTATCGACTATAAACTGGGGGAGGTTTACTCATGGGCGGAGGTCTATGCCAGACGCCGTCAAAACAAACCACACAACCTGAATACAGATACTGAAACATCGTCATCTGAGGACGGTTCCAGCGGTAAAATCAGAACGGCAACATCACAACCAGTTCCTTCCACCAGCAACATTCAACAACCAATTAATGGATCCCCTACTTTTTTAGAATTAGGCCCAACAGACAAAGACGATCCAGGCGGGGTAAAAGACAAGGAAAAGGAAGGAGAAAGAGACACGAGGAGCTCCACGGCCCAGAAGAAGGGCACCAAAGGGAAGAAAACGTAGATGATTTAGTAATTAATATTTCTTCACATCAATTAACTGCATTCGAAATGAACATCTTACAAAAAGGGACCTCTTATGTTCCCACCAGCCACACCAACAGCTTAGAACTCGAGATCAGCCTATTCAAATTGATGCGTAACCTTCGTTTGAGACATTTTTTTGAAAATGTAATCAGAGCAGCCCAGTGAGAAAGATGATCAACTTCGGGGTTTACATTATAAGAGTACTTATATGGCCCCAGTGAGCCATAAGAGTGGACACCTTTGAGAACTTGGTCAAACAAGATATTCGCAAATTTAATTACAAACGTACATCCAAACATCGCAACATGTCCAATAAAGAGTTCGCAGTCTTGAAAAATCTAGCTGATAACCCCTCTATCATTTGTCAAAATGCAGACAAAGGCGGAGCCATCGTTGTAATGGACACCAGCTTTTATCGGGAACAAGTACAATTGCATCTTTCAGATACCAACACGTATTGCACGATTGATTTCAACCCCACAGAACAGTTTGCTAATACTCTGAAGAATTTAATCAAAAGAGCAACAGATAATGGTATTAGCACAGAGAAGACTGCCAAATTTTTAACTCAGTTGTCTCCACGCACTCCGTCTCTGTACATGCTACCTAAAGTCCACAAGGACTTACAACACCCACCGTTCCGACCAATAGTTTCTACCAAAGGTAGTATACATGAACCACTGGGCAAATTTCTTGACAAGTACTTGCAACCATTCGTGGTAAGTTCAAGGACCTACATTAAAGACACCACAGACTTTGTCTAAAATTGGAAACTTTAAATTCTCAGCCGAAGATGAAATATGGTTGTGCACAGTGGATGTGAAGTCTCTGTACACTTCAATTCCTCATTCGCTTGGCCTGGAGGCCATTGAAGAAATGCTTTTGAATTCTGACCACAATACGGATTTTCAACTATTTCTAATGGAACTAATGTATTTTACCTTATATCAAAGCTATTTTGAATGGGATGGTCAGTGTTACCTTCAACTGTCAGGAACTTCTATGGGCAATTGTGCCGCGCCTTCGTATGCTAACATTTTCATGCGAAATTTCGAGGAACACAACATACTCACTGACACACAATGGAGAAAACATGCCATTGTTTTTCTCAGATACATTGATGACGTTTTCTTAATATGGAAGGGCCCACAAGCCAGTCTATTGACAGCTTTAAATGCCTTGAACACCAACGACAGGATTCAGTTTACCTTCAATTATGATCAACGATCTATTACGTTTCTTGATGTACTCATTTACAAATCAGACACCACCCTTGAAACCAACATCTACAGCAAAAGTACAGATAGGAACAACTTATTGCACTACCAGAGTTCATCAGACATCCCTCAAGAATAACTTACCGTACTCGCAACTTTTGAGAGTGAAGAGAATAGTTTCTAATCCAGACAACTACATCCAACAATCCAAGGCGATGCTGGCCAAATTCAGAAAACGTGGCTATCCCAATGATATTTTGGAGCAAGCTAACACACGCTGCGGTGAAAAAAACCGCATGCAACTTTTAACACCTACAGTTAAAAAACGTAGTCAACACACCGTGGTGGTTTCGAAATTTTCCACCTTGAGTCAGCAATATAAGCAAACCATTCAAAAACACTGGTCGATACTGAACATGGAAGCAGATTTTAAAGATTTTTCATGACCCTCCAATTTTTGCTTACAACAGGAGTAAGAACATCAAAGAATTCTTTGTCAAGAAATCTGAAACAGTGACTACAGTGGTCTACAAAGGCAATGCTCCCTGCCTGAATTGCAACAATGTGATTAAAGGACCAGTTATAGCCCATCCAATGAAAGGCACGAAAATCAAGTTAAAAGTGAATGCCAATTGCGACACCAAAAACGTCATTTATATGTTGAAATGTCCTTGCGGACTGGTCTATGTCGGAAAGACAGCGAGAAAGATCAAAATTCGAGTGAACGAACATAAAAGCAACATTCGTACCAACAACATTAGATCAGTTATAGCTGTACATTTCGCAGAACATCGACATAACAGTCAACTTCAATTTGCCACCTTGGAAATCATCACCAGACGAGAGGGCAGAGACAACAGTAACTTTATCCTACAAAGGGAGAACTATTGGATTAAGTTTCTGGACTCGATGAAACCCAACGGTCTCAATGACTGGATGGAATTCCAATGCTACCTGTGACTTCTCTACCACTGTGCTGGACCCTATATATTCAGTCTATTCTTTACTCTTCCATTTATTTTATGGCTCTGCTAGAATGATTTCACGCACCTATATACTTTATTGCACCTTTTTTCGGTTTCTAGCACATTTCCCAAAACTTTCACTCATAACACCTTTTGGTGATGGTCAGTCTTTTCAGGACTCTTTTTAGTTTGCACACTATTTCACTGCATGTCATCTTCTGGTACCTTTACGGTTCTTCGTCTAAGCTTGCTTCATAAACCTATATGGGAGTTTTTCAATCACCTGCTTGACGGCTTTCTTATCTTGCGAGTAACTTTCAACCTTCATGATTGGTGTGGATGATGGTAACCCGCCCCAGGGCCTATTTTGAGACTGTTATGTTAATCTTTGTCGACATCTGACGGGTCAATATGGATTTCGTCTGATTGACGATTATTTTCATGTACAATCATTACCAAGACTGTCAAATATCACAATTTAGGGAAGATGTATGGCTAGTTCTATACATACACGTTATGTTGTTGGGTTATCTATATTTAGACGTTTTTTGAACGTAGAAGCACACACACTATGTTGTATAAAGTTGATTGCTATTATGATGATATTTGTAACCACTACAAAATGGCACCCATGTTTATCATGTTTTTCGTTGACAACCATAAAGAATGGTCAGTTTTCTATTTTGGTTACACATTCACACGGCTTGGTTCAAGCCTACCGTTCACAATCACTCGAGGCTTTCGGATCACTCGGAGCACGCTGCATCCCCGTGTGGCTGATGTGAGTTTCTAGTACTCTGATCTTGACATGATCGTTTAACAATCGTGGTTGCACTATATTCAATATTGCCCGCTTTAAACTTTGCGTGCAATGATTGGGCACTTTCGAACATCTAGGGTGATCTGTTATGTTCACTGATTTTACACACTCGGTTTCGTTTTTTTTATTCACGATAATGTTGGCGCACAGCGTGTTGCATGAGCATCGTTCTACTTGATATTTTTAACTCTTTTGTTTATCAGTTCACACTTTTTAGCAGACCACACTTCGCGTTGAATGGTACGCAGTGGTTACTTTACACATTTTTTCACCCGTGGGTTCTGGCACTGTGATGTGCGCACTGTTTCGACTTGGCGTGATTATTCGCGCAGACAAGCGACTGAGACCGTTTCACTCACCGCTTCATGTTCACAATCACTTCCTTAAGTATGTTTTATTAGTATTAAACACCTTCACCGGGTTCAGTCATTTTTGTTCGGAACTTATTTTGAAATTAGACTGTTTAGACATTTAGCTTTTTGTAGAACATAGTGACGCTCTGTTTATTTATGTATTTGATTTCAGATTTTTCCCTGACGAAGGGCTTGCATGCCCGTAATGCATTGGGAAATGAAATACGATGCCATCGGCATCCAAAGTAACTTTTTGAATCACATGCAGTGAATGAATAAAATTCAAGTATTCAAAAGATTTGAAGAGAAGTGCGTGGATTTTGCGTAACCACTAAGGAGTTGATTACCCTAACCTTAAAGATTTGACACCTGCTTGGTCAGGTTTTTTGCTGCGCACAGAGGGTTACCACTCACTCAGAGTGGCACTACCTTATACTTTTCATGTGACACCCTTTCCAGAGGGTGATACCTCCAGTGCACGCAACAAAATCGAACTTTGTTTAACCGAAGCTGTGCATGCTCATACACCATTGTTCTTTGATTCAGAACACATCTGCCCCACCCCATGATGGCAACTGGTACAAATAGTGCATCCACGGCACGAGTCGGGGGTACACGCGGGTGGATGGCGTCCACCCACTTTTCACAGGGTGAATGCTGTCCAACCTGCCACGAATTTGGGCCCCATTGAATAATGTGCTGAACTCGTCCCGGTGTAATTTCCAAACACCGGGACACTTTCAGCAGCGCCTGCACATGGTCTGCTTTCCATCTGCAACAAGCAACAACGTGCAGGCGGGGATGGGGCTTTCTTATTTAAGACTCCTGCTGGGCCCATAACAAAGGACGAATTTGAGGGGTCATCAGGCCTCCTTTTGTTCGAGTCTCTTGGCTGGGAACAGTCAGGAGCCTCACACCTGATGCAAATGAAGCGGATGGGAAACAAAGGCTCAAACCTTGTTAGCTCGTCACACTTACAAGAGAGGCAGCTTTTCACTTCGTTCAGTCCCCATTTAGGAGATATGCATTCTCTGTAAGAATATCAGATGAGTTGGTCTTTCCCAGTATTTACACAAAGCAAATTGCATTTTTATGGAGCTTACTTCCCCTGAGGAGGAGTTGAAATAATTTAAGTACCACTATTTTTTCTTGTATAGCCCTACTCATTCCAATGCAGGGTGTCAGAGCGCTTTACATCACACCACGTGCATATTACATGTACAATAAATTATATGTTTGTAAATGAATGTACAGGTTGTATTACATAAAACTGGGGGATTGCAAGGTGTAGAAGTCACATATCTTCCATAGCTCACTGTGCAATTATCCTCACAATGCACTCAAATGCACACATGATAGACCTGCTAAACATATGTGAGGGCTTTAGATCCGATGTCACTTCTTGTGATGCAACTTCCTGTAAAGTCGTGGCTTGTGATGCCACTTTTTATGATGTCAATTCCTGTGATGCCATGTGTGATGTTGCGCCGTGATGTCGCGTGCCGTGATTTCGCTTGCATACTGCCTAACTAGGTTAGTCCCCCCCCACTTTTTTTTTTTAGGTCGAGCCTAGCGTTGCAGCGCATGCCCTGCTCGCTTTGCGAGGCGTGCTGTATTAGGGTATGTTTTAGAAGTGGTGTGGAAGCCCCGCCCATATTTTTCATTGGCTGGCATCATCGTCCATGGTAAATGCTGGCTTCTGATTGATAATGAGGCTTTTTAGTCCCTCCTTGTTACCGCCCTGTCTCCTTTGGGGACCGCCCATCAGGACTGGATCTTTTACTTGCGGCGTTACACTGTCTCCTTCATTAGTCAGTAAGCACTATATTTTTTCACAATGGTGACAGCTTGTCTGGTATTTGTATTCGGGGTTTTAGCACGCGGCTGTAGAGCCTGAGAACCAGGTCAGAGCTGCTCAATGGCCAGAGAACTGGGCCAGTAAACCAGGTCAGCAGAGCAGCCGTCGAGCCAGAGAACCAGGTCAGCAGAGCAGCCGTCGAGCCAGAGAACCAGGTCAGCAGAGCAGCCGTCGAGCCAGAGAACCAGGTCAGCAGAGCAGCCGTCGAGCCAGAGAACCAGGTCAGCAGAGCAGCCGTCGAGCCAGAGAACCAGGTCAGCAGAGCAGCCGTCGAGCCAGAGAACCAGGTCAGCAGAGCAGCCGTCGAGCCAGAGAACCAGGTCAGCAGAGCAGCCGTCGAGCCAGAGAACCAGGTCAGCAGAGCAGCCGTCGAGCCAGAGAACCAGGTCAGCAGAGCAGCCGTCGAGCCAGAGCTGCTCTATGGCCAGAAAACTGGGCCAGAGAACCAGGTCAGCAGAGTCACTCTCGAGCTAGAGAACCAGGTCAGCAGAGCCAGAGAACCAGGTCAGCAGAGCCAGAGAACCAGGTCAGCAGAACCAGAGAACCAGGTCAGCAGAGCCAGAGAACCAGGTCAGCAGAGCCAGAGAACCAGGTCAGCAGAGCCAGAGAACCAGGTCAGCAGAGCCAGAGAACCAGGTCAGCAGAGCTGCTCTATGGCCAGAAAACTGGGCCAGAGAACCAGGTCAGCAGAGCCACTCTCGAGCCAGAGAACCAGGTCAGCAGAGCCAGAGAACCAGATCAGCAGAGCCAGAGAACCAGATCAGCAGAGCCAGAGAGCCAGATCAGCAGAGCCAGAGAACCAGATCAGCAGAGCCAGAGAACCAGATCAGCAGAGCCAGAGAACCAGATCAGCAGAGCCGCTCTAGAACCAGGTCAGCAGAGCTGCTCTAGAGCCAGAGAACCAGGTCAGCAGAGCCGCTCTAGAGCCAGAGAACCAGGTCAGAACAGGTGCTGCAGGGACTGGAGAGACACAAACGTAATCGGACACAGAAGAGGTGCAATGATGCAGCGTAATATGGCACATTGTCGCAATATTTTGCTATTTTGACATTTTACAACACAGTAGTACTGTCTGGGCAAACGTTAGCAGCACTCGCACCCGAATACAGCCGTCAGCAGCGAAATGCTGACAGTTAATCTTTGCAAAGCGTCTGTCCCACTGGGGGACCACAGCCGATACTTTTTAAAGCCTCTTTTGATCCAATGTTTGCAACTGATACAGAAGATCTGAATCATGCGGCAAGTGTGGAAAATATGTAAATACTACAAGAACGCGGCGGCCACAATATTGCGTTATTCCAGTGGTCCTGCCTATGAGCAAAGACTTGTAGTGTAATGGCCTTGATTTACTGACTGTTGTAAATCCATGGAACTGTCCCCCAGAAGACTATTTGGGCAAAAAATAACCTCGAAGTACTGATTCTGTGGTACTGATAAAGTAAGGGTAAAGGTGGAGGCCATGCAAGGTCACTGAAGTCAGGAAGGAATGGGCAGTTCTGTACCGCATAGTCATTCTCCAGGTAGGAATTCCCATGCAGGGCAGCGCCAAGTAGCTGGGATGAAACCAGCATTTGCAATGCAATAGGTCTCTCATTTACGCGAGTTGAAGCTATTGGCATTGTAAAGGACAATGTCTTTTATTTAGGTTTTAAAAACCAAAACATAAATAAAAAGGCAGTCATTTACAATGCCAATAGCTCACACTTGCGTAAATGCGAGACGTATTGCATTGCAAATGCTTGTTGGACTTGTGCCTTGCTGTAGACCTTCCTTGGTGCGTGACCTACAGACTAAAGAACGCTCCTCAGGGCGCCGCGCGATGCTACAGAATTCTCGCCTCTGTGCATGCTCGATAGTCCACCGATGACGTCCTCCGCGTTACTGCAGGTACTCTGTGCTGCACGTGAGCGTTGCAGCGAGGCATGCTCATCACGCACCGTGTGGTCACAAACCGACCCTCGGCGTGCACGGCTAAAGCTCAACATGCGTTGTGTGCCGATTCAGAACCCACCTACCCCACCCCATGGTGGAATCTAGTACAAATCGTGCATCCATTGTACGCAGTTTTGATTTACATTACATACATTTTTTGCTTTCCGTAGCACCAGACATTGTCTTGTCGCAGTTGAAGTGCCCTTGACCGATAAAGAACAGAACGGATGTTCGACAGCCCTGTAACCTCCGCAGCACTGATCCCCACGATGCGAGTTAGCTTAGAGAACGCAAGCCCACTGGCCCACTAATCTACCTCGAGTCAAGTTTGGCACAGAGCAGTGGCGTAGCGGGGGGGGTACGCCCCAGACGGCACTATTGTGGGGACGCCACTATTGTGGGGACAATCACAGACACTGTTGTCAGTCACAGTAGGGTCAGTGTCCCCAAATAAATTATAAAGGCCGCCGCAACGGGCCACCAGTGCCGCGCATGCGGCCACGTTTGAAAGTGCATTGCAAGGGGCCAAGCGCACCTGACCTGCTTGTTGTGCGCCTGCAGTGCTGCCAATTTGAATTTTCCGCCCCGACGTCCCGCGTTTGTGCTTGCTTGTTGTTGGTTCGTCCCAGGGCCGTCAATCTTGTAGCACGCGAGCGCTACCAATCACTGCCCTGGGCGTCATTTTGGCCAGCCCTCGCGATGAGAACGTAGCAGTGACGTGTCATGCGCTTCACCACTACGCGCTCTCATGAGGAGTCGATTCTGGGCTTGCAGTGGCAGTGCTGGGCGATTTTCTGGCTGCAGCAGAAGTGAACCAACCCTGGTCCCCTGCCATAGAGACCCTGGCTCTGGCTGCCACCACTGGAGTGCTGCTGGAGGCTGAGTGAGGAGGTAAGAGCTAAACGTCTTTCTAAAAATGCCCCCCAAAGATGGTGACTAAACTGGCGTATACTCTGTTCCGCTTTTTAACTGTTGGAATTTATTTGTAGGTCTTTTTTAGCAATATTTTAAAAAATGTATCTAACTTAAGGTATACATCACTTGGTGATAAAGACTCAAAAAGTAGGACTGGCGTTAAAAGGTCTATAACAATGGTTTTAATTCCTTTTTGATTGAAGTAAACTGTTTTTATACAAACTTTTTAATCTATATTTAAGGTTCTGCAAATTCCCTATTTTATGCACCAGCACTTTAATGTAACCAGTTATGCTGCCAATTGTCTCATTGACCGATTTAAGCACTTTATATAAATCGTAGATATTATCGTTTGAGGGTCATACTAAGTGCAGAAAACATCTTGTTATTATAAACTGAACACAAGTACTGCATATACAGGCAATTGCAGACCGTGATACCAGGACTGACTGAAAATTAGATCTTTGTAGGCTATACTATATACTTAGGTAAAAAGGAATACAGACCAAGTTAAATTGTATCTGTTTTTAACACAGATGAGATGTGCAAATTGTGTAAACTGCTTTTATGGTCATATTGATCGAAATAAAGTTTTACAAATGGCTAAACGTTTTCAGAGGGGATATTTAGTGAGTGGCAGGCAGAGTGGCAGCATAACTGCCAAGGTTTCAGGTGTGTGACATTCTCATAACTTCACTGTAATTATGATTGACATTTCAACGACTATGAGCATAGCTGCCAAGGTTTCAAATTGCTATGTCTGACATTTTCATAATTAAAATTGTAATTATGAGTGACATTTCCACGACTATGAGTGACACTTTTTTTGCGAGCAAAGCTCAAGCAATGAACACGAGGTAAACATATATCAGTAATTACACCCATTTGAGCAATGAGAAACTAAGAAGACTTTAAAACTGGTGCAAATGTCTGCGGCGGCAGACTCAGAATTACAATAAAATTATGAAAATATCACACATCGCAATCTGAAAGCTTGGCAGCTATGCACTTTGAGGCTGCTCTTTACCAACTGACGTTGGAACTACTCAAAACAACAAAGTACAGTAGAACGCTTCTTACTGTGTATCATCTGTGACTTGTCCATGCACATCTATCGTACCCTAACCCAACCCTCTTTCACTTCTCTACAGTTTCTCCTCAACAATTCATTGTCTTTCTTTGACCTGCACCTCTTACCTAGTGTTCCATTTTCACATAATCCCAAGCCTCTTGACTGTTTATCTTGCATTCACCACTCTTTCCCTCACATCTATCTTTGAGTTTCTGTTCACCTTAAAATCTTCCCCTTTGCACCAGTTTCCCATTCCGGTGTGTCCTATACCTCACCCTTTCATTCTCTGAGAATTTCACTCCGTTACAGCTCAGATGCTCGCCTACCTATCTCCTACCGTCACCTTCATGCTTCACAGTGATCTACTCCATTCAACATTAAGTCCAACTCTTAATCTCTTCTTGCCTATATCTCAAATGCATCTTTACGAGTCTAATTTTCTCATTTCTATTTCTTCCAATTTCCTCACGCTATGCAACTTTTATCCTCTCACTTTTTCGCTTCCATCTCCTTTGGTTTTACCTCTTGAGTGCAACTAGAACTTGCATTCCATCACATTCCTGTTTTCCTCTCGCTTCCACCTTTTCTTCTCACATTCGTTGTTTTCTAGACACCCTCTCCTCCCTAGTACCCCTTCACTCCTAATTGCTTTCTCTTTGTTATCTTCTCATCTCCAGTTGTCTCTCGTATCGCATTATAGGACGATGTGTTTCTTGTGCGAGTAGGAATGCGCACAATACCAGGCAGAGCGGTTCTGGACCCGCAGATTTAGGTAGTGCGAGTATCACTGTGAAAGACCTATTTATTAATCTCCTGACATAATCTTGATTTGTTGCTTTTCTGTAGCAGGCTCTCGTGGCCTCTTGTGTGCTTGTTTGGTAATTTAATGCTCGCCAGTCAGCTATTATGATCACACACATTTGTTTTTATTAGGTATATCATGAGTGCATTTAAGCCCATTATGAGATTTAACAAATTAGATTTTGCTTTGGGGTTGTGCTAAAAAAAAGTGGCGCAATCCCAATGCAAAATCTGGGCCTCAACTAATTTTACTTTTTTTTTTTTTTAAACCCTGCCACAAAGAAATTGGCAACAAGGAGAAGCATGTTAGTAGATCTTTTATGCTTAATTAGTTACAAAGTCTGCATTTTCTAATATTTTTATAGGGTTAAGACATCTGCTGCAGAGGTGCCCAGTAACTATCAGGGAATAATAATTGGTGAGATAACCCTGGAGGTTAAAGTGTTTCTTGGAGAAATTTCTGTTGTGTAGTCCCAGATCTGACTCAATGTAGTATAGAAGGTTAATGTGCCTGCAAAGCACATCATGTAATATGCAGATGACAGGTTTTTTTTTTTAATGTAGCTAGGTAAGGTTACTGCTTTGAACACAGATCCTTTTGTTACTTGCAGTTCATAAATACCAAGCCTTTTAATATAGCACATTGAGCTATGTAGGATATGTGACTGCTACAACTTTTAACACACCAACTCATGCAACACATCTTGTACACTGATTTACACGCTTGCATGATTGATTTTCAATCTGTATGTTATGTAAATCGCTCTGACACCCTGCATTGGGATGTGTAGCGTTATAAAAGAAAGTAAAATAGTGCAATTTAAATTGTGTGTAAATACTGGGACAGACCAACACATCTGAGATACTTACAGTTCATGCACTTACATAAAGGGACCTAACAAAGTCAAAAGCATGCCTCTCTTAAGTACCTGTGAAGAGATAACCAGCTGTGTGCTTTTGTTTCCCTCCGTTGTATTTACATTTAAGTGCGAGGTTCCAGTCCACTCGGTCATTTAATGTCAGCTGTAGATGATGGATCCCTGAACAGTGTCATGTATGTGCATGTTTGCATTGTGCGGAGGGGATTACCAGGTAATTGTTCACGCAGCTCTCTGATGGATGTCACATGCGGTTTTTCTGAGTCCCCAGATAGATCATGCAGTCTGTGTTCCCTTTTGTACGGCCAGTCACCGGTGTATTCAACTGTGTAGCCTTGGACCGTGTCATGTATGTGCATGTAACTTGCATGATCGAGGTAACTATTAGCGGCGATACTACGTGTCTCAGACCTCTTTCAAGTGCTCGCTGTCCTTTTTCCCCAGCACCCCTCCCCCCCCCCCCCCAGGGGCGGCAATCTGAGGGATAGCCCCGGGCGCCACAAGCTCTAGCTACGCCTCTGGCACAGAGGAAGGAAGTCTGGAATGAATGTCGCTTCCTCCTCAAGGGCATTACTTTGGCTTGCAGGGTTTCCTCAAATTGAAATTAAAAGTCACTTAAATGCTAGTTATGATTACACCCTGCAGCTTCCTTACTCCCAAAGCGCGTCAACACCTCAGGGTGACACAGCCTATGATGGTTAGACCTCTCCCTCTCATAGGAACGGGCCTTCTGCTGACAGTTTAAAGCAGCACCTTCACAGCCTCAAAACAATCACGGACACCACTATTAAGACGCCAAATTCAGGTCGAAAGTCATTTTTTTAAATAGTTTTATATCCCACGTAGTTGGCCCAAGGCCATAGGGGTGCTTTAAACAAGCATTAGATTAAATTACGTATTGGAGGCAGGAGATTATGGGATTTGCCCAGAATCACAGGGTGCCAAGCAGAGGGCGGGACTCGAACCTGGTTCCCCAGTTCCAAACTCGGCTGCTCTACAGAATTATTCAAATTCAATGAGCAGTCAAAGTTGGACAGACAGGAAAATCTCATGACTTGGTCAACGGTGTGTAATGGATAAACTGTAGCTACAGACCTGAAAGTCTGTCCACCAACGCCACGAAACCCCACCTACCGACATAGTTCACACAGACCACACCTTTTGCAAGGACAGTGATTGCACTGGTGCAAGTTTAGAATCATTAAGCAGTAGGTCCAAATTTGCACCAGTGCAATTACGTAATCTGGGAATGTGGGTACAGTTTGCCATATCTGGCCCTGGGCACCCTACACTTGTTTGAGTGTAGCCCCAAGAGCTGCAAGGAAGTCCCCTCGAGTTTGCTGATTCACCAGCAACGATCACCGAGGAGGCAAAGTCGGTTTTTCCTTTTCTAGGAACTTCAAAAGGAGACTTGCTGGTAGCCCCATGGCCTACTGGGCAATACTGCCAATCTCTGCAGGTTGAGCTTTCCTTGTATTTTACACTCATTTATACCCCCCCCGCCCTCAAATCCCACCTAGTGCCCGAAGGAGCTTCAGTTGGCAAAATACAGCACGTAATAAACCCAAGTCCGGCGTCCACAACTGTAAGAGTTTAGGTCTGGTCTAGAAACAGCTTTAGTTGTCTCATATCGGCCTCCTGTAACAACAACAACAGAAATGTATGCATACATGGAGGAGCTTTAGATCTAGCCTACAGACCACTTCTGCCATTTCACCAGCCTCAAATAATCAAAAAAAATCCTAAATAAAAAAATACATACATAAAGGGACTTTGGGCCTGCCCTCATCCATTGATCTGTTCAGCAGTCATTGACATTTTGCTTCCTCTCAGCACAGAATACTGGATGGGGCAATGGGTCCGCCCACTTCAGCTATGGGCTCCTGCACTCTGTGGCGGCCATCACAAACAAAGGGTGGAGGGGAGAGTGGAGGGAACGCAGGAGGGATCAGGTGGCGCAAGGGGGAGGGGGGTTAGTAATATATTAATTAAAAATAAATAAAAAAGTACCTGAAGCCTCTGGCCGCCTCTCGCCTCCTCTCCTCTTCCTGGTCCCAGCAGCCCCTGGGATAGACTCCCATCCAATCACTGCTGCACAGCGGCGCAGGGATTGGCCTGAGCAGGCAGAAAAACCGCTCCGCTCAGGGCGGGACTCTGGAGTTTCGAGCCCGGCTGCTCAATGCAGCCAGGCTGGAGAAACGCAAGTGCGCATGTGTGCTTTGGTCCGCCTGAGATGGACAGTCAAAACACATATGCGCACTTAGGGAGTGCACATAGTACTCTTTTTCCGCCTCCTATGCCTCGGCCTGCCCCTCCCTACAGTGCTGGCTCAGAGCGGGCAATGAAAAATAAAAACGATGCTAGAACATAGTTTAATTTTTCATTTGCTGGCTCGGAGCCAGGCAGTGGGGTGACGCTCCTCCGCCATTGCGGAGGAGCCGACGCTGCCTGCACTGTGAGTAACTGCATGCTTTCCTGATCACATGCACACCAGCCTACAAAGAAGTGCACTTCAAAGCCAGGTCTAGTGGCCAATACTGGTTTCAAAATAAAGCTTCGGAATATAGTTTGCTTTTCCAAGATGAGAAGTGGGTATTAGTAATACACGATTTAAAAGGTACTTAACCTGGGATTGATCCTATGACCTAGTGATACCCTTCTTCACTTTGATCGCACGCAAGTAGAGTATGGCCTATGGAAGGTAGTTCATCACAAACTACAGGGTCTCTGCCTCAGACCAGAGTACAGATAGAAAAGCCATGGATCCAGCAGCACAAGTTGTGAAGGCAACCATCAGAAAACAAGCATTGGGAAAGTCCATAGGTTTCGCGTTATTGACCTCCTGGCTTTGCTAGTGCTTTTTTCCAATGCTGCACAGCATCACCAAATGGAAAATAAAATAAAAAAAGCACAGAAAGTGTGATGACAAGGTACCATTTTGCTTACCACACTAAAAAAGGCAGAAACCACTTTATTGGTAAATTAAAAAAAAAAAAAAAAAAAAATCACTGTGTGAAAGCACCTTTTGAAATGCAGCGCAACCCAGCGGCAAATGGCCGCTTCTGAGCTGTCCAAAATAATTCAGATTAAAAAAGTTTCAAGGGAATGAGAGCAGTGGAGCAGTGGAGCAGTAACTGTGGAGCGGGTGTGGGGTGAGCAACTGAGAGAAGGCAGGAACAATTCGGAATGCGTGGTGGACCATTAGAAAATGTTACCCGCCAGTCCCTCCAAGTAAGTAAACCTCCTGCAAGAGGTATGAGAGCAACAGAAGTGCTGAAATAGAAGCAATGGAGAGCAAGAAAGCACAGGCACTTTCCTGCAGTGCTTGGTAAAAAAGGAAAAAGTAGTTCTCTCAGGTCAGCAGTGTAAGGATACAAGTCAGCAAATCAAACGAATGGTGATCGTGGGAAAAAACCAAGAGGAAGGCAAGTCATTAAATAAGTAAAAGGCAAATGAATGACAAAGGCTACCAATGCTAAGCAGCGGCCTCTAAGCCTACTAAAACTGGTTGGTATTGTCAAGTGGTCTTTAGCAAACAAAGAAAAGACTACATGACCCATATGGCAGAATCAGCCTGGTCATTGAGGAATAAACACAAAATCCCCTCTGAACTCCGATCCCGAAACCACCTTGAAAGATGATTGGGCTCGCTTACTGATCTCTGCCCAGCTAGCAATTCCATAGATCTTTCCAGATACCTCTGGAGCAATTTCAGTCTGAACAATCAAAAACGCCAGACTTCACCTTCAGTAGCGTCCAAGACAGCTTAGGCTAAACCATTGCTACAGAAACAAGGACTAGATACTACAGACCTGGTTCACTGCAGATGCTTTGCTAAGAGACATCTCTTCGGCAAGCTGATCAAGAGTAGCTTTCAAACACCTACCACCACTCCTCAGACGTGACAGCACTGCGTGAGACTCCGGACTGCTTTTAGACTCAGAAATACAAATATCTGAATGGAGATTGGCAGTGTCAACCCGATCAATTAACCATATTCAGAAAGGAATTGGCTTGTGTCTCAATGAAGAGGCTAACATTGACTGGAGCAGGTCCTGCCAGATCTGCTTTGTAAGGGAGTCCATCTATTTTACCATGTAAAAATAGAAGCATTTTGAGAAAGTTATGGTTGACTTGCCATGGTCCTTCGGCCACATTGAAAATGTGGTACTTTTTGCCAATTGAAGAGATAAATGGCCTGTGCCCATATCTGGTGCCTTTTCATTGCAGACCAAGTAGCACAAAACGCAAAATTAAACATGGACTCTGATAGGTTGGAAAATTTAGATTGACAGAGTTAACTCTATAATTTAGCAATCAAAAGGAAGAAAGCATTTGGATTCAGCACCAGCCAGTCAAAGTCCCAATGAGATTGTCACTTACTAACCAAATAAAACACTACAAAAACACCCTTCAGCAAGGAAAGAGCCACACCCACCATATAAGGAATTTGTTTTGCTTGGATCTTTGGAGGGGAAGAGGAACATCTTCGAAGGAGTTGTCTGTCAGGGATGCTAATGTCACCCACGCTAACCCCTCTCCTAGGTGTTAAGCAGGGAGGGGAAGGTCACTGCATGAGGCAGCAAAAGTTAAGCATTATTAAGTTAAGAAATATTTCAATGTCAATGACGGTGGTTCCACCATACTTTACAATGGGACCATAGAGCAATGCGTCGGAACACTCCTTGGAGTAGTTGTGCGTGTTACAAGTTGCATTTCATTCATTCTCCTCTGGCTCAACCCAGTCAAAGATTCAGTTGTTTTGAAGTAGCTGGTTTGTCTGATGTACCTGAAGCTTTTTTCCTTTCAAGCGTAGCACAAGATGGCTGCCCAGCTTGGGCAGACGGTAAAGCGACAGACTAACTTCTTCCTCTCTAGGGCCTGCTGCATAAGAGCTGCAGTCTAAGAACCAAGTACATAGCAGGCTACATGCCCCACTGTACAACACTACTCTACTGCACGTGTACCACACGTCCTGTGGGACGTGGGCTTTAACACGTTAGTCTGAGCTGAACGCTTCCTCGCCATTCTCCCAATTTTGAACTAGTGAGGTCTGCAAAAAAGTGGTTAACTAGAGCGCATCACTGAGGAATAGAATTGAGGCAAGCTGGAAGGATAGTCCTGTAGGTTAATGCGCCAATTACAGACATCTGTGTGACCTCATGTAAGCATCTGTAAAGCACAGTGGGAATTAAGTAGGATAAACATGAAATCAGTCTTAGAGCAGAGGATGTGTTTAATATCAGATGAGAGCCATTGCAGTAGCTTGTGAATTGTTCGCCAATATGTAATCCGAAAAAAAAAAAAAAAAAAAAAAAATAAAAAAGGATAGTGTGACTGCTTTAAGCACTATAGTTTGGCAGATGTGCAGCAAACCTAAATAAACTTCACAAAAGCAAGGATATGAAGAAAGTTAGAGGAAAAAAATTTAAAAAAAAAGTGTGGAGCAACGGATGTGAGTCACCATTCCAAATAATCACAAGCGTTGGCAAAGCCAATACGTTTGACTTGCACTTTGAGTAAAACTTGTCAAAAAGCCAAGTGCAGTGTGGAAAAAAAAAAAAACACAATGATTTATTTCTACACACTATATCTATGAGGTAATACATTTCATGAGTGATGGTTTAGAGTATTTTTGGAATGGTAAACTAGTCCCTGAAGCATTACAATGCAGGCAATTCTTAGGAGGTGTAAAGATACATGTAACATCCAATAGCATAAGGTGAGAGAAGTACTTCTCTAGGTGGAGCAAGAGGCCAGAGTGTATATTTGAGAGAATTGCTAACAGCCATAGGTCTTACATGCAACTACATTGTAAAGCTGGAAATAGGATCCGAAGCTCCCAGACTGGATCGCACCTCTCCCCAATCCGAACGAGTCAATGACAGGACAACAAACTGCTTTGGGAAGAAGTTCGTTTATTACAACTAAAACACTCAAACATAGTTGGCTGAACAGCCTAGCGTTCTGCAACACTAACAGTAAACTTTATTCCACCACATTGCCTCGCTCCTCACGTCCCAAGGACATCTGGGGGCCATTTAGGGCTTATACGGCGGCTGAGCACCGAGCCACTGGCTCTCAACTCGAACAGGGCATAGTCCCGACCGGAGTGGGATGAGCAGCTGATACACCACAATCACCTGTTTACAAATGTATTTCTGCTATCGAAGTTGTCATTTTTGCTTCTATGCATATGCTGGTCATTGCCTTATTTACAGGAGGGCCAAGTGTTGGGCTGCTGGGAGCGGACGGCCCTCTTGCCGACGTGGGCATTCCACCGGGACTGTATTTTACAAGCATTCATCATTTCTCCTCCTTCCTTTTGTTTGACATTTTTTGGCTCTTATATGGTCAACGTCCTTGCATGGTCTAATTACTACAACACTGACAGTGAGCGCTCATGTTTGTATCGTTGAAATGTATGAAAATGGTAAATAAAGTTTAAATAAAAATAAAAAACATTTTAAAATTCTTAATTTTTCTTCAATGTAGACACAGCAAACACTTACGAAAATTTGTCAGAAGACAAACACAATTACACTTGATAGATCAAAATTGGCAAATTGTTACAATTGGTCATGATGAGAATTGTTTTTACAGTTCATCACAGTTGAGCCTCCATTGCCTCACCAACCAACACTAAGGTCCAGTCAACCTTCCAGCTCAAGAAGAGCCACACGGGTGGACTCCACCTGCATCCCTGAGGGTCGGTCCCCACTCCCTGTAACCTTGTCCCCCAAACCCAGGGGCCTGCCCCCTCCAATCCCAGCCCGTCTGCGGGGCCCCCAAAATGTGACCAGGGGCTGCAGCCCCATGCCCTACATTGTATAACTGAGCGCCCTTGCCCAAAGCCGGTGTGAGCATTCTTCCTCAGGATTGAGATTGCTGTCCTAGGTAATGAGTTAGAGGACTCCCCGCTGTTGTAAAACGATCTTGGTGTTAACTTTTCTTGGTAACAGCATTAGGTCTTACATACAGCTTCATTGTGAAGCTGTACCAAACAAGGGGCTGTGGAATGGATCCCACCAAAATCCCCACATTAATCAAAGACAAAATGTGCTATAAACTAGGTATGACTTGACTGCTGCACATTAAACTTCTTCCTTCAGTCTAGCTATTACTCATACAGTTGAGACGGGGCACACCTCATGAGGCAAAACTAAGTAGAATAGTCCTACACAGCAGCGGCCCGTGTAGGTAAGAGCAGTGGGGCCGGGGTTAATTCGACAGACTACCACGAGGGAAAATTAAATAAATTTCTTTTCCCTAGTCATCGTCTGTCGAAATCTCCCCCTGCATGGCCCCACCGTCCTTACCTGCACGGGCTGCTGCTGGTCCTACATACACACGTGATACATGCATTTCTCCTTCATGGGGCCACGTCATTAGCACATCTGACAAGCAACCCCTTGCATGCACGTACTTGAAATTTCATGTGTTTCACAGAACGTGTGGGCCAACAAGAATAATGTTAGAACTGATTGAAAACATGGAGCCACTTGACAAGTACGCCATTCTGCCTGTGTTTGTATTACGGACCTTTTCCCTAAAGCGCTTGTTTACTCTAGATGCCCTTTTCATTTGGTTGTGGGATCTCCAGCCATTGGTTTGGAAGTGTATGGTCAGTAAAGGTTTGTTAAATGTCTAGTAAAACCGGTATTGATTAATGTGGCGGTAAAATGAGTTTCACACTGCTAAATGTACGGACGGGTGGGCTGACAGGCTTTGCCACTTTAGGTCGAGCCTCGAGTAGCGCGCAAGCGCTGCTAGAGGCGAAGACTTTTAGTAAGCGAGTTTGAAAAGCAGTCCCAAAAATGCTCGTGCGTCGTGGCTGGCCTTTTTGGGATGGGTACGCGCGGCAAACATGTGTTTCCAATTATCGTGCCCAGACGCGTGCGCGATAATTGGAAACATATGCCGGCCGTGCGGGAAAAGGCCATGACGCACGAGCGTCTGGTCAGCTGAGCAGGCTGCCGCGCTCGCCTCGCCCTCGCTCCTCTTGTTTATTTTAAGAGGTGCCTCTCAACCCCTTCCCTGTGCAGTGTGCTTCTTGGTTCCTTTTTTTCTGCTCTACAAGGGGGCTAATATGGGATAAAAATGATGCACTTGAATGCGGCCCGAGCGATCGGTAGTGCATAATATAAAGTCCAAAAACGAATCCCACAGTTTGGATCTTGACCTTCCACCCCGAGGCTTCAGCCACTCATTGAGTGAAGAGACCTCACAGTCAAATCTTGAACATTGTTGTTTTACTTCAAGGCATCATGGGAGAATATCAGATTGCAAGCTTATTTCGAAAATACAAGCTCAGGCGGGGACTCCGAGCATGAGCTTTTAAAATGCAACACTGGCCGTATGGTCGGGAGCCATTTTGTATATAATTGTTGCCATTGTAGCCCAGTTTCCAGAGTGACATGCACCACAGCTGACACGAGTGGGAAACATACATTCACGCAGTGGTGTTTTGGATGTCAAACTAGCAATAGGGAGCACAGCTCGTAGCATTTCATAAAAGCAAAGCACTTGTGTGGTTGGATGTAATTTTTTCCAGGAATGCATTACACTGAAAGCTGACTGCAGAATCAAAGCATGACTCACCCTGACAGATTTCATCCTTTACAGGGCATTTATCAGGGATATGGGTGGAGTTCTGACAAGTGCACTTTTATATGAAGAAATCAAATTATATAGGAAAGGAGGAAAATACCCCTTGCTGCCAATGCAATGACGGATAGCAAGACGACCTGCTGGAAATTGTGCGGCGTGTCATTTAATACATCAAATCCTGGTATTGCGCCGCTTCTTCCTACAACAGTCGCAAGCGAAACAAAAACATGGGGTGTCACAACACACATTCAGCGTATAAATCACACCAGTTACACAACGCGTTTCCACCGCCCACTGACGCAAGGCTTTGCCTGGTTCTCTCCAACCATGCCCGCGGTAAGTCGGTCATGGAGGTTTTTGCAAAACAAGTCGCTGCGCATTACGACTGAAGGTCTTTAGAGAACACATGCTGAAGTGGTTTCAGCGAGTACAAAGGTTCAGGGGGTTTACTGGAAGTATGCTTCCTAGGGCCTGACAAAACAAAGCCCAAGAGCCCTAGCGGCACATGAATTGAATGAAGGATAATGGAACAGAAAGGACTGGCAGGTTACTGCGGTAATGCAGCAGACAAACCGCTTCTCCCTTTCTACCAGCTGCAGTGTGTTAGAGAGAAAAAAATTGGATAAGACAAGAAAAGCAGAGCTATACGAGCTCTGTGACAAAGGCATGCCACCCCATGCAAGCTTAGTAGCGATTATGCTGACACTGTGGCCATATACAAAGCACAAGGTATGGGGCATGCAGCTGCTGACGGACAAACCTGCAGTTTCCCGATGAATCCCTTCCACTGCTGAGACCTGCTTGTAAGCAACTTAGCTTTAAATATAGAACTTTTTAAACAGAATCCACGTGCAGGTGGGAGGCTCAATTATTCTCTACAGGCAATGATTTGGCTAAAGAGGGCTCAGCGCTCCCCTCATTCTGCAGACTTATGGCAGCGTGTTAGACTCCTTTCACCAGACAGATTTTCTTGTGGAGAGATCTGAGAGAGAGAGAGAGAGAGAGAGAGAGAGAGAGAGGGAGAGAGGGAGAGGGAGAGGGAGAGGGAGAGAGAGCGACATCTGCTGAGGGAGAGGGAGAGAGATCTGAGAGAGAAAGATCTGAGAGAGTGAGATATATATATATATATATATTCTATAACAAATTGATGTCGCACTCCAGTAGTACTGTTTCAAATGGTTTTATTCACCACTACCACCAACGCGTTTCACCATATAGGCTTGTTCACGGTTAGGGTTGCAAAGTGGATGTAATGCAACACTGTAAATAAATGTATATAATAATGTTTGAAAAACTAAAGGAAACTACACATCCCAGAATGCCTCATTGTGGGCACATGGGAAAAGTAGTATAAATTGAAAGTGTAAACAGACTTCCCTAACCGTGAGCTGTTGCTAGCCATTTTTAGGTCTCGGCCTGCACCAGCGCTTGCGCTGGCCGAGAGTTTTAGTAAGTGGGTTTTGGAAGTGCAAACACTGGCTTTCGGCTGGCGACCAGCTTGAGTTCACGATGGCGTGCACGCGCAGCTGGCATCTGGGTTTCCTATCTCTTCCTCATTTCCTCGTCATGGCTCATTAACTCTCTGGACTCTGATGTTTCAATCGCAGCAGCAGCTCACATTACCAACTGAGGGCCCTGGACTACTTTGTTTTATATTGGGAGTCACAGCCTAATTAGCAGTATTTTTGTCTCACTGTTTTTAAAAAAAAATATTTATTCGCGCAAAGCACAAAGCTATATTTAAGGTTACTTTTTCCGCGTCACTTCTTCACTCTATTTAAACTCCACACCCCCCCACTCTTATTGTCTCTCTCCTTCTCTCTCTCTCTCCCCTCTCTAATTCTCTCTCTACTTAATTAACTCTCCCCTCTCTATCTTTTTTAGCCTTTCATTCTCTCACCCCTTTATCTGTTTCTCTTTCAAACTCCTTCATTCACTCTCGCTCCCCCTTCTTTCTCTCTCTATCCCGCTCCACTCTTTATTCTATGTACACCCTTTCTCTCTTTCTCTCTCACCACCCTCTCTAATTGGGCATTATATCTTCACTCTCACTCGGCGCCGCCACCGCATCACTCGGCGCCGCCACCGCATCACTCGGCGCCGCCACCGCATCACTCGGCGCCGCCACCGCATCACTCAGCGCCGCCACCGCATCACTCAGCGCCGCCACCGCATCACTCAGCGCCGCCACCGCATCACTCAGCGCCGCCACCGCATCACTCAGCGCCGCCACCGCATCACTCAGCGCCGCCACCGCATCACTCAGCGCCGCCACAGCATCTCAGCACCACAGCAGTATCATTCAGCATCACCTCAGCATAGTCTCCGCAACAGTCACCACCACCACCACCACCACCACTTCAGCCTGCTCTCGGAATCTGGCATCTGTTGATTCTCCCCTAGCGTTTGGCCGCTGCTAGTGTTATAATACAGGTACTAGTTCCCAACCTTCACCCTCCGATTGTTTAAGCCCCTCAAAAAAAAAGCTTTAACAAACAACCATTGCAATAGGCAGAAACACGTTGCCAGCATTGCAAGAACAAAAGAAAACTGAGGACATTTTTTATTGTAAATACTTTTTTAATATGGTCGTTCAGTTTTACATAATGCCTTCTTGGTCATATATAAAGTAACAAAAATGCTTCTGACACTTTTTTATTATAACTTTTCAGCATGCCGCACAGCAGCCACACTTCTCTACAGCACAGCTTGAAGACATTGGCAAAGTCAATAGCTCTGGCTAAACACTTATAAGGCCCCAAAGGCGAGACCTATTGGCTATGCCAATGCTTATTGCTAAAGGCAGTGGTGGAAGGTCTACTGCCTGACCTTACGCAGATTACTTTCTAGAGAGGTTAGATCAGCAGATAAACAGCTATGATGCAGCAGTGGCAGCTGGCAGGGAACGGGGGGGGGGCGTACCTCTTCACACCGCTGTCTCATCTCCGTTGTTGCCGCTCCTCAACGACTCCAGTTAGGCTCCCCTAAGCCAACCACCATGACAGCAGCGCCGTGATTCGGCATTCAGACAGGAACTGGGAGCCTGTGCATGTTCTCGACCCAGGCTGCGTATTACAGCCCGGTGGAGAACATGCCAAGTGTGCATGACTGTTTCGCCCGCCCAAGACGGCCGGTCAAACAGTCATGCACACTTAAGTGAATGAACCACCCCTCCCCCTGTGACACCAGCCCCGCCCTAACCCAGCCCCAGAGCTACGAAATAGAAAATGCTAATAACCAAGTTATTTTATTTTTATTTTTTCCACTACTCTCAGAGCTGCTGTGATGCAGTGTTGCGTGCATAATGGTGTGGTATGTTTAAGATGAATGTATCTGAAAAGCTCTATGTATGACGTGTCAGTGTGGTGAAGGGAGCGCTGCTGAGCCGTCAGCACTTTGCACAAATTCGAGTTGGTCATTTCCGCGCTTTCAAACCGCTATCCCTTAATTTCCACCCTCCGCTCCACAGCTGTGACCTACCTCACCCCGCCCGCTGCACCAGCTGCTGTCCTGGATGCATTAATTGCCGCCTGGGAGCTCGTGTCATCCTCCCTTCATGACTATTTCATGCGGTTTGCGCTAGCCGGGTAGATCCATGTCTGAAGCTGGGCCCAGGGGCGTAGGAGACACTAAAATTCTGGGGGGGGGACAGGGACAACCTTGTGGACTTTCCAGTGACCCTATGCAAATCACCGCCCGTTAAACAAATACAATCACATACTTCCGAAGTGAAATATTGAGAAAAGCAGGCATGTAGTCAGTTTGCATGTATGCTTTATTGTTATTTACATTCATATAGTAATCAGACCAAATGTTAAAAAAACAGGTATATGAATCTTGCATCTTCATGCACCAAGCAAACGGAGGTCGCTGACTTAGGGTGGGGGCGTCGTGTTTGCAAGTGCATTATGGTTTGAAAAGTACCTGCTGCTGCATTCCTGGTCTCCAGCAATTTTCAGGCAACAATAAAAATGTGAAGATAACTTTGGTGATTAATGTTCTTTATTGAGAGAGATCGGAGGTTTGTCTAGTGGAAGTTTTTACTCATGGTAAGGTAGCCACAGTGGGGTAATATGCCTGCTGCAAAGAACGTGTACCACGCAGATCTCAAAATGCATATCATGTAAATAGGTTAGTGAGTTACTGCTTTTGTCTGAGGGATTCTTTTGGTATTTGCAGTTTATAAGTTAAAATCCTAAAATTGAACAGTGAGCTATTAACCGTCATCAAAGAGCTGCATGAAAACTTCAAGGTATAGATTAGAACGTTATGATTTTTCCCCAGTCTTTCCTTATCCTAATGTTGGAAAATGGGTCCATTAGGATAGAAATCAATTCTGATTATTAAAGAGAACCCCCAACCATGGTGTTCTGAGTTTGTGCTTCTCTAGTGTTGCAAAGCCATCCAGTGCCCTGGGCACTCCCCAACTTTTGCTGACTGGTACTGGTGGTACCTGACTCAGACTGACCCTGGCCTCTGCCTAAACAGGCCCAGGGCCAGTGCTATTCTGAAAGAGACACTTAAAGATACTGTGAAAACACCTACATACACTAGGGCGTACTATGGGTTAGGGTACCCCTATGATTGGCATGACCTCTCCTATAAGGCCCTAGTACATAATAGGGCAGGGGGATTAGAACTACCTTTAAGTCCCTAGAATATAATAGGGCATGGCAGTTTAGAGGCCAGCAGCCCTTTCTGCACTTGCATGTGTGCACTGCTGAAGCCTGAGGTCAGTTTAAAAGTAGCCCTGTGTTGTAGGACTGCTTTTAAAAATGCAAATTTTGCCCAAACTCGACTTTTGGGTTTGGGGAACTTACAAATTGATCAACTACAATGTTGGGCAAAATTAAGTTAAGTGGAAAAATGTTTTCCACTTAACTATGGCTGTTTCATATTTGCTACATAATACATCATCTGCTGCATAATCAAATGATTTCACCCAAAACAATTTAGTAGCTCAAACGGATCAAAAATTACTAAAAGAAATGTGACTTATGTTGCTGTGAAGTGTAGGGCCCTTTGCAAAGGTTGACTGGTCACCTTTCCCACTGCTGCATTTGTATGTTACACAGGCAATAATGAGGCAAAAGCTTTGCAGAGGCTGTTAGTATGTATAAATATGTCAAGATAATAAAGTATCATAAAATGTACTGCATTACTCTGTAGCTTTTTTATTGTTCCATAATTTAGTCAACACTGCGACATAATTTTGGCCTCCATTGCTGCATAACTCCAGTGGCCCGAAAGCAGGCTGCACATGTTAAAAGTGTTTGTGCATGAAGTAGAGCCCATGAAGTTTGCAAACTTAGGGGCTGATTACGATGGCAGGCGGACTTCAGTCCGTCCGCCATCGAATCAGGGAATGGGACCGCTGGCCTTCAAAGGCGGCGGCCCCACGATAGGCATTACAATGCGACCGCCACTGGGGCGTTCGCAGTGCCTATCTTTTACATTGCAGCAGGTGCTGCTGGCTGCATCATCCGCCGCAATGTAAAAAAGGGACATGTTACATATATCACTGCACTACATGGCAGGCACAATGCGGTGCCTGCCACATGGTGCAGTGCTATGTAGGGGGGCATCATAGATGTCCCCCAGGTCCCATGTCTGGGGGCTGGGGGAAAGGGGCCTGCTATGGGCCCCCAATGTCCCTTTCTGTCAGCTTTTCCATGGCGGGTGAACCGCCATGTATAGGCTGGCGGGTAAGGGACATCGTAATCCCTACTGCGGTGCCTGGTAGGCCCCACCAGCATTGTAGGAACCACGAGCCCCTCCACCACACTGGCGGGCTCAAGGAGCCAGTCGGGTGCGTGGCGATTGGTTTTTCCGACCGCCAGGGAACCACCCACCATTGTAATATGGCGGGCGGTGATGCAGTCACCGATGGCGGTGGGACCACCACTGACGGGGTGACGTGGCGGTCCCACCGCCATTATAATCGCCCCCTAAGTTCGGTGTGCATGCAAATCCTACATTGCCAACCCCTGGTAAGTTGCACTACTACTGCTGAAAAAGGCCAATGGAGGTACCAATGGGTGAGGTGGACTGGCCTCAAGGGTCTTGTGACCTCAGTGACAGAGTCACTGTCGAACTAGGGTGTGCTTCTTAGTTTGCCTGCTCGCAAGACTGGAGGTGACCTGCAGTATGGATTGTGGTGGATAAGCCTTCAAGGTTAACTCACACTTGCCACTGTTAGGGTCCACCTGCGGGTGCTAAGACACCAGGGCTTCTAAGGTCTATCGGGCCTTCTAAGGTGTAGCATCGGAATGAGCTCTGTCAGGAGTGTGGTCTGGTGGACTGGTCATGAAGGCTGAACATGGTTCTCCAGTTCCAAATTCAGGAGCTCTGGCCAGAGTGCCACATCCTCTCCCACACTGAACACCATACTGCCCCCACTGAGAGAAACTCGCACTGCCTTCAGCTACAACTCAATTGTTCTGCGACTAAATTCAAATTATGCACTAGACAACAGTAAAATGCTGCCTGAAAAAAATGAACAACACCCTGGAAAAAGCAAACACTCATAGGGAATGCAAGAATAAGCAAAGCATGTGAAATGTAAGCAGGAACAACATGTTTACCTTAACGGTTTTAAACTCATTATTCAGAAATCAGTAAGTGATTTTGCCTGAAAAGTTCAGGACATGACTACAGGACCAGGAAGGAACCCGTTTCAATGTCCATTGCTTATATCCTTTCAAAATGTAAGCAGTTTGGTTTAAAAAGACCACATCCCTGAACACAGAGCTGCGGTACACATTTTATAAGCTAAAATAATTAAAACATTTGAAAACTATCATATTAAACGTTTCCACTCCACCCATCAACCAGGTATTGCAGTCCCTTTAGGAATGGTATACTTCCCCACCCTGGGAAAACTATGTTGTTCAAAGAAAGAAGATAAAAGAAAGTAGCGCTTTCACTGGCAAACTCTGTAAAGTGGCGCTAATGTGTGTGGGTGTAAATAACAATCTGGCCTGTCTGCTGACCACTCTGTATTGCTTTATTTAGGTATTTAATTATTTTTTCTCTCCGTCCCGAGGTTTTTCTTTGGAATAGAAAACGGTCAGAAAATGAGGACATTTCCAGCCAAAGTGTTCCGCCTTTTTTGGATCAATTTCACAGGGGAACAAATAAAGAAAAGGAGAGGCAAGAGAGAGTTCGTAAGAGCTGTCTCTTGAAATCAGCACGTAAGGAGGAGCGAGACAGAAAGAGATGGAGGAATAAAGAGGGAGAGAGGGGAGGAGGGCAGCTGCCTGAGGCAGATCAGGAGAAGTGGACACTGTCCTTGCCTTCTCTGGGCATGAAGGAAAAGAGACAGGGTTTTTTCTCCCTCTCTGCCCTTCCCAGAACGCAGAGGCTTACTGCAGCATAACAAAAGGTAGAGGGCGGGTGGCCTCTTTGACTCCAGGCAGGTCAAGTGCAGGGCCATTAGGTCGTGCTTTCGCGCGCTAATGGCCCTGCGAATAACAGAAGGGAGAGGGGAAATTCTTTTGTCCCCTCGTCCCCCCCACCCTGGTCCCCCGTGTCCCCCCCCACTCCAAAATCTGGGGGGGGATGTATCCCCGCGTCCCCCACACTTCCTACGCCCATGGCTGGGCCCTTTATGAGGGGCGTGGCCACACCCCTGCACTACGGGGTGGGGGGCTGCTCAAGCCTTCACGGTCCCAATCCTTTAGGCCAATGGATATCTGAGATACGGGAGACTCCTGGGCCCCTCATAACATTGTTCAAGGCGAGGGGGCAGGGGGCGTTTTTGCCTAATGCACTGTGAGCCTCAGTTTATAAAAATGTGTTAGAAAGCACCGACATGGTTTCTTTCGACTTCGGAGCGCCTTCATACAGTGATCAAGAAAATGCCGGAACTAGATTTAGACTGCCCCAATGAATTGTGCAAAAATCGTGCAACGGTTGAGCACAAAAAGGGGAGAGAATCTTCTGTGATACCAAATGGACGGATTCAGGAGACATCACAGATACACGCAAGCAGGGACACGACGAGGAGTGCTTCAGTTTGCCTAGAGGGAAGGTGTGCAAATATTGGGTCATAGTATATAGCATGCACAAGTACAGGTTTCCACCAGCATCTCTGGATTGTAGGCCACATTGTGGTAACATTGTACCAACATTAGTAACAAACTACCAGTGCAAAAAACAGTGTCCACACATCCAACCAAAAATTGGGGGAAATTTGCACTGGCTCAATTTAAGTCATCCTTAAGTGTTGGTGCAAAATTGCACTGGCACAAACTTATCGAACACAAAATGGCCAATGATAGTTTATCAGGTAGTCAAGAAGTTATTTACTACAATGGACACCCTTGCGGGTGAAAATGCGCTTTACAAATGCACATAACATTGAGGATAGCTGCAAACATCTTCAGAGACGGCAACCACAGGGTAAAATCCAACACAACACACCACTCCTCCTACTATTCGGAGATCTGTTCGCCAACAGCCCCATGGAGGACCCACCGTGGACAAACCCATGGCCGGAGGCCCATGTCCACAAGGAAAAAAATAGTTAAGGATGCGTGATGTAGAAAAACGCAAGGCAAGTTTACCATTTTTAAAGCAACTTTGAGGTACTTCAATGTTTCCCAAGTCTACAACCTACATCACTCTTACCACATGGGTTTCTTGGTTCAACATTCAAATAATCTCCCATCTACATGTGTTACAAAGGTACATAGAGTTTCATATCATGTAAATATGCAAGCCATCAACTCTCCTGTATTTGCATGGCATTTGTCTACTGACAAGAAACTACCTCCTCAACAACAAATAAGGTGTGTGCCCTATATCTTGTATCAAACTTTACGATTCAGAGTTCTCCGGGGGGAGGGGGAGAGGAGGAGAGCACCTAATCAGGTCACTCACTAGGTTTCGATTTCAGACCTTCATGCAGGTGTCCGTCAACCCTTCTAGTTCTTCCAGAAGGGAATCAAAATATATTATGTCCACTAATTTATTTCAAAGCATGCTACTGTTGTACACTCCTCTTCATGACGGTCAGTGTTGGACTGACCATTTGGGCAGTCTAGCACCGCCAGATTTGCCAGCTTGAAAGGGTCAGAGTGTGCACCTTGTATGGTCCACTGGCAGAACCAAATTAAAATTAAAAAAAAAAAAAAAAAAACAGCCACAAACTGGTCCATCTGGAAGTGCTAGACTGCCATAAAAGCCAGTCCAACACTGACGAGTTGCATCATTCCAGCCATTATATACAAATGCAACTCGCAGCTCATCCCGTTGGTTTTGTTATTTGGAATTTCCTGTGTCCACTTATCACTTCACAATGCAACGCCTGACCTGCTGTGACAAAACATGCTACATTGTGTTTCCATTTCGCAAGTGTTGGGCCTGTACTTTATTTACGGCTCATTTTTATCGCCGCCCTGTCTATTAGTGAGCGATTTAAGAATTCAGTACCTACCTTGTTTTCTTTGGGTATTAAAAAATACTAGTATGCATCACTTGAACCTACACAGTTCTCTTCAACCCACCACTTCATCAGCATTCCAGTGATTTCTCCCCAGTAACTCCTTATCCGGGGCATTTCCATTCCATTTAGAGGAATCCTACCCAATTAGCCCCACATCTTGGGCAACCTGGTGGTGAGGAAGAGTACATTTTCAGGACTGTCTGAAGCCACATGGGTCCTCTGATTTTTTTTAAAAATTGGATCCATTTAAACCCGGCATTCCAGGAGATCTCATGAGGATAAGCCAGCATTGCGTAGCACCACTTTTCACTGAGTGCTTTGCCTTGATCTGTTTCCCATTCATCTTGTAGTCTTCAGTGAGGTCTTGGTGATTCCCAGAAGGGCTTTATACAGCCAAGCT
Organism: Calotriton arnoldi; assembly: GCA_963921515.1. Lineage (NCBI taxonomy): Eukaryota > Metazoa > Chordata > Amphibia > Caudata > Salamandridae > Calotriton > Calotriton arnoldi. The sequence continues at coordinate 619,117 of CAWUFW010003330.1, forward strand.
ATCAATTTCCAACCATTTCCCATGGTGTATATTGCGTGCACTAGGTCATGTGTCTGGGGTTCTGTCTGAGATTTCCCATCCCCTGTGGCTAGTTTCCCGCAAGTCACAAACTGTTCATTGGGGACTCCAAACTCGTCAGTGTTTTGACTGGAAACACCATTCCATCTTGAAACAAGTCCCCACTGCAGCTTGCCACACATTGCTCCGGACATGCTGCCAATGATAGTAATAAAACTACTAACCATCACACTTCTACAAGTGTGACAATTCGGACTATTACATGCACCCAAAGCTATAAGAATGGCTTGGGTGGCAGGTAATAGTAATTTTTAATGTATAGTGAATTAATAATTAACTGTTGTGGTCATCTCTAAATCAGCCAGAAGGCACCACCTTGTGGCGCACTGTCACAACCGCCGCCGGTGTTGACAATTAAGAGCCGGTGCAGAGAACTGGAAACCACCGGCTCAAATTAAGCACGACTAATAGCAATCCAATTTCTCACTCCCGTCAGCCCTTATCTCGCTTCCTAAGTGCCTGCTGGTATATGTGGTCAAACAGTCTATGTCAAACTTTTCATCGTCCTCCAGTGGCCTTCAACATTGTTACCGGATTCATTTGTTCATTGCTGTCTTTCCAACAACTGTCTGAACGTCCTGTTTTTTGGCGATTTCAAATTCCAAGCCAAAACAGACCATCTAAATACGCACTTTCAGCAGTAGCAGCCTTCACCCCCATATTCACGTATAAAGTTCCAGAAAGGGTCCAAACTCTGGCGATATGGCGCTCTGAGATGTATATGCCCAAAGTTTTTATTAGGAGCCTGCCGCTGCACACCATTAGTTCCAATGCTGGGATTTAAACCCACAAGTCATTGATATCTGTTATGGTTAATCCAGTTATTTCAATGGAAGCATACCAAGACTACAACACCCAGAATGCATTAAAGCTCAGGACTGGAAACAGTGTCCTCGATTACCTGCTAGGAGGTGGCCACCCCACCTGCTGCAAAAGAGACTGCCAACAGAAGGTGGTCAAATTACTTACTGGGCTAGACCAGACACCTGCTTGTGTAACACTTTGGCGATTGTGTCCAATCCTGGCAGGACCAACAGCCTCTAAAGTTCTTGTTGATCAGGAGTGGTTAATCTGCTCAGGTGGTGGGCACCAGCACTATTTTTTGAGGACTGGAATTTATTAAAATCAGACTTTGATCCACAGGAAGAGAGCGAGAAAGGCAGAAAGGAGAGAAAGGGAGGAGGAAGAGGAAGACAACAAGAAAGCTGGGTTGAAAAAGAACCAGCAAGAGTAAAAACAAACAAATGGGAAGTGTAGGGGGGGTGGAACAAAGGCCAGAGATTGAATCGAGAATGGGCAGACTTGGTATTTAACACCATCTGCATTAAACAGCACCAGCAAAAAAACAACAAAAAAAAGCAGACACCCAACCAGCAAGAGACAGTTAACTTTAAACCGGTTTTTAGAAATGGTCAAGACAATACAGTAAATGCTCGTTGATGTCTAAAGGCTGAAATCAAGGAGCACCAGAAAACAAGCACTATCTCTCGTCCAATGATATTCACATCCATTGCACATTACTGTAAAACCTACTGTTGTGTTATCACACATTTTCATCCCCACACAAGGGAGCTTGGTGATGAGCCAACAATTATCGGAATTACTTTGTTTCCGTTGTGTGTGAAGAGTGGCTACCAAACCACCTTTTAACATACCTAGATTTTTAATTTGTAGATAGGAAGTTCATCTTTATTCTGGAAAGGTTTCATTCCAGACGAGATTTTGGAAAAATTCACCTACCCAAACATTTGGTGGTTGGCTTAAGCAGAGGGGCTGCGGTCTGGTGGTTAAGTTGCCTTCTTTCAAGCAAGGAGACCTAGGTAATAAGCCTAGCTTCCCACTTTCTAAAGTCATGTGAATATTTGCATGTCCCTCAATTTCTTCATTTGCCATATTTGAAGTGTATTCTATATCTGTGTAGAGGGCCAGACAAGGGAGTCTACCTCTCTGGTGCTTTCTTGGTGGGCTGCAACCTAGGGGGCTGTGGTGACCCAATCATGACCTCATAGCCACATTCTATTCACAGCCACCTCCACAGCAGGGCTGGTTTGAGCATTTTTGCTAGGGTCACATACATACAGAAAGGTTGGGCTGGTATATGCTGTCCACTAATTAAAGTGGGCACCTTGCACCAGTCCAAACAACCCTTATGGGGATTTAAGAGGTCAAAGATTACCTTAGAAAGCTATCCAAGTGGTAGCTGTGGAGAACAGCCTTCAGGCTTAGTCTTGAAGGAATGTTAAGCAGCTTGTTTTACCAGAATGCAACCTTATAGTATTGGTTAAATGAAAGTAGAACCACACAGTAGTTATAAAAATGTATTTATTATTATAACTCTAGTATGAGAAAGTATTTGCTACACGCAGATAAAGCACACAATACTGTAGCACAGAAACAATCGGAAGTAGCACTAATACACAGTGGGCTCCAGGGGGAGACCAAACCATATACTAAAATAGTGGTATAAGAACCACGACTCGAGTCAAGACAGTGTCTAGAGGATGTAGAATCGCTGGGACCCCAAGGAATCACCCAAGGTGAGCAAGTAGGGACCCCGCGGAGGATGGATGCAGTGTGGGAACACAACCGCGTGCGTAGTACAATTCTATGGGAGAGTCGCGGTTGCAGTTTTATAATTTAAGGACTCTTCCCAGTGGACTTCGCAGAAACCCTGTGAAACTTAGGAGGTTGGAGAGGCACCCCACCCGTGGATACCATAGTACCAGAGTTACCTATCCCAGGGAAGCCAGGTGCATATGTCTGAAGTGGCGTCGGAAACCGCAGTCTAACCCAATGGAGGACTTCGAAGAAGAGCCGCTGCTGGAAGGAAGAAAAGTGTCTGTTTGAATCCAAAGGTGGATTCTTGATGAAGAGTACCTGAAAGCAGAGGGGACAGTCTGGGTCACTCAGGAGTGACCAGGGGTTCGGTAGACGAATGCCCACCGATGTCAGGTGCTACAGGTGCGTTGAGGGGGTTCTTTACTCTGTAACCACAGGGACCAGGAGACGTAGAGGATGACCAGGAACCAGCTGCGAGCTGTTCCATGAAGGATGTCCAGTGCTGAGGGGTCTGTGTCCGGCGGGAGCACCAACAAGCCTTGACAACAGCAACCCACGCAGAAGGTCAAGGAAGGTTACGGTTCAGACCAGCAAGGTCCAGGAGACTCAAACACAGGGGTCTCAGGGCAGGCCTTGAGCAACCAGGAGAGCCCAAGAAAAGCAGTATTGACCCTCGAGGGGACCCACAGGCCGGAGGCACAGGAGTCGCGAGGGGACCTCGAACAGTTTCACAAAGCAACAGCCCACGGAGCACTGTGCGAGGAGGCCAGAGTTCTTTGTAGGAAATGGTGCCAGAGGTTGGGGCTACTTGGAGCCCAGTGCACTTGTTCTGGAAATGCCAACAAGCATATGCACTTGCAAATTAACGTGGTACACAGGGGTACGGGTATTGCAGCCCCCACAAGGGATTCTGACCTCAAACTTGGTGAGAGGGCAGCTCGGACCTCAAGGGACGTAGAAACACACCTCCTGTGTTACTGAAGCCTTTGGATCCAGAGGATCTCAGGAGCAGCAGACTGGTCAGTCGTGATGTGGTGCCTGCGGTTGCAGGGGAGTGGCTCCTTCACTTGACTCCTTTAAATTATGCAGTCTAACATGGGCCATATTTTATGTTTGATTGACTTTTGCTCGATGATTATGTATTATTCTGTTTTTAAAAATGGATTTTTTAGCATGCTTTTATGGTTTTAATTAACCGAATAAAGTGATCATGACTGACTCCTTCACTCCAAGGGAGACATCTTCAGTTGTCCTTGATGCTCCACAGGTCCTACACGGAGTCTGTATGGTGCACAGGCACAGATGATGCTTCAGACTGAGAGGGAGATGAAGTCGGGCCCAAACAAAGTCCAGCGAAGTCCAGAGTGTCCAGATGGTCGAAGTTCAGTGGTTTCTGGTTCAGAATCTTGTCCACGTCGAATCTAGGGTCCTACAGCCAGGTAAGCCCTTTTGTATCTATGGGAGAGGGTTGGACAGATTCAGGGGACCCTCACAGGGGAGGGTCTGGACAGTGGGGAGGTTACTCCCATGTCCTTTGTCCAGTTTCGCACCAGAGCAGGAGCCAACGGCTCTCAGGACTGGTTTGAACTGGACTATGCACAGGGACACCAAATGTGCCCCTCATGCAGACTTTCGGTTGCTGGCAAGCACACCCACCCAGTCCTAATACACTAAATCCTGTCTGGGAGGTGGTCACACCTCCCTGTGACACGAGCCCTATTGTTTTGCCTTCCCCTGCTAAAGCTTGGCTCAGCAGCAGGAGGGCAGAAATGTGTCTCTGGTCGGCAGCAACCATTTTGGGCTGTCTGGGACTAGAAGGCTGGTACCAGGAACACCAGGGACCTCACAAAGCTGGTTTCTGAGGGGTGGAATCATACCTCCCACACCGGTAACCAGTGTGGGGGTATGATTCCACAATGTTTTACACCAAATACGATAGGGTTACTTTCAGCCGTTTTAGAGTTGGTCATCACACGGTCGAATAATGCCACTATGTGTCGTAAATGGCTGCAGCACTAACAACCCAGGAGAATGGACTCTGTAGGCCGCAGGGGTGTCCTGCTCATGCAGTGGCACCCTCTCACTTAGAGCCAAGCACCCTGCCTTCAGGATTGTCAAGGCCTGCTATAGGGGTGACTTTTAGGTTTTAAGTGTAGTGACCCTTAGATATAGTAAACCTATATCTTAAGTGGTGCATGCACCAACTTTCACAGGCTGCAATGGCAGGCCTGTAGGTTCCATTTTGCATGGCCTCTCATGGGTGGCATAATACATGCTTCCGCCCATGGGAGGCCACTGGGGTACCTATGCCCTGGGTACCATATACTAGGGACTGACAAGGGTACCCCAGTATCCAATCTGGAGTGTACCAAGTACATGACATAACAGTTTAGGGAGAAAGCAGATAGACTGGGGTCCTGATTAGCAGGATCCCAGTCAGACTAGTCAAAAATAGTATCACATGAAGCAAAAAGTGGGGGTAACCATACATACTCTAAATAGTGTAATAAGCTAGTGTATATAGAGTAATATGCATAGTGTAATATGCTATTTATTACCATTGTTGAATATGGGAAGGGAAATTAATTCCTACATCGCACCCAAGACATGGAACGACCTCCCTCAACACCTCAGAGCCTCCTCTTCACTTCTTGAGCTCCGCAAGAAGTTGAAGACCTGGCTTTGTATAAGCAGCACCTTGGGGACCACAAACCTACACACCTGCCAAAGTGTCTGGATACCCTCTCGGTGATTAGTGCACTATACAAATCAATATAACATAGCACATAACTCACAAAATGTGAAACCTTGATTGGGTCATGATGCCCCTTCCCCTCTCTCAACAGTAGTAAACTGCTTATTACATTTTGCATACATAATTTATGCCATGGCATTTTTCAACTGTACTGGTTTAAAAAAATAAAAAACAACCAAAACAAGGATGCAAAGGGTTAAATGTGTACATTAAGTTAAAATCCTACCAAAGAGGACTCATGACTTAGAGTTGCTTCCATGTGTGATGTAACTGTAATATGCAATCTGTTAGGCAGTAAACAATGTTTTCTGACACAGAACTGATCAAGTGTTTTAGGCAGGCTCTTGTATATTAGACTGCTCCTCACCACCCCACCCCTGGGCCATACTTTATGCTTTGAAAGGTTAATTAGGCCCCATCCTTGCCAGTGGTAGCTGGCATGTACCGAGGTTGGAGGGGCAGGCGGGGCACAAAAAAAACATTAAAATAAACGTACCTTCCTGGCTTGCAGTGCAACATCCTCCTCCCTCAGATGTCTTCTCAAAGCTCCAGACCGAGCAAACTGCACTACCTAATCCTGGCGCTGCTCACAGCATGAGAGAAGCGCCAGGATTGGAGGGAGTGGCCTCACTCAGTGCTCTCAGGAGCACTGGAGGCCTGCACTCACTAACCCAGCTGTCTAAGACAGCTAGGTTAAAGAAGTTTAAAAAGCGCATGTCTGGGTGGTCGTCGCAAGATGGCTGGCCAAAGAGACATGCGCATTTTAAACTTTAGGGCACAGTTCCCTGCTGCCGCCACTCAGCAACCATGGCCCCGTCACTTCATTCGGGACGGATTGCTGAAAAATAAAATGGTAAAAAATAAGCTTTACCATTTTATTTGTCAGCTCTGGGGCTTGTGGGGCAACGCTCCTCCACTCAAATGAAGGAGCCACCCCTGATCCTTGCTTCTGGGACCCCAAGCGACTGCCAAGCATCGCATTAATGTGGCACTTGCCCGCAGATCCCTTGTTGAATAAAGTACGCGTACTCTCCTACGCAGCGCTAGGAACATTTTGCTGAGCTAGGTAGGCCGATGCCATATATAGAGCAGATACAAACAAATGTCTGCAAAGTATTTGGATTTGCTCAGGGTTATCATGGAAAATCTGCCCAAAGCCAACAGTGAAACTTTAAGCAATGCACTTTATCGCTCAGCAGTGGAAAGTGCTTTGTATATAATGGACGTGGTCAATGAGACAGAAACTGCAAAACCAGGTGGTCTGCCATTGGCAGCAAGCCTTTTGCCTTTATCAACACTTGTGGCGGATGCACAAGTTTATTGCTGGGGAAACTGCCTGACCCTCTTCAATTAAAACAAACCAAATAAAAAAAATAAAAAAATGTTAAAAGCAAAACTATTCAGTCACAAAAAGTCCACGGTGCCATTGAAGTCCCTGGCATTTAAGTGAACTACTTGTGTGTGGGAGCGGTTCCTTTTAAAGGGCAGAATGCGGTCACTCTGTGAAGGTAGCTGTAGGATCTGCTTCTTATGGTTATCCCCACTTTTTGCTTCATGTTACACTGTTTTTGACTAGTCTGACTGGGATCCTGCTGATCAGGACCCCAGTCCATCTGCTTTCTCCCTAAAATATTATGACATGTACTTGGGTACACTCCAGATTGGATACGGAGGTACCCTTATCAGTTCCTAGCATATGGTACCCATGTACCCAGGGCATAGGTACCCCAGAGGCCTCCCATGGGCTGAAGCATGTATTATGCCACCCATGAGAGGCCATGCAAAATGGAACTACAGGCCTGCCATTGCAGCCTGTGTAAGATGGTGCATACACCACTTACGATAGATGTAAGTTTACTATATCTATAGGTCACTACACCTAAAACCTATAAGTTTTACGTGAGTGTGCCCCTGCATGAGCAGAGGCACTCTACAGACTTCGGAGACCATTCTCCCGGGTTGTCTGACACAGCCAGACATAGGTAGAGGTGCATTATAACCTCGCAGTAAATGCCATCTTGAAAACGGCTCCTTGCTAAATGCCAGCAGGTAAAAACATGGCTGCATTAAGACTGCTTGCATAGTGCCTTAAACAACAACATGACAGGGTGCAACCACTGGGAAGATGGGTATGGCCAGAGACTTAGGGCCTGATTTACAAAGGGCCTCTGCACTTGTGGCAGAGGCCCCACAGTCGTGGTGGGGGTCCCCCACTTGTGGCAGGGGCCCACACTCGTGACAGGACCTCCACAATGAGAAACTGCAATGCGGAGGTCCCACCATGAGGGCGGGCCTCCCGTCATGACTGCAGGGCCTCCGCCACAAGTGCGAAGGCCCTTTGTGAATCAGGTCCTCAGTGCTTTAAATGGGTAGGTACTGTCCGACACAGAGTACCTGCACTTCTTTAATTAAAAAGGGAGTCACTATTTTTCCCCACAGTCATGGGGGGGGGGGGGGGGGAGGGCACACTCGTGACGGGACATCTGCAGTGAGAAACTGCATTGCAGAGGTCCCGCCACCAGGAAAGGCCTCCCGCCATGAGTGCGGGCCCTCGCTGCTTTAAATGGGCAGATACTGTCCGGCACTTCTTTAATTTGAAAGGGAGAATATACCCGCACTTCTCAGCACTGCTGCAATACATTTAATGTGAGTACCAGCACTTAGGACCAAATAGGTACTCTCAATAGTGAGCACCTGCACTTCTATATTTCAATTTAATGCACTTCAGCGACTGTCTTTGGACCTGCAAGGATGTGTTCAAGTTGTAAGGTAAACTTAGCATTCTTTCCATCATCCTCACAGAGGACACTGGTTTCCCCAATGTTGGAGTTTCCAAGAAACAGGGGGTGTGTAACAGTGGGTGCCTTGTGCTACAATGTCCAGAGAGCATACTGGTCCAGCCAGGGCTGGTTTTAATGCTGGTGGCACCTAGTGCAACAAGGTTTGTTGGTGCCCCCAATGACCTTCGCTACGGATTCCCTCACTACCACCCTTTAACAGTGCTCCTCAGGTCTCCATAACCACTCACATGCATTTTTATTTTATAGCGCCACTCATACCAGTGTAGGGTATCAGAGCGCTTTACACTTAGACAATGAATCATACAAGTGTGAATCAGTGTATAGGAAATGTAACATAAGTCAGAGGACTACAAGGTGTAGGAGTCACATTTCATCCACACTGGTCAGCAGTATAATTTAAGAGTGCTTGGTCTGGAGAAGCACAAACCCAGAATTTAAAATGGTTGGGTTGCTTTTACTAATAAGAATTGATTTCTACCCAAATGAACAACTTTTGCGACATTAGGATAATGGAAGACTGGATAAGAAAATGTTCTAATCTATGCCTTGCAATCTGGCATGCAGCTCTTTGATGATCGTTACTAGGTCATTGTTCTATTAGGATTTTAACTTATAAACTGCAAGTAACAAAAGGATCTGTGACAAAAGCAGTAACCTACTGAACTATTTAAATTCTGTACACTTCTGTGACCTGCATGGTGCATATTCTTAGCAGGAGGCATATTAACCCTCTGTGCTACCTTATGATGAGTCAGAACGGCCACTAGACAAAACTCAAATCTCTCTCCAGCAGACCCATTCATCACCAGAGTAATGGTGACATTTTTATTGTTGCCTGGAAATTGCTGGAGGCAAAGAAGCTGCAGCAGGTGCTTTTACATCCACAATATATTTGAAAACAGGCAGCCCCTTAAGTCAGCGCCTTAACAGGCACCGGTCGCACCGCCCTAAGGCCGGCCCTGTGTCCAGTGCTTAATTTATAAAAATAAATACATTTGGGGGCTAATGTTTGTTCAGAGAATGATGCTTTCCAAAGGCCTGGAATACCAAGGCAGTCCAGTCTACACTTGTTTCCACCTCATGCCTCTTTCTTCCCCCACTCTACACTTCATGTCTCCCTCTAGTCTTTTTCAGCCCTTCTTCCTCCCTTACTCAGTTTCTGACTACTGACCTATCTTTTCTGCCTTTCTCGGTCTTGTTCTGAGTCAAAGACATGATGAAAAAAATGTTCCCGGTACCCCCCAAAAATAGTGCCGGTGTCCACCACCTGCAACTCCTGGCACAAATTAAGCTCTGATGCTGTCCCGGATAGGTCGGTCCCTGAACTCCCCCAGGATGTTGCATCACAAATCCCTACCGCCATTATAATGTAGCTGGCCAGATGTAGTGTTGCAGCAAGTGGTTTTGCCAGTTTACAAAACAGCACATCTGGACGCTGATCGAGTTCAGAGCTTACGAGTAAAAGTAATTTCCTCAAGTGTAAAAGAAATGTAATCTGCTTCAGTTTAGAGTCCGTAAAATTACACGCCATCTGCACTGTAGAAAAATCTGTTTTCCTCTAATTTTCTCAGCACATTTCATTTGTGTTTCATTACTGCTTTACATAAGAGGTAAGAGCGCTTCAGAAAAACAACTCGACATGTTGTGTACTAGTAATTTTCAAATCCCGAGTTATTATGGGGACCGTGGTACCAATGGGTGGGTGGATCGTGGTACAGAATAGCGGGAAGGGCCGACGTCAACGCCATCTTGTACAAGAGCATTCGCTTCAGTTGGGCTGAAGGGCCTGGCCGAGGTAGGGGTTGCTTACTGATGGCAGATGTGGCGATTCTTAGAAACTTCAGTCACCACCCCCTTTTCAAAATGGAAAACTGAAAAATGGAGACTCCTCTGTGGTGAAATGTCGTTATATAGTGTATGTTTTAACTTGAAAAGTCCTGTTTTTGTTGCACCTTTTTAACTTCCTGTCTGGAAATTCTTCAATATTCAGGCGGTGGAGGGCAGTCATTAGTTTGTTAGGAAAAAAAGCAGGGGCTCAAAGTTTTTGGGTCTGCCGCTGTGGTACCGAATGTCACAGTTACCCAACACGAAGGTTGCCCAGTCTTGATTCCACTCCAGACCTTTTTCTTCCACCACCATTCACTTCTAATCTCTTCATCTAACTCCTGCATTTTCTTGCTTTGTAACTATTTCCCCATCTTGCTCGTCCCACTTTCTCCGTTGTATGCCCTGCTCACTTACACTGGGTCAAAATCAAAAAAACCAAACACCCTGGTCCCCAAAATGGAGTGCTGGTATCCACCGCCAGCAGGCAGTGGCGCACATTAAGCACCAGTTGAAGAGTATAACCTCAGTCTGGCTAGATACACTTGCTTGGGGCAATATAAGATTTTCACTCCGACCTGAACAATTAGCTACCTGAAAAAATAATTACTTCCACAATTCGCACTGAAAGAAAAATTAAAACGGAAGGGGAAGAAACTGCCCGAGAAAAAAAAAAAAAGAGGGAAGAAATTGTCCAGTAAAAATAGGGAAGGAGCCCAACATGACTTCCTTATACCCTGTATGTAGTGAGCAATTCATGTTGCAGCATTAACCATTAACTTTTCAGCAAAGAAACCAAAAATCCTGTATTGCGACGGCACTAGGCAACATGCTAACCACATAATTAAAATGTAGCCTTTAAGCCACGATTATCACCTACTCACCAACATTATGGGTGTATTTGCTCTGCTGATAAGGAAGGAAATCGCTAGGGTTAATAGTAACACATCAGCCAATGACCTCATCGCACACCACAAGCTCACCCTCACCTTCAAAGGGAATTTTGAGCTGGGAGGTATTCAATACTTGGGTAATAAAGCTGTTGGGATGAAAAAGTCCTCTGCATGGTAATGGACGTGCACCCCTGCCCTCAGTGCCCCAACTGTACTGATCTCTGGATCCCTAAAGGTGATTTTTGTTGTCATAGGCTAGCATGGGTCCAGAGTGTGAACCATGACATAGGCATGTCTCATGGACTGTGGTCTTGTTGGACCGGGAGGGGTGCCCAAAGAGTCCCTCACAGTGGTGGAAGGCTACTGCCTTTACCAGGAGTTAAGCAGCACGAGTGCAGTGGTGGCAGCACACTGTAGTGATCAGTAGTAGGACCCGGACCCCCCCCAGGTTGTCCCCGGCCCGCCCCCATCAGAACCCACAAATCAATACTTGACGACCAGCGCTGTGGGTAAAGAGGCCATGTTTATTATAAACGAACACATATAAACATGACAATATATCATCAATATTCAAATTCCATACGACATATTTATCAACTTTGATCACTGAACGATATTTTATTTATGTTGATCATAACTTCATAATCTATTAGCAGAAATGACAGAACTTAATTTATCGAGAAAGAATGTTCTCTATCGCTCCAGCACTAAGGGGCCTTCTGGCTCACGTCCCCCAACCAACTGAGAACCACGCAAGGCGCAACCCACCTGCGTCCTTGAGAGGTGAGCCCCTGCCATCTGGTCCTTGTCCGCCACCTGAGGGGCCCACCCCTCCACCACCAGGCTGCCCATCGGGGCTCGTAGGGAATAACCAGGGGCGGATGCCCCATGCCCTAGTTTGTAAACTGGCGCCCTTGCCCCCAGCCGGTGTCTCCATTCTCTCTGGGGTGAGCTTACCGCATCTTCCCCTCAGTGCTGGCCTAGGGAGTATGCAGGAGGACTCCCTTAACAATGTAAGGCAATTTACGTGGCCTCCTTACCGCCACAAGGGCGACCAGGGCCAACCGCCCTTCGCCCTCCCCACCACCAGGCAACTCCTGAACCATCAAGTTCCATCAATCCCCAGGCTCGGAGCCATGTCGGATTCAAATGCCCGGATCTACCAGTCTGGGTCCCAGGTACACTTGTGCCCACCATTGCAGTGCACCATACGATCCCCATGCCTAATTTGTGGTGCATTACCAAGCAGGCCCCTGCCCCAGGCACCGCTAGGCCATACCGGCCTTCAAGGCACTTGGCCAAAACATTAAAAGGCACTTGACCGTAGTCCTGGCGCCGAATTTTGCCATGGCACTATGAGACCACGCTATCTTGGGAACGTCCTATCCCAGTCGGGCGAATCCAGACAACAGAGCCTCCCCCGCAGCCCTGTGTCCCAGCCCAAACCTATTACCTCCTAAATGTAGGATAACCAAATCTGGGGACTGCAGTCCCCCATGGCACATGGAATCTTCCACCAGCTGTGAATGTGTGCTGTCTGAAGGTCCCCCAAGTCACTCACATGAACACTCTCCCAGCCCCCGCTTCACTCGGTAGCCCGAACTATGCTACGCACAAATACGCAAAATCATTTCACCGGAGGACAGATGCGCATGTACTCCCCAAGACAATCTACAGGCCCACTCTATCCCTTTAGGTCGATTCACGCTCCCCTACCGGTAGGGTCATGTCCGAACCTCCCACTAGAGTGAGCCTGTCTGCCTATCTCTCGGATTCCAAGAACTGCAGACCTCGCCAGTGCCCAGAGTCCCCTACAATGCCACTGCGCATGCTGCGGAGAATAGGCAAGCCTGATAGAATGCCACTCCCTAAGTGGAGGTTAGTCCATATGCATCCTGCCAAGGTCTTTCTCCCCCTGGAAGAATTGCCCTCATTTTGTATCCCCCAGGCTTGGCAAAGACCGGTCACCGCCCCTTTGTCTCCCTCATAAGATACCAGCTTGCATTGCGATCTCGCCCTATGCACTTTTTTGCCTGACCTTGGGGCGCGCTCGTAGCGAGGCCCGTACCAACTGTGATAGGAGAATGGGATGCCGGCCCTAAGAGATGTCGAGCCCAGACAATAACGCTCCGCCTATTTCAGTGGAACCCCCACCTCTTGAACAGGTGAACCGCGTCTCCCCTTCTGCCACAATGGATCGGTGCCGTCCACAGCGTGCCCCTCGACTTGTGCCCTCTAACTGGCCAGCAGCTGCCACCCTGCTCATTGGCTGACAGAGGGACCAACCATACGATGGACGGGCTACACCAGAGCATCCTCAGTGCCCTGCTACTCTAGAGGGAGCATTTCTAGCCCGGCCACGTTAAGCAACTCGATCGATGGACCCATGACAGGGTGGGCCCGAAATTACCAGAAACCGAAGAGATCGGGCTAACTGAAAGGCATTAAACACTGCTTAGATGAGCAAACACTGGCATGCATGGCTTTCCCCAGGACAAGAGCGCCCCGGATACCCATTAAAGACAGGGACCTATCATGTTCCATGCCAGCCTGCATGCATGCGTAAGATCCACATCGCACCCCTAGCACATGAGCGCTCAACACGGAGGGAAATGCAGCATATGAAGATGGGACCCAGAGATGGAGTATGGGCAGAGAATCCCAAGGAAGAAGCTATCTCCGCTACCCCAAATGCCCCCTCACGACCTAGTGCCTATCTGGAATGACCCCCTGACCCCATTGCGCTCTTCCTTCCTTGCTCTCCCAGAGCTGCTCACTCTTGATAGCTCTCATTGCCTTTACTACCCAATTGGTGGCCAGAGAAAAAGAGATTGTTCTGCTGCCTGCATCATCTCTCCATGCAGTCAGGCAGCCCACCTTAATGTCTGTTTTGTAGGAACCCAAGGGGAGTAACCCAATACATCACCAAACCGTCAGTCCCCGGACTGTGGATCATCATGAAAACCCCATTAGTCATTGCTGTCCACTCGCTTCTCCCCCACCTAAGGTTCCTGCAGCCCATGCCTCTCACATACCCTCGACCCCCGCTGTGACACCATGCGTCCCCACTGCACGCCTTCCCACTCGTGCCATGGACGCCACCGCGCTGCTGGTGGCACTGACCTCCCCGAAGACCAAATCACAGTGCACCCCTTTCAACCGTATGTAGAGCCCCACGCTCACCAACGTAGGCGGACCTCAAAGTGGCAACAAGGAACATGCCTCTAGGGGATCACTCTACGAGTTTCACTTCTGCGAATGTGACAGTCCTGAATATCTCACCAACACCATACATCAGGTGGATCCAATACCTATGCTCGCACCGAGTGCGCCAACAATCGATAGGAAGCTAGGCACGCCCACCCTCAAGGTACATCTTTGGGCCAACAACCCAGGGTGTGGAGTCTCCCAACCGCAATACAAGTGATGCCCTTCCTGAAAAACCACCGCTGCCGCCACTGTGCCGGAAATATTTTGTCAAGCCCCACCGAGTGGGGGAGGGGGGAAAAGTAACAGAACGACAGGCCCGAAGAACCAACAAGCGTGAGTACACAAGGCCGGAAATCCCACGAACTGTACACGGAAAACAAGCTGATTCATCCTATCCTGATCGTGCGGTGGAAGTGCATGTCCACATCCATGTTCCACCAAGATTGGACTCTCAATACCTTCGTCCCCTTTGCAACACTTTAAAAAGTGGGATACAAGCACAATACATCCACTAAATACGGGCACTCAAGGTTCGTAACCCCGTTTCTCCCCTATACCCAGTATGTCCGTCTAAACAACACTTGCCTTTTATAGAGGGGTAGCACTACACATATCGGTGGCATTCATTCTCTACACACTAGAAGAATGAAAGAAATGAAAGCGCGAGTGAGTCCGAATAGATACAAACTTCTGGGCTGCAGGTGCACCCACATGTCAGCAACCAATGCATTAACCCACTGAGCCCGAATGAAAACAAGTCTATTGTCGACTCCAAATGCTGACTTCTCCCTCCGAAGCCCGCACCCGGCTCCCCAGTGTCGCGGACGACTGAACTGCCCCTTACCTTGTATATCGGGAGCACCGGGACCAGAATGCCCCCAGCTCCCGATCCCAGCCACCGGCCACCCACGGATACCACCACAATCCACCCCCGCCTTCCACAAAGTGGGAAGCCGTGCTGCCACCACAGCTAACCAAACACCGAAGCAGCGCTATGTACGCATGTACACTCAGATATACACTACTTGTCAAAGAAGGCCTCCGCCTTATCCCCTAGGATTGTCCCGCACTCATCATTTGAGTGACTGACCTGAACTTAGACCAGGGACCCACGTGAGTATCGCTGCTCCCGCAGCCAGATTAGACTGCTTGTAAACAAAGGCAATCCGACATCTCTAGGAAGCAGTGCTCATTACACGGCCATAAAAGCCATTCGCATTCGACTTCCCAGAAACCTTTCCACAATCGTACCCCTTGCAGCTCCTTTTCCCTTGCACACGTCTTGTATCTACTTTCCAAGCAGCCCGTCTTTGCTTTGAAAAAATTCCATCCTGTTTTCGAACAGTGCAGGGCAGCATAAATCACCATGATAGCGCGAGGTTTCAAAATGCATTAAGTGGGAAGATAAAACATCACTCCACGTCCCCCACCCTCGAGCCCGTTGGCGCCACCCCGGATGCGACCCATTCACCTACAACACTGTCCCCGGCGGACTCGACTGCCGTAACCCCCGACATGGACCCCATTTCACACAATGTTTGCGACCCTCTACCCCAGGCTGAGTTTGCCACAGTTCACGCGCTAAAATCAATCTCCAGATGCTCCACGCGATGGTTATCGAATCCACACACCCTGACTATTAACCATGCTCAACTATGCATCACCCCTCGCAGTGGGCACTAAATAGGCAGTAGAACCCGCATCGCACGACCTGTTAGATGGCCCCAATGCAAAACCCTAGGAACTCTCCCGGGAAGTGTCTGGACGGCCACTGCACCAAACATGGCTAGAGCAAAACTGCAAGAACGCTCCTTAAAGCACACTACCAAGACCTTTCTCATGATCATCGACAGCTCCTCAGCGATCGTAATGCCGGATGCACAGATCCTGAGCCCAAATGTAACTCGGTCACTGCACCTTCCTGCGACGACTTCGCACCTCAGTCAGAGCGGACTGGTGCCAACAAGTACGCCAGCGTCGAAGGCACACACAGAATACCTGTGAGGTGCACAAGCCACTCCCGCCGGAGATGCTCCCCCTGAAGCACCTCCACAGCTAGGCCGCTTTCCTACTGCTGACCCTTCGGAGGTGAAGCCCAACTCACCCACGCTGCAACGCAGACCCAAACACCTTTAATCCCTGTCCAAGAGTGATAGAAACACCCTAGCTCAGAGGAGCTTACCTACAGACCTTTACCGCCGGGATGGAGAACAATTACCGCATTTATACCAACAGAAAATGAAGATTCTGGATGCGCAAACCGCTCGTCTCTCCGCCTACTCAAACAACTACAAAGGGAGGTGGGGAGGGGGTGTCCACCGCTCCCAACTAACACCCGACACAACCCGGTTCCCCCACGCAGAACAAATCAATACCGTCTATTCCCGGGGTAAACGACGACGACAAACGGGTCAGCCAGCCACCGCATGGAGCCTCCACCGAGCACCTCACTTGTACTGGGCGATGCGCCCACCAGCCCGTGTGGCTCCAAGGTCCTCAGTTCTAGATTCACGAAGTCCCCTGCACGCGGGGCCGGCGCTGTGAGGAAGAGAGGGCGAGGGCCTGGGCAACATGCCCTAAATAGGCCCCCAGCCCTCTCCTCCCCCCCATTACCGTCCTGGCCGGAAATGATGTCACTTTGCCCCGGAAGAACTTCCCGCCGTCCACGGCGACCACTGCTTCAGCCAGGAGCCAAGAGGGCGTGGCCGGGATCCCGGGGGCCCGCGTCCTAATGGCGCGCTGCCTTATAGTACGCGCTTTTCAGAGTGAACAGATCCTTTTTACACGCGTTACTTAAGAAGGTTCCGCTGCTGTGTGCTTAACATAGTTGGCCTACTTCAGGTTTGTGTGAAGTGATGCGCAGTGCATGAGTGGTGCATCTGCGCTGGGTGTATGTGTGCCTGGGTAGACTACAATACAGGGATAATGCAGTACTGTGCAGTGCATGCATGGTAAATGCATGTGCTGGATGTAGGATTGCCTGTGAGGAGTACAAGACATGAAGAGCATAGCACTGTACAGTGCATGCATGGTTAATGCATGTGCTGGATGTAGATTAGCTGTGAGCGGTACAGTACATGAAAGCTACAGTGCTGTGCAGTATGTGTATATTAAATGCATGTACTGTTTGTGTGCCTGAGAATGGCACAATACATGGCAGACTATGGGTTCCATTTTGGGAGACCCAGGCCTGCATGGTGAAACATGAGGTGGTAGAGGACTCCCCTAGGCAGATGTGTATTATTGCATTCCTGAAAGCTGGTTGGGACACACTGGCAAAGGGAGAGCCAGGCTTCCCCCATATACTTGAAAGGGTGCTTTTTGAGTCAGAGGGGACACAAGGGAGACAGCCTTTAAAAATGCAGGCATTACAAAGCAATGCTTTTACCACACATCTTTTACCAAACATATACCTTTACCATGCCTTCACAATGAAAGGGTAACTATACACACACACACACACACACACACACACACACACACAAATATAGCCAAATCCAAGACTCCTCTCCACAGGAAAAGGACTGAGCACACACGGGTCGAAGAACTTGCAATCTTTAATTGAACGCATGACGCGTTTCAGCACGGCTGCCTTTTTCAAATGCGGATAACAAGTGTTGCAGAACTACATGTTTTTGAACGGAACTGGCTTCGCTCGGATAGGCGAAGATCCAGAGGTGGGTGTGGAGTAACGACCCGGTCCCGGCACTCTGAGTTCGTGGGTGCAGGCGCTCTCAGTAAGTACTTCAATACCACAGTGGGCGGCACTCGCTGCTTCCCCTCACGCACACCAATGTAGCACGTGCCGTGTTGCAGGTTTCACACAACCCTCATCCTGCCACATTAATCCCATCCGAGATAGACACACACACACACACACACACACACACACGTATATGAATGTGTATAGGGTGGTATGGTTACAAAAAAGATAGGGTTGGGGTGCCCCGCCTCAAAAAGAAAATATTTATTTTATACCAATTAAAAAAGTGGGTGATGTGTTGTCTCCCCCTTCTATAAAATATTTTAATGTTTTATATCGGGATGCAGGACCACGATCGGAAACAGTGCATCACATTCTCTCTAACGAGGGATGGACTGAAATACTTACCCTGCAAGGAGCCGCCGCAAGGAACCCCTGGTCGCTGTGGGAGCACGACCGTGTGTGAGGAACTCTGGGACTGCCGAATGCATGGGGACATGACATACCCTGTGGCCAGGCACTTTAGAAAAGAGCATAGCAAGAACAGGGATCTTTTGACTTTTTTCCTGTATTGATCACTTCCCTGTCAACCAGAGCGGTGGGGACAGAATTTTCAGATTAAGACTATTCGAATCGCGCTATATAATCGATTTACAGACTAAGGCCCCCAAAGGCATGAACAGTAGTGAAGAACTAGCAGTCCATTTGGAAGAATAAACTAAGCCATAATGAATTGAATAGGGATGTGATGAATGTCCAATTCCCTCTCTGGATCTCTTGCAATTGCTTTTCCCTTTTTCTTCTCTTCTCCTCAACTGCATTTTTTCTAAGTTCTTTTTCTTCTCTGTTCCCTATTTTTTCTCTACTCATCTAAAGATGGAGATTTGTCTGTAATGAATGAATTTCGCTCTGTCACTTTTTACTCCATTTTCCTGCATTCTCACAGAGCACATGGAGGCGGTTTCCGAAAAATTGTTATATAAATAAAGTTGGGGATGATTTGATCAGTTAACAGTTCAAGTATAGGAGAGTTAGCCCATCCAGGGCCTGATTGTTCTATGGTTTTATTGCATCTCCTGAATATGTTCATATACAAATCCCATCAAGGGCGAGATATTTATGAAACGAATACATGATCCTAATATGTATATGGGATAACCTTGACTGTTTCATTTCCACTATGTAAATCACGGAAATAGCTCGAAACATGTTAAGATGGCGGAATTCTGCAAAATGACTATTTTGTCCTCTTAGTGTCCATGCATGTGAGATTGTTCAAAAAATGGTTGTTTCTGGCGCGCCCGATTAACATCGAGGAAGGCATTAGCCGCAACGCGTCTGTTTTGCACGAGTTTTAATAATAAAATAGAGAACTCACCCCCACGAGTGCTTCATTTGTTGGGTACGACTACCCATTGGGACTTGGAGAATATATACATCTTCAAGGTATGTAGTTAACAGACAATCCTTACCTCCTTCTGTGCACTTACCCATTTGATATTTTATCTAAGATATTATGGCCACGATATTGTGACCTGAAGATATTTCGACTTCCAAATTCACTCCACAATCAAAAAACGAGAGCCTTATGTCACAAACGGCGGTCATCAGCCACAACAGCGAATCTTTGTTAACAGAGGTTTGCCTACAAATGCCTTGTGCTGTGCAGTGATACAATGTATACAATTACGGAGCCTCGAAGAAAGGTCAAATATTCATCTCCAGAAGACAGAGGACACCTGAGTTAGTTGGTAATGCTGCTCCAAGGATGGTCAGTGTCACAAAGACCAAGCTGGTGATAATCCTGTAAACACGGGCTCTGAACCAGCAAATCTGTAAGGTACCAACAGTGGGGACAGCAAGAGGTATTGTACATTGCACTAGGCAGCTACGGGAGGGTGTATAGTGCAATAATCTTGCATTCTACCTGGATGGGCCCCAATGGAAGAGATTAAGGGGTGACACTTTGGCCACCCCTCAGAAGTCAGACCAGATGGGATAGGAAGACAGATGGAGGTAGGGAGCAAAAAGCCATCATCCCAAAAAACCTGCCCAGTTGATGACCAAAAAACAGCCTCTGACTTTTAACCGCGTTTCCATAAATCCACAATGGTATCAATTTTCACAAAGTAGTTTCACCCAATAAATGTGCGAAAACGATTAACTAAACAAATGTGTTCAGGATTCATTTGTGAAGGTAAGGTACCCAACCCATGATTCGTGACATGAGAATCCAGCAAAAATCTCCCAATTTTGAAAACTGCAAATTAGCCAATGGATTAGGATTCTGGCTATTCAAGAACGAGGGTACTTTGGGAAAACAAAGTGGCAGATTGATCAGTGGAGTGACTGGTCTAGACTAGTATAGGGTTGTGGGGGTTTAGTAGTGCGATTAAGATTACAGATAACACCTAAACTGCAATATCTAAAAGTGGCATTGAACCCTAAATAGTGCAATTGAAGTATTCCAAATGTTTTTTTACAATGGCTATAGTTCCAATTATAAAAATGCTAATCCAAAAGGCATTAAAAGTGAAAAACACTGGCAGTTCTAATACTTAACCTAAACTTATAGCTAACCTTATGTCACAGCTTTGACCCAAGATTAATGTTAACTGAAAGCCTAAGCATAGACATCTGCCTAGACCCCAATACCAGTGCCAACCCAAAGCCATGAACCTAAGCCTAGTGCGAAGCTAGAGCCTAATAAACTTTTTCCCAACTGCAGCCCAAGCCCTATGGTACCCTTAAGCTACTTCGCCCTGTGTGCATCCTAAAAGACTAATTTGCAATTCAATACAACCAGTAACTGGTACCCAAGCCCAGAACCGAAGAGCCTAATCTTATTTTATTTTAAGTTTCGATTTAAACAAGAACATAATCAGTGTATCACATATTTTCAAATGTAGGTACATTTTGCCATATTTGTGTTTTAACTGTTACCATTTTATTCATTATGGATGTGTAAATTAAATAAATATATTGATTAATGTAATAATTGAATTTGCTATAGATTGATGAGCCGGGATACATAAAGACATGTTGAAGAGAGACTATGGGAGAATGCAATGCCAGGTGAATTTCTCCACTATCAGATGACAAACCCGCCTCACTCGGGTAGCTTTGAGATTTATCCCACAATAGAAAATTGATGTGAGTGGGGGCAAGACAGTGATTTAATAACTTTTTTTAATGAATTACCGAAAAAGGCATACGTCTGGGTTGTAAATGACAGATTAGCTCATGAAATATTACTGCCTATCAGGATCTGGCCCTGTAACAAAGATCATAATCACCCTACAGCATTAAAAATAAATGTGAGCACACATTAGGGCAGCGCAAGACATTCCAAGGCCAGGTCATACTGACCGTTGTTTCTAAATTAACAAGCAGATCAAAATAAAATCCTAAAACTGTACTGGACAAGCGCACTAAATTATAAAGAACATTACTTAGAATTTATGGGAGGGGGGGCGGCTCTTCCATCATTCTGAAACCTAGTGTGCAGAACATCCTGCAAACGTTAGCTTCTGTTTTTTGCTAAAAAGCGGTCAACCAAATACTTTGAAAAAAATGCAATAGACCAAGCCACATCCTGAAGAAGGCTTAGTTAGACCTGTGGGGAGAGAAACATTTGTTGAGCCTTAGACTATGACCACTTTTCGACCCCTAATGCAGCAAAAAGGTGTTCAGAATTACTGGAAGCAAGCAAGCCACATCTTAATTTAGCCACAGAATGTAACTTTTGTTTTAATTTGGCACTTAACATGTTTCGCTTTTCTAACATGGCCACTACAGCATTTAACTTGCGTTATTGTACCATTATGTTAAACAGCCTTTTTAAACATGGGAATATAAACTGCAGAATGGACTTGACAGGCATCTCACATCTTACAAGATGCAAGTTTGACTTAACATGCTGCTGCCGCCTCCTGCATGGAATATCCATGTTGGCTGGAGAGATCCTTGGAGAGTGGGGGGAGGGGGGTGGGACACTTTTCTATAAGATCCATCTTGCATGGGAGCACAAGCCCAAGGCCACCAGGGTTCATGTTTGGGGCTTAATGTGAAAACCAGCACTGTAAAGGTTTTAAACAGGTGATCAAAGGTACTGCTATAGAGAGACACCTTTATAGCAGTAACTGATAGTCTCTCCCTCACATCCAGGTACTGGCACCCAAGTTTGTTTTAAACAAATCGAGCGAGTACATTTGTTTTACTCACTGAAAACGGCCAGTGGTAAAGTATCACCCAAATGACCCCTTTTTAAAATACTTAGTCCCTTATAAGGTCTCCCACCATTTTACTTGCGAAAAAGATGCATTTGACACAAAATTTAAATTACTTGCTTACATTTCTCATTGAGATAATATCCATCTCATTTGACTTGTTAGTATAGCACTCACAGTAAAACAGACACTTCAAAGCGCTAATAGAAGTAGAACATTGTCACAAAGCTTCCAGGTTTCCTGTATAGAGAACTACGTGAATGCCTTATGGACCACTTTAATTTGTAATAAATAAGTCCATATTTATGATTTGTCATCACCGAAACTTTTAGTTACAAGTATAAACTATAACAGCATAAAAATGCCATGTTTTTAAAGCAATATTTGAGTTCCTTAGTTTGTGTTTTAAGTAGGGTGACCAGATTTTCAGAAGGAAAAACCGGAACAGGCCAGACATAAAAGGACTAAGGGGGTTATTAGGATGGCGGAAGGACCGCCACCGCCAGCCGTGCGGTGACGATCCGTCCACCATCCAAAGTGGATTTTGCCCCCGCCACATTACGATGGCGGGGGAATCCAGACAGGGAAGTGGCAGACGCAAAGACCGTCCGCCACTGAACCGCCGCAGGCAATCGGTACGATTGCCCGGCGGACAGCCCAATGAGTCCTAAATGGTGGATGTGCCTAGCAGGCCCGTCCACCAAATTAGGATGCTGGCTGCAGATAGCATTTCCATGGCGGCGATGCCGCCATGGAAAAGCTGGTGGAGATTTGTAACGGGGGCCCGTCGCGGGCCCCCCCCTTTTGTTGGGGGGGGGGGAGGTGTGGGTGCCTGGGGGGTACCCATGGTACCCCCCTACATTTCACAGCACCACGTAGTGCTGTGTAATGCAACACCCGGCATTTTCGCATCGCGGCGGGTGCTGCTGTCATCAGCACCCGCCGCAATGTTGAAATGCAGGATCTGTCCGCCATGGCGGACGGTCCCGGTTTACCCCAGGATGGCGGACGGACTACAGTCCGTCCGCCATCCTTATGACCCCTTAGCCTTTAAACTTACTTCTATATCTGGCCTGCCACATTTTTAGGTCTCGCCTAGGCAGCGCTTGCGCTGTCTCTTCTAGACATTCTGTATTCAGGATATGGGCATAAATCTCTGCCCACTTTCCTTCCATCTTTTTAACTGGCTCCTGTCCCTGTCATTGTAAATGGTGGCTTTTCATTGTCAAATAGGCTTAGTAGTCCCTCCTTAGTACCGCCTTGTCTCTTCTTGCAACCTCCCCGAGGACACCCCCGTTACATGTGTTACTCCCTAGGTTTTAATTACAGCCTCAGAGCACTATTTTCTTAAAGGGCTTCAGGCAGGGCACACGCTTTGTCCTAGGCTAAGCTGGCAGTGGTTACTTTACTCACTAGCACATTCCACATTTATATGAGACCTTCTATAAATTCCTACATCAGCTTCACACAGAGTACAACCTAATCCGGAATATAATAATTCTTTTGTCACATTTCAAAGCTACTAATTGCATATATGGACATAGCTATTTGAATGTACTCGTGGTACTGTCTTGCATGCAATGCAAGAAGGGTAGGGTGGATTTACCTTATCTTCTGCAGGGTGCAGTACTATGTGGCCAAAAGAGGTCCTGTGGGACCTCTTTGGCAACATATGTTACTGCACTCGGCAACATGGCTAGGTAAAAATCATTGACATTTATAATGCCAATAACGAACTCCAACAAATGCGAGATTGATTGCATTTCCAATGCAAGAGCTCTCACGTTTGTTAAAGTTAGAGCTGTTGGGGGCGCTAGAGAGCGCGCTGCGGAATGGCTGCACATTAGTGCTGCTCCGTTGGTCGGGGACATAATCCGGCAAAAAAAAATAAAAAATAGGAGTCTTTGGCGACCTCAGCAAAGCACAGAATATTGCAGCGGAACACCCACACTACGATATGCTGGCACCGAGTGGACAAGATATTGTGCCTTCGACGCGAAAACGACTTTGTAAAGAGCTGCGTGGCGGACCCTCAGTCTGAAACAAAATGGCGAAGAACGACTCTTAATAAGCAAAAGTGAAACCAGGCTACAAAACATCGAACCAGTGGATAAACATTTATTGGATTCACTGAGACCCTAATGTGCGTTCCCTCGCTTTGCCTCAGTGTTATTTATCTAAGATAACGGCTTCTGACCCACGGCAGCGTGTGCTACAGTCCCAAACTATGTTGGAATGCATCAACGGAAAATGGCGGCGTAACTATTTGTGTAGCGCTACTGATGTAAATGCTCTGCAACGTCCCTTAACCGGACAGCGGTCTTATGGTGACAAGTCTATTCTGGCAAAGTGCGCCTGCTTGGTGGGAGCAACAACACTATTACACAGGCAAGTGCTGCGTAGGTGCTACCCAGCGACATACGTACGATATTGCCGGATGTGGGCGGACACGTTGCTGCCTGTGGGATTATCGCACTTGTGGATGTGGGCAGAGCTCTGCGGTGCATGCAGACGTGCAGTGGAGATGACACTGCATGCGCGAAAGACACGATAATTTTCAGAGCTCCGCACGTATGATTTCGGTGCACCTCGAACACCAGTGCTGCGAGATCTAATTGTCGAATATCCTGCGTGTATGTATGAGACGCGAGCCTTGACGCACCTGCTCCATTGTCCGTGTGTGGGACTACAACCTGCATCTGTGGGCTACTGCGTTTAAGTTAAAGTTGCTAGTAACTTCAATTTTAGTGTCATTATACCGGCGTGCACCACCACCACTAACGTCTCAGCACTGCGCAGTATGGCGAAGTGGCTAGCCCGAAGTACGTCCCAGAACGGCAACATTCTGCTGTGAAGCACAAAGTGCAAACTAAGGGCTGACGGAGCTGCTATCGGTGTGCGTAGCGGTCGACTAAGGACGGCGCGATAGAGTGCAAGAGCCGGATATGGTGTCACGCTACACCTACAGTGCCTCACCTTATATGTGCTGATAACCACAATTGTGACCTACTAGTGGAGTAGAACGGCGCGCTTGCATACAGTCACAAAGTCTCTGTACCGTGTCGCTCCCACTGCACGGCAGCACAGGTATCTTGGGCAAGACAGATAAACAGCAACCAAAACTCCTTTGATGCTCGAACGTCTAAAGTGACAGCGGCGCACTCCGACACCGAACTGGACACTGAACAAGCTACAAACTGCACTATGGCAATTGCCCTGCAAGCTATACAACAAAGTCTACAAGCTATAGACGGCAAGATAGATACACTCACCCTGAGAGTTGACAATATGCCAGCCAAACTCTACAAACAAGGTGAAAGATTGGATGCAGCAGAATTGCGTATATTGGCAGTCGAGGATGTAGCTAGTACAACAACTCGTAAGTGCTCAGAGATAGAAAAGATCCTAGAAGTCATTAAAAACAAAAATGAAGACCTAGAAGCGAGATCTCGCCGGAATAATGCAAGAATCATGGGTATTCCGGAAAGCACAAATACAGGGCGCTTAGAAACATTTGTGGAAGATATGTTGCGTGATATTTGGTGCTGAAAAATTCTCTCCCATGTTCATCATAGAACGCGCCCATAGATCGCTGGCACCTGCACCGCCTCCGGGAGCCCCACCTAGACCTATCAACTCCTGTGTCCTCAACTACAGAGATCGAGATGAGATATTACACCTGGCGAGAGAGAAACAGCACATCACCTATCAGGGCAACACCGCGTCGTTCTATCCTGACTTTACGATGGCGGTGCAGGCGGCACGTAAAGACTTTACAGCTGTAAAACAGAAATTGCGTGATATGGGCGTTGAATATGCAATGTTATACCCTGCAAGGCTGCGGATAACTCATGGCGGACGCACGAAAATACTCACAACGCCGAAGGCAGTGCAGGACTTCATCAAAAAATTATCCACTAGAAGGAAAACGCCGGACCGTGCTGCACCTGACCCAGATTCGGACTGAAGAGGCCAGAATATGTGGTAACGTACGCAATATACTCTGTAATTCAAG
This sequence comes from Calotriton arnoldi, assembly GCA_963921515.1. Lineage (NCBI taxonomy): Eukaryota > Metazoa > Chordata > Amphibia > Caudata > Salamandridae > Calotriton > Calotriton arnoldi. Next base: position 645,184 of record CAWUFW010003330.1, read on the forward strand.
ATACACTAAATGACTGTAGGCTTAAATACGTCTGCACCGTAGCATGCCTTCACATTGATAGTAATCGTACTTCCCGAATGTGGGTTCTCAGGTACACGAACATTGAGACTTATCAAGCATATATGTGTGCGAACCTGATATAAGACTCTTGAACTGTGAAGTCCTCCTAAGGGATAGTAGGCTTGACTATACTGATTCTGTGTCTATGTATTAAGCAACAAGTAGCCATGTGATATGCTTATGATGTAATCTCCAGACTAATACACGGAGTACGTTGTACTGTATATGTTAAATGTTCACTGGTACTGTAACCATGGCTAAGACTACATCCAAGTGCTTTTCGTAAATGCTATTGCTTATGACTTAGGCCAAGTTCACTAGGTAACACCCGACCACATCCGTTCTCACGGATGCATATGCGAGCACTTTGCGGCTCCCCAGAGGGTGCTCCCTATAACAGTTGCACAATGTTAATGTTGTTTATAAGGATATGTCTTTGGCATAATTGGGATGCTGAAGTGGGTGGAGGGATAGAGGGAATGTTTGTTGTGTTTTTCAGGCAATTACAAACAAAGTACACTACAACAAACAATGTCATCAATAGTCTCCTGAGTGCAGCCCTGACCTTGCAATGCATGGAATATCAGTGTGCACGTGTGGAGGGTGTATATCCTAATTGACCGAGCATCTTCCACTGTGGTATGGAGAATAGTATAAGACCATCGCTGATAAGATTACTATCCTGGAATATCAGAGGTCTAAACAACCCCAAGAAAATACGTCAAGTATTTACCTATCTCGACAGGTACCGCATTGATATAGCTTTATTGCAAGAGTTGCATCTTGCAAAAACACCTAAATGTACGTTGGGTAGCAAATGGGCCGAGACTACCTTAGATTCGTCTTACTCAACTTACTCTAGAGGAGTCGTAATACTAGTGAAGAAAGGAGTACAATTTATCATAGACCATACTATAACAGACGAACAGGGTCGTTATATTATTGTTACAGGCTATATTAGAGGTCACCGCATTGGTCTAGTTAATGTTTATGGGCCAAATATAGACGATCCTGAATTTTTTAAAGATATGGCGGAACTGAGGGACCTACCAGAGATGGAGATACTGTGGGGCGGCGACCTCAATTTATCATTAAACGATGATATGGATAGATCGGGTGTAACAAAAGAACCGCATAAGCCAGCAGTCCAGGTAATAAAAGACGGTATGTTCGAACTCCAAATGGTAGATGTCTGGCGACTGCGCAGTCCACAGCATATGGAGGCCACACAACTCTACTGTACATAATAGCTGGTCCCATATAGACTACTGGCTTACAACGGAAATAGCTGGTACCTGGACGAGAGATATACAACATTTGCCGAAGACATTGTCAGACCACAAACTAGTACTATTATCTATAGAACTCCCCAATTATGTACCACCGCCATACATATGGAGATTTAACGCCAAAGCACTACTGGACCCTCCATATAACACTATCAGGCAGGCTAATGAGGAGTTTTTTCAGTTGCATCAACCCTCAACGGAAGACCCTAGTCTCCTATGGGAGGCTTTCAAAGCCACCATACGAGGAGTATGTATCAGTACCAATGCAGGCATTCTGAAAGACATACGCAACCAACTCATCAAATGCGAAGACAAGCTTAGAACCCTAGAATAGGAATACGAACGCACTCAAAACATGACTATACTAGGTGCTATTAGAGAGACAATGTCTACTTATCCAGGAGTTTGCAGACGATGAACTCAAATATGTCTCGAAGAGGCACACAGCTAGAACATATGGGGAGGGTGGTAGACCAGGGCGAGTGTTGGCACAAAAAATATGCTGTGGTCGCACCGTACACGCAGTGCTCAAAGTCAAAGATAAATACGACATCCCAAGATATGATACAGAGAGCATACTGAAAGCTTTTATGAATACATAGCGATTTGTATGCATCACAAGATACAGCTAACTCACAGGAAATCTTAGCATATTTAGAGGACATTGCAATAGCCTGGCTCTCAGATGATCAGAGGGAATATTTGTCACTAGCTATTACCATCGAAGTCAGACATAATCAAAACACTGCCCAATGGAAAAGCCCCTGGACCGGATGGGTTTACAGGTGAATTTTACAAAGAATGTTGACTTACCAGCCCCCCACCTTGTGGAAATGTATGGCGACGCCCACAGTAAACAAATTCTACCGCCCACATTAAGGGAAGCTATGATCATAACCCTCCTAAAACCAGACAAGGACCCAGAAAACTGTGAATCATACCGACCATTATCATTAAGTAATACAGACACCAAAATATTAGCTAAAATCATTGCCAAATGTCTACAACCATTAATGCCTAATATTATCCTGCCGGATCAATCAGGGTTTATACCCAACTGATCCACGGCCCATAATATTCACACTCTATTTGCACTATCCCATCAATTAAATCCGGAGCTCAAAGAGGCGGCGGTCTTATTAGACGCTGCCAAAGCGTTTGACTGTCAAGTGGACATATCTCTTCACAGTATTGCAAAAAATGGGTTTACCTCCGATGCTCCTACAATGCATCAAAATACTATACACTGCACCGATAGCGCGTATAAAAGTGAACCAGTATGTCTCGAATACGATACAAATTACACGAGGCACACGGCAAGGGTGTCCCCCATCACCCCTCTTGTTCGCCATTGCGCTAGAACCACTGGAGTGCAAAATAAGACAATGCCACAAGGCCGCGGCATTACAATTCCGTCAACGTCCCATCACCATTTCCCTATATGCAGATGATATGGTGCTGTATGTCCGTGAACCTAAAGACAATTTATCCCCCTTACTACGGGAATATATTAAATTCGGACACAAATCGGGCCTCCAAATTAATTGGAGCAAATCTACAATCATCTCATTAACAGAAATTACTAGACCACACCCAACAGAATACCCACTCGAATGGCACATGGACCCGGTCAAATACCTAGGGGTCTGGTATCACAGGGATCCAGAAATAGTTATAAGTACAAATTATGGGACTGCCATCAGTAAACTTGAAGAGAAAATTGAGAGATGGATACAGCTGCCGTTATCTCTAGCAGATAGAATGGCCATTGTAAATATGGTCATCCTTCCCAAATTTCTCCATCTCTTCAATAATATCCCCATTACCCCACCAATAGCTGTATTCCAAAAACTGACAGCCAACGTTACCCGACTTATATGGGCAGGTAAACAAGCACGCATTAAACTACATGCGCTAACTTTACCTTACTCAAAAGGGGCTTCAAAGTACCAGACTTCCTACTTTATTATTTATGTGCTCAGGCGCAATATGCACATTATTGGTACCACCCAATCCGATACCTACAGCATGTGGCGGTTGAAGATGGGGATGCACACCCAATCCCACTATGCAATATACTGCCTCATCAGCTCACGCATCTGACAAAGCACGAAATAAACACTATACGCACTACAAACCTAGCATGGCAACGTATGGGAAAGCTGGTGAATAAGCTACCACTATATGCGCCGGCATTACCACTGCAACACCATCCGTCTCTATCGGTGACACAGGAACAAGTGGGGATGGAGATACTGCAACAAGTCGGCATTGATGTGATGGGGGACCTTTATAAAGAAGGCACATTTATTGACACCAATGATCTCAAATATATTAGCAACCAAACACTATTTAAATTTACATATCATAGGCTTCGTGGTGCAATCAAAAATCTATATCCCGCATTCCCCAATGAACCCCCAACACTAAAGGCGTTACACATGATTATTACAAATCCTCATAACATACACCTAGTAACGAAACTCTATATGTTACTACAGGAGGATATAGCGGGCAACACGCATAAAGCACGAGAGATGGAGCACGCTCCTAGAAACACCCCTCACTGATGACTGGTCGAATTGTTGTACCTTGACTGCCATGCTCACCCCAAATGGTAACCTACGCTTAATCCACTATAAATATTTGCACCAAACATATCATACACCCCTTAAGCTGCACAAATGTGGGCTCCGGCCGGATGCACGATGTCAACGGTGCGGAACAGATATTGCTGACTTTATTTACCTAGCATGGCACTGTCCCCAAATAAGGAAATATTGGGAAACCATAACTGCGATTTTGGGCGATATGCTGGGTATCAAAATAGACTGCACAATTAGTGTGGGCCTGCTGGGCTTGGTGGCAAACCTAAGATCTGTCAAACGTAAATTTTGCACAATAGCGCTACTGTTGGTGAAAAGAAGGGTATCAATGTGTTGGGGTGGCAAGAAATGCCCGAATGACAAACACTGGCTCCGTGATATGGCGTATTGTAAAGACACTCTGACAACGTATGAAGAGGAACTTCCAACAAGATCTAGGCCCAGGGATTACTGGATACCTCTGACGGACTACCTCCAGACTTATCCCATTGTAATGGCATCTACCACTGTGTAAGGTATCTGGCTCGGATTGGAAATAACAGGAAATGTATGATGTATTGTACTAATCATAAATGACATTGATGTAACTTGCGGATTCATAGCGAGCGATATTGCAAGCCTGTAATGTGGTACGGTTTATAAGAATATAATAAAACAATAAAAAAAATTTTTTTTTAAAGTTAGAGCTGTTGGCATTGAAAATGACAATGTTTTTAACTTTTGCTCTTTTATACCATTGGCAATAGTGCTATGAAAATATAACCACTGCAAATAAAAAAATGGAAGTAAAAATAATTGTTATTTTCAACGCCAACATCTCTAACTTTAAAAAATGTGAGACCTATTGCATTGCAAATGCTGGTTTGCATAGGCTTTAAATACACACACACACACGTTTTGTAGATCAGGACCTCCACCCTGAGCTCCCCCGCCCTCCAACCCACCCTGTGGGAGTAGCTGGCGTCCCCCTCCTGAGTTGTCTGAAAGAAACGGATAACTACCTAACATTTCAGTCTTCAGAGGAGACTTTGAATGGAGCGTATAACTTTTAATTCTGCTTTGCAGAATGACCCCACGACCTTTGTTCCAAAAACCGGGACATTTACCTAAAATTAAGAAAAGTGTCCGGACACAGGGACAGTCCTCTGAAAACCGGGACTGTCCAGGGAAATCCGGGACATCTGGTCACCCTAGTTTTAAAAATGTTGGCTCTGTCGGGTACAGAATTGATTCTAAGTTTACTGAATAATAAGTAGAAAACAGTGCTCACACTTTTGTAATAATCAATTAAAAAAGGTAAGAGAAGGAAAGACAAAAAACACACCAAAAATGAGTAAGTCAATTCTGTACCCGACAGAGCCAACATTTTCCACATTCTTGTACACCTAGGTTCTGAGGGGCACTAGGTCACCCCATTATACTAGATGCACCCTAGTTTTAAGGCATGGAAGGTAAGATTTCTAACTTCTGCGCTAGGTCTTTAAATATAGACGCCTCCAGTGCTTTGCAGTAACTAACAGACATGGCTGGACGCTATCTATCTTTCATTGTGCATCTGATATACTCAGAGTTGTACCTCAGCTGTAACTGGAATGTAGACATTGAAGTGAATGGTGTGGTGGGTTGCAACATGATCTCCAGTCACAAATTCTTACGGCATAATGACATCATGGCCCATTAACTATCATAATTACAGATGTGACGACTCACAAAGTGACACCCAATAGCGGCTCTTTACACCAGTCTCCCCCTGAAGAGCCAGTATCACTGTGTGGCATATTGAGAGCTGGAAACCCCTGCAGAGAGCTGATTTCCAGTTTGTGTTTGGGTTCTCTGGACAACTGATGCTCATCAGGGGCTTTACAGCCTACCCTGGACGTCTATGACAGTCTCAGAAGCCATTATGATTTGTTCTTGTAAAAGGTTGGCTCAGGTGATGCTGTGCTCCAAGCACCACTCTCCATAGTCGGCCAGTTAATGATTGTCTGACACCTCCCACTCTAGACCTGCCCCTTCAAGGCCGCTCCTACTCACTGCAAAATTATTTTAAAAGTTGTCAGGTCTGTAATTAATCATTGACGTCATTTTGGGTCGCAACAGTGACCCCTGGCTTGCCCCTTACAACCCCTGGCACTGGCTTTATGACCACTAGCCTCAGAGGTGGCAAAATCAGTGCCAGGACTTTATGGGTGCCAATTGTGGCTTCACTCTACTTGGTTTGTAAAAATGTTTTATTACAATAGTGAATAATATTATATTATTCACTATTATTGTAATAGGTTGAATGAAATTAGCTGGAATGGCTACCTCCCCGACAGCGGATGTAAAATAAAAATACCTTTAAATGTATGCTGTGTGCGCGCATATGGGTGAGTGGGTTTATTTTAGAGAAAGTATGAGCATGTGAGAGTATGGGTTGGCAAGTGAAAGTGAGCCAGAGTTAGTGACCGGTAGTGAGTGATAATGTGAGATTGAGGGTCAGTGAGTATGAGTAAGTCAGAGTGAGCGAGACAGTGAGTGCAAGAGTGACTGCAAGTGGGTGATTATTATTACGTGTGAAGGAGTGTAATAGATAGTAAGAATCCATGTGAGTGAGAAAGTATGATTGTCAGAGTAATTGAATCTGAGCAAGAATGAGTGAGTATGTAAGATATGAGTGATAAGTGATAGTGAGTGACAATGAATGGAGTGAGTGCAAGTTTGTGAAAATGAATAGGGAGAGTTTGTGTGTGTCTAAGTCAGCATTAGTGAGAATGTAGAATTATACTTGTGAGTCTGCCATTTACATTGGCATAGTGAAGGTCTTGAGACCCGTAAGGGTGAGTAGTTCGCGCTTTACAAATACGGATTTAGATTTAAGGTAATACTTGTCTTATGGAATCGCCCATGGCAAAATACCGGCACTGGCAATCCTTAGCATGACAGGCACCTGTGACAAATACTGGAAGAGTGGAGGCAATCCTTGACATAATGGTAAAATGCTGGAGTTGGCATACTTGAGGAAATTCTTGGCATGGTGGTACCCATGGCAAAATGCTGGCACTGGCACAGAGGCGATTACTGTCATGAGGAAGGACAGTCATGGCATAGGAGAGGTGGCAACCACGACAAAATGCTGGTCCTCGCATACGGAGGTCATTTTTGACACAAGGATCATCCTTGATATATGGATGGCATTAATGGCAAAATTCTACATCCGGTATATTGTGTGTAATTGTTAGCCTATGATGGCACCCATGACAAAATACTGGCCCTTGAACGAAAGAGGTTATTTTTGACATATTGGATCACTTTTTGAAAAAAGTGGGTTAACTCGTGCGGAGTGCCATGTTTCTTTGGCTCAGCACATCATGAAATGACTAATATTTAAGGAGTATCCCTTCAGAACCTATGTTTTTTTAACAAATGCATGTGAAAGTTGTGCTACAAAATGCAGTATATATTCACTTTTTTTTTTTTTTTTTTTTTTAAATTTCTCGGGCACAAGCCCAAACCCTATTAGGAGAAGTCTGGCTCACTTGCAAGCTACAATTTAGGGCTAGTATTATGCCCCAGAACTTTCAAAGATCATGCCAGCACCCTGATATAGTTGGTAACTAAAATAGACATGTGCATGTGTTACATTATAATAATTATGCTTCTATTGTTGATCTTCAGCAATCTCACTTAGTACAATGTCATCAGGGTTAAGGTAATGTGACATAACCTCCTGGGAACATGGAGGGTCAAAGGTCATATGATGTCACTACCTGTGATGTCATTAGGGTCGGACGGCCTGGGATGTCACTTCCCCTACCCCTAGTATATTAGTGAATCGACATCCATGCAATTAATCCTCCATGAAGATAGAACTTGTTTCCTAATGTTGGTAGAAGGGAGGGCAGATTAGGTCTCCAGCTCTACTAAACACCACACGTGGCCAGCACATCTGATAAGGTTACCTCTGTAGAAGACCTATTCCCACATCTGTGAGAACCACAAATGTGGGAGATTGCGCATCTAAAAACCAGATTCCAATGGGACGCCACTGTGCTCTCAAGTTTCCAATTTCATGTGTAAGTAGTTCCTTCAATCCAGGTATGCTCCTTTGCGTTCTGGGATATGTAGTCCTTCAATCACAAATTCAGGATTGACTACAAATCCCAGATTACCAAGAAGAACACCTGGACCCGCCCATGCAATAAGTAGCTGAAGTATTGTGAAAAGGTAGTGTTGTGTGTCACAGAAACCGCAAATAGAAACTGTGAAAAGATGCATAACTAAGCTTTACAATCAACATATACAGTTTGTTCTGGTGCGTGGAAGTTTGATTACATGAGGAAGATTGTTGTAATCTCAATGAGTGAGGGGCAGGCCTGGAGAGCAGGGGCATTGAATTCCAGGGGGGGCGCCCACAGAGGTAAAGAGATCTGGAACTGGGAGCTGCAGAGGGTAATTTCGGTGGCACTTGAAGGTTTTAGTTGGCAGATCAAAGATCCCTGGTGGTGTAGCAAATTAAGGTTTTGAAAGAATTCAGCACTAAACATTCATTCACTCTGGTCCCACTGAGCTCTGCATTTAGCACAGGGCTGCCAGACCCAAGCTCTTCCATCAATATTTAGATAGACAGACGCTCTTGCTGACTAAACATTTTGGTTGTGACCTCCAGACCTCGCAACAAGGAGGAAAGAGGCGGAAACATACTGGAATGTGACTTTTCTTGTTGCAGTAACAATGTGAACACACCCAGTCATCTACTCCGATTGTAACCTTTCAGAGAAAGGGCTTGCTTTAGAGCTCGTGGGACAGGTTGCTCCATCACAATGGTGACGGATATTCCCGTCTTCCGAAATATAAATCCCATTATATCCTACGGGAATTATATATTTTGATGGACGGGATATCTGTCACCATTGTGATGGAATAACCAGTCCGCCGAGATCTAAATCCGGCCCTAAATGTACATCCCTGGGATAGTGTATGCAGCACCCACCTTCACGGCGCTAATTGACCTAGAGTTTCCAACCAACAACCAAGCCATGGGTAGGGGGGTGCAAAATTTGCATAATTTTCTTTTGCAAAATTATGGACAAATGACATGAAATGCAAATCTAGCAATTAGCACTACATTTTAGAGTGAAATGCATCCTTGTGTCCAAAAATGATAAAAGCAGAAACACAAGCGCCGCAAACAGCCGCTTGTGTTCTGTTCGGTCACAGTATTTTCATACTCCTGTGAAAGAGGTTTTACATGAACAGACTTGAAATTATGCGACGTTGTGAAATTTTGTGAATGATCCCCAACAAGCATGACGTGAAATGCCAGAAATCACATGCAAGATTACACCGGTGTAATGAAAATTTTGCCAGGAACTGTAAATGCTGACTGTGGAGCACACATTCTTACACCAGTCTTGAGATCAGCTGCCGAGCTCTTCATGTGGGTCTACCCAGTGGTTAATTCGTAAAAAAAAAAAAAAAGTAAGTGACGGGACTCTCTTCGGGACGCAACTTGCTCCATCCCATTTCTCCTGTTAGTGCCGCCTAAAACAGAACCAACTACTAAGCATGAAAGTGGGAGAGGATGTGGGGTAGTGGCCAGAGCTTGCTACTTCGGAGCTGAGGAACCAGGTTAGAGTCTCGGCGTCGGCTCAACATCCTGTAATGCTGAGCATATCACTTAATCTCCCCATAATAAATACATAAATGTGTCCTTAACTGGTGCTCATAAAAAGCACTGGTGTTGATTAAGTGCCAGTGCGCACCGGAAAACCACCAGCTCAAATTAAGCCCCGAGTTTACCTTCATATGCTGTGAGTGTTTCAGGTTTGGTAAAGAATGATCAGTGTTCACCGCCTGCCAGGACTTTAAGTGGGGTGGGTCCTTCAGTGTCTTAGCAGTAATTAGAAACGGACTTTGAAATTGGTCCCTTTCAAACCCTATCAAGGACTGTGAAAACATGTAAGGTAATCCACGCCAGCGATGAAGTTGTTTTCAAATCATGTTTTACTTCATCTTGCATAGCCCAAAGAAATGTGCTTTCTCCAGAAATTGTTTATCTGATTAGCGCCTTGAGACCCTCACGGGTGAGTAGCGCGCTTTTATAAACCCCTGATTGATTGTGAACTGAATCACCTGTAGGGGTCTGGGAGAGTGCAGGTTGGGAGGTGGGCATTTATGATGGGCACTATTGCAAGCTCTCGAGGTCAGGCTGAAGGCAGTGCACGTTTCTCATAGTACCTTTCAGCGGTCATAAGTGTTCAGACTATCGCGCACATCCAATCATTGGCCTCTCTGCAGAGCGCAATGTAGCCATTAACAATTGCGAGTCAATGAGGAAGTGTGGGAAAGAGGCATGTAGTTGTCGAAATATTAACAGCACCCAAGAAAAGAAAATCTGTGCTTACAGGAGAGAGAGTTGGAGGGTGGACGTTCTGAGGGGGTGTTGAATGGAAGACGTAAGTGGTCGTACAAGTAGAATGAGGGTTTGAGTGAGAGAATACAGTGCTGAAGAAAGATGGTGTGGAAGCTGCAGGGAGGATTTCAGAATGGTGTGGAGAAAACTGGCATTAAGTATAAAACAGAGCGTGAGACCACAGAGGAAAGTGGTGTGAAGGTGAGAACGGGAGTCGCTGAGACACTCCGAAGACACCACCCCTCCCAGAGACCTTAAATAGGTCTAATTTAAACTCGTATTTTCAGAATTGAAACATATGTCAATTCGGTTTACCACAGAATGATTGTCCCTACTCATTTATTTCATACTGATAACAGCCATTGCCAAAGCCAATAAGCCTGCCTTGTTTTAGACCCATGTCCATTGTGTTTCATAGGCCTGGATGCAATAAAGAAATCACAGAATGATACCCAAATACTTGTCAGGTGACACGGTGTGTGAAGCACACTACTTTAGTTTACATGCTTTAAGCCACGCCCTTGATTACAAAGACGCTCTTCTTGGACAAGATTCTTAGTTACAGTTCTTGAGCTTACAAAGCCCCCCCCCCCATTATCTTTTTCGTGCCACCTATGCCAAAGGTGCACCTGTACTGTACCATGACAAGCAGGAAGCTGTGTCCCTCCGCACACACCCTCATCCAGCCAAGTGTCACTTATTTAACCAGTCCCAAAAGATTTCCACCCACACCTAAAAAAATGTAAGAGGGCTAATTAGCATATAGATGGGACATGGCTTCTTTTCAGTCCATCACTGTCTGGTGTGCAGTGTATTCGCCTAGGAACCTTTAGGACTGGGCTGCTAGAATAGAACAGGTGTATGAATCTTGTGCTGATTGCCACGTGCACGTGAGATCTTGCCATGGAAACAGCATGCTTATTTCAAACAAACTCGGAGGGTTCATGGCCCAGCACTAAGATGTGACCTACAGGTCAGCAGGGGTTCAGATCCCGGCAAGGTCAACTCAGTGTTTCTTACTAACTCGACGTATGCCAAACATTATTTCCTCTGAACCCCGACCACAACAAAAGGTGAAATGGTGAGCAGTTCCTTGTTCAGAGAAAAAGTGACACCCAGGTCCCCTCAGGCTCGACCTGTGGGCGGGAAGCAGAGGTAATAAAAAGCACCCTGTGAATGTCCGATGGGAGGACAAGACAGCAAACACTGCAGATAGGATAACTGGTGGTGAAGTAAAATGTGACTGCGTCTGACGCCTGTTAAGGGCACATCCCCTCAGCCTGAGTCGGGCTGGGGACAGCAGCTCCCCCCTGTGTCTCTTCCCGAGTCTGCACCATTGTTGGATATGAACATGCACACACACACACAAACGTATCCAGTTCCCATTCACCAAGCAGCCATATCCCACGACTCTTCAGGAGAGCACACCTACCCAGAGACACCCACAAAGACGGGCCTTTTCCAGTCCCCTAGACATACCTTACTCACTCCTACCACCATTACTGGAACCCCCGCGCCCCCAACACAGCCACTTCCTCCATGCTACCCACACTAGCGCACGTGGACCAAGGTAGACAGAGCCACACCGAGGTAAAACAACATGTGTTATGCACAGATGTCATTGATTTGGTTCCATGTCTCAGGCGGCAATGGTGGGCAAAAAACGATGGAATGTAATGCAGCCGCGACTAATTACTAGCGGCTGAGATTAATTCATGCAGTCCACTCCCACCCATCACTTTTTTTGTTTCCCTCGATCAATCAGCGACCCCGGATTTGTCCTAAAGTACCCCCGGCACATACCTTCCTATCTCGGGGGTCAAGGGGGAACTAAGGCAGCGTAATTATAAACTAAATGCGGTTCTCGGATCCCTCTGTAGAGTTTATGGCTTCCAGTCCTTGCCCATCCGGTTTCCTGGCTCCTCAGCGACAACAGGAGGCTATTCAAGGGATAAGGGTGGGACAAAGGGTCAAGCAGGTGACGCAATCGGCTGTCTGATGGTCCCTGCTGTCAATTTTGTTACCCCAACTTGCGCTACCCCGGACATTCGGACACACTGATAATCCACAAGAATAGCCCCGTGAAAGGTGGTGTGGGGGGACGGGGGGGGGGGGGGGACGGGGTATTGCCCATCACTCACCCTGCCCAGGTACAGCTCGTCGAGCCGGTCGTCGATCCACTTCTCCACGTCCAGCCTCTTCTGTAGTTCCTTGCGGTCATATTTGACAGTCACTCGGGCTTGGCGCTTCTGGATGCCCCCGTGCCCCCCCGGGGACCGGTTCCCCCTGCACGGGGAGGAGTGCAGCTTGCCCAGCACCCGCTTCCCCAGCTTCTGGGCTGCCATCGGATGGAGGGGACGGCGAAGGGACGCACCTCTGCTTTGCCGGTTCTGGTTCTCGAGATGCGTCTCCGGGCTTTAATCCAGTGTAGATGCCCGGTACTTTATGAACTGTTGGATGTTGCTGTGGAAGGCGCACAGCTGAGTGCAAGGGCTAGATGAGGGCAGTCCGGTGAGGAGGGCGGCGTCCAATGTATACTCCGAGTGTATTTAGGTTAAAGGTTCTGTGTACTGAGGGTGTAGACGGGATACAGCGCAAGCACTCTGTTTTCATGGAAGTCCTGCTGGTGAAGGCGCTGTGAGTGTGCGTCCAGGTTTACTCCTCTGTTCCCTCCCTAGCCCCGCTGCTCTAGCCCAGTGCTCTGTCCAGCACTCTCATCGTGGTCTGCTCCGCAGCCTGCATTTATAAAGCACGCCGGCTGGTGCGCGAGGAGGCGGCTGCCGCTGGGTCCCAGCGCGATCCTGCTGTGGACTCAGCACAGCTGCGTTGGCATGGAAGGATGCACAGAGCAGATGTGAGTAATTATTTTATCATGGGCAGCCTGTGCAGCCTACAGGGATTTATTGACCACTTGCGACTGTCCAATATTTCATAAAAAGTTCTTTGGTGTCATTAAGAATTATACATCACTTCTAAAAAGACAATTCGACAAAAAAACTCACCGAAAAAGAGAACAAGACGAGCGCTCCAAGTCACAGGCACACAAAAACAAAGCATTGGAAAAACCAATAAATAGGTCGTGCCTTTGAAATTTGAGAGCAAAGCTATTGGCTTTACCAATGCTGTTATGTAAGTTAATGTTTAAAAAACTAAAAGAAAAACATTTCAGAGTGCTGAAGGAAAAGTAAACACATACCATGTTGTATCTCAAACTGTACACAAAGTTTAATATTTTCAGTATTTATAAATGGCATGGTTTATTTCCCAAATACTTTTCCCTGAAGCTTGGAACATAATTTCAAAAGAATAAGGAAGTGTTAGGATTTAAAGACAAGCATTGGCATAGCCAATGGGTCTCGCCTTTTGGACTTTATAAGTGTTTAGCCATGGAGCACATTATCCTGGGTGCACAGCCAATAGGTCTTGGCAACCCGAGGGTTATTGGCGTTGTCTGTGTCAATGTCTTTGGGCCTGTCTTTAGGGGATACAAATGTTAGTTGTTAGTTGCAAACACACTCATTGCACAACGGCCATTAACTTAGGATCTAGAATAAAAACAGATACTAACTAAGTGACTATCCTGGTATTGGTTGCCATCTTTTTGACAACAGTCCATATGATGAAACGAGACCCAACATTATGACCAAACCTACCAGCCCTTCAAAAGTGAAGTGGCTCTGTATCGCCTCCTTTTTTTCCGGTGTCGCAAATGTGAGCAAGAAGAAATGCTGACAACTGAGAGCGGGCCTGAAAAGCTACACACATGGAGTGTAAGGACATAGGCTCCCTGTAACTCAACCACAGGGACAGCACAACACAAGAGTAACCAAAGGGCAACAGCTGTGCAATGAAGCCTCCCACCGGCCTACCTGTCAGAGGGGCTTTTAGGTACACATGATCAACAGCTTTGTAGAATGTTACTGTCAATCATAGAATGTGAATCTTGTAAAGTCCTTCATATAAAGGCTTGCACTGCATCTTAAAACCATATAAAGTACTCCAACACCCTCCGGGGCATAGTTCACACTCTAGAAAACCTCAAAAAAATAGATCAGAATACATATGTAAATCCAGATGACGCTTCCTGTTCCCAGCCAGCAGTTGCATGAGCATCTTTGCCCCTGAAATTTCTGCCACAGTTTACAAGCATGCTAATAAGTTTGGCACCCACTATATCGAAGGTCCTGGTCATTCTCTGTCACAAGGCATTAGATGCCCTGCTGCCGTTACAGGGCTTTACCTGTCATATGGGGAGCTTGCTGATAGTCAGGAGAACAGTGAGGGACAGTCTTGAGAAGTGAGACAGTAGGGGAGCACTGCAATGCCTCACGAAACATCCTGGCACACAGACGAAATGTTCCTACAGCCAGCTATGTATGTATCTGTCTTGATCATGGAGTGATGGGCGGACAACAATAGTGGTGCAAGACGACAGTAAGAGTGGAACAGAATAAGACGTCAGGAGAAAGCCAGAAGAGGGAAGTAGAATGGCAAGAGAAAGAAACGACACACTAGGGGGTGGCACCAGAGAACCAGAGGGAGCAGAAGAAAGTGTGCATCAGAAAGGTAGAAAAAAATGCATCCAGATACAAATATAAGGGAGCCAAGAGACGCCACAGGCAATAAAGTGGAGAGCACCACAAGAGGTTGAGAAAGCTGGGATCAGAGAAAGGGAGAACGTGGGCGCACTATGGTGCGTTTGTTCCAGAGGTATTCCTTGTCAGGTGAGTGCATGTCACAAGCACTTGAGAATAAGAAATCGTCCATAGTTTTGTCTGTAAGTTAAGAACATGACTATAGAGCCCACTAGGGACCCGTTTCAAAGTCAGTTTTTAATTACTGCAGGTCCGAGAACTGCAGGTGCTGCACCACTCAAAGCTCTGGGGTGAGCACGAGCTGGGAGCGGAATGGGAAGAGGTGGACTTGGGAAGGGGGGTCGGAAGTAGCAGGGCAGCAGGACTGGAATAGTGCAGACAACAAGTAATAGGGGAGGGCAGAAAGGAGGGGAGAAGGGACACAGGCAGGCCAGAGAGCAGACGGCGAAGAGTCAGAGGCTATATGATGTAAATGTAAATCCGTATTTGTAAAGCGCGAACTACTCACCCTTACGGGTCTCAAGGCGCTGGGGGCCGTTGTGGAAATTAAGTGAGCTATTGCCCAGAGTCACATGGTGCTGAGCTGAGCTGCCGCCGGAGCCGGGGATCAAACCGTGAGCCCTGTGCTCCGAAGTCAGCTGCCCTGGCCGCTGCACCACACCTCTCCAGAAAAGTGTTGTGGGACTCCTCAAAACATGAAAGTGTAATTGGGTACAAAACAGTAAAGGGAGCATCAGAGCCAGGGTCTGTCACACAAGGTACGTATACCTCTAGAGTTAACACTTGGTTCTGTGACAGCAGCACCATAAGCACCGTACTGCTGTACCATGTCCTCCTGGATCCCCACGAACCGAACCCTCGCTCTCGGACAGCATCCCATAGCACTCTACCCTGTCCCGGCCCTCCTAGCTCACCTGCTCTCCCAGGAGGAGCAACCCACAAACCCAGATTCTTGCAGACTGCGACAGAGTGTGGGGAAAGAGCCAAGCCAACCAAGGGGCGGAGCATGACATGGACACGCCTATTTCTACCACTGATTTCCAATCAGCATAGATGAAGAAATAGAAGAGAGACGGCTGCCATTGACGTTTTTTCCGATGAGAGACACTCTTGGGGTTTCAGTAAAGTATCTCATCCCCTAAAAGAGTCAAATAAAATACAATGTAACACTTTAATTTCAATATAAAGGCTGATATATTCTACTGAGTGACTAAATGTTATTACGGAGAGGCACTTGCAACAACTCGGAATAACGGTGGGCTATATTTTAGCTCTACATGACAATAAAAGTAACTATTTATGTGCCACAGAGAGATAGTTGGAATGTGTTTTGCATGTAAAAAGCACAATCGAATGAGTTCAGTATCTTGGCCAGCTTTTACAAGCACTCTATTGAGCTCCTTCGGTATCATTCCAAGATGGCCTACAGATTTTATTCCTCTATTTTTCCTCTTCATTACCAAATGTACAACCCATTCCAGAGCTCGCAAGAGGAGGATCTTTGTACCACTTAACACTCAGGTCAGGAACTCATTGGCATTGGGGCTGGAGAGGCAGTTTCAGGTCTCGGTGCTGAGTAAACATCCTGTGATTCTAGTCAAATCGCCGAATCTCCCTGTGCCTAACAAAAGAAGTAACATGGCAGGAGGGGTGAGGGACGGGGACGGGAGCACCAGGCACAAGGGGGAGTGGGAGGGGCATGCATTAACATGGAAGGAGGTGGGAGGGACAAATGCAAGCAGCTATGGTCCCCGAGCTGAACACAATCCAAACAGTATCAGGAGCAGGAAATGAAGAAAAAATGGCCGTCCAAATGAACAGATAAACAACCCAAGCGTAAAGATACAGTACTTGGTCCCTGCTCCTTGGGAGGAAAGAAAGGGAATAAGGAGGGACAAAGAGACAGGACTGACCACTAGCAAGCAAGGATTTTTAAAGTATACTGTAACAAACAAATGAAAGTCAGGAGGATGGCTTTAAGCCCACAAGAGAAGTATATACTAAAGTATATACAAGAGGTCTCGAATGCTCGACCTAAAAACACTTACCAAGGCATAATTTAATTTCAACAGGACTCAGAAGTGCATCAAATGTTTCAACCATTTGGTCATCTGCAGTAGCCCAATGAACACATTTATGGACTTCTCTATCTCCAATTCAGTCTTAGTCATTTTAAGTACACCTTCTGCCTCATGCCAGCTGAGTGCAGCATCCATACCCTCCTCTAGCCTTATAAAAGCATTTCAATCCCAAGGTCTCTTCTTCCCTGCAAGTGTAGAATGCAAGAGCTAAAGCAAAAACAAACCTTAAAGTCTGTTCTTTAGTTACGCCCCAGAAATGATATACCTGCTGCTGTGCTTTTACAGACAGGCTGGTAGACATGAAGAGCACCACTGAGAGCACAAGTGTGTAGTGAGGGGTGAAGCAGTACAAAAGGGAGAGAGCCCGAAAACACATGCACTTTCCTAGAGAGCTGAATGAGAAAGAAAAAGTAGTTCCCTAGATGTGAACAAGGGAAAGATAAAAGTCATCCACTCAAAACAATCGTAAAGAAGCTGTATTCCTGGGGAGGGCCAAACACAAGAAGAGAAAGGAAAGTTATAGAATACGAAGCAAGCAAATGAGAGTGACAAGACAGCCAACCAAAAGTAAGCAATGGGCTAGGACAAAATCCACTGTACATTGTTGTTATGGCTAACAACAGGTCCCTCAACAACAGACTTCTGAAAGCCAGGGCCGGCACAAGGCGTGGGCAGTGTATGGCGGTTGCCCAGTGCCCGCTCCTGCTCACAACCACTCACTGGTGTAACGAAACTTGAGGGGGCCCCCCTGCAAGGTACGTGGAGGGGCCCCCTCCAGACTCAATCAGGAGCTCTACAGCCAGAGTATTGTGCTGAGGAGGCCCCCTGGAGCTTGGGGACCCCCGCACCGCGGGGGTTTCGGGGGCCTGTGTTACGCCACTGTAACCACAGTCGCCCTACCAGAGCACCGTTTTTATAAAAGCTCCAGTGTTTCGAAAACCAGGGAGCAGCAGAGATGCAGCGCTGCGAGGCCCAGGGGACAGAGAGGGGGCTCCCTCCCCTGGGTCCCTGGGCCTTGCAGCCATGGACTGAAAGGACTTCTAAAATCTAATTGCTTTATCGACTTGATGACAGCGATTAGATGGGTGCTTGAAGTGCCCTTAGGTGTGGAGTGAGCCCTACCCCTGCGCGTGAATGAAAAGCAGGGTGTCCTGCGGGGCTCACAAGAAAAGAAAGAATCATGCCCCATCACCAATGAGCATTACTCACTTAGAAGGAAAGAGAGACGTTTCATCAAAATTTAAAAGCATATTTCTTTAACACATAAGCGTTTTACCATAGTACACTGGATTATATCACTCAATTGAGATGTATGTATTAAAAGTGAGAGTTTTTAAACATGAACTGAGAAACATTCCTGGCCCTGCCCTCATGGAAACGGTATTAATAAACTAATAGCAGGGCCACAGGAATTGTGTAGCCAGAAAGGACCCAATCAGGTGGCAGTGTTTACTCACTTATGCAGCAAGAAAAGGCAAATAATGTGGCATAATGCAGCACATATCTTGATAGTATTATCTCATTATTTTGTCATTTGGACACGTTATTACTATCTGGGCAGTGGTTCCACCTCATGAGTGGTAGTCTGACTCCTAAATACAGCAATAAGCACCAGAAAGATGATCCGACAACCTTTGCGGAGGGCTTTCCACTGTGTAGCAACAAGATTTGCTGCATTTTTAGTAACGTTTGATCCGTTTGAGTTAGAAACAATTTTTATTTGTAAAAAGCTGCAGATTATGCAGAAGATGACTTATGTGGCAAATGCAGCAAATCCACAATTCTGCGGAAAATGCAGCAACAGCAAAATCGCATAATTCCATTGGCCCTGATTATGAGGCAAGTCAGGGTTTATGTGAAGCCCTTTATGTGGGCTAGATTCTTATTAAATATGGAGCAAAATTATAGTCTATTACATCAAACACAAGAGGTGTCTGTACAGTCCAAACCCTGAATGCACGTATTTGAAAGTGCTCCGATGTGTGATAATCAGTAAAATGTATGTTACTGATATAAAGCATTTGCCTAGGATCACACAATTTGGGAAAGCAGGGAAGCCAGGATTGATCCTACATTTTCCAGTTTCTCACTGTGCAATTCAGCCACTAAATGGGTATCTCTTTATGATATTAAAGCTTAATGTTTTATCTTTAATTCTTGAATGATGAGAATAAAGTCTGGGTGACAGAAAGAGTCCACACTGTATCTTTAGCATTTTTACATAACACAAACCTTGGCCAGGGACATAAGAGCACTTCACAACAGACACAGCCTACGTTATTTTTTTTTCCAGCACAAAGATTTGCCTGGATTCTCAGGATGCTGTTTTGAGGCTGGGATTGAAGCCTGGCTCCCCATGATGCATGGTGGACAGCTGTAACCACTAGGTGACATTGCGTCCTGTGAAAGCTCAGCTCATTTTAGGCTCGAGGCTCCAAGAGGACCTTGAGCTGACCAGAGAACAGAGAGGAACACGCATTTGCAATGCAATAGGTCTCACATGTTTTAGAGTTAGAGCTATTGGCTTTGTAAATGAAAATGTCTTTTACTTATGTGGTTTGGTTTGGAGTGTAGTGAATGTATGAACAGAAACACAGTTGCATCACTGCCGAGAGGACTTAAAATGAGGAATTACCACTGGGACCAGAGAAGCAGCTGCAGCACTGTTTAGAGGACTTATAATGAGGAATTACCAATGAGACCAGAGAAGCAGGTATCAGTACTGTGTAGAGGACTTAAAATGAGGAATTATTGACAGGACCAAAGATGCAGCTGCAGCACTGCCTAGAGGACTTAGAATGAGGAATTACTGATGAGACCAGAGAAGCAGCTAGCAGGACTGTGTAGAGGACTTAGAATGAGGAATTACCACTGAGACCAGAGAAGCAGCTGCAGCACTGTCTAGAGGACTTAGAATGAGGAATTACTGATGAGACCTGAGAAGCAGGTAGCAGCACTGTGTAGAGGACTTAGAATGAGGAGTTACCGAAGGATAAGAGAAGCAGCTAGCAGCACTGTCTAGAGGACTTAAAATGAGGAATTACTGACAAGACCAAAGATGCAGCTGTAGCACTTCCTAGAGGACTTAGAATGATGAATTACTGATGAGACCAGAGAAGCAGCACTGTTTAGAGGACTTAGAATGAGGAATTACCAACAGGAACAGAGAAGCAGCTAGCAGCACTGCCTGGAGGACGAATAATGAGGAATTACCACTGTGACCAGAGACACAGCTGCAGCTCAGCTTAGTGGATTTAGAATGGGGGAGTTACTGACGGGACCAGAGAAGCAGCTAGCAGCACTGTCTAGAGGACCTAGAATGAGGAATTGCCAACGGGATCAGAGACACAGCTGCAGCACTGTCTAGAGGACTTAAAATGTGGGAATTTCCGATGAGACCAGAGTAACAGCTAGCAGCACTGTCTTTAAGACTTAGGGCCCGATTACGATGCAGTAAGGAATGGCTCCGACCCTCGTTTGGAGTCATCCTTACCGCATCGTAATCTCCTGTTTTAATAATTTCTGACCGACCCATTTTGTTACAAACAGGAGTTCCGAATGGCTGACGATGGGCTCGGAGAGCCCGTCTGCCATTCGGAAGGCCTGCAGCATTCCCTCTGCCGGCTCTTTCGGCTGTGGGATTACGATGACAGTTTTCCACTGCCTTTCTGTGCCGACCTGTCCGACACAGAAAGGCATTGGGAAACTGTCTTTGGGGGCCCCCAGCAGGGCCCTCATGGGTGCAAGGCCGCTGAATGGGGGTCCTGCACCCCGTGGCAGGCACCTTGAGGTGCCTGCCACGGGGTGCAGGGATGAACTGCACCTATGCTCTTTGCTATGAGAGCATGCATTCCGTTCGGAATGCATGCTCCCATAGCAAAGAATAGGATTGCGACCGAACAGGGTTCAGTTGCATCCTAATAGCTGGGCTGGAACCGACGACAGGAGGTCGGTCGGTTCCATTTTCAGAGCGATGTCGGACGGACTCCTGTCCGTCCAACATCGCAATCGGGCCCTAAGATGGAAGAATTACCGATGGGACCAGAGTAGCAGCTAGCACCACTGTCTGGAAGAATTAGAATGAGGAATTATCGACGGGACCAAAGTAGCAGCTATCAGCCCTGCCTAGAGGACTTAGAATTAGGAATTACCACTGGGACCAGAGAAGCAGCCAGCAGCTGTCAAGACCTCACCTGTACTTTCCACTGGAGCAAGAAGAGAGCAAGATGCAAGGTCCCAACCTCCCTACCACCTTGAATGACCCAACAAGTCAAACCAAAACAAGACAGGGGGAAAGAGGGGAAAACAAGGGAAGATAACCTGGTTCAAGTTGGCTGCACAGTCTGGAGGCGTAACTGTTGTGTGTCAATGAAGGTTTCCCTGTGTGAAAAGACAATAACAGACCATTAGTGTTTTATCCTGAATGTATTCTTGGGCTTTAAAGTCTTCATGTAAACATTTATAATATGATATCTGTATTAAATTAAAGCCCTCTCCCGTCTGTGAAGATAGTGTGTCTGATTCAACTGGACAATGTTAGATATCTGTGACGAGAGAAAGAGAATGCAATATGAAACACATCATGATTATCACAAGACCCTTATCGTTACTATAATGTATGAAGTACAGCGTACCTAGATACTCAGTACAATGATGTGGTATGTAGGCTGGTATGGAGGTACTGCGAAAGAACAAGGGAAACATATATAGCTTATATGCATTGCTTCTTGCCCCTTGTCAAAGGCCACCCCACGTAAACAAAAAATAAAAAGAAATTAACAGCCTTCAGAAGTACTTCGGGTTAAACATATGCTGTAATCCAAGCAGTTCTCCAGATAAACAAAAACAGAGACTTTATATCTCTCCTAGTAGTGCTCATGCGAGCAAGCAAAGCGGCAGTCCAGAACACTTCATTATGATTCCACCAATGTATATAAAAAAAACAAGTAAAGAGCGCTTCCAGCGCGTTACAGGACTGAATGAGGCTTGGTCCTTATAATTCCTGACGAGACAAAGTGTAGAGGCTGCAGGAACAAGAATCCTCCAATGCACCAGGCGTAGTACAAGACGCAAGGACCCCGACGAGGGAACCGCCGACAGGACGCAGAGGGGCGCTAGGAGTGAACCAGGAAGAGAAGGAACGTCATGCGGCGGCAGGAAGCTGATTGTGCAAACAACTAGAACGGCAAGCAGCTTCCTGCCGGGGAACGCGGTTTAAATAAGAACCATGCACCGCCTGCTGCCACACACGAAGGACCGCACCTGGCAGTCCTGACAGCAGCACTGCCTAGAGCACTTAGAATGTGGAATTACTGATGGAACCAGAGTAGCAGCTAGCAGCACTGCCTAGAGAACTTAGAATGAGGAATTACCACTGTGACTAGAGATCCAGCTGCAGCACTGCCTAGAGGACTTAGAATAAGGAATTACAGACGGGACCGAGTAGCAGCTAGCAGGACTGTTTAGAGGACATTGAACTAGGAATTACCAACAGGACCAGAGAAGCAGCTAGCAGCACTGCCTAGAGGACTAAGAATGATGAGTTACCACTGGGACCAGAGAAGCAGCTGTAGCACTGTCTAGAGGACTTAGAATGAGGAATTACCACTGGGACCAGAGGCCTCTCATCAGTGTCGTGTCACTGTAAATTACCTATCCCCTTCCCTCTACTTAGCTTGTGAAACATTAGGGCAACACGTTTGAAAAGCTCAATGGGGCACATTTTAGAACAAGAAACCCAGTTAAAATTGCACAATTGCTATGCAAATAATATATCGTAATGTGAAAGATGGAGATGTTTTAAAAGCCCCGTCAATTGCTTTGTTCTAATTTATATGTTACATTAAACTACGAGCATTTTTTTCTCAACTTGCTAAAACAAAAAATAGGATCTGTTACCTCAGGGCACCCAGTCCGAGGCTCCACACACCCAGGGTACTGCGAATGGTTACTCAGCCTCTTCCCCCATTCCCCGGATACACCGACAGAATTAGGAAGTAGGTAATGGCCCCGGGAAAGCAATGCTGCAATGGCATCAAGGGGCATTGCCTCGGAACAAACTGAGAACTGCCCATCCATTTATCATTGAAGAAACATTTTATACAACTTTTATGTAACACCTTCCAATTAAGTAACAAGCATTGACATTGACAGTGTGGAACACAAACGACATTGGCATTTAAGAAATATAAGGTAGCTGCTTTAGATGTTTAGGAGGAACACAGAGCTCCTCAATGTATGAAAGGAAAAACACAGAAGCATGTAATGTGAAAAGGGCACATCAAGATATTTAGGCCACAGTTAAACATCTGCTGGTAACTGTGTGGAGAGGAAAAAAAGTCTGACAGTTGCTTTAATTGACATTTTTTCCACTCCACCCCATTATGAAAACATTTCTAGTAGTACTGGGACATGCAGCATTAATACTAGGAGCGTTCCCAGCAAACACTCGCAACACCCGTTAATTCTCTAAGATGCCTTCAGCAGCTTTTTGCTGCCAGGGGAGCGTGCCGGATTACTGGCTGAAGCAATGGTTCTGCTGGTTATTCCCCAGCCGTAGCACTGGGAGTGAAAATGGCACTTCCGACTGCACGTTAAAACAAGCAATGTTGTGAGGGTGCAGTACCACAGGCTGTCACTAGAGGTTCCTTGGGGCCTCTTTTGGTCATATGGTACTACACCCTGCAACATGGTTAGGGAAAGGATATGGAGCAGCGGTGAGAGCTGGTGAGCTGGGGATCAGTGTGCGAGTCTGCTGTCGGCTCAACATCCTGTGATAATGGGCTTATTATTTAATTTCCCCGAGCCCATGGGTAGGTGTGCTATAGAAATAAAAGCAACTAATGTAAAATTACTTTGCAAAACAGCAGTGGCCTCATAGGGGTGGTGGGGGCCTGCGAGCAGTGTTGTGAGGGGGAGGAATAGGAGATGAAGGGACCTGAAACAACAGAAGCAGTGTTGTGGGAGGGGTGAGGGGGAGGCAAGAAGATTAAGGGACATTAAGCGACGGAGGGACGGCAAGCAAATGAAACCACCAAAGTTTCATTGCACAAGTAAACAGAACAGTTAATGAGCAAAGAGGCAGGCCAACTAAAAAAAGACTTCTCTCTCAGTATAAATAACCTGAACAGTAAGAACACATGTAAGAGGGGCAGTCCTCATTGGAGGATACAAAATTCCAAAAGGAGGGACTATTAAGTGTATTCACCAATGAAAAGCCAGCATTTTTAAGGGACATCAAGAGGAACCAATGGAAAAGATGGGTGTTTTTTCAAGCCATATCCTAGATACAGCATGTCTTGAAGAGACAGCGCAAGTGCTGCCTAGGCGAGACCTAAAAAGGGAAAAGTTGATGTAAAGGGGGCAGAACCAGCAAAAACAAAGTTGAGGCAAGAGAAGGTGAGAGGATGGGTTGGAAGATGAGAGGAAAGGAGTTGAGCATTGAGGGGAAAGATGGCAAGAACACCTCACCATGGGACTCCAACTGGTGGCCGGCCGAACTCTAACCCACACCGGGAATCCACGCCAAGAACCTTGGAATAATTATCAACAGCAACTAGACATGACTGCACAATTCAACACCGTCACTGGATCCTGCTTCCACACCTTGAAGCCGCTTAGGAAGATCTTCACATGGATCCTAAGCAACACTAGAAAAATGGACACCCACTCCCTAGTCACCAACAAGTTGGACTATCTAAACACCCTCTATGGCGGGATCACCAAGCAACTCGCTAGAAGACTGCAAACCAACCAGAACCCAGCAGCCAGTCTCATTGTCAACCTCCCACACAGAAAGCACATCACACCAGGGTGAGTGGCGGCTCCTCCGCTAAGGCGGAGGAGCGCCACCCCACTGCTTTTTAGCAGTGAAATAAAGGGGAAATAAAATGATAATAACTCGCGTTATTATCATTTTATTTTCTCCTACTTCTGCAACTTTGTGTGAGGGGGCAGTGGAGGAGTGGTAGCACCCTCCTAAGTGTGCAATGACTGATTGGCCGACCCTCTCGGGCCGGCCAAACAGTCTTGCGCACTTTCCATGTTCTCCATGCAGGCTACATTACAGCCTGCGTGGAGAACATGCCCAGGCTCCCAGTCAGCGTCTGAGCGCCGAACCACGGCGCTCAGACCAATCACAATGCTGCTAAGGCAGTGTTGTGATTGGCTGACTGGGAGCTGGGGTGTGCTTCCTGTTCAGGCCAGTGAGGGAGGACTACGGAGGAGAGATGGGGTGAAAAAGCAGTGAGAAGGTAAGTTTTTTATTTTATTTTTTAATACCCACTTCCCCTGAGTCCTCCCCCACTCCCGCCCCCCTACCTCTGATCCGTGCTGGCCACCGCTGACCAGGGCTTTAAGTGGGCTGGTCCGTCCGTGTCGCAGACCGGTAGTAATTAAAAACGGACATTGAAATGGGTCACTATTGGGCCCTATATTCATGTGCTGATATTTAGAGGCAAAGAGACTCAGTGACTTCTGAATAATGAATGTGAAAACGGTAGGGTAATTCATAGCAGCACTTTAATTCCTGTTTATGTTTCACATGTTTTTCTTAATCTTAACCTTAGAGTGTTAGCTATTTCCAGGGTGAAGTGCTTTTGTATTTTTATCATGGAGCATATTACTCTTGTGTAGCGCACTCTTTGAACTGAGTCGTCTCCAGGTTTTTACAACAGGCCCTATTGAAAGCTCTGGAGGTGAGGCTGAAAGCAGTGCAAACTTCACACAGTTCTTGTCAGTGAGTGTGAAAGGTATTCAGAATAGATGGTCATCCAATCCTTCGCCTCTCTATAGAGCGCACAGCACAATGTTCACTTATTCCAGTTGTTGCAATTTTGATCCTGTGAAAATGTGTGTGAAGGAGGTGCACAGTTGTCAAACTATTGACAAAGCGAAAGTAAAAGAAAATGCAGTGGTTACAGGTGAGTGGGTGTGTTGTTTGTTTGGGCGGCGGTGTAGTGAAAGAGATAAGAGGAAGTGCCTTCATGACTGACTGAAAAGAGGGTGCTGAAGAGGAAAGAGATGAGGTGTAACATATGTAGGGAGGAGAGGTGGACAGGAAAAGGTCACGCATGTCTAACTTAGAGTGACCATAATGGGCATGATTGAGACACTCTGAAGACCACTACCAGTGTAATAAAAAGCATTTTCAATATTAATTATTTACAATAAAATCATTGACAAAGCCAATAGTCCTGTCTGGTTTTAGGAGTACGTCAGTTGTTCTGTTATGTATTTGGATGCATTAAAAGAAAGCTTAAAGAGGAACCAAAATACTGTTTGGGTGGCACCCTATGGAATTCAGAGAAATGTAGTTTATATGTTTACTAGCACACAGAAAACACCTGGGTCTTAGAGAGGTACAGAGAGAGAGTAGCCTAGCTGAAGGGGGATATTCCTTTTTAAGGATGATTTCACCCACCCACCAGAGGTGGCATGCTTCATCATTGGGGGTCTCCTCGCACCGATACAGCTGATCACAATGCGGGCTACAACAGAGGCATAGGGGCACAAAGGCATCATCCCCATGGCCTTAGCAGGTACAAAAAAAGAAGCTTAAAGCGGCCGAAAGTATAAGCATCCAAACTGAAGATCTGCCAGTCAGTTCGTGTGATTTCTTTTCCGAGACCGAGCGCTGACATCTTAACGTGCGCATGACAGCAGCACAAGGGAGGGGGTCAGAGAGACTGGGATGATGGGATTGTGCTTTGGTGAGGGCCGCTTTTCATTACAGGCCTCTCACAAATTTAAAATCCCATAGACATGCTGTGCATGGCTTGTGCAGCGCAGCATGTCTAAACACAGGGGCTTGGTCGGGCGGTGACGCATTTTGAGCTAAACAGCCCCAAGTCCTATAAGAAGGCTGAATAGAGCAGACTGAAGAAGGATCAGCCCCCTACTTTGTCCTGGCTCCTGATAGGGCTGTTAGCAAGATGCGCTGTGCTCTTGAAGAAGACTCGTGGAGACGACTTGTTGTGGAGCAGGCTTACAAATAAGCGGGGAATAAATTCAGTTTAGAAGCCAAGAGAACAGATGAATGAATGAATGAAAAGATTTTATAAAGCATGCGATTACCCTACGGTGTCTTAGCGCTATAGGCAGAACATCAGAAACCAGTCCGATACTGAAACGCAATAGATTGTAACTGCGAAATTAATCAACAGCTTCGGTAAATAGCCAAGTTTTCAGCTGCTTCCTAAATTGCATCAGAGAAAGCTGACAATGCAGCTTAAAAGGTAGTGAGTTCCAGCATTTTCCTGCCTCCGTGGAAAAAGCCCTGCCTCCCCATCTTGCTTTATTTGATCTGGGAATGGTGACACATCGTGAGGAGCTAGTTCTGAGATTCCTGCTTGGCCTGTACCAGGAGAACAGATCCTGAAAGTACTTAGGGCCAGTCTGATGTAGGGCCTTATAGAATATACACATAGCCTTAAAAATTATTCTTTTTTTCACAGGAAGCCAATGAAGATCCTGCAGTGATTGTGCTACGGAGTTAAATTTAGGGATTTTGAGTAGCAATCTCGCCGCCGCATTTTGTAATACCTGCAATTTCTTTATCACACATTTATGAGCACCCAAATACAGAGCATTGAAATAATCCAGTTTTGAGAACACAAGTGCTGTTTTCACTGGTTTTTGCAGATCAGCGGGAATAAAAGGAAAGATGTTTTTCAAGACCCTCAGCACAAAGAAACCTGAAGAGTTGGTTGAATTTGTTTACTCCAAAAAGGATAATTTTGAGTCAAAAATAACATCTAGATTTCTTACTTTCTGGACCTGAACAGGTAACGTGCCTAGGCTCGACGGCCACCATGAGTCATTCCAGAAGTTGATCTCTTTACCGAAAAGCATCACCTCAATTTTGTCCGAGTTCAGTTTCAGACAATTATTTTGCATCCATAGTCCAACTTGGGACATACAGTTACAAAAATTTCTTGCTTCTTTGTTTACGTCAGATGAAATAGATACTGCTATCTGAGTATCATCAGTGTAGGAAATACAGCCAAGCCAAAGCTTCGAATCAGATTAACAAGAGGGCTAAGATGGTAAGTAAATAGGAGACAGTCTGGAAGAAGGTTTGTGGTGGGGTATATGCTTGGGAGTATGGGATGACCCGAGAACCATGTGTACATTTATTACTTAATAGCGCACATTTTATGTCTTCAGAAGGATGAAATGCCGCGCCTACACACATAAAGCAAGTCTCAGCAGCAAACTCTTGACCCACTAAGATATATAATTAGCATGTATAAGGCCTTTCTCTGTCCAAAAAATGTATACATATATCCCGACCTGGCTACAATGTTACTGCCATTTCTAGTCACCTCCAACAGCTGTCAATACAAACCACTCTGAGGCCTCCTGTCTTTCACGTTAAGTTTAATTTCTGTCTCTCACGTTAAGTTTAATTCGACCTGTTTTCTGTTCCCTTGTTTGCCTACACTGCATTAGGTATAGTTTTGCACTATGTTCTTGTAGTTTTGTGCATATTTTGCAGCTCTATTTTCTGTATGGTTGCCCATGTTTGGACTGTGTTCCCTTTTGGGGTTTTACTGGTGACGGCGCTTTCTAACATATATAAAGACCCCACAAGAATGACTCAGGGCAGAAGAAGCTTATTTCTAAGGCGTACCACTGGGATGTGCGTCTGCCTTGCCCTGCCAAAAGGCTGTGGTACCTGCAAATACATTTGATCTGCTACGGAGTCACTGGTGTCTGTGTTTTCTTTGCGTCACTTCGAGGAGGGTGGGAAAAGTTGTTCCCTAACAATCATCCTATCTCTCATTCTTCTTATCCAAAGTGCATTGCTACTACTCCCCTCTTCAGAAGTGCTGGCAAGTGTTTTCATTCTGCTCCAGCTTTAGCATTGGTTTCATATGGTAAAAGGTATTTCTTTTTCCAAGTAGTTGGTCTGGAAATCTCCTTCCTGAAATCCGTGTAGGCCTTCAATATGCACCATTTTACAGTCTGCAGAACGTAGCGGTCTTCCAAGAATATAGTAAGCTATACAAATGAATATTGTCAGTCAAAAATCACATATTTCAACGAGGGAGAAAAATGACAGAATGTAACAGATTCTAAAAGGTACTCACAACTTTCATTTTCGGTCTACCCCATGCCTACAGAGGGAAGGAAGGAGAGAGGGAGAAAAAGTTATTCTGCATAGTAGAGTCCCTTGCAGAGACAGGCACAGAGTGTAGAATATTCTATATATTAGAGAGGCCCAGGCATAGTTAGGCTCAAATCCTATAGCAAAACCTGTATGGTAGAGAGAGACCCAGTCAGATAAAGGTGCTGTGTGCGCATTAACCTACACCACAGAGAGTGCAGTGTCTCACATTATTGAAATTGAGTCACAGGCAGAAATACATTGAGTGTCTACTGAATATGTTGTATGATCTTTAGGTGAAAGCTCAGTAAGTTGTATATTATCTATTATATTGTTCAGCAAGAATCGTAGTGAGTGGTTGAAGACATTACTACCTTTTCTCACATCATATATCCAGAATAAAGTATGTGACACTTAACAAAACCAGCAATAGGTTTTGTGTACTTGTGTGTGTCTTCTTCATCTATACACTGTCCATGTAAAGAAGTAGGTGGCTGTGGCAAAGAAAGTACAACTGAGCCTAGTGGCGAAATGTGACTAGCATTGTTGAGTCAATTCAATTCAATTTAATTCAAATAACTTTATTCGCATTTGATGTATGTATAAAAGTACAGGATAAAATTTTACTGAAAACATTTGATCGACAAGAGGTCTAAAAATAAATAATAATTGATTTTAAGATATGTCCATTAAAATATCAATATTTACAAGTAGCCTTGTTGCAAAAAATCAGCTTCAGTTCATTGTGAGAAGGATTTGCTGCGGCATGCATTTACAAAATACAACGCCCCCAGGACAAATCTGAGTAACACATTTTAAAACTATACAATAAATCATTTTCCAGGCATGCGGCTTTCATCTATTTAGTCAATTAAAACAACACCCCTGTCTGTTAAACTTCTCCTTATACGAAGAACTGAATATAAAAACTTTGCAACCATGAAACAGATATATGGTGTTTCCAAGGAGTTAATAACTGTAAAAGCTGTAGAATGTGAAACTAAACTCAGTTTTGTTATCAGGGGGAGGATATACTTTTTTCTTTCCATTTTGTAAAAAGGACAAAAAAATAAAATAGGAGACGTGGTTTGGGAAGACAAGCCATCACAAGGACATTGCAGCAGATTATTTAGTGAGTAAACATGCGCAGTGTATCCTACCATCAAGGGGAAAAACTTTAACCTCATCCTTGTTAAAAGATATTGATGCGTATTATTAGTAACAAAGGAGAGATAGGAGTCACACCCCTGGCGCACCCCCTTTTCTATTTTAAAACTTTCTGTACATTCCCCTTGTTTGCCATGCCTGACTACGGCCCGCCTCTCTGTAAAGCTCCCTGATACAAAGAATTATAGATTTATAGAATTGTCCACGCCCATCGACTCCAGGAGAGCCCACAATTTAATGTGGACTACACAGTCGAAGGCAGCGGACAAATCCACAAAACCCATATAAAATTGGCCCTTTTTTGCGCTCACATACTTTGCAGCAAGTAGTGCCAGGTTGAATCCTTGGTCTATCGTACCCTTCCCTTTTCTAAACCCATATTGGGACTCTGCTAGAACATTATTAGCCTCAGCCCAATCCTCCAATCTGTTTAAAAGCACTCTCCCCATTAATTGTTGAGTCATATATAAGGCAATAAAATGTAAACAGTGTCCATTCAGATATATTAGCAATGGTAATCCCTAATGTTTTTGTGAAGGGATTATATTTGAGCACATTTGAGTTCTAATAAAAGTTGCTTAAAAGGCCCATCATGAATTTCAAATGCAAAATAGGGCTGCGTTACAGCACAGACTGTGGCATACGGAAAATTAAGTTGCTTTCTCAATAAGCACCTTTCTGAGAAGCAAGGAAGAGTCTGGAAGACAGATGGACTGAAAAGGCCTAATGCCATTGGCAGACAAGCATTTTATCTGAATGAGGATTTAAGTGGCAGTGGACAATATCAAGAGGATGGCCACGTGTGTAGGCATGTCCCTAGGGAGGAGTGATGACCAGTTAGAGACGAAGACTAAGGCTGTCAATACTAGACTTTAAAACTACCAATCCTAAAAAACTGTTTCCTTATTGTGGTTGTCTTCCCTTTTGAGTCATTTTCTTATACTTCTCTTGGGTGCTCAATGTCAACCTGCCACTGAACTAGTAACTCTGCACTGTGGCTCCATGAAAGGTTTCAACCAGAGGACACATCTTGTAGCCTGTTTCATCTTTTAAGCGACTTATAATTAAGGAGTAACCTATTGTATATACATGTAAGATTTGCCTAGCTCTTGTCTCTAAGGCTTGTGAGCGCAAACCTTGATAAAAGGCAGGAGAGATGTACTGGGGTTTGAAGTTGGTGCAGGCTGGCAAGAGGAGCCAGTGGAGTCTGCTGGTTGAGGGTGATGTGGGAGATTTTTATCATCTTTGATTTTTCCTGCCTGACCCTTCCAGGTTGAAAATGAGTAGTAAATTATGGTTGAAAAATGAAGTAATGAAAGATGCTATGTACATTTGATAACTGGTGTGCCATGTGACAGGGAATAATTAGATTGTTTTTAACTACATATAACACAAATAGCTCTTTAGTTACAATTATCTTGTTGACAAGGCTACAAAAATGTTGGAAGAATGCATTCAGAACTTCTGGATTTTTAGCAACTGTATAGGACAATTGTGCTGTGCAATGCACCATTAGGCCCCACTACTTAAAAAAATTCTCACTGGGCACACCCTCCCAAATCACCCTAGAAACACCCAGGCTCTGTTGCTCCACTCGCTCAATACTGTTAATGGTAGGTGCTTACGTCTCACCACTTTCAAAGTGCACCAGCCGCCACTGGACCACAACTCCCTCACTGAGAAGGAGGAGCTCTTCGGATGTTTTCAGAGAGTTGGGAGAAACCCTGTGATGAATTAAAGGGTGTTGAGGTATGCAGAGCATGAAGAAAGTGATGAGGTGATTAAAACTAACTCCAGGACAAGCGTACAATTTTATTCATGCGTGCCTGGGTCGGGGTTAAAAAAAAAGACACTGCAAAGGTTGATTAACTTAGTAGAGGTGTGCCACTGGAGTAGGTCAACATGTTTCTGTCTTTTAAACCCTCAGAAGAGGGGTACTGGCATTCGTCAGGACCTGTGAGAATTGTTTCTGCTAAACAAGCGTACTTATAGAAAGGAAATACAAAACCAATCAGTGGTCCATTGTAAGGTGCAAAGCAGATCCACTGTCAATGGGCCTGTGGAGAAATACAAACACAGCTAGGTTATGGTTTAAAACAAAACGTGGCACCTATCACGTTGTGGCGCCGAGTACTCAAATTTGTGGTGAGTATTGAACACCTCAATGTGTGCAAAGTTGAAAGACATTGCGATCATACAAGAATTACCTGGAACAAGGTGAATATTGAACACCATGATAATGTGTACATAATCAGTCAATCATGGTATTCATACATGGTACAACAAGCTTACAAGCAATCATTGGGTGTCATGCCTCAGCCCGAGGGACCCTGGCTTGGGCTCAGGGTGCGCTCTGTCCTATAGTCAGAATATAGGAGAGAGTGGAAGGTAAGGCTCTAAGGTACTAAAATACCCAAAAGGAGCCTCCTCCTCTCTTCTTGAATCCAACAAGAAGCTGAAGTCCTGTTTTTTCAATTAACCAACCTACCATAAACATGGCTAGGCATACACACCAGCTCAGTGCCAGGATACCCTCATGGGTGATCGTGCACTTTACAAATACACATAACATAACAGCATGGATGTAAGAGTGGCAGAATCAGAAAAAGAAGGTAAGATGCTTGGGGAGAGTTGAGAGGTGACGAGTAGATAATGCAGGGATGAAGTGGATATAACAGGGGGCTGAACCAGCAGGAGTAGGTCATAGGTTGGGCAAGAGATGACGTGAAATGTAGAGTTTGGAGGGGAGATATTGATGTACATGGGCAGAATAAGCAAAAAATATAAGAGGCTGGAGATGAGGTAAAAATGTTGTTGAATCTGTGTGTGCTGCTAAGTCTGTTGAGCCTTCTGCTGAAATTTAAAAGTTTCTATCTCTTTAATGTCCATGTAAAAATGATAAAATAAATTGACTTTGTTTTGAGATGCATGTGTCATTCTCACAAATGGTTATGGTCTTGAACCATCTTCAATGTGTCTGCCGTGTGCTCTAATACTCCTCTTGACCTTTCTATTAAAACTTACTCCCACTGGAACCCTTGTTGCACATGTCCTGACCGGAGAGCTAGAAATCGTAGCTCCTGCCCTGAACTGCCTTTGCTGTATATTGCTTGCTTCGTCATAAGTTCCTAACAATGTAAAAACTAAAAAATCTGTGGTTGTTTCTCTGTTCAAAACGCCTTCAGCAGGCTAAAAACGTCTCAGCATCTTCTGATATCTCTTTGCTACCTTTTTTTCTCAAACGTCCCACTATATTTTTCAGTAAATGGAAAAACACAGAAGTATATTGTGAGAACTAAAATACAGTATGCCACATTAATCATACCCGATTAGCACCTTATCCAGCCAGTGCAGGTAAGTCTTTTAAAAGGGACTGATTTAGAGAAGGTATTTATGGAATGTAGCACCAAAAAATGTGTTCTGTGACTAATAGTCCCCTAACACCCAACAACGATATGTCTGTGTGTGCAAAGTGTCCTACAAAGTGATAACGGACAGTAGTCCACCCTGCAAGACATAAGTGCTGCGAGGCCCAAGAAAGAGGCTACATTCAGGTAGAAAAGTTAGAGAATCTACAGTTAACTGACAGGCCTTTGGCCGGGCACTTGGTGAGAGGATTTGTTTTCTCACTGTGGATAAACTGGGCTCCTTTCTTGGGCTGGTTTGGCCGCTAGTGCACAGTTCAAAAGGCTGCTGCAGCCTTAAGGTTGCTGTGAACAGACCCAGTCTGACTGTGCTCACAAAGCCAGCCGGCCCATTGTTATGTGCAGAATGACAATGGGCCGGCCTGAGCAAGTGATAGAGCGCTATGCTCTCGTAAAAATTGTATGGGTGCATCATAATCACTGATAGTCTGTACCCGCATATATCCAGTATATATATAATGAATGGTTAGTAAAATGTAGTCGTAACTTGCATTATTAGAGTGAATAGAAGGGTAGTTGTGCTATTATAATTTTGCAAATGTAATGCTTAACGGAACGGGCTCAAAATGATGTATTCATGGGGTAGGCCATGTGTAATCGAGATGCAGTAGTTAAACGTGTACCATATTAAGTTGCACGTGTAGTTCACTTTTCGCATATGAAATAATGGATAAATGCTTATAGAAGTGGTCATAATTGTGTGTTTAAATTGTGTAAAGGCCTGACTGCATATACGTAAAGGAAGGGCCTGATTCATTTTATGTTAGCTTATTTTAGCAGAAAGAAATGTTTCTCTTGGAAAGGCTCTCTGGGTACAGTTGATAAACTCATGTAGAGGGAAAAAGTTTGTTGAAACGTATCTTATGTTGCAGGTGCAAGGACATATACCTCGTTAGCAACACACTGGCTCTTTGTTTCACGAGTTAGGGTGGTGGGAGGCATGAAGACGGGAGTACACTGGAATGTAGGGATGATACTTTCAGCGGAGAAGGTGCCTGGGACTCAAGGTCATCTTAACCGTCCAGGATGAAGTAAGAGTTTCGGTGGAAAAATACAAGAAGGAAGACCTGGCCGAAGAGGCGTAACAAGGGCGTGTTTAATTGTTTTTGGGATTTGTATTAGGGACAGTGCCCCGAGGGTGGAGGGTAGAGAAGAGGTAGGGGAGACCAGAGAAGAGGCCAGAGAGGGAGTCTGTGAAGGAGCATCTTAGAATCGAGCTCAAAGTGCTATGTGAGTGCACTTCTTAGGAAGTCTTCACAGCTGACAACTTTTTATTTACTCTTGCCTGGGAAATTCGTTAAGTAGGTATGTCATCTTAGTGGTAGAGTAGGGACAGCCAATGGTTTTATGCTTGTTTAGATAAATGAGGAATAACATAGAGATTGGAGCTGTTATTGCTTGTCTAATACTTCTGGAGTTAACGATTCTTCTCATCCTGAGTCGGATGAGACTCCTGCGTAGGATGCTACTTGTATTAGTGCCCATCTATTTCTTTAACCTCGTGTTGAGGTGCTTGCATGGGCAATTATTCTTGGTGGTAATAAACCCACAAAATTGAATTTGGAGTCAGTGGTCTTTGAAGGTAAACTGGATTCTAAAATGATTGCATAACTGAAAGGATTTTTCTTCCCTTCACACTATTCAGCAGGTAAAAAGATCCTGGCGACCTGGAGATCCTTAGAAAAGATAAGATAAGGATCAGCTTTATCAGTTGGTAGCAGAGTAGGATGGTTTCCTCTGATAGTAAGGGGAGATCTAGACTAGGATAAGGGATTAGTTGCCCCATAGAACCCCAGTGATGGTAATCCAGCGGACCGTAAGAGGAGGACGTCGGCGGTCGCTGAAAACTGACGGAGAGTGACGGTGCGGCGGAAGTAGCAGTTTGTGGTAGAATGAGTATGAACAGGGTGATGCTTGTTAGATTGCGGTGTTTAATTGTTGTGTGATGTCTTGCGGAGTTGGAATGAGAGTCGTGTGATTGAGGATCGGACCGTGAGCGCGCGCGGGACCGAGAGATTTGATTATTGTGGTGTAGAAGACACCCAGAGCAGAGATCGTTGACCAGAAGTTGTGGGGGGTCATGAGACGTCGTTGATCAACCCACTGAAGATAGGGAGCACATGTGTGAGTGAGTGAATAACCGACGCTGGTCGTAGGTTGTTGGGTGCAGAAACTGAGCGGTTGAATCCTATCGATTGTATTAGAGGTGATTGTCCGGTCGTTTCGCGGACAGACAGTTGCCTGATTGAGGTCAACGATTTCGAGAGGCTGATCGGTCATTGGAGGACCGACAGTCAGAGAGGTAATTGTTCGGTAGGACGGACCATTGCTTCAGAGTGTGCTTGGGACACGTGCGAACGAGAACAAGAGAATTAGCAAGGAGGGGAACTGCTGCAAGCGGAGGAAGGGTGACGTCAGACAGTGCCGCGCTGCGATAGGTCGGTTGGTGTGAGCCGCGCTGGCATTGGTGGATTGAATCAGGAAGTAAAAAACGAAATACTGGGTGCGAACAGACATCTGCTTTACCATGAAATGTTTTAAAGTTTTACGAGAACTTTGCAGAGGTGACAGACATGTGGTTACTCGGGGTGGAGAGGAAGCCCCTCCCGAGGATACGCCGGCACATTATATGGCTACGAATGTAGGATTGCATACTATAATTTGGCTTGAGAACTGGCATAAAATGACAGAAGGGGAAGGAGAATTGACTTTCCCACGCTATGGCACTTTCAGGTTGGAAGTGTTGTACCAGCTAAAGACTATAATGGCTTCTTTACGACCGTTGCCTAGACCGACACAGTTTGAGGCGCTACATGCATGGATTAGGGCAGCGTATGATAGGAAAAGAGACAAGAGCCAGGAAAGGGTGAAAAAATCGATCAGGGCATTTCAAGATGCGAGATGGGATGCGTTGGAGAAAAGGTGGAGAGTGGAACCAATAGAAGGGGATAGGCTGTTTCCACTGTTGATAAACGTAGGAGAAGCAAAGAAGAGGTGGGCTGAAGAAGACAACAGTGATACAGACGACAGCCTGTTAGATAGGTTGCTAGCAGAGAGACCACCTCCATTTAATCCAGATTCAGAAGAGGGAAAATCTGCTTCAGCAGTAGAAACTGGCGAGTTACAGAATCAGACCAACATGAGGGTAGTGGGGAAAATTTCCACAGGAAAAGAGGGAGCGGGAACCCAGCCTTCCATTGGGAATATGCGGTTACCGGACTCCTTGACGGTACCGGTTACCATTGGTCCCATAGTATCGGTATATGACCCAGACCGAACGAGTGAAGGAAGCTCAATGCAGACGACAGGGGGAGAAGGGACCAGTGCGGGAGGGAAGGGTTTAGGAGTACAAGTGGTTCACTTCCCGAAGCCCTTAGAAACAAGCACACCATTACCAGCCACTGCAGACTCCTCTTTTAGGCAGGAGGATGAGAGACCAGTCAGAGCAAGGTCTTTACACAAATCCAAGTCAGCTTTGAGGATGTGGACATCAGTAGTAAGAAACCAAAGTGATAGGATGCCAGGCGATAGGGAACAAGACATTTCGGAAGATAGACCAAGTTCCAGGATTACGATAGAAGAGAATAAGTCACAAGGACAAAATAGTGACTATGATGAGCGGAATGGAGCAGCTTGCCAAGAAGTACTGAAGAGTGCAGTACAGGCAAGGTTGCTAGACGTAGTAAGACTAAAAGCGGAGGTAGACGAAATGATTAGTGGAAGCCTGCCTTTGGAGAGAAGAGAGATTTATGGGCCAGATGAGCTGCTTTTCATAGCAAAAGATGTGACTCGGAAAGCCAGGATAGCACATGAGAAATTGACAGCATTGGCCAGGAGATATGAGGTAGACTTGAATAAAACAAAAACGTTGCAAGGACCGCATAGGTTGCAATATAGTGATCAGGAACTGGAGGAGAAAAGGATCACAGGATTAAGGACGCATACTAAAGATCTGATTGTAGGGATGCGTATATGGAATTTGTTGGACAAATGGGAGGAAAGGTGGTCAAAGAAGAAAATAGCAAAGAAAATTGTAGGAGAAACGCCGCCTCCGGGGGAGGGGCAACGGGCGTTGGAAACTTTCCTTTACGGGAAGTACAGAACGGAAGGTACGTGCATGTGCCGTGGAGTAGAGGTGACTTGGCTGCGTTTACAAATGACTTTCCTCGGCTGAGGGAAAAACCCGTAGAGTGGTACAAACAGGTTGAGCGGTTTGTTAAAATCTCGAAGGTGCTGTGGACTGATTTGAACACCTTGTTTGACATAGTGGTGCCGGGAGATTTGTGGACAGCTTGTAAAATCGCCGTTGAGTGGCCGACCTTTGAACCTGGAAGGGATGCTGTCACAAATGGTCCGTCACCCCTTGTTATGAAAAAATTTGAGCAAGTGATTACATGGTTGAAGCTGAAGATTTCGCCTCAAGATATTGATTGGGTTAAGATAGACCGAACTGTGCAGGAACCTAAGGAGACGGTGCACGAATATTATGAAAGACTCTTGCAAGCTTTTAAACAGTATAGCGGATTAGATGCCTTAGACCCCAAGGATATGGGACAGTTTGTCTCAAAGTTTGTGTTAGGACTAAGATCAGAGGTCAGCCTCATGATACAGCACCATTTGATCTGTTGGCAGAACAAGCCGGTAGATGAAATCTTGCGGTATGCGAGGTACTGTAGTGATGAAGTGGACTCGAAGCATCGGAAGCTAAAGGACAAACTGATGCTCGTTCAGATGCAGACAGCTCAGGTCCAGCCTAGTGGAGGGACCCTAGGAAGAAGACAAGGAAATTACCAAGGGAACCAGAATGGGCAAGGTCAGGGAAAGGGGAAACCCATCGATCCCAAGACGGGGGTGGATGTGGTGACACTGAAAAAGACCACTGCGTGTCATCTTTGTCACCAGATCGGACATTGAAAGCGCAAGTGCCCCTTGAACCCAGCCAACCAAGTGCAGCAGGAGGTAGAAGGGATTCAGGCACCTGTGCCGGAGGTAGTCAACACTGTGATGAAGCCCAGATCGATGAAAGG
This sequence comes from Calotriton arnoldi, assembly GCA_963921515.1. Taxonomy (NCBI): domain Eukaryota; kingdom Metazoa; phylum Chordata; class Amphibia; order Caudata; family Salamandridae; genus Calotriton; species Calotriton arnoldi. The sequence goes on from CAWUFW010003330.1 coordinate 683,937, forward strand.
GGGGACGTATAACCCACAAGTATCGGTCCCACAGCCACCAAGGATCTCGCAGGGAATACAGACTTACCAGCAGATGCCCCTTTTCGAAGGGTATGATGAGTACAGCCCAGACCCGTTATCCTGACGGTGCCTGAGGGGGGAGGAAGACTGCACACTTGGAGCAGTCTTGGAGGTAGACCAGAGAGGACCTTTTGTGGAGGCAGACATTGATGGTCACCCTACCACACTTTTGGTTGACACTGGTGCTACCCGGTCTACTGTAAGATCCGCAGTAGTCCCCAACCTACCCCTCTCGGGACAATCGATCCAAGTTGTTGGAGTAGCGAACAAAAGAATAGACAGCCCACTGACCGAACCGATTCCAGTGAGGATAGGTTCCTTCCAAACTAGACATCAGTTTGTGGTGTGCAATACAAGCCCAGTTTGTCTTCTGGGAAGAGATCTGTTATGCAAATTGAACTGTACTATTTATTGCACACCCAGGGGAGTGGAGGTTCAGACGAGGGATGATGATGCTACCTTTAAAGTTGCTAATCGGCATCTGTGTATAGATCTGTACCCAATGGTGACCGTGGAAGAACTTCCACTGGATTTGAGAGACACCGTGTCACCCGAGGTGTGGGACTTCACCGGAGAAGAGATAGGACTAATCAAGGGGGTTGAACCTGTGCAGATCCAGGTGAAACAGAATGTTGAGTTCCCTAGAACGCCCCAGTACAATCTGTCGCCTGAAACGATCGCAGGGATTAAACCTGTAATCGAGTCTTTTGTCAAGAAAGGCATTCTGAAGGAGATCAGAGGTAGCCCATGTAATTCACCTATTATGGGACTACAGAAACCGAGTGGGAAATTCAGGATCGTGCAAGACCTGCGAAGGGTCAACACGATAGTTGTCCCTTGTTGTCCAGTGGTACCGAATCCATCAGTGATACAGTTTCGGATCCCATGTGAAGCCGAGTGGTTTACTGTCATTGATTTGTGTCAAGCATTCTTCTCGATACCGCTCCATGAGAAAAGCCAATTTCTCTTTGCATTCCGGCTGGAAAACCGTGTGTTAACATGGTGTCGTATCCCTCAAGGGTATACAGAAAGTCCATCGATCTTTAACCAGATCTTGAAAAAGAATCTTGAGAGTCTTGTATTGCCGCAGAACTCAGTTCTCGTGCAGTACATAGAAGATCTGCTTGTCGCCTCAGAAACGGAAGATGCTTGCAGAATAGACACGGTAGCCCTATTGAACCATCTAGCAGAGAACGGGCACAAGGTGTCTCCAAACAAGTTGCAGTACTGCCTAAATGAGGTACAGTACTTAGGTCACAGATTGGAAAAAGGCAAGAAGAAGGTGTCACCAGATCGAATAGAGGCGATAATGAACTTGACAGTGCCCACCACCCAGAGAGAAGTCAGGATGTTTTTGGGAATGGTCGGCTATTGTCGTCAGTGGATTCCCAATTTTTCCTTGAGAGCAAAGCCTTTACAGAGACTTACGCACAAGGATGTGAGTGATCCAGTACCATGGGACGAGGAGTGCTTGGTGTCATTCCTAAGACTGAGGGAAGAGTTGTGTAGTGCCCCAGCGTTGGGAATGCCTGATTATAACAAGGCTTTTTCACTGTTCTGTTGTGAGAGGGAGGGTTGTGCATTAGCAGTCTTAGCTCAGAACCATGGAGGTGTCCGTAGACCAGTTGCCTACTTTTCAGCTACTCTAGATCCAGTAGCTTCTGCGTTGCCCGGATGTCTAAGATCCGTTGCTGCAACAGGTGTCAGCATTGAAAGATGTGAAAGCATTGTAATGGGTCATCTTTTGACTGTATATGTGCCACACTCGGTTGAATTGTTGATGACCAGGACTAAGACTCAGCACTTAACGAATAACAGGTTAACAAGATATGAACAAGTTATACTTGCCGCAGAGAATGTGACTCTGAAAAGGTGCTCTGTCTTAAACCCTGCGACATTAATGCCCATACCGAATGCAGATGATGAAGATTGTGCGGACCATGATTGTCTTGACGTGACTGAACTCTGCACCAAACCGAGACCTGACATTGTCGATGAACCACTGACTGACCCAGATGAAATTTTCTTTGTCGATGGTTCATGTCTAAGAGACAGTGTCGGCCAACTAAGAGCAGCATTTGCTGTATGTACCATTTCCGGGGTGGTTGAGGCTGCTTGCGTAGAAGGAGTACGCTCCGCGCAGGTAGCTGAGATCATTGCCTTGACTCGTGCCTGTTTGGCCGCTGATCAAATTCGAATCACGATTTATACGGACAGCCAGTATGGGTTTGGTGTGTTTCATGACTTCGGACAGTTATGGTCCCAGAGGGGATTTTTGACATCATCTGGCTCACCCATTAGGAATGGAGAACATGTAAGACAACTGTTAGATGCATTGCAATATCCGAAGGAAATCGCAGTTGTCAAGTGCACTGCGCATGGAAAAGGGGAGGATTTTGTGTCGCTGGGAAATAATTATGTGGATGAAGTTGCCCGCTTCTGTGCCGAACAAGGATGCATATTTACAGAGGGTTATACAGGAGAGAGCCAAGAAAGGACCGAGCTCAACATGATGTTGACCATGGCAGACTCTTGGGAGGAGCTCAAGCGACTGCAGGATGAAGTCTCAGATCAGGAACGGAACGGATGGGTCAAATCAGGATGTGAAAGAGGGGATGTGGATGTGTGGGTCTCCAGTGATGGAAGAGCTGTGTTGCCAGAAAATCTGCTGAGCCCAATGGCGAGACTAATACATGGACCGGCACACCTTGGTAGAGATGCAATGATGCGAGTGTTTAGACAAACGTGGTATAACCCACGATTTCGTGCGATTGCTGAAGCAGTTTTTCAGAGGTGTGTTACGTGTCAGCAGATGAATGCCGGAAAGAAAACAATAGTCACCTTGAGTCATATTGGGAGGTCAGGAGGGCCCTTCAATAGGATACAGTTAGATTTCGTGGAAATGCCTAAGTGCAATGGGGGAGATACATTCTGGTGCTGGTATGCGTATTCTCACGGTGGGTGGAGGCTTACCCAACACGCAGGTGTGACACTCTCACAGTGGCTAAGTTATTGTTGAGGGAACTCATTCCGAGATTCGGGATTCCAACCTCTTTGGAATCAGATAGAGGAAAACATTTCCACAGTGAAATCATGAAGTTACTTTGTGCTGCATTGAATGTTGATCAGAGACTCCATTGCAGTTACCGAACAGAGGCTTCTGGGATGGTGGAACAGGTTAATGGAACTTTGAAAGCCCGGATGGCAAAAATGTGTTCATCAACGTCTCTGAAGTGGCCCAACGCATTGCCACTCGTACTGATGAGCATGCGAAGTGTCCCAGATAGGAGGACCGGGTTGTCCCCTCATGAAATATTGATGGGAAGGGCAATGCGGTTGCCAGCCGTACCAGCTACAGCTTTGATAAACATCACTGATGACTTGATTCTCGATTACTGTAAAGGATTATCTGATGTGGTCCGTTCTGTGTTACAGCAGGTACAAGCCGCAGCTGTTCCGGCTTCGAGTGATCTGTGCCACGACCTGTGTCCAGGCGACTGGGTGCTTGTCCGAAAGCACGTGAGGAAGAGCTGTTTGGATGTTCGGTGGCGAGGCCCGTACCAGGTGAAACTGGTAACGAACACAGCAGTGAAGTGTGGAGGATTGCCGAACTGGGTACATGCTTCCCATACCCGCAGAGTTTCAGCACCCTCAGAAGAAACAGCTCCTCTCGTAAATGAAAATCCAGCTGATGTGGCAGGGCCACATGAGAGGACAAGTCAAGCTGTGAGGGCCGCTGACGCAGCTGGTTGTGCACCAGAGCTAGCTGAAAGGGGTTCCGACAACCAGATCCTCGACTCTGACTCGGATGCTGAAGGTGGTGCAGTGGGTGGAGTGGAGTCAGATTCAGCAGAAGAAGGAAGTGGTGCACAGGGTATAGAAGGGGAAGGCGGAAGAACGACCAGAATTGAGGAGGCTTGGCCTGAAAGACAGAGGCGACTGAATCTGAGGTTGGCACCCGAAAGAGATCTTGCTCCAGTGTCTGAAACGTCTGAGACAGAAGCAAGTGATGAGGAGCAGACTCAAGAGGGTCGGAGGAGGTCGAAAAGAACGAGGGTACCTTGCCAGAGATACTCTACCCCTGAGTGGACTTACGCAGTGACTGATGCAGGGGGTAGTGAGTTTGGGGAGACTGAGGTCTGTGCAGGTGGTCAGCAAGAGTCCAAGCGTGGTGCTGAAAGTGGTGCTGTTGATACCAGGACTCGGAGTCGAAGGAATACTGACCCTCACGGTGCCGAATCCCCCGCTTCTGAGTAAAGTCCGAGAATTGGTTTTGCATCGACTCGAATTTACGTCTTTTGGATTTGAGCCGTCTTCACATGAAGTGGTAATTCTTCGCCTTGAACTTTTGTATCATGTCTTAGAAGCACTTGCAGATGATCTTATGGTGGATGAAATATAACCTGTTGTAAATAAAAAGTCTAAAGAAGAAGATAACCTAGGTCCGAGTGGAAGAAGAATAAACTTAGGGACTTTCCACCGAAGAGGAACTAAACTTAGGGAAGTCTTTTTCTGGACTATGTAAATAAGACTGTAGCTGACAAGAGGATTTCCAGAGGTTTCGAAGTGTTGTTCGAGTTGGTTAAGCAAGTCACGTGTGGAGAAGACAGAGACTTTTGAGTGCTCATTGCTGAAACTAAGAACTTTTGAGAACTTTCGAGATCATGGAGGCTGGAGATCCAAATCGTAGATCCAAATTGATTGTGGGCATACTTATAGGGGGTGTGATAGTTTCTATAATCATAGTAATTGTAGTCTCATATACAGTTCCACATGAGCTAGCAGTGGAGGGGGTGCCAGGGACTCCTACACCTACTACACCTAGCCAAAAAGAGGTAAACATAGGAGCTGACAAGGCTTTGCTGATAGAAGAAAGTCGTAGATTGCATGTAGATTTGTCTAGAAGTGATTTTAAGCTTAATGCATACGCCAAGCTGCTATATGAGTACGTGGATGCGATGGATGCGAAGGATTGTTATGTGTGTATGCAGTTGCCTGCTTCAGTGGATGAGGGTATTAGATATCACCATCTTCCACTGACGTATGGAATTTCATGTAGTCTTTTGCTTAGTATATTTTACGAAAGAGATCAGTTTGAGTATTTCTTTTCCAATTACGATGCAGTGCTTCCTGAAGTCCCAGCTTACAAACATTTGAATAAGTACGATTACTATAAGTCAGAGGATAGTCTTAGGAAGTTCTTCATACCGTCTTTGGAACTGGACACAGCATACGCTCACCGACATAATTTGACGTGCTCATTATCAGATGTAGAAAAGAAGTTCATAGATCAGTAGAAGACAGATATAGGAAACTAACACAGACACGGGACACAGGGCATAGTCCAGTAGATTGGACCGAGGAGGAGAGATTGCACCGAACAAAAGGAAGTTATGGTCCTATAGCCTTGGACAAGGAGCAGAGGGGAAAGCTATGTGTGAGACGTTATCAGATCTACTATGAAAAGGTCCCCGTGGGACAGAGTACCTGTGACCATGTTTTCACCATGGCAGATGCAGCAAAGAATTTTCTCCAAGGCCCTGTACAAGTGATACCTACGGTATACTTCGTGTGTGGAAGGAATGCTTATGTGAGATTGCCTGCGAACTGGTATGGTACGTGTTACTTGGGGATAATCTTCCCAAAGATTTACCATACAGAGGATTTGGAACTTTTGGAAGGTGGAAAGCATTCAAGAGTGAGAAGAGGTGCGAGTGCAGGGGTCATAGTGGGAGATATCTTTGGGGCAATGATACCAAGCTTGGGAGTGATCTTGAATGATGTGAAGATTCGGAGATTGGCGACTGTGATAGATGAACTATCAATGAATACAGCAAAGTCATTGGTACTGGTGGAGGGAGAGATGTTGTCGATAAGGACAATGGTTTTGCAGAATCGCCTTGCTTTGGATGTCTTATTGGCAAAAGAGGGCGGAGTCTGTAAATTATTGAAGGTTCAAGAGTGCTGTACTTATATACCAGACCGCAGCAAGGATCTGGAGAAATATATAAGTAACATCACTACCATTCACACGAAAATAGCGGACTTGACCGAAGAGGGAGCTTGGGAAAAGGTTGGTAAGGGATTTAGCCAAGTGGGGAGCTGGTTTGCGAATTTGGGAAAGGGATTCCTTGGCTATATACTGAGACCTCTCCTTATTGTGGTGGTTTGTGCGGTTTGTCTGTGGGGTCTGATCAAAGCATACAAATGGTATCGAGCAGGCAGGGTTGAGAGAGCTCTGAGAGAAAATGAGACGAGAATGGCTAGACTGCAGGACAGTCAATATCAAAGACTCAAGAGATTGGAGAAGGGCAGATCAGGGAGAATGGCAACGAGTTCTGTTTAGGTCGGTTCTTTCTCCAAGGGAGTTGAGAAGATGTGATGACAGGAGTCATCAAAGGGGGGAACTGATAGAGCGCTATGCTCTCGTAAAAATTGTATGGGTGCATCATAATCACTGATAGTCTGTACCCGCATATATCCAGTATATATATAATGAATGGTTAGTAAAATGTAGTCGTAACTTGCATTATTAGAGTGAATAGAAGGGTAGTTGTGCTATTATAATTTTGCAAATGTAATGCTTAACGGAACGGGCTCAAAATGATGTATTCATGGGGTAGGCCATGTGTAATCGAGATGCAGTAGTTAAACGTGTACCATATTAAGTTGCACGTGTTGTTCACTTTTCGCATATGAAATAATGGATAAATGCTTATAGAAGTGGTCATAATTGTGTGTTTAAATTGTGTAAAGGCCTGACTGCATATACGTAAAGGAAGGGCCTGATTCATTTTATGTTAGCTTATTTTAGCAGAAAGAAATGTTTCTCTTGGAAAGGCTCTCTGGGTACAGTTGATAAACTCATGTAGAGGGAAAAAGTTTGTTGAAACGTATCTTATGTTGCAGGTGCAAGGACATATACCTCGTTAGCAACACACTGGCTCTTTGTTTCACGAGTTAGGGTGGTGGGATGCATGAAGACGGGAGTACACTGGAATGTAGGGATGATACTTTCAGCGGAGAAGGTGCCTGGGACTCAAGGTCATCTTAACCGTCCAGGATGAAGTAAGAGTTTCGGTAGAAAAATACAAGAAGGAAGACCTGGCCGAAGAGGCGTAACAAGGGCGTGTTTAATTGTTTTTGGGATTTGTATTAGGGACAGTGCCCCGAGGGTGGAGGGTAGAGAAGAGGTAGGGGAGACCAGAGAAGAGGTCAGAGAGGGAGTCTGTGAAGGAGCATCTTAGAATCGAGCTCAAAGTGCTATGTGAGTGCACTTCTTAGGAAGTCTTCACAGCTGACACCTTTTTATTTACTCTTGCCTGGGAAATTCGTTAAGTAGGTATGTCATCTTAGTGGTAGAGTAGGGACAGCCAATGGTTTTATGCTTGTTTAGATAAATGAGGAATAACATAGAGATTGGAGCTGTTATTGCTTGTCTAATACTTCTGGAGTTAACGATTCTTCTCATCCTGAGTCGGATGAGACTCCTGCGTAGGATGCTATTTGTATTAGTGCCCATCTATTTCTTTAACCTCGTGTTGAGGTGCTTGCATGTGCAATTATTCTTGGCGGTAATAAACCCACAAAATTGAATTTGGAGTCAGTGGTCTTTGAAGGTAAACTGGATTCTAAAATGATTGCATAACTGAAAGGATTTTTCTTCCCTTCACACTATTCAGCAGGTAAAAAGATCCTGGCGGCCTGGAGATCCTTAGAAAAGATAAGATAAGGATCAGCGTTATCACAAGCACAGGATGATGTGCGCTTCGTCCCACAACTGATAATTTCAAACCTCAGGTAGTGACAACGAGGCTCGGGGAAACATCTGCTTTTCAGGAACACAGTTAGAATTGGCCTCCCGTGGGAGGTGAGGAGAAGAAGAGGGGGTGTACAGGAGATGGGGCTGCGGTGGAGCAGAGCAGCTGAGAAGTGAGGGGGCATTTCATAGAGTACATCAATGCACATTGAGTGATCTGCCAAACACTAAGCCTATACACGTAGGTAGGCAGTAGGTTCAGGGAGGCAGATCTTGCATTGGAGGTTTCAAGACCAATAGTGTCTGGTTAGATACCTGGGGAGGAACTGAAGTGACTGGTGAATGATGGAAATAGGCTTGCATTCAATTATCTCTTTAACCAAGATCCAACGGATTTTCGTGAGGGCAGGCACAGTTTGGTTATTACTCCTTAAGCTAAATATGAGTTGAGTGGCATGGTTCTGGTCCCTTTGCAATTTGGCAAGTGTCTTCTCAGATATTAGGGACATGTGACTTAATTTTGTTTTAAACTGTAAGTCTCTGGTAGTACTTTAGCATTTTTTTGCAAGTCAAGCAACACCTCTCCCAACCTACTTCTGCAACATTACGACATTTCCTTTCCATTTAGCTGTAAACTGCAAAGAATATACTACAGTAAGCCCTTTTTGTGTTATTGCTCTGATGTTTCTCTTTAGTGACTGGCTTCCAGTGTAGTTTTGGCAGTCTTTTTTCTATGTCCACAAACTGTTTTCCCTTTTAGCCATCTGTTCTGTATATCTTTAAATTAGTTCAATTCTCTGCATCTCTTAAAAATGGAGTTTGAGAGTAATTGCTGTGTTTATGCTCTCGATGTGCAGGTGTGGTCCAGCCTTTGTTGCTTCTGCATGTCAATATATTAGCCACCCCACCTGCATATGACATTTGTGCTGTCGCCACTTCTTATATTTTTGGAATCTGTGTTTTCTGTTGTTTGCTGCAGCTCTTGAAAGTCACTCACCAGATCTAGCATTTATCTGTTTGTGTTGATACCCCAGGTCTGCTGAAAACCAAATGCCTTATCATGAACTTTACTAGCATAAAGGAAGGGCAGGCCTGACAACTGAAACAAAAAATGGACTGTGTGAGAAGGGAGTTGGGTCTTGGAGGGGGTGGGGGCTCATGCCAAGAAGTGCCTAAGAGGCACTTTTGCCCTGCCCCTCCAACCCCCTCCTCCCAGAAAAATAAATAAATAAAGGTTGCTGAGGCTGCTGCCAATGTCCTGGGGTGTTTTCACACACCTTAATGGACGACAGTCAGTTCAAAGCCTCCGAAAACGACCTGAAAATCCACTGTTTGCAGTGGTTTTCAACTCGTTTTCCTGGTCACCGTGTGATATCAGTTCCTCACCATGTGACCATGTGAAGGGAGCCAATATCATGTGTTTCACAGTGGTACCGTGCGAGTTGCTTAGCTTTTTCAGCCAGTTTGATTAATGTAATGTATTTCCACGTAATAGAACTTTAAAATATATGTACTTATTTTATTAGGATTCATATTTATATTTTTAGACATTTTAGTGATAGCTAAATTAGGTAAGTAGTTTCTTGCAAAGCTGCTTCAACAATGCCAGAAAAATGTATGTTTCATTTATGTCCGTCCTATGATGTCACTTCCTGTGATGTCACATCTTGTAGGAGCCTCGCATGTTTCTGCTCTGCTTGGGGCCCCACAAACTCTAGAACTTGCCCTGCTGAAAGCCATCTGTAGGCGAAACCTTAAAAAAAGAATCTCCTAATCTTTCTGAAGAAATTTCCATATTTCACTGTCTGAAAAGGATACAATTATTGCAGCAATTTCTGATATAGACAAAGATGAACCCATCATTTGATGTTTCCTAAAGAGGGATTCTTATATCCAAATCTTTTGAAATAATTTGAGTGACACCAAATCTTACAACAATGTAATTATTTAGTAAATATCTTTGAGATTATAACATTTCTTGAAAAGAATACAATTGCATAGCCAAGAGGTTAAAATCCTTAAAAACACAGTTATTGTTCCTACTAAAATTCTATGGAGTTGTGTAAATTAAGTGTGATATGAGGCCCATATTGTTGACATTTTAGTAATGTTAGCTGGGGTTTTGTATCATCTAGCCAAAACCCAAAGGTGTGATTTCACCAGGACTGGACTTTCCTGAAAAAATCCATTGATAATGTTTTTACATTCAACATTAGCATAATTTTATGAATAACGCTAGATTATCAAAGTTGTCACAAATTAACTCTTGTTTTTCACATAGAAGGAGAATCAGAGACATTTGTTTCCCAGGTCCTACGTGAGAGTAAGACTTGTCCTCCTGTTGTGGTTCTCACTGTGTAGACTTCCTTGACTTTAATGATGAATACAATTTATGCACCTGAAATATAATATATTGTATACGGAATCTGCTATTTATAAATAATCATTCCTCCCTTTTCTCTTCATGCTATCCAAGTATCCTTTTGATTGCTATGAAACGGTGAACCTTTATTAAATTTTCATTAATCCTTCCCTCTCCCTACAGTCCATTTTTGACACTCCAGGAGATATCTATCTACAGCCATATTTCTTTTTTCTTGGATGTGTCTTTTTATAGTCACACACTTATATTTGTTCACAATTATGTGTTACCATATTTGATGTAGGATTTTGTAGAATGTATTGGTGATTCTTTTAATTCAGATTCAGGAAATGGCACCAGAGTGACAATTGCACTCAGCCCATTCAAATGCCCTTATCATTAGTAATGAGTTCTATTGGAGATTTTTTTGTTGAACTGTACAATCACAGCATCATCTAAAGATTCATGGAAAATTTATTAAAATGACACAAATTGATAGCAGCAATATTTGATGTGGTATTCATGGTATGAAAGACACTTTTTCATAAAATGCAGAATATCACATTGAAATAGTCTTTCTTTGTTCTTTTTTACTTATAAAGATGAATTTTTAGCATGCAGTTTTTACCTGGGCTAACTGGATTGGCTCTCTTATATTGCAATGTTTTGTGATTTCATCACAAATACAGTCTCACAATATTTGTACTGTAACAAAGCAATATCACTTTAAATATCAAAAACAAGGTAAATGCACATAATAAAGTACTTCACACACATTTAATGACAGTTTTGAATGCACCTGAAATTTTCTATGTGAGGGCGCAACTGTTGGTCTTTTGGCCTCATATGCTAAGATCATTCCAGTGAAATCAATTTATTCATTGTCTTTTTTCCCCTTGTAAGACTTTTTTTCTGATTTAAATTTTTTCACCATAGACCTCTCCTCCCACGAGTGTAGAAGTTGAGGACATAATTCAAGACAATGTAAGTATTGTTTTGTTTATTTTTTTTCCACTGCATTTGAGTATAAGAAAAACAGCTCACAGTTCAGTGTAGGCTAGTTACATTTGCCTGGCTATTATAAAACAGCATAAAGAAAATTTCTGTTCTTCATGTTAGATATTTCTGTTGTAGATAAGCTCAATTTTGTTGGTACTTTTCGGTTGCTTTCTAAAATTACTAATTAGTCTCAGCATTTAACCTATATATTCCCGTTACTCTTTCTTTTCCTAATGATCCCGATGCTGCATGTATTTTAAAGCATTCCCAGCATTTTCTGATTTTCATGAACTTTGCTTTCCTTTTTTTCATATTAAGAGATTTGTATTTGAAAGTGCATGCTGTGGCCCATTCCCCATCAACTAAATTAATTGTTTTACATTGCCACTTACACCCCTCTATCTCTTTTTGCTACCGTCCATGGCCGAGAAGTTAAAATCCTTAGTTACAACATTACTAATCCTATGGAGTTGTGTAAATAAAGTGTGATATGAGTAGCATAACATATTTTTGACATATTGTCAATGTTAGATTTTTTTTACATCTAGCCAAAACCCGAATTGCCCCAAGAGTGGACCTTTCGCCTTCTGAAACATCCATTGATAAGGTTTGTACATTCAACATTACCATATTTTATGTCTAGCATGTCTATCACATTTGTCTCAGAATCACTCTTGTATTACCATATAATAACAGCACAAGAGTAATTTGTTTTCCATGTCTTTCAGGAGAATAAGACTGTTCCCCCAGTGATGTCCTCCACTGGCTAGACTACCCTAGGTTTCCTGAAGAATACTAGTTGTGAACTTAAAGTGTAACGTGTTGTGAATGGCCTCTGCTACTTACTATTAATCTTCTTTCCCTTTTCTCTTCAAACTTCCCGTTCATCCATCCGATTTCTCTGATTTGGTGAACCTTTAACTATTTTTTATGTACCCTACCCTTTCACTACAGTCAAAGTATCACACTAGCAGAGATATCTGCCTACGGTCATATTTCTTAGATTTTTGGATGCATCTTTTCAAACTGACACACTTGACTTTGCTCACACTCATTTACCACCACATGTGATTTTGATTTTCTTAGTATATCTTTGCTGTTTTTTTTAACTCAGTTTCAGGAAATTGCACTAGAGTGACTATTGTGCCTAGTACATTCAAATGCCATTATAATGTCTAATATCTTTTTGGTAAATATTTCTCGAACTATACACAATCACCACCATTTAGAGATTTCTGGAAAATGTATGATGATATAAATTGAAAATAGCATTACCTGATGTGGTATTCATGGTATGAAGATAGTGTTTTCTTAGAATGTGGAGCACCATATGGAAATAGGTTTTCTGAGTGATTTTTTCAAATTTTATGGATGAATTTTTAGCACACGATTTTTGCTTGAGCTAAATGGATTGTCTTGCTTATATTTTAATAGTGTGTGAATTAAACAAGTCAAGTCAAATTTAATAAAAGTTTCCAGTAAAATAAGATGAAATAGAATATAAAAATACAGCTCTTTAAAAACAAAGAAAGCTCAGTTAGCAGCATGACAACTATTACAATTATAAGTTGTGCCATAATTACTCACATGTAAACAAGAATTCAGACAAATGGATAAAAAGCCATATTCCAGTGAATCACAACAATAAGATCACAGTCAAGTCAAATAACCTTTATTCGGTCGAAAAGCACATGATAAAAGCAAATTACAAACAGATCACACACATTAAAATCACAAAGGTCAATTACTGAATTACACATCATCATTGCCTTTCCGTGATGTCATAACTGAGTCATACTGCATATTTTTTCCTTAAACTCTGCGCCTGAGTAATAAAATTCAATACTGCGTAACAGATTGTTGGAGACTCACAGCGTTGTAAAAACAGTAAACCTTCTTGGTGTGTTTTAAAACCTTTCCCTGCTAAAATCGAGCGTAAAAACCAGATTCCAAAAGCTTAATAGAGAGTGCAAAATAACATGAAGTGCTTAGTGAACTGTATAGACACTGTCTCACATGGGCAGCGAAGTACTGAAGCAAACCACGTCCTAGTAAAGGGGAAAGCCACCAGGAAGTGAATCATATTTATTTGGAGGCGGGTTAAATAAAATCTGTGTTCGGGTGCCTTATCCATGATAGATAAGGCTTCATGCCTTCACAAGCTGACAAACGGATATACGCGTGGACAGTTACCATGTCTAGAACTTTCTCAAGTCTCATCTTATCTCTAGGGGCATAGTATGTATCCTTTACCAAGACCTTCGTGCTTGAGCCAATCTCACTAGTATTCTCAAAGACACTGGTTAATCCCAGGTCATGAAAGGAGTTTTTATATACTTGATCCATAGGATGTCTAGCATATTAGTCTGTGTTAAACAATCCTTTACAATTCCCGAGTGACGCTTAGCTCTGGAGTGGACCAGATTTTAACCCACAACAAGATAGGTGCCAGGCCCACCTTATCTTCTATAAAATCAAGGCCCATTTCATTGTCAGTAGTAAAACGTGATGTGGATCTGGGGATTCCTAAAAGCCTTGCCAAAAACTTGTTTTTTGCTGCCTGGAGGGTCTTTGCAGATGAATGTCCCCAGACTCCCTCACCATATGTGCAACAGAGATTCACAGGCCTCCTCCATCGACTGGGATTTTTGGAGAATCAAACGGTTCCATTTCAAAATGACACTAAACAGAATACCCAGGTAACTAAAGTCCATTGCTTTCTTTATCGGTGTATGGCCGCTAAAAAACAACTTTGAGCGGGTGGTCTTTGGCTTGCATGTTAAAATGTAGGATTTATCATTATTTACCTTGAGGTTTAGCCCCTGCATAAAACTATAAAACCCAACTAAAAGAGCTTTCAGACCATTTGCAGTGTGGTCCAGGAGGACGGCATCATCCGCATATAGTAAAACAGGGGCTAGATGCGAACCAATTTTTGGGACATCAGGGGTACAATCTGTTAAGAAGGAGTCAAGGGCATTGATATAAAAAAGGCGCCAGGTTACAGCCATGTTTCAACCCGCGGGTAACTTGGAAAGGGGGAGTCTGATCGCCTGACTAGGAGTAGCGTACTCTCATATTCGTATCTTGGTGAAGACTTTTTAGCACATGCACTAAGGATGAATCCACTCCCACAAGACCCTCGATATCCCACAATTATTTCTATCCACTAAGTCAAAGGCACAGGAGAGGTCCATAAAGGCCATATGTATGGCCCCTCTTCTGGCCTTGACATATTTACCCAAGATTAGAGAGAGATTTAAAGCTTGCTCTGTAGTGCCCATGCTTGGGTGGAACCCAAATTGCACTTTGGTAAAAAAGGAGTTTTGATTCGCCCAAGCTTTCAACTTCCCTAAGATGACCCTACCAAAGATTTTTCCAGATGAGTCAACCTGTGCAATCGGATGATAGTTGGAAGGGACATTCTTATCACCGTTTTTATATATAGGAACTCTATATAAAGGAGCACCTTGAGACCCTCTCGAGTGAGTAGTGCACTTACAAGTCCCCTGATTGATTGATTGATTGAGGAATTGTGACTGACTACCTCCATGACTCAAATGGCCCCAAACTATTATAGACCTAAAAACATTTGTGAGCTGCGGGGCCCAGAGTTCTTAATTGTGTTTAAAAAACTCCACTGACACCCTGTCTGGTAAGCTGCCTTTCCTGATGCTGAGTGGAGTATGGCTGCGCGTACTTCCCCCACAGATATGGATCTGCTAAAATCAACTAGTGTTGGGCTGGTTGCAATGAGCTCAGCAGGGAGCCTTGGATTCTTTTCAGGCATTTCTGGGTTAAATAGTTTTACAAAATGAGGAGCCCATTTATGATCCACTATAAGCCAATCAATACCTGACTCTGGCTTTTTGGTGAAAAAGGACCTATTCACTATTTCCCAAAAGGCTCGATTATTTTTCAGGACTGCTGCTTGTTCCAGATCGTCCCAGGCCTTAGTTCTTATTTCAGTCTTTCTTTTATCAGTAGCTTTTTTGTAATTCCTTCTGGCCTCCCTCATGATCACAGTCATTTGATGGCAGCCCTTCTTCTCGCCCTTCAGACCCAAATATTTTACGACCGCACAGGCATACGAAAGACAAGAGTTGGCTCTCAATATCCTCAAAGCAACACAATGGCTAGATGTACCCAGTTGTCTACAAATGGGTGCCAGCCATGTGGAGCAAAACTGGGCGTATGCCCAGCACGCAAATAACACATGCGGTATGGACTCAGTTTGGTCATCACAGAAAGGGCAGGCTACGGAGTCTTATCCCGCCCACTTTACAGTAAATAACTTCAAGGGGAGTGTCCCCACTCTGTATTGAAGGTATAGTTTCCTGTCTAATGGAACTGTGATCAGATCCCAATACTTCTCTAAGCCATGAATAGATTTAACATAAAAAAATCCCGTCAGTGTAGTGCCCACAACTTTGTGTTCCCCCCTGTGTAGAGTAAATACCCAGTTCAGTTTTTTCAATGCACCCTTAGAGGGAATTGTGGCTGCGGTTGGGTGGAAACAAAAGTCATCAAGGCATAGAGAGAGCAGCAGTTTTTTAATTGAACTAAACAAGGGATTTTATTGAATCTATCTACATTAATGATGGATTGTAGGGCAGCAGCGTAATGAGCAACTCTGGGATAGCCCAAATTCTTCTCCAAAATAGCAGAGGGCATAAAGATGCCTTATGAGCTACCTTTTTTAAACCTGTGTCCAAGGATAGAGGGCACAATGGGGTACTGGATCGTAGAGAGGCTAGTAATCTTAAAAATCTGTTGTCTGATCTCTCCAGGTCCCATAACTTGGCAGCATAAAGTGCAGCTCCCAGGGCCTTAGCCTCATAAACCTACAGAGCTGGTGCAATTGGCTTTGTGAAGGAGGCACAAAGTTCTTTTAAAATGGCGCCACCGATCTGCGTATGTTTTAAAGATGTTGTTTAATCAAAGGAGGAAGGAAGAAGCAGAGATTAATTCTGATTCCGTTGGATATAGTAAAAAATCAAAGGGGAATGAATCACACGTCCTGTTCTTACCAGGGTCTAGGGTTCTTGTATGATGAAGACACTCATTCACATTAAACGTATGGTGCGGCATATCTTGATTCTCCTCTCTGTTGTTAAGTGAATACTATCATCATTGGGTCCTTTATCACTTGAGTGCTCGATTCTCCAAGTGATCTCCTTATCCTCCACCTGGAGGTAGACCGTCTGGTTTTTCCACAGTTGTAAAGAGTAAGTACGAAGGTGTGTTGTGAAGTGTGAGTTTAAAATTGCCTCCTGTCCTCAGTTGGATTTTTTATTTGCCAAGGATGGGGCAAGATTAAAAAGGTGGATTGGAGGTGCTATGGTGGAAGTGTCACTGTTCCACTGCACCTGGTGATAGGTCTTAATAGGTCAACATGTTTCGGCCCTTGGTAGCCCTCACAGGTCTGTGGGCCTTATTCAGGACCAAGTAAGTAAGCTACCTTCGAGGTAGCTTGTAGAGGGTAAGCAAATTTACTGAGCCCCTTCGCTCATCTTCATGTATAGGTTATAGATGGTACTATATGGGAAGTGCACCTCAGGTCATGAGCAGAATGGGTGTAGTGAAGTACAGCGCGCAGCCAGCTTGTCCATGCTGTTCAGTGAATAAAAGTTCTTATAAGAGAAAACGTAGAAGGCTATCAAGAACAGGGCACAGAAACAGCTGCATCTTTACAGAAGGAGGGGACAGTTAAAGAATTCCTTACCAAGCGCCTCCATGTATGGGTAAAAATTGTGACTGGAGACCAGTTTTGTCGCGTGTTGTTTCCGTGTGTGGCAACTCCACCAGTAGAAACGATAACATGGGAAGCCTTTGCTGTTATATGCAGGCATTTTTTACACAGAGAACTACTTGAAATACATTAATATTTTCTGCACTTTTTTTTAAAGTGGCGTTTCTTGCATGAAAACAGAAAATTAATTTAAGGAAATAGTGTCATCATATTGATGTACAGCACTGCACAATCAATGAATGTATTTATTGTATAGTTAAAACCATTACAAGTGTATCAGTGTGTTCAGAAGTTAATATGGGCAAAGGATAACATCAGCATTCGCAAAGATTGTCCTCTATAGCTCATAAAAATTGGCAATTTCTTAAATGATAAATATTTCAATCGTATTGCTTTATTAACCTTCCTGCTTTCTCAAATTTGTTTGAAAATGCACCATTTGTCCACTCTTTTTTCAAACTTTTCTCGGGGGGAGAACCCCCCTGAACCCTCCCGTAGGTTGATCACAATGCAGTATGACAATAATTTTACAGCCCACCACTTTCAAATGTCACCAGCCCCCACTGGTAATCACTATTCTTTTAGCTCAGTTTCAGGCAATTGCGCTAGAGTTATAATTCTGCCTGGCACATTCCAGGGCCCTTTATCATAAGTAATGAGTTCTTACTGATGTTTCTTTTTCAAATTATAAACACTCACCACCATTTAAAGACTCATGGAACATTGATGATAATGACATAAATTATAATTGCCTTACCTGATGTGGCATTCATGTTATGAAGACATAGTTTTCTTAAAATGTGGAACGCCATCTGGAAATAGTCTTTCTACATGATTTGTTGTTTATTTTAATTTCAATATTTTTATTAGTTCTCTTCCCGCTCCTCTTCACAGATTCAACACTGAGTGTGTAGTTCAAAGTGCCATAAATATGTTTCTGACTTTTGTGAACATTGTTTCACATCTTTTTTCAATACTAAGAGATTTATACTTGAAAACTTTCAATCCGATCAATCTGTGACCCATTTCCAATCTGCCAAGTCAGGTATTTATTGGGGTACTTACCCCACTCTATTTTTCACAATATTTTTTTATCTAGCACCCATGCTCCACCACCAATCACAGAAAAGCCAAAATTCTTTAAAATCCAGTAATTACAACTTTTATAATTCATTTGAGTTGTTTAAGCAAAGTGCAAGATAAGGGGAACAACACTTTTGTTCATGATGTGAATGTTAGCTGGATTTTTGTTTTTTCCTAACCACCTTCTAATGATTTCTCTAATTGTATTTGGGTACCTTTTGAGAGTACAGAGAGCTGACTTTGAGGATGTTTCTCAAGCCTCAACAGTAAATAATACAGTTCAGTCAGGATCTTCCGCTTCCAGTGGCAGTAATAAACTCTTTGAACAGGCGTGAAATTCCTCTCTACCAAAAACAAAACATTAGGAGATACCTGGTAGGGAGACAGGGTTGACTTAAATACTGGCTATTTCACGTAGTTATTTTGGAATTGCATCTAGGTATTCCATATAGTATTTTCAGACACCTGATTGATGGCATCTTGATATTAAGTAGAGATCTGCTATGAAGAAGGTCCTTGATTTTAGCTAGCTCAGAGCTAAATGTTTTCCAAGAGACCTGGCTTAAGAAGCAGCCAGGCTTGGTTTCTATGGCAGTTTTCTCATTATAATCTTACAGGCCTTGGGTAAGGTTTCGGAGTTTCACACACTGCACAGGGAGCACTGTGGAATCCCCATCCCATTACAGGGATTTTTGTTTTTTGATTGTTTTGCAGTATGTAAAACTGAAGACCTGCAATGGATGATTGACTTGAGCATGGACATTTTAATGGAATTGGTTTAGATTTAACACTTTACACTGGCTAAATTCCACTGTAAAAAGAAAGGCTTTCCATCATCAGCACCTCAGAGTACAAATGGACATGGAGAAGACCAGAAAAGAAGAATCCGTTGCTGTGTCTGCCTGGGAAAGGCAGAAATCTGGACATGCTCTACCTCGGACCAAGTCGTAGAAGTGCTCCTCAAGAGCCAGTCCAGCTTTCCTCCTGTGGTATCAACCACTTAAAGTATAGGAAAGGCATCTTACCAAGATAGAACCAGCAGTCCAGTGGGCACTCTGCAATATGCTGGTACCTTACTTTTAAATAATAGATCTTTTTAACTCCCAGTGCTCTGTTTGTGGTGGTACATTGAAGAGCCCCTTTGACAACTGGGAGCTTGGGGAGTAACCACAAGAAATAACTGCAGCATCCAAGGAAAGTTGTGACTTAGTGAATGTTGTCCTCTCAAGGGCCTGGACCAGGTTCTGAGGCACAACCCTAGCCCTGTGGTTTTGCCTGTAAAACTCGATGCTTCAGCTTGACTGCATATCCAATGTGTCTGACATGTTGGGATCTTCACCATTTACAAAGTCTTGCCTTGAGCAAATGGACCATATCCACTTACTGGACCTCTATAAAAACCAGAAGGTAAAATTGTTGTGTGAGGTGAACATTGAGCTGTATCCGGCCCATCTTCTATTTGAGTAGGATGTGGTCACCTGCATAAATTGATTTATGTTGGTTATTTGTGTTTTGCTGTCACTTTCTGACTTTTAAACTTTAAAATGTGCATGGTGGAGCAGGCTCGGCCTCAAAATGGCGCTTTCTGCTGAAGATCTCGAAAAGCTCCCATCACAAGGAAGCTATGCAGGTTCTGGACCATGTGAAGGCAATGGGCCTCTTCCTGGCTGGTGATACCCTTGTGGGTTAACTTGGGGGTCCATTGATGCATCACACTCTTGTGTGATCCAGAGCATGTCATCCTTCAGGTCAGCTAAAGGGCAAAGGTCAGTAGTTTATCACCACCTCCATTAGAGCTGCTGCGTGTAGCAGGGCTTTCCTGTTAATACATACAGGCTACATGCAAGCCAGGCCTAATTGTATGCAACATGAGGGCCACTAACTCCTATAAGTGTGCACATGTACGATTATGGGCCTCGAAAACTAACGTTCTATATGGTGATGCTAACAAGTGTGTGCAAGATTGTCATATCATTCTAGCTGCAGGTTGATGTTGGGCAGGTTGATGTTATTTATAAAAATAAAACCAACATAGCAGAAAGGAATTTTCTATTCTCCAGTCCAGAGGACCACATTTGTGTAGTGATTAGCGCTGCAAGGCTGTCTGACCTCTCACAGCACAAGCATGAAGGGAAAAAGGTTAAAAAAAAATTGATTAGAGTTTGATTAGAGTATGGCCCAGACAGAGGCATTTTTTGTACAGATACAAGAGACTGCATAGAAATTCCCCCTCCCATCTCCATTGGCAATTATTGGGTGAATGGTATAAATAGACTAGGGAATTTGGGAGGGATAGACACAAAGGGGTCGATTCCGATTCGGGCCGGAAATTTCTCCGACCGAGCCGGACCCGGAGAGATTTCCGACCGAATCGGACCCGTGCAGTCCGACCGAACGTGTACGATGCGGCCGTATGTTATCGGACTCGAGTCGGTCGGACTCCCATTGAAGTCAATGGGAGCCGGTCGTACAACGCGTACGCGGGCTCCCATTGACTCAATGGGTGCGAGTCGGACAAGGGCGCCCCCTACAGCGGATACGCGGCGATGCGATTCGCGCCGTACACCCACAGGTAGGGGGACCCATGGGTCCCCCTGTGTGCGACTCGCGCGGCTACGCGTACTGGGGGTCCGACACGGACCCCGAAGTACGGCTCCGACAGCTCTTTCGAGCCGGAGTGCGCGGCTCGGTCGGACTGCTCGCGGCGCGCATCGTACTTACCCGGCCGGGGAACGTCTCCATTGCGCGGTGCGAGTCGAGTCCGAGCGAGTCGGTCGGAGCGGTTCGAGTCCGAGCGAGTCGGTCGGAGCGGTCGGGACGCCCGGACGAGTCGGTCGGCGATTTCGCATCGTACTCGCTCGGCCGGACCCGCGTACGGTTCGGTCGGGAAACAGGGCTCCGAATCGGATCCGGTAAAGCCGAATCCTATTCGGAGCCCTACCGGCCGAGATCGGAATCGGCCCCAAAGACTGATTGCTCGAGGGGACGTGCCAGAGTGCCAATTTCCAAATGCAGGCCAACAGCTTTCTGAGTTATTCAGAGACAGTTACATAGTGTGGCATACAACAGGCAGGGAGATTACTAATACCTCAGCCTACTCAATACTTACAAGGCTAATAACATACATGTAGATGTTAGCTAAGGATTAGACTAGGCTATCAGAGGAAGTAGGGATGTGTGATGCAAAATGCTTTGTGTTTTTCTAATTTTCATTTTGTTTTATAGACTGACTACTGAGTTTACCATAATAATTACCATAAAATACACATTAATGTGCCGAGAGTACATGATAAATAATCTACTTTTATGCAATATCAACAGTTGTGTTTTTCTACTGTTTCTGAGGACTGGGCGAGTGTTATGCATGACTATGTCTCCCTGCTGGTAAGAGTCTCTCTGACAGAATCAGTGTTTATTTTGAGCCAGTGGTTTCCGGTGCTCGGCACTTAATTGTCAACACCGGCGCTTGTGACAGTCTGCAACAGGATGCACTGTCTAACTAATTTAAAGATGACAACACAGTCAATATTAATTCAATATATATTAAAAATTACTATTACCTGCCATCCCAAGCCATTTTTATAGCTTTGGGACGCTGAAATAGTCTGAATGATCACAATTGTAGGAATGTGATGGTTAGTAGTTGTGTTGTTACTGTCATTGGCAGCATAGCATCGGGCAACGTGTGGTGCAAGCTGCAATGGCCTCCTGATGAGAACCCTGGCGCTTATTTTATTTTTACAAATTAAGCACTGAGCATAATAGTCTGACTCAACACTCTTAATCAAGACGAGCCTAACACATCATAGAAAAGAGTGATAGAAATCCCTCTATGCTCATATTCTTATATGGTTGGGTCTTATCTGAGATTGCATGGTGGGTAAAGGAACGATGGGTTGGAATGTTACCCCAAGCGATCGCCAGAGGTTAGGCAAATTGCAAGCATTCCTCCCATCACCTTTTGCATGCTTGATGTACTGCCCTAGGTGGCAAGGGTATGCCCAGACGTGGATCCCTTGCTCACTGTGCCACTGGAACCAACCTACACCAAACTGAGGAGCTCCAATCAGGGCAAACCCGGTCTTGGGTTGCTTGTGTTCTTCCTCAGAAAGGACCTGACTAGGCAGTAGTTCTGGCTAGACTACGCCTATTGGAGCACAGTGAAGATAAATTTGCAAATGTCTGGGTTTAAGTTGAGGTGGCATGGTGGGTAAAAGAACAATGGGTTGAAATGCTACCATGAGTGATCACCAGAGGTTAGACTTATTGCAAGCATCCTACCATCAACGTTTGTGTGTTTGATGTACTGCCCTAAGTGGCAAAAGGTATGCCCAGACATGTATCCCTTGCTCACTGTGCCACTGGAACCAAGCTAGACATCACTGAAGAACCGTAATCGGGGCGATACCAGTCTTGGGTTGCTTCTGTTCAGGTTCAGAGAGGACCTGGCTTGGCAGTTCGGGCTGGGCTGTTCCAAATGGAGAAGGGTAATGACTGATTTGCATGTGGCTGGGTCTAATCTGAAGTGCCATGGTGGGCAAAAGAACGATGGTTTGGAAAGATACCCGAGCGATTGCCAGTGGTTAGACAAGTTGCAAGCATTCCTCCCATCACCTTTTGTGTGTTTGATGTACCGCCCTAGGTGGCAAAGGTATTCCCAGATGTGGGTCCCTTGCTCACTGTATGTATGTATGTATGTATGTATGTATTATAGATGTATAGAGTGCACAGCTACCCAGCAGGGTCCCCCGGTGCTAAGCCACTGGAACAAACCTACACCAAACTGAAGAGCCCCAATCAGGGCAAAACCAGTCCTGGTTGCTTGTGTTCCGGTTCAAAGTGGACCTGGCTTGGCAGTTCTGGCTGGACTGTTCCTATTGAAGCAGGGTGAAGGCTGATTTGCATGTGGCTGGGTTTAATCTGAGGTGGCATGGTGGGTGAAAGAACAATGGGTTGTTATGCTACCCCAAGCGATTACCAGTGGTTAGACTTATTGCAAGCATCCCCCCATCACCTTTTGAGGCTTGGATAACCAGGTGGAACCAGAATTTCCTGGTCCTTTTCTATGTGTGAGCTTTATCTGCTTTTCCCACCTTGCTGGAAGGAGTGAGCGGGCCAGGCTGTGTCTGTACCCATTCTGATAGTTGCCTGGACCTGCAGGTTTATTGACTACTCGTTAAAATAGCTCCCTGTGTTCCCACCCCAGTAATCCTGGGTGTTTGAACATGGGGACTCTCTGAATGGCTGAATCCAGAGTGGACCCATTTCTAGGCACAATGGGCTTATCCAGTGTTGTCTCTAGTTTTATGTGAAGACTGTGGAACTATAAAGTGTGATTTAAAGTTGGTGAAGCTTGTTTCTTAGAATGTTTCTCTCTTCTCCGCCACTCCTGTTCATCTAGGTGGATGGGGGGTCAAATGCACTAAGTACAATATTATCAGCCTTTTTAAGGGTTTTCCACACTAAAAATAAGGACCTTTTGTGTTTCTTTTTTTCTTCTTCTTAGTATTCTTCATTGGGCTCATTTGTGTATTATCCCAAGCGTCGGCTTTTGCCTTCAATGTCTAATATAGAAATTTGAACAAAAATGTTCATACTTCATATCTCCTGTTTCTTTAATCTAATTTTAACAGTATTTGGTTATTTATACTTATTAAATATTTAGTCTTAATACTAAATTGGTTTGGAATGTTTATTCTTTTTACTCTAATATTGTTTTGGGGCTGTTTAAAGACATTACTCAAATATCTATAAGAAAAAGCCTGTTGCTTTGTACCAAAGCTACCAACTGCTTAAAACTGCATTTTATCTCTCCAGGCACTGCCGTGTTCCTACCTGGTTCCCCCCTCAGTAAATAATCCATAGTGTCAGATCGCTCTGACAGGTCTTGTGTCAAGCAGTTATCTCACTATATGAACAGCCTAGAAGTCAAACTCCCTTACCAGATTTAGAAACATTTTTTTCTTCCGAATATTAATGGGCAAGTTTTTTTCAATTTTGATTTGAAATTTTTTGCATTTGATTTGATCCACGTCGTTTTAAATGCACTGATTTCCTTTAGGGGATCATGGAGGTGCGATTATCTGTTTTTGCCAGTTTTGTGAGGCTTATCGTTCGCAGAGATATAGGTGAAGTTTTCAGAAAAGAGGATCCAAGCTGAGTAGCAGTGCCAAGACTTCGGCTCAGTAGAGAGCCCTCTGAGCCTGGGCGAAGGTAAATCAATCACAGATTAATCCAGAGGAGACAGAGGAAAAAGAACAGAAGTAAGGGAGACAGAAAAAGAAAATATGCAAACTATGCAAGAGGAATCCTCTCCTACACGTTCCTGGACTGGGAGCAGTTTTTCAGTTCATGGTGTATCCCTTTCTGAGCTGAAAGCACTCAGATTAGTTTACAAGGATGAGATAGCAGAAATGGAATATGGCTGCTCTGGCTGCATAGGAGAAAAGCCTGCCTTAGAAAAGAAAAAGGCAGCGTTTATTCTTGAATAGAGGAAACTTGCCTTGAAACAGAAAATGTGTTGTTGTGTCATGAGCAGAGTCACAAAAGATTGGATCTGAAGAGTGAGCAGGGCGGCAGCGAAAGAATTGGGAGGTAAACAACAGTGATGGGATGTCAGAAGAACACAATTTAACAGCAGACTACGTGATTGACGACCACATAGGTCAGAGGTCAATTTCTTTTGAATTTTCTTTTGAATTGCCTTTAGTAAAGCAAGAGGTGGAAGAGGAACCCCAGGAAACCATACTGAATGGAGGTTATTTAACAATTTGGGAACTCGGTGCTCTTTCTATGAGAAACAACATAAGAAGTCTGCTATATGCAGACAATTCTGTTCAGGGGTTTTGGCTCAGTCCTGAGAGATAACACTGTAAGATCAGTACCAGCAGTCATGGGAGGGCTTGTAGATATTTCTGTGACCTTATTGAAGGCTGGGTTGAATGCAGAAAGTAACTACATTCATTGGACTGTATAATCATATCATGAATGAGCATAATCTGAGTAACTGTCTTGCAGTGTTGTTCTTCACTCTGGGGGATACCAAGCTCGCTGACCACAGCATTCTTGGAAGAGAAGCTGTCATTTTGCTCTATATGAGGGTGTCTAAAAATGCAAAATAGGGGATGTTGGGCCAGATGCATCAACAAACCATTTTGCGATTTCCTAATTGCGAATCCTTGCGATTCGCAATTAGAAAATCGCAAAAGGGAATGCATGAAAGTGTGTTTAACACTTTCTGCGATTCCTAGGGGATCGCAAATGACCTACCTCATGAATATTAATGAGGTAGGTCGCAATTTGCAACCCCCTAGGAATCGCAAAAATCACGGGGATGGTGGCCTGCTGGGGTCAGCAGACCACCATGTCCGTAATTGCTTTTAAATAAAGCAATCTTATTTTTTTTGTAAAGCAGCCCGTTTTCCTTAAAGGAAAACGGGATGCTTTACAAAAGAGAAAATAAAAACTTTTCCTTTCATTTTTTAAGAGAGGGCAGTGGTCCGTGGGACCACTGCCTGCTCTTAGAAAATGCTTTTACATACATTCACAAAGGGGAAGGGGTCCCTTGGGGACCCCTTCCCATTTCCGAATGGGTTACCACCTACTTGAAGTAGGTGGTAAAATGCGAATGTTTTGCGACCGCATTTCAGTTGCAAAGCATTCATGCGTACCAATGCGATTTGGTATTAGGAAGGGACACCCTAAACACGCCCCTTCCTAACAGCGAATCGCAAACCCATTTTGCAATTCGGTAACAGGTTACTGAATCGCACAATAGGGTTTGCTGCATCAGAAGAGTATTTTGCGAATCGGCCGTTTGCATCTGGCCCTATAAAAAGAGTGGGCTGGATCCCCAAGAGGGAAAAAAAGTGGGCAAAGATAACAAGAAGAAGTTCTCTAAAGGACCCAAAAAGTCTCAAACAAGAAGGACAAGACTCAAGCCACTTGTGGGAAAAATGGGAGGAGGTATGGAGGGAATAAGCCCCTCCCTCCATGAAGAGGCACTGCTTGGACTGTCTGCAGGTAGTGCACAAGAGGGGAAACTCTGTTTATTCCTTGAAGAACCCCTATGCTAGGCAGGTGATGAGGACTGCTAGTGTCGCGATCCAACAATGCGACTGACATTGTGGCACTGAGAGTCACTGATCACAGTGAAGGACAAACTGCTTTTCTATAAAAACATAAAATGATCAAATCTTACACATTCATTTTTTGTTTTAGACATGATATGAATGTAATTCATATTTCCTAGCTTGCCTTTTACACATAGTTGTACGATGTCTATGTTTTTTATTCACTATGGGCTTAATTTCAAGTGCGGTGTCTGTCCAGCTATCCATCAGTGTGGCAGAAACACTGCCTCCACCTCTCTGGCTAAAGGCGAGCAACCAAAATTTGAATTTCCTTCATGAGAGGTGTGGCTTTTTCCTCTGGTGACTAGCCCTATCCCGGCATCTTGGAAGGAGGCTATAGTGGTCCCTGTGTTTAAAAAAGGTAACAGATGTGACCCTTCCTGTTACAGACCAATCTCCCTCATCGATGCCACAGCAAAGACGTTGGGAAGGGTTGTCCTTGCTCGACTTGAATCTTGGGCAACAGACACAGGGGTAATTGCAAGATCACAGTATGGGTTTAGGAGGGGGATGGGCACTATTGAACAGTGCCTCAACTTGTCCCTGATTATGGGCAAGTACATGAGGGCCAGGAAGGGTTCTATTCATCTGGCCTTCATGGACTTGTCCAGTGCTTTTGATACTGTAAATCGGCACAAGCTGTGGGCACTGATGGGAAAAATGGGAGTGGAGGAATCTTTAATTTCTCTTCTCCGCAGGCTTCATGCCTCTACATCCGTAACTATCAGATATGGCGCTAATGGCGAAAAAACAAAGCCTATCGCATCGACAGAGGGCGTACGGCAGGGATGCATCCTAGCACCATTTCTTTTTGTAATATACACTAATGGACTTGATGCCTTCTTGTCACATAAAGATCTCGACTGTCCTCGCATTGGGGGTTCTCGTTTACCGCTTTTCTCATATGCGGATGATACTGTTTTAATGGCCCTAACAGCCAATGGCCTCCAAAAATCTCTTAATGCATTTTCTGATTTTATGTTGTCACTTGATTTAAAGGTTAATTTTATTAAATCCTATGTCATGGTCTGTGGGCCTAAAACGACTAAAACTAGAAATTTTGCTGTGGGTACCAAGAGGATTGATAAAATGAATAATTTTAGTTATTTTGGGAATATTTTTAATAACAAGTTAAATTGGGATCCGCTTGTTACTACAAGGAGGCAAAACGTAGGTAGGGTGGTTGAGGGTCTTCTTCGTTTTGCCAGCAAATTGGGACACAAACCGGTGACCGAGCTAGTTACACTCTATAAAGCTAAATGCGTACCTGTGGCAACATATGGAGCAGGCGTATGGGGGTATCACAATAGTCATCAGCTGCAAATCACGGAAAATAAATTTATAAAAAGGCTACTGATGATTCCAATCAGTGCCCCCACTAGCTTTTGCCACTATGAGCTGGGGCTTGACTTTCTAGAAGATTGTATCAATATTGCCCCTTTACTCCTATGGGCTAAAATCTGGCTATTGGAAGAGCTGGCGTTTTCTAGAGAGATTATAAAAGATTGTCTTAACCTCGAGGGTGCTCTTACTATCCCTGGTCTTCGCTTTGTCAGGGATAGCTTTTATAAGTTAGGCTTGGCACACTATTTTGATTGCCCTACCAGTATTAATGAGAATGCGAAAAAGTTCATCAAAGAGCTGCACTCCTCAGGGGTAAACACTCGCCACTCTCAACCTGAGGTAGCAGGCCCCCTTTGCTTATTCCCTGCTCAGCAGCAATTTTACTTAACGTTCTCCACAAATACCCAGACACATTTTTATCTAACAAGATTTTGTCTTCTTACTTTGCATTTCCTAGTGGCATTTCCAAAGCAAATTGGTTGGACAAACAACTTAGTGCCCTGCCCTTGTGATAATTTGGTAGCCCAAAGCACTCGGCACTTTATGCTATTTTGCACTTTATAGAAAGAGCCTAGGAGAAAATCTTTAGTCCCGATTAAAAAAAATATTAGGCCTTGTTCTCATATTGATGGTTTTAACTTTCTGCATTCTCTGGCCACTCTTGATATATGCATTGGGGTCTCTAATTTTATTAAAGTTGCCATGGCTATTAGGAAACGGTACTAGTAGCTGTAGTTGTTCTGGATTAGTTAGATCTATCACCGCACATCTTAAGTGTTTTATCTTCTAAAGTGTGATAAATCCTAAGATTGAACTTTAAGGCATGTATTCTTTTAAATCTACTTTTATCCCCTTTTTAATAATTAAATTGTATAAACTGTCTTTCATACTGTTTTGTAAATAGGTCATCGCAATTACAAATGGTACAGTTGATCTTGTGCACTTTTATGGTTTTCTTCTGAAACCGAATAAAGTTATTTTGACTGACTGAGAGGTGTGGCTTTTTCCTCTGTAGCAACTACTACTGGCATAGCAAGAACTGCTTTAAGGGAAATATGCCCTTGGCATTAAGTCTACCATAACAATTCAGCATGATGAATCT
The DNA here is from genome assembly GCA_963921515.1 of Calotriton arnoldi. Classification (NCBI taxonomy): domain Eukaryota; kingdom Metazoa; phylum Chordata; class Amphibia; order Caudata; family Salamandridae; genus Calotriton; species Calotriton arnoldi. The sequence continues at coordinate 712,530 of CAWUFW010003330.1, forward strand.
GGGATGACAATGATATCGACTGATATGTACCTCCAAATTAGGTACATTTCCAGATGCTGGGAGTTAATTAAAAAAAGTAATAATAAACTCAGTAAATTAACAAAATAAACAAGTACTGAAAATGTTACGTATAAAAATGGCCTACTTTACATAATTAATGATCCAATTAAGCAATTGAAAATTGATAAACTATATAAAATCTATATTTGAAAACACTGGCCACACTACTCTCATATTAACTTAATAATCAACCCAAAAAGTTCAAATTAATTAAAATTATATAAAATCTAATAATGTAAATCAATCAATCAAGATTTGTAAAGTGCGACTGCATCACCCATGAAGGTCCTGAGGGCCAGGGGACCAAGCACATGCTGCCTGTAGTCCTAGTGGTCGAATATCCAGATTTTTAGGTCCTTTCTGAACTGCTGGAGCGATGATGAGGCTCTAAGGTGCAGGAGGAGGTTGTTCCAAGCCTTGGCCGCCAGGTGGGAGAAGGAGAGGCCTCCATTGTTCATCCGGCGGATGCGTCTGGTGGTTGCTAGGAAGAGGGATTTGGAGCGGACTTTCCTGGTAGGTTGGTGGAAATTGATTAGATTGTTGAGGTACACCTGTCTTTCCTTGTGTAGTGCCTTGTATGCGTGGGTGAGCAGCTTGAACTGGCATCTCTTCGCAACTGGTATCCAGTGAAGTTTCCTGAGGTGAGGGGTGATATGCGTCTGTCTGGGTAGGTCGAGGATGAGTTGGGCAGTGATTCCTACATAGAGGGAGTTGCCGTAGTCTAATCTGCTGGTGATGAGTGCTTGCGTGACTGTTAGTCTGGTGTTGGGTGGGAGCCATCGGAAGACCTTCCTGGGCATTCGGAGGGTGAGGAAGCAAGTGGAGGAGACGGCGCTGACCTGCTTCTTCATGGATAGCTGGCTGTCGAGGATGATGCCAAGTTTGGGATTGTGTTCGGTGGGTTTGGGGGTTGGGCCCAGCTCAGGTGGCCACCATTCGTTGTTCCAGAGGGTATGTTAGCCTTCCTGAAGATGAGTACTTCTGCCTTGTCAGTGTTGAGTTTGAGACAGTAGTTGTTCATCCAGGCGGCCACGTCTTTAATGCATTCTTGGAGCTTGTCCTTGGTGGTTGTTGGGTCGTTGGTCAGGGAGATGATGTGTTGGGTGTCATTGGCATAGGAGAGGCTGTCAAGTCCGTGGCTCTTGACAATGTTGACCAGGGGTTTCATGTATATGTTGAAGAGGGTTGGGCTGAGGGATGAGCCTTTAGGTACACCTCAGCTGATAATCCTGGGGAGAAGGATGTAGGCAGGGAGGATGACCTTCTGCATTCATCCTGTGAGGTAGGATGCAATCCACTTGAGGGCTGTCCTTAGATTCCGATCTGGTGGAGTCTGTTGATCAGTGTATGGTGGGATATGGTGTTAAAAACTGCTGAGAGGTTGAGGAGGATAAGGGCTGCTGCTTCTCCGTGGTCAAGCAGCAATACGATGCTGCTTGACTGCTACTAGGGCTGTCTCTGTGATGTGGTTGGCTCTGAAGCTGAATTAGGAGGGGTCCAAAAGGTTGTGGTTCTCCAAATGTCTAGTGAGCTGGATGTTGATGGCTTTCTCGATGACCTTGGCTGGGAAAGGGAGCAGGAAGATGGTGTTGCGAGCCACTCACCTGAACTCCAGGATGTTCCGATGGGGCGACGTTATTCCCCAGATCCCGCTGAGACCTGATGTGGCAGCAATGAATTGAAACACTGCTACCTCGCAAGTTCCCAAGGGGAAAGGGGGTTGGGGGAGAGAGACAGAAATACCGGCTTCCAGTGATGTGACGTCTGGAGTACTGGACTCTGGGCTCAGGACAGGGTATAGCACCGCCTGATATGCTGGACTCTGGGTTTCAAACAGGAAGTAACACCAGGATTTCTGGACAGCATTAGACAATTCACATGAAGCAGCATGAGCAATAAGTGAATATGTCATTAACGTACTGTGATGTCAAGAATTATTTGTGAACAATCAGTAAGTATAACAGCATTACATACACCAAAACATTTAGTTGACTCTTATTTTGAGATGTCTCTCTTTGGACTGCTTTCTGTTCCTAAAAATCAAATAAATTATCACTTTTAGATAATAACTGTTGTCCTGCTTATAACAGCTGCTTACTGTACACAAACAGCCAGCAACTTATAAACATACTAAAATTGCTTCACAGATTGCTCTAGTGAAGATTATACTTGAACAGTTCTTGGCAGTACGAGTCTCCAGTCTTTTTTAAGAGAAATACATCTTTTTCTACTGAATAATGATGCACTGCATAGAGTCCTTTTAAATAGTCTGTAGTTCCTCACAATTGTCTTTAAGCATTAACATGCCTGAACTTCAAAGTCTTTCCAGAAGGTGGGGCTGTTACCTAGAATTTCCATTTACCTTGTCTATTGCAGATTGCAGAAGAGCCGGAAATAAATGAAAAATAGTTCAACTTCTTGTCATGCTCTTCTTTTCCAGGAACTACAGGGAATTCCAGAAATGCCAAAGAGAGCAGCAGAGGCTGGTCTGCATGGGCCCAGGAGATCCAGAAGGAAGGACTGCTTAGCTGGAGTCAGGTAAGTAGAAGTCAGAAAGAATGAAGACAAGCAGTAACTAGAAGCACAGTGCAGCTTTAAATAGACAGAGATGTTCATGTGTTTTCCTGTCAGTTGAAGATGGCGGTTGGAGGCGCACACCTATTTATTTCTGCTTATAACTATAATTAATATGATTAAATTGATGGTGCTACAGTGTCACGCTTGCTGTCTACGTCAAGCGTCTAATCAAACATGGCAATAATACAAACCGAAAGGCTTGTGTACACCGTTCACTGTTCACTGGGTTGTAATCAAACCCTAAAGATCCTTGCTCTATGTGTAGATACCCAAGTAATCAACTCGAGTCCAAAATTGAATCATATAAACTGTATCATTTATATTTGTTTAGTGCAATGAACATGAATCAATTTGGTGAACATAAATCACTCATGACAATACATTCTATATCAGGTTATAACATAAAATACAAGTGTTACATCATTGATATCATGATTAACAACGTTTTCGCCATGAACATTATTAAAGAGCCCAATGCATTTCGGGGCTGAATCGTCCCTTCGTCAGGGGCAACCTTGATGATGAAACCAAGCAACAAATGGAAATCAATTCTATCCTATATATCCTAGTGCGAGATCCCAACGGTATCACCGTTACGGCGTTAGTAGCAGTATTCTGAGGTTGCGGTTTCACTAGTCCATTATCGGGCAGTCCGGGCTTACATATCGCACTACTGAACCCTTCGTGAAATTTAAATCCCCATGTGAGGCTGAACATTATTGTTATTAGGACCAACCATAAGGACTGTTGGGATCTCGCGCTAGGATATATAGGATAGAATTGATTTCCATTTGTTGCTTGGTTTCATCATCAAGGTTGCCCCTGATGAAGGGACGATTCAGTCCCGAAATGCATCGGGCTCTTTAATAATGTTCATGGCGAAAACGTTGTTAATCATGATATCAATATGTAACACTTGTATTTTATGTTATAACCTGATATAGAATGTATTGTCATGAGTGATTTATGTTCACCAAATTGTTTCATGTTCATTGCACTAAACAAATATAAATTATACAGTTTATATGCTTCAATTTTGGACTCGAGTTGATTACTTGGGTATCTACACATAGAGCAAGGATTTTTAGGGTTTGATTACAACCCAGTAAACAGTGCACGGTGTACACAAGCCTTTCGGTTTGTATTATATTCCTGTCAGTTGAGCCACACCATGAGAAGGAGCAATTATAAAACCAAATTAGATGACATGTTTGCAATACTTTACATGGTGGCACGTTGATCATTAGGCTAATGAGGAGTTGCACGTTTCTAAATGTGACAGTTGAAAGTGTCTTGATTTAAACTGTTGGCACGTGTACCACATGGTGCTTAGTCATTACATGAACAACAAGCATTGGCAATTGCAAAGTCAGTACATGAGCAACAAGCATTGACAGTTGCAAACCAAATACTGAATGACACGAGCAACAAGCATTGGCAATTGCAAACCAAATACTGAATGATAATAATGAACGTAACCCCAAGTGAGAAAGGATACTCATGAATTATTGCTTGAATCAATGAATCCTACATAATGCCATTTTCATTAGACAACATAATGTGGCTGAGCAGTACCCATGACAGTTGGGTCGGTAATTCTTCAGTTGTCCCGGAACTGCTGATGGCTTGTCAGAAGATGATTCACATCAGCATGTTTCCATTTCTGGGGGAAGTGGGCCATTGTAATAGAGGAGTTGAGGACATTGGTGAGTTCTTTGCTGATGGTTTGATTGCCGAGGTTCAAAGTATGGTGAGGGCAAGGGTCTGCTGGGGCTCCAGAGTGGATGGATCTCATGATGGACGCTGACGCCATACATACTACAGAATCAAAAAAGCTCTCTTAAACAAACAATTACAAATAATTAACGATAAAATAATCATAACAGACTATTACAACTTAATAAAACATTACAAAACTGCATATTATATACAACAGTATAAACTAAAAAGATATTAAATACATTTTATCCTGGATATCATTTTATTTTGGCAACAATGATAATGACATTCTTGAATTGGTTTTGGAACACCGCAAGTTTTCCTTTTCCATTAATGATATTCATAAATGCTGAATAAAATCTTTTCCCCAATATTTGGAAAATAAGGACATATAGGGCATAACCAATGGATAGCTGCTTTGCAATTAAAAAAATTTGGACATTTTCACCAAAGGTTCTTGTACCCCTTTTTCTTCTTAGAGAGTAAACACTGGGTTTACTTGGAAGCATTCTTTGTATTTTTTTGGGAAACAAATAAGCTGTTGAGGTAATTTTAATGTCTTTAGTTCTATCCAAGTAATATGAGAGCACTCTTTTGACTTTAAGGGTGTGGAGTAACTTCTCCCCTATTTGAACACCAATTTTCAGAAACCTTCGGTAGTTATTTACCCCACACAACACCATTGATGTTTTCTCTAAGCACCTTTATTCTTGTGAAATATTGTTCAAGAATCATGAGAAGATATGGCTTGGATTGTGCTAACCTTCTTAGCAGATGTGATGGTCACTAAGAAAGTTGATTTCCAGAAGAGGCACTGAGGATTTGATTAAGGCTTGAGTACGACAGGGGGTCCTATTAGCTTTGGCCAGACAAAGTTCCACTCCGAAGGTAGAGGCATTTCTCTGTTAGAAAAATAAAACTAAGATCCTCAAAAAAAAAATCACTTAATATCGTAAAACAGAAACTTGGAAACATTCTTCCTATAGGCTATATTAGCCATTCTTAAACCCAATTTTCAAAGAGAACTATGAACAAGAAGATAAAACAATATAATTTCCTCTGTGGACTCCATGAAGCCAGTGGATTTCCATAAGTAGTAGGTGCACAATCTGCACAATATTCAGGTGGAAGGGCATAATCTGAGGACACGTCTAGATGATTGTACAGGAGAGATTCATAAGCCAAAGCACAAATTCAAGAACTGAAACTCAAACAGTTAATAGGGTATTTACGGCAACATTGGCCCAGTGCAGGGTGTCCTCATTATATACCAATTGCTTCCCTGGAGACACACTTTGATTTGAATGAAAGCCACCCTTAATTCAAGATGTAAGGAACAGTTATTGCGGCGGTGTGGTCAAGATGTTGTCTAAAAGGCAGCAGGCACACCTAGCTCTGGCCTCCATCTTGGCCTCTGATGTGTCTGGCATCACCCTGCCCCCATTGAGGTGAGTGTGTTTCTCATGTACGGGAGGTTGGTGGAGCACCATTCTCTGATGACAGTTGTGTTAGAGGCTGTAGTAATCCTGCATAATGAGCTCCTGGGCAGCACCCAGCAATTAAAGGTACTCACATGCACAAAAAGGTTTCAGCTTGTGGTGGGACCCTCAGATGGACCTAAGCATGGCTGGGGGTGAAACAGTGAATACGGGTTCAGAGAGTCCTGGGGATACCATTGTTTGTTATCTCAATCTACCTAAGGGAAGGAGCTGTGTGCTGAGATGAGAGACCATTCCATAACTCATTTCTGTAAGCAGCCTGGAAACCAATGCTTGGAATGGAAAAATAGAAGTGCAGGTACTCTGTACCAGAGTACCTGCTTGTTTCTGGGAAGTGCCGGCACTCTCCAGTTAAAAGTATTACAATTCTCTTAAGAAGTGCCGGTACTCTCCCTCTCAACATAAAAAAGTGCCTGTACTCAGTACCGGCCCATTTAAAGCACTGCTGGAAACTCAGAATAGGCAGAAGTCATCTTGGAGTGGATTGGAGGTTTCCCTCAAGAGCCTCTGAATGGCAATTGGTACCATGCTGGAGTGAATCATTGAACAAGCCCAACCCCCCAGAATAAACATTGAAAGAGCAGAACAGCGGCTCTCGGTGGGGGGAGGAGACAAGATGGCAGGCTGACGCCGTCTCTGAGAGCCAGCAAACACAGAGTTGCTCCCGAGGCTTTTGGAGTTAGTGATCGGCGGCTAACATGAGATGAGTAGGAGCAGTAAAACGCAGTAAACGCCGATAATGAGAATGCCGAGAGTGCGGCCGTTCTAAGAAACCCCTGCTAAACTGATAAACGCCGACACTACAAAATTGAGGAACCAGCTTTTCGGCTTTTGTCTCCCGCCTGCTCCCCTGCAACCTCGCTCGCCTGTTGTCTGTAGGTGTCAGCGGGGGTCAAGCGAAAAGATCAGAGGAGTGAAAAAAACGAGGGAAAAGCGACCGCACCCGGGGCTCTAGCGGGTGGCGGTCAGCGGCTGGCTTATCCTCGCAGCTTGCTGATAGCCCGCTGACGCCTGACAGCTGATGTTGCAGCTCGAAACTTGCGACCAGTGGCCAGCGGCAGGAATCCAACTTTTGCGCTCGCACCATCGAGGGAGGCTGCCTGCCTCTCATTTTTCCCTGAAGGTTTCTTCCATCAAAATCGGATGCCTCTTCCCAGCGAGTGGGTGTAGATGCGGACGTTTGGGAGACTGCCTGCCTCGCTGCTTGCTTCGCTCCGAAATCAGCTGATTTCCTCCGCCTGAATCGGATTCTCTTTCCAGCGCATGGCCGCGCTGCCGCTTAAAGACGACCTGCTTTCGCTACAGTGAATCTCCTCCTGGGCTCTCAGGTCAGCTGTTTCTTTTACGCTTTTCAGTGGCTTTGTTGGCTTAGGAAAACGCTGAACTTTGTACTGCCTGGGCCCTGGCCCTGTTAACTCACTATAGCATTCCATTGATCACAGAGAGCCTCTGTGGAACTTTTAGTGAGTAGAAACTGCTTTGTTATCAGTAATTGTAGCCAGATTATACAGGTCTACAGACCGCCGGATTGCCGGATTGCTGGATTGCCGGATTGCTGGCTGGAAAAGACTTACCACGCTGGAACCACTGTATTGAATGCAGGCGATTGCATGAGTTGGACCTAACCGCTTGCCGTCTACGTGGGTGGCTGTTTGTTTAGCGGCTCGACGGCTTTCACTGAGCCTTCGCTATTGGCTTACACTCAGCCCGCAATTACATACTGTTTCCGTGGCATCTTGGAATATGGCTCCTTCAAAGAACCTTGCGAGGAGCACCCGCGCAACAAACCGCTTACTGGTAAGTGCCGCTGGGACCATGGTCTGTGATCCGGGAATCGAGTCTCTGAAGGCGGCTACTGCTAGTCATATTACAGGGGCAGGGAAGCTTGGAAAGCCGATATTGCGTTTCTTGCAGTCAAAGCGGTCAATGGAGCTACTTTCCTCAGAGGGTGTAATTGAAGCGAGTGATAGCAACAGATTAACAGAGATCGTGACTCACGCTATAATCGAGCAACAAAGTAGCATAGTCCCCTTATCCTCTGGCTTCAGTAAAATAAATACTCCAGTGGAGACGTATCAGGACCAACATCAAGTCCGGATTGTAGAAACAAATAGTCAGTATGATAGTGGGAAATCTGATGGGGTATTCGAGGACATTAGGAGTCGAGTCCCTAGTAGTCCTGAACATGGGGCAACTTCGGACATCTCTCTTGAAGGGGCGGATCTACCCGTAGACAACATAGTCATTCTGGGAACAGAATCAGAACCAGAATTAGAAGAAGAGCTCAAAGATGGTAATGAAGAGAAACAGCAGTTATCGCCTCCAGACGATGTCTCAACGGGACTGGGCCAGATAGTAAAAGACGTCATAATAGAACCGAGGCTAACTGAGGGTAGTGTCCAAGACACAGAGGCTGGCACTCTGGTACTGAGTGATGAGCTATATGAAAGCAATCTACATACTTTAGAGGAAAATGGTATTGCCCCTATCACCTCCACAAATGATTTTGCTTTGGACAAACAAAATACTCCACACATGCTTGAGAGGTCTGCTACGGATCAAGGACAAAAACTGGGGCAAAGCACCATGACATCAAATAATCTAATTGCTTTAAAGCAAAAGCAAAAGCAAACCCTACGCTCAAGAGCTTGTGGAAAGAAAAACTCTAAGCCTAAAACACCGAGGGATATGGGGAAAAAAGCTCTAACTGGCTCTGGCCCATCTGGGGGTCAGAGGTCACCGCAGTTGAAAAATACAGAGGTGATTAGCCCCATACGACGATGGGCTCAAACAAAAGGGGGCGTGCGAACTTTGATATCTCAACTATCGGGTGCCGGCTTAGTGGATGATGTCTATGGGGAACTAGGCTTGCCAGCGGATGGAGCACTCGAGGGAACATATGGGAAAACATCTGAGGAAATTAGTTCCCATCAAGTCACTTGCATGCCCTGTGAGGTAGGAGACTCCCAGGGCAAAGAAATCCAAGCTCAAGTTGGCGAAACTTCATTACTCTCACTAATTTTGCAAACCCTTAAAGATCAAAGAGAGGAAACACGGGAGCTTTTTGCCCAAGTCAGGGCAGATAATCATGACATACAGCAATCCTTAAAGGAAGTAACTTTGAAAGTAGGGACTCTCACAAATGACATAACGGATTTACAAGAAAGAGTAGTCAGCACGGAAGAGACAATGTCTAAAATAACCAACACGGTTCAACAGCACGATGACTCGCTTGGGGGACTGCAGCTAAGAATTGAAGATTTGGAAAATCGTCAGAGGAGGCAGAATCTGAAACTGTTTGGTATACCGGAAGGGCAAGAGGGATCAGATCCTAGGGCTTTTGTGGTACAGATATTGCAGAAGGCCTTTCCGGATCTTGGGGATTGGGACTGGGACTGTCAGATACAAAGAGCCCACAGATTAACATTTGTACAGCGTAGGCAGGATGCTCGCTATCCACGTCCTTTCCTCATCTATTTTGGAAATTTTTTGCTTCGGCAAGCTGTCTCCCTGAAGGCTAGACCTAGATCACCTGTTTCTGTTGAGTCATTTTCTATTTTTTTTCGATCAGAATTTTGTAAAATAACAATGGACAGGCGTTGGCAGCATAGACAATTGATTGACCCACTAAAATCTACCGGGGCACAAGTTTATTTGCAGGAACCAGCATGCTTGAAGGTAGTACAGGAGGGCCAATCATACTTTTTTGTGTCTGAAATCGAAGCAAAGGAAGCACTTCATAGATGGCAGAAAGGGGGGAGGTATAAGGTATAAGGACAAGGCTAAGGGGCTGGGCATGACTTAGGTTTATGTGGAGGGATAGCTATGATGAAACTTTTTTTTTTTTTTTTCTCTTTTACAAAGGGGTTTTTCTCTCTCCTTTTGCATTATGATTTTTTTTTCTCTTCTAAACCGATGATTAGAAGGTTAGCCTCGGGAGTCGCTGTGGAGTCTGGTCCTCAGTTAGCTGCCAAATCCAACGGCAACATTGGAAGAGGATGATTCTTCCTTCTAGATGTAGGGGGGTGGGTAGGTGCAGGGGGGTGGGCAGCCTCCTGTGGTGGGTGGGGGTTGCTATGGGTGGGGGGGGAAGAGAAAATGTCAACACAAGGATACTAAGAACTAAAAGTGCAGATGGAATTGACGAAAGGTTTATTGAGTTAAGTAATTTGGAGAATAAAAAGGCAGGAATAAAGAGTTTTCAAGATGGCATGGGTTAGATGCCTTGTATGGAATGTAGCAGGACTAAACAGTAGAATTAAGAGGCAACTAGTTGCAGAAGAACTAAAAATGTATAATCCTCAGATAATTATGCTTACAGAGACACATCTTTCTTATAAAGATTGTGGACTGCTGAAACAACTAGGGCTCGAGGTTGTAGTCTGTACAGCGCAATCTGTCTCTATACGGGGTGTTGCTATTTTGAAGCAGAAAAGATTTGTATGCGATATAGTTAAGACAATGTCTGATAAAGGTGGCAGATGGGCTGTAGCACAAATGATGATAAGGGGAAAGAAATACGTCTTCTGTTCTGTGTACGGTCCTAATATAGACGACCCTACCACTATTGATACAATAAATATGGAATTGCTGAACTGGGAGGGGAACGGGTGGTGATGGGGGATTTTAATTGTATTATGGATTATGCAGTAGATACAACAAACCAAAGAGCTACTCACAGGATGCAGAAGACACGGGCAGCGATAAGAGAGCTAGGTCGATTACAGGCGATTAGAGACGTATGGAGAAAGTTATATCCCAATATACCGGGATATACATATTATTCTGCCCCGCATAAGTCATATTCCCGAATTGATTTAGCGTGGGTGTCAGATTCAATATCATGGTCCGCAGATATGGAAATTTGCCCAAAAATCACCTCGGACCACAATCCTATTCTTTTTACTTTCAAGGCCCCTATGGAGAATAAGACAACTAGACTTTTTTCATTTCCTAGGTATTTACTGCAGGATGAAGAGTATGTTGCTATGATCAGGAAACAACTTAAGGTATTTTTTATAGAAAATACAGGGTCGGCATCACCTATTGTGATCTGGGATACATCCAAAGCAATTATTAGGGGCTGTACGCAACAATATATTTGGAGACAGAATAAAAGCCGAAAAACTATGATAAAAAAGACTACTTTAGCTACTCGTGCTGTGGAAGACCAACATGCAGAGGCAGTCTTGAGGGGCACTGATAATATAGATGACATAGAGCAATTGGGGCTTACATTGATCGATTTGAGGTCAGCCCTGAAGATTACATTCAGGGAGAAAATAATGGCAAGATTTGGGAAATATCGCTTGGCACAATACGAATATGGGGAGAAAATAGGTAAAATTCTTGCTTTTAAGGTTGCAAATGATAGAGCTAAGACCTGTATAAAAACTATTAAGGGGCCCAATGGTTTATTGTATGAGCATCCGCAACAAATCTTAGCGCAGTTTGAAATTTATTACCAAAAGCTATATACCCCATCTATCCAACCAAAACAGGACGATATAAATAATTATATTCAGAATAGCTCGATAGCTAATATGGATGGCGAAACATCTGAATTTATGTCAAGAACGTCTCAAAGGAAGAAATAGAACTAGCAATCAGTGCTTTGCCACCAGGCAAAGCGGCTGGCGAAGATTCCATACCACTTGAGCTTTATAAAATTTTAAAAGATGTCATATTGCTACCATTTAGTCAGGCTATAGAATATATTGGGCTAAATGGTAAGGTCCCGGAGTCCTGGAATACGACACAAATTGTTTTTTTTTTTAAAAAGGGTAAGCCAGCGGACGAATGTGGGTCTTACAGGCCAATTTCGCTTATTAATGCGGATGCAAAAATATTCTCAAAGATTTTAGCAAATCTCCTTGCTCCAGTCATGCCTAGTCTCGTATCCCCTCATCAGCACGGGTTTATTCAAGGGAGAGACACCACTGCTCACATTAATATGGCAATAGCTGCCTTTGATGTGGCAAAGGTACGGTCAACCCCACTCGGTATGATTTTACTTGACGCTGAAAAGGCGTTCGACCGAGTGGGGTGGGACTTTTTATTGGCTACGCTCTCCGCCGCTGGCATCAGTGGCCAATTTAAAACGTGGATACAAGCTTTATATGACAGGCCCTGTGCCAAATTAGTATATTCTGGTTTACAATCTGCTATATTTCCGATTCTTTGTGGTACACGGCAGGGATGTCCCCTTTCACCGTTGTTATTTGCGTTATACATAGAGCCTTTTTTTTCCATTCTGCAAAATAATCAGTCAATCCGCCCGTTTATGTCAGGCATGCTTGCCCTGAAGGCCAGTGCATACGCTGACGATATTGCTGTTTTTTCCACGGAACCTGGAGAGGCACTGAAAGTAATAGAGAAAGAAGCCGCTGAGTTTGGTTTATTATCGGGATATAAATTAAATATTACGAAAACTCAAATCCTTCTTAACTTTAAACCTATGGTCCCAATACGGGGGTCTGCTCAGTTGTTACTTATCTTGGGGTCAAGCTGTCAGCACAGATCGATAGGATCTTTACTTTAAACTATGAAGCATTATTGAATGAGATAGCTAAATCATTTAAAAATTGGCATAAGCTACCTTTAGGCATTATTGGCCGGATTAATATTATAAAAATGAAAATTCTGCCTAAATTTCTTTATTTATTTCGTTCTATTCCACTACGAGTTCCTAATTTGTTTTTGAAACGTTTAGAGGGTATGATGAGCAGCTTTATATGGGGGTATAGAAAATCACGAAGGGCAATAGATTTGCTAAAACTTCCTTTTAGGCAGGGCGGTTTAGAGTTTCCAGATTTTAAGATGTATTTCTGGTCGGCGTTCATAGGACGTTATCGCAGTCTTTTCAATCCTGATTTCACTACTTTTAGTCATAGGTTCATGTTAGGTGAAGAAAGTAACATGTTCCTTTACAGAACTAACGATCCGAATTATTTTAAAAGGGTCAAATTTAAGACTGTACGAGATAACATAGTAATTTGGCGGGCTATTTCGCTCAGGTGTAATATATCATTTTATCACGATAAATATCCTCTTTGGGGGAACCCAGGCTTGCCGGAAGTGTTTCATGACATTATAGGTAAACATTGGGCTAGGTGTGGTGTCACAGGCTTAGTGGATTTATACGATGGTAGGGGTTTTGCTTCTTTTGGCGTACTTCAGATACAATATAAGCTTTCTGAAAATATGTTGTTTAAATACCTTCAAATTAGAGACTATTTTACCCGTCATCTGAAGTTGACGAATATTTCTCGTTCAGATATATGGGATTGTCTATATGCCGAAAATACCAAGTCTTTAATCAGCAGGGCATATAAATGCTTGAATACTTACAGGTCAGACGACTCAGAGAGACTAGCAGATCGTTGGAGTAAGATCCTGGGGGAGTTCGTGGCGGCTAATTCGATATCGCTAGCTCTTAGCACGATAAATAAATCAGTGAATTCTACTAATTTAAGGTTGCAACAACATCGTGCGATCTGCTTATTATACTATACGCCTGAAAGAATTGCTAAATGGTCATCTAATAACCTAAATACTGATCGGACAAAATGCCCAAGATGTGATTTATATGCGGCGAATATATTGCATATGTTTATAACATGCCCAGCATTGTCGATATTCTGGCAAAGGGTTGGTCAAGTAGTATCGCAGAAGTTGGGGATTGAATTACCTCTCACAACAAGGCAAATAATGCTGGGTAGTAGGAGTTCGAGCTATAAACCAAATGGTATATTTTGTATCTTAATGGTCTCTGCAAGATTAGCAATTGCTCGGGGCTGGATAAATCCAAAACCTCCTTCTGTTACTGATTGGTGGCTAATAGTCAGACAAACATATGATATGGAACAAGCACTGGCTAAAACAAGGGGAATTCGTTCCTTAGCTAGATGTAATGCAATATGGAAGTCTGTGTTCTTATTGTACAAGGAGGCAAATATGGTCTTTCTATGATATGTTATGGTATTCGTTTGATTTTTTTCCCTTTTTTTTTATCCCTTTGGCTCATTGTGGAAACTTTTAGGTACTTAATCTGCTATTTATTTTTCTGTTTTGTAACCTTATGTTGACAAATAAAAAATAAATAAAAAATAAAATAAAAGAAAGAGCAGAACAGCACACATTTCTTTGCCTTGAGGAAACCCTCAAGCAGATGCAAGGAGGGTGATAAAGATACAGGTCAATCTGCAAATGGCATCTCTGAAGCCTTTACCACCACAGTTCTGGTTAAACTTGTGCCAAAATACTGGGGATGGTTTCTAAAAGCATTGCCACCCTAAGGGCTAATTTTCTGAACTTTGCATGAAGGTTTAGGCACAAGAAGGTAAAGTATCACAGGTAGAAAAATCGAGCCAGGCTGTTCATGAAAACAGGAAGTACAATCAAAAAAGTGTTCAAGGAGCTCTAACAAGATGTTGGACGTATGCAGAAGTGTCAACAGTGGGTCCCAGATGCTTAGAATAACTGGAGAATGCACTTGAGCGAGGAAGGTGAAGTGGAGTCTGATTTTATTACCTTCCTATCCACATGGATGATGGAGCAACTAGAAATCCCACCAGTGGAACTATCTGTGGGCATGAAGAGCTGCTAATAAATTATACTGATGACATCAAACATTAGCAAAATATGGATGGACCTGACAGTGATGCTGACGTTAAGAGATATCTCTTTTACGCAATGATAGATTTTCACAATGTGCTTGATTCATTGCAACAGGCTATTGTACCTCTCGGATAAATATTCTGAAACATAAATGCCAAATCGCTCTAATGGGATATCTTTGGAAAGCAGTGGCGGCTCGCATAGGGCGTGCTGTGGGGCGGTGGGGTGGGGTGGGGCGGGGGAGGGGCGGGGTGGGGGTAGTAAACTCGGACATACGATGGAACGGAGGAACGTAATAATTACTTTCCTCCGTTCCGTCGTATGTCCGAGTTTACTACCCCCCCACCCTGCCCCTCCCCCGCCCACCGCCCCACAGCACACCCTATGCGAGCCGCCACTGTTGGAAAGACTGTGGAACATTTCATGACAGTTGCTTCTCCCGAGACCTGGTGTTCTGGAGATCGGATTGTCAATTTAGGCAGCACAAAGACTGGAGAGTTGAGAATGGGCTGTTCCACTTTCAGTCACATCCATGAACCCTCAAAAGAACCCCTGTGGAGTCACACTATAGGAGTGTTTTTTCACAAGGCATCACACTCTCTCGCTTTATCTCCTTACCAAACACATTTTAGTTCCTATCTCGTCGTTTTTTCATTGCCGCTCCAATGTGTTTTCACTCTCTCTCTTTCTATTCTGGGTCCTTTTGGGTATTTGGAAAAAGGCATTTTAAAGTGTTTCTCAATTTCAGAGGGGTGGACAGTGCTTAATTTGTAAAAAAAATTAAAAAATAATAAGTGGCAAGGCCCTCGTCAGGAGGCCACTACAGGGTGCACCATGTAGTGCCCCTGCCAGTTCTGCCAATGTCATACCAACACAACTACTGACCAGTGTGACAATTCAGACTACTCCTTGCCCCCAAAGCTATAAGAATGGCATTCACAGCAGGCATTAGCCATTTTTAATGTATGTTAAATCAATTAACAGCTGCTGGTGTGCTCATCTCTAAATTAGACAGACAGTGCCACCATGTGGCAGACTGCAATAAGTGCAGGTGTTGATAAATAAGTGCCAGGGCTAAGCACTGGCTCAAATTAAGCACAGGGGGGTGAAAGCCAAATGGTAGGAGTTACTTTGGTATGGAATCACAGTACTAATTGAAGAGGACTATGTGGAGAAGATGATATGACTGCTGAGGTTCTAATCTGGTATGGCAGTTTAGAGACTTACAAATTGTTTCCTGGGGCAAATATATTTTGATTGTCAAAGCAGCCATTACGGATACAGGAGAAACTCTAGTATTGTTCGTCTTTTGTCTTCCACAAATTCTAATAAAAATCCAAGTGAATAAAAGGACATCTATTACAAAGTCATCATGTGTATCACAGTTTACAACCTCTTTTTGAAGACTTATTACTCCTGTATTAACCACATGTTTCTTCTGTATCAATTTTTATGCCAGCTTGAATCACTGTGCTCCATGAATATTCAAGTCACTGTCAAGAATTGTAATATTATTGGAATATTAAAATTCTCACCATGTTCTATCCACCTTCTGATTGTGTGGTTGTGCTGCCCAATATAGACGTAAGCCATGGTAAGGTTGCCCTAAGTTTCCATTAAAAAGCTTGCACACACCAGCCTCCTGTGGCCTGACTCGTGGGCACATGTGTGCAGAATATCAACCTGCATGTTCAGTGTGTGCAGAATACATACGTTTATTATTGCCATGTGTCGAGACGTCGGTCAATTGCTGTTTTCTGCAACACGAGTACTTACACAATGACCTGATTTTCGTTAAATGTGGCTTTACGTACCTTTATCTTTGCCATAGCATTAGCCTGTCACCCTTATGTGCTTATGGCAGTGCTCGGTGAGACTATCACCCAACTGACAACAAACTTGTCCTCTCATATTATTGTTTTGGGCTATTTTAATACCTGCCTGAACTGCCTTCTATTTCTGCCTCCAGATCAGTGTGAACCTTTACTTCCTGGTCGACCTTGATCCAGCGGAAGCGGTGTAAAATTTGTGGGCTCAGACATGAGTTTCCCACCATACCGTAAACTCAATTCACAGCTACACAATTCAAAGTAACACAGAGTATGGCCTATAGAAACTCTACCATCATTCACAAACCACAAGGTCCTAAAATAGATCTTTGCATGAGCTAATAGGGACTAAGATAACAAGAGAAAGAAAGTCACTCCTTCATGAGGACCTGTAATAAAGAAGTGCTTAACTAATAACAATATTCATATATTATCAAAACCCATCAATAAGTAAGGACAAACTCATAAAATGGTTATCAAGATTACCTTTATCAAACTTCAAGATGAATGGTCAAAGCATAAAAGTGCATTAAAAACAATTACTAACAGTTATTCATCTGTATACAGGTAGAATCACAAAACATCACAGTTCAGAGCAAATACATCACAAACTAAATACCTGGTGGAAAGGTGAGAGGGAGAGAGCAAATACACAATGCAAATTACAGTATGCAATTGAGAATCATACGAACCAAAGATTCGGTTGTAGATTTTATCGGGACCAGGACACGAGAATGGACCCAAAAGGATGCTAGATCACAGCGTGCAAAGCTTAAGTCATTAACCCCTCAGCCGAAAGGGTTTGGTCTGCTTGACTTCACCAGCCGGTAAAGTGCAGAGGAAAACAGGAGAGTTCAGTTCAGGGAAATCAGCATGTCAGGCCCAGGATTTGCAAGAAAAATAGCCACACACGTCCTTTTCCAATGATGCAATTATACTTCCAAACATTCACAGTTCCTGCCCACAAAGTAACTTTTGCACTGTTTGCATGATTTCTATTGGTCAAAATCCATGGTGCGATCGTGGTATGATCGTTCTCTAACCCAAATCGTCCGGAACCCACACGTATTACCTTTGTTTAGTGTTCACTGTTTTTAGGAATGTACAATATCACTTCCCTTCGGAAATAGGAAAATACACTTGTAACTTAACACGTCCGCTCCACGCTCTCATCTGAGCTTGCAACAAGGTTGATGCAGTTTTTTAGTTACAGAGAAGATATCCTTTATTCAAACTGTAGGAAAGAAACTTCAGCGATAATACTCGTAGTTACAGTACAATCAGGTCAGCACTTCCTAGTCTATTTGAAGGAAATAATGAAGGATAAAATACATTTTTGAGGCCTACAATGGAAAACCACAAAATCATCGTTTTCTAATGAATAAACAAGCTAATATTGAAAACATTTTAGAGAAATAAAGATGCATAAGAAATAATATATGGACACCATTTCATTATACTTATAAGCTTAATCTGATTACGATTCATTAATAAATGAGCAAGCACTTTCTCTTAGATTTACATGTCGGAGGAAATATAAGCAGAAATCATTTTACTTAAGCATTTTCATAATCAAATTTTGCTAAAAACTACAAACTGCATTATTACTTTTCATATTATTGTCATAGCACATTAGTAGGTTTCTCTCTCGGTCATAAATTACTTTAACCTCAAACCAGTTTGTGACACTTCTGCATGCTTTTACGATGCAGTTTTAAACTTTCCCGTATTTCACGAGACACTCTGTTAGTCATATTTCTTAAGTAGGTATTAGTATCATACCCAATCCGCAGGAATTGATCGAGCAAAATATTCTTAAATAATCAAGCTCCATCAACCTCAATGGGCACACAGTCCAGACAGTCTCTCGTTGGGTCTTATAATATACTGTGGTGAGATTGGTTGTGCTATTCCATTCAGTAAGCTCTGTTCACGCCCTCCCTCATTAGCCCTGAAACACATTTAGGCACCAAGGGCCTCATTATGAGTGGTCAGTGTTATGGGAAGGCCATATTGCAGCTGGTACAACAGATCCGGGATACCGGGTGTTACTGGGGGATCACCAGCTGATACTGTGTAGTCCCCTGCACAATGGGGAATAACATGGGAAAATCAGTGTTTCCTGAATGTGAAACCTTAATTCTCAGCTTGGCCAGGAGGATTTGTCCCCAGTAAAAATATGGAATTATCTAACCTGATAACCTGGTGTGCCATAACACCACACTACTTGTAATCCGGTTTTTGGGCCTTGTCAGTCAAAAAGGATGACTAAACCACTCATAATGGGAACCCAAATCTCCCTCCCATTCTTGAAGTAAAGTTAAAAATCACAACTTAGTTGTGCCCTCTAAAATCTCCCAATTTGCATATATCTTAACCTCTGCTCTTCATGCCTGTACCCCTTGAATTTCTTCTCCCCTTGATTCCGGTCTACTATATATACAAGTAACACCCTCAAAACAATCACAGAACATTCCATGGGCTATTCTAGGAATAGCTGAAGTAAATTCACTCTGAAATTAGCTTAGACATAATTTGCCCTTACGATAAATATTTTCGATATGACATCCAATTTGTCCATAAGCTTCACTTTAATCAAGACATGCATTTCAAAATGAACCCCAACAATGATGGGCTATAAGACTGATGGATTCTTGTAGGGGAGTATAGTCTTGCCCATGTTTCTCACTACCTTCCTATTCTCTCAGATATCTTTTACATTTCTTGATTATCCTCACGAAAGGTTGCATGTCCCTCAAGGAAATTATGTCACTTTCTAGCGTGCGAGGACACAATACATTGGTTAGTCACATGCCCCCATCACACGAAACACCAGCTGCGAAACAGATTGCAACATGGTGTTTGGCACATTGTATTTTCGTAGGCATGTTGCTTGCCAGGCCTGGCGCCAGGATTCTAGACCTGGTGCAGCCATGAAGAAGCACAGGTGGGCCATGAAAATGCATGGGGTAGCAAGCTAACAGAAAAGAGAGTTTTTCACAACATTTTCTGTTTTAGGCACTGACATATCTAATTTTGGCACGGTCTAGAAAGTCACATCTCTTAGTAATGTTGAGTCTCAGGTAGAGGACCATTAACCATGTCCTGTGACCAATACCTACTCAGTCAGTTCCGGATGACCAAATAGGCAAAGTAGGCACCAGCCTATGGGCCCCACTCCTTTTAGGGGCACCGCGACAACAGATCAAAATCATATTTATTTGATCTTGAAAGAAAATTACAATCAAGCTTTCTTAAATCGTTTCCAATTAATTTTTGTTTAATAACATTAATAATTGTTAATGTTAAGTTTTGTGTGATAAAATTGGTTTATTAAAATTGTTGGTTGGTAAAATTAAAAACGCTGCCCCTGATTGTGCTCGTTTTTCCTTTCTGTGCCCCCCTTGCTGCCCCTGATTGTGCTCGTTTTTTCCTTTCTGTGCCCCCTTGCTTCCCCTGATTGTGCTCGTTTTTCCTTTCTGTGCCCCCTGCTGCCCCTAATTGTGCTCGTTTTTTCCTTTCTGTGCCCCCTTGATGCCCTGATTGTGCTCGTTTTCCCTTCTGTGCCTGTTTCCCGCCGCTGCGCCCTGCGGCCCCGCCCCTCACTGCCCATTCGCTGCCCCATTCCCTGCTCCTCCCTCCCACCTCCCCATTTATGGCGGCCGCTGCGTGGTGAAGAGAGCGACCCCTGACCTTGACTGGTAGGTCGCTCCCCCACCACACAACTCCGTCTGTGTGCCCTGCTGCTGCCCCTGATTGTGCTCGTTTTTCTTTCTGTGCCCCCTTGCTGCCCCTGATTGTGCTCGTTTTTCCTTTCTGTGCCCCCCTTGCTGCCCCTGATTGTGCTCGTTTTTCCTTTCTGTGCCCCCTTGCTGCCCCTGATTGTGCTCGTTTTTCCTTTCTGTGCCCCCCTTGCTGCCCCTGATTGTGCTCGTTTTTTTCCTTTCTGTGCCCCCTTGCTGCCCCTGATTGTGCTCGTTTTTCCTTTCTGTTCCCCCTTGCTGCCCCTGATTGTGCTCGTTTTTTCCTTTCTGTGCCCCCTTGATGCCCTGATTGTGCTCGTTTTCCCTTCTGTGCCTGTTTCCCGCCGCTGCGCCCCTGCGGCCCCGCACCCTCACTGCCCATTCGCTGCCCCATTCCCTGCTCCTCCCTCCCACCTCCCCATTTATGGCGGCCGCTGGCGCGCCAAAGGCGCACCTAGGGCAAGCCCGTCTGCGCCCGTCCGCGCCCAGTGCCAGACCCCCTGGTCCGGGCATCCCCCGCGCCCGCCACATCAACAGACGCCGATACGACGCCAGCACCCTCCACGCACTCAACCCCGGAAAAGATCACGCCTGCTACCAGGCCACCCCGAAGCGCACTCAAGGGCCCTTCACCTGCCGGAACTGCAGCTTCGCCAGCACCCGCCCCGCCAAACCACCGCCCAGGAAAGAACCCAACTACCTCAGATGCATCCTCCTCAACACCCGCTCCGCCCGCAAACACGCCATCGAACTCTGGGACCTTCTCGACTCAACCTCCCCAGACGTCGCATTCCTGACGGAGACCTGGCTGAATCCCGCTTCAGCCCCCGACATCGCCATTGCCATCCCGGACGGATACAAGATCACCCGCAGGGACCGCACCAACGGAGTCGGAGGAGGCATCGCCATCGTCCACAGGAACACCCTCAGAGTCTCAACCAACACCGACGACACCCTCAGCACCGCCGAACACATGCACTTCCAGATCCACACCGATCCCAACACCACCCTCAGAGGAACCCTCATCTACAGACCCCCGGACCCCGACCACAGTTCAGCGATTCCATCGCTGACTTCGTCAGCACACACGCCATCGCCTCCACGGACTACATCCTCCTCGGGGACCTGAACTTCCACCTCGAGAACAACAAGGACACCAACTCCACCATCCTGATCGACAACCTCGCCACCCTCAGACTCAGACAGCTCGTGACTACACCCACCCACGCCGCCGGCCACACGCTAGACTCCATCTTTTCGCAAGCCCACACGTCTCCTTCAACCACACCTCCGAACCCCACTGGACTGACCACCACTGCATCCACTTCACCTACAGGAAGCCCACCACGCACCACCGCACCGAACAAATGCCTCGCCGCTGCTGGAGCAGAGTCACGGAAGACCAGCTAACCACAACCTCGCCCTGAGCCCACCCGCCGAACCCTCCGACCCCGACACCGCCGCCCGCAACCTCAGACAGTGGATCGACGACTGCGCCAACACCCTCGCCCCGCTCAAGAATCCGCCCAACAGCCACACCAGCAAGAAAGCCACCTGGTTCACCGAAGACCTCCAGGCCTCCAAACGAACATGCCGAAAACTGGAGAAGATCTGGCTCCACGAACGGACAGCGGACAGCTACGCCGCCCACAAGAGCGCCACCCGCAGTCACCATCACCTCATCAGATCCGCCAAAAGGGCCTCACTCAAAGACCGCCTAGACAACAACGCACACAACAGCAAAGAGCTCTTCAACATCGTGAAGGAACTCTCCAACCCCAGCTCCAACACCAACGACATCCAGCCGTCGCGAGACCTGTGCGACTCACTGGCCACCTTCTTCCACCGCAAAATCGCCGACATCCACGACAGCTTCAACACCACGACCGCCCCGGCAACCACCAAGACCACTGCCCCCACAACCACCAACCGCCTGCTCTCCTGGACCAACATCAACGACGAGGACACCAGCGAGATCATGAACACCATCCACTCCGGTTCACCGCTAGACCCGTGCCCTCACCACATCTTCAACAAAGCCAGTACAGCCATCGCGCCCCATCTCCGGAAAATAATCAACATCTCCTTCGAGACAGCAACCTTCCCGGAAAGCTGGAAGCACGCCGAGATCACCGCCTTACTCAAGAAACCCAAGGCAGACCCCAAGGACCTCAAGAACTTCCGACCCATCTCTCTGCTCCCGTTCCCCGCGAAGGTCACCGAGAAAATCGTCAACAAACAACTGACCCGCTACTCGAGGAGAACAACATCCTGGACCCTTCCCAGTCTGGCTTCCACAGCAACCACAGCACCGAAACCGCCCTCATCGCCGCCACCGATGACATCAGGACCCTGCTAGACAACGGAGAAACAGCAGCCCTCATCCTCCTGGACCTATCAGCCGCCTTCGACACGGTCTGCCACCACACACTACGAACACGCCTTCACGACACCGGGATCCAAGAGAAGGCCCTGGACTGGACCACATCCTTCCTTTCCGGCAGAACACAAAGCGTCCGCCTCGCCCCTTCCGATCCAAGGCCACCAAGATCATCTGCGGCGTACCCCAAGGCTCCTCCCTCAGCCCAACGCTGTTCAACATCTACATGGCACCCCTCGCCCACGTCGCCCGACAGCACAACCTCAACATCATCTCCTACGCCGACGACACCCAGCTGATCCTCTCCCTCACCAAAGACCCTCACACCGCCAAAGCCCACCTCCACGAAGGAATGAAGGCCGTCGCCGAATGGATGAGGACCAGCCGCCTGAAGCTGAACTCGGACAAGACGGAGGTCCTCATCCTTGGTTCCAACTCCTTCAGCCTGGGATGACTCCTGGTGGCCAACATCACTGGGAACAGCCCCGCCACCCACCGACCACGTACGCAACCTAGGGGTCATCCTCGACCCCACCCTCTCCATGACTAAGCAGGTCAACGCCATTTCCTCATCCTGCTTCAACATCCTCCGAATGCTCCGCAGGGTCTTCAAGTGGATCCCCACCGAAACAAGAAAACAGTCACCCAGGCCCTCGTCACCAGCAGGCTGGACTACGGAAACGCCCTCTACGCAGGAACGACGGCTAAGCTCCTGAGACGGCTGCAACGCATCCAGAACGCCTCTGCACGTCTTATCCTCGACATCCCCCGACGCAGCCACATCACACCCCACCTGAGAGACCTGCACTGGCTCCCTGTCAACAAGAGGATAACCTTCAAGCTCCTCACCCACGCACACAAAGCACTCCACAACTCCGGACCAGCCTACCTCAACAGACGACTCAGCTTCTACACCCCCACCCGCCAGCTCCGCTCGACCAGCCTCGCCCTCGCCACAGTCCCCCGCATCCGGAAAACGACCGCCGGCGGCAGATCCTTCTCCCACCTCGCCGCCAAGACCTGGAACACCCTCCCCACCAACCTCCGACAGACCCAAGACCTACTGGCCTTCAGAAGACTCCTCAAGACCTGGCTCTTCGATCAGTAGCAGCACCACCCCCCTCTTCCCCCAGCGCCTTGAGACCCTCGCGGGTATGTAGTGCGCTTTATAAGTGACATGATTGATTGATTGATTGATTAGGTGATAATTTGCGAGGGGGCCCCGTAATTTCGACTGCCTAGGGGCCTCCACAGGGTATAATCAGGCACTGTACTCAGTACTGCAAGGGGGGGTATATTGCCACAGGTTGTGTCTGCAGACTATGCCTAGTGCCCACTGGGCACAGATGCAGGTCATGCCCTGCGGGTACTGGAGGCAGGATACTGAGCGCAAGGCCTGGGCTCAAACCACTATTTGTACTAGTGCTGACCACGCATAGACATGTCACACCGTTACCGCAATGTATGAGTGGTGAATTATGCAGTGCTATGGCACCAAACCTAAACATAAATTATGAAAAAGAGTGTTTATAAAGTTTTGAATCATATTTAATGTCATTACGGCAATGGTTTTAAAACATATATTCCACAGGAATTATTGCAAACCTATGAGTTCTTTTTTCCATAAATTGTGAAAAATTCACTATCCCGTGAATTACAGATTTCTGTCAACAATGAAACTAAAAGGTATTATACTATGGTACAGGACGTAGTAGTGTTAAAATTGGCATTTTTCTAATTTAAAGGCTAATATAAAAATACATATAAGATAACACATTTTAGAGTCAGTCATATAGATATTAGAGTGGCACAAGAGTGCAGTAGTGCCACTAAAGTTAATATTAAGTTGCCCTTTTCAGTGAGAATTCAAAATCTATTTTTTGATAAACATTTAAAATCTTTGAGTAAAATTCACAACATTTAGAATAGCCTTCTTGGATGAATATGTGGCAGCACATACTAGTGACTGCAAGGTAAGGATTTCCTAGTTTGTATTTTGATTTTTTTAACTCAATTTTTTAGCACTAGTCTAACATTGATTTCTTCATTGATACCAAATCAGTCAGTCTTGTCTTCCCTGAAGTGTGGAGTGCCGCAAGGGTCGTCATTATGCCTTATTTTATTTAGTACATACATCGCCCCACTGAAGACGCAGATCATGTTGTTTTGCACAATATTCTATACATTTGCAGACAGCCCCAAAAATCTTGGTGATACTAGATGACTGT
This sequence comes from Calotriton arnoldi, assembly GCA_963921515.1. Lineage (NCBI taxonomy): Eukaryota > Metazoa > Chordata > Amphibia > Caudata > Salamandridae > Calotriton > Calotriton arnoldi. The sequence continues at coordinate 737,184 of CAWUFW010003330.1, forward strand.
TTAGACAAGCCCTCCTCTTTCTTCCAAGCATTTCTAAGAGCAGTTGCAGACTTGATGTCAGCTAACACATTAAAATGGACTCTGACAAAAACGGAGCTGCTCGCCACAGGGGAACCTCTTCCCTTCTCTATCTGGACCACTGCTTGGGGACTCCAACCCTCTGGCTTGTGCCCATACCAGTGAAGTCATAAACCAAGGCATTCTGTTTGATCCAGGTTTTACTTTTACTCCCCAAACTAATAAGCTGTATCTGTTTTGTCATCTTGAGAAAGGTGAGAAAAATTCGTCCATTTCTCCATATTAATGGCAAAAGCCCTGGAATTCAAGGACTATCTCAGCTAGGTCACATTATGGAAATACCATTGCATGTGTGTATTGATATGGTACTTGTATGGTGCTAACCTAGCAAATAAGACAGCAGAGCACTGTACAGGATCAAAGGAAATCATAAAGTCAACAATAGGAGAGGTAGCTGGTTATTGGATTATTACTTCAATGTGATGTAGTGGTCTCTAAAGTGGTGTGTCTTCAACTCCAAACTAAGATGGAGCAGTGTTGGGGTGGTCCTGATGGATACAGGGATCCTGGGTGCATAGATGCAAAAGACCTGCTGCTTGTCTTTTTCTTTTACACACTTTGATAGTCTCCAGTCGGGTGGTGACCTGGCAGTGGAGTTGCACAAATCTTTGATCAAAAACTTTACATAGTTCAAATATAGTTACTCAGATGCTATTGGACATGAGAACCGATGAATCAATAGTGCCCCAGCTTGCAAACCTGCATTGACTCCCCGTAGCCAAAAGAATATCTTTTACAGTATTTTGAATGATTCACTAAGCTAATCGTGTAGCTGCACCAAAGTTTCCTCAGGAGGAATTTTATCTTATACCCACATGGACTCTTAGGTCTGAATGTGAGTCATTTCAGAAGTCCCTGTACAGGTGGCCACTCCTTCTGTTATACAGGGGTGGTTTTGTATAACTCGCCCCACCTCTCTTTGTACCCAAATCAAGACCTGCCATCGTTTAGCAAACAACTCGAAATACATTTGCTCAGAATTCAGAGCTTCACTGTTAGATGGGGACTCCAACACCCTTCGTATACTAATTCAAATGTAAATGAAATTCATTAATAGATTGCCTTACAGTACAGACTTCTCAAGTCTATTTCCATCAAATTTCACAAAACTTGACATGCACATATAATCTACTTGACCCATGTGCACCTTAATAAGGGATAAAAACTGTCTCTTCCATTTCAGAAAAAAACATTACGAACCTGATTCACAAAGGTATTTTACGCTTTTCACTATTCACAAAACTGCATTGTAATAGTAAGTTTACAAGTGTGGAGACTCCACAGTCAGGGCAGAGAACTCTGCACATAAAAAGATAGGACAGGCCTATCTTTTTATGTGCAAAATTCTCCACTCCGACAGTGGAGTCTCCACACTCGTAAGCGTACTATTAAAATACAGTTTTGTGAATACTGAAAAAATTTAAACTTACACAAATGTGTAAGCTTATCTTTGTGAATCAGGCCCTCAATGTGTTCCAGATTTATATATCGAGTGGGCATTCACAAAGAAATATTTATATTCAACGAATATGTTAAAAACATTATTTTGCCAGTACTCCACAGCCCCATTACAAATGCAAGCTCTACAAGCTCAGTTGCTATCTCAGGGACCGACTGGAAATTAAAATCAACCCCAGCAGAAATGATCAAACTAACCCACACTGCGGGAGATGACAGTTAAACTGAGGCTAAGGGACTTTCATAGTAAGGTCATGGCAGCCCAAACTGCTCTAAAAGCAACCCTCTAGCCTGCAGTCCACTGAGAAAATGCCAAAGGCCAGAGTGGAACAATGACCAGTCCTGCCTTGGCTCTCCAGACAAAATGAAATGGACATTCTTTGAAGCCGTTGGTACAAAGTCAACTTTTTAAACTATCTGGAACACTTGAAACTGGGACTTATCAAATGTACATTTGCTCTAATGAATGTACATTTGGATAAACAAGTGACATTTATTGTATCCAATGTGCATTTGAACCAACATCCATTTAAACCTACAGTTGTACAAAGAATGTATGTTTACACCAATTGAATGTGCATTCACAAAACAAATGAACACTGGAGTGGTATCCATAGTAACAGGATTCAACTTAACATGTACCAAGTAAACTGACCCTATATTGCTCTGCACGCCCAAGACTAAGCAGACATAGAAAGATAACTCCTTACTGTCTCCTATGCCGCTCTGCATGATTACATTCACTTACATAACTCATCAGGATATAATGATATTATGGGTGAAGAATGTAAAGCTTTAAGAAAATCTCCAAGATACTAAAATAAAACACACACTAGGGATATACAAAATCCCTAATTAAATCTGAATGAACACCAATATGCCAGGACAGGGCTCCCTAGAGTATTCCTCAATACTTAAGATGTTTGTGTGATGTGATTATGTGTTTTCCTTTTCCTCTCAGTATTTGTGAGACTTTTGTATGTGTTCTAGCCTATATCTATTGTAATTAACTTCCATGGATACCTTTGATGCTTTTTCCATCACACAAATATTTAATAACTTGTGTACATGCGGTGTTTGGTAAAGTGCTTATTGCTATTTTGTGCTACTATAAATAAATAAGAGTTCCTATTAGCTGACTGAGTGATAACCATGTTATCAATCTCATAAGGATGAAATGCTGACATGCCCTTGATGGGATTTGAATCAGTTCTCTGCATGTTACACACAGATCAGAGAACACAGTGCTGGCAATTACAACCACGTGCACATTCTCATCTACAAACACACCAAGATCATGAGAAGTAAGCAGAATGATCATTGGAATGTTCTGACTTTAAGCCTCTGTCAGAATTCAGCGCTTATTGTGTTCACTTTTTGCTCAAACAGTCTTATCAGCCTTTCATCCTTCCAAAGTGGGTAAATGGAATGCCACAAACTGGGTAATAGTAACATCTGTTATTTGTATTCCACTTTGAAATGCAGAAGTCTGGTATTACCCCCAGGTCCCTTATGTCCTCGTCCCATTCATTACTATGTGGAGATAACCATCTCCCGACAGAAAAAAACAAAAGGCATGCTGGGACCCTAATACTGCCCCTCCCACCGGGAGTACATAAGCAGTACTTACCCAGCATCCCGCCTGTTCTTTTTTTCTGTCTGTCGACAGATTGGACTTGGCTGTGCTGGTGCTGCTCCTGCTGGGCTGGAGTGGCGGTGCTTTTCTTCTCCCCCCGCCCGGCTGCCTGGCTGTGCGGGCGCGGGGGTCCCTGGACTGTCTCCTGGCCTGCTGGGCTTGCTGGGAGTCAGTCGCTGTTGGAGCCGGTGCCCTTCTTCCTCTACATGTCCTCCCGGCCCTTTGCGGCTGGGGCTGGATTGCCCGGTTTCTTCCGGGTCGCGGGCTCGCCTTCCTGTTCTTGGCCGGGTGAGGCGTGCTGCGCTGGATGGGCTCCTGCCGGTCTCCTGGTGTGTTGGCGTTTGGTGTGGGGGCCTTGTTCCTGGGGTTGGCCCCCACTCCGGGTGAGTACCGCTTGCCGGTTTCCTTGCTTCTCTTAACCTGTCTGTTTCCCTGCTGTTGCTGCCCCCTGTGGCCACGCTCCTGTGGCGTTGACGCCTCGGACGCTGCAGGATTTCCATTGTGGCTGGCATACCATACACCGTTCAATTGTTAAGGGGGTTTCACTGCCCCCTCGGCGAGGCTCTGACGGCTGCTTGTAGGAAGCCCTAAGTACAAACGGGAACTGGATACCGATGTTGCGTGTTTGCAGTTCTACGGAAGGGTCGCCTCTTTGACACACTTAACCCCAAATTGCAAGCTTTTAAACTGTTCTGCGGTGCTTCGGCGCTGCTGGGGTGTGTGCTGCGGGGCTTTGGTGTGTAAGTGCTGTGCGCTGGCGGTGGGGGCCTTGTTGTCTGGTGGCCCCCATTTCCGCTTGGCGGCTTCCTCCCCCGGCCTGCTGTGGCCGTTGCTTCCTCTTTTCCAGTGCTTGGTTGCTACGAGGGGACTGGCTCATCTGTCTTTTGGCGCTGTGGGGCCCGGTTCGGGCCTGTGTTTCATGGACCTTTTGCCATCCCCTGGGACTGCTGCCGCGGCCCCCCGGGAGGGGGGCGCGCTCCGCGGTTTGGGTCGCGGTCCTTTACGGGTTCCTCCCGGCGGTGCTCTCCCCTAACGTGCCCTCTGGTGGTATCGCCGGGGTTCCTGTGCCCGTCCGGCGGGCCCCTGTTGGTGCGGGCTGTCGTGCGCTGCTCCCGCCTGCTGTGGGACTTTGCCCCTTGTTGTGTGCTGGCTATGGTGTTTTTCCGTCGCTGTTTTGTTTTCGGCGTCCGGTTGCCCTGCTGGTGGTGCTCCGTGGTGTGGCGGTGTGCCCCGCTTTCTCTGAGGTTGGGGTGCGGCTCACTGTCCTGTCCTCCCTTGTTTCTTGCGGGGGGTTGGTGTCTCCATCTCCTGGCACGGACTTCTGTCCTTGTGCGCTCACTGGGCGTTGTTTCCTTTCCCGCCTGGCCTCCCTTGTTCTCCTTTTTTGACTGCGGGCGGCCTGTTCCTTGTGTCCCCCTGGGAGTGGGGCTTTGTGCCTTGCTTCTCTGCTGGATTCTTCTCGGCGTGGGCCTTGTGGGTGCTTCCTTTTGGGAGTGCTCCGGGGGCTGTGCACTGTGCTGGGGTCCTGGTGCTGTGGGCTGTGCTCCCTTGGGCGGCTCTGGCTCGTGGGGGTGCGGGTGTTGTCCCTGGGCCTCGTGCCTTGTGTTCTGCCACCTGCTGCTTGGCGTTCCCGGGTGCGTCCTCTTGGGGTGCTTTTCTGGCCCTCCCTGCTCCGGGCTCCTTCGCTGCTCCCTGCCCCCTGCTGGGGGGTGGGGGTCTGTGTTCCTGCTCCTTTGGCTGCTATGTGGGGGTCCTGTTGGCTCCCCTGGGTTCTTTTGCCCGGCCAGGGTCTGCCCCGTTTTTTCTTTGCTGCCTCGCTTTCTTTGCTACCCCTGTGCGTCCCTGTTTCTCGGGGTGTGGCGGGTGCGGGTGTTGTGGCCTGGCCTTGGATATGCTGGGTCCGTCTGTCTGGCCCGCCCTTTCTCGGGCATCCTTGCCTCCGCTGCGGGCAGCCTGTTCGGTTGTGGCTTCTGCTCCGCTTGGGTGTGCGTGTGTTCGCTTCCGGGCTTCTGCTTGGCTGGTCGGGGTTGGTGGTCGGAGGCTCCTGGTTCTTGGCTTGGTCCCTCCCGTCCCTTGGCTCTGCCTGGTTCCTCTTGGGGGCTTCCTGGTGTCGTGCCTGGTGGTCTCTGCAGCGCTCTACCCCTGCTGCCTGTGGGTCCTGTTTGCCTTTTTGTTTTGCCCGCTTCCGTCCCGTTTTGTGGGATGGCCTGCGTTGCGCGTGCTGCCTCGTGTGCGGCTGTTCTGTTCTCCTTTGCTCCGGTCTGGGTCTTCGGGTGTTTGTCCCGGGACCTTCTGTGGGCTTGGGTTGCTTCGGGGGTCTGGCTGGTTGGTTCTGTCTCTGGCTGCTTGCATCCTCCTTGCTGGTGCTTCTGTCTTTGGTTGCTCCTGCTCTGGCGCTCCCTGTGCTTGCCTTTGGCTCTCTTCGGTGGGACCTGGCCACCCCTCCTGGCTCTGCCGACGGCTGCTGTTTGGGCCTGGCTGTCTTTCGCGGCTGCCGTGTCCTGGGCGTGGCGCCTTTTCCCCTCTTCTGCGGTTTTCCCGGTTGGGGGTCCGTCTGGGCTCCGGGTGCTTTTGCTCCCTGTGGGATCCTGGTCTCGTCTGGTTCCTGTCGTGGTTGGCTGGCTGGGTGTCTGCTGGGGCTTTCCGGCTCCTGCGGGTTTTGTGCACCTGTTGGTCTTCTTTTCGGCTCTGGGTCCTTGCCTGTGCTCTCTTTGTGTGTCCTGGCTGGGCGCCCTGCTGGTTTGTGGCCGTGTCCTGGTGGGTCCTCCTGGGCCTGCTCCTGCCGCGGGTCTCTTCCCGGGCTTGGTTCGCCTCTGGTTGGGTGTCCGGTTTCCGTTGGGTGCTGTTGGGCTTCGGGTTTCCCTTTGCCCCGGTGCTCCTTCCTCGTTGGCCCTTCCTCCTGGCGTGCCTCTGTGGGGTCCTGCTTGCCTCCTGTTGCTCCAGGTCTCCAGGCTTCCTGCTGGTTCCGGGTGGCCTGGGGCTGTGCCTCCTTGGCTTGCTGGCTGTGCTGTCGCTTCGGCCGGCTCTGGGGTGTGTTTTGATGGGCGTTCCTGGTGCTTTCCTGGTTCTGGTGTCCTGGCTCGCTCCTGTCTTCTCGTGCTTCCCCGGGCTCTGTTGCCGGTGTGTGTCTGTTTGAGGGCCTTCCCCCCCCCTTCTCTGGTTGGGGTGCGGTTCTGTGGTGTTCCTCTTGCCTCTGTGGGGTCTGCCCTCCTGGCTGCGGGTTGTCTGGGGTTTTGCTGCTGCTTTGCCCTCTGCCTTCTCTGCTTCCTTCGGTTTCCGCTTTGGCGGCTTCCCCTGTTTCTTTTTCCGGCCTTAGGTGTGTGGTCCGGTGGTGGTGTGCTGGGGGTCCCTGCTCCTCCCTGCCCTTTGCTTTGGCCTGGGCGCTGCGTGGGCTCCTTCCGGGGTTGGTTGGGCCTGCGGGTCCTCCTGCTTTGGTGGGTTGCTTGGCTCTGCTCCTGGCTTCCTGGTTCCTTTTGGTTTGTGCTGTTTTCTTGGTTCCTCTCCGGCGTTGCTGGGGTCGGGCCTTGTGGGCTTTTGGTCTGGGTGCTGTGCGCCCTGGGGCTGTTTTTTTTCCCGCCGCTCCTGCCCTTGCTGTGTGCTTGGCCTGGGTTTGGGGTTCCTGTGCGGTCCTCCGACCTGTTGGCCCCTGTTTTTTTCTGCCCTCTGTGGTTCGCTGGTTTCCTGCCTGGTTGTTTCCTGGGTTGGGGGCTGCTGGGAGTTCCTGGTTGCTCTGGGCTCCCGTCCTGCCTTGTTTTTCCCCCCCCTTTTTTGGAGTTGGGGGTTTTTGGGGGTTGTGGCCGGGGGCCCTGTCCCCTCTCTTGTTGGGCTTGTTCGTGTTGGTTTCCGGTCTTTTGTTGGCCTCTCCTTTGTTGGTCGGCTTTCGGCTGGTTCTTTCTGGGGGCATCTCTGGCCTGTGGTCTTTGGGTTGGCCTCCTCTGCCCCTGCTGTTCTGGGTTTGGTGGGCTTCCTGGTTTAGTTTGTGGCCTCCTTCCCTGTGGGGTTTTTTAGCCTCCTGGGGTTTCGGGTCTCTGTCTCCTTCCCTGTCCTTCTTGGTTTGGTTGGGGTCTCGTTCCTGTTCGGCCCCTGGGCTCTTGCTGCGGCTCCTCCCTCTGGGCTGGGTGCTTGTCGTTTGGTGGCCCTGGGGGTGCTGACTTTTCTTTCCTGGTTCCTGGGCCTCCCCGGCGGGGTTTGGTTGGCCTTCTCCTCTGGGCTCTCTGGGGCCGGGTCGTTCAGTTTGGTGGGCGGTTTCTGGCCTGTGCTTTCCTCCTTCCTTGTTGGACTTGGTGCTTGTGCCTGCGCTCTGTTGGCCGGTTTTGGCTTCTTTCTTTGGCCTTCTTCGGGGCGGTCGGGGTTCGCTCTGTGTCTGTGTGGCTGCCGGGTCCTGAGTGCCTTCTTGGTGGTTCTGGGCTGGGCGGCCTTGTCCGGTGGGTTTCTTGGCCGTGTCCTTTGGTGGCGGCCTCCTTTTCGGGCCCTGGTCTTCTGTTTTCTTCTTGGTTGTCTCCGGTCCTTGTTTGGTCCCTGCTGTCCTGTTCTGGGTTGCGGGCCGGTTGCTTCCTGCGGTCCCCCTTCTCCTCCCTTCTCGGTGCTCCCTTGGGTTGCTGCTTTGGTGGTGGTTTCCTGGGTGTGCTTGTGGGTTCGGAAGGCCGGTTTTCTGCTTTGGTATTCTCCACAGAGTAATGAATGGGACGAGGACATAAGGGACCTGGGGGTAATGCTCTATTACTTACCGGTAATCTTCATTACTCCGGGTCCCGTTGTCCTCGTCCCCATTCATACGCCCTCCCTCCCTCCCGGGCGGCCGGCCTTCCTGTCTGGGCTTGGTTGTACAGGCGGGATGCTGGGTAAGTACTGCTTATGTACTCCGGTGGGAGGGGCAGTATTAAGGTCCCAGCATGCCTTTTGTTTTTTTCTGTCGGGAGATGGTTATCTCCACATAGTAATGAATGGGACGAGGACAACGGGACCCGGAGTAATGAAGATTACCGGTAAGTAATAGAGCATTTACCGCTACCTTGTGAGAGTAGCTTGCAGTCTCTTCATCTATAGTGGGAGTGTTGCAGGATACCCCTGCTCTTCATTTGTGCATGAAGTCAGCAGCTTCCATGCTCTCTGATATCACACTTGTAACACGGCCCAGTCATTGCTTGTAATCCTGAAAGTTAGGTAAGTAGACAGAGAAGGCCGATTGCAGGCCCCACACGAATCATTACAAAAAAGAACAAAGGGTGACTGTCCACCTGTGAATGGCCTTGGAAGGAGACGTGTTGCGGCACCATGTGGTTCAGAGGGATTGAACAGGTGAACTAAAAGTGTTTCTTGCTGGTCTTCTTGATTGTGTTTTACAAATATGTAATTCATGAATCTATTTTACCAGCTCCGGGTTATTTGAAACAAATGTCAACATTTAAATTAAAGACAGTTCTTTCAGAAACGTATAACCTCTCTTCCCCCGTGCACACACACTGCAAATCTTTATTTAATGGAAATATATGAAATGAAATTAATTATTTTTATGGAGTTTAAATAATAAAGTGAAATTCCATACTATGCATTAATAATTATTTAAAGTGATGTATAGAATAAAATTAAAATTAATTTAGTAATAATTTAATAAAATGCATTATTACATTCATTTTTAAATTCAAAATAGGGTATTAAGATATCTTACCACTAAACAATAAATATGTACTATTTTTTATATATTTTTAATTTTACATTATATTTATTTATATTTCTAGCTATTTTAAATACTTTAATTTAACTTAACATTATTTCCTATGGGGTTTTATTTTAATTCCCTAATGCCATTATTTTATATGGGAGGGTGTTGTAGTACCAGTGGTTCCATGGTTGGCCATAAATGGTGCTGGACTTAGTACTGTTTTTTAAATTAGTAACTTATACTTGGATTTTGTGAACAAGCAAAAAGTAGTCCACCTACTCAAAACTGTAATTGACTCAAAAGTGTGTTACCTTTGTGAATCGGGTCCTACTCTTGTAACTGTCTTCAAGTTTCCTCAGATTTTTGCATTGACTATCAGTCTCATCCAGCGTCCCTTCTTTGGATCCATTGGCTTCAGAGAGTGCCTCGAGGTGTTCCACTACTTTCAGATGGGGTTGCCCTCAATAAAATACTTCTAAACATGTAAATGTACCAAGTTACGCACAAATATGCATGCATTACTCATGCATGCAAACATTGCACCATTTGTTTGTAATGTGAGTTACAAGGCCTGAAGCCATTTTGCTTTATTCTTATATGCTGCATTACTGTTGGATTTGATTTTACAATTGTCTACCATTCTACACTTAAAGTGCTTCATTCAAAATGAAAATATGCACAGATGTCAGCTACATAGGGTAGCAGTTAATATGAGACACCAGTCATGGGAAATTCCTTTATAGTATCAATTATGTTAATTAGATGGCTTCATCTAAGGGTAGGGTTCTAAATAATGTGTGGTGAAACACAAGGGGCAGATTTGCTAATTTTCACGCAGCGCAGCAACCAAAGTTGCTGCGCTGCGTTGCATAAAAGGAAGAGACAAAACTAATAATATATGAAGTTGTTTTTCTCTCACCCTGCACTGGAGTGGTTTAGGCGGCCTGTACCACAGGGCATGGGTGTGTGTGTTTCATTATGCATAGGTTTTGTACTGGAAAAGGGCCTTTCCAATACAAGAATTACGTGCTTATACTTTTCCCACTTTGCATTTGTGCTGTACAGTTACGCACAAATGCAAAAGTTGAACTCTGTGAAGAGTTTTAAAATGTGCTCCACCGTTACGCCTGCCTCAAGGACGCATACTTTTTGTGTGCAAATACTTGCCTGTCAATGTTAGGGGAGAAGAATTGGTGTCAAAACACATGGGTGTTGCATGAGAATACTCATGTTCCACCCATGAGGCGCCCACTTGACACATAGCGCTACTTTGCGATACTTTAGGCAGCTTTCCAATGCAAATCTTGATTTGCATTGGAATGTAAATCCCACCACAATACTTTGCACTGGGTTTGCGTCACTTTTATGATGCAAACCCTGTGCAAAGTGTTAATAAATCTTGGCCCTAGGGACTAAATCCAACGCTGCCACTTATAGTGCATCAATTCACCCATGTGCCAACTGTGAACTCACAAAGACCCTTTGCTGCTAGGTGCCGAAGATCATATGAAAATGCAATTATTGCATGCTCATTTGTTTGAACCCTGAAATAATATAATGTAGCATTATTGCAAGTGCTCTCACTGCTATGGCAGATGAAACTGGAAGCTATGCCATTTATTAAACACATTTGTGCATTGGCCTAGATCAGGGTTCTCCAAAGTCGGGCCTGGAGGGCCGGATCTATGCCAGATTTTTAGCATATCCCCATTTAGATAAATGTAGTTATCTTTAGAATCTGGCATGGATCCGGCCCTTCAGGACTGACTTAGGAGAACCCTGGCCTAGATCAGTGCAGCCTTGATAAAGATTTCTTTGATAGGAATAAACATACACCACCCAGGGTCAACCTCTAATCAATGATTCGGCTCTTATGAGATAGTATAGGCTATAGGGGGTTATGCCTGTGCATACGCTGGTTTTGCTGCAGCATGTCGCTGCGATTTTGCTTGGATTTAAGCCCAAATGTTGGTATTTGAGTCTATGTTTAGGAATGTTATATCTGGGCCAAGGCAAATGATAGTTGTGCCTGGCCATTTGGGGCTGTGCCCAATTACTTGCACTTTTGTTTGGGTATATGAGGTCTATAGCAGGCTGTGCTCCTGTACTCTGATAGCTGGGCTCCTGGGTTTTCATTACTGCATCCCCGATATAGCATGTTAACCAAGATAATAACATAAGTAAAATATACTTATATCTGCTTTTATATGCATTTTTGGTCACTCTCTCTTATAGGTTTTTTTTTAAACTTTAGTGATATCACTTCCTGTTATGCGACTGAGGTCATAAATTAGGCAACATTAGGGTCAAAGTTAATCTAATGTCATTTACTCGCATATCATTTTGGGTGCAAAGACTATGTGATGCCACTTCCGCTACCCTGTTACAGAAACAGTGATTCCCCTTGGGCAGTAGTAAAATATGCACACACAACTGAATGGAAAAAAACTCCTTGTCAGAATAGCCAATACCTCATTCAAGAAAGAGTCCCTAAAGTGAAAAAAGGACATCAGTTAAATGATCAAATATTAACATACAAAATGTATTGCATATGGATTACACATAAGCACATGTCAACGTATTTTACATCATGAAAACATTTCCAAAAATGTGTTGGGGTGGCCCGAGCGTAACAGCATGAAAACGGGGCAGTGCTCGCGACAAACGCACATGTGTGAAAGGAGACAAGAGGAGCTAGCATGTGAAGAGACGCAGATATGGCTGCACATGAATTGCTACACAAGAGGGACAAAATTAACTGTTTCCTCTGGATGATGTAAGCAAATTCAAATAGGACAGTCCATATAATGTAATAGTTTGTCAGACAAGAACTTAGGTGGGTGTGGAGCTCCATGCACCCCACTTATGGCCACCATTACTGTTCAACCCGGACCTGGGTACACATGTCTATCCTTTTGTTCTTGCTCAAGCCCCCTTGCTGTGCAACTGCAGACAAGGGATTTTAGCAGCATAGATTGCAGTGAGATCTGCATTGGACGGTGCCATGGGCTTTTATGTCACAGCTGGTAAGATTGAAGGTAAACTAGTACCATCTTGTCAGGAGCTCACTCATACAGGTTACAAACATACAGCTCAAAGTAAGGAATGATTTCCGGTCATAAAACCACTATTTTGCTAATTTGCTACTGTCTGAGGTTCAGGAAATGCTGTTACTTCCACAGCTTCTAGATCCCCTTGCAATAATCATTTTTTTTCTACCATCCAAATCAGATGTCTGATGGCTCCATTCACTTCAAGACATTGAATTCAGACTGGGTGTCCACATTCAGAAGAATTCTGAACAGAGACGGAGAAACCCTTCACATTAGCACATCACAGTCTCCAGAGGCAACAGCACTCATCGGTGGTGGCCCTGTTCCTTCTTGGGCACCACTTTTAGAATGAATGCAAATTTACCACCCCATGCAGGGCTGATAGGACATGTTCTTCACCCACAGCCTCTATTCTGGCCACAGTGGGCCAGTAAATATTTCCACTTCTTAACTTTCCAAAAGTAAGCCACTGTGGACACACATTCTGTTATTTTTGATTAGGTGCCCCTCGCCCACACCCTGCAAACTTTTCATTGGGCTTCATGGTGGTCCAAACCCACACTGCTAGGCAGTGCTTAATTTGTAATATAATAAGTGCCGGGGCTCTGACCAGGAGGCCACTACAGCTTGCACCACCGATTGCCCCGTCATCGCTGCCAATGACCGTACCAAAACATTTGCTAACCAGCTCTTTCACCTTCAAGTGCGACAGTTCAGATTATTCCGTGTCCCCAGAGCTAAAGGAATGGCTGGGGAGGCAGGAATTAGTATTTTTTTATGTATTTTGTATTCATAAACAACCAATGTTCTGCTCATCTCTAAATTAGATGAGCAGCGCCACCATGTGGCAGAGTGTCATAAGTGTCTGATGACAGTTAAGTGCTGGTGCTGAGCACCGGAAACCAATTAAGTGCCGGTGCCGAGCACCGGAAAGCACCGGCTCAAATTAAGCACTGCTGCTAGGCCAGATCCCCACCCACCTGGCACTTCTCTTGCCGGCAGGGAAGTCAATTTCATTTCTTCTGCTTTCCCTGGCAGCGAGGACGTACGTCATACCCCTCTCATCCACTCTGTGCTTCTATCAACTGGGAGCAATAGGACACATTTGACTCACGGGGAGCCCCCCACAGACAGGGGCACTCTCCTCACAGCCTTAGGTCTGCTGAAGTGAAGGAGAATTTTTGGATTTCCACCTCCAGGGTTAAACAGTTCACAAGCATGATTGCGATTCAACTGTGGCATTTCCCCAGGGCACTGGTCCTTCCTGGGTTGGGAGGAATGGTTACAGAGTTCCCATTGATGTGTGGATGACATCAAACTTTGGGTTGTTCAGATGGCCCTCCATGACACTGTCAGTCTCCAAAAGAATTAATTAAGAACTGCTCTGTGCAGTAAAAAAGATCTCAGGCCCGGTGGCCTTGGAACCCACTAAACAGGCCATGCACGAGCGCTCATGACAAAGGCGGATGTGTCGGGTCCTGTTGGACCAAGTTCAATGTGGTTTAGTGTGCTTTCTTTTTGGTGGCATCATCAGGAATGTTTAATTTCAGGCCTCCTGACCTCTAAAATGATTCATCTTTCTTGATGTAGCTCTCTTTTGGTTTTGGTTGCCCATCGTCCAACAAGGAAAAATACTGGGTCCTTTCCTCTTACCCCTTCAGCTCCTCAGCAGTTACCTTGACCCAGAGTCTCCTCTCAGCTGCATCCTGTGCCTCTCGAGGCAGACCACACTGCCTGCTGTCACTCCACAGGTTCCACGGCCTCCTGGACACTTGAGGGGCACCTTTGTGTCTGGCCCACAGAAGCTCCAAGAGATCCCTCTGCAGAAGAGTATTCAATAAACCTACCCTCTGGTTTCCCCAGAGGGAGTCGGGAGGCCTGTGCCAATGACCTTGGAGACAAGTGCCCACAGACTCCCTAGATCTTCAAGCCTGGTGCCCTCTCCAGGCAGGGATTTGTCCTCCTTCCTCTGTAGTTGCCCCTCAAGTGGGTCTATTGGCTGGTCAGGCTTTTCATACTTGTCAGCCAGAGGAATAATTTGGTTCAGCAGGATAGTTAAAAAATCTGTAAGGGCTGACACAGAAAAAGACTGCAAAATCTAAAGTATAGGAAGGAGTGCAAATCTTGCCAAATTAATATTATATTTCCACTTGTAACCCTTTTAAAGAAAGGAAAAAATACTTTAAATCTTTTCTGTGTTGAGCTAATGCAATTTCACCTAGAGTATGAATACAGTAAAACACTACAGCCATGCAATTGAGCATTACAGATTCACAGTGTTGCACTACAGACACTGTAGTCAAAATGAAATCGGGATATTTCATGTGTAACCATCATGTCTTTTATTCCAGCTGTGCAGTAGCATACCTTATTTTAAAAGGAGGCATTGGTGGTTAGCTCGTAAATCGATTTTTGAAGAGCTTACAGTGAGTAATAGTCAATTAGAGAGACTCATAGCCGAGGTTGAAAATCCAGGCGATACAAAATCTATAAGCCTAAGGGGGTTTTAGCGAGTCAGAGTCCATTCTCATGAATTTCAGTGAGGATCTGATGAGGGAAACCGAATGTATGACGGAATTCCACATGTGTTTTTCACCCATGCCTTAGGACTCTTTAGCACGCATTTGTTCTGCACGGAAGTCATTTTAACGCCTTGCCTTAGGGGGGCGCTGTATATTGGAATAGTTTAATTTACTATTCCAACTCCAGTCTGCGCAACAGTAGGGAAGGTGTTGGACTTTAATTCCAAAACCACTCCACCATTGCGCCCCCCCCCTAAAGCAAGTCATTGTAACGACTTGCATGCAGAACGATTGCGTGCTAAATACACATTCGTTCTGTTGCCGGCGCTGTGAAGGCACAGCGTGATTCCAGCTTCATCCTAAAGGACGTTTCCCAGGGAAACCATCTTCTTTATGATAGATCTTACATTAGGCCCAAGGCAAAAACTTAAGTGCCTCAGGAGTTGAACAAAACACAGTTATCTCTAAATGTCAGTCAATTTCAAACTATTTATCAATTTTTAGGTCTCGCTGAGCCAGCGCATGCGCTGCTCTGCGAGACATTTAGTAAGGGGGTTTTCAAAGTGCTACCAGAGGCTTTTCCTGGCCTCAAGCTTGAGTTCACGCGAGCGTGCACGCGCACAGCCGCCATCTGTCTTTCCTCCGTCACGGGTCATTGAGTGCATCGCGATCACTTTCACTTTCACGGCCGCGCGGCCGTGCCAATGCTTGTTTCAGTAATTATTGTTAGATTTAACATTGCTGTTAAGATTCTCTTCTAATTTAAGTGTCTCTTTTGGCGAGAGCCTCGTGGCAGAAATGTTTATAAGAAGACTTGAGAGGATCATGTTAAAAATGGTCTTTTTCCACCAGCGGCAGCAATGAGATTACAAACTATGTCTTGAAAGCTTAGCTTGCTTTTACTTGCATTTAGGTCTTATTTTGGAGGGGAGGAATGAACACATAACAAACGATGGGCTTTGATCCATTTGAGTAATCATAACATTGTCATATATCGCACTTATATTGCTTAATCCAACTGTTTTGGTCATTTCTAAGTGTTGTAAATAACAGCCGTTGTTATCCAATTTATCAATACTCACTTTATCTATCACTTAAGAATGAAATGCAAAATTGGCCCTGCTCGGATTCAGACTCGTAACCTGGAAAGCACATACTGAGATGTGCAGCAAGTGCTTAACTCACTGATCCGTCTTGCTGGCTACACAAAGTTAGCCTGCAGTAAAGGTGCTCCGTATAATGAAGTATTGAGTATAAAGACTTTAAAAATGGACAAGGAGAGATTGGTTAGGAGAAAGAGTTGTAAATGTTTTCACTACTTTCCAACTTCAGTAACGTAGTTTGATGCAGACCATAGAAAAGGAATAGGCAGAAAAAGTGCAAATTTACACCTGGCGAAGACGTCTCACTGTTTTTTGAGCAAGCATAAGAACGGGAAGACTTGATACACTTTGATGTCTATTTCCGATTTATTTGTATTTTTTTAAAACAATATTTGCATATGAATAAACCAAAGAAGAGACCAGCACTGAATATTTAGTATGTTGACTTATGGGTGCACATGTTTCTTATAAGAATGTTCTTAAAGAAGAATCTGGGAGGTCATGTGTTGTATGACTTTTTCATGGTCATCACACCTACAGACAACATTTCTGAAGAGAAATAAAATGTGCTTTTCACATACCGCTGGGCTGTGTCATAAAGCCTCAAATGTTGTGCGTTCAGTAAGTGCACCTGTAGTTCTTGAAGAAGCATAATAACAGTGAATTGTAACTTGCAAGGAAAGGACGTAATACAATTTTAACAAGATCTTACACAAGGTATTGTGCACATCAGATGAATAAATCTGTGTGTCGGACTGCATAATTAAGTTCTTTTATGAAATCCACACTTGACAGTTAGACAAACAGCCTCTTACTAACTTTTCCCCATTACCCACACTTGTAAGAGTTAACTGAATAATTAGAGTAGCATCCCACTTAATGTGATCTACCACACCTGTATAACAGTTTTCATGTGTATGGAAACAAAATGTATTAGACATATAGAATTCTACAGTGTCTCATGACATTATATAAATATGGTAATAAATAATCTCATTTATTCGTATTCCTGTGATGCCCCAGATTAAAATCTGTTATACAAGTTCATTATCCAATATAAAAAAGTATCATGAAGTTTGTCCAAAGGTAGGAAACAAGACGTTGTGTGTTTTCAAATCTAAATTTCTAAAATGATATTAATAAATCTTCAATTCTGACAGCATACAAAGTCACAGCCGACACTTTTCATAGGAATAGTCCCGCTTTTTCAAGGATAATCTATAATAATTCATTTTGCTTCTATGTTTCTCAGATGCAATAGAAGTTATGGCATGCTGAAAGAGATCTCTTGGTATATATCAGATTTATAGTGAGCTCTTGTGACCGGCCTAGCCTGTAAGAACAACTTTGTATACAGTAAAATTCCCCCAGTGGTAAAATCTCAGCATACTCTCACATGTTCATTTGTGAGTAATTGAGTGATTCTTATTTATGTCACAGTGATAAGGCTATTACGTCTACCAGCAACGCAAACAAAACCCACCCTTGTGAGAATCTATCCACGAGTTGAAATGGAGTGTTTCTACGTCATCACCAAGATATGAGGTGTGAATGCACAAGTCGAAATACTTTTGATGGACTTACTTTTAATTTCAGTTGACAAATATTGTAGACTACTTACACTTGAGTACTGGTCCCTGATGCGCCTTTGGAAGATTGTCTCATGCCTTGGTATTGGCAAGCCTTGCTTTCTTTTCATTGCAACAAAACTTCCATAGTTTTAGTCTGTGAAGTGGCCCATGGGCAAAATGTGCACCGTAAAGCACGTCAAAAATAGATTTGGATGCAGGTGTTCTTCGGACCTAGCTTTTCTAAGCATGCAAGTATTTGCATGATTTATTTTGACATTAAATTCAGTGAAACTTCTAGGAAAGCAGAGAAATGGCTGCTGAACAGAGGATTTGCCTTTACCATGGAGTAATCACTTTTATTTTCTTCGTGTCCTACATTGATATTTTAAATTACTTTATGCTTCCTGCTGTTATATCCTGTATATCTTTTTCCACTAGCACATGTTGGTTGTGTCATGGCAGTTTGAAAAACGTATAAATCATAAAATTGGTCGGAAAATGTCATTACATTCCAAAAACAGCCAGGATACTCTACAGCTTAAGATGAGTTACATTAAATATATAGGGTGAGCATCTCATTATAATTTGTGATGACTGACAACTCTCAGACTCATGCTTGTATATGTCCTGTCACTGACTGGAGTCCTTCTCACCTTATTAGAATCCTGCAAATCTGCCCAGTTGTTTCTTTGTTTACAGTCCCAGGTGGTTCCAGCTGAACATATTAAGCCTTTTTCAGATGTTTATCACATTTCAGAATTTATTTGGCTTACATCTTTCTTGGATTTGGTGTCTGAAAAGTTTAAATTTGGATATATGTTCAAATGAATAGTTGCTTCTGCTGATGTCTGTTAGTGGCACACATGATTCCATCTTTTCGCCCAAGGTACCACTGAGCATCAATAGTATATAAATATGTTAAAGGGACCTCTGGTGAATAATATCACAATTGTTCTTAAAACCCAAGCAGACCTCATCAAACAAAGGCACAGTCTAGAATTTCTGTTGTAGGTAATTCGTTTTGTTGCAGCAGTGGCTCAATGCAGCATGTATTGCTTCTTCTTATTGGAAGTCCACTTTAGCCTCCTTGTAGCATATGACAAGACAGTGTAGTCCATCTATATAATTCCTGTCGGTGCATTTCACATTTTCTTTCTACGGCAGGGCTCATGGAGTGGTGAAGAAAATCGTCTTTGTATTGTGTCAGGAATCTATGCACACCAGTTGCACTTATTTTCAAGTGATGTATAAATCCCACTTCAGAAGTCTCTGGTAGGCTCTACAAACAGTTTAGGTGGTAGAAACCAGAGCACTTTGAGGTGATTTATGAAGACCTGCAGCAGCGTAAAAACCTTCAAAACAGTGTATTTACATAGGTGTCCATTAGTAATAGCCAAGGGCCCAACTACCATGGGACCTCTTTTGGCCACATATGGTACTGCACCCTGCAACATGGCTAGGTAAACAAGCATTGGCATAGCCAATAGGTCTTGCCTTTGGGACCTTATAAGTGTTTAACCATGCAACAGTTGATGTTGTTGCACCAATGATATTGTGCTGGATAACTAAACACTTATAAGGTCCCAAAGGCGAGACCTATTGGCTATGCCAATGCTTGTTTAAGTTACATCTGTGGCAGGCTAGAATGTGTTCCTTCAGAATGTAACACCATACACATGGATTCAGTGTTTCAAATGCCTGATGAGGTGAAAGGGGAGAATGATATGGTGTTTTCAGACCAGTAGTCTGACAGTGGAAATGTATTTGCTTGTCAGAATGTTATTTTTGTGAAATGATGTTATGAATGCTTGCATTACCCTTTTGTTAATTATGACTAAATTGCATCTGGCAATTGATAATATGTTTCTGTGAGGTGGAAGAGTGGGGATGACATCAATGTGAGGACTTTCCTATGAAAATAACAGAGCCCCGCTGATGTCTTCCTTTACTTACATTTCAGGACACTTTGGCTCCAGACCTTCCTTCAGAAACTACAGAAGAATAGAATTGCTGTACATCTTATTTCTACACGGGCTCCATTTTTTTATTATATTTCGACGAGCAAGGACGAGTGGCCCAGAAGCAATCGCCTGAATTCACAACAGGTTAAACCCATTAATAATGGTATTCACGCAGGTGGGGATATTTATTTATTTAAATAAACTTTATTGGCATTTCAAAAAATACATGCAACATCTTTGACGCGCATAGACCGTACAATAGCTCTTCCAGTGGATACGTTTTCCACTGGTCATTATACATACATCTGTATCTTTGAGGTCAAGACATAATTCTCTAACATTGGGCCTTTTCAACTGTATCACTCTCCCACTTATTTATAAATCTCTTCCATGTCGGTGTACCTGTTTGTTATTTTCATGCCAACTTATCCCCTTACCTCCCCCCACCCTCCCTGTCAGATATCTGCCTTTCTGTTGCTGTCTGAGTAATGTGTCGTCTGTTCATTTATCCTACGTTTGCGTGCCTTGTGAGTTCTGTGTATTGATTGTCTCAGGTTGTGAGTTCGCTTCTATTGGGGGCTGTAGGTCCGTTATCAGTACCGTCCATGCTTGGAGGTCGTCTGCTAGTCTTTCGTCTCTCCTGACTAGCTTCATTCTCACTCTCTCTGCGGTTGCCCATTCACACATGTCTTTCAGCCAACTTTCGCACTTCAGGGGCATTGGTTTTTGCCACTCAATTGCAATACATCTCTTCGCTATTATTAAGCCCAGAATCACAAATTTCCTGCTCAATTTCTTGTTTTTGGTGTTGGGAGGAGACCCAGTATTACTGTCCGCACCTCTCTGGGGACCTCCCAGCCCGAGGCAGCTCTTATTTTCTGCAACACTTCTTCCCAGAATGTTACCACCGACGGGCATGTCCACACCACATGTAAAAAATCAGCTTCTAGCTCCCGACATCTGGGGCACGCACTGGAGCGCTCTGCGTATATATTACTGAGTACTTTCGGAGTAAGATAAGCTTGGTGGATATAGTTGTACTGTATTAATTTAAAACGGGCATTGGAGCACCCCTGTTTTATTCCTTCATGTATTCTTCCCCATTATTTCTCTGTTATATGTCCTCCCGTCGCTTCCTCCCATCTCGCCTGCAAGGGGAGTGGTTTCCTTGGTAGGTCCTCTCGAATCGCTTTGTACAGGTGGGTTATCATGTGCCGTCCTTGCGCCATGTATAGCATCACCTGTAGAGTTCTCGTTACAGGTGGTTCCTCTGGGAAAACTGGCCATATCTCGCTGGCCACCTGAGAGATTTTTGCATATTGTAAATACTGTCTTCTACCTAGATCAAAGGAGGTCTCCGCATTTTCTCTCGTGATAAACTGCCCATTGTGATATAGGTCGCCCATCGTCAGGCAACCTCCTGTTTTCCATTTACAGATCGACATTGTTTCCCCAATCTTGGCAAACCCCGGAATTGCCCACAGGGGGGCGTCAGGTGCGTATGGTGCCTGCCTCACCACTCTTCTGATTGTATTTTCCCAAACCTTCGCGACGTGTCTAATAAGGTACGGGGATGCCCCGGAGACTCCTCTAGCTCTCATTAATAATTCCGGTAGGGAACCTCACTCATACGACCCCTCCAGCAGCCTTTTTTCCCAGTTATCCTAGTCGTCCAGCCAGTGAATCACGTGCTGTAATTGTGCGGCCATATAGTAGTATTCAATACATGGTACCCCTACCCCACCCATTTGCCAGGGTCTCTGTAACATAGAGAGACTAATACGCTTGCGTTTAGACCCCGCAGCAGGTCTGTCAGCAGGGTATCTAGTTTTTTTAAAGTACTGGGCGGAATTTCATAAAATGAATTTTGTAGTGCATACAAACATCTCAGTAAAATGACCATTTTCGTAATTGCAGCTTTTCCCATAAGAGATAGGAGCAAGTCCCTCCAAAATTGCACTGAGCCGCTAATCCCCTCTACCACCCTGCCTATATTGAGCTCCAGGAACCTTTCAGCTGGCTGTGCCAGTCTAATCCCCAGGTACCTATGGGGGTCCGTCGTCCAGGGCAAGCCCACCGCGGGTAGCGTGTCCACCGGACAATTCGCCAAGCACCCCAGTGGTAGTAATTTCGATTTCTTTGAGTTCACCCGGAGGCCAGACACCTTAACGAATTCCTCCAGAATATCCAATAGAGCAGGTATTGACCTAGTCGGCTGGCTACAATACACCGAGTGTCATCGGCATACATTGAGACCACATGACTAGTAGTCCCCACTTTGATTCCCCATTCTTTTAACCGATTCCTGAGCGCCCACACCAGTGGCTCCATGGCCATAGCAAATATCAGGGAAGAAAGGGGGCAGCCCTGCCTTGTACCCCTCTCCAGTTGGAATGCCCTTGAAACTCTACCTCCAGCTGCGCATTGTATAGAGTAATTGTACCCATTTAATAAACCCCGGGTCCACACCCATTTTTTGCAGTGTTGCCCATATGTAGGGCCAAGCCACCGAATCAAACGCCTGTTCAATATCTAGGAGGACTAAGGCATGTTCCTCCTGCAATATACCTGGGTCGTGCCATACATGGGCTAATCGTCGCAGGTTGAGCATGGTGTTGCGATGTGGGATAAATCCCGCTTGAACCGAGTGGATCAAGTGCGGCATATGGGGGAGAATTCTGCTTGAGTATTGGTAGCGTCCCCTAAACTTAAGGGGCGTCCCCCTGAGCACCGCTAAAGACCCTCAGTCGACAGAGGGAGGGATCTAAACAGTTGATCTGCTTGGTATAGTCAGTGATGACGAGTCTTCTGTTGATTTACATCATGGTAAATGTTTTATTCTTGTGCCGATATTTCATCTTTCATATCAAGTACAGAATAATCGAAAATGAATTCATTGAATCTTTCGTGATTTTAAACATATCTCCCGATGCATTTCGGGCATCAAAATAGCCCTTCGTCAGGGGAAAATGTTTTTATCAGCGAGTGCAAGCGTCTAATGGCATTGTAGATACAAGAGTGATACTCCTGAAGCACGCAACAACGTTTCATTCCTGATGAACATTTCCGCTGTGCGTATTCTACTACATTATTTTGGAGAATTCTGCTTGCCAGAATGTCGCTAAGCACCTTCACATCTATATTTTGGAGAGAAATCGGTCTGTATGAATTCGGTTGCTGCGGGTCTCTGTCTTGTTTTGGGATCATTATCACCAAGGCTTCTTGCATAGAGTCTGGCAATCTTTGTGCGTGTAGTGCCTCATTATACACCTCCACTAATCTGTCCACTAAAATCGGTGCGAATTGTTGGTAAAATTCTGCCGGGAAACCATCGGACCCGGGCGATTTCCCTGATTTTAGTCGTTTAATAGCCCCCAGTATCTCTTCTCTTGTGACCGGGCCCCCTAGAATTCCCTCCGTCCCCTGATCTAATTGGGGTAATTCTACTGAGGACAGGTACTCCTCTATTACGACACTCGCAGGCTCGGTACCCTTCCCATACACTTTGGCCAAGTGCCCAGTGAGTAATTCAATAATCCCCTTTTGCGTGTACACCGACTTCCCAGCCCCATCTTGAAGTTGCAATATTGGTTCCATGGATGATTCCCTTCTCAATAATCTGGCTAACATGGACCCCGACTTGTCTCCCTCCCGATGGAAGTGCTGCCGGTACGCTGTATAGTCATGTTTTTCTAGATGCTTCCATGCCTCTAACAATTCAGCCCGAGCTTCACACCACTCCCCTTGTTTCTGTGGGTCTACTTGTAGTCTCTCCTCAAGCTGAGACAGTCTACATTCCTGATCAGCTATATCCTTCATTAATTGCTGCCTCACCCCGTATGCCGTATGTATACAGACCCCTCGAAGGACCACCTTCATATGCTCTGTTCGAGGCCGACCCCCAGTTTTCTTCAAAGTATTTAGTTAATGCTGTCGAGACCACCCTCTCAAATGGAGGGTCCATCAATGCCTCCGCCCTTAGGCGCCACGTAGGGATAGCCGGTTTCGGTCTATGGCCCTCAAAACTTTGTAGCACCGGTGAGTGATCCGAAATGTATCTTGCTTGATACGTTATCCTCTTAACTTCCCGGGCTAGTGTTGGTGAGAGAAAGCAGTAGTTCAGGCGGCTAAATGTATTAGTGGCTGGTGTATGACATGAGAATGTTTTCTGTGTGGGATTACGTTCCCTCCATATGTCCGTGAGTTGCATTTCCCTGATCATATCCGTCAGCGTTTCAGTCATATGTGGTTTGGTGTGCAATCGTGGAGGCTCCTGGTCTAGGTTTCCATCCAGGACACAGTTTACATCCCCAAGCATTATTATCGCCTCCCCCATTTACGGCGCGACTTCCGCCATGACGGACGGGAAGAAATTTGGACAATCTATATTTGGAGCATTAACATTAATGATACACAATTCCCTCCCCTCCAATGTACCATGCAAAACCACATTTCGTCCTTCAGGGTCCACTATCTGATTTAAACACTTGAAGGGATCCCCGGGTGCCACCCAGACGAGAACTCCTCTTGCAAAACCTGAATAGGAGCTAGCATAATTGTCCCCTCCATCTGCGTCTCATACACGGGATTGCATCCCCCCGCACATGAGTCTCCTGTAGGCACGCTATTGACACTTTATATCTTTTTAAATAAGCATATACCCTCCTGCGTTTCTCGAATTCTGCCAGCCCCCGAACATTCCATGTGAGAATTTTCAAGGTCGTAGACGTCATTTCCAGCATAACATTTTGTCCCACCTACCTCCTATTGTCGCTACACCCCCTTTTACCGACTGTTTGTGAACTTGAACTGACATTCCATCGATCCTGAACAGAAACTGTTGCCTCTTCGAGGACATCCGACTTACCCCAACTTTTGAAACTAAGTAAACATCCCTGCCCCCCCATCCCTTGGGCAACCCGGCTACACCCCATGCTTCCCCTGCACAGCAAGCCAGGACTCGCCGCCGTCGCCCCATACCCCCAAGCTAAACAATTTACAAATGAACAATGGATATAGCTCTAGCGACTCTGTAGTACAGCACCAAGCTACCTTAAACTTGTAACTGTGCAAGCCCAAGTTTCACCCTAACAAACCTACAAGCAACCGGACAGTCAGTCGGGTGCGAGGCAGGGCCTCTAGCTCCCCGACCGCGGCTCGGTCCCTAAGGGGCATGAACAGGACCCCCCACCGGTTGTCACAACTCTAATACCCAACACATCCCTTTGTTTATACAGACTTTCCACTGCCAACTTTACAATCACTGATCTGGTACTGCGTGTTTAAGTCTCATTGTCCCCTCTCAGCTTGCTTCATCCCTCAACAAGAGGGTGTCCGGCACTATGTCCTGTGATCCTTCCTCCGAGACCTGGGTCGCCTCCCTCTGTAAAGTTCCATCTGAATGTACTCGGATTCTTCCTGGGCTGACGTCCCGCTCCTCATGTGTCTTCCGGGCGGGCTGGCTGCTGTCGCTCGATCACCCTCCTCTTCGCCAGGAACTGTTCGGTCCCCCCCGGAGCACCAGACATGAATCCGACAGGCCTGCTTCATCTAGCCATGACGTTGCCGCCTCCGCCATCTGAAAAAAGCTCGCCTTTCCTTTGTGCTCCACCCGCAGCTTGGCCGGGTAGAGCAGGCTATACTTCAGCCCAGCCTCTCGTAGGTGGCGTTTCACCGCCAGGAATGTCCACCTCTGTTCCTGGACCCTCTGTGTGTAGTCAGGAAAAATTGCGATAGAGTGACCTTGGTACAGTAGCTGTCCCTTCGCTCTGGTGGCCTGGAGGATAATGTCTCGGTCCCTGTAATTAAAAAAGCGGGCTATGATCGCCCTTGGGGGGGCTCCCGGTCGAGGCGGCAGGCCTAACGCTCTATGGGCTCTCTCAATATTGAAGAACTTAGATAGACCCTTGGGGACCACTTCGTTAACAATCCAATTCTCCAGGAAGAGATCCGTTGACGGGCCCTCCGCCTTTTTAGAAAAACCAATGAAGTGCAGATTGTTCCTTTGCGATCTGCCTTCTGCATCCTCTGCGTGCTCATCCAGCTGCACCACTCTTTGTTGTAATCACACCATCAAGTCTCTAAGCGAGCGGACCTTCTGCTGCATAGTCTCCACATTTTGCTCCGCGGCGGAAACTCTAGCTGAGACCTTGTGAAGATCGCATCTCAGGAGGTTCACCTCTATTGCCACAGCGTCAATCCTGTGAACCATATCTTCTCTGGATGACTGGATCGCCGCCATAATCTCCACCAGCGATGGAGACGTGTCCGGAAGACGTCGCGTTCCATCCTCCTGATCTTCCAGATTTCGGCCGCCTTGGCCGGCTCCACAGGGCAAGGCTGTGCATAATTAGAGATTTTTTTGGATTGCACCTCATTGGCCTTCTCCTTCACCATCTTGCCAGGTTGCGCATGTTTAGGGGATCCAGTCATAGTCCAGTGTTCGCCCTGCCGCTATAGGGCACTGCCTGCTCACTTTCCCCACAGGTGTGTTCGTCGCCCACAATTTATGGGGGTGCCTTGGAGATCAGCCCGTATTCACCTCACTCGGGCCCCGGGACCAGCAATGTCATTGTGCGCCCAGCTGCATCAATCAGTCTCGGTGTCTGTGGCTCTGCCGGCTGCGGCGCGTCTCAGGCCATCGCAGCTTACAGGCCCAGCCGCGTCACCGCTCTTCTACTGTGGACCTGGCTTTTCTGTACTGTGCTGTTATTGTGGGCCCGGTTTATTCCAGCTCCTTCCTTTACATTTCTTATTTATTACTTCCCCCTTTACTATTCAACGGACCTGAGGGGGGCTCCGCCGGGCTCGCTCTCCCCTGTAGGCCCAGTTCGTGCGTCAACCACCCATGGCACAGGGCCCCTCTCCTTGCACGGGAGCCGCGGGCTGTCCCTTAACTCAACCGCAGGGCCGGTGCTTCCCAGGAGTGCGGCCTGTCCTTCTCTCCCGTTCTGGGTGTAGTGCCTGGGTGCAGAGGGGGCCAGGAACCATCAGCGTGTGTCCCCCCTGCCTCCTCACCTCTGTGGCTGGTTTTAAGTGGCGGCCTCCGATCCGGGCCGCACCGAGCCCGCGTCTCCCGACGTTTCCATGCAGCCGCACGCGGCGCAATTGGTTTCTCTTTTCTGGGCCCAGGTGCTGGATGGCTGATCACCGGCGGGAGCTCCGGCAAACTCGATTATTCCGCCATGCGTCCAAGCCACGCCCCTCCGCAAGTGGGGATATTATGAACCTTGATAGGGTGAAGGAGTCTTAGATCCTTTTACATCTATTAATAAGTTTATAGTTTACTCTTTCCACTTGTCTTGGTGTGATATTCACATGACTCAACCAATTAGTGTTTGATGATGTGCTATAGCAGGGTTCTCCAAAGTCGGTCCTGGAGGGCCGGATTCATGACAGATTTTTAAGATAACTACATTTATCTAAATGGGGATATGCTAAAAATCTGGCATGGATCCGTCCCTCCAGGATCAACTTTGGAGAACCCTGTGCTACAGCAATAAAGATGCCTAATACAATGTCCTCAATAGTGTGGTTGTGAAATCATTCATGTCCCTTTAGCATTCAGATCAAAAGTATTTAAGAGTTCAGCTTGAGAGCCGAACTTCTTCTTGTCACTGATGAATTTGTCGTCCATTTTTGTAAGAATTGAATCAACTGAATGCAGACAATGTTGAAATGTGTGATTATGATTTGGAATGTTTGTTGCCCTTTTGAATATCAAACAATAGCTAGAAGCATGACACAGGGCCTTATTACGAGCACCTCATAAACTCTGTGGGAGGATATTGGGGTACAGCGACAAATGGCCCCATTAGGGATACTACTACACCTGACTCATAATTGGGTTCATAGTCCTAGAATATTACAAATGTAATTTGCCTCTTTCAAGACACAGAAATAAATAAATGATCTAGAACTGTGAAGTTACATGATGCAATAGCTACCTGTCATGACAAACTCCTTTAAATGTTAGTAGATCCCCCAAACAAATCAGAACTTGTAATTGCTAAAGGAAACAATTTTGTATCTTCAAGTTTTTATAGGCCTAACAAAGAGAAGGATAGTTGCCTTTATTTCTTTTTACTGTTGAACAAAGATAATTTTCTATATTTTTAGTCTGGTAGAGGAGGGCCGCTAACATCAGTCTAAATACTCAGAGGCAAGATATCGAAAGGTGTGCTAAATTTTTTTAAATGAGCATAAAATAGACTTTCACTGATAAATAAAGGAACATATCAACACTTTGTCTTAACAAGATGCATGGCACACGCATAATGAAAAACTTGGCTGATTATTATTTTCTCATCAACATAATTACCTCTATCGGACTCATTTCTTATTTGTTTCAAAAGTGTGAATTGATTTTTACTTAGGCACAACTTAGATTATATGATTTGTACTTATGTTTTATTTTTGAATAGCTCAATTCAGTAGAAATTGGACAACAATAAGGTATTCAGAATATCTCTGTCTTTGCTCAGTCCCATGTTTATTCAGTATTTCAAGGAACTTTATAAATGTAATATTTTGAGTTCAAATCAGAACCCTTACCCAAATATGATCTAAGAAGCAATTTTAGTAGTTATGGGGGTAATTTATGGTAGTTCTGCATCTTTTAATCCGTACTTTGTTCCTATAGTCAACCACACGGTTACACTGCTACCTAGTGACATTTCTGGGAATTGCTATTAAGTGAAAGTTTTCCAAGTTGAACTGGTTACCTCTGTAAACTGAAAAAGTTCTAAGCACTCAAAGTTCAAATGAAAGTCAAACGTCCAATTCAGTCTGGACTTTCAAGCAGTTTTTCTGATCCACCATGTAGTTCATACAGCGTTCACATATTACAAGAACAGCCAGCCAACACGTGTTTCGTCGTATGGCAAGTAGGCCTTCGACTTCCTCAGGGCTGCAATTAATAAATAAATCAAAAATACAATAACTAGGATGCTTTCAGCAGGCTCACCATCACCCACCATTTGGTGTCAAGAAGTCAGAGATAGTGAAGGGAAGTCTTTCACAGATACGAGAATGACATCCTAAATCCATATTCAACAATGATCATAATAAAACATTTTAAATGTAACATAGTTTGTTAAATATCTAGGGAGAATGTTACACGTCCACTCAGCAGGGAAAAGGAACTAGAAAGGGCATGTATATGCACAAGCAGTGTGTTCAGGGTGCCTAAAAGGCATGCATATATATATATGTAGTAGAGGAACTCTAATCTCTGATTTAATGGCTTTTATGGCACATTGTGGCCCTGCTCCTAGGTGGCAGACACCCACAGGGCTAATCATGGAGCTGAATTAGGAAAGAAAAGTGAACGCATTAATACATGATATGACATTATTGAAAGATGATGCTTAATTGGGCCTTCAGAAAAAGGTGCTCTAGTGAATCTTCTAACAATTATGCCTTGTACTCTGGAAATGCAGTATTGAGAACCCTAACATAAATGTAGGAGTTATTTCAGAAGAAGTCTGAAAAAGTTTGATGGAAATATAGGATTAATAAACAAAAGATAAACCATAAAATGATAAAATATCTAGGCTATTCAAGAAAGGAATAACAGGCAAAAACAGCTTAAAAAGATTCTCCTATCAATTGAATGTTATCCGTACAGCATCAAAGAAAGAAATATGAGAATGATTTGAAATGTACTATTCTCGGTGCTAGTGTCAAGACAAACATACTCAAAAAAGGAGGCACTTTATTTGCTGAGACAGTGCTACTAACAGTTGTAAAAACTATGAACAATATGTTGGATTTGGGAATCCCTTCTCAGGAAATTGTTATTGTGTTAATGCACAGACCATTGCTTACTTTCATTCCCAGTTCTCTCCAAAACTGATTAAAAAAAAACAAGCAACGGTGCACATTGGTATCACTTTTACATGCAAGAAGTTTGCAATATTGACACTTTTCCTTTTAGCAATCCACCATGTCTGATGTCCTGGAATGCATCCTTACTTAGGACGTTCATTTTTATGGGAGAACCGCCTCAGAAACAAATTGAACAATTCTCAACTACTTTCCTCAATTTTTCGGTAAGCATAAAAAGATACCCACATTGGAGAAACTTTATTGCAAGTGTGTCACTTTTTCGTCAAGACCAGGGAATGTTCTTTGATATTTATAACCACTGGATAATAATAATATGCTCATGCTTAATCTCAGTGGCGTCTGGCACGGATCGGGGGTGGCGGGGCAAGGGGTATAGAAAAAGAAACTTACCTGTCACTGCGTCTCTCCGCGTCTGCTGGAACCTAAGCAGGAAGCATGCAGGCTCCCCTAAGCCAAGCCGATCACGACGCTGCTTTAGCAGCGTTGTGATTGGTGTGAGCACCGTGGTTCTGCGCTCAGATGGGGACTGGGAGCCTGTGCATGTTCTCCACCCAGGCTGTAGTACAGCCTGGGTGAAGAACATGCAAAGTGCGCATGACAGTGTGGCCGGCCCAAGACGGCTGGCCAAACCGTCATGCGCAGTTAGAGAGTGCACACCACTCCTCCCCCTGCTCTGTGAGCAGAGAAGCCCAGTCCCACCCCGCCCGCAATCTGCCTCAGCAGGGAAAAATAAAATGATAATAACATCGAGTTATTATCATTTTATTTTTCGTTTTTTTACACTGCTGAAAAGCAGTGGAGTGACGCTCCTTCAGCTTGGCGGAGGAGCAGCCACTGCCTAATCTGTTGAGATGGTCATACCAGTGGAAAAGGGGAAAAAAGGGTGAAAAATTATGGGAATAAGTTGTGATGAGGGGACTGACCCTCTATGATGTCTGTGCCATCTTCGCCTTCCCAACTTCCTCTCCCTTCCACCCCCATCTTGCTAAATCCCTCTAAACTCTTCCTATTTGGTACCATAAGCTTTGCTCTGAATCACTATTCTGCCCACTCCAGGTGCATGTCAGTCTCACTGCCTCCCACACAGAGTGAAGTCAGTAATCGGCCTACTGGAGCAACTGGATGACCTATGCAATAGGTCATGCTCACCACCTCTTGGCATATTGGCCACAATTGCATCAGGAGGTGAAAGAGAAGCACCTTGAGTTGCCAAAAAAATTAAGGGGCATATTCACAAGAAAATGTTGGAGCATGGAGCTGCACCAATTTTGGCTGAGCTGCGCACTGGCATTTTCAAAACGCAGGGATGCGACGTATTCACAAGAAGGGACACCTTCCTGCACATAAACAATCAATAATGGTGAATTGCACCTTCTGTGTGTGCTGCAGTATGCAGCACACATGGAAAGACCAAAAAACGAGGAGAAATTAATAATTTCTCCTTGTTGCACCATTATAACACCTGGTATTCCATGGCGTTAGGTTTTGGCGCTACGTCAGCCTTGTTAATCTGGGGCAGCGTCAAAAAGCAATGGGTGTTGTAGTGGAATGCCTACAGCAACACCCATTGCACGCCCCTTTGCCGCACAGGACTGCAGTGGAAAGGGGCATATTTACAGGGTGGCGTTAAGCCACGCGCAGGGGCTTAGCTCCACCTTGTAAATATGGAAAATGGTGCTGCGCCACCGGAGTGTCAAAAAAAATGGTGCTCCAGTGGCGCTGAGGGCTTGTAAATATGCCCGCAAATGCCTTTCTTGTCCATCCCACGGCGGCGAACCAGCTCTCACCCAAGAACTGCCCCAATATTAATTGTAGGAGTTTACAACAGACATAGCGGTTGTCATTCCTACAAAGTTCCATATACAAAGCCGCAATAAGGAAGCCGATATACGCTCCATGTTGGAAATTCAGTACTCACTAGAACTTGACCAGGCCATCACCTCAACCATGCCTAAAGACAACTACAACCCCTTATTCTGAATGCTTATCGATGTAATATCACTAAGCAAAAACAGAAAATATCTTTATAACCTACTAACAGACTTCAAACTTGACATTAATTTCATCACTGAACCCTGGCAGTGAGAGTATGAGAGCCCCATACTACCTGAAGCAATACCCAACACTCTTCAGTAATCAACTTAATATGAAGACTGGAGGACTAGCTGCGGTCATCAAAAACATCCCGCCTACATCTGACATCAAAAACTTCACATTTCTAGAATGAGAATCAATCCTAGTTTGCAGCTGTCCTTCTGCACCATCCATGGTCTTATGCTTCATGCTTTGGTATCTACTAACCTTGTCCACACAACACCGCTTTCACAGGCACACTTTTGGACTCTATAGTTGACACAACCATAGATTGGAACTGTATACAAGTGTATATTAGTGGAACCCAGCATCTGGATTGGTAAACTAGCACTATGCCAGGTCTCTGGATTTCTGTTCTACACTGAAACACTTGGCTTCCACCACCTGGTTACGAGCTGCATTCATGTGGCTGGCCACAAGCTTAACACTATTATTGCCACCATACTCTTAATCTTGATAATTTGATACTGCCCCATTTCATGGGACAATCATAATACCATTCATGGGAACTTTCCCATGTAAACTAAACCTTCTATAGGCTGTAATACAACAACAGGACGAACTTCGATGTAAACTCCTTTAAAGAACCTCTGTCCAATTTCCGCACATCCAGCCTGGAAATTGTTTATAAAACAGTTTCATCAATGGCAAAAAAGGCTTTTTGACATGGGGCCCCTCTGAAAACCATACGGCTGCAACACAATGAAAGGAGAGCTGGTTTGTTAAAATCAAATGTAAAACGGTGAAAAACAGAACACAAATCTCTCAAAAGACTTTGAAGGAAATCATTTCTCCTTGATGATAAAGACCGGCTTCAAAGGCAATTCAGAATCTACAGAATCAGCATTAAAAAGGACAAGAGGTTGTGTTATGCATACCATACCTCAGAGGTTGCATGCACAATCAATGAGCTCTTCAGTCTTGTTAAAGAATTCTATAATCCTACCAGCATTTAAAAAACTGTTATAAACTTTCAGCAGCTCACTGTTACCTTAGTAAACCACTACATCAAGAAAACTGCCAATCTTGAAGCTTACATCCTCTCATATCAGAACAAGGTCCTGTAGGAAAGTAAGATCTGCTTCTTATGGTTACCCCCACTTTTTGCTAAATGTAATACTGTTTTTGACTAGTCTGACTGGGATCCTGCTAATCAGGGCCCCAGTCTATCTGCTTTCTCCCTAAACTGTTACGACAGGTACTTTGGTACATTCCAGATTGGATACTGGGGTACCCTTGTCAGTCCTTAGTATATGGTACCCATGTACCCAGGGCATAGGTACCCCAGAGGCCTCCCATGGGCTGTAGCATGTATTATGCCAGCCATGAGAGGCCATGCAAAATGGAACCTACAGGGCTGCCATTGCAGCCTGTGTAAGTTGGTGCATGCACCACTTATTTAAGATATAGGTTTACTATATCTAAGGGTCACTGCACTTAAAACCTATGTCACCCCTACAGCAGGCCTTGAAAATCCTGAAGGCAGGGTGCTTGGTTCTAAGTGAGAGGGTGCCACTGCATGAGCAGGACACCCCTGCAGCCTACGGAGTCCATTCTCCCGGGTTGTCAGTGAGACAGCCATTTAGGACATATAGAGTGGCATTATGCGACCGCGTGATGACCAACTCTAAAACAGCTGAAACTAACCCTATTGTGTTTGGTGTCAAACATTGTAGAATCATACCACCACACCGGTAACCGGTGTGGGAGGTATGATTCCACCCCTCAGAAGCGAGCTTCATGAGGTCCCTGGTGTTCCCGGTACCAGCCTTCTAGTCCCGGACAGCACAAAATGGTTGCTGCCGACCAGAGACACATTTCTGCCCTCCTGCTGCTGAGTCAAGCTTGAGCAGGGGAAGGCAGAACAATTGGCATCCTGTCACAGGGAGATGTGACTACCTCCCAGACAGGATTTAGTGTATTAGGGTTGGGTGAGTGCGCTTGCAAGCGACTTAAAGTCTGCATGAGGGGCACATTTGGTGTCCATCTGCATAGTCCAGTTCAAACCAGCCCTGGGAGCCGTTGGCTCCCGCTCTGGCGCGAAACTGGACAAAGGACATGGGAGTAACCTCCCCGCTGTCCAAACCCTCCCCTGGGATGGTCCCCTGAATCTGTCCAACCCTCTCCAGTGGGTACTTAAGGGATTACCTGGCTGTAGGACCCTAGATTTGACGTGGACAAGATTCTGAACTAGAAACCACTGAACTTCGACCGTCTGGACACTCTGGACTTCGCTGGACTTTGTTTGGGTCCGACTTTGTCTCCCTCTCAGTCTAAAGCATCGTCTGTGCCCTTGCACCATACAGGCTCTGTGCAGGACCTGTGGAGCATCAAGGACAACTGAAGATATCTCCCTTGGAGTGAAGGAGTAACTCCCCTGCACTCCAACACAACTGTCCGGTCTGCTGATCCTGAGCTCCTACGGACTCCGAAGGCTCCAGCAACACAAGAGGTGGGTTTCTACGTCCTGCGAGGTCCGAGCTGCCCTCTCACCAAGTCTGAGATCAGAATCCCTCGTGGGGGCTGCAATACCTGAACCCCTGTGCACCGTGTACATTTGCAAGTGCATATGCTTGTTGGCGTTTCCCGAACAAGTGCACTGGGCTCCGAGTAGCCCCAACCTCTGGCACCATTTCCTATAAAGAACTCCGGCCTCCTCGCACCAAGTGCTCCGTGGGCGGCTGCTTTGTGAAATTGCTCGAGGTCCTCTCGCGACTCCTGTGCCTCCGGCCTGTGAGTCCACTTGAGGGTCAACTTTGCTTTCTTGGGCTCCCCTGGTTGCTCCAGGCCTGGCCTGACTCCCCTTGCTGTGGTGAGTCTCCTGGACCTTGCTGGTCCAAACCGTAACCATCTTTGATGTTCTGCATGGCTTGCCTTTGGCAAGGCTTGTTGGTGCTCCCCCCAGATACCGACACCTCAGCACTTGACATCCTTTGTGGGACAGCTCATATCCTGCTCCAGGTTGTCCTTGACGTCTCCTGGTCCCCTTAGCTGCAGAGTCAAGGACTCAATCAACATACCTGAAGCACCCAACATCGGTGGGCATTCGACTACCGAGCCTCTGGTCACTCCTGAGCACTCGGATGCTAATTTAGCAGCAGATGAACTCTCTAGATGGTTGTTAGGAGCCATAGATACTTTGGCACCCGTTACAAAACATTATGTAGCGAGGAAAAAACCTTCTGCACCATGGTATTCTGATAGACTCAGAAAGCTGAGACAATCCTGCCGCAAACAGGAAAGGATTTGGCGTACAGATCTCGCGCCAGCGGGTAGAGAGCTACATAAACAGCGCTTGAGGGATTATAAAGCGGCGATTACTGAGGAGAAAAGATTGTATTATTCTAAGGTTACTGAATCAATTAAATCTTCTAGAGAGCTTTTCAAGGTTATCAACTCTCTTATTTCCCCTCCTGTTGCTGATTCATCTGATCTTTCGCAAGAACTCTGTGACAGAATGGCAGAGTTTTTCCGTATTAAGATCACAGACATATACTCCACCTTGGAGGACTACAATGCTGGAAAGGCTATATCTGCTCCTTCTAAAATCAACTCTATTGTTTCAGTAACCATGGAAGACGAACCGAAGCTTCTCACCTTCCCTTGCATCTCACCTGAAATGATAGGTCACCTTCTAGAAGGAGTTACCTCGGGGTCTCCCTTGGATGCCTGCCCCCTAAAGGTTTTAAAAATAGGAAGTGAAGTCATTGTTCCCCATCTCACTTCAGTACTAAATATAGCTATTACTGAGGGGCAGTATCCCACTCTTTGGAAAACCGCTGTGGTTAAACCGCTTTTAAAAAAGCCGTCTCTGGATCCTATGGAATTAAAAAACTATCGCCCCATTTCTTTGCTACCGGTTCCAGCTAAGATTATGGCAAGATATCTGAATTCTCATCTCAGTTCCTATCTACTGGATCACCAGTTGCTTGATGGCTCGCAGCATGGCTTTAGAAGCCATCATAGCACTGAATCAGCGCTAACGGCGGTTTTTTACAACATCCGGGTCCAGGTTGATGCAGGGTATACTACCCTGCTGGTCCTTCTTGACCTTACTGCAGCTTTTGATACCCTGTCTCCGTTGAGGCTGGTGGAACGCCTCAAGGAGATAGGGATCGGGGGCACTGCCCTCGGGCTTCTTTCCTCCTTCCTTAGTGATCGGGCACAGATAGTGAAATTGTGCCAATTCTACTCTTCTTCCAACCCTTTGATATGTGGGGTTCCACAGGGCCCCTCCCTAAGCCCTACACTTTTTAATATCTATGTTGCCCCACTAGCGTGGGTCGTGAGAGCCTTTGGATTTGAGGTGCTGTCTTATGCTGACGACACACAAATCATGGTGTCTATTACCAACAGCATCAGTGAATCTGCCGCAAATTTCAAAAACTGTATGCAGGCAGACTCATCCTGGATGGTTGAGAACTATCTTAAACTGAATGGGGAAAAAACTGAGATCTTGATTTTTGGTAACCAACATGACATATGGTCTAATGACTGGTGGCCTGACACCATGGGCAGCTGCCCCTCTCCTGTATCCCATGGGAAAAATCTGGGGGTTATAGTCGACACTTCGTTGTCCATGAACCTACAGATTAGCAGAACAGTGTCTACCTGTTTTGGAATAATCAGGCTGCTTAGGAAAATCTCACAGTTCCTGTCGTTTGCATCACGAAAGCAGGCAGTGATTGCTTTGATCATGTCCAGACTTGATTATTGTAATGCCCTTTATCTGGGCATTAACAAGGGTTTGGTGCGACGGTTACAGTTAGTACAGAATGCTGCAGCGAGGCTGGTGTTGGATTTGCCGAAGTACCACTCTGTTTCAGCCTCCCTCATCTCGTTGCACTGGCTACCTCTGGATCGAAGAATCCTTTTCAAGACTCTGTGCCTGACTCATAATGCCTATTATGGCTCAGGCCCTGATGCCATTAAAGCGATGTTTCAGCGCTACATCCCGACCAAGCAGCTTAGGTCTGCCAGCAAGAATTTGCTGGTAGTCCCCAGGTTTAAGAAGGTTAGATGGGGAGGCAGAGCCTTCTCCACTGCCGCTGCTAGGCTGTGGAACTCTCTTCCTGATGGTTTATCGGGTCTTGTGTCACACTCTCTTTTCCGCAAGGCCCTGAAAACCTGGCTCTTTACACTGACTTTAGCTTGAGCATCTTATTTGGTTGAACGCTAGTCCTCTGCAGCGCCTTGATGCCCTTGGGCTAAGTTAGCGCTTTATAAATTTAATATTCATTCATTCATTCTTTCACCCAGACTCTGTCCCCTCTGCTTTCAAGTACTCTTCGACAAGAATCCACCTTTGGATTCCAACTGACACTTTTCTTCCTTCCAGCAGTGACACTTTCTTGAAGTCCTCCACTGAGATCCACAGCGGTTTCCGATGCCATTTCAGCCCTATGCACCCGGCTTCCTTGGGATAGGTAACTCTGGTACTTCGATATCCACGGGTGGGGTGGCTCTCCAACCTTCTATGATCCACGGGGTTTCTTCCAAGTCCACTGGGAAGGGTCCTTAAACTCTAAATCTTCAACCGTGACTTCCTCATAGAATTGTACGGAGCACGCGGTCGTGTTCCCACACTGCACCCGTCCTCCGTGGGGTCCCCACTTACTCACCTTGGGTGGTTCCTTGGGGTCCCAGCGATTCTACGTCCTCTCGACACTGTCTTGACTCGAGTCGTGGTTCTTATACCACTATTTTAGTATATGGTTTGGGCCCCCCCGGGGCCCACTGTGTATTTGTGCTATTTACTTTCATTCCTGTGCTACAGTATTGTGTGCTTTGTGATTATCTCTGTGTAGGAGATATTGTTTCGTACTAGATAGTGTTATATTAATAAATACATATTTTTATAACTACTGTGTGGTTCTCCTTTCATTTAACCAATACTATAAGGTTGCATTCTGGTAAAACAAGCAGCTTAACATTCCTTCAAGACTAAGCCTGAAGGCTGCTCTCCACAGCTACCACTTGGATAGTTTTCTAAGGTTATCTTTGACCTCTTAAATCACCATAAGGGTGGTTGGACTGGTGCAAGGAGCCCACTTTAATTAGTGGACAGCATACCAGGCCAACTTCTCACATTGGTGTGCAGCGGTTGGGATTAAAGCCTGCATTGTTTTACCAGATAAATCTTTGTATTGATTAACTGAAAAACCACTAGTACTAGGTACATATAATACTAGCTTAGAATAAGTAAGTTCAACTGAACTTAGGGTTGGGTACGTCAAGGGTTTAGCACGCCCTTTCTCCAACCTCAGAGAGTTTAGTTCCCACTAGGTTAGGTAGGTGCAACACCTCACCACAGTTAGTATGTCTGCAAAAGGAGATGCCAGTGGCTCTCTGCCTTCTAGATACAGTGAGGTTTCGTTCCAAGAACTGAAAGCCCTGTGTGCCTCTAGAAAGTTGAAGACAGGGAGAAGTGCCAACACTCAACGCCTCATAGAGATGTTACTCCTAGATGACTTAAGGAAGACCCCTGGGTCAGATGAACGGGAGAGAGTGGGTGGGGTAGGGAATGAGGCAAGTCAGGAGGTGATACCTTCTATGACCTGGATTCTAACCCTGACCAGGTGGACCATGATGGCTCCCACCTGGATAACTCAGATCTTCCAGAAAATCATGGAGAAGGCTCTGGGGAGCCTCTCTTCACCCCTCCTGGAAGAGTGCAGAGTTTATCAAGGAGATCTAGATCTTCCTCTGCAGACTCTAATCACTCAGGACAGTATGTAGGAACCTCTGTATCTAGTAAGAAGGATCACTCTTTTGATAGGGAGTACCAACTTCTTGAGCTTGAGAAAGCTAGGCTTAGGCAAGAGCAGTTGGCCCTTGATAAGGAGTCCCCAGAAGTCCAGAGAGCTAGAAAAAAGTTGGGACTAGAGTCCCATGGTGGCAGCAACAGTGTCCCTAGAGTTAAGGAACATTCCTTTGATAATAGGAACCTGAGCAAGATTGTCCCTCCCTACCATGTTGGGGATGACATCCATAAGTGGATAACTGCTTTGGAGAGGGCTTGTAAAGTACAGAGGGGCCCTCAAGAGCAGTGGGCAGCTATCTTGTGGCTCTCCTTTGCTGACAAAGGTAGAGATAAGCTCCTCACTGTTAGAGAAGAGGATGCTGACAATTACTTAGTTTTGAAGAGTGCTCTCATTGATGGGTTTGGCTTAACCACTGAACCGTACAGGATTAAGTTCAGAGACACCCAGAAGACACAGAATCAGGACTGGATAGACTTTGTAGGCAAAGCTATTAAGGCTCTGGAAGGCTGGTTGCTTGGCAGCAAAGTACATGATTTTGATGGATTGTATAATTTGATTATGAGGGAGCAGATCCTTAATAATTGCCAAAATCAGTTATTGCATCAGTACCTGGTGGACTCTGATCTGACTTCTCCCCAAGAATTGGGAAAGAAGGCAGATAAGTGGGTCAGAACCAGGGTGAAGCAGAAAACCCAGAACTCTGGTGGTGACCAGAAGAAGCAAGATTCTAAAACTCCAGATAAGGGTGGGGACAAGAGTAAAGATCAAAAGTCTTCATCAGGGCCCCAAAAACCTGCATCTGGGGGGGGGGAGTCACTGTCTAACAAAGGAAAAGGCAAAAAGAAACCTTGGTGTTACTTTTGTAAGGTAAAGACCCATTGGACAAAAGATGCTGATTGTCCAAAAGCCAAGGAAAATCCTCTTACCACCACTGCCCCTAATGATTGTCCAAAAGCCAAGGAAAATCCTCCTACCACCACTGCCCCTAAGGCAACTGTGCCCCCTAGCACAAGTACAGGTGGTGGTATAGGGAACAAGGGATTAGTAGGGTTAACCTTAG
Source organism: Calotriton arnoldi (assembly GCA_963921515.1). Lineage (NCBI taxonomy): Eukaryota > Metazoa > Chordata > Amphibia > Caudata > Salamandridae > Calotriton > Calotriton arnoldi. The sequence goes on from CAWUFW010003330.1 coordinate 775,995, forward strand.
GCTCTGAGGAGGGTTCTGGCCTAGTCAGAACTCCAGCTCAGGCTGTGCTTGTCTGTCTGTTGAAGCAGGTCCCGTTTTACCATATAAAATGCCTTAGGCCATTCCTGCTCCACACTTGAAGCATGAGACCCTCATATGGCCCCACCAGCCAGCATGTAGGAATTTGGTAAATTGACCATGCTTTCTTACACATTTGCTAAAACCACTATAGGCCCTATGCCTCTATAATAAGCTCAAAAAGACATCTCCCTGAGCAGAACACGAGCCAGCTCACCGAGCCCCCACTCCCTCGTTGTTCTCGATGTGCACTTCTCTTGTCACACCCACTGAAATATAGCAATACCACAGAACAGGGAACATCTAGAGCTAAGAGGAACACGATGGGGTGCAATGTGGTGGGGGCCACTTGCAATATTTCAATTTCTTCATATTACTGTTTTTTTGCTAGCTTCAAGTGAACCAAGACAAGCAACATGGCATGAGAAAATGACCTATAACCTTTGTAATCTTCCGCTTTCTTATAAAGATTCAGTGAAGTGACGCACATCATGTCGCGTCCACAGGAACTCCTCAGAATCCGGGCGATGCTCAAAGAGGTCCACCTCTCGACTTCCTCAACTCTAACATATAACGTACAGAGTATTGAGGTGATCAAGTGAGGGAAAGGAAGTAGGGTAGGAACAGCGGGGAAAGGGATACCTGAAAACAGAAAACACAATGATTAATACAGTTCAACTTCCTAGCTACTCTCATATGATCTCACTAGGCGGTCTAGTACCTGTCAACCAAATTCAACCTGCACCTGTGTTCCGCTATCCAACTCACTACTCAGTGATGACACTTCTCACACTTGAGGAGGATATACCTATAACATAGAAAACACTGGTTAATACAGCACACAGCCCACCTTCACTCATTAAGCCGCCTCCCCTACTCCCCTACTTGTGTTTGTCTTTCCCTTCAAGAGGAAACCAAGAGCAAAGATAAAGGCAGAAAGGAAGAGACTCCAGGCTAGAAGGTAGGTAGTACGGAGCCCGAAGCCAAAGTTCTGTTCCTTGCTCCCAGGAGCTTTCTTCAGAATAAGAAATTATAATGACAGGCTTTAGTCAATATAGTTTTTCTCGAGTCCATGAATCAATGAACAGCCCATTCTCTTCCATAAGATAACACAAATGCTCCTTGGTAAAAATAACTAAAGGAAAACAAAAATAGGACACACAGGCGTTTTACTTTCAAACCCCGGATAACACAATCCCAAAGTTAACTGTAGATCCTAGAGTGCCTGCCACAGTACCTTCACGGGCAGCATCCCTCTGAAAATTATGTTGTGTCCAGCGCTGAGTTCCCCACAATCGAGCGGCCACACAAGCCCGTGCAGCTTCAGGACTCCAACGGCCGTTGGAGCCAACCTTTGCGGAAATCAAAAACAGCTAGGCACCGATGCGTCTCGTATGACGAGAACGCCTCTCCAGGTGCACGGTGCGGAGATCTCTCCCCCTGACTCCGGATTGAGAACCACTGCGAGTCGGAAACAGGATGAAGAACGGCACACCCTGCGAACCAGCAGATGGCCGTGGGAAAGGAAACCTGAAGGAATCGTTCTTCCTTCCAATACGGAAGAACGACGGATCCTGTAGCCGCGAGGAAACACCGTTCCTCACAATTGGAAATTACGCACGGCAGCTGACGTGCGACTCCGCCTGAAATACTGGGAGGCCCCTCCTCCCCAGGCATTCTGGGAACTGTAGTTCATGGCATATCATAACGCAACTGAATACGGCAGGCGCAAGGGTCAGACCCTGACACATCATTTTTGATAAATGTACAAATTGTGGTATGATTGACGATCAAACACCTGTCATGAGCTGGACTTGTGGTCAAACAGTTCCTCATTAAAGTGGTATAAAAGAGCTGCCCACAGTCCACTCGACGGAACACCTTGCACCGTAAAACTCTTGGGTCACGACCTGCATGTGTGCTCCCCGGTTAACCGTTGCTCTCATTTAGAATTGTTATTTAAGGTTGCAATTACTTTGCTATATTTTGTAATTGTCTCTTTCTCTCTCCTCTGCATTGCCGTGATTTTAAGTCTTATTATATTGCATATTTTTGCTCTGCATCTCAAAATGTGTCTCTGACACCTGGTCTTTGCTAAGACTGTGCAGCTTCATTGAATAATAATGTACTTCTTAAAAGTTATTGTTTGAAAGTGTTTCTTGAAATAAATTGTAACAATCCTGATTCAGTTCCTGCCTCTCACACGTGTATTTCCTTATTTTAGATAGAGCACCCCTGCTCAAATTAAGCTGGTGTACTGCACCCTAAAAACCACCCTTTAACAGCTGGCGACCACGAAGGGACGTGCACAGCCTTCCAGCAGGCAAGGGAAAGGAACCTGTTTCCTGTGACAGCGGACAGAGATTGCCCTTCGGTGCCTCTTCCTGACTGAGCAGACACAACGCACATGGGTAAGTGTCAAAGAGTCTCTCTCCTATTCTCTTTGCCTTGTCCCGAGGTGCTGTTTGGCTGTACTGTCGGTTGAGCATTTGGAGGTGCGCTTCTGTCCAAAATTACAGTTCCTTGCTTAACTGGTGTCTTGCCATGAAAAAAACCCACTTCTTAGCTTAAACACGTGTGAACGGGCATAGAGCCAGGAGTCAGTGTTAGATTTTGACATTTAAAATTCTGGGTTTTCGTTTTTTCATCTTCCATGCATGATTTTTTGCGTATATATAATTTTTTTCATGTAGCCTGTCTAAAATGAGATAGGGCATCTATCTAAATTACCACAGATAGGTAAGGGAGAATAGCGCCTTGCGTTTTCCAGCTCTCGCGTGTTCTGAAAGGGTCAGAACTCCAAAATAAAAAAAAAAAATTGTCAGTTCACGTCTTGTGGGTGGCACAGGAAGTTTTAGCCATAGCAGATGTTAGACATCTCCAGCTTTTTGCAAGTGATCGTCAGTATATATATATATTTCACTACTGGCAAGACAGTTAACATAGCTAACAAATAAATAAGCTTTGTGAAAATAGAGTAGCGTTCGAACAAGACTATTTCTATCTGCGTAGCTACAGAAAAAGGGAAGTATGTCTCTTTCAAAATAGGCTTCCTTTGTGGTTTCCTGTTCTCCCCGGGTGAAAAGAAAAATAAAGGTTCTTATTTATTTAAACGTTTCTAAAATTGAACAAATACGTTCAGGCAAAAGTGCGCAATTTTGCCTCTTTAATTCAGTGTAAAAAGTATACTCAACTTATGTATAAATTGTTTTCGTAGTTTCATAACAAACTCATGGTTCTTCTTTGGTGTTTATATTTCATATTAATTCTGTCGCATCTCATATTAATTCGGTTGTGGCTTAACACCGGTGCCTGGTGCATCGATTCAAAGAAATGTGTTCGCTTATTTAGCGAGAAAAATAACTAGGTGTATAAATATATTTGTCATATGCATGTTGATTGTCTTTGACACTACCGTGAATATTATTGTCACATAAGCACACCCTGCTCCCCCAGCACATGTATTGCTAAAATTAGTGTGCAGTGGCGCAGTGTCACATTTAATGTCACATTTAGTTTCCAAATAGCACTCTTCACACAAACATGCCTGGCCTCATAGTGTACGACAGGATTTGTGCACGTAATGAATAATAACCACCAGCAAATAAATGAACTAGTTTTGCACTTAGTACACAATAGAGCGGTCGCCGTGTATAATACCAACACAGATACACTTTCTCCACTAACAGAATATCAAAGTGACCTTATATCAACAGCGTGGGACATATTGGGAGTTCACTTTACACCAACATCAGAAGTAAGGGTGTCTGCACTGACCCTGATAGAATTACCTCCAACAGGAACAGCTCATACACATCCCAGACCTAACCCACCGCTTCCAGATACTACACGTCCGGATCTTGTCTGGCCACACTACTCACAGAGCTCTTCCACTGCGGACGACACATGCTACCTACCATTCCTATACTCACCAGTTTCTCCAGTGGTAATTAGCGATCGTTGGGACTCCTCCTCAGGATCCACCCATTTGGTGGGACCAACAGAGGACGCCCATAGTCCCGACCTCACCCTCCCAGACACACCAACATCGTCCTCATCTAACTCCAACAGTACAATAGAGCAATAAGACTCTCAGGACACCCATTCACCACTCTTGCGAGCACTCTTAAGGGGTCCGCAACCAGAGGAGGAGCATGTGTCTGCTCCAGAGGCAGATTACCCTCCGCAAAACAATACTAGAGAATGAGCGCGGCATCAGTGGGCTCTCCAGCACCACAGATTGTCATATACCTCATTAACGGACACATTATTGGTCTCTCAGAAGGTCACCCTTTCTCCTTCACTCCGGTTACACCTTAACTAGCGCTGTCCTCTTGACCGTGTTTCAAGTCCTAGGAATTGACATAACACATCAAACACAGGTGAGACTGACAGTAGTCCCCAACTACATTTCCCAGCTACATCCCAGGACAGCTCTATAACTAAAAATAAGTATGGCTACTCCACTGCAGCACGTACTCAGGAACTTCACAGGAAAAGAGCAGTGAATAATTAAACACTGCAGGGAGCTGCACAAACACACAAAGAACTTGACACACCCTTGGCCCCCTGAAGGAACTTTTGATCGTGCCACATTGGACAATACCACAACGTTCCTAGAAGTGAAATACTCCGGCTGTAAGCTTCAAAAACGTAAAGACACCCTAGCACTGTGGCGCATTTTTAAAGAAAATGCTGAGCCAACACTGATACCTACAGCCCCTCCACCTGCATGCCACATGAGCGGCATGTATCCCAATCTTACTATTAACTCAGGCTTGGAGTCAACATCAAATGATAAAACAGCCGTGGGCCACTCTGATTTATTTTCAGAAGATCCCTTTCATCCACCACGTGATAATATGATGGAACACATCCAAACACTGCCATCTCTTACCGCCCACAGCCCAATGATAGAAGCTGTAATACCATGACTACCAGGTCAAATAGATGCACAATTCACCCTGAAGCTCACACCAGCACAAAACAGTGCAGCACCACAGCAAGATGAGGATGAAGAGTGTGATAGCGCTTCCCACCTATTGCATCCAACTTCTCACTCCTCACGCTCTGGTTCCAACTCATTCTTCACTAGTGAACACCAACTCCTTCCAAGTTCGCGCCGCCAATACAATGAACAGTTGCCCACCAGTGCTATCTCCCAGCACGAGGATAGGACTCCCATCCTAGACCTTCCAATTACTAATACGGAGTTCAGGGATAGCGAGCAACAATTCCCTGAGACATTTGCCCAGTCACATTTTAACAAATGGAGAAGCGGCCCGGACTTAAATAGAAGTATGGATAATATCACACTAGGTGAACACCACACAGATTTACTACACAATATGCAGTCACCCAGCCCCACCGGCGAGGCTGCAGCTGTCAGGCGCCTGTCGATGAAAGTAGAAAAAATGCATGACGAACTCACTGAACTGCTCGGTGATGTAGGCCTCAGATCTCATTCGAATGACGAAAGGGCAGATACCCCACTACCACGAGCACTGCAGATTCACATTTCTGGGGAAAAACAGGGTGCTACAATGCTACAAAATAATGAAGCACCTGTTTCAGGTATGCCCCACACTGGTGCAACAACTAGTCATGACAACCACCCTGCTCAAAGTCAGCGACCACCCCCACAAACATTACAACCAGCCCTAACATTTGACTCACCACCCAGGTCCGCACTCAATCTCATGTACAACACCGAACAGAGGGTGCTTCATAACATAGATGAACGAAAAGAAAAGACAAAAAGAAGGACAGAAAGAGAACTACTAGAGGTGCTCGGAACACATGGCAGACCGGACATGTCCTATGATGTTTCAGGTACAGCCTCTTTGCGCTCCATTAGACAGAAAAATAACTATAACATGATGCTCAGCAAACAAGCGGCCTCGCACTACACCGAATTAACGCCCAATGAGATAGTTACACTCAGAGAGGATTCTGACTTTTATGTCAAACCCTTCACTGATAATTTGGCAGGATGGACAGAAAGTCTTGCGCCACAAATGATCCCATGGCCACGAACTGGGTCCTTCGATCCACAACATATGGCAACAGCAGAAGACTGCATCCTACATGGGGAGGGAGATGAAGACTGGAACTACGGTTACATGGAGGCAAGCTTCAAAATATGGCAGAAATATGCACGTGAATATGACCCCACCCTGTACACCCGACCCACAGCAGCAGGCCCAAGGGTAACACACCAGATGCCACTACTGTTCAAAAATGCCCATGACCCCCTCTCTATGTCCCATGGCCACAAATGGACAAGGACAATTTGAAAAAACAACTCCCCTCACTCACAGAGGGCGCTGGAAAATGGATAGCTGCCTTGGAAAAACACACTGCAGGTGTTAACTTAGGAATAGGGGATATCAAGAGTCTACTTATATCCCTAAATGGAGAAGAAGCAGAAGATATATTAAAAAATGTCAATGACAAAATTACGGTCATTGGCACAGAATATGATGGTGTAGCATTTAACAAAATAAGAGCACGCCTTTGGTCCCAATTGCGCCCCAAATTCCCAGATGTCCCAGACATAGGGTCCCTAATATCACAAACAATGCAACCAAACGAGGACCCAGCACAGTACATTTCCAGACTGAAGGAAAAATGGCATCAGGAGTTAGGGGAAAAATGGAACGCAACAGGAGGGAACAGTAGGTTCTTCTACCACACAGTAAAGAAGGGACTGCCCACTGACGTGCAGGAGAAGTTAGATGGGATAGTAGCCATGGAATGCAAACCATGGCCTGAGATACAAGATCACATTATTCACTTCTGTAAGAAGAAGCAAGAACAGGACAGGAATAGACAATTAGCAATTGAAAATGCAGCCGCCAAGCTAGTACAGCAGAAACTTAATAAGAAAAAAGATGCTCCAGATACAGTCATGCTCGCGACACCACTAAATCAGATGACTGCCGTTACAGGATTCCCCCCCAATGCCCTGAATGCGTTAGCAGGTAACACGCAGGGAGGTGCCCCATACATACAAGCACAGCCCACCTATAACACTGAACAACAGCAGCCATATTATGGTAACCATCAGACCAGACCTAGGAACTCAGGGATGCAGGGCAAAGGTAGAGGACTGGGTCAACAAAGGGCCGCACAACAGCCAGGACTACCAGTATGTTTTTACTGTCAGAGACCAGGACATTTCATAAGAGATTTCCGCACCAAAATGCGGGACAAAGGAAGGGCGGTGGTCAAAGGACCCCCACAACAGACCCACACCCAATACCGACAACAGCAGCAAATGCAGCCACAGCCAATTCAGCCCCAAATAGTGTATTCATACCCCCCACTAGCACAACAACAGCCCATGCAGCAACAATTACAACTGCAGGCCCCTGCAATAGCCCAATTACAAGCACCAATGCAGCAGGCACAAGCACAACAACAACAACTAACACCTGTTTATCAAATGATGCCCCAAACACAAAATTTTGTACCTCAGGGAGGCACAGTGATATCTTCCAACAATCCCTTTGAGCAAGGTGCCATCCAGCAGTACCAGGCTGGAGGGTATAACAGTTAGGACAGCCCACAGGCAACTCTTGTGTGCCCAGTTTTGTCGTGTACAACAGATGTTCAGGAGGACCCCATTGCTTTTGTCACGATAAACAACAAAACTTACAGCTTTCTCATTGACACAGGTGCTACTTATTCCTGTACTACAGGAGGAGCACTGCCCATTTCAAATCAGATAGCGGACACACAGGGCTTCTCTGGGGCAATAGCTAGGGTCCCTTTCACCAAGCCAGTACCAATAGAAATAGGAGGTAAATGCGTGGAACAACATCTGCTCTACTCACCACGTTCCCCAGTGAATCTCCTGGGACATGACCTCATGGCCAAATTAAACATGACCATCCACTTTGATGAGGACGGCACAATGATCTGTTCCATTCCAGGCATACCTCTGGCCAGGATGATGGCAGTCACTGTGGACTCCTCCATAAAGGATCAAATAAGAGCCCGCCCGGTGGATGAACAAGCATTCTCCACTTCAGTGCAGATCATTGTTGCCACCACACCAGAACTGAACGGCCGCACTGTCCAACTTCCAAAAGAGTTCCTCTTTCGTCCACACTCACAGGACTCCGAAATGCTCGACAAGCACATGATCTTAGACATACACTGTCTTGAAATAACACCCACATATGGAGCATTCCAAGCATTTGACGACAACGCCCGCACCTGGGCCTGCATCATTTTCCTTCAACCAGGAGGGTTAGTGAGGGACATTTTAGACGACCAACTGTTCGGACCCCCGGAGCTTTACTTAAAAAGTGAAATTATCTACGAAAATGAAGTCCCCCTTTCAGTGACAGTAGAAATAAGAACACCCACTCCTGCCCAACACTTTGACTCCATACGTGACGCTGACCTAGCTCAAGTACCAAGCAACCTTTGGACCACTGGTCCAAATGATGTAGGCCTCATTCATTCTGCTACCCCATTCAGAATTACACTCAAGAAAGGCGCCATTCTACCAAGAGTGCGCCAGTACCCCTTGTCCAAGGAGGCAGAGGAAGGTATTGCCCCCACCATACAAGCATTACTGGATCAGGGAGTTATATACCCCTGCACATCTCCATGCAATATATGTCTGTTTCCTGTTCGCAAATCTAAGACTAATCAATGGCGTCTAGTACACGATTTGCGTCCCCTTAACAACATCGTGGTACCAGAATTTCCGATCGTCCCTGACCCCTCAGTGATTCTCACGAATATTCCCCCAGACACCCAGTACTTTTCCGCCATTGACCTCAAAAATGCCTTTTTCAGTGTCCCACTACACCCCGATAGCCAATGCCTGGTCTCATTTACATTTAAAAATATTCAAATGTTCTACAGAAGGTTACCTCAAGGCTATTGTGAATCCCCTAGCTTCTTTAACAGAGTTGTAAAAGCTGATTTATCAAATTTCCAATGTGACAGCACCCTGCTACAATATGTCAACGACATATTGCTCTGCAGTCCCACAGAGCAACAATGTAGGAAGGATACAATAGCACTGCTCACAACATTAGCACAAAGAGGATACAAGGTAGACAAACAGAAACTTCAATACTGCCAGAAAGAAGTACACTACCTTGGACAGCTGCTCTCAGCATCAGGAAGGAGAGTCACCCCAGATAGAATTGAGGCAATAAAATGCACCCCTGAACCACAAACAGTCAAGGACATGCAGAAATTCCTAGGATTAGTGAATTATGTTCGTCAGTGGGTCTTTGATTTCTCTACCATCACTGCCCCACTGCTGAAAGCTGTTAAAATGGCCAAAGACAGACATAACAAAATTGATTGGACACCTGAAATGAAGACAGCCTTCACACAACTGAAAGATGAAATTACAAATGCTCCATTGTTAGGATCCCCTAAAGAATTCTACTTGTTCACTCACTGCGACAATCAAGTCATGACAGCTGTCCTCACCCAAAAAAAACCCATGGGCCTCAAGCCCATTGCCTACTTCAGTGGCATGTTAGACTCTGTAATGAAAAGACACTACCCATGCGAACAAGCCCTAGCGGCAGCAGCATTCGCTGTTGAAAAAAGCACTCCCATAGTCATGGGTTCCCCGTTAACACTGTACACTGAACATGCTGTCTTTGCAATAATACAGAAAGCTAAGACCACGCTTACCACACAAAGAGTGTCAGGTTACGAAGTCATACTATCATTGCCCTCTCTGAAAGTTGTTAAGTGCCACACAGTAAACCTGCAACATTCTTTGCCCACCCCATTGCCACTGCGGATGACGACCCTCATGATTGTGCCACATACTGTCCAGATGAGTCAGGAGCAGCAAAGGAGGACCCATTGCCAGACAGTACCGTGTACTTTGTTGATGGCTCCTCTACCATTGACCAAGAGACAGGGATCAGGTATACAGGAGCTGCAGTGGTTAGAGCACAACAAAATGACTCCTCTGACTCCCTAGACATTGTACAGCAACTGACATTACCTTCCCACTACTCTGCACAAGCGGCAGAACTAGTGGCATTGATCGCCGCCTTGAAAAATGGGGCAGACAAACGCATCACTGTTTATTCAGATTCTGCATATGTCACAACAACAACACATTCCAGCATCTTGCGATGGAAGAGGCGTGGTTTTCTCAATTCAGATGGCACACCTGTTATGCACAGACAATTACTTGAAGAACTAATAGATGTGCTGACACTGCCAGCTGAGGTAGCTGTAGTAAAATGTGCAGCACACACAAATGGCCAAGACTTTGTCTCCAGAGGTAACGCTCTGGCAGACTGGGCAGCTAAAGCCACAGCCAGGGGACAACCACCTGCACCACCACCAGAAGGCCAGCACGCCCCCATCCTGCTTGCCCAACACGTACCTACAGCAGTACAACAGGACAAAGAAAGTGCAGAGGAAAAGACTCCTGATTTAACGCTTCCATACACTATTGACGATACACAGCCATATGATAACATTGCACAATTACACCTCAGAGAAGTGCAGGAAAGTACACCACCACAAGAGAAAGAGTTATGGAAGAAGAGGGGAGTACAACAAGACCCCTCAGATTTTATCTACAAACAAACAATGACCGGAAAGCCTGTCATGCCACAGGCCTTATTACAAGTAGCACTAGATCACTTACACCTTCCCACACATGTTTCCTGAGATAATATGTCCACCACCCTACAGACAGACTGGTTCATCCCCAATGCCCAAGAACTAATACAGCTTTTTGTTAATAAATGCCTCATTTGCCAACAGTACTCACCAATCCCCACTATGAAAACAGTTGCCTCTACAATACCAAAACCAAAGGGCCCTTTTAAGGAACTCCACATTGATTATGTTGACATGATTGATAGATGCCAAAACTATCAATACCTCATTGTGGTAGTATGCCCATTCTCACGCTGGATCGAAGTTGGACCATGTGTCCATTGCGATGCCAAAGCAGCAGCTAATTTCCTGCTCCGTGAGGTCATTTCGTGCTGGGGTTTGCCAGACGCGATCCGTTCTGACAACGGCGGCCATTTTTCAAACACCATTTTTGCCCTCCTCACAACAATGATAGGGATTAAACATAAATTGACCTCAGCATATCACCCACAAAGTAATGGCATTTGTGAACGCCTTAACGGCCTGCTCAAAGGTAAAATAAGCAAGATAAGTGCCACAATTGGAAAGAAATGGCTCTATTGCCTACCAATTGCCCTGTTTGCACTCAGAAATACTCCCAGTTCTGACCACCACCTAACACCCCACCAGCTTGTCACTGGTCGATCAATAAATGTATTAGTTCTCTCAACAAGACTCAAACTAGACACTGAAAGTTCTTCTGAAATTGTGAAAGCTGAAATGTTTGAATATTTATGTGCACGAACACGCACTGCGCAGTTCCTCTCTACCCAGATATTAAAGAGGAAGGATAAGGGCCCCATCGCTCCTGAGCTCTCACCTATCTGTCCCAGAACACAGATCTTTGTCAGGAAAGCTGTTAGAAAGTGGAAAGACCCCAAATTTGAAGGACCTTTTAAAGTCATAGACTCTTCACCCACAGCTGTTCGGATTGCTGAGAGGAAAGCATGGATCCACAGGAGTCACATCAGGATCAACCCTGCACCACCCCAGAACTAAGAGATGAAGAAGAGGAAGGCATTGTGTTTCCATTGGCTGTCCAAGAAGAAGCAGACGGTGATCGCTTGGTCGTTTATGGATTCAGACGCAACAGAAACACCCGCCGCATTGAAGTGTCCTATTTGAAGTTATGTACATACATATTAATATTTTACATTATTGTCGGAGTGGCAATAGCGTTCTTCAACTGGTTTGCAGTTATTTCTCATTGTATTGATAAAAATGCCTATATTACTAAAAAAGTCAAAGTTGTCAACACCACTGTGCACCCCAAATCACTTCCCCATCTACCTGTTAGCACACGTGTTGCAAATAGCACCCCTAGTAATGAAAAGGGTTCAACATCCTCTGTCAGTGCTGTCAGCACCCCAAATAATTATGTGCACATCACATTATCATCTCCTGCACCCATTGAAAATTATACAGAATGGGACGATCTCCTTAATATCTCATTACGCCCTTCGCAGCTGTCTCGCCGACGCAGACAGGCCCAGCCAGCCTGGCTTCGTGACATCCATAGGGCCGTCATCCACTCCATCTTGCGACACCACACGCCCCCACTCCAACTACAGAGTCCTGACCAGTCGGCAGGGGACCATGGGGTCCATAACTCCCTAGTAGACAACATGTGGTATAAGGATATGACAGCAGCTGGCAAGCAGGTCACAAACCAATCTTGTTATGTGTGCTCATATATTCCCCATGCAGTAGGCGCAGATAGACTGATTTTTCCTAGAGAAGTCCCACCACGCACTGTCAAATGCCTTTTACACCTGTTCGTTTGCCGCGTACAAGGACAAGTCCAGGTCATTACGGCTGACATTTCCACAGTATATGGAAATTCCACACTCTGGGACTACAACTACATCACACACAAAGTTATCTCCGACACAACTGCCCTCGAGGAGGTAATACAGGGCATGTATAGAAGAGGAATACCTGACATGGACTCAAGGGCACCTCAGATTAGGAAGCGTGGATATATCTCAGTATCCTCACCCCCAGCTAAATACGATGTCACAATAAAACACAGCCACCCATGCCCATGTCAAAATAGAACAGTGCTGCGCCTATGGGCACAAATTTATTTCAACAAAAAGTGGAATGGTCCCGGCTTTGTGATATGCAAAGCAGCATCCTTAGGGCCACCTTTTGTAGACTCAGATTATGAGGACGGGATTGACTGGGAGGTTGAGGATGATTGTGAACAAATATGGTCACAGGAAAGTAGGAGGTACACCTCGGGTGGGGAGAAAATGTCCAAACCTAAAAAAGCATTCAAACTAAAGTCACCTCTTCTCTGTTTTCTAGGAAATGGCACAGTACCTGTGGGCCGCAACTCTGGATGCAACAGCACCATTTTTAATTCGGACATGCAATATGGCACCTCCAGTCTAATGGTCCTACTGGGCTTGCGGAGAACGCCTCTATCTCCAACTGCCTCCTCAATGGAATGGCCTGTGCACCTTGGTGACAATGCATGAAGTTCACCTGGTCGTTCCAGCAGCCAATATTTCCTACATCCATTCGCATCCAATGACAGGCGATGTTATCTTGCTCCACTGACACAGACGGACTGCTCAATACTTCGCCAACAGTGCCTTTGATGACATTCCCCAAGAATTCCGCCTTTTTAACGAAGCTCAGCTCTTCTTCGGAAGCACCATCCCAATGTTTCAGATAAAAGCGAATGCACGCTGGCTCCAGGTGACACGCTACGAAGTCATGAGGGCCATCAACAGTACCAGGGATGGGCTAAATGCTATCAAGGAAGAACTACGCCCCCTGAGGCTTATGGTTCTAGAGCATAGGTATGTCATGGACATGTTAACTGCGATGGAGGGTGGAGTATGTCGCGAGATCGGGAAAAGCTGCTGCACTTTCGTGCCTGCAAGTGATGCTGAGAATGGATCACTCACAAAGGCCATTGAGGACTTGGACAATTTAGGGAAGATAATGTTTGAGGAAGGAGGTGCCAGGGCAGACATAGCAAAAGACTGGTTCGATTTTAGCTGGATGCCTTCATGGCTGTCTGCCCTCCTAAAAATTATAGTACCGGTTTGCGGTGTGCTGTTGCTCCTTTGTTGCGCCGTACAGATAATATGTCATTGTGTAAAAAGATTCAGTACTAAAGTAGTGGGGATTAATTATGCAAGGACAGGAATATACAGGAAGACCATACATGAGGACCGTGAACAAGGGAATGGGGATAAACTAGCACTGTTAGAGGTAGTTGAGCTCACAACGTCTGGCTCACACTTACTACAGACCCCTATTGACATCCACTACCAAGTACCTACCGCTCCCCCACTTCCCCCTGGTAGACACCTAATAAGGGAGGATCTTAGCGTAGATCATTATGAATCCCTAGTTGACAGGCCCGAAGGAGAATATGTTGAATTAAGATCACAGCTAGATCAGCAGGACAAACAGTGTCCCTACATTAATGACACACCTTGGATGCCCCAACAGAACGAAGGGCCAGCTAAGTACGCTGTAAGAGTTTTGTTCAAAAATGAACAAGAGGAGGGAAATGAAGCAGGGTCCCGTTTTACCATATAAAATGCCTTAGGCCATTCCTGCCCCACACCTGAAGCATGAGACCCTCATAAGGCCCCACCAGCCAGCATGTAGGAATTTGTTAAATTGACCATGCTGTCCTACACATTTGCTAAAACCACTATAGGCCCTATGCCTCTATAATAAGTTCAAAAAGACATCTCCCTGAGCAGAACACAAGCCAGCTCACCGAGCCCCCACTCCCTTGTTGTTCTCGATGTGCACTTCTCTTCTCACACCCACTGAAATATAGCAATACCACAGAACAGGGAACATCTAGAGCTAAGAGGAACATGATGGGGTGCAATGTGGTGGGGGCCACTTGCAATACTTCAATTTCTTCATATTACTGTTTTTTTGCTAGCTTCAAGTGAACCAAGACAAGCAACATGGCGTGAGTAAATGACCTATAACCTTTGTAATCTTCCACTTTCTTATAAAAATTCCGTGAAGTGACGCACATCATTTTTGATAAATGTACAAATTGTGGTATGATTGACGATCAAACACCTGTCATGAGCTGGACTTGTGGTCAAACAGTTCCTCATTAAAGTGGTATAAAAGAGCTGCCCCCAGTCCACTCGACGGAAAACCTTGCACCGTGAAACTCTTGGGTCACGACCTGCATGTGTGCTCCCCGGTTAACCGTTGCTCTCATTTAGAATTGTTATTTAAGGTTGCAATTACTTTGCTATATTTTGAAATTGTCTCTTTCTCTCTCCTCTGCATTGCCGTGATTTTAAGACTTATTAGATTGCATATTTTTGCTCTGCATCTCAAAATGTGTCTCTGACACCTGGTCTTTGCTAAGACTGTGCAGCTTCATTGAATAATAATGTACTTCTTAAAAGTTATTGTTTGAAAGTGTTTCTTGAAATAAATTGTAACAATCCTGATTCAGTTCCTGCCTCTCACACGTGTATTTCCTTATTTTAGATAGAGCACCCCTGCCCAAATTAAGCTGGTGTACTGCACCCTAAAAACCACCCTTTAACACTGTGTCGTGCGTCTCGAGTACGGATTCCGAGCTGGTTGCCGGAGATATTACCCCGAAAACGGTTCGGTCATAATTGACACTGGAAAGATCCAGGTCATATCAAGATGGACATTTAAAAGTCTCTTAATTTATTTCGCTATCTGAGCCTACATTGCCAGAGGCTCACGAGGAGCAGGTGCCCCTGTTACCTATTGAATATTCAAAATTTGGACAGTGGAACCTTTATTGAACTCGTGCGACAGTGGTCACAAGGAGAAAGAATTTTCCAGTCCATTGAGAATTCCTGATAAGCCCTGCTGGGCTTCTTTACCCAATTTCAGAAAGGGCATACACAACTTTCTCTTGTCCTGAAGAAGACCCCACAGTGATATCATTGATATGCACACATGTAACAGGGGTCGAAACGTCGCCGTTAATGGTCTAGCAATTTTTCCCAACAAGACCCATTAAAGAAAAAGGAGGTTTTGCTAGGGTGTTCTCTGTTGCTAGGATTACAATGATATTGTAAAGACCAAATGATGTTTTTGTGTTTTTTGTGTAAAAATTCTTTAGTGTCATGATGTGTACAGTCACAAGACCTTTGTATGTTATTATTGTAGATAATCACTTATGTTTGTTGTGTATGTCGGATATGTGTTTGGTTTAATAGAGTGTTCAAACATATGATTTTTTCAATATATCAATATATTTTGCTAAACAATTGTCTTTTTGTTTCAGTGTTGTTCTAATTTAACATTTGGTGTGGGTTCCACCTGAGGGGGAGTAAATAAAAGAAATAAGTGTTGAGGTAGCAGAGCCACTGTTCTTATACCGTGTCTGTGATGGTGGCATAGATATTGCCACCTTATTTGTCAGTCCTAGTTATCTAGGCAAATACAGACAGCAGCCTTTGGTAAGGAGGCCATGGCATACAGGGACACAGATGCAAGTGTCACTATGGTGACAGAGGATCTTGTGGCCCCTGACCAAATCAAACTTGGAGAAATGTACCAAGTGACCAATGCTAACAATGTTAGGACTGACCATCCTTTGGCAGTTGTTAATTTCGGCTGGGGAGGGGTAACTGGCCCTAAGAAAGTTGTGGTTAGCTCAGACCTTCCAGTGGAGTGTTTGTTGGGCAATGATTTGGAGACTTCAGCTTGGGCTGAAGTGGAACTTAGGACTCATGCAGCAATGCTGGGCATCACTGCAGATGTGTTTGCTGTGACCAGGTCACAGGCCAAACTGGCTAACACTGAACAGGCCCTGGATCCTGGAACAATGGACCAGGTGCCTTCCAAGAGAAGGAGCAGGAGGGGTAAGGCTGTGTCTTCCCCCCAGGCTCAGAGTGAAGATCAGTCTCTTGAGAGAGATGATCTCAGTCCCTGTGAAGGAACTGTCTCAGATGAACTGGAACCTGATCAGGTTGAGTTTGTGGGGACAGGGGGGCCTTCCAGGGCAGATCTGAGCCAGGAGCAGCAAACCTGCCCCTCTCTTGAACCCCTCAGACAGCAAACTGCTGCTGAGGCTGCTGGGAGTGTCAGTGGATCCCACAGGATCTATTGGGATGAGGGTCACCTATACTCAGAGGGTAGAGACCCCAAGCCTGGTGCCACCAGGAGGTTGGTCATACCTCTGAAGTTTCGGGGCTTCCTACTCACCTTGGCACATGATATTCCCTTAGCAGGACACCTAGGCCAAAGCAAGACTTGGGACAGGCTTGTCCCTCACTTTCACTGGCCTCACATGTCAGAAGACACAAAGGAGTTTTGTCGCTCCTGTACCACCTGTCAAGCCAGTGGTAAGTCAGGTGGTCCAACAAAGGCCCCCTGTGGGAGGGCAGGAAGGATAAACAGATGCAGAGGCTGTATATATTTCTTAATGATTGTGGTTTTATTATTTCGATCAGGTGTTCAACAGAAAGGCCTCCTCGGGTTTTAACGGTGTTCTTCTTTCTTCTTCTTTCCTTTTCCTCCTTCTGACCGTCTTCTCTCTATGGCACCTCCCAGAGGCTCGGAAAAGAGGATAAGAAGGAGCGGTAAGTATTGTGACCTTTCTTTTTTACAGGCAAGACGTCTACCCTTCACCACACCCGTTCTGTGTATCGGGACGAGGGGAAAACAAAACAAACAAAACCTGGAATGGACCTTCCCTCTCAAAGGAGTGTCCCATAGGTTTTCTCACCATACGGAGATCACCAAATTAAAGGTTTGTATGTTATTAGGTATTCCCGAAACACCGAAGTTGTATAACGAAAGTGCCGATTTTTCTTTCCTGTGGTATGGTGCTTTTGGGACGTGGCTGAGTGAGGGACCAGGAATCAAGCGAATGGACTATACATTAGTGCCCCCCTCTCCCGACATGCTTTTACTCCCAAGTTTCTACCCACCCATCCCGTCTGGACTTACCCGCTCCGGTACAACTCTCTAGAGTTGTGGCTGCACTTCCGCATCCTCCGGAGGGCTCCACCACTCCTCACTCCACTTCTCTGATTCGTCTTCTGCCTCGTCGTCCTCTCGGGCTTCCTCTTCGGGGTCGGGATGGATTCCTTCTCCTCTCTAGCGTGGTACTCCGTCTTCCAATGACTCCGGAACTTCCCCTCTCCTCTCTCGGTGGTCCTTTTTATCTCTCGTCTCTGGACTCCCTCCGGGGTCAGCCCCGCCTTCCGGTTCTTGGTTCATCCAGTCCCTATCTTCCTGCAGTAACACATGACAAGGGGGTGTTACTTCCAGAGGAATGACGCAGTATTTGTTTTCCTTCCGGGTTGTATCCAGACTCCGGTCCTGGAAAAGCGGACTCAAGTCCTGGATCGCAGGTATATCTCGGGGTCCGGGGTAGACCTCCTCACATCCCTCTTCCCTAGCTGTCTTTCAAGTAAGATTGATTTTCTGAGGATATCTGGACAAGAAGTCCACATTAACTTGTTCAGTCCCTTTCCGATTTTGGGTGTGAAAACAATAGGGCTGTAAGGCTAGAAACCATCTCAGTACTCTTTTGTTGTTTCCTTTATTGCGGGCTAACTATTCAAGGGGAGCGTGATCCGTGAAGAGCACAAATTCTAGTCCTTCTAAATAATATCTCAGGGTTTCGATGGCCCACTTGATGGCTAGGGCTTCTTTTTCTATGACTGCATAGTTCTTTTCTCTGGGAAAGAGTTTACAGCTTATGTACAGGATTGGTTTTTCTTCTCCTTGGGGAGTTGTTTTGGATAAGACCCCTCTCTGAGGCATCAGTCTGTAACACAAATGGTCGAGAATAGTCAGGACTGGTTAGTACAGGTTCGGAAGTCAGGGACTCTTTCAAAGTGTTAAAGGCCTGCAGTATTTCAGGAGACGGCTGTTGCAATATGGCTTCTGTTTTTATGGACTTTTCCAATAGATCAGTTAAAGGAGCTGCGGTTTGGAAAAAATTGGGAATAAATATACGATAATAGCCCAGAATACCCAGAAAGGCCCGGAGTTCTCGTTTTGTTTTGGGAAAGGGAACCTGAAAAATGGCAGCTACTTTGTCGCTTTGGGGTTTAATGACACCTTCCCCTAATAAAAAACCCAGGTATCGAACAGTTTGGGCAGCCAAATGACTTTTAGCGGGGTTGATTTTTAGACCATGGGTATCCAAGGCTTGTACAACCGCATATATATGGTCCAAGTGTTGGTCCCATGAGTCACTATAAATGATGATGTCATCGATATAAGCTACAGAGTGCCTTTCATGGGGTTGATGTATCATGTTCATAACCCTTTGAAAGGTAGCTGGGGCTCCGTGCAGGCCAAATGGCAACACAGTAAATTGTATAACCCGTTAGGGGTGGAGAAGGCTGTTTTCTCCTTATCCTGTCTCCTAAGGGGAATCTTCCAATACCCCTTGCACAGGTCTAGGGTGCTAATGTATTTTGCTTTTCCCATCCTCTCAATAATTTCGTCTACCCTTGGTAATGGATTGGAGTGGAATTCTGATATTTTGTTGACTTCCTTGAAGTCAATTCAGAACCGAACCGATCCGTCGGGTTTTGGCACTAAGACAATGGGCGAACTCCATTCGCTTATTGAGGGTTCGATGATGCCCATGTGGAGCATCTGTTGAACCTCCTCCCTGATGGTAGCTCTTCGTGCTTCATGTATACAATAGGGTCTTAGGCGTACCCTTTTTCCAGGAAGGGCTTTTAAGGCATGTTCCAGTAGGTTCATTCTTCCTGGAGAAAGAGAAAACACCTCCCTCAATGGCTGGAGCCTTTCTGTCAGCTCCTGTTTTAAGGGGTTTGGGAGGTCAGTATCTATACACTGGTTGAAAAGCGGAATGTTTTCTCGTGTTACCCCTACCAGTACTGGCACAGGACCCTCCCATTTCTTCAGTAGGTTTATGTGGTAAATCTGTGAGGTACCACAGTTTGTATCAAGCTCAACTCGATATGTGACAGGAGTCACTTTGTCAATGATTTTATAAGGGCCCTGCCATTGGCCCAACAGCTTGTGATCGGACAAAGCCATCATCAGGAGGACCAGATCCCCTACATTGAATGACCGCTCCTTTGTTTTTTTATCATACTGGACTTTTTGAGCGCCCTGCGCCTCTTCCATATTGGCTCCAGCAATAGACTGTATCTGACCTAAATGGGTTTTAAGGTTGGAGACATATTCTACCAAGGGTTTTGCTCCGTCCTTCTTGCTCTCCCAAGCTTTGTGGGCCATCTCTAATAGAGAATGGGGTTGTCTGCCATATAATAATTCAAAGGGGGAGTAGCCGTGCTCTTTTGCACTGTGCACCTAATAGCGAATAAAGCCAGGGGTAACATCTCCTCCCATTTCCTGGTTTCGAAGTCTAGGAGTTTTTTTAGGGTACTTTTTAGGGTGGCGTTGTACCATTCCACCAATCCATCAGTTTGTGGATGGTACGCAGCTGTACGGATTTGTTTAATTCCTAGCTGCAAGCACACTTGTCTCATTAGTTTGGATACAAGCGGTGTACCTTGGTCGGTTAATATCTCTTTTGGGAACCCTACCCGGGAAAAGATGTTCACCATGGCCTTCGCAATGTTTGAGCCGTTTGGATGTCGAAAGGCTACCGCCTCGGGGAAACGGATGGCGTAATCGACCAAAACCAAAACATAACGACACCCGCTTCGCGAGGGTAAATGGGTACCTATGATGTCCACGCCCACTCGACAAAAAGGCTCGTCTATGATAGGGAGGGACTTTAAGGGTACTTGGGCAGGCCTATTACAACTATTCTTTTGGCAGATGGGACATTCACAGCAGTAGGTTTTTACCTGTTGGTATATCCCTGGCCAGTAGAACCTTTCTAAGATGGCCTTCTCTGTCTTTTCGTTGCTAAAATGCCCACCCAAAAGATGACTATGTGCAAGGTATAGAACTTTGTCTCGAAAAGGTCCTGGTACCAATAACTGAGGGTTTTGTGTTGGCCCCCCCTTTCTATATAATAGACCGTTTTTAAGAAAAAACTGTGGACCTACTTGAAGGGGTCTTCTTGCTCTGTCGCTCATCTCCAGGCCTCCCGAAGAACAGGGTCCTCTCTTTGGGCAGCGTGGAAGTTCCTGTCTGTTTCCCAGGGAGACTTTCCTCTTATGACCGCAAAAACACAAGCAGGATTCTTCTTTTCCTCTCGTCTCTGTTTTCGACTCTTTCTAGCCTTTGAAGGAGGCCCCTCATGTTCTCATCTTGGGCAAAGGGAGCGGTGTCCCACCATCTCTCTCCCTCGTCTTGGGTATCTTGGATTAAACTGGATAGGCCTGAATAATCAGTTCCTACGATTAATTGCTCAGGCAATTGTGGGATCAACTTGACTCGTAGGGTCGATGCCGGTTCTCATGGGCGTTGGATAGAGATATCCGTGGTAGGGTATCGCTTTTTATCTCCATGCACACATTGGATTGTTACATTTCCAGTAGTATGGGTTATCCCTCGTGTTAGGCCTTGTGGTCGTGGAACACTTTGTAAACAGCCTGTGTCCACCAAGGCTGTAACGGGTTGCCCATTCACAGAGAGTTGGCAGTGGTAAGGAGGAGGTTTTTGATCATGGGTGGAACAGTAGTAGGACCTGACTACTCCGATTTCCATTGGTTCTTCTTTCTGTGGGCAGAACCACGCTATGTGTCCTAGGCTCCCACAGTGGAAGCACTGAGGGCCCGCTGAGGGTGGTCTGGGAGCAGGAGAGCCAGGCATAATGGTGACGAGTTCTGGTTTCCGCCAGGGAGGGGGTCGTGGTGGGCGATGACCCCCGCTTCCTCCCTTTCTCCAGGACTTCTCTTCTCAACCTCTCAGGATTTTCTGAGCCCGGCTGTATGCAATGGCTATCTCCACAGCTGTTTCGAGCGTAAGATGGGCATACTGTCGTACCCACGTCTGTACCGGGGGATGTAGGGGCAACAAGTATTGTTCCTGATATATCCTGGCCATTATTTCCTCCTTTGTTGCGGTAATTGGTTTCAGCCATCTCTCCGCCATGTCTTTCACTCGAAAGTATAAAGCCCGGGGAGTCTCCTGGGCACCCTCTTTGATCTGTCATAACCGGATCCGGTACGTTTCCTCATCGATGCCCAGTCGTTCCAGAATGCATTGCTTAATGTCCGCATATTGGGTCACTACCTGTAGATTGGCTGCCTGATTGGCGGCCTGCAGATCTCCCGACAACAGTGGACCCAGGTATTGTCCCCACTTGTCTGCAGGCCAGGCGGCTGCTAACGACATCCGCTCGAAGTTGTTAAAGAAGTTGTCAGGGTCTTCACCACTCACATATCTCTGCATGACAACCGAGGGTAGAGGAGTGTGGCCCCTCTGCTGTCGTATGGCTTCTGCCAGTTTCCTCATGGCGGTTTCCTGTGTCTGGCTTTGGCCTGTCAGGGCCTGCTGTAGTTTTCCCCGGTCTTCTTCTGCCACGGACAAGAATTTTTCCATTACCCTTTCCAGTTTCTCCGGGCTTTCAGCCATCTTGGTGATCACAGCCTCCATGTCTCCGGATCCCACTTCTGACACCATCTGTGGGAAGGCAGGCCTGATAAACAGACGCGGAGGCTGTATATATTTCTTAATGATTGTGGTTTTATTATTTCGATCAGGTGTTCAACAGAAAGGCCTCCTCTGGTTTTCACGGTGTTCTTCTTTCTTCTTCTTTCCTTTTCCTCCTTCTGACCGTCTTCCCTCTCTATGGCACCTCCCAGAGGCTCGGAAAAGAGGATAAGAAGGAGCGGTAAGTATTGTGACCTTTCTTTTTTACAGGGAAGATGTCTGCCCTTCACCACACCCATTCTGTGTATCGGGGTCAAGGGAAAACAAAACAAACAAAACCTGGAATGGACCTTCCCTCTCAATGGAGTGTCCCATAGGTTTTCTCACGATACGGAGATCACCAAATTAAAGGTTTGTATGTTATTAGGTATTCCCGAAACACCAAAGTTGTATAACTTAAGTGGCAGTTTTTCTTTCCAGTGGTATGGTGCTTTTGGGACGTGGTTGATTGAGGGACAAGGAATCAAGTGAATGGACTATACATTAGTGCTCCCTTCTCCCGACATGCTTTTACTCCCAAGTTTCTACCCACCCGTCCCGTCTGGACTTATCCGCTCACCCGCAACTCTCCAGAGTTGCGGCCGCACTTCCGCATCCTCCGGAGGGCTCCACCACTCCTCACTCCACTTCTCTGATTCGTCTTCTGCCTCGCCATCCTCTTGGGCTTCCTCTTCGGGGTCGGGATGGATTCCTTCTCCTCTTGGGCGTATTACTCTGTCTTCCAACGACTCCGGAACTTCCCCTCTCCTCTCTCTGTGTCATTTTTCTCTTCTGTCTCTGGACTCCCTCCAGGGTCAGCCCCGCCTTCTGGTTCTTGGTTCGTCCAGTCCCTATCTTCCTGCAGTAACACATGACAAGGGGGTGTTACTTCCAGAGGAATGACGCGGTATTTGTTTTCCTTCCAGGTTGTATTGTGACTCGGGTCCTGGAAAAACGGACTCAAGTCCTGGATCGCAGGTATATCTCGGGGACCGGGGTAGACCTCCTCACACCCCCCTAATACCAATATCTGTGGTGGGGGTTCCCTTTGAGAGGGTTGTGATTGACATAATTGGTCCCATGAACCTTCCTAGTGCATCTGGGCACAGTTATATTCTAGTGGTGGTGGGCCATGCCACTAGGTATCCAGAGGCAATACCCCTTAGAACCACCACAGCCCCTGTGGTGGCCAGGGCCCTCCTGGGAATTTTTTCCAGAGTGGGTTTCCCTAAGGAGGTCTTAACTGACAGAGGTACAAACTTCATGTCAAGTTACATAACTGCTATGGGGAAGGAGTGTGGAGTGAACTATAAGTTCACCACACCCTATCACCCACAATGCAATGGGTTAGTTGAAAGGTTCAACAAAACCCTAAAGGGCATGATCATGGGCCTCCCAGAAAAGCTTAGGCGAAAATGGGATGTCCTGTTGCCCTGCCTTCTCTTTGCCTACAGAAAGGTCCCACAGAAGGGGGTTGGCTATAGCCCTTTTGAACTTCTGTTTGGGTATCCAGTTAGGGGTCCCCTGTGTTTAGTGAAGGAGGGACGGGAATTACCTCTCAAACCACCTAAACAAGACATTGTGGACTATGTAAAAACCTTGAGGCAAGTCAAGAATTACAGAAAGCTTGGCATGACCAAAAGACTGTTCTGACTGTTTCTTAGCCAGGGCAGAAGGTATGGGTGTTGGAGCCTGTGGCCCCAGCAGCTCTCCAAGACAAGTAGAGTGGACCCCATACTATCATTGAGCAGAAAGGTGAGGTCACCTATTTGGTGGACCTTGGCACTCCAAGGAGCCCCCACAGGGTGCTCCATGTGAACAGGCTCAAACCTTTTGTAGACATGACTGACATGGGCTTGCTCATGGCAACTGATGACGGACAGGAGGAAGAGAGTGACCCTCTCCCTGATCTCCTCTGTCAGAACCCTGATGATGGGTCAGTTGATGGTGTAGCCTTGGCAGGCAGCCTCACTGACCAACAGCAGATTGATTTCAGGAAAGTCCTCAATCAATATAGACACATGTTCTCTCTGACTCCTAGTCAGACCACCTAGTGTACCAATGAAGTGGACACAGGTGACAGCCTACCTGTTAAAAATAAGATTTACAGGCAGCCTGACCATGTCAGAGACTGTATCAGGACTGAGGTCCAAAAGATGCTAGAGTTGGGAGTAATTGAGCCCTCAGATAGCCCTTGGGATAGTCCAGTGGTCTTGGTGCCAAACCCTCACACCCAGGGTGGTAAAAGAGAGATGAGGTTTTGTGTTGACTATAGGGGACTCAATGCAGTCACTAGGACTGATGCTCATCCAATTCCTAGGGCAGATGAGCTTATTGATACTTTGGCCTCAGCCAAGTTCGTGATCACATTTGACCTCACTGCTGGCTATAGGCAAATCAGACTAGCTGAGGATGCCAAACCAAAAACTGCATTTTCAACCCCTAGTGGGCATTATCAATTTATTGTAATGCCTTTTGGTTTGAAGAATGCACCTGCCACATTCCAAAGGCTGGTGAACAAAGTCCTTACAGGTCTGGAAGCCTATAGTGCAGCATATCTAGATGATATAGCTGTCTTTAGCTCCACCTGGGAGGATCACCTGGTCCACCTGAAGAATGTTTTGGAGGCTCTGGAAAAAGCAGGCCTCACTATCTTATTTATTGAGTTTTATATAGCGCTGGCTAGACCCGGAGGTATCAGAGCGCTTTACATGAGGAAGAAACATTGTTTCAGAACATGGTTACAAAGTTACATCAGTTACTGGAGCGTAGTTACAGGGATTACTTGTGTACAAAAGCATAACATAAACATGAGGAAAAAAATAGGCAAGGGGAGAGAAGAATTAGGGGAGAGAGGAAAGGAATAGGGGAGGTAGACGGAGAATAATGGAGGGAAGAGGAGGGGGAGGGTGTAGGAGGCACAACGGGGAGACGAGGAAAAACAGTGTCCGACGTCCAGCTGGGTAGGTGACGGCCGAGGGGTGAACCAGAGCCAAACTCCTCTATAGCTGCGTGGGACAGCTCCACCGGTCATCAGTCAAAGGTTGCTCGGGCACCGCAGTACAAACAGAAAGGTTATAGTTTCCGCCTAGGGGGGGCATAGTCCAAAAGTTCCATCGAGCGCGCCGGTCACGGTGTATGGTTCTGTGCTCCCAGCGGTAATGGGATAAAAACCCAGGCCTCCGCTGTATGAGACTCCCTTGTCGCTGTGGACTCTCTCAGAGGGGTCTCTGAGACTCCAGGGCATAAATGCTGGATCCCTCCCCAACAAGGGGAGAAGGAGTGCTTTGGAAAGGGGCCCATTCATGGTGCTTCTTGCGCTCTGCAGCGCCGATGCTCTTTTGCTCGAGGTAAGCCTCCTGAATTCCGGTTGCCGAATCTTTGTACGGGTGGGAAAACACTGCGGTGGAACGCCGTTCATGAGGCAGGAATGTCACAGCCTTTTTCTCAATTCTTTATACGTGCCGTAGAGCAAGTTACCGATACAAAAGGGGATGATGGACGGAACGTTTGAGCCAATCAAACACTCACCCCCAGTCAACTGATCTGGGTTTAATCCATCATCATTCTTTAGCTCACTCCACCACCCCAGTTCAGACATGGCCATATGCAAATCAGTCTGACCCTGTGCCTCATGGGAACAGTCCAGCCCGAACTGCCAAGCCATGTCTTCCCTGGACCGGAAACAAGCATCCTAGGACCGGTTTCTGGCATTCCAGCCGTCATCAGCCAGGCTTGCTTGAATCCAGTGGCAAAGTGAGCAAGGGACCCACGTCTGGGCATACCCCCGCCAACTTAGGGCGAACAAAGCGATACAAAGGGGATGATGGACGGAACGTTTGAGCCAATCAAACACTCACCCCCAGTCAACTGATCTGGGTTTAATCCATCATCATTCTTTAGCTCACTCCACCACCCCAGTTCAGACATGGCCATATGCAAATCAGTCTGACCCTGTGCCTCATGGGAACAGTCCAGCCCGAACTGCCAAGCCATGTCTTCCCTGGACCGGAAACAAGCATCCTAGGACTGGTTTCTGGCATTCCAGCCGTCATCAGCCAGGCTTGCTTGAATCCAGTGGCAAAGTGAGCAAGGGACCCACGTCTGGGCATACCCCGCCAACTTAGGGCGAACAAAGCGATACAAAAGGGGATGATGGACGGAACGTTTGAGCCAATCAAACACTCACCCCCAGTCAACTGATCTGGGTTTAATCCATCATCATTCTTTAGCTCACTCCACCACCCCAGTTCAGACATGGCCATATGCAAATCAGTCTGACCCTGTGCCTCATGGGAACAGTCCAGCCCGAACTGCCAAGCGATGTCTTCCCTGGACCGGAAACAAGCATCCTAGGACCGGTTTCTGGCATTCCAGCCGTCATCAGCCAGGCTTGCTTGAATCCAGTGGCAAAGTGAGCAAGGGACCCACGTCTGGGCATACCCCCGCCAACTTAGGGCGAACAAAGCGATACAAAAGGGGGGCAAGTTACCGGCATCAGTATGGGAGCAAATAAACCTAATGTATAAGAGAAAGCCTGCTACATCTACATCATTAAAAGAGCATCCAGAGTACTACAGAGACCTCCCAGTCGCACCTTTTAGCTCCTTTCCCAGTGGATGGGTGGCCCAGGACCTTGTGGGGACCATTGATTTAGCCACAAGGCTTCCACCTTCACGAGATGGGATCAGTGGCAGCCATCTTAGGGTCAGGCGCGGTGTGATGCTCATGCCCCTTGTTGTTGGAGACAAGTTAGCTCCCAGGATAGTGTCTTTGGGTGATGCAGAGACTCCCTGGTGGTCCGGGGGTAAGTCACAAGCTGGGATGGGTCGACACTGTCCCTCCCGTAGCTACAGCAACATGGGCGCCATGTTGGAGTAAGGCGCAGCCGGGGATCGTTATTTCTCCTGTGATGGAGACGAGCCATTTGCTTACAGGGGAAGGCCCAGTCCACCTCCGGAGCTTGCTATGGGCCGTCCAGGTATTTCCCGGTACCCCCCACTCACCACCGTTGAAACGCTCCTCGTTTCCCAAAATGGTGGGCGAGGTCCTCTTGGGATCATCAAGATCTTTCTCGACGCCTTGATTTTAGCAGCTCCGTACAGTTCAGCGAATATCTTCGCGGCTTGGCCCGGCAGTGGGAGCGGCCCTTGTCACATAGGCCTCTGCAGCGGCCGCACCCCAGACCTGGCGCCACCCGCCGCGCGCGTCTTCCACACTATCAAGGCTACTAAGTGCCAGATAGGGCAGAGCAAGGTTGTGTACCTGGGCCACCTTGTGGGTGGAAGCCAGGTTCACCATTACAGAGCAAACTCCAGACCATAATGGACTGGCTTGCTCCAACTACCCAGACTCAGGTCAGAGCTTTCTTGGGCCTGACTGGGTACTACAGATGATTTGTAAAAGGATATGGGTCAATAGTGACTCCCTTGAATAATCTTACATCAAAAAGAATGCCCAAGAAGGTTCAGTGGACAGTTAGCTGTCAGAAGGCATTTGATGATCTTAAGCAGGCCATGTGCACTGCTCCCATTCTGCAGAGTCCTGACTACTCCAAGCAATTTACTGTCCAAACAGATGCATCTGAGTTGGGGGTAGGGGCTGTGTTGTCACAACTTAATACAGAGGGTCAGGATCAGCCAGTAGCTTGTATCAGCAGAAGGTTGACCCCCAGAGAGAAAAGTTGGTCAGCTATAGAGTGGGAAGCCTTTGTTGTGGTCTGGGCCCTGAAGAAGCTGAGGCCATACCTGTTTGGTACTCACTTCATTGTTCAGACAGACCATAAGCCCCTCCTATGGCTAAAACAGATGAAGGGTGAAAACCCCAAACTTTTGAGGTGGTCCATTTCCCTACAGGGGATGGACTATACAGTGGAACATAGACCTGGGAGTAACCATGCCAATGCAGATGGACTCTCCAGATATTTCCACTTAGAAGATGAAGACTCAACTGGGCAAGGTTAGTCTCATCTCCTTACGTTTGGGTGGGGGGTTGTGTAGGAAAGTAGGATCTGCTTCTTATGGTTACCCCCACTTTTTGCTAAATGTAATACTGTTTATGACTAGTCTGACTGGGATCCTGCTAATCAGGACCCCAGTCTGTCTGCTTTCTCCCTAAACTGTTACGACAGGTACTTTGGTAGACTCCAGACTGGATACTGGGGTACCCTTGTCAGTCCCTAGTATATGGTACCAATGTACCCAGGGCATAGGTACCCCAGAGGCCTCCCATGGGCTGAAGCATGTATTATGCCACCCATGAGAGGCCATGCAAAATGGAACCTACAGGCCTGCCATTGCAGCCTGTGTCAGTTGGTGCATGCACCACTTACTTAAGTTATAAGTTTACTATATCTAAGGGTCACTGCACTTAAAACCTATAAGTCACCCCTACAGCAGGCCTTGACAATCCTGAAGGCAGGGTGCTTGGTTCTAAGTGAGAGGGTGCCACTGCATGAGCAGGACACCCCTGCAGCCTACGGAGTCCATTCTCCCGGGTTGTCAGTGAGACAGCCATTTAGGACATATAGAGTGGCATTATGCGACCGCGTGATGACCAACTCTAAAACGGCTGAAACTAACCCTATTGTGTTTGGTGTCAAACATTGTAGAATCATACCCCCACACCGGTAACCGGTGTGGGAGGTATGATTCCACCCCTCAGAAGCGAGCTTTGTGAGGTCCCAGGTGTTCCCGGTACCAGCCTTCTAGTCCCGGACAGCACAAAATGGTTGCTGCCGACCAGAGACACATTTCTGCCCTCCTGCTGCTGAGCCAAGCTTGAGCAGGGGAAGGCAGAACAATAGGCATCCTGTCACAGGGAGGTATGACCACCTCCCAGACAGGATTTAGTGTATTAGTGCTGGGTGGGTGTGCTTGCAAGCGACTGAAAGTCTGCATGAGGGGCACATTTGGTGTCCCTGTGCATAGTCCAGTTCAAACCAGCCCTGGGAGCCGTTGGCTCCCGCTCTGGTGCGAAACTGGACAAAGGACATGGGAGTAACCTCCCCACTGTCCAAACCCTCCCCTGGGAGGGTCCCCTGAATCTGTCCAACCCTCTCCCGTGGGTACTTAAGGCTTACCTGGCTGTAGGACCCTAGATTCGACATGGACAAGATTCTGAACCAGAAACCACTGAACTTCGACCGTCTGGACACTCTGGACTTCGCCGGACTTCGTTTGGGCCTGACTTGGTCTCCCTCTCAGTCTAAAGCATCATCTGTGCCCGTGCACCATACAGGCTCCGTGCAGGACCTGTGGAGCATCAAGGACAACTGAAGATATCTCCCTTGGAGTGAAGGAGTCACTCCCCTGCATTCGCAGGCAAAGCAACACAACTGTCTGGTCTGCTGATCCTCAGCTCCTACGGACTCCAAAGGCTCCAGAAATCAGGACATGGGTTTCTACATCCCTCGAGGTCCGAGCTGCCCTCTCACCAAGTTTGAGGTCAGAATTCCTCGTGGGGGCTGCAATACCTGAACCCCTGTGCACCGCGTACATTTTCAAGTGCATATGTTTGTTGGTGTTTCCCAAACAAGTGCACTGGGCTCCGAGGAGCCCCATCTTCTGGCACCATTTCCGACAAAGAACTCCGACCTCCTCACACCGAGTGCTCCGTGGGCTGCTGCTTTGTGACATTGCTCAAGGTCCTCTTGCGACTCCTGTGCCTCCACCCTGTGAGTCCACTTGAAGGTCAACTTTGCTTTTCTTGGGCACACCTGGTTGCTCCACGCCTGCCCTGACTCCCCTTGCTGTGGTGAGTCTCCTGGACCTTGCTGGTGCGAACTGTAACCATCTTTGACCTTCTACGTGGGTTGCCATTGCCAAGACTTGTTGGTGCTCCCGCCGGACACCGATCCCTCAGCATTCAACATCCTTTGTGGGACAGCTCATATCCGGCTCCTGGTTGTCCTCGATGTCTTCTGGTCCCCGTAGCTGCAGAGTCAAGGACTCCCATCAACACACCTGAAGCACCCGACATCAGTGGGCATTCGACTACCGAGCCCCTGGTCACTCCAGAGTGACCCAGACTCTGTTCCCTCTGCTTTCAGGTACTCTTCGACAAGAATCCACCTTTGGATTCCAACGGACACTTTTCTTCCTTCCAGCAGTTACACTTTCTTGAAGTCCTCCATTGAGATCGACGACGGTTTCTGATGCCACTTCAGCCCTACGCACCCGAATTCCTTGGGATAGGTAACTCTGGTACTTCGGTATCCACGGGTGGGGTGGCTCTCCAACCTTCTATGATCCATGAGGTTTCTTCCAAGTCCACTGGGAAGGGTCCTTAAACTCTAAATCTTCAACCGCGACTTCCCCATAGAATTGTATGGAGCACGCTGTCGTGTTCTCACACTGCACCTGTCCTCCGTGGGGTCTCTACTTACTCACCTTGGGTGGTTCCTTGGGGTCCCAGCGATTCTACGTCCTCTCGACACTGTCTTGACTCGAGTCATGGTTCTTATACCACTATTTTGGTATATGGTTTGGTCCCCCCCGGGGCCCACTGTGTATTTGTGCTATTTACTTTCATTCCTGTGCTACAGTATTGTGTGCTTTGTGATTATCTCCGTGTAGGAGATATTGTTTCGTACTAGATAGTGTTATATTAATAAATACATATTTTTATAACTACTGTGTGGTTCTACTTTCATTTAACCAATACTATAAGGTTGCATTCTGGTAAAACAAGCTGCTTAACATTCCTTCAAGACTAAGCCTGAAGGCTGCTCTCCACAGCTACCACTTGGATAGCTTTCTAAGGTTATCTTTGTCCTCTTAAATCACCATAAGGGTTGTTTGGACTGGTGCAAGGTGCCCACGTTAATTAGTGGACAGCATATACGAGGCCAACTTCTCACAGGTCCTCTCAGAGATCCCCCCATTTAAACAGTTTACCTTGAGCCCTCAACCCATTTTCTGCTAATTCAACCTTCTAACAGAAAAAGAAACCACTGACCTAACTAAAGCCACATATATTGTTGGTTCTTCGTGGAACCTTGCCTGACACACGTTTTCAAATTAATCCTACTTTAGTCATCTGCTGCTAAACTGGCCAGAGTGATAATCAGCTCTTCTCTCTCAACTGATGAGTTCCCCAATGACCTGAAAAGGCCCTATATTAAGCCATTTCTAAAGAAACTGTGACACAATCGTGATGACTTAGCTGATTACAGACCAAAAGCTAATGGTTCATTTTTAGGTAAAATAACTGAAACATATTCTCCACCGTGATTTCACCTTTAATGAAAAAAATTGAAAAAAATCTGTTATCTGACAGACAGAATTAATTTAGATCACAAAGAGATCTGGACTCAGCAGTAACATGCATCTGTGGCTACCTTAAGAACTCTGTTGATAACAAGATTGTTGCTCTACTACTCCTCTGCTACAATTTGACTTCTCATAAGTTCATAATACAGTTCATCATTGGCTCCTAGCCCAAAGGCTATACAACACTGGGATATATGGTACAGTGATCAAATGGATAAATCCAGTGCTTAATTTGAGCTGGCAGTTTCCGGTGCTCAGCACCAGCACTTAACCATCAACACCTGCGCTTTTCATGAGCACCAGTTAAGGACATATTCATTTAAGGTAGGCACGGGGAGATGAAGTGATTTGCCCAGCATCACAGGATGTTGAGCTGACTCCGAGGCTCAAACCAAGTTCCCCAGCTTCGAAGTCAGCAGCTCTGGCCATTACGCCACATCCTCCCCCCATTTTCATGGCTAGTAGTTGGTTCTGTTTTAGGCAGCGCTAACAGGAGAAATGGGCTGGTGCAAGCTGCCTCCTGAGAGAGCCCCGGCACTTACCTTTTTTGCAAATTAACCACTGAGAAAATCATGCCTCAACCCATCCTATCAGAAGGAAAAAAACCCTATCGGATACAGATATTCTCTCTATACTCTGTTCCTACGATTGCCCGCAACACACCCCTAACACATCACAGTCAGAAATACTTCCTGTTCACTCGCTAATTCAGACCATCCCCACCAATATTCACAGAATGCCTAAACATAATTCTAGAGGAATTGTTGAAAACAACCTAACACGAATACCCCTCACACAAGGGCCCAACCCAAACTCCATCAAACCGCAACTCAAATGTATATTATTAAATTGTAGATCGGCCGCAAGACATGCAGCTGACATAGCCGACCTCATTCTCTCTCGTGAACCTGACCTGCTGATTCTGACCGAAACATGGCTAAACGAATCATCCTCGCCCATTCTCGACATATTGGTGCCCCCAAACTATAACATCATTAGACTAGACAGATCAGATAGGCCTGGGGGAGGCATCGCTTGCATACATCGGTCCAACCTTTCAGTGAACCGCTCCCATTCACCGGATCTATCTTCCTGTGAATACTTGTGCCTAGAAATCAAGAATAACAACAAACCAGTATGCACATTGCACACTTTTTACCACCCCCAGGGGATAACCTCACCTTTATTGAACATCTCATGGACATTGTTTCTACCAATGCTGGACAGCAAAATACACAAATATTCCTCGGAGACCTCAACCTCCATTGGAACGACCTTAATGACTCAGCAGTCATTAGCCTCAAAACTTTCCTCTCAGACCTCGACTTCACCCAAATTTGCAGCACCTCCACACACGATAAAGGATCAATTCTAGACTTAATCATCTCCAAAGCGGAAGCCACCCAGCTGGAAAAGATCCTCCCCTGTGATTGGTCTGACCATCACATCATCACTTTCCTCATCAATGAAGCAATAAAACCTCACGCTGCCCAACCCACAAGACCCAAAATTTGGAAGAGAAACCTAAAAACGTGGGTGCAGATCTAGTCACAAATTCCTGCCCCAACATCCTGCTGCCCCCGAAGGTCTAACAGATGTGCAAGATCTGACTGATCACTACTTCTTCTCCATAAATAAGGTCCTAGACAAAGTCGCCCCACTGCAATTGAAAAGAGCCTCTACAAAAGACTCCAAACCATGGTACGATGGTAGACTCAATGAGGACAGAAGATCCCTGAGATTAATCGAATGAAGATGGAGGTCAACTCCTTCCTCAGATCACCTCAAGTTGTTAAGAACAATGAGAAACTCCTACTTCAGAAAGATTAGACAATCAAAGGCAACCTTTTTCAGTAATCAACTGGACCAAGCCAAAAACCGTCCCAAAAAATTATTTGAACTAATTAAAATACAATCTAAGGACATACCTCACCCCCCCCCAATGCAACTCATATTCACTTCCCAATTGTGAAGAATTTGCCTCCTTCTTCATGTTGAAGACAGAAAACATAAAATCGGACCTGCTCAACAACTTAACAACCAATTCTGGCATTCACATGGACACCTCTTCCCCCCCTCCAGGAGCCCAACTCATATGCTCCCCTAAATTTAACCTCAAAAACAATGCCTCTTGGGCCTCCTTCACTTCATACAGTGAAGATACGATAGCGAAAATGCTTACCTCTCTGAACCCATCCAATCATTTCATTGATCCACTCCCCGCTAATCATTTAAAAGATTTCATGCCACTATTACTGCCTCTATGGACCAGGATTATAAACACCTCTCTCCAGCAAAGAATCGTCCCAGATATCCTTAAATCTGGGCAGGTTTCCCCCATCCTAAAAAAGCCAATGGCCGATCCGGCGGCCCTAAATAACTATCGCCCAATATCCAACATACCTACCTTGGCCAAGCTTCTAGAAAAATGTGTCCACACACAGCTCAGCAAACACATTGATCATTTCAACCTGCTGGATCAATACCAATCCGGTTTCCGCACTGGGCACAGTACTAAAACAGCCATGACCAACATAATTGATGACGCTCTAAAAATCCTTGATCAAAACGAAGCCTGTCTGTTAATCTTGCTCGACCTATCTTCAGCTTTCGACACCGTCAAGCACGACAACCTACTAAACCTCCTGAAGCATAGAATGGGAGTATCTGGGTCAGTCCTAAAATGGTTCACCTCATTCCTGCACAATAGATCACAAAGATTCAAGGTTAAGCAATCCTTGTCCAATCCCGTCCTAGTCACTTTAGGAGTCCCACAAGGATCTTCCCTCTCTCCTACACTCTTCAACCTATTCATGGAACCACTCACCGACATCTTCAGCTCCTCTAATGTTCAATACCACATGTACGCGGACGATACACAAATTTACCTAAAAATCCACTCACCAGAGGACATCAAATCCCTCAACGTGACGCTTCAAAAAACTCAGACCTGGCTAGCTGAAAACCACCTGAAGCTAAACACCCTCAAAACAGAATTCCTCCTCATCGCTTCCCCCAATCAAGCGACCATCATCAGTGACTGGCTGAAACACATCACAGCACTCAACTGCCAACCTCTTATTATTGACTCAGCGAAATCACTGGGAGTTACTCTCAACAAAAACCTTACCATGCAGAAACACATTAGTAGCGCAACAAAGGGAGCAAACTTTCAAATGAATATCCTTAGAAAACTCGAACCCTTCCTTCCCGCAAATGACCTCAAACTTGCAGTTCAAGCTCTAGTACTCCCCAGAATTGAATATGGGAGTGCTGCCCTTTGCGGGCTCCCCAGATCGACGACGGCCCGCTAAGAGCCTCAATCAACACAGCTGCTAGACTCATCACTGGTTCCAAAAGAAACTGCCACATCTCCCCAGACCTTAGAGCCCTCAATTGTTACCCTTTGAAGCCAGAGTTCAACTGAAAATCGCATGCATGACGCACAAGGCTATTCACCACAACACTCCGAGCTACCTGGCACAGAAACTGGTACTATCTTGTGGTAATAGATCCTCCAGAAGCGCTAATAACTTTCTACTAAAACCACAACGATTTTCTAAGAAGAAAACATACAGCCGGGCCTTCTCTGGGATTGCTCCTAGGATTTGGAATGCACTACCTCCTGAAACCAGACGGAATCCCTCTATTGTATCGTTCAAAAAAGAAGTGAAATCTATTCTCCTGTCTAAGTTCACATGATCTATGCTCATACATTGTTATTCTACTGTATGATATGTTCGGATCATAACTATTTTTCTATTCTGTTGATAATATGGGTTCTGTTTACTATATCTACTTGTAAAGCGCTCTGATACCCACAAGGGTCTTGTCCGCGCTATATAAAACCTTCAAAATAAATAAAATAAATAAATAAAATTCCATAACAGCAGGTCCAACGTTGTTTTAATGCCATCATTCAATTCTGCACCATACCTCTCTCTGTGTCCTCCAGGGTTCAGATACTTTATCTTTACTCTTCATCATTTACCTAGCCCCTTTTCCTGAACTGGTGAATTATTTCAGTGTCATCTACTACAATTACATTGACCACACTCAGATCATCGTATTTTATTTATTTATAAAGTTTCACATAGCGCAAACATGACACGTGAGAGTATCAGAGCGCTTTACAAGTCAGGGCGAACCACTAAAATCACTAAATTAACCTGTGGCTAACCCTCTGCTAGCATGTCACAAAAGCAATCAGGCTTAACTTTGGGGCAAAGTGTAAAGTATTTATGCAGTACACAAACAGTAATAAAGCAAAAACACAACACAAGAAAAATCCTGCACCAATTTAGACAACTAAAGCACACTTTCATAAATTATTTGACAGCAAAACAACAAAAAACCAACCAGTTGAACAGGATGTATGAATTTTTAAAGTTTATGGTAAAAACTAGTGGCTAAAAGATAAAAGCACAAACCACAGACCAGTCGCACGGCCCGGGGTCAAAGTCGAAAGATATGGCTGACTGCAATGTGGTGCAAGTCGGATACAAAAAGAGGTCGGCGTTTCCCTTCGAACAGCAGACTGCGGCCGAGGAGGAGGCGCCGTCATCAGGGAGCCACTGGACGAAGTTGCGGTGAAGATTCCACATTCGGACTTAGGGGCTGATTACGATGACGGGCGGAGGCACATCCGCCGTGCTGGCGGTGGCGGAAAATGCCCTTTTCCGCACTCCATTGGCGGTCTTTGCGTCCGCCGTATGATGATGGGCATGGATAGCCCATTTCCCGTCCGCTGCAGTGTTCCGGGTTCCGCCAAAAATCTCCGTCCGCACCGGTAGCGGACGGAGCCAAAAGAGAGGTACCGCCGTGCGGAATGCGGTCACGACCGCCGGTCAAATCACGATGCCTCAAACAGCTCACCACACTGCTGCGGAGAATCCGGCCATTCAAGGATGGAGGTGGCAATACTGCGGATAGCTCCATGTGTTCCAGACCGCTGGGGAAATGGCAGTCTTTGGCCTTTCCGCAGCAAATTCGACCGCCGCGGACGGATTTTCAGCTTTTCCGGCGCTGAATCCTGGAATCCGACCCGGTAGGGAGTTTCTGGCGGTTCATCCTAATCTGGCCGGTGGTTTTGCCGTGGTACCTGCGGGTGCAAATTTCCCGCTAGCATGGCAGTCGGAATGCTTTTCCGCCCGCCTTCGTAATCAGCCCCTTAGTCTCTTTTTTAGAAGTCAAAACTCTCCATGCGGGCGAAGCTGGAAGCTGTAGTAGATGAGAGTTCCGCGAGGCCGGATACCCCTTCTGCGAAGGACTGCTGAACAGGATTTGCTGCTGCGGAGAAGAACGTACCGTGAGCTGGCGTGAAGTAAGGCCAACCTGTGACGCACATTGAGTGGATAGACGAGCAGGTAGGTCCCGGTCTCCTCTCAGAGCAGTTTATATCCCAAAAAATTCTAAGTCCCAAGTTTTGGATTTTGGCCATCTGGGCACCTTTACTACCACCACCAAGTGTCCAAGTCTGGAGGAGCGCCACTTGGGGGGTTAGGACACAATCAGGCTGGGTCCAGGCGAGAGTTCAAGATGCCTTTTCTGTTTCTGAGGCCCTCAACAGGAGGCCCTTGGAGCAACTCTGGTAGTCCTAGGTTCAAGAAGTGGAACAGGGCTCAAATAACAGACAGTTCTCTGAGGGCTCAAGGCAGGCTTCAGGCAGCAAGGCAGTCTTCTGACATACACAGCAGGCCACAGCAGCAGGCAGTCCTATGAGACTTCTTCCGCAGGTGCAGAAACTGAGCCAAAGAGTGGTCGGAAGGTCCTATTTTTTATACCTGGTGCCTTCTTTGAAGTAGAAGTTTCTAGAGAATTCTCTTTGAAGTGCTAGGAGTTTCCTGACTCCCCTTTCCTGTCTCTAGGCTGGCTGCAGGTACAATGCACTGGTGACAAGTCCTTTGTGTGAAGGCAGGGCACAGACTATTGATTTGCAAGTGGGGCTGGGACCAACTCCACCCCCCATCCTGCCAGCGATGGCCCATGCAGGTACACCTAATCCCTCTATTGTGTAGCTGTCTAGGAGGAATATACAAAGTCCGATCGCCAACTACACCCAGTCATGTGACCCAGGAACAGGCTG
Source organism: Calotriton arnoldi (assembly GCA_963921515.1). NCBI lineage: Eukaryota > Metazoa > Chordata > Amphibia > Caudata > Salamandridae > Calotriton > Calotriton arnoldi. Next base: position 813,591 of record CAWUFW010003330.1, read on the forward strand.
CAGGCTCCAAATCGTTAGAGCAGGAAAATGGCAATTTTCTAAAAGCAGCATTTTCAAAATTGCAACTTAAAATCCAACTTCACATTTAAAGACGATTTCAATTACAATTTCTCAGGCACCAAGCATGAAATCTTTACATTTTGCCAATCTAAAGTTAGCACTAATTAACTATAATAAGGCAACCCAATGTTATGCTATGGGAGAGGTAGGCCTCACAATAGTGAAAAACGAATTTAGGAGTTTTTCGCTACCAGGGCATGTAAAACTTATAACTACATGTCCAGCCTCTTAATTACAATGCACCCTGCCCTATGGGCTACCTAGGGTCTACGCTGGGTGACTTATATTTAATAAAAAGGGAGTTTAAGGCTTGGTAAGGGGGTTATGTTGCCAAGTCAGTTGGCAGAGTAAACTGCATGCAGACTGCAATGGCAAACTGGGACATGTTTTAACTGCTACTTAAGTGGGTGGCACAATAAGTGCTTCAGGCCCACCAGTAGCATTTAATTTACTGGCCCTGGGTATATTGTATACCAATTTACTGGGGACTTACAAGTAAATGAAATATGCCATTAAGGTGTAAGCCAATATTACCATATTTTAAGGAGTGAGCACAAGCACTTTAGCACTGGTTAGCAGTGGTAAATTGCACAGAGTCCTAAAGCCAACAAAACGAATTCAGCAAAATAGGAAGGTGAAGGCAAAAAGGTTTGGGGGGAAAACCACCCTAATGCTGACAGGTCTAACACAAGCCATAACAAATACCTAGTGGCTGTAGACCAATGGATGCTAGAGGATCACCTCTAACACAAGTCCTCAAAAACAGAAAAACTGACATGTGGACCGTGGCAAAACTACAACCCCATATCCTCTTGGTCCGCGGAGAAGGGGCAGCCACCTATTATCTCGACCGAAGTAAAAAAAAAAACTTGGAGTTATAATAGACTCCAACATCAATCTTCAACCTCAAGTCAGCAAAGTGAAGAGACTCCTTTTGTACAATGTAATCATACCACATACTTAAATGCACATTGGATGCAGGTGGGACTGACAATAGTTATATCACGACTAGATTATGTAGATGGACTTTATCACTCACTAGAACATTAATTGCCAACCTAAAAAAGAATACAGAATGCAGCATCTCAACAACTCCTAATCTAAACAGACAGCATCATATTAACCTTGCTTTCAAGGAACTTCACTCTTTAGTTGAGGTCACAAGAACAATCTTGAGAGCTCTCTGAATCATCCATCTGGCATTCCAGGGCCTTAGGCCCAGCTTTTTACAACCAGAATTCAGGCTATACAGCCTCAGATGGGTTCACTGAGAGAATATTGATGCTAAAAACATTGATGTTCTAAATATCGAAAAAAATATTGACTGCAAAAATATCGACTCCCATATCTTAACAGGTAAGTACAAAAATATTGAATCAAAAATATCGAAGTAAAAAATATAGATGTCAAAAATATTGATTTAAAAATATATATAAAATGAAATAAAATATATTAAATATATTAAATATTAATAATATTTTTAACAAAATAAATTAAATGTAATATACATTTTAACTAAATATAAAAAATAAACTTAATTTAAAAAATATAAGCACACAAACATAATAATTTATACATATACATATATTTACTTTAAAATAATTTATTAACTATTATCTTTATTTAATTTTTAAACTTTAAAATTATATAAAAATAAAATATATATATATATATATATCTCAATAATTTAAAATAAAAAAAACATTCTATAATAAATTAAAACATTAAGGGGTCCATTACGATAACCGGCGGCAAAAATACCGCCAACCGCCATAGCCTGAGAATACCGCCCACCTGCAATATTGAAATACCGAACTAGCAATTATGATGACGCCCAACAACCACCGCCCGCAGCGGAAAAAAATAACAGAATACCGCCCGTCCATGACAGAGTCCAAGACAATCCGTCCGCCACGGACGCAATACCGCCCGAAAAAGCCAAACACGACCGCACGGACGGACTACACACCGCCCGTCAAATTATGATCCCCCCGACATGAGGGCGGGAAACCAACACATATCCCGCCCGCAACGGTGAACTACAGAAATGAAGAACTGACAAGGCGGAAGGCCTGGCGGCCACGTCCATGCACGGAAATCAGTGGCGGCACAAACAAATACACACAACACGGCCAACAAGTCCACACAGTAAACGACGCCAAAATACACAGACACAGAACCCATCCCAAAGACACATCCCCCTGTCAAAATATGGAATTAGCATAAATCCCAGGACACCACGCCCAACACACCTGAAAACGATAGACCATCATGACACACCCACATAGGTGAGTACAAAAGCTGCCCCCTCACAGACCACAAACCCTTGCACCACGACAAAGCCAACACCACAGCAGAGAACACGGAGAGACACAGAGGAAAGCAGCATACCACACGCACACACACATCACATCCATCACCACAACCACCACCACCACCACCTAAACACCGGCACCACAAACCCCCTGCACATCACACACCAAACACACCACACCAGCACCACAATAACTACACTACGCACCATGGCAACACAACGAATGCCCAAGTTCACTGCCACAGAGTTGACGGTCATGGTCGACGAGGTCATCAAGGTGTACCCACAAATCTATGGGAACCAGGTCCAACAGACACCAGTATCCACCAGAAACAGGATGTGGAAAAGGATCGTAGACCAGGTGAATGCAGTCGGGAACGTGCCACGCAACCGGGGGGGAAATTACCAAGAGGTGGCAGTCCAGCCGGGACTATGGGGGACTGACATAGGTTTGCAGCGGAGGACTCGCCAAGACCAAATTGGTATCCTGGATGAGTACCTTACCCTCCTGAGCCTCGATAAACTGCCTAAAAACCATAATAGTGTATTTTTCAAGTGTCAGTAAGTACACCGACGCTTACACCACACACCTTAGCGCGTGTGTAGGTACCACTCAGGTTTCACGTGGCATACTTTACCTTTTGCCACTCACCTTTCACTCACTTGGTCCTGAAGAAAGCCCTCACACTTGTTTTACGGGCTGAAACATGTAGACCGTCACACATAGTCAACTTACGGTAATAAGTCCAAATTAGTTGTACTATACACATTGTTTTTAATCATATCCTGAGCCGCCAAAATTAAAACTAAGGGCAAGGATTCTCAGAGATATTTTTAACTATAGTATTTCACTTCACATCACATAATTGCACCACACCAGCTCCGCTGTAATCAGGCGTCGTAGCACAACCGGGCAGCATTCGGCTGCCCGGTTGGGACCCCAATGATGAAGCATGACACCAACTAGGTTGGTGTGTGAGGGGTCTTTTAAACATACCTAATGGGTCCATGTTAATACCACATACAGTGATAACATTTTAGATACATAGTGGGGTCGTCCACATTGTTTAAAGGACATGAAAAGCCTGGTCAGGAAGAAGGAGGCCAAGAACCGTGAGCTGGCTGACAGGACTGGCAGCGGACCACCCGCGCCATTCAAGACCTTCAAGGCGTGGGAGGAGAAGGTGCGAGGCATACTACATCCGGAGAGTCTCATCGGAATACCAGGGGGAGCGGAGGCTGGTAAGTACAAACAAATGTATACCAGCACACCGCTATGTACTGTCCATGCACTTCCAGAATGCCATAGCACCGAGGGCCAAACACCCCCATGTCCAGCACACAACACACCAGACATCTCTCACACATGCAACAGACACACCCACACACTCAGCCCAAAGGTACCAACAAACAAAACCATGGGGGCATGTGCACAGTCAGCCAGCACCACAACTCCCACCAGGTCCCTCTGTACACCAGATGTGCCAGAAGGAGCACTTCCCACACCCACACCCATGTGTCAGCCATAGCAGTGCACACCCACACCCGACAAGTAGATATGTTACCCTACATGGAGGGCTGTCTGTGGATGGTAAACCATCACCACGATTCACAACACGGCCCCCACAGCCACAGACCAGCAAGTTGGAGCACCCCTCCCTCCCACAACCATGTGGTAGCCATTGCATCTCACCCTCAGAACCAACAATTGGGTAGACTACTGTACAGGGCGGGGTGTCTGTAGGCATGAGGACTGTACTACGACCAACATGTGGGACATGTCACCTAGCAGAGCGACAGGTAGCACTGGTCCCTGTCACAAACATGTGACCAATGTGCACCCGGACATCAATCACAGAGTCATATCCCACATGAGCCATCTCAAATGCAGAAACACGTAACGAGTCACGTCAGCATGCACAAGTCCAACTGGAGTACTGACCCACATGGCGTGCACTGTGTCAGTCATCACACACATCAGCAACACCATCCAAGTCTTGTCCATGTAGTCGTGTCTGCTTCTACCCTTGACATAGTACAACATCACCCATGTAAGTCTACCTCGTCCAAATGAAACATAGTGGAACCCCAGTAATGTCACCAACACCACTGGACCCATGAACCACACAGCTACACAATGCACATTCAAAATCTCATCCACCCCATCATCCAGCCCCAGTGTCATGAAAGGTATATCATCCAAACAGTTGCCCCATAGACGGTAGTACAGCAAAGAGTCCTGCCGATGACCAATAATGTGTCTGCTGTGTCTGAAGCGCTCGTCACACTGTGAGTAACAACATACAGAATGCAGTCAACACCCCAAGAGCACTGCATTGCTGCACATGGGTGAGAGTAGCACGCACACCAAGGAATTGTACCATCTGCAATACGTCGTGTGGCATACAACCATTACACACCCACTACAATGCCTGCTGTGGAATGCCCATAAATGACAACAGTGAGCAGATATGCTGGCTAAGTCAGACATACACACACCTTTGTCTCTGTAGTGTCGTGTGGCCAAAACACATGTACCCTTCTGCACCCATATGTCACTGTATGTACCACAGTACCATATTCCAACACTAAACCGTCCATGGGGCTGTACCCCGTTCCCACCAAAGCCACAAAATGTAGGGGAACTGCAACACACACCAATTGGCATTTCAAATCCGTCCCATGCCAGATGCACCCATCACACTATTCCAGTGCCTTGATCACGCACACACAATGTAGAGACATACACACGCATCCGGCAAATCAGTGCACAAACTGTGCATGTCAGACATCTAACACAAACCCTGCAAGGTGCAACACAATAACTTTTCGTCTCCGCCCCACAGGTGACGACCAGCATGATGCTGCGGATGGAGACACCAGCCATCACAGCCAGTCCACAAGCCCCCACACGGACTCACGGATGTGGAAAGCCTGGACACCTCCACGGACGAGGACCCCCGACCTGGCACATCTGGCGCGGCAGGGCGCAACAGCACCCCAGGACCCCTCCTACCCACCAACCCATCTCCCAGGGCTGGTGACCAGTCCCAGGCCCCTGCTGCCACGGTCATTGCGGCCAACACCACCGCCGCAACCACCACCACCATCACCACCACCACGGCCTCCCTGACCACTCAGCCATCCCAAGAGGTGGCACGAACCACAACATCTACCCTGGGAGCCAGGAGGAGGCCCCGGGTGACCAATGTGGCGAGTGGGCAGGTCGGTGGCAGCAGTCCAGGTGGGAGGAGCAGGGTCAGGCCAACGCCAACAGAGCCTGGGAGCCAAGCCCTGCCGCAAATAGCCAGAGTCCTTGGGGCCTATGAAGAGGCCCAGGGACAATGGGCCAGGTCAGCTTCCGACACGAGGGAAGTCCTTGGGGTGTTGAGGTCCATGGACGCCCACATGGGCCGACTTGTGGACCTTATGGGCCAGCTAGTGGTGGAGGTGAGGGCCCACTCAAGGACAACCACACCACCTACGCCACCACCTGCTGGGGCACAGGGACGTGCAACATCCAGTTCCCCTGCGTCCACAGCGAGTGGGCAATCCTCAGCCACCACCAGCAGTCCACAACCACGACCCCCTCCTTCCAAATGTGGAAGGGGCCGTCCGAAGAGGCAACAGAAGCCCAGGGAGGACTATGCACGCACCAAACGCCAGTGAGTCAGCCAGCCATGGTGGCCACCCCCTGCATTCACTTGGACTACCATCCTACCCCACACTGCCAGTCGAGTGGCAAATGTCTGTTGGACTGTGGACCCAGGACAACATGGGTACACCTTGACCATCACGCGGACAGGACCGTCCACTCATTGTACAGCATGCACCACCTTCTTGATCACCTTTCCCACAATCACATGTCACCTTTTAAATAAATACACCTGTATCACATCCTATGTCATCTGCTATGTTTATTATCAATGGTGCACAAACGTCAGCATGTTCAGAAATTCATCTGTAGTGTGTTCTGTCGATAGGCCAGGAGAGGCTGTAGGGACCTAGGGGTGACAAACAGAACAAGAGTCCATTGACTGTGTGTGTCACACACTCATCACACAGTACTTGTCATCAGGCCTAAGCAATGTACACACATCTCACAGAGCAACAGGGCACAATGTCACAGCCACTCTCAGTGGCATACTACCCTGGACATGGACCATTGCCACACAGCACACAGTCAACAATAGGCCGCCCTGTCAATGCACACATACACATACACAACTACAGCGACATCAGCCGTCGTACATGGTCACTCACCGTCAAGTGAAGTAGCGGGCGATGAGCTGCTGACGCTCATTCACTGCTTCCTCCTCTCCACTGTCCTCGTCACTGGACACGGCTTGGCCTGCAGGCGGGGGCCCTGGCTGATCACCGTCATCCACTATCAGGGGGATCCGCCTGCGAATAGCGAGGTTGTGCAGCATACAGCATGCCACAACAATCTGGCACACCTTCTGTGGGGTGTCCAGGCACCTGAATCTGGATTTCAGGAGTCCAAATGTCCGCTCCACCACACGTCTGGTCCTCCCATGTGCCTCATTGTACCTGACATCAGCTGGTGTACGAGGATTGCGTAGTGGACTCAAAAGCCAAGGGCCATTAGGATATGCAGAGTCACCAACAATCCACGCACGGTCCGGTTGCAGATTGGTCATCAGACGTGGGAGGATGCTGTGGCGCATGATGTGCGAGTCATGGGTGGAACCGGGAAACTTCGCACACACGTGTGTAATAATCATGTCCGCCAGGCACACCACTTGCACATTCAGGGAGTGTAAATGTTTCCGGTTCCTGTAGATGTGCTCAATGGCCTGTGGTGCAACAAGGCCAACATGGGTGCAATCAATTGCACCAACAACCTGGGGGATGCGTCCGAGTGCATAGAAAGCACCCTTCACTACAGGCAAATCACGGGCCCTGGGGAATCTGATGTACTGGTTCCTGTACCGCATCATAGCCGACAGGACATCCCGTAGCACCTTGCTGAACATGGGCTGGGACATCCCACCTCCACTGCCCACCGTGTGTTGGAATGAACCGGTAGCGAAGAAATTCAGTGCAGCCATCACCTTGGCCATGGGGGTGAATGCAGTTGGATACACCCTGCGAGGACGAAGGTGGGGTTCCAACATGGCACATAGGCGATGCAGGGTGGGCCGGTCCAGACGGAACTTCCTGATGACCTCCACATCCTCCATGGCTGCCAGCAATTGGTAGGGGCGATGTATGTTTGGTCTCCTCCTAGGACAGATGGAAGTGGACACATGTCAATGCAACACACAACATGGCATCTACACATACACAACACAAAGATCACTGTCAAAGCAATAGTATCAACGAACAGCTGACAAGTAGGGACAGCACAGCAACATTACTCTTACACAGATCCCCTTACCAGTAGCAAGGACCACTGACACATACCATTGCTATGAGCATGCACATGGGGATTGAGGCCATATTAGCTTGATAGGCATGATGATGGAGTCAGACTGCATATGTGGGTAGCGGCAACACCACGGCAATATACCTAGCTGCTGTGCCTGACACCGCTTCCGAGGCTGGGTGAGTATGGCACACACCAACAACACAACGTACACCGGCTGAGCGGTACACCAATCGCAGCAGCTTGGTCACGCAGAAACAGCCCCAAGGGGGCTATATCAGTGTGGGAGGGTGACAGGCTTTACCACAGCTACCAGGGACTGCTGACTGCCACCCCTCAACAACACCTGCTGCTGCTGCCACCTGTCCACCTTAATGTCGATGACTCTGATGACATGTCCATGTCCACTCACCGGCGAGGAGCTGCAGTTCCTGGATTCCGAGCTCCACGCACACTGCCCAAGGCGAATACCGGCAAAAGTCATGTGTGTGTAAGACAACTACAGTGTGTGTGGGAGTGCATGTGGGGGACACACATGTCGTTCATCCGCAGCACTATGAGACTGAGCCTGTGGGTTTCCAACATGCACCGCTTACCATGCTAACAACAGGTGGAAGGGGCATGTAGGCTCTCAGGTGTTTCCCCATGCATGTCTCTCCCGAGTAGTGGTACATGGCATTTTCATGTCAGACACCCAGTGACGCAGACACTTGGCAATGCATGATTCTGGGCAGCTATTGCTTGTGTGAATGGCTGGCTGGCTCCCTGCTGGCCTTCTCAGTCTCGGCAGACCTGGGCTGCACATTGACCGCCCAATCCTAGGAGGTAACTACACTGACTGTACAGTGGGTTACATGTGTCATTATTTCACAACTCTCCTGATATGTGCCAACTCAGCTCTGTCGATTGAACACTCCAGGCCTTGTGATAGGGATGTGTGTGAGAGATGGTGGCACTGATTGTGTCCTCCATTGCGGGGTGAGCCATTCACAGGGCGAGTACGTTGAGGGCTGCGCAGTGTTGGACACAGTGAGTCCACCCACAAAGATGTGTAGCCTTGTGAGCCATGTGTCGGTCTACCTGACAATGGACAGTAGATGTGGGCAGACTACACATTGCTCAAAGTGCTGGCATCCTGAATTGGATGGGATGGACAGGTACTGTGTACACACTCCCACCAGCATGCATTCACGTGTGGTGTACACATGCTGTTATGCCATGTCCCATAACGTCTTGCCTCTGGTACACGTCTCTGTTCATTTAGGATGGGTCAGCAGCATGCCACTGTTATTGGTGGATGTGGGTGATGCTGTGAAGAGTATGTGTGATATTCCAACCCTCATGTGTACCATCCCTGCATTTGGAAGTCCACCAGCCCAAGGCCTTGTGATGAGCCATTGCATCCACGTTGATGCTTCTGTGTACGTGTAACCGACAGTGCAGCCAATCCCACGAAGAGGGTGACGTCATCTGCCGTATGTGTGGCCATGTTGCGGTGACTAATCGGGGGATGCTCCCTCGTATTGACAGGTTGGCACGGCGCTGCATGTCACCACTAATGGTCTGCTATTGACAGTCACACAGCCTGTGGCAGATGCACGTTTGTAGGGGCATCAGCAGCAGGCAGGTGTACAGTACTGTGGGATTGTGTCCTTTGCAGCGAGAGGCAGCATGTGTCCACAGCCTACCCATGTTCTGGGTAATGTGATGTTAGTTGTGTGATGCAGTGGGTTGTGAGTGTACTCTGTGCTGGGTGCAACTCACATGCATAGGCGATTCCCGAGGCACAAGATGTTATTTGGGCACTCAGCATAGTCAATGCGTTCAGAGTCGTAGGCCTCAGGAACAGCCTGTAGTCAGCTGGAGTGGCAATTCACATGTATGTGTGTGGTCCTGTGCATACTCTGATTTCGTCCTGAACACATGTGTGCGATGCCTCACCTCATATTCCTGATACTCACACATCCGGAACACTGTGCAACAGTAGTTGTGCCCGTGCGATGGACAGTTGTCTGGCATGGGCTCATGACCATTGTGGACTGTCATGTTGCAGTCAGTGTGTGTGGTGACACATTCTGCTCCATGCAGGTATGTCCTTGGCCTAATTCTGTAGTGGTCATCCTTAACACCATCAGGTGAGTGGGTGTGTACACAGCGATGAGTGGCTATGGCCGCAGGGTGACAGTCCGGGTGTTGTTCCATGTGCACAACACATGTGTCACTTATTGGCGGGTTCATTACCTGTACGACAGCCATTACGTGTTGATTGTGGTTGCTGTATACATTTGCACAGGTATCATGCAACATGTGCACTTGGGAATGTTCTGTGCTGGCTCCCTTGCACATGTCTGTGGATTTGATGCTACATGAGTGAGGCCACCTCGCTCTCCCTCATGTGTCAACTACCATGTGTGCCGAGGGACAGGGGACGGTCAACAGTGGTGAGACATTGGATGGTGCAGCTGCACAGGTGCTGGGTGAGACTAATGTGACCGGCGCATCGGAGGGGGCAGACGTGTGCTGGATGACTCACAGGCCCATACGACAATTGCTGCATCAACTGAGTACAGAGGTCATGTGTCCATGTCTGCTAGCACAGTGGACGTGCACTCTAGCTCCTCTGCAGCCACGCGGAGGCCAATGCCCGCCCTCCCAACTACTTCCACTGGTGCAACATGTGTCGGCACTAGTATGACGGTTAGAGTGTCTTTCACACCAGGCACAGCTGCCCCTGCGACCCCAGCTGCACTCAGTGCCGTGTCTGTTGGGCATGTGCGGCATCTGTGCGTGGGTCAGTCAGCCTCCCTCAATGACTTTATTGCCCATGCCAACACCTTTCCGCAGTTGACATAGTTCATGGAGGGCCTACATTAGCGCGTGGGTGGGCTACACCAGTATGTCCAATAGTTGTCCCCCAGTCAAGGTGGTCCTTGAACTGGGCCACTGTCAGGCTGACATACCTGACCTTCCCCCACCCCCCGGAAAGTGGCGCATCTGACAACAGCAGGGCACGAGTCCTGACAGAAGAGGTGGTGGCACGCAGACGTCATGACAGGTAGTGACGTCACGGAAGATGGCTTGCACCATCAGACTCATTGCCTCCCCTCACTCACCCCACTGATGCGATTGCATCATGGGAGCACGCGCGTGTGCAGCAGCTCCAATCTCTCCCCAGAGAGGCCAAATAGTGTATGTGTGGCTCCATTCGCTCCAGTCACCGAGCTCACGGGACAATAGGTGGGGGGACGCCGTACAGCCGCATGGTACCCCGACTCGTGCCCTGGACAACAGTGACGATGCATGGCTGACTCCGGAGTCCGGATACACCACATGCAACACACAGCAGCTGTAGCTGCCCTAGCGGCCCATGCCGCATACACCATCCCAGACGACATGTCGACACACCCCGGCGCGCAATGTCATAGCATCCGCTGCCATTGGCAAGGGACCCATGGTGTGTGATATGGGCCTCCTGGTGAGGAGCCTCCGAGCCATCCACCGCCAACGGGTGTCATGCAACTCACACACTTCGCTTGAACATTAGGTAGCTCTGCCTGCACACCAGGTCTCGAGTCCGGGTACCATGCGGGTGTACGGCGTCCCACCACCTATTTTGCCGTGAGCTCGGTGACTGGGGCGAATGGAGCCACACATACACTATTTGGCCTCTCTGGGGTGAGATTGGAGCTGCTGCACACGCGCGTGCTCCCATGATGCAATCGCATCAGTGGGGTGGGCGAGGGAGGCAATGAGTCTGATGGTGCAGGCCATCTTCCGTGACGTCACTACCTGTCATGACGTCTGCGTGCCACCACCTCTTCTGTCAGGACTTGTGCCCTGCTGCACACTGAGAATGTATTGCCTGCAAGATGTGACCAGGAGCAGGGTGCCATGACCTCCCACCCACCAAGCTCCACTGCCATCCCATGCCCTGGGTAGCCTGTGCAGGTGGACGATGTAGGGGGTACACCTGAAGGCCAGTGGTGTACATGTGTCGGCACGGGCCTGGCTGACGCACAGCAGTATCCAGCATGTCCCCAGAGGGAGGGCCAACGTCCACACCTGATGCAGCATGGGTCATGTGCCCGCCTGTTGTGCACACACTAGTCCACATTCATCCCCAGACAGCTGGTCTTTCCACATACCCAGAACAGTGGTAATGTACCCCGCCGGGTTCGTCCCCACACAGTCTGTGTCGACACTGCATGTGTGCACCCACCCGTGCCACAGACCCACCTGTGCCAAGAGGCCCTCCCGCTTCACATGCCACATGTGTGTATTCCACAGTTGTGCTTCTCTCTCAGGGGCGGACATCCAATGTCACTTGACTACATGGTAATCTCACGAGTCCCGTGTACTTCTCACACTCTCATCCTCTCTCATTCGTACTTGTCTACGATCAATAATTCTCCAGAGTCAGATATTGGCTTTAAGGCATGTATTTAAGCTTACTTCCTCTGTGATGCAGGATGTGGACACTACTGGCAGCGTAATGCATGTGGAGGATATACTTAGCATGGTTACACATTCATAAGGGGGTACAGGTAGATGTGATAAGTCGTTAATTGTAGAAATAAGGATTCAGAGTTAAGAATGCCCTGCCCTTGCTATGCTACAGTACATTAGATCATTACTGAGGTGCCCTAGGCTGTGACACAGACAGTATTGGTTTACCCTACCAGACAGCTTGACATCATGAGCACAGTACATCTAAGTCCCATGGTACAGGTTTACGATAATTGTGACTCCGACACACCTGCGTCAGAGGTGGCATCAGAGCATGAGCCTACATGCATGCAGCATAGTCTCACATGTTGTTGCGATATGGTGGCTGCTGTACATGACTCAATGCCCGGGGACATGTTGTGGGGTGTTGCATTTGTTGTCCATGCAAATGTCCTTGCACGGAAGTTCAGGAGAAGGTGTGATGACAGTTCTCAAGTTATTCAGCAGACAGATCAGCGTGCACTTACAGATGCCTGTGTTCAGGTGCGCGGCATGCATATTGTAGCAATGTGGTTCGTGCAATGTTGGCCATGTGGTCACTGTACACACGTCCCATTCCTCAGCCTCCCCATGTTCATGCAGGGACAAGGGATGTGGTGATGGACAGGGTGCATGTCCCGGTAATGTCAGGTGTCATGACGGTGGTGTCGATGGTCAGGTGTTTGTTTCCGTGTGCATGGTATAGTTGTTGCACAGCTGACTGGCCTCTGCGTGCGGACGGCAAGCATGGGTAGGGTGTTGCACATGAATGTTCAATTGTGGGTATTGATTCGGGGACCCATGAATTGACAGGTTGTCAGGTATGCGATACCTTCCTGCAGTGCATCCCTCGCATTGGTGGTATTTGTGGTTGACATCCAATGAAGCGGATGGTGGGTTGCAACGTGTTCCTCGTAGGTTGTCCCTTGTATGATCCTGATGGGACATGTCGGGTGACATTCGATGAAACTGTGATCCAGCATACGTTGTGCGGAGGCACACTGGTTCCATTGCAGTGTGTGTCCTATTGCAGCCACATACGCCATGCCCCCATACACTGAACAGTTCCTGTCGTGGGCGTCCAGGGGTGAGAACAGGTGTACCAGGTCCCCAATTGGACATGCCGGGTTGGAGAGACATAAATCCACAGGCCAGTGGTACGGGCACCTCCGACAGTAGAAAATGGGGATGACGCAGCTGAACATTTCAATGCGGTAAGTTACTCGATAACTTACATTCAGCATAGCCAGATTTGCACAGCCCACTGTCTGTATCAAGCTATTGCTGTACAGCTGCATTATCTGGCATAGGTGTATAGTACTGGTGCCCCGTCCATTTTGCTGCTGGGTGCTGTGGTGGCGTGCTCCGGCTGCCTGGGCTGTCTGCTGAGTGCGACCTCGGACGGTGCTGGGTGTTCTTGAATGGATGTTAGGCGGCAGGACTTTGTGTATGGCTTGTCAGGCGGCCACAGGCCCTCATCCCACATGCTCCTATGAATGGTCAAGGCCAGTGGTGTCTGACTCCTTCCTGATTACTTGCATTTGAGCCACAAGGCGCAGTGGTATAATTGTATTTTGTGGTTTTATCTTTCTTTCATGTTCGGCGTTATCTGCCAGGGGATGGTTGACTCAGCATGGCTATGTTTGGGTTGTGGTTGTTCCAATGGCTCTGTTCTCCTGCGGGATATGTTGCAATGTGATTTGGCTGTGGGAATGGAAGGACATTCACTGCTATCTGCTCTCCCGTGTGTGGGTGGGTCACTTCTTTCCCGCTGTACATTGGGACTTGTGTGTGGGCGCCGTGATTGTGAACACCTGTTCGCAGGCAGCAGCGTTTCTCTATTTTGGACATGGCATGGCTTGTTGTTGCGTGCAGGATAGTATAGATGTTGTTTGTTGAGTCTGGCGTGACTTTTGCGCTCAATGTCCATTGTTTGTGCAGTTCTGTCGCAGCTGCCGTGTGCTTCTCCATGCTTTGCACACAGGTGTGTGTCCTCTTCCGACGTCACTTTGCTCCCCTGTTCGGCACACTTGTGTGACTACGTTTTGGCAACTGTGAGTTGTCGGTTGTGGTCATGGTTGACGCAGGGGGACCACGTGACTTGTGCCTTCAGGGTGGGGCTGGTGTGTGTGGTGTGTTGTTGTGACCCTGCGGTGTTTGTGTGCAGCCCATGCGTGGCGCTGTCGTTGGCCTCTGCGTTGTGCGCATGTGCGTCATCGCCGGGGCGCTGCGGTGCCGTGCCGGGTACGTCACCTCCCGGTCCGGGGTATTGGGTGCCCAGAATGTTGAGGGTTGATTATATTTTACAGGTGGGATATGTGTGGGTACAGTGTTGGATGTGTCCTGTCCCCACAGGGGTGTCTAGGGGGCCCATGTACAGTTTTTCCGCCCTTGCATGGTGTGCGGTTTTTGCATGCCCTTGTTGTGTGTCTGCCTACCTGCGTCGTCATTGCGCGTTCACTCCTAGCTGCTGCATCAGGTACAGCATTGGGATGGCCTGGAGTGCAGGATTCATGTCGGAGTAGGCCGGGTTGGTGTTTCTGTGGTCAGCAATGTGGTTTCCGCCTCCTGTTCTCGTGCGGTGTCTCTTTGCCGATGAGGCTGTTTGGTTGTGTCATCGTAATTTGTACGCCGGGCGGTACGTAATTTCGTCGGATGGTGTGCCTCCGTTGGCTGGCGCCGCAACGTAAACGGGCGCACTTTGATCGCGGGCGGCGTCGCAGGCTTGCGGGCGGTATTAGCCTGACTTTTCACATCCTAATTTGGCGGGAGTGCGGGCAGTTGCTGGCGGACGGTAAGTAGCGGTTTTTACCTCCGTCGGCACGGCGGTAGTGTTTCCGCCCGCCATCGTAATGACCCCCTAAATTATTTAAAAAAATTAAAACTTACATTTCGCAATACAGGTCAAGGAAAGCTTTATTCGACTGTTCATAAGACAATCATAAAAGCACATAAAACAAACGATAAAATTCATTATAAACTTTTTGAGATAAAAACATTATGCACAAATTAAAAAAAATATATATAACACACATTATTAATTAAAAACCACCGTCCGTAATCAATAAATGCCCAGGAATTAACAATCCTAAAATGTCATAGTTTTCCTAAGCCGGAGCGCTTTCTTCAAATACTGAGCTATCCTCCATGCAATATGTTCATTCTCCAAGAACTGGAGTCGGATCAGCGCTGGGCGACATTGTCTAAAACCTTGATTTTTTAAGAGGGGCAGAATCCAAACTTTCCTTGATGACACCTAAAATTTGCAGAAAAACATTAAATGAATTGTGGACTGGACAGATTGCGAGTCGCAGGGACATGGTTTCAGAGTTTGTGACCAATCATTCATTTTAGGCAATGTCAGTAATCTATGGACAATGCCCAATCTAAATCTAGTTACAAGCATCCTGTCAAAGCCACTGGGTACAAAGGCCAGATATGGCTCCATCCTTACACAGGTGAGTGTTAACTGGTGTTGCATCACACAACATTTGGATGTTTCACCTGCTAATCTTATAGCTCCCAATAATAGAAGACCCTCTGATTTTAAAGCCTTTCTAGAAATCGATAACATGGAACTTGGATTTGTAAAATATTCCAGGTGTCCTAAATCGTTCATGAAGCTATACACATACTTGACCCAGGGGATCTGCATTGCCCCTTCCAGTCTTAGGATATCTAACATGATCTCTCTATTTAACTGGGTCTGATCCTTTGACCATATCCTATGCCAGAGGAGTATTGGTTCAAGTTTAATAAGGTCCGATAAATAAGGAAGACCCAGCTCCTCATGGCAGGCAAAGGAAGGCGTACTTTGAGGGACAGACAAAATATAACGCAGAAACGCATTTTCCACAAGTTGCAAAGGGAGGGTCTTAACAAAACCCCACACCCCTGCCCCGTACATCGTCACTGATGTACATTTTGCCTTATAAATTTGCAGGAGCTCCCCTGGCGGCTTCATACCCAGCTTCTTTGCGAAGGTGGTAAGGGCACTAGTTGTTCTTGTGAACGCCAGCTTTTTTGTAGATATCGTTTGGGTCCACGTATCGCTACGATTAAATAGGATGCCAAGATATGTGAAACTTTTAGTTTGGGCTATCTTCCTACCATCCAGAAACATCTCCCTTACCCTACCCCTCTGAACCCCTTGACCACAACTCATAACAAAGGTTTTGGAAACATTGGGGCCGATTACGATGGCGGGCGGATCGCCCGCGCCGGGCTGGCGGTGGTCACGCCTGCCCGGCGGGGGCGATCCGCCCGCCATCCAGACAGCAAAGACCCCCCGCCATATTATGATGGCTGGGGGGTCCGTGGCAGACGGAAAGACCGTCTGCCGCTTTTCCGCCAGTCGACTCGTGGAAAACGTGTTGGATATGGTGGCGGTGTCTGGAAGACACCGCCATCCATATTACGATGCAGGCTGAGAGCAGCCTTTCCATGGCTGCATTGCCGCCATGGAAAGGCTGGCGGTTCCTGCTGTTGGGGGGGTGGGGGATGCACATGGGGGGTACCTATGGTACCCCCCTGCATTTGCATGTACAATGTGGCAGGCACCGCGCGGTGCCTGTCACGTTGTGCATGTAAAAGCACGACGTATATTTTACAGTGCGGCGGGTGCTGCTTGCAATGTAAAATATACGGGATCCGCCCGCCAGTGTGGCGGGCGCATCACAATTCGTATGGCGGGACCGCCGCACCTATGGCGGGCGGTCCCTTTTGCAGCTGCGATGGCGGGCAGACATCGTAATCGGCCCCATTGATACTTAAACCCAAGTACTTCATAAAGTCATTAAAACTGTCTAAAACCCTTTGTAGACCATTTTGTGTGTGCGCCATTAAGACTGCGTCATCCACATATAGTAGGGTGGGTATAGATGGACCACCCACTTGCGGAAAATCTTGACCCGTCTTAAGCAGCTCGTCTCCCAGTCCATTAATATATAAATTAAAAAGGAAAGGGGCCAGGACACAACCTTGCCTGACCCCCTTCCTAATGGGAAAAGCTTCAGTGCACTCCCCGTCCACACCAGAGCGGACCCTGGCAGAGGCACCACTGTACAAATGCTGCAGGAAAAATATAATATTGGGATCCACCCCCATAGCTACATTGTATCGCAGTACAATAAATGCAACAGTAGGAAAAATGTTGGATAGCGGACTAATTAAATTTACTATTCCAACTCCAGTGAGTGCAACAGTAGGGAAAATGTTGGCTAGTGGAGGGGTAAAAATTAATATTCCCACTCCACTAAGAACAACAGTAGGGAAAGTGTTGGATAGCGGAGAGGAAAAAATTACTATTCCCACTCCAAAGAGTGCAACATTAGGGAAAGTGTTGGATAGCGGGGGGTAAAATTACTATTCCCACTCCAGTGAGTGCAAAAGTAGGGTAAGTGTTGGATAGCGGAGGAATAAAATTTACTATTCCAACTCCAGTGAGTGCAACAGTAGAGAAAATGTTGGATAGCGGAGGGGTAAAAATTACTTTTTCCACTCCAGTGAGTGCAACAGTAGGGAAAGTTTTGGATAGTGGAGGGATAAAAATTACTATTCCCAATCCAGTGAGTGCAACAGTAGGGAAAATGCTGGATAGCAGAGGGGTAAAAATTACTATTCCCACTCCAGTGAGTGCAACATTAGGGAAAGTGTTGGATAGCAAAGAAACAAAAATTGCTAATAACATTCAAACAATTGAAAAAATGTAAAAAACCATAAAAATAAATAAACAATATTTAAAAAATATATGATAATATATTTAACATATAAAAAAACACATATTATAATATTAATTACATATAACAAAAAGCTAAAAATATTATGTAAATTAAATTAATAAATCCATTTATAAACAATAATTATTTAAAAGGAGCAAACATTAACAAACAAAAAAATTATTTAAAACATAAATGCATTTATTTTATTTCCTACCCTATAACACTACACCAATAAAACAACACTTCAACATTTTTATGTAAATTTATTCCCATAATTAACATAATTAAAAATCAATTAAAAAATATTATTAATAAAAGAATAATAACATTCATTGAGTACACATGCTTTAACACTATATCCACAACACACACCTAAAATTAATTACACAATTACCATCATTAATTACTAATTAATTTAAATTAATTAACAACTAATTATTAATTCATAAAAAGAAATTACTTCCCACCCTTCCCACCATTTACACCTATAAACACCACAACACACACCTAAAATTCATTACACAATTACCATAATTAATTACTATTTAATTAATTAAAATTAATTAACAACTAATTATTAATTCATCAATTAAAAATAAATTACTTCCCACCCTTCCCACCATTTACATCTATAAACACCACAACACACACCTAAAATTAATTACATAATTAATTCCCAATTAATTCATTAAAATTAAATAACAAATCATTAATAATTAATAATAAATTTCTTTACACATTTAACATTATAACATCTCAATTAAACAAATATTAATAAATAAAAAATATTCAGTAAATTTAATATAATTAAATTACTTCCCACCCTATTCCCCTATAAACCCACAACCCGCTACGGAACTAAAAATACAAAATTCAAATTAAAAAAAAATAATAACTACTAAAAGTAATCCATACATTTTATATAATTAAATTACTTCCCACCCTATTCCCCTATAAACCCACAACCCGCTACGGAACTAAAAACGCAAAATTCAAACAAAAAAAATTAATAAATACTAATATTTTAACACATGTAATAAAAATACAAACAATTCTTATACAAAAAAACATACATCACATACATATGAAATATATACTAAAATACATAACATTAATAAAAAATCGATATTTTTAACAACTATATTTTTGCAAACGATATTAAACACTTCGATATTTTTAACATCGATATTACTTACATAAAATCGATATTCTTGACCACGAGAATTTGTCTGTCGATATTCCTGACCCACGATATTTATGACTCAATATTTGTGCAAATCGATTTTTTTGACTCGATATTCTGTCTCTGCACCCCTCAGATGAAGAATGGCCCCATTGCTGTTAGTTACTAGTTAACATAAAACCTATATCGGTTGTGGGTACTTCTCTGCAGGGATATGCCAACCTAAGGTATAAACTGCCAAAGAAATCAGACAACTCAACTATCATTTGGAATCCAAAAGAGCCTCTAAGCCCTTGGCTTTTCGTCTAACCTAGATGCAAGTACCTCTGAGGCCACAGGCTTCACTATTTTGTATAGGCTGCTTTAGAACCACACATTTCTTTGCTTCCGCCACACAAGTAAAATTTACTCACATACTGCTGCATCAATTTTGGAGCATCAGGCACAACACCACAACTCAGCGCTAATAAATGGCACCCCTATCAACACCTTACTCTCATCCATGCCTCTCAGAATCACAATGACCATGATTCAAAAAGCACCATGGTACCATAGCAAGAGGTAGGACTATTCTGTAAAAATGCTACAGTACAATACAATTTGATGCATGTGTGCAGTAATACAGATGGATCATGTCAAAGTTTGGAACCTTTCTTTTCTCTGTTTCTTTACAGCAGTGAAAGCTAAGTGTCAGTAGTTAGAAGGGGTTTGCCAGGAATGGAGATGCAGTCTGTGAAATGCATAAGAGCCCATCAACCTTCAAATACTAAGGGGCCGATTCCGATTCGGGCCGGAAAACGTACCGACCGACTCGGTACGGGAATTTAGTCCGACAGACACGTACCGGCGCTGCCCGATCCGCATAGTACGATGCAATGCATGTGAATCACGACCGACTCGTACGGAACACAAGCCGAACGACCGAACCGCACGGAAACCAGCTATCCGGCCGCAAAACCACGCGAATCGAACCGACCGACACGCACCAGGAATGAACCCGACAGAAACGTACCCGCGAACTCCGACCCGCGCAGTACGATGCAATGCGTGGAAAACCAGACCGAGTTGCACGGAGCCCAAGCCGTACGACCGACACGCATACAAAACCGAGCCGAAGCAACCCAATACTCCGCGACCGACGCGTACGCCGCACATAAAACACAGCAGAAACACAGCTTGAAAGACTCGGAGAAGCTCGCACGAGCCAACTGCAGCGTCCTACTCGGTCAGAAGAACGTCTCCTACATGCCCCAAAACTACAAAGGAAAAAATACAAAAAAAGGGCCAAACAAGCAATGACAAAGTCAATAAATACTGGGGGGGAAATGGAACAAAGACACACCCACAACTCCACCCATATAAAGGCCACAAATCCCTACCATGATCCTTTGCAAATTCAACTGACCTGCCAGCACAGAACACCATCAGACAGCAACCACAGACACACCCACAACTCATCCATCACACAAGCCACACACCATTAGCACCTCCCTAATAGCACCCTCACATACACCCAGCAAAACTGACACTCACCTACCCTCACTTGCACACTCACACACACATCAATCCCCACCACCACCCATCACCATGCCCCCAAAGAAGAATCCAAAGTTCCTAGACAGTGAATTGGAAGTCCTGGTAGATGAAATCCTCAGGGTAGAGCCACACTTGTTTGGTACACTGGTCCAACAGACCCCCATGTCGCAGAAAACCAAGATGTGGGAGAGTATCGTCGACAGGGTGAACGCACAATCACCATGTTTGCGCACAAAGGAAGACATCCAGAACAGGTGGTATGATGTGCGCAGGAGGGTCAAGGCCCTACTCAAGAAGGATTACACCTTGAGCCATCGCACCGGCAGTGGCCCTCCTGCCAAACCAGTATACCTCAGGCCCTGGGAGGAGAAGGTATGGGCCATCCTACCACCAGAGAGCGTACATGGACTATCAAACATCCCAGAGCCTGGTGAGTACACAACCAATATACCCAATATCGTGTGACAATACACACACATCACTGTCAAGGGGATAGTCGAACCATGCACCGTTAGCAAAGCCACAGTAACCAAAACATAATCATCCCAAGATGTGTATGTTAGTTAGACAAACACAATACCTGCCATCCCATAGTGATATGTAACTGTGTCATGACATGTACAAACCCAACAACAAATAGAGCAAGGCAGCGGCACAAATCTAACCAACAAACACTGTCAGACATTTTGCCACCACTAGAACACCACCTCACAGGGAAGCTCACTGAAAGGAAGGAATTCTGTGTATGCTGGTGAAGTCAGTGTAGCCAATAGCATGATGGGAGTTGTAGTCACAGATATTGCTCACCCTCACAATTGGACCATCAACACCACTCTGAACCATGCTCACATCACAGGGAGTGGAAAAGAACTGACAAGATGGCTGACACTGGGTACTGCTGTGGGGAGCACAAGGCCCTGCTGGGAACTGTGCACCAACCAACAGCAGGACACCACTGACTGACATCCTTAAAGCAAACTTGCACTCCCTGCAATGGAAGCACGTTCCATGGTGGGATATCTGGCTGGGTGGGAAGGAGGACTGACAGCACTGACCATAGTTACCAGCAGCTGTTCTCACACACACCCTTAACACAAACTCCACACAACTCACCTGGGAGAATGCATTGCCTCACACTCTAATTAAATATCCCACAAAGAACCACCACCCTGGGTTATGCTGTGTGAAGCACAGGGACACTTCTGGGACTTGTAGCCAAACTAACGCCAGGACAACACTGTCAGCCATCCTGTCAGCACAGGCACACTACCCCACAGGGAAGCAGAGTCAAAAGGAAGGAAGTATGGGCATGCTGGGAAGGGGGTGTAGGCAATAGCATGATGGGAGTGGTAGTCACAGCTCAACATCCCCCACCCGCATGGCCCAGCAAGCTCACACTGAAGCATGCACACCTCACAGGGAGTGAAAAGCCACTTCAAAGATGTCTGACACTGGTGCTCTGGTGTGGGGAGCACAAGGCCCTGCTGGGAACTGGGCACCAACAAACAACAGGACACCACTGTCAGCCATCTTGCCATTGCTGTCACACTCACACACAGTGAAGTCCACTCAAAAGGAAGGAAGTATGGGCATGCTGGGAAGGGGGGTGTAGGCAATAGCATGATGGGAGTGGTAGTCACAGCTCAACATCCCCCACCCACATGGCCCAGCAAGCTCACACTGAAGCATGCACACCTCACAGGGAGTGAAACGCCACTTCAAAGATGTCTGACACTGGTGCTCTGGTGTGGGGAGCACAAGGCCCTGCTGGGAACTGGGCACCAACAAACAACAGGACACCACTGTCAGCCATCTTGCCATTGCTGTCACACTCGCACACAGTGAAGTCCACTCAAAAGGAAGGAAGTATGGGCATGCTGGGAAGGGGGGTGTAGGCAATAGCATGATGGGAGTGGTAGTCACAGCTCAACATCCCCCACCCACATGGCCCAGCAAGCTCACACTGAAGCATGCACACCTCACAGGGAGTGAAAAGCCACTTCAAAGATGTCTGACAATGGTGCTCCGTTGTGGGGAGCACAAGGCCCTGCTGGGAACTGGGCACCAACCAACAGCAGGACACCACTGACTGACATCCTGAGAGTCAACCTGCATCCACTGCAAGGGTGGCATGCTTCATGGTGGGATAACTGGGCTGGAGGGAGAAGGAGGTCCGGATGTCAACCAAATACCACCAATGCTGGCCATGCACACACCTCAACATTCACATTGAAATGCTTCATGTTGGCAGGACAATGTGCTACACCAAAATCAACCTCTGACTGTGACAACTTAGGACAATAAAATGTACAGGCCCGCATCCAGAGGTACAGTCACAACTGTCAGGTGTTTGAACCATTGATGCCTGTAGAAACATAACATACATTGTGTGTCTCTTCCAAAAACAGGTGATGATGGGGACACAGCAGCAGACGATGAGGAGTCCCTGTCCCAGGCTCCGGGGACCCTGAGCTCTCTGGTGTGGAACAGCCTCTGCCCTCCTCGGATGGCGAAGACCTACCTGGCCCCTCCGGTGTGAGTCATCATGCAGCACCAGCAGGACCACCATCTGCACCCCCTGCACCCACTCCTCCAACAACTGCCAACACACAGACCACCCCCACCGACACGGACAGACCAAGGACCACCAATGACAACAGCACACGGACCCCGGCCCACCATGAAGCAACGGACAACAACCCCAGTACCAACCCCCAAGGGGGCCTAGGGACACCTGTGCGTGCCACCGCAGGTCCCGCACGTGTGGCCAGGGGTGGTGGGAGGGGTGGTAGGCAGAGGTCGCTGTTTGCAGAGGGGTCTGGACTGCATGATGACCCACAACTGGTACGCATTGCTGATGCGTACCAGAATAGCACCGGAGAGGTCAGCCAGGTAGTGGGGATCCTCAAGGACATGCAACAGCAGCAGGCTGCCCATCATGCCCGCTTGGACTCCCACATGTCCCGTGTGGAGACACACATGTCCTGTGTGGAGACACACATGTCTGGCATGGAGTCCAAGTGGGACACATTGGAAGAACTGACAGCGGTGCAGAGGGACATATTGACATGCCTCCGCCAGATTAGCACCAACATGGCCACACCTCCCTGTGTGCCCACAACATCTGGTGCCGCAACAACTGCAACTGCCACAGGGAGGGAGGATGACTCTGGTGGAGAGTCCTCTGCACCGCAGCGGCCTGCACGTGCGGGTCCCCCCAGAAAGAAGAGGGGCCGTCCGAGGAAGGACAACTGAGAGGCCGATGGCCATGTACATCCCCCAGGAACCCAACACATGTTCTGGAAATTCGCCTTTGTGTGCAAACTGTTCACCCTGTCAAATGCAATACAACTCTCCCACATGACATGGGGAGTTTAAGTTGGACTAATGCATCAGATGACTGTGGACTTTACTCAGGACATTTCTGCTACCAACACTTCCAACTCATCTGGGAACTTCGGATTCCAATCCCAATGTACAGCACCAACCATCCTGTGCACTATCCTCACACATGTATGTAAATAAACTCACTAATACACCATACTTGCCTCTGTTGTGATTCCAACGTTGTTTTTGTCATGGAGATGATGATCTGCTAAATGACACTGTGCATGCTAACTGCTACAGCAAGTTCAACACCGTCATGTGAGTCATGGAGACGTGACACATATGAGGGAGACACACCACTAGGGCAACACAACACATACACACCAGGGCCATCTGACTCATCGCCTACACTGATGTTGCCAGGAAATACAGTGGAATGCACAGACACCAAACCTATTCACAGTCTGTGTTAACTAGCCCACAGGTGCAGTAAGCAAATGTCAGTCAGATGTGTGACCACAGACAACGCACATCCCAAAGTGAAGCACAGGTTTATTACACATTTGCAACATGTTGTTTCCACTGCAGATGCAAGGTAATCCCACGTGGCAGTGGCCACACAGTCAACAATTGTAGAAGAAATAAAGTCCAGGGGTGTGGGGCACATCACCTGTAGGGAAACGACTGCTTCCACCCTGGAAGTTGAATCATGGTGTCGGGGGATCCGAGTTGACCAAACAACTCTGAAAGCACCCTGTGAAGGACAGACATGACACACAGTCAAAAGCACTGAAGAACAGGACAGAACTGCAATACTCATGCCCAATACATGTCACAAGATACCTACACAAAACCAAGTCAGCATGTCATTACTGTTGGGGAGTACAGACTACCTGTAAGGACACATCGCTGCACGCATCCAGTCAAGTAGCACATGGCCACACTCAAACAGCAACAGAGCACCACCAACACATATCATGCAAACTCAAATCATTGACATGACATCTCTGGATACTCACATTCAGCTGAAGAAGTTGGTGATGAGCTGTGTGCGGACATCACCATCATCATCATCATCATCATCACTGGCATCGTGGCCCAGGCCAGGATCCTCCACAGGTGGCGGATGTTGGTCATCGTCATCCAGGATGAGAGGCAACTCCTTCCGCACTGCCAGGTTGTGTAGCATGCAGCAGACGATGACAATCTTGCACACCTTTGCTGGGGCATATGGGAGGGCCCCTCCTGTCTTGTCCAGGCAGCGAAAGCGGCTCTTCAGGAGACCAAATGTCCGCTCAATCACTCTCCTGGTCCGACCATGTGCCTCATTGTAGCTCATCTGGGCTGGTGTCACAGGGTTCCTGAGGGCCGTCAGCAACCACGGCATGTTGGGGTATCCGGAGTCACCTACATACAGACAATTACACATTAGCTGAGTTGGGTAAAGAGGGTGGAATACAACATTGCAGAACACACACAATGGTAAAAAGTCAGTACACACCGACAAGCCAGGCAAGCTGGTTCTGCATCTGTGACATCATCCTCGGGATGCGACTACTCCTCATCACGTAGGCATCGTGTGCAGAACCGGGGAAACGTGCACACACATGTGAGATGGTCATATCTGCAAGACATACCACCAGAGCATTGATAGAATGGTAATGTTTCCTGTTCCTGTATGCCTGCTCATGTGCCTGTGGTGGTACCAAAGCCACATGTGTCCCATCAATGGAGCCAATGACATGTGGCATCCTCCCCATGGCATAGAAGTCACTCTTGACGTCAGTGAGTTGTTGACGTTTAGGGAAATAGATGTACTGGTTCAGGTATCTCAACATTGCCTCCAAAACATCGCGTAGCACACGGCTGAACATGGTCTGTGACATCCCACCAGCAGACGCCACAGTGTGTTGAAAGGTACCGGTGGCAAAGAAGTGTAGGGCTGCCATCACCTTCACCTTGGGGGTCAGCGCTGTAGGGTATGTCCGGCCAGGTTGCAAATGTGGGGCCAACCTCACCGTCAATTCCTCAATCAGCGGCCTGTTGAAGCGGTACCGTCGGATGCAGTCACGTTCAACCATGGTTGCAAGGTCAGGGAATGGTCTATGGACAGCTGGTGCCCTGCAGTGCATAGGTGAACAAAGAAAAATTGTCAGTCACCCCACATATGTGGCATTGACCATACTCAATATCACATGATACATCATTACAAGCCACAAGTACTTGATGTGTGTGCCGTTCTGTATGGACATATATGGCACCTACATGGCCAACATCTAACATCACAGTTCAACATGTGTTGACAACAAGTTCCAGGTTGTGCTATGGGAACTCATTAGGCTGTGTCACAGTACCCATGTACTGCTGTCACGTTCCAAACACACACCACAGTGACAAGTGAGGACAGATGTGCCACAGGCATCACAGCTCATTGACAGGTAGATTCCCAGGGACCCTGTATTGCCACATGGACATTGGCATGACATGGTGCATCATGTACACGTCAGCAAAACAACCATGACTCCCACAGGTAGTGGCCCCTGTTTCCTCTGTAGGACAGACATGGACGTCTGTGACACACACACGCACAACATCAAAGTAGATGCACAAACAACGTGGATGTGGAGACTGTCTCCCATTGTGCACATTGAATCAGAAACATCTGAAACACAACATGCACACAGACTGTGGAGGGCCATCACTATTGTGGCAATGGGTCACCCTGTGACGTACATACCATCCCACATGGGACTCAGGGTGTATGTGACATGACATACACATACACAACCTGGAAATGTGACCATGCCACATGCCCTGAACTGAACAGTTGCACATCACAGTGGTCATGTGCACAACACACAAAGGATTCTGTCCCCATGAACACGTGCACAGCCTGGGAGTGGCTGCCCCCAAGTGCCACCAAAAAAACCACATGTTGACCCCCATACACACACAGGTAATGCAGCCTTACATGCCTTAGGATACAGTGTGGACAGGCTGTGGTGTTGTAGGTGTGCCCCTGAGTCCCTGGCAAGTAATTGTGGCTGGCATACGTTCACCAGTGACAACCATGGTGACATATGCGAGTGATTTGTACAGGGACGCGTTGTACAGCAATGGACCGATCAGTGCGCACGCATTGGCCATTGCATATGATGTGGACGGATGTGTGTTGTCATCCGATATACGCGTTGTACAGCAATGGACCGATCGGTGTGCACACATTGGCCATTGCATATGATGTGGACGGATGCGTGTTGTCATCCGATGTGCGCGTTGTACAGCAATGGACCGATCGGTGTGCACGCATTGGCCATTGCATATGATGTGGACGGAAATATGCGTTATACAGCAATGGACCGATCGGTGTGCACGCATTGGCCATTGCATATGATGTGGATGGAAATACGCTGTACAGCAATGGACCGATCCGTGTGCACGCATTGGCCATTGCATATGATGTGGATGGATGCGTGTTGTCATCCGATGTGCGCGTTGTACAGCAATGGACCGATCGGTGTGCACGCATTGGCCATTGCATATGATGTGGACGGAAATACGCGTTGTACAGCAATGGACCGATCGGTGTGCACGCATTGGCCATTGCATATGATGTGGACAGATGCGTGCTGTCATCCGATGTGCGCGTTGTGCAGCAATGGACCGATCGGTGTGCACGCATTGGCCATTGCATATGATGTGGACGGAAATACGCGTTGTACAGCAATGGACCGATCGGTGTGCACGCATTGGCCATTGCATATGATGTGGACAGATGAGTGTTGTCATCCGATGTACGCGTTGTACAGCAATGGACCGATCGGTGTGCACGCATTGGCCATTGCATATGATGTGGACGGAAATACGCGTTGTACAGCAATGGACCGATCGGTGTGCACACATTGGCCATTGCATATGATGTGGATGGATGCGTGTTGTCATCCGATGTACGAGTTGTACAGCAATGGACCGATCGGTGTGCACGCATTGGCCATTGCATATGATGTGGACGGATGCGTGTTGTCATCCGATGTACGCGTTGTACAGCAATGGACCGATCGGTGTGCACGCATTGGCCATTGCATATGATGTGGACGGATGCGTGTTGTCATCCGATGTAGGCGTTGTACAGCAATGGACCGATCGGTGTGCACGCATTGGCCATTGCATATGATGTGGACGGAAATACGCGTTGTACAGCAATGGACCGATCGGTGTGCACGCATTGGCCATTGCATATGATGTGGACGGAAATACGCGTTGTACAGCAATGGACCGATCGGTGTGCACGCATTGGCCATTGCATATGATGTGGACGGAAATACGCGTTGTACAGCAACGGACTGATCGGTGTGCACGCATTGGCCATTGCATATGATGTGGACGGATGCGTGTTGTCATCTGATGTACGCGTTGTACAGCAATGGACCGATCGGTGTGCACGCATTGGCCATTGCATATGATGTGGACGGATGCGTGTTTTTTTTCGAAATGCGCGTTGTACAGCAATGGACAGATTGGTGCGCACGCATTGGCTATGGCCTGGCATGGCAACGGACGCGTTTTCGAAGCTTTAACGAGTCTGATGCAGTGAATTCAGTTGGCCACCCACAACAATGTTGCAAATTCATGGGTGTCATGAAGTTGAACTTTTGAAGGATGCTGTGGGCGTGTATAAGTGGTGCAATTCCATGGATTGGCCAGATTCAGATGATGCAAACGACTTGGACCTATCACTTTGGACACATGGGACAGTATCTGCCTCTGCAGCACACATAAAATGCTGGCTGTTCCCCTGAGAGCTCACTTGCCTGCACTACATGCTCCAGGGCGACATCTGTCACCACCACTGCTGCTGTCTCTGCATCCTCTGGCCACTGCAATGGCACGTACTGTGGAGAGAGCCCCTGCCTTCAGCACTGAGGAGAACCAGGCCCTGCTGGACAGCCTCCTTCCACAGTACAGCAAGCTGTATGGGAAACCAGGGGAGCAGGTGAGTGGGCTGTCCACTGCCTTACTAAATGTGCATGTTGTCTGACTAGCAAGACTTACAGTGTGCACACCACTGGCTAGCATGCTCACTGAGTAGTTGTCACCCCCCAAAGTGTGTAATTACATGCACTGAACAGGTATAGTGCAGTAACAGTGCATTCCAACAAGGTTTGACTTCCCAGGCAATGATACCATTTGGTAACTGCTGGCAAACTGTTCATAGCCATAGTTGCACTGCCTGTGTACATCATATGCCCCTGTGATTGAGACATGTATATCCAACTGTGTGATGCACGGAAATGTTGCATGTGTAGTAATGGCCTTTTCACTTTGTCATCCTCACAGGTTGATGCCCACCAGAAGCAGGAAATCTGGCTGACCATCGCCCGGGCAGTAAGATCCGTGGGGGTCTACAAGCGCCGGATCCGCAACTGCCAGAAGAGGTGGCAGGACCTTCGGGGCTGGACCCGGAGGATCGCAAGGGTCCAGCTGAAGCTGTCGCCTCCTCGCAGGAGGGGCGGACACCGGACCCTGACCCCCCACATGCTCAGGATTCTGGCGGTGGTCTTCCCGGACCTGGATGGGCAGCTGAAGGCCAGACAGCAGCAAGGAGGATGTGAGTCCATGACTGCACTGTGA
This sequence comes from Calotriton arnoldi, assembly GCA_963921515.1. Classification (NCBI taxonomy): domain Eukaryota; kingdom Metazoa; phylum Chordata; class Amphibia; order Caudata; family Salamandridae; genus Calotriton; species Calotriton arnoldi. Next base: position 843,236 of record CAWUFW010003330.1, read on the forward strand.
ACTTTGTCTGACATGCTATGTGCCCTCCTCTGGCCTGGTTAAACTTCCACAGTACATCAGTCTTGTGGTCCAGGACCCATGTCCCTCAATTGTGACATGCCCACTTCTCATCTGATACCCAGGTGTGGCCCTTACAGTCAGGAAATTGTGTCACTTGGGTACTGTGTCCTTGCATTTTGCTTAGCTCAAGGTGGGGGACAGCATTTGTTCCCGTAACTTTGTGGTGGGCTTCATGGGTGGGTCAATTGCTTACACAATGCCTGAGTTCTGACATGTAATCTGCGTGTATCTTTGATATGTGGTCCAATTGCTGATCTGACTCACCACATGTGCCTGGGGTATTTGGCACACACCCATGCTGCGGGTGGGAACAATGTTTGGGCCTCAGGAGTATGTTTATCAAGTGTGTCACACATGCTTAGCCACCTGCCTACTGTCCAGGGCTCACCCCTCTTTCACGTGGAGCAGGACAGTCATGCCTACTCCAGGGCATACAATACACTCTGTACTCCCACTCCCGTGTATCAGCTGACACGTTGTGCTCAGTGAAATGTTCCCTCAGGTGTCTGCCTCTGTGTCATTGTGCTGTGGCTTCGTTGTCAGGACTACTGGGGTGTTTATCGGTTAGGGCTCAGTATGCCATCTGAGATGTGACCATAGGAGACGATACTTGTGTGACATATAGGTGTTTGATCACTTGACTGTGCAGACTGGTGAATGCGACTGTGAAGTTCAGGCAGCTGTTTTTCATTCACAGCAGACTGTGAGGTGCTCAGGTTCAGAGAGTTGTGTTTCATGTCTCCCATATGTCCAATTGGTATGACGTGGACAAATAAGAGTTCAGATGATGTGGTTTGTGGGGGATGGACATGTGCACTTGTCAGCTACAGAACTTGCATTCCCCATGACCTAGGATTGTGACACAGTGCAGACTGTTGTAGGCTGGCTGCCCTGCCCATGTGACTGGAGACAGTGATGTATGACTTTGCAGGCATGCCTGTGCCATGGCATTAAACTTCCTAAGAGTGATCCTGCAGGGGAGTGACATGTGCTACATGCACCACATTGTGGCATTGACTATCAGGACATGGGTGCATCATGGTGTCTGGTGCTGGTATGCATCACATGCATTTCAAATTAGACTCTGGCCATCCCTTTATCCGGACACCTGTACTGACTCAGTGGCAAGAGATGTGATGTGTGCATGTTCACATACTTCACCGTGTTCTCTGCAATGTCCAACAACTGTGTAGGTGGTGCATGTGTCCACACTGTGGTATTACCATCCGACAGGCACCAGACAGATGGGTGCAAGGCCAGGAGGGATGTGAGTGCCATGGTTGACCATCAGACTGACAATTGGCTTCTCCTAATCTGTGTGAGCACTTTTGGAAATGTTCAACTAAGGATGCCAGGGCTTGCTCTGTAATGTGCTGTACTTACTGTGGTGTGTGCGGTCAGTGCAGGTGACTGATGTTTGTCTGTTTCCCTAATTGTTTGCAGATACATCCACGGCCACAGGAGGGGACAGCTCCACGGACCAGGAGGAGCTGCAGAGCCAGACTGGGTCAGCAGCCGATGAGTGGTCGGAGGGCCCCAGTGGCACGGAGGGCGAGGGGAGCCACACCGAGGAGTCCTCAGCACCATCCACCTCAGCTGAGGACCACAGCAGCTCGGAGGATGACTCCCTTGTGGAGGCGGGTGTCAGCAGCCACCACACCCCAGCTAGTATGGCTGGCCCCGCCACCACCACCACCACCACCCTCCCATCTGCTCCCATTCCAGAGGTCCGTGGAGGCTCCCGTGTTCGGGAGCGTGTCTCCTTCGTGCCAGGCACCGCACCCCTGCCCCTGTGTCCCCTGCTGCCCTGAGTGAGGAGTCTGTGTACTTACTTCACCAGCTCCATGTAGGGCAGACATCAATGCTGAGTGTCCTCCATGCACACACCACTTTGTTGACACAGCTGGTGTCGTTCATGGAGGGCATCTCATCGGGCATCTCTGCCCTACAGAGGAGCAATAAGTCCATGGCATCATCCCTGATGGCAGCAGTGTCCCTCCTCCAACAGTCCCTCACCCCTCCTACCTCTGCCCCATCCACACTTCCTGGCACCCTACCTGTCCCAAGCACATGCACACCTGCACAATCACCCAAACACACAGACACGAGCAGCACAGAAACACCCAAAACAAAGTCAAAACGTGCACGCAAGCATCCTCAGGGGACTGATACCACACCCACAGGGGATGGGGAACAGACACACACACAGGCATCCACAGTCACTCCGCAGTCCTCCGATACCTCTCCCTCCAAGACCCCTTCCCTTGCCTCACCTGCAACCCCACCTACAAAGCAGCTCTTCCTCTGTGACCTCGGCCTCTTCCCCTCCGATCCAGCTGATCCAGCATACAGGGGGAAGAGGAAGTCTACCCACACAGAGGAGAGTGCCCCTCACCCCCGGACACCCTACCCCAGGCACAGACAAACTGAGGCCCCCACCCGCAAGTCCCCCCCGACCCGGAAGAGCAAGACCCCGCCACCACCCTGCAGCTCAACCACACAGTCTCCTTCCTCCATCCCTCAGGCCCCCACTACACAGGTTCCCCCACCACACCCTGCCCCAGGTTCCCCCACCCACAGATACACCATCCCCAAAATGATCAGGCCTTCTCCCCTACCACTTGCTCTTCCAGCCCCACACCCCTGCTGCGCATGTTTGTGCCACTGGTGTGGAGACCGTGTCCTCCCCCTCTGTCCTGCCCACCTTACCTGAACCCCATTCTACTCCCCTAGAGATAGGCACTGCAGTGGAGTCCACTACCACCCGTCTGACTTGGGCTCTGCAGTGGGGAACCTGCCACTCCATCTGGCCAGCCCACTGCAGTCGTGCCGGCACCCACACCATCTGACTCATGCCCCCAGTTGTGCCGGCACACACCATGTCAGACACCTCCACTGCAGTTGTCAGTGACTCTCCGGCACCCACCACCCCTTCCCTGCCTCCTTCTGGTGAGCCCTGATCCTGTCCCTGCAGTGCCTGGCCTGCCCCCCGTATGCCCCTCCAAGGGGAATGTCCCTGGTCCGCAGCAGTGCAGGCAAGCAAAGGGTGACATCTGCCACTGTCACCCTGTTCGGACTTTACTGATGGACTGGCCATTGGCCTTTGTGTTTTTTCAGGACTTTCAATTTTACACCCACATATGCTGAATAAAGCTACTTTCTGTTCTCTAGTGGTTTTGCTTCAGATGTACATGATGTTGATGATGCTAACCATGCCCTTGCTGCAGTGATGGTGATTTTTGATATCAGGAAAATGAAGTGTTACTGCGCAGGACCCCATGTGGTCCAGGGGGAATGTGTCCTATCCTGGTGTGTAACCATGTCATCCTTTGCAGCAATATGAGGGTGTCATGTTTTCAATATTTGCCAATGGGATTTCCTACTTTTATTTGCAATATCACATCTGTGGCTTACACCCCTGCACATCTGTTGTGCTTGCCATTGTTCAATTTGTCTATTTCCCTGACCGTGTGACCATCTCCACTGGACATGCATGTTTGGGCATCAATGGGGAAGGACTCATCTGTGTTATCAGTGCAACCTGCTATACATGTGTGTTGGATCTGTGCAGATGATTTCGGTGACACTCCCATGACCAGGCTGATGTGACGAGAGCCTTCATTTGGTGCTAATTGTTGACTGAGTGACCAAGTGTTCTGCTGACATGATAGAGCCCTGCAGAGACAACGTATGGCACAGCTTTCCTTACACAGGAGTGGAGTCCCCTCATGGCAGTGTGTAATTCCGTGACATTGCCTGAGCCCAAGGTGTGTGTTGTGTGAGCATGTCTGTGTGTGTTCACTTCCATTTTGCTACGCAGGCTGGGATCCCTAGTGATGTTCCTGTTTGTGCTGCTTGCTGAGTTGACCTATGTTCCCCCAAAATCTTCGCCCTGGGTTCTCTGGGATGTGGGTGCATGGCACATTACTGGTCATCAGGGTGTCATCCATAGGTATGTTTGCTGTCAGGGCTGGGTATGTGGGCAAACGCAGATGAGACACAGTCAGGATTCCCCTTGGCACTTGTTGGTTACACAAGTCATGTAATTTACAGTTTGTGGTAGCTTTCAGTGATTGTGACACGTTGTGTGTGTGACTGCTGCCACTCCTCAGGGTCAGAGCTGCAATGCTGGAAGTTGTCTACGTGTGTTCTTTGTGGGTGACCTTGGCTTCTTCATTGGTGTGTGACTGTGGCCGGGATCCCATTGATTGGGGTGGATTTGACATCATGCCCATGTACGGCGTACTGTGCAGTGTGTCAGACATTCACGAGTCTTGTTGACTGGCCATGTGTGATGGGTGTCTGCACCTTAGTTCCCACCACCACCCCTGGGATTGTCATGGGTGCATGTGCAATGTCACCAGTCCATGTGAGCTTCACTGCTGCACATTGGTGGAGATCAAGGTGTGTGGTGTTGAGTGTGTGCAAATGAGAGTTGTTGCACGGCTAGACCCCTACCTCCATATTGGCCTTGGCTGACAGGCCGTGCTGATTGATTTGTGCTTGTGTAGGTGTGATGGTAGTTTGTTGCTCAGGACACATGACTGTGGTTCACAGTGTGAACGACATCTAGCTTTGTCATCACAGTGGGATTATCATGCAGGCCAGTGTCACCACAATGTGGGGTCCCTGGGGGTAGTGCTGTGGTGGGTCTGTCTCTTGCTGTGTTAGTTGCTGTTCCTACAAGCTTGTGTGACATGTGTAATTTGGGCTCCCTCTCATCTAACAATGCCTGATTGCCCACATAGGGAATCCGATCCATGAGTTACTTTTGTGTGACACTGTATACACATCTGTGTAATTGGGATTCAGGCCTCCTCATGTGTTGTGTGGTTGCCTGGGGACACTGGCACACCCCCATCACCTGTTGTGTTTGATATGCAGTGTGAGGCTGCCTGTTTGTGTTTGTGCATCTGCACCACTGCATTGGCATATCTTTAGTGTGCCATTGGCTGTATGTTGTTTGGTGGGTTTCCCCTGCTGTCCCTGGGACTCCTAGGTCATCAGTCAGCACAATGATCATGGTTTGTATGTCCCATTGCTGCCATGGTATAGTATTTGTTCACCTCACATCTACAGTCTCCACAGGATATCTACATTTGTGTGTCCATTGGTGCAGATATGTGGATCCGCATTATGATGGTCACTTCTGTCATTGTGTTATTGATGAATGTTGACAATGTCAGCCCCCATGGGTGATGTTTGTCTGCACATGGCCAAAGGTATGTCTTATTTGCACTGCACTGTTTGCCTCACCCAATCTATGTTGCTATGGGACACAAGCACTACTATGCCACTGATGTGTTTGTTGTTCTGTGACCAGGAATCATCCATGCTGTTTGGCATTTGCAGATTTTTCCTTTAGAAATGAACAAAATGAGGGGGTTCTTTTTGTCACTGAAATTATGATTAGTGCTCTAGAAAGCTAAAGTGAGGACAATGATTTGGCAGGGTCAGTGCAGCACAACTGACTTAGGAGTGAGGGTGCATTGGCACACACAGACAAAAGAGGGCAAGGGCCAGAGGCAGCAAGCTGGCCACGGAGGGCAGTACGGCAGGACAACGGACCACGGAGAGCAGGGGGAGGGGTCAGGGGCAGGAAGCTGACAATAGAGGGCAGATCTGCATGGGCAGGGACAAATTACTGACCACGAACTACAGGTGGGAGGGGGCTGGGCAGGCAGGTGGTGAACAGAGGATAGATGAAAGGGGGCAGGGATAGCATGCTGACTACTGAGAGCAGGCCAGCATGAGGAGATGCAGCACAATGGACCACTGAGGGCAGGAGGGAGTGTCAGAAGCACGCAAATGGAGAACAGAGGGCAGGGGAAAGTAGGGAGTGGGAGGGGCATGGGCAGCAAGATGACTATGGAGGGCAGGCCAACAGGGGTATCACAATCAACCATGGAGGGCAGGAGGGAGGGGGCAGGGGCATGCACGCATAGAATGGAGGCTATGGAGAATGGAGGCAGGAGCAGCAAGCTGACCACCGAGGACAGGCTGGAATCTGTAGGAGCAGTAGGCTGACCACGGAGCGGAGGCGGGAGGAGGAAAGTGCACTCAGATGGAAAACGGAAGACAGGTGGGAGGCAGGCAGAAGGGGCTGGGGCAGCAAGCTGACCACAGAGACCAAGATGGCATAGGCAGCAAGCTGACCAAGAAAGGCAGAAGGGAGGTGGCAGGGGCATGGGCAGGAAGCTAACCATTCAGGACAGGCTGGTACGGGCAAGGGTAGCACAACCAACCATGGAGGGAGGGTGGGAGAGGTAGGGGCACTCACGTAGAGAATGGAGGGAAGGGGACAGGGGCAGCAAGCTGACCAAGGAAAGCAAGTGGGAGGGACAGACGCAAGCACACAGAGAACGTAGGGCTGGCGGAAGGGAGGCGGGGGAAGGAAGCTGAACATGAAGAGTGGGCTGGCATAGGCAGGCGAAGCACAATAGACCACAGAGTGCAGGAGGGAAGTGACTAGGGCACACACAAATAGAACAGAGGGCAGAGAAGAGGGGTAGGGGGCAGGGGCAGCAAGTGGACCAGAGAAGATAGAAGAAAGGGGGCAGGGCAGTGGCGGCTGCCTCGGAACGAGGGTGGTGAGGCGGGGGCATGGATTAAAAAAATGTTTTAAAAATAAACGTACCTTCTCTGCCGGGCTACTGCACGCCTCTCCCGCCACCGCACGCTTCTCCTCCGTCTTCAGTCGAGCAGCGTCGTGATTGGTCTGAGCGTCCTGTTTGGGCGCTCAGGCAGTCCGTGGGAGCCTGGGCATGTTCTCCACGGGGCTGTGCAACACAGAGGGCCGGCCAAACCATCATGTGCACTTAGAGGAGTGCTCTGCCGTCACAGAACCCAGCCCCGCCCGACTCCCGCATAGAAAAATAAAATGATAATAATGTCCTATTATCATTTTAATTTAATTTTTTGCACTGCTGAAATAGCAGTGGGGCGACGCTCCTCCGCCTTAGCAGAGGAGCCACCACTGGGGCAGGGGTGCGCACACAGAGAACGTAGGGCAGGCGGGAAGGGGAAAAGGCACATAGATGAAGAACGAGGGTAGACAGGAGGGGTGTCGGGGCAGGGACAGCAAGCTGACTACTTAGAGCAGGCCAGCATGGGCAGGGGCAGCAAGCTGACCCAGAGGGTAGGAGGGAGTCATCAAGGGCACAAAGATGGAGAACAGAGGGCAGGCGGTAGGGGACAGGAGCAGCAAGCTGACCATGGAGGGCAGGCTCCTGTGTGTTGGTCACTTGCCGGGGATGAGCATGGTCCTACCCCCGCAAGGCATGGTGAAATGCCATGCTCAGTTGGGATGTTGGCTGAACATGATAAAAAAATAGAAAAAACCAAACATTAAAGAGACATTATAATTAGGTATGGTAATATGATCTTCCCTTTCATTAAAAAAACAGAAATTCATAAAATGACGTCATAGCTGTTGAAATGGGTTAAAACATTTATAAAACTAAAGGTTGAAGTGGCTGCATTGTTAGATGTTGAAATAATACAAAAACGAATGTTTAAAAACAAATAAAACACTAAAATTCTGCAGTTATAGTTTAGTGAACTAACTATAATTTGTGCTCCAGCAATGCACTGCTTATGTCCGCACATATTACATCCATCCTGATTTGTTAAATTACATAATTGATAGCAACATTGATGACATCACGGACGTCATTGCTAATGACACCATGAGGGAAGATTTTTTTAATCTGGTTCTTGAATTGTTGATTCAGGATGGGCAGGAAGAGATAATCAAACTAGGATTAGATGGCCTCCTCAACCCCATGAAGATGGAAGTGTTTTGTGGCTATATAGAGGAGCATGAGAACCTCTAAAAGTGTCCCTTGTACTGTAAATCAGTCAGATCTCAACAGAACTTAGGTTGAAGGCATTACAGAGTGTCTCAGAAGTAACTATGGAAAAACAGAAAGGATAGATGGAAGGTTTGAATTAATCTTACCCACTGGTAATACTCAGGCCATATTCCACACCGTCACTTTTTTATCACATGCCACCTCAGACTGGAACAATACAAATAAGCAAATCAGTCTTGGTCCTGCTCCAACAGCATTAGTTCAGCCTGAACTGCCAGGCTCGGTCCCCTCTGAACCAGAACACAAGTAACCCGGACCACTTTCAGCGTATTTGGGCCTTGTCAGTAGTGTGTTGCTTGGTCCCAGAGTCACAGTGAGCATAGGACCCACGTGTGGGGATCCCTGTCTGTCTGAGGTGGCGTGGTGGGCAAATATCGATGGACTAGCCACCCAGAGTGATTACCACTGGCTGAGATTAATTCTAGCATTCTACTCTACACTATGAAGATGCTGAGTAGTATAAACACAACTTAATTACAGTCTAGAATAAAAGAATGCAACTCAACACTACTGGAGATCAAACCTATTTCACAAGATGGAAGAATTTATAACACATCACATATGTAATAACTATTGACCCTTTAAGACCATGCACGAAAATGAGCATAACTTTGTTATCTAAAGCTTCACCTATACCTATCCACCTAGCTTTGCACATATTCTTTACCTCTTGTGGTATCTATTTAAGAAAAGTTTTGCATTTAGGGCCCGTTGTTAATTAGCAGTTAAATAATCAAAAGGGGTATATGCTTCATAAGTTAGACCCACAAATCCTGATGACATGTACTTACATTTAAAGGAACATAGAGCAAAAAAGAAGGGTCAAGGCACTGATGTCCCGCACTTGTTGACAAAGTATTAGACAAAATTCAAATTATATTGAAGGTGCAACGAACCCAGAGTATAACTTTTCCATACTCCTAAATGGAAAACAAATTCCCAAAATAGACTGTGAGGCTCACCTGGATTTGCTGCAGGGGCGAAATGTAGGGAACTGGTGTTAGGTCCCAACTTTCCTCACCCACCTCCTTCGCCCAACAAGGTCAAAGCAAAAGAGGGAAGGTGGGGAAGGAGGGGAGACAAAACAAGGAAAGGAAGAAGGGGTAGAATCCACTGGATCGTTCGTCAGGGTATCACCAAGGCTCCTAATGGCAAAGACACAAAGGTAAGTACGTTCTATATAGACTAGCTGCTAGCTATTTATATCTATATCCCTTATTCTGATGTTACCTGTTGAATGATGCACTATTCTGATGTAGACACATTCTCAACTAGGACATAGGATGCACATGCAAAAGCATCTAGAAGGTAAATACACACTGATTATCTAGATGGACTGCAGGAGTTGAGCCACAAACAAAAAGGAAAATATAATGCATACAAACCTAATCAGGAATCTATATGGAGATCAATAAACCCTTAAGAGTAATCACTTGTTTGGCCTGAACAAGGGAAAAACAAAAAAACTCATTTCCCTAGTTAGGCGAAAACAAGTATAAAAATATGGCAAAAAGTGCAGGGTCAAAAATATGAATAATAAGGAGAAATAAATGTGAATCTAATACAGTCTCGATATATATGCAAGAAGAGACTAGCAGAAACAGAAGAGGACAGAAAACACACTCCTCAACAACCAAAGAGAACAGCCAATATATAAATATGCGAGTGCTGCTGAATAAGTAGAGAGTATGCCTCAAAACAAGGAAACAAGGATTCTTTTTCCTTTTACTGCAAGCAACATGCTGGGGAACGAAGAGTTAACCAAGCAACTCAATCTGAAGGCAACAATGTTTCCATCTGGCAAGGGAGCTCCGAGGATACTCGGAGCCCCGGAAGAGAAATCCGGCAACCCGGAGATACCAAGAACAACAAAACGCCTGAGGAGGACTTCAGGGAGCGTCTAATCGCCACAACGACAAAGGCAGGAAAGACAGGTAAGGCACTGAGCACACAACGACAAGAACGGGAGGCCGCGTTACCCTATCAGACCCCTCCCTTTTAAACTCATCAGGCACCGCCTTCATCATCAGACAGGATTCGGCGGGCGGGGCTCTCCTCATTGGACGCAGGCAGCGCGGGGGCGCGCTGACTGGAAAGCCCGACACAGACTATACAATTGGTGGTTCAGCACTCAAAAAAAGGTAATAGTACAGGGTACATTTGCTTTATGCGTAAATGCTTGTATTAAATATGTACTGTCAACAGTCATGACAGGCATCTTTACGAAGCAGACGCCACACTGGCCCTATGGAGGAGCACACGTACTCCAAATTTTAATACTTGAAAAATGGACATGCTCATGATACATTAATTTCGTTGAACCCGGACATATAGTGACGTTGACGTACTATTAAGAGCCCTGAAGAAGTCCTTGTTGGATGAAACGCGTTGGCTATTGGTTGCTGATGTGGTTTTTAGAAGATAAAAATGAATAAAGATTTATTGAAAGAAGAAACCTTCTCGACATACATTCTTTGCGACTCAATAACAAAGTGTCATGACTGTCGACATTACATATTTCATACAAGGATTTACGTATAAAGCAAAGGTACCCTGTACTATTACCTTTTTTTGAGTGCTGAACCACCAATTGTATATTACATTTAAAGGATTTGAGGCCTGGTGTGCAAAGCCTTTTTGCAGTCGCAAAGCCAAAAATTCACAAAATGACAGGGCTTGCAACTGCAGACCAGTTTTTGTTATGTACTAAACCCTTAATAACATGTTATTGAATCACCATAATGAATTGCTATTTGGAAGTGGCATGTTTAATGTGTCCCTTTCAAATAGAGATTTGTTAAGTTATTTATTTGTGTTTTGTGACCTAAATTCCATCGCAAAACATTTTAATTTTACCATTGCCTCAAAAAGGTATTAACCCACAGGCAAATTGGAAGGGGTCCGCTTCCCTGTGTCAATGTAAAAGAAATGTTTGGGAGTAGGCTGTGGTATATGGGACCACGACACCTCTCAAACAAACAAATAAGAAAAACCTTTCTATTCAAATGCAGCCCCATTTCCTTTAACAGGCTGCATTAAAAAAGGTTATTTTATTTAAGATGCTATCACCAACATGGGTGTCTGCTGACCGCAGTAGGCTACCATGCCAGTGAAGGCATCCAATCATAGAGAGTTGCAACATGTATCCTACCTCATAAATGCGGATGGGGTAGGTCAGAGTGCTACCTACTACGATTCTGAATTTTGTGAACTGACCTATTAGTACAGAGGTTGGTTTGCAAAATTTCTTTCCATTCTCAACAAGTTGGTGCCAAATTTGTGACAACTTTTTGGGAATAGAAATTTCGTACATCAGGCCTCAAGTACATGCTCACTAGTTAGTTAAAATAATGTGCACCAAAGGAGCAAGGGCTGAGCTCTATTCAAGGCTAGCAATCCGAGAGCAAATTGCAAAAATCTCATAATATATGGAATCAAAGGATATCTACTGCACGCAGAATAGCAAATACCACTAGAGAGCGCTAGAGTGAGGTAAACTGGTAAAATGTTCTCCCAAGAAGAAAAGTGTACCACAAATTACACAAAGACCAAGATTACAAAGAATCTTTAAAACAAGAATGTATTGAATGTTATAATGATACATAGAGACAATAAATGATTAAATAGGGGTCCCTGTAGATCTATATAGATCCAACTTGCTGCTATGGGGTCCACTTTTAACCCAGGTAATAACTGCAAGCTGCTCTTCCCATCTTTTAGAAAGCTGGTCGAAATCAATTCTGGTCCCGATTTTTAAAAAAGGCGATTGCCATGTTCCGAGTTGTTATCGTATCATATCACTACTGGACTCCCTTGTTACAATAGTAGGGCGAATAATACTTGTAAAATTACAGGATTGGGCAAAAGAAAATAAGATAATCTCTGAACTACAATTTGGTTTCCGAGAAGGTCTAGGTACTATTGAGCAGTGTTTGAACTTGAGTATTATTGTAGGGAAATATACGTTGGCAAAGCAGGGCAGGCTGTTCTTGGCATTCGTAGATCTCACAGCGGCCTTTGAATGTGTAGTTCATGAGAAGCTATGGAAGATCCTGGAGGACCTAGGTGTAGAGCCCCCATTATTATTATTTGTGAGGCAACTATATAGTGACGCTAAGGCGAGGGTGAGATACGGTGTCAGGGGGGAGTGCACGGCCCCATCTAAGATTCAGAGAGGGGTTAGGCAAGGTTGTGTGCTGGCCCCATTCCTATTTACCCTATACCTCAACGGACTAGGAGAATCTCTGGTGAAACAGTGTTACGACCCCCCACTGATTGACAGACGTCCCATACCTGCCCTATTGTATGCGGACAATGCCGTCTTAATGTCACGCACTCAGCTGGGACTTCAAAGGATAGTGTCTGGCTTCTCATTATATATGCATAATCTTGGGCTTAGAGTTAACACTCCTAAGACTTTTATTATGAGATGTGGCGCTGGCAGTACTAAATGCAGGGACATCTACATTGACAAGGAAAAGATTGCATTTACAAAAAGTTTTTCGTACCTAGGCGTTTTACTGGAGCAAAAGGGAGCTTGGACCCAGGCAATACAAGGAAGGAAATTAATGTTTATGAAGGCCACTGTGGCCCTAGTTAACTTTGCAAGTAAACTGGGCAGACGTCCTCCGGCAGAGTACTTCGTATCTATAGGGCCAAATGTGTTTCCACAGCCATGTACGGCTTAGGTGTCTGGGGTTATGCTGACTCACATCCATTACAACTTGTTGAGAATGCCTTCCTTAGATTTATATTAGCAGTCCCTAGGAGTACATCATCACATGTATGTCATTCTGAACTAGGTGTCCCATACATATCAGACCTAATACAAATAGAGCCCATTTTGTTATGGCATTGGATCAAGACATCTACAAAGACTACTCTTAATCGGGACATTATTAACAACTGTTTTAAACTTGACCGGGTGTCTATCATTCCTTGGTTAAAGTATGTTGAAAAATTTATGCACGATCTTGGTCACCCTGAATTTTATAATCAGCCCAATACAATGACTGTGGCAACAAGAAAAGTCCTTAAGGAAAAGTGTCTGACATTACTGGACGAGCTCAGACTGTCTATAGAAATTTTGAAGCCCACAGTAATGGCAAACCAGTCTATTTTAACAACTTACAGCCTGCAGCCTTATTTGAAAACTGTTCCGGGCGGTTACAACAGATTTCTGCTGACCAGATTTAGACTGGGTATCTTGCACAGACTAACTAGTTTCCCTACAATGAATGACTGGTCAAGAGTGATGAAAAAATGCCTTTGTGACGATGTATCCGAACAGTCAACCTTACATGTTGTTTTACTCTGTAAATTTTATTCTGTGCTTGGTTTTAGGCAACATAAAACAAAGACGCTAACTCTTTTGTTAAAACATAAATCAATAATCAATAATCTATACTTATCACCAAACTAACCATAACTCTGCTACCAGAAAACTGATCCAGCGGTATACTAACAACAGATACTTTACTACCATATACTCACCTGGGCCCATAAACACTTACACAAATCCAAGTAGACCGCTAGGTTTAGTTTATATATTTTCCTTATTTAGGATTAGTTATTTCTTATTCCTAACTAACCTTTCACTGATCAAAAAGTTCTTTCCTCTGGTCAATGGACCATTAGTTGAACTAGTTGATGGTGATAATTAACATAACTTATTAACTATTCTTTAATTAAAGAAAATAACCACAGACTCTGGAAGTTTTAAAATCTTTATCTAAATTAAATGAATGTGAACCATTTCAAATTACAGTACAAATACCCTCATTCGTAAGATTGCAAATCAAATCTTCATTAAGAAAATATTTCAGACACATACAATAACTATGCCCGGAAAGGAGAGGACAGAGAGAAAAGATCATCTACAAATACCATGAATTTATAGTTACCAAGGATGGTGTGAAGACCAAACCCTCTTGCCAAAGGGCTGGTAAGGGTCCCCGGGATAGATCAGGAGACAAAGACTTCAGGACAGGAATCAGGACAGGATACTTAACCTCTCTAAAATACCGACGGCTGCGTAGCACCCTTTCTGCCACTCTCTTCCTCCTCGAGTTTCTTCCGCGATCTTCTTGTCTAACCCAATTAAGTAAAGATAGATGGTTCTACATTCGATGTCTTCATCAGCATCTCACAGCGTCTCTTTCAGCATCAGCACCACTCACAGCACCGACAGCATCCCGAGTTCTCGACTTCCAGCATCGACGTCTCTAACTGACTAACTAAAGCTACCTCAGTTATACCTTTCGTTTACCATGTACCACCCACTAAAGTTTCAATATTGCAAAAATACGAAATCTAATTGGTCAGGCAAGGGGGGATGATCATCACACCATGCTTACATATTACTTTTTTCTATTGAACTATTGTTCGTAAAACCCATCCCCTTAAACTTTATTCTTTTCTTCCGTTCCCATACATGTCCTAACTTTATTACATACAATTATTTCAGTATTATGAATACAAGTCTTCTTGCATGAACTCTTCACCCTCTGTTCACAGGGCACGTCATTCTCGTCCTTGGACGGCTGTCAAAAAACTTGGTCATTCTTCCGGGTTAACTCTCGTGTAGGCATGTGCAAACTTGAATCAGTCGGCTCAATTCAGACAAACGTGAAAGGCCCAAATGCGCACTAATAATAAAGTCAAAAGAAGAAATGTTACTTTCACAAATAAATGGTTTCACTGTATACCACCTGTCTCTACTTTAACCCTCTTTACTTATTAATACTTTCCCCGCATTAGCATTAGTAAAATAGCTGGTTTTTCATTTCGGCTAAGCAGATGCCATGCACATGAGTCTTCAAGACTCCATTTTAATGCCTTCTGCACATGCGTTAGAATTTCCCTCCAAGCGTTAGTACCGTCATACTGCGTAGATGCAGTTGACGCATGCGTGGTAAAGATTTCCCAGTTAAAGCTGGATTAGTCCGTTTTCATTGTTATTTATATTAGTACACACATACGCAAGCTTAGACTACCCGCATGTTTCTGTATTGCGTGTTATTATTTACAAGACGTTAATTCGTTAGTGAGTTAAACGAGAGGATTGCATCCGAGCAAGTCTCCTTCACGAGTCCTTGCTCCATCAATCCCCTCTCTGATGGCATTTTAAGCCATCACAAAATTACCCATCCCATCCCAGATGCCAACTTTAGCACATCTCAATATTCTATTTCTTTTCTCATTCTTCCATTTGTTACTTCTTTTCCTTCTAAATCTTTCATCTTCTTATATATCTTTCCTTTCATTTCTTCTGGTTGTATCTCCTCATATTCTCTTTTTGTTTCTTTCCTTTTCCCTCTCTTTCTAAATGTATTCTTCCTTTCCCTCTATTTTTGCAACATTTATATGTAATCATTAATATCATTACTATTGTTATTATCACAACTAATGATAATATTATTTGACCTAGAAAACTTTTCCCAATATTAGTAAACCATTTCCCTATTGATGTTATGCTCTTTGTTAGTTTTCCCCACACACTGTCAACCTCCAGTTGGGTCAAGTCTTTATGCATTCTTGTAATGTTTTCAATATATCGTTTAATTTCTCTGCTCTTGTCCGGAATATAAGTGCAGCAATGTTGAATGTTCAACATACCACAGACTCCACCTTCTTTTGCTAATAAAATATCAAGAGCAAGACGGTTTTGTAAAACCATAGACCTGATTGCAACCATCTCTGTGTTAATCATCAAGAATCCTCCTGAGTGTCTGTAGAAAGACGATCAACTATGGTTGATAATTTACAAATTTTCTGCGAATTTAGAATGACTCCAACTGAGGGTATTAATGCACTAAATATATCTCCTACTATTTCAGAAAAACTAGCTCTTCTTCTTCGTGTTAGTTCATTAGATTTTCCATTGATTCTGTCCACATGATATATTTTCGGGAAAACTATTCCAAAATAACAGCTCCCGTACCATCTTGCAGGTAACCTATAATAGGCATTGTTCCCGCATACATAATAAACTCCTGGAAATACAGGATCAGTTCCCCCTTTTAGTCCCCACCCTCCTATAATTAGTAAGTTGTATTCACACTCACTGGAACCAATGTAATTATTATTATAATCTGTCTTTAACCTGTGGAGGCAGAATTTTCCCTTTTTCACAAAATCCAGGGACATCGCAGCATGAGCTTTGCCATTTGCATAGATTCCCTCTTTCCCAGCCCATGGAGGTACATGGGTTTTCTGTTCAGCAGCTTTCTTTATTAAATCCTGTCTCCTTTCTTCTACTAAATTCAAAAACTCCTTTTCTTCTTCACGTAAGGTACAAGTTAAATTATTTTCGTGTGCCTGAGCTATATCTATTGAACTCATTGTTAAAAAGAATTCACCTATAAATTGTGCATTCTTACTACTAGCTACTGGATTCATTTTCTCTCTAATAGGCAATTCTGAAAATACTACATCTAGATTTGAATAAAAATACTGATGTCTTCCTGTAGCATAAAATAAACTTGATAAAATACTACATGACACACCATATGTTAGAGGTATATGGTGATATGTCACCCTTCTGATACTGATGAG
Source organism: Calotriton arnoldi (assembly GCA_963921515.1). NCBI lineage: Eukaryota > Metazoa > Chordata > Amphibia > Caudata > Salamandridae > Calotriton > Calotriton arnoldi. The sequence continues at coordinate 859,726 of CAWUFW010003330.1, forward strand.
GGTAACTTCATACAAACATAGCAATTTTTAATCTCCATTGTATTAACATACTGAAATAACAATTTAGTAAACACATTTGAAGGCATATTATAATCCGACTCATTATGATAATTTGCCTCATCTTCTACCCCTATTTCTATTTTAGTTCCCTTTATTCTATCTACCTTTTCATTAGTAATGGTATTATTTTTGTCACTTGTTTCCATTAATAAAGGTACTCCTACAGTTAGGAATAACCATACTAATACCAGGGCTCGAGTCGGGGTACCACGCGGGTGGACGGCGTCCCCCCATTTATTTTACCGGGTGGACGCCATCCCCCCTGCCCAAAAGCTAGCCGCATTGAGGGCTTCACGAGGAAATCAAAAAATCCCAGCACACCACCAAATAAAGCAAGAGAGGAAACGGCGCGCGCTCACAAGGGGCCCGGGTTTGGAATAGGAAGTAAGTGTGATGATAACGCCGAGGTTTGCTGCTGGCAGCCTGCCCCCATTACCTTTCGTGACGTCACTTCCTGTCGTGACGTCACTTCCGGTGACACCACCTAACTTGGAGTGTCCACCCACTTCTTTTTTTAGGACTTGTGCCCTGACTAATACTACCAATAAAATACTACAAAAACAAAATCTAAAACATTTTCTTTTTAAACCTCGTTTTGGTCTTTCGGTGACTTCAACTTCTGCCATTTTAATCTGAGAAAATTTCTTCTCTCTTTTTCTTTCTTTTGTCTGCTAAATTTTCTTTCCTTTTTATTTTAAGGAGGTCTCAATTTGCTTTCATCAATCTGTGCAACATGAACCCTTTCTGTTTCTTCACTTAAGCCTAAGTTTTCAAATTCTTCGAGTATAACGTAAGTTCACTCAGGGGCCTTGTATTTTCTGTTTAAATTTCTCAGTCTTGGGCTTCTTCGAGTAAGTTTCACTAAAGTTTGCTTGGATTGTGTTTGACTCATGACTTCATTTACTTGTTCTGGTTTCTTTTCTGATTTTCTCAAATAATATTTAAATTTCTTCAGTCCTACTGGCCAATTGTCTCCTTTTCCGACTCTTTTGACCTGAACTGCACTTTCACCTTCTCTATCTCCTTCTAGAATCCTTTTATTTTCACTTAATCTAGGCACAATCTGTCTTTGTTCTCTATTTCTTGTGCTTGGACCTTCCTCTACTTGCACCTGTCCAGGTCTTATTATAATTTGTTCTTCTTCTGCCTGAACTTGCTCTTCTAGATCTACCTGATCCTGTTCAGGTCTTATTTCAGATTGTCCTTCTTCTGCCTGAACTTGTTCTTCTAATTCTGACTCTCCCTCCTCAGGTTCCTGATTGTCTTTGTTTATTTCGACCTGAGTGTGTTCTTCTTTCCCTGTCCTTCCCTGTCTACCTTCCTGCCTTTTCAGTTTTGTTATTCTTCTTGTTTCGACAGCATCATCAGGTATTTCAATTATTGGTATCCAATCTTCCTGACTTGTACTTGGCTGTTCTTCATATAGTTGTCTTTCAGAATCTATCACTCTAGACTCTTCAATTTCACAGCTTTCAACTTCTGACGTTTCAGCATGCTCAGTCAGTGGTTGCTCTTGTTGTTCTGATGGGCTCGGTACTCTTCTGGTATGACTAGCATGAATCCAATTGGGAAAACCTGCACACTTCACCGCTGTGGTAGTGACTAGTATGACTTGACGCGGTTTATCCCACCTTGGTGCTAGACACGACTTCCTTGCATGTTTCTTCACTAACACCCAATCTCCAGGATTCAAATCATGTGCTTGGTCTGGCTGTCTTTCAACTGCGTCTTCTCCAACCAGGTGAGAGACAGAACGCACCATTTCAGCCAATCCTTTGCAATAGTCCAATACCAGATCATCAGTTATACTCATTATTTGTTTCCAGGAATAAATGCTTGTCTCATTGCCCTTCCCATGAGAACCTCATGAGGGCTCATTCCTGTCTTTCTGTCAGGAATACTTCTGAGACCCATCAGTACAAGAGGTAATGCATCTGGCCATTTCAGCATCGTGGATGCACACACTTTCCCTAATCTTGACTTGATTGTGCCATTTAGCTGTTCGACTATTCCAGAAGCCTCTGGACGATAAGCACAGTGCAGTTTTTGTTCAATGTTAAATGCAGCACAGATTAATCGAATTATTTCATTATTAAAATAAGGTCCTCTATCTGATTCCAAAGTGACTGGAAAACCAAAACGAGGAATCAATTCCCTCAACAGTAATTTAGCAACTGTAAGACTGTCATTTTGTTGTATTCCTCTTAGGGTATCCATAAACGGGCTTTCCAGTATCATGTCCTTATATAGGCACAATTCGCCCTGCCCTTATATAGGCATAAAATCCCAGCCCTTATTTAGGCATTAAACCATGCACTCCAAATACAGGCATGGTCTCTGACATCCGTCCACCCTAACGTCACAACGAGTTCATGAAGAACAGACCCTTAGGCTGCGGGAGTTTCCCTAGTCCAGGACTATTGATTTCTTCAAGGACTCATATATTATGCATGAACCATTATTCCTTAGGGGGCACATTCATGACGTCTTTCGCTGTCCAACTCACGTCAATGCTAACATTCTTAGGTGCTCTCAGGTATAAATATACCTTCCCTAGCCCCTGTAAACCAGAGGAGACCTCGACTTCAGAGGAGCCCGTTTCCCGGCCTGACGCACTGAGAAGACGCTGCCATTCCCTGCACGCAGAGAGCCCAGCTTCCAGGGATCTGACTTCCCTTGCGGGGTGTTGGAGTTCGAGTCTGGCAAAGAGATTCCAACCTCTCTCATTCTACAGGTATGGAGCTGATAAGAACCTAGAGGGACTCTTGGCATACTAGGCATACTAGACTTAACATACTCTTAGTGTACCATAGTAAGGAATACTTCACCTACTTCATACCTCGTCCTACACCTAGGTTAGGTTAGGTACATTGGGGTAGAACTAGCTTAGCACCGCATCGTATGAGTACTCGCATTTTTAGTCTGTGTTATTTATGTAACAGCATTTGTACTAAAAGATAATGCTATCGCAGTATTATTTATTTCTACTGCTCACCCTGTACATTATTTATCTTGCATACTGTCTTGTGATCGTAACAGCACATTATACTTACACCAGAAACAAGACTGTTCAATAAATCTTTTATTGAAAACGCCCGTCTATTATTTCTGTGTAACTCTGAGGGAAACTAAGCATGTACGATTGAGCTGAGTGAAACAGTTATCTAGTGTTTCCACGACTCTGGGACACGTTCTGATTCTAAAAGGGAAACATATTGGTCATGTTTTGTGGCTGCCAGAAACTACTCCTTCTTGTTGTCAAGGAGTTTCTAGTGGCCTCTGAGCTAGCTGGCACAAGTAATTAAGTTTAATATACTCGATAGGGACATACTGACCTTAGTCCTATGTCAAACCTATAGGATATATTATTCCAATGCGCAGAGCCTATTAGGGAAATAGGAGCTACACTACATGGCGCCCAACGGTTTGGTAAGGCGGTAATTCAACGTTAGATACTGAGTAACTCAGCCGTGCTTTTTCTCTCAAGACCCCTACCCATATACTCCAAAAGACGTCTGGAGTGGGCAGGGTTAAGTATCCACCAAGGCTACATAGGGAAGCACCCTATATATTAGCTGTTTGGTTTGCTCAACGTTGAAGGATACAGTGTTCCAAAATATTGTGCACCTTATCTTTGTTTCCTTGAAACTTGCTCCACATTTTGCAAAAAAACAAAATGAATGAAGACGCCGGAGACGGTGTAGCTGCGGCTGATCCAGCCCTAGCAGCAGTTTTTAACCTTACAGGTTTAAATGAAACTGAGGAGGGTGTTGTACACATCCCTCAAAACTTAAGAAGAGCCATAACTCTAAAACTTATAAAACATGGCCTATCGCCAAGAGGAGGTAGAGCAGTTTTCGTGATAGAGGCACATGAATCATTTCAGACAGAGGTATTCTATTCATGGGTACTACTTCCTGAATGCAATCCAACATCCCAAACATTTCACTTCTACAATGAAGATGATCTACCAGAGGAATACATTCCTTTCGAGGATATTGAAATTCCATTAACATACCAGGAGCATCAGCTCTGGTTTAAAGGCGCCCTAAAACATCACAAAAACATTACCAGGCTCGGTCCACTAGGTAGACCAGGAGCAACATGGCCGATTTTAGCCGGCTACACACCTCATCCTGAACTGGATATAATGACAGATGAGGAATTACATACTCAAATAAAAGAGTTAATAAAAATTTACAGACAATTGGTCCAATATGTCATGCGGACTTTTACAGTCCGACCACCATTGACATATCCAAATCCAACTCCCCAACAGGGGAATACACTAAAAATTACACCACAGACTCTCAACTCAGTCATGGGTAAAATGCCCACAAAACGTGAGCAAATTCCGTTTTGGATAGCTCAAAAAATTACTCAAATCGAAGCAGTATTTCCAAATACTAGCCCGCATGAGAAACACAGAATCCTAACAATCAGTTTACCAATGGGGATCACACCACAACTGGAAGACTGCACCACTTGGGGCTCAGTCTTTGCTGGCATCTACACTAAAACACATGGCATACCGTCAATTGCGGCAATACCTGATGTCCTAAAACAAATTCAAAACGAATACGGGGCAGAGCCTGCTCTAAATTTAGGTATGAAATTACTGAAAAATTTCGACCAGGTCTCAACAATAATATTATCTAATATTAAAGGAGAGGCAGCAGCAGTTGCGATCCTCCAAAAATTGAGGGAATTCGATGTTACAGAACATCAAACTGAGCTACCCAGAATTATAGAACAATCTTATGCAGAATTAGGCAGAGATAGTTTGGGTGGAAGACCACTGAAACCAAAACTATCTGAAAGTCCTGAGAAGGACTCAATAAAACAAACTCCTACATCTTCTAAAAAGAAGTGGGAGTCTACTAAACAAAAATCAAACGAGAAACGTTCTCAATCCCGAGGTAGGTCTCCTCAAAAGGAGCCCTCTGAAAAGAGGTATAACCTCAGGAATAGGGATAATTTGAGAAAACCTGATAGGTATCATGATACTGATACACGTTCCTCTCGTCCCTTTCAGATCTCACCACAGACTTCGTAAAGAAGAGGATGGACGGAACACAGAGAAGAACGCGTGACATCGAAAGACGACAAACACGCTCCAAAAACTAAAGCAAAACCTCAATTCTCCAAAAAGAAAGTAGCAGGTCTTAAGATTAGACATGCCAAGAATACTGAGAACACAACTCAAGAATGGAGAATGGGCTCAGACCATGCTGGACAGTGCAGCAGAAGTCACAATAGTTCGCCAGAACCTGAGGGAACTTCTGGAGATAGTGGACTTGAATGAATACATCACAGTAGAGACTGTAGACACCAGGGTTAGTACTCCACAAAGGTTATTTGAAATAACACTCCGGATGGAGGGAGACAAACCTAGACAGGTGAAAGCACTTTTTTGGGAAAGACTATCAAGAGGCTATGACATACTTCTAGCAGAAAAAGACTGGCCACCACAATTTGTCAGGGAGTGCCCACATGGCGAGGACATTATTATGCCTGCCTTCTCCAACCATATTCCTATACATCTAAAATATACATATGCCAGGAAATGGGCAGTGGCCCAGGCCCCAGCATTATATAAAAATCATGTAGGATGGGATGAGGACTCACCTCAACATAAAATACATCTGAAACATGAACCTACTGCACAAAGGCAGTACCCAATAAAGCAAGAAGCTAAAAAACAGGTCAGGAGATCTTAGATCAACTTGAATACCAAGGGGTGATTGAAACATGCACCTCCTCAATGAACAATCCTTTGTTTCCTGTCTCCAAACCAGACAAAACATATCGTCTAGTTTTGGACTACAGACACCTAAACACTTGTTCTAAAACTTTTGCAGTGCAAAACGCACATAGCACAGCATTAATGAATAACATTGTGCGTAAAAAATATAAAACAACATTAGACATCTCAAATGGTTTCTTTTGTCAAAACATAGCACCTGAAAGCAGGTACTTAACAGCATTCTCCATAATGGGGACCCAGCTTCACTTTTGTCGACTCCCACAAGGGTTCAAAAATAGCCCAGGTTTATTCTCAGCGAGGGTAATGGAGTTACTACAAATTTATGACAATGAGGCATTGTCCTATGTCGATGACATTTATCTGACAGACGATGACCTGGAAAAACACTTGAACAGGGTGAGCACCATTATACTGGGATTCGCCTCTGAGGGTTACAAATTCAACTTTAAGAAGTCCAGACTTGCCCATCTCAATGTCCTATTTCTAGGATATGAGCTTTCAAGTGAAGGCAAGAGCTTGGCAGCTAACTTTTTAGAAAAGTGTGCGCTGCTCCAACCTCCAAAAACGCTAAAAAACTTACAGTCCATCCTGGGTTTCTTAAATTTTGGAAGAACATACATCCTAAACTACGCAGAAAGGGTTAAACCTCTCTACGCATTAATCAAACCTGATTTTTCAATCAGAAACTGGACACAAGAACACACAGAAATCTTGCGTTCACTACAAGCTAACATGTTAGCAACAAATCACTTACAAACACGCGTAAGTGAACGCAATTTGGTGATCCGAATAATTTCGGGTCAATGCGGATTCACCTACTTAACTTTCAATGAGGGTGAAAAAATACCAATAGCGTATAAATCACACTTGTACACACAAGCGGAAATGCGCTTCAGTTCTACTGAAACAATTCTAACAGCAGTTCAAACCGCTGTAGCAAAAGAAAGAGCCTTAGCCCAAGGGAAACGCATTATTGTCGTAACCCCAGTACCTGCTTTAGAAGCGGTTACAAAAGCAAGCATTCCAAATGCTAAAGCATTGCATCCAAGATGGATACAATGGGTTAATTCTCTTGCTGCAACAGATGTTGAATATGTTTTTGATCCAGATTTAAAAACACAAGCATTCCTGCAGTATGAACATGAATGTCCCCTGCCTACTGAAATTCTGCCTCTCGATCAGTACGAATTCATAATTTACACTGACGGATCCGCACAACCCGCACTACGGGGTAAGCAAGCTTACAGTGCAGCATGTGCTATCGTTAAAGGTCGCATGCGAAATGGCATCTTCAGACCTATGGTCACAAAAACGCAGTCTCTAGGAGATTGTACAGCTCAGCGAGCTGAACTACAAGCATTCAAACTGGCACTTGAAAGTACAGATCGAGAATTCCCCACACTAATCGTGTGCGATTCCTTTTACTGTGTGCAGTCGTATAATGAATATATACAAAACTGGCTTGAAAATGGTTTCAAAGATGCGAAAGGTGGCACAATAAAGCACAAATTGCTTTGGGAACAAGTAGTTCAGTTGAAAAACGAACTACCAAAGGCTCACGTGATCCACACACTGAGTCATCAACGTGATGGCGTTCACGTTGCAGGGAATTCATTGGCTGACGAAGCCGCAAAGGGGGCTGTGCAAACGGCTTCCGTAGCTGCGATCACTCGTTCCAAAACAAAAATAGACGGTGAGATAATGTTGGCTGTCAATGCGTCAAGCAAAGGCAGCAGTGCAGCGTTACCAAAAAAGTTTCCACTCAAGTACTCTTATGTAATTGATGTGAACAACTTTCCTTTTGCTCGAATCCCTGGAGTGGGGGATAGGGTAATTCCAAACTTGGAACGTAGAGCAGCCTTGATTTATGAAACACATTTGGGGGAAGGTCTGTCACATCAAGGGATCTCTAAAACAATTTTGACGTTAAAAGAGATGTACTGGTGGCCTGGAATGAATACAGAAATTCACATATTCATCAACAACTGCTTAGACTGTAAATTACAGCGAAAGAGCCATCAGACACCATGCTGCGAATGCGGCAACCCAGTGCAGACACCATTGTTAGACAGCATTAGACTTTCTACGCACCTGCGTCCTACTGGACAAAGGCATTCCCACAAATACTGAATCTAGGTTCCTATGGTTATGGCCTCAGCGCTCAGCTGACGCTCGAACTGTTATAAAAGATTTGCGAGTCTTTATCGGCATATAGGCAATAGGCACGCTACATTCTGACCAGGGTCCTGCGTTTAGCTCTCGGGCTTACAAAGAAGCCATGGCCAGTCTGGGCGTTGCATTGCGGTACTCCTCTCCATTCCATCCTGAGGGAAATTCAGTTGTGGAAAGGAAAAACCGGGACATAAAGCAGTCTATAACAGCTAGAGTATTAGGCTCGGGTGACGGGTGGGTCAAACACCTTAGTGGAGTTCAACGTGCACTAAACAACCTGCCAAGAAGTTCTCTAGGGGGAGTCACTCCATATGAGGTCCTATTTGGGACAAGAATGTGGGTACCAGACTTAGAAAACGTAGGCACGGTGGTGGAAAATAAACCTTTTGATATCAAAGATCGTTTGGCTGTTTTACAGGACTTAAACAAATTAAGAACGAAACAAAGCAACGTGTTCCTACAGCCAACCACCACTGGGGATCAACCGGCTGTCCCAGCAAGGCCTGTCTGGATTCCAAAAGTTGGGGATCTAGTCAGAGAAAAAATTGCGGACAAGAAGGAATTTGGACCTTCTTACAGACAACCAGTACCTGTCCTAGCAGTTCAAGGAACAAGAACAGTACTACTGCCGCCCCTTGCTGGAAGAAAGGAGAAAAGATTTGTGTCCATCGACCTCATCAAACCACAGTATGTGGCCAATACTAAATAGTAGGCCTCGTGGACTCCGACCTAGTAGCAAACGCTCTCCTCACGCTACTATCCAAGAGGTTCATACTGAAAGACTGATAACCATCGAGAATTCAGCTGAAACAGATGAAGGACTAAGCAACAATGCTATGGAAATCATCCCTCTTGAAGAACAAGTAACAGTTCGTCCAAATACACCTGTCTACACCAATGTGGCACGTGATGAACTGGTTCCAGTGATTTCTACAAATCCTGATGCAATTCCAACAATTGATAGAACTGCTTCTGGCTATTTCATAAACTTTGATACGTTCTCAGAAGATCCAAGTGAACCTGAAACGACACCAGTGTCATTGAAATTCAAGCAGCAAATACAAGACTTTCTTCACTCTCTGAAAAAGATTTATTTGGTTTCTCCATGGATTGAACTCTGGATTATATCTGGACTTTTTGTTTTCCCGCTCTGGCTAGCTTTGGTTACAACTGTGAGCGTGCTTATTAGTGGCAGATACATCCATGCGAACACTGAAAACAAAGACGTGAACGTACTTTTGAAACCTCATAAATCTTCCCATCGTGAAGCAAGAGACTTGTCATCAGTGAACATCACAGCTGTGCCTATACACGATGGTATAGTGTGGGACAAAACAGATTTTGATATATTCGGTCCGACGGAAGAATTGAACATTCCACATTTGTTTAAAATTTCACTAAGTGATCTAATCACGTCCAGTACCTATTCTGATGATTGGGACTTTGAAACTGTGACTGACATTATGTTTGACCTAGAAAAATCTGCTGCATTTTCTAAAAATGAATATTTAGAGGGTTCATCAGACTATGAACAACTGTATTGTTATAACCACTATGGTCATCATTATTTGCATAAATCTGCATATCCAAGAAATGTGTTTATGTTTAACCAATGGGAACATTGTCCTACACCACCTAAAGGTAGTTCAAAAACATTTGCCAGTAAGTTTCCATATTTTTCGGGTTACAATACATCTGATCCAGAAATGTTTTACTATAAAAATATAAACAAGACAGGTATGAAAATTATGTTAACGAATACAAAACAGATTTATTCTGCAATATTTAATGCCCAACTGTCTAGACAGGGTTTCGACTTTTGGAAAGACACAATAGACACAAAAACGTTGTGGGGTACTAAAGAATGGCAAGTACAGGGGATAGAAGCTTTATTTAGAGCCTGCATCATCCCTGAACAAATAATGTTTTTGAATGAAACTATCCAACAAACATCTTGTCTTGGATTAGCCAAGATCAAAGAGATGAACACACCTTCTGTACCAACTCCTGCAAAAAATAATGAAACACAGGCAGTGGTGACAGTTGACAATATACTACAACTCAACAGATCTAATCCTGATTGGAAAAAATGGTTGATCTGGCCCACAGACACGAATAAATGTCAGGAAAGATTCCTGAATAAAACTCAGGGTTTTACCATTCATAGGCCAGACCCAAGATACGTCTAAAGACAACATCCGGGGGTAGTAACAACATACAGTGTAGGGAAATTATGCCTCGATTGGCTGCATACATCTACACTACAGGATGTGAAACAACACTTATCCTTACTTGCAAAAGACGCAGATCTTAGGGATTTCTTGCTTGGACCAAGAAAACCGCGTCAAAAACGTTTCATATATGCCGGCATTTATGCTGCTTATAATGAAGCTTGGAAGGTATCACAGATAGAGGCCGCAGAACGAATATGTGAACTTGATCGTATTAATTTAGAGAAAACACTCTCTGTGGTCGACAATGGGTTAACAACTTTGTCCTCCAGAATTTATTCACTGGACGGCATTGTATCCTCTGCTATCGACATACTAGAACAAGATTTGGCGATGTTACAACAAGGCCAATCTCAATTACGTTCTATTATGTTATTAAGCTGGACGCTGCAATCATTGCGAGCGGGCTATGTGCCTTGGCGTTCATCAACACAACGGCTCTGTTTGCAGAATACAATCTAACTGATAAACAGATCGAAATGGCACAAAGAGGAGCAAAGTATACAGTGCTGAGCATTGAAAAACTGGAAAAGCTACCATTCACAGTGGCAGAAAAACCAGCTACAGAATGGCTTATTCATGGCAAAATTACACTACCTGTGACTACTTTTCAGTTTCAGTATTGCCTCAGACAAATGCAAGCAGGCAAATATGAAAGGTTGGGTAAGGAATACATTAAGACATCTTGGGCTTTACCGTATACATATAGATGTTGGAGCGGGGATCGTGAAGTGTTTTTAAGCGGTAAAAACTGTAAAGTGCACTAAGCGGTTCACTTGTATGTCAGGACATTTCCTTGCACGGGGCTTGTAATGGTTCTGTGGCAAATTTGTCTTGCCATCAGCAGGGTACACCAGCTGCTGTGATTAATCCAACGTTCGGACAACTTTCTAATGGGAGTTACCTCATGTTGAATGATCAGAGTTGCTGTGGCATGCTGCCAGGTATCCCATATCTAGTAACAGTCAACTCCAGGGTCACTTGCTGTATGCAAGTATTGTTTGCCCCAATAGACACAGTCAGGGAGTCGCCTCTATCCTTCGCTGAACGTCTCTTTTATAAGATTTGATACTTTAAGCAGAATGAAAGCCATGCTTTTACAACAAACAGTGCCTTTGACCTCGGCCAAAGAAACCTATGATCTGCAAATTGCAAGGACTTCGGCTGAGATACAGACTTTAATACGTACAAACTGCCCTATACATTTCGTGGAAATGATAGGACGAATTTTCAACATGTCTGATACAACAGGAATTGTACATGTATTTAAGGGCATCTGCTCGGGTCTATTAGCACCTTTCCAGGCAATACTCGGAATCATCCCGAACTTTGCACATTCGGTGTTTGGTGGCATACCATTAATTCTAGCACTTGTTGCCGGAATTCTATTTCTCTTCCTGCTATTGCGCTATGGCCAGCCAATTCGCCGACATCACTCCGAGCGACATGGAGAAAGCTCTCCTTGAACGAAAGTGCCGTGAGCAAATAGTACAGCTTTTGGGCATAAATCGTCTACGGGACCTTAATACCACGTGGTTCCTGTCATTTAGACCAATCTGGCAAGATTGCATCTTACCTGTTCTACGATGCCTGCTATGCGGTGTAGAATGCGTGTTGGACACCTGTCTAACATTTCCATAGGATGCGCCAACGGACGTCGATACTCTGCTGGACCAGATAACGGCCCATGCTATGTGTTGTCCCCAGCGGCTTCCTATCCTGATGACGGCATTCATTAAGATCTCACAGACGCTTCCGGCAGCTGCTGAGGTACGAGAAAGAACTACAGGCACACAGGTAACAACGGACGCGAACATTGCGACAATTGAAAGCAATGCTTCACATCTCTGTGCGATTAACCTGCTTCACGAGGTGTTCCAACTCACACCAACTACAGTGGATGATGTTTTGTCTATAGAAATAGATGATCTAATGTTTACACCAGACCCGTAAACTGACTCTGATTCAGCATACAGTGTTCCAGAAATACAGCAACAATTTGGCCTTCATTTTTCAAAACTTGGAACTCTACCAAAAATTGAACTTTTTCCCATTTTTTCGAAGGAAAATGGAATATCAATCTGCTTAAAGTAGAACTAGCCTTATAATACAGACTTCTAGGGACTTCTAGGTACTTCCACGGACACTTAGTCATCTTGTGTGTCTAAAACAGTTCATTAATTTTTCTGACATGAAATGACTTTGATTTTTGAATAACTTATCGATCATTTTTTGTCAAATGTAAATATTACTGCTTATTTCATTCCAATTGTATTTATTTTCGAACTTTATGCCTGTAATGAAAAGCAATGCTTCAAATGTACAGTACCTTTTGCATTCTAATATGTTTTTTAAAATGCCTTTTTTAAATGGTTTTATGAAAAATTTTAGAAATATGCGGTACTCCATTTTAATGTTTAGCATTTTAAATGTTTAGCATTTTAGTATTATCGTACACACGAAAGAGGAGTGGGTGTTGTATTCCTCTTAGGGTATCCATAAACGGGCTTTCCAGTATCATGTCCTTATATAGGCACAATTCGCCCTGCCCTTATATAGGCATAAAATCCCAGCCCTTATTTAGGCATTAAACCATGCACTCCAAATACAGGCATGGTCTCTGACATCCGTCCACCCTAACGTCACAACGAGTTCATGAAGAACAGACCCTTAGGCTGCGGGAGTTTCCCTAGTCCAGGACTATTGATTTCTTCAAGGACTCATATATTATGCATGAACCATTATTCCTTAGGGGGTTCATTCATGACGTCTTTCGCTGTCCAACTCACGTCAATGCTAACATTCTTAGGTGCTCTCAGGTATAAATATACCTTCCCTAGCCCCTGTAAACCAGAGGAGACCTCGACTTCAGAGGAGCCCGTTTCCCGGCCTGACGCACTGAGAAGACGCTGCCATTCCCTGCACGCAGAGAGCCCAGCTTCCAGCTTCCAGCTTCCAGCTTCCAGTGATCTGACTTCCCTTGCGGGGTGTTGGAGTTCGAGTCTGGCAAAGAGATTCCAACCTCTCTCATTCTTCAGGTATGGAGCTGATAAGAACCTAGAGGGACTCTTGGCATACTAGGCATACTAGAGTTTCCATACTCTTAGTATACCATAGTAAGGAATACTTCACCTACTTCATACCTCGTCCTACACCTAGGTTAGGTTAGGTACATTGGGGTAGAACTAGCTTAGCACCGCATCATATGAGTACTCGCATTTTTAGTCTGTGTTATTTATGTAACAGCATTTGTACTAAAAGATAATGCTATCGCAGTATTATTTATTTCTACTGCTCACCCTGTACATTATTTATCTCGCATACTGTCTTGTGATCGTAACAGCACATTATACTTACACCAGAAACAAGACTGTTCAATAAATCTTTTATTGAAAACGCCCGTCTATTATTTCTGTGTAACTCTGAGGAAAACTAAGCATGCACGATTGAGCTGAGTGAAATAGTTATCTAGTGTTTCCACGACTCTGGGACACGTTCTGATTCTAAAAGGGAAACATATTGGTCATGTTTTGCGGCTGCCAGAAACTACTCCCTTCTTGTTGTCAAGGAGTTTCTAGTGGCCTCTGAGCTAGCTGGCACAAGTAATTAAGTTTAATATACTCGATAGGGACATACTGACCTTAGTCCTATGTCAAACCTATAGGATATATTATTCCAATGCGCAGAGCCTATTAGGGAAATAGGAGCTACACTACAATTTCTTCTTGTGGGGTATGCCTCCACACATCTTGAGAACAGACACACTATGACAAGTACATACTTTAGTCCATTACAAGGAGGTAACTCAATGAAATCTAACTGCAACCTGGTGAAGGGTCCTTCTGCCTTTCCAATATTTCCCCAGCTAACCACTGTCTTCCTGCCTGGATTTTGTTGCTGACAGGTTAAGCATCTTTGACAAAGGCTCTGTGCGACTACCCTGAACTTCGGATTATACCAACTCTGTCTGAATAATCTGATCATCGAATCTCTCCCTATGTGTGTTGCTCCATGATATACTCTCGCCATTTTAGAGAGCAAACAATCTGGCATGACTGGTCTTCCATCTAAGTACACCCATACTTCATCTTCTGACCTTTTTGGACAGGCTGCTTTTATCCAAATTTCCTTTTCCTTTTCCTCAACTTCTTCTTGTAACTGTCTAATCTCATCCCATGTTTCTGGAATTGAGAAAAACATAAATTGGCAGCTGGTTTCACCCGTTTCAACTTTTCTGTTTATGGCCATTGTATTTTTAGCACAATATCGAGCAATTTGGTCAGCGTATCTATTGCCGGCTGCCACTTAGTCATTTCCTGACTGATGTGCAGCGCATTTAACAACTGCTACTTCCTTTGGCAATTGTAATGCTTCCAGCAGATCTTTCACATTTTTACTGTTTCTTATAGGAGATCCTGAAGAAGTCAGAAATCCCCTCTGCATCTAGAGTTGGCCAAAATCGTGCACAACCCCGAAACCATATTGACTGTCCGTAAATATGGTTATTCTCCACTTTTTCCCAATTTTGCATGCCTTTGTTAAGGCCACCAATTCGGCTACTTGAGCAGATTTGACTCTCGGTAAACAGGATGCTTCAACTACCCTGTTATCTTACATACAGCATATGCAGCACTTAATCCTCCTTCTTCTGTTCTCAGACAAGACCCATCCACAAATATCTCATGATCAGCTTCTTTTAATGGGGTTTCTTTAATGTCAGGACGGGGCTTAGTACACAATTCAGTCACATCCAAACAATCATGATCAATTTCATCTCTTACTTCCTCATTGCACGCGTCTGGCAATAATGTGGCAGGGTTCATAACCGTACATCTTATCACTGTCACATTTTCTGCTCCCAAAATCACTCTTTCATACTTAGTCAGCCGACTAGGTGTGAGATGTTGTGTTCTTGTTCTTGTCAGAAGAATTTCAACTGAGTGTGGAACATAGACTTTTACAGAATGTCCCATCACTATTGACTCACTTTGCTCCAGACTCATACAAGTAGCAGCTACTGCTTTTAAGCAGCCAGGTAAAGCTGAAGCCACTGGATCCAATGTGGCAGAAAAATACGCCACTGGATGTCGGCTCAATCCATGTCTCTGTGTTAAAACTGAAAGTGCACAATTTTCTCTCTCACAGCAAAACAATGCAAATTCTTTTGAATAATCAGGCATGCCCAAAGCAGGAGCTTCGCATAAACAATTCCGCAATTTCACAAAGGCTTCCAAACATTCATCATTCCAATCAATTGGATCTTTAGCTCTCTTCCATGTCAATTGTATCAATTGTTTTGCTAGCATGGAAAAACGGTTAATCCACTGCCTACAGTACCCAACCACTCCCAGAAACATTCTCATTTCCTTTTGCGTCTGAGGTAGTTGCATCTCCTTGATTATTTTTATTCTTTCCGGTGTCACTTTTCTTACTCCTCTTTCTATTTTATGCCCTAAATATTTAACTTCTTGTTGACAGAACTGTAATTTTTCTGGAGACACCTTGTGTCCTCCTTCAGCCAAATGGTTCAGTAATGCAATTGTGTCAATGACACAATCTTCTCGTGTTCTTGATGCCACCAGTAGGTCATCAATGTACTGAACCAGAACCGAATTTCCAGGCATGACTAATGACTCTAAACACTTTTTCAGGATCTGATTAAAAATCGAGGGACTCTCTGTGTACCCTTGAGGAACTCTGCACCATGCATAGATACGATCCTCGAACTTAAATGCAAAAAGATACTGGTTGTCTGGGTGCAAAGGAATAGAAAAGAATGCTTGGCATAAATCAATTACTGTAAACCAGCCCGCATTCCAAGGTATCTGATAAAGGATCACTGCTGGATTTGGTATTATTGGGCAACATGGTACTACAATTTTATTTATTTTTCGTAAATCTTGCACTATCCTATATTTTCCACTAGGCTTTTTAAGTCCCATAATTGGTGAGTTACAAGGACTACTCATTATTTCCTTTAAAATGCCTTGTTTAACCATTCGATCGATTTCTGGAATAATTCCTGCTTTTACTTCTGGACTCATCTTGTATTGTCGTGTGTTTGGATAAACTGCACCTTCCTTCACTGTCACTTTCACTGGGTCTACATTTGACATCAGCAAAATATCTTTTCCTGTACAATCCCACACTTCCGGATTGACTGTGGCTCTCAACTCTTCTGGTAATTCATTTTCAGTCATTAATGAAAACATTTCATCTACTTCTGTTCCTTGCTTGACTAGCATCATTTTATATATAACATCTTCATCAGGGGTCTGGAAAGCGACACTATCTGGTGTACAATAGATCGTGCAATTCATTTTGCACAGTAGATCGCTTCCCAACAGATTTACGGGACTGGAATCGCAAACTACAAACCGATGCATTTCTTTAAAGTTTCCAATGTGTACCTCCATTGGTTTCGTGATTGGGGTTCTAATCTGTTGATTTGACACGCCTACAACTTGGATAGATTCTCCCGAGAGGGGTAGGTTTGGGATGTCTGCTGTTCTCACAGTAGACCGGGTAGCACCAGTATCCAATAGAAAAGTGATGTCTTTACCTTCTACTTTCCCATCAACAAATGGACCTGACTGATCTACCGGCAAGGATGCGCCAAGCACGCACTCCTCTTCCTCCCCCCTCAGGCACCGTCATTGTACAAAGTCTGAATTTTCCTCATCATTCTGCAACAAATATTGCGCAACTGTTCTATTATTCTTACCACTTTCTCCTTGAAATTCGGTGTTCGTACTGAACATTTGGTGGTTCACAAAGTTTGGCATAGCAGCTGGTGGCACCTGATATTGTGCAGTAACTACCTGCTGCTGCTGATTCATAAGTACTTCATTCTGCATCTGTGGGATTAAGTTTTGATTTGGCCCATTATTATTCTGAATACTCTTACACTCGTTCTTCCAATGTCCAAGCTTTCCGCACGCATGACAAGGAAACTTCTTCTTCGCTTCTTCTCTGTTCATTCGTCCTCTATATTTATTACCATTCGCCACTTGATCATTCTGACTCTGCTCTTTCACTTGATTATCAGTCTGAGTATTGGTTTTATTCTCCTGTTGCTCTGCCAACTTTACCTGTGCCCACATCATTTTCTCTTTTAGTTTTCTACGCCTTGCTTCTATGTCGTCTCCGCAGTATTTTGCATACTTTAAAATCTCATCCACTGTCTTGCTTTGCCAACACAACATGTGCTGCTGTATCATCTGACTAATCTCTGGTTTCAAACCATATACAAACCGATACACAAAATGTCCCATATCCTTATCACCAATATTCTCAAAACCACTATACTGCTTAAACACCTGTAATAACCTTTCATAATACGCATGTACAGATTCATTTGGTTCTTGTGTTGTCCTATCTATCTTTACCCAATCTGTTTCTTTAGGAGGAATTTTCCCTTTCAAATAAGTAATCACTTGGTGATATTTCTTCATCACCTCCTCTGAGGGTGCTCCTGTCTTTGAGTCTCTAGCATACTCTTCACTTGGCCAATCTATTGTAATCTTACACTCCGTCCATAAATCAGCAGGTACCACAATGTCAAACAAACCATCCAGATCCTTCAATAAGACCTTTGAAACCTTCACAAATCTTTCTACTTGTTTATACCATTCAACTGGTTTTTCTCTCAATTTTGGAAAATCATTTGTAAATGACAAAATATCTTGTCTACTCCAAGGAACATGAACATATCCTCCTCCTGGAACCTCTCTCATTGGACACAATTGCTCAACCTTTTCTGTTTCCCTTACTGGAAATGCAGATGATGCTTCTCTCGCTTGAACTTCCTCTTTCTTTCTTATCCATCTAATTCTCCATTTATCAATGTCTCCCCATTTTCGCAAAATATTCATTAACTTCTTTATCTGTAGTCTCTTTCCAGATGCATTAACACTTTCTAAATCTTTGTCAGTAAAATCCACTCGATATGGTTTCTGCAGCAACTTTGATTTCCCTATATCTATTCCAATTTCTGAAGCAACTTCTGTTAATTTCTCATGAAATACTCTTGCTCTTCTGGTTATACTCTTACATAAAAATAATAATTCTTCATCATTGTAAACATTCAATCTTTCTATGCCCACACTTCCCACTATCATTTCTTCCAATTCCACTTTCAATCTACTAATGTCTAAAATCTTTGGTGGTGGGTTCCAATTATCTATTTCCTGTGCCCATCTTTCTATGTCTTCATGGGTAACTACTGTTGCACCTCCAGTTCCTATAGGAACCAAAGATCTCTTTTCTCTCAAATTCATAGGCGTAACTCTTTTCGGAGTTTCAGTTAAAGGTTCCACATTAGGGAGATCCATTAATGAAATAACTGATTCACTTTCACTGACCTGATCATCTGTAATTATTACTTCTTTTCTAGGACTGTTTAACGGAATTGTCACAGTTTGTGGTTTCTGGCAAGTCTTTTTATCTCCGTACAATGGGATTACCGGACCAATAGTCACTGGTACTGTCAAAGCTTCAGTATTCAAATTTAATTGACTTATTTTCTTTACTAACTCTTCTCTAGTTTTATTTAAAGCATCTCTCTCATTATCTTGCAGCACCCTATTAAATGACGTATCATGTAAAATTTGTGGGGTTAAAGGCATTCCTATCACTGGTGCGCTTGGGGTAACCTTACTAGTTGCTTCTTGATACGGTGGTGGATTTTTAATTAAAATATCCTCTAATAACTCATCGTCTGATTCACCATATCCTGTTGTATTCAAGTGTTTCGTTTTCTCTTTACACTTTCCTCCAGACTGTTCCTCAGCCATTAATACTGGATATAAACCTTCAGATACAATAGCTCTCCTCCATTGTTTCATCTGCCCTTCGCGTGATTCTTGCAAGTATCTGGGAAAGAATCCTTTATATCTCCCACCTCTGCATTTCTTGCGTTCATATGACTCAGTCTCCCATTCTTCCAAAGCCTCATACTGAGTTAACCTAGGTCTAGGTTCCAAATCATTCATTCTCATTCTCAAATTCTGAAGAATTCTCCCATTAAACGTACCATTTTCAGGAAACGCTAGCACTCCATCACCTTTCGTATATTCTATCCAATTTTCCAACCACACGCAAGTATGATATCCTCTTTCCATCATCATAAAAGATGCTGGTGTCTTCGGTGGCGGAATAGGAATTCCCTCTCTAGTCAACACAGGCTTATCTTTCTTAAAGAAATTCTTAATTTTCTTTATAAATGAAATTTTTCTCTTTTCTCCATACATCCTAGATGAACGATATATAAAATTGTATTCTGCAAACCCTTGAAATCTTCTATCTGCTCGTCTCACACAAATCAGTCAAATCAAAATCCCACATACAATCTCTCCTTCCACCAATCCTAGCGCGGCTTCTAACTGGTTATCCAATCAAAATCAGGCTCATGTTCATGGTCTGACCAATGCCAGCGCGGCCTTTTCTGACGTCAGTTCTGCTCCTTACTACTGACCCCTCCTTTACAAGCCTGCTTCTGTCACACGCCCGCTGTTTCAACCTATCCCAGCGCGGCTCTCTGTGACGTCAGTGCAACTCCGGCGACTGACCCTCCCTTCTCAAGGTAATACGAAAACTTGTTTTCTTAATACTTTGCATTAAATTCTTTGTTATTAACAACATAAAAACATTCGCTACTCTGCCTGTTCCACTAAAACCAAAGGATAGATTTTCTTTTCACTGCGAGTAAAACCTTCCGCTTACTCTTCATACACTACGAGTGAAAACCTTCCGCTTACCCTTCATTCAAGCTCCAGAGAACCTGCTACTCCTCCAGTGTCACCTGTATTGGGAAATGAGACCAAAGTTTCACCAGCGAACCCCTTTTGCTATCATTCGCACTCTACTTTTATACGAAATAGTCCCTAGTTTAACACTGCCAGCCCTGCGTAGCTTCTCAGTGCTATTCCAACAGACGAGTAACCTCACTGCAGTATGGCTTCTGTCACCACCCGCTATTCATTCCCGGGAATTCTGGACAACATAAAACAAAGACACTAACTCTTTTGTTAAAACATAAATCAATAATCAATAATCTATACTTATCACCAAACTAGTCAATAATAACCATAACTCTGCTACCAGAAAACTGATCCAGCGGTATACTAACAACAGATACTCTACTACTGATCCAGCGGTAATTTCACGGTAATTTCTCAATGCAAAACATAATTTACCTCTAGTTTACCGCTTTAAAGGTGATGGACCTTTGCCACCGTGTATCACCTTCAGGAGACTTTACATAACTAAAAAATCAAAAATACAATTAATATTTAAGCCAATAAAGAGAGTTGTGATTATTTTAAAGGGTTTTATTTTCTAGTCAAAAGTTAAGTTTCTCTGACCGTTTATTCATTAGTCAAATATCAATCAGGTTACAGAATTGAAAAACAGGAAAAATAGAATTAATACAAAACATATTATAGGTTGCATACAAAGCACTCCATAAAGGAGGAAAAAACCCTAATTCTATGTCAGTCAGAACTCTTTGAAGAGTTTCAGGAAAAATATAATTCAAGAGTGAGTTTTGCAAGGCTAATCAATAATTAATAATTGGCAAAAATCTCCCATAAAGAGAAATAAATGCATAAGACAAATAAATCTTTTCAGAGCTAGTTAGTTAGTCAAAGCATAAACTTAGAGTTTTAGCATCTAAATCTAAACCTGTTCCATCAGCTGCATTCTCTGCCCTGGTCTGTTCAATCTGTCTCTCTGTGTCTCACACAGAGAGGCTGCCCTCCCTTCACCAGACAACAGAGGAATGTGATCTGCCTTGCCAAAAATATGACGTGCAAGGACTCTCTGAACACAATATGAGCAAGAACCCCTCTTCCCTCTGTCTCTCCTCGGACGCAATCTCCTCCCAGGCAGTACCCGCAACGTTCACGTACCTAACCCATATGATGTCTGTGTCAGATCTGCTTCTTCTCCTCTCCTCCCTCTAAGACTTCTAAGGCGTCTAAGGCTGACACGCCCCCTAAGGGGTCATTATTTATACTCTAATTCTTGGCTGACTATACTAAAAATGTTGCAGTTTCAGTAGAAACTCGCACTGTGATTGGTTAGCATAGATGACATGAGAGTCTCACCATCCTGTTCTCATTGTAAATCCAACCCATACCAGTTCTGACAATAAGGGCTTAATGCTAAGAACAATATACATAACATGTATCAGTAAGAACATTTCTTGCAACAAAATGTATCACTCAATTTCCTGTCTCTCTTTCACTTGGCACACAGGGATGACACTTTCCCACAAATACTGGTACATTGGCACGATGACAAGAGTGTACAGTTCATTGTGGCCTTGACCCATGTGTCTTCACTTGAGGCACTTGGCAGTTCATGCAGCTGGCTCTGCGCATGCGTCTCTCATTCAGCACACTGCTAACAATTCTCAGCCATGCTGGATTCCTAGGCAGCCATTTTATAGTGGGCCCAACACAAAAACAAACACAAAAGAATATTAATTTATGAAATAAAACCCATTATGTTTACCTCCCCCATACTAGTACCCTGTATTAGTTATTACCTAGCAAAAGCTTTTAGTTTAAAGCAGCTTTTCTATCATTTGTGCACCACATGCAAAATGTGCAATGTACAACATAGCATAAACATGCTCTAGTGCAAATTTTCAAAGCGCAAACAATTAATACATACTCATAGCAACATGCTCTAATGTTTTAGATAGCTTTTCATGCAAAATGCGTTTGCCCCACATGTAGTGTTGGTGCATGGTTGATTAATTAATACACATTATAAGAAGATGTGTTATGAACTGAATATGCATTGTCTAAATATGCAACAAAGCCAAAGTCTCTTGAGACAGGAACATGGAGTGTAGATTACAAGGAAAAGGAGCTGGGCAAAGCTAAAGAGGCCACAGTGAGCCTTCTAAAGGAAACTGAAATCACGAGTTTTCTACACTGCAAAAACACATGTTAATTCAGCACAAGCATTTCAGACTGAAAGCATTTTGACCAGGCCTCATTTCATGTTTTTCACTTTGCATGCACCAAAAAGTGCCATTTTAAAATGCAGTCTGTCTGAAACACAAAAATAAAGCAATGCCTGAATCCAGATGAAATCTGAGCTACATCAACACTCCCTTTGATGATAACAAATCATGATACCTCAAATGATTTGTAAATCATCACACTTATTTCATCTCACAGGTGACTTTTTTATTGCAAAAGCTGAGCATATAACAATTTTACCTCTATTTCTAAGGCAACACAAGTTTTGTCTGTAATCAGATCATATATATCCAAGCTCAAAACTTTAGTGCAGAGTTCTGTAAGTAGCTTCTTGGAACTGTTAGTCATCTCTAAAATAAGTAACTGAAATAATAAAAGGAAACTTTCAACAGGACAGTTCTCTTTTCTATTTTATTTTCTTCTTTTTCTTTCATCATTCAAAGATTCTTTTCTCTTCAGCTCTTGACAATTCTCAGTTATTGTTTCAGCCTTTCTTTTTCTCTTTGTCACCAGCTTGCCATCAGGGTGGCTCATACAGTTCATTCAAAGTGGCATTCTGTACTTTTTCCATGCATTTTGACGACTTAGGTGCTGAGAAACTCTGACAGAGCACCATCAATTCTTTGCACTTTTTCAATCCAAGCCTTTCACTTTTATTTTCACTTTGATCAGATTCAGATGTTTCAGCTATGGGTGCAAATGATTTTTCAAGGGACCACTGTAGACTTTTTGGATACCCTTTCAGCCAGCTTTTTCCTACCTCCACTCGTAGGCCCACAGCACTAATTTCTTCTTCAGAGTCTGCATCTGACTCTTTCACCCTTTTGACACCGCTTTCATCTGAGTCAGTTTCCACTTTTTGCTTTTCCTTTGCCACTTCAGTTTTCTCTAGTGCTGCTTCAGACTCTGTGTGTTCCCTTACAGCTTGACTGACCCTCTTCTGTGGACTTTTGACCACTGCTGGCATATCTTCTTGAAGAGGAGCTGTTTTATCAGGGGGACACAGGACCATACGCGTGTGAGAGGCATGCACCCAATTTGGAAGGCCACCACATTTCACAACAGTCTTTGCCAGGATCATTTGGAACAGGCCTTTCCATTTCACAGCATCTCTCAGATCAAAGTTTTGGCACCATTCATTATGCAGATCTTGTGTAGCAGCTGCAATCTGGTGAGAAACTGCACGCTCCACATCAGTCAGACCTTCACAGCAATGGCTAGACTTTTCGTCTGTGTTTTTCACAAGTGCATTTGCATTTATATATTCAAGCCACTTCAGTGATGCTGAAACACAGTCTTTTGCAAAGTGTAACTCTGTGCTGTCTTTGTGTTGCTTTATTAGGCTTGAAACTTCAGGCAGATAGTTAAAATCCAATCTTTGTCCATTCTGTTGTTCTGCACACATCATCTTTGAGACCTCATTATGATCTGATTTCAGAGAAACTGGCAATCTATACCTGGGCATCAGTTTTTTCAATAACACATTTGCTACTATGCAGTTGTCACTTTTCTCAACATAAACAGTATTCTTTTCATATTCACCTGTGGAAATCCCATTGAATGTATAGGCTAACAGAATACCATTTTGTGCAACTGAATTAGCATTTCTCTCTCCCATGACAACAGTGACTCCCATTTGAGCAGATATACTGCATGTTATGGTAAGGGCAATCATTTTCGAATTTTGGGCTGAGGTAACTACTGAAAGCCATGAAGCTTTGACAACATAATGTATAGGAAGCACAGCATGTGTTGCTCCTAATGTGTCATTGTTACCTTTCAAATATGGGCCATCTACAAAATGGACATTGTTGGGCTGAATCAGACGTTCATCCTTAAAGTCTGATCTTGGCTTCATGCATATATTCATGACATCTAGACACTCATATTCAGTTTCATAACAAACCAATTCATTTGCTGGCATTTCTGTGACGTTAGGGTCAAAGGTCATTGGGAAATACATCACAGACCTTTGAACACATTCATGTTTTTGAACAGGCACTGAGAGAGCGCAGCCCTCCCTCTCACTGCAAATTGGTGTATTTTCTTTTAAATAAACTTGCATTCCTAGTGCCGGGGCACAACACTTTTCTCTTTCAACTCTAGGAATGCTTTTGTGCAATTGTTGTCCAATGGAAGCGGATCAGACACATCCTTGTGTGTCAGCCTCAGTAAAGGCTTAGCCACTAGGGAAAGGTTTAGTAACCACTCTCTACAGCAGCTAACCATTCCCAAAAACTTCCTGACTTCTTTCTGAATTTGAGGTGGATTCATCTGGTGAATTATGTCCACCTTCACTGGTGACACCTTTCTAACTCCCTTTCCAATTATGTGTCCCAGACATTCATCTTCTTTTTGACAGTACTCCTGACTATTCTCATGCAATGGCACTGTGACATGAACTTGACAAAAATCAATAACAGTAAGCCATTCTTTAGCACATGGAATGTGAAAAAATATATTGGCTGGATTCGGTACCACAGGACAACATGGAAAAGTTATGCTATTAATCTCCTGTACTAATCTGTTCTTTTCATTTAGTTTCTGTGAACCTGTGATCAGAAAGTTACATAAACTTCTAATCAATTCCATCAAAAATCCTTTACTCAGTTTATCTCCAATTATGGGTAAAATTTCTGCAACTGATGGTGTTCTTGAATACATGTCACCTGATTCTAATTTGAATAAGACATGTTCTGCACATTTTATTAATCTGACATCCTTCTCTGTGAACTCCCTTATTTCTGTGTTTATTATTTCTTTCAAATCAGAAGGTAATTTTTCAACTGTCCTTTCTGAAAACAATGCTACAGCTGTCTCTTGTTGGGCTATTTTAAAATGTACATCCTCATCAGGAATCTGATAATTAACATCATCTGGTGTACAGTAATCTGTGCTGTTTAATTTGCAAAACAATTGTTTTCCTGCCAGGCCTGTATCACAAACAGCAAATTGGTAACTTTCCTCAAATGGGCCTATTTTTGCTGCAAATTCTTCTAAAACTGGGTTTGTAATTTCTCTTTTTAAAACTCCTACAACTAAGTCTGGACCTTCCACTGCTTTCACAATGGACTTGGTAAATTCAGAATTGCTAGGGTTAAAACTCTCATTTTCAAATACAGCAACCTGTTGAACTGGGTTCTGATTTTGTTTCTGGAAAGAATTCACATTTGCTCTGGACAACATATTTAAATTAATTTTAGCATTTTCCATATTTTGTGGGAGCATCTGAGCTTGAAAAACTCCTGCCATTGGTACCTGTTTCTGAACTGACATTTGCATTTGCTTAACTGGCATATTTTGCACCTGCATTTCTCTCTGTGTTTGTGCATTCTCATTTGCTGTATCAGGTTTAAATTTGCATTTCTTCTTCCAATGCTCAAATCTGTTATAAAGATGGCAAAAGGATACTTTTTCCAGCAGTGCAACATCCATACCTGAATTTGCACGAACCAAAACACCTTTACTTCCATCCTGTGTTCTTTTAATCTGTACCCAATTAACATCCTTTGCTGGCACTCTGCCCTTCAGGAAAGTAATCACTGCTACGCTTTTCTCCATAACAACAGAAAATGATGGTGCATTTATGCAAACCTTTTTCATTGTCTCCTCACCTGGCCTTTGCACAACAACTTTAGATTCAAACCACAATTCAGTTTGCATGGAAGTGTCAAAAATCATTTTCAAATTAATACCTAACTCCTTTAAAATTTAAAAAATCCATCAATTTGTGGGTACCACAGCATAGGTTTGTCTCTCAATTGTGGGAATGTGTTCAGAAATGCTGCAAGTTCACTTTTGTTCCGTGGCACATGAACATGCACTTCTCCCACCTTTTCTCTCAATGAGTAAGCAAAAGCTTCTCCCTCATCATGTTTATTATTTTCTTCAACAAGGTCTGGTGGTTTCTTTTTCTTATCCAGTTTCCTTGCTAGGTCTGGTGGTTTCTTTTTCTTCTCATGTTTTCTTGCCCACTTGTCTCCTAAGTTCTCAAACCCATTGCATTTGAAAATATATTTTATTATTTCTGCAATGTGCAATTGCATTCCTGAAGAATGCATGGTCTCATTTGCCTCATCATTCATATGTAGCCTGAAACTTTTCTGAAATGGAAAGCTTCCTGAAACATCAATTTCATATTTTTGAGCCTCATCAGTCAGTCTATCATGTGTAGTTACTGCACATGTAGCTGTTTCTTTACTCAGGGAAATTAATTCTTTTTCCTGACACTGGTTCACATTTTCATGATTTAAACAGCAGGGACTGTTAATTTCTTCATGTTCAAATGTTGATTTTAAGACACTAAGCTGTTTCTCTTTTTCAGGGTCTGAGTTAATTTGTTCCCCCATACTCTCTATCTTTTTAATCACTGCTGCTTCCTCAAAGCAGGTTTGAAAAATCCCATCTTCAAATATATTCATTTTATCCTGGGCTGCAAATGTTGTAAAGACCATGTTCCCCCCACCTTTCAGTGCTTGGACTGTCTGGGGTAGTTTCTGTTCAATAATCTGTGAATTCTGAGATTCTGAAATAAACCCTGACTTAATTACTTCTTCTGCAGCTCTTTGAACTTTTTGAATAGAGCCCATATTAATTGGGACAGTCACAATTTGTCTAGGCACTGCCTGTGCATCTGCAGTTTGTAATATTTGGACTGAATCAGTCACATTTGAAGCAGTAACACCTGGAGATATCACTGTCAGTGCTGAATCAACAGATAGTGGGTCAATCTGGAATGTCTGCACAGTTCTCTCAATCTGTGTTTCTCTCTGTTTAACAGAAGCAGTAGCCACTGTAGTACTTACTGGTACACTATTTTCAGTATTTTTAATGGGAACCACATAAAGTGGCGGACACTTAGTTAAAAATGCATCCATTATTTCATCCCCTGAATCATTATTTATTTGAAGCTTTTTATCATCTTTAATTTCCTTCTCCTGTATCTGGTGTTTTACCTTTTTATCCTCACTTGCTTTGTCTCTTGCTGTCTTTTCCCTCATGCTTAAAGCCTCAAATTGTGCAGCTCTAGATGGTGTCTTTATTTCACATAACACTTCCCTTAATTTGTCAAAAATTTGCAATTCAAATGTACCATCTTTTGGAAACCTCAAAGGACCTTCTTTGTCAGTACTCTTGCACCATTGGTGAACCCACATACATGAATTTTGTCCCAAATTGATAGACATAAAATGCACGGGTGTTCCTTCAGGAGCATCACCAATTAAAAATGAATTTTTCACTTTACCTCCCAAGAGTTTCTTTAAACCTTCAAACATTTTCATTTCTGCAATAGTTCAATGCAATTTCTTTTCTCCAATGCTGTCAGTTTCAATTTCAGTCAGTTTAACTCCTACTACTGACCCTCTCAAACAAAATCGTACTGCAATATTTTTCTGATTTTCTTAATCAAAATTCTGTTAGTAACTACATAAAAACATTCGCTACTCTGTCTGTTCCACTAAATAAAGGATAGATTTCTTTTCACTGCGAGTAACACATTCCGCTTACTCTTCACAAAGTAAGAACTTCCGTTTACTCTTCAAACACTGCGAGTAAATCCCTTCCGCTTACCCTTCACTCAAGCTTGGAAGAACCTGCTACTCCTTCGGTGTCACCCTTTCTAGGTTATGTAAGACCAAAGTTTCACCAGCGAACTCTTTTGCTGTCACTCAAGCTTGGAAGAACCTGCTACTCCTTCAGTGTTACCCTTTCTAGGTGATATAACACCAAAGTTTCACCAGCAAACTCTTTGCTATCAATCACTCTCACTTTTACACAGAAAATAGTCCCTTCTTTAACACTGCCACCCCTACCTAGCTACTCAGTGTTATTCCAACAGACGAGTAACCTCACTGCAGTGTGGCTTCTGTCACCACCCGCTATTCATTCCCCGGGAATTTTCCAGACAACATAAAACAAGACACTAACTTTTCATGTTAAGAACATATAATCAATAATCAAAAATTCCGTCCTATGAAATTACCAATATAATCAATAAAACTATCAAGTCAAAATGAGCAAATTTTCACCAACAGTCAAAACCCTTACTATTTTTCCAACACTTCAAAAAAAAAAACATACCTTCTAGCATATTAACAACATTTCACAACCCTATTGATACTCACAGCACTCCAGCAATCGCCTTCTTGCATTACCTTCCAGTACTGCTTTGCCAGTCTTCAGGTTCTGAGCATTGGAATCAGGACTTTTTGAGAATCTGGACATTTATCTAACTTGGGCAATTATTTTTCTAGCGCTATTTAGGCTTTAAACTAAACTATGCTCCTTTTGGTGATGGTGTTAACCTTACCTCTGGTACCAGAAACTGATCCAGCTGTAATTTCACGGTAATTTCTCAATGCAAAACATAATTTACCTCTAGTTTACCGCTTTAAAGGTGATGGACCTTTGCCACCGTGTATCACCTTCAGGAGACTTTACATAATGAAAAAATACAATTAATATTTAAGCCAATAAAGAGAGTTGTGAATATTTTAAAGGGTTTTATTTTCTAGTCAAAAGTTAAGTTTCTCTGACCCTTTATTCATTAGTCAAATATCAATCAGGTTACAGAATTGAAAAACAGGAAAAATAGAATTAATACAAAACATATTATAGGTTGTATACAAAGCACTCCATAAAGGAGGAAAAACCCCTAATTCTATGTCAGTCAGAACTCTTTGAAGAGTTTCAGGAAAAATATAATTCAAGAGTGAGTTTTGCAAGGCTAATCAATAATTAATAATTGGCAAAAATCTCCCATAAAGAGAAATAAATGCATAAGACAAATAAATCTTTTCAGAACTAGTTAGTTAGTCAAAGCATAAACTTAGAGTTTTAGCATCTAAATCTAAACCTGTTCCATCAGCTGCATTCTCTGCCCTGGTCTGTTCAATCTGTCTCTATGTGTCTCACACAGAGAGGCTGCCCTCCCTTCACCAGACCACAGAGGAATGTGATCTGCCTTGCCAAAAATATGACGTGCAAGGATTCTCTGAAAAAAATATGAGCAAGAACCCCTCCTCCCTCTGTCTCTCCTCGGACGCAATCTCCTCCCAGGCTGCACCCGCGACGTTCACGTACCTAACCCATGTGATGTCTGTGTCAGATCTGCTTCTTCTCCTCTCCTCCCTCTAAGACTTCTAAGGCGTCTAAGGCTGACACGCCCCCAAGGGGTCATTATTTATACTCTAATTATTGGCTGACTATACTAATAATGTTGCAGTTTCAGTAGAAACTCGCACTGTGATTGGTTAGCATAGATGACATGAGGGTCTCACCATCCTGTTCTCATTGCAAATCCAACCCATACCAGTTCTGACAATAAGGGCTTAATGCTAAGAACAATATACATAACATGCATCAGTAAGAACATTTCTTGCAACAAAATGTATCACTCAATTTCCTGTCTCTCTTTCACTTGGCACACAGGGATGACACTTTCCCACAAATACTGGTACATTGGCGCGATGACAAGAGTGTACAGTTCATTGTGGCCTTGACCCATGTGTCTTCACTTGAGGCACTTGGCAGTTCATGCAGCTGGCTCTGCGCATGCGTCTCTCATTCAGCACACTGCTAACAATTCTCAGCCATGCTGGATTCCTAGGCAGCCATTTTATAGTGGGCCCAAAACAAAAACAAACACAAAAGAATATTAATTTATGAAATAAAACCCATTATGTTTACCTCCCCCATACTAGTACCCTGTATTAGTTATTACCTAGCAAAAGCTTTTAGTTTAAAGCAGCTTTTCTATCATTTGTGCACCACATGTAAAATGAGCAATGTACAACATAGCATAAACATGCTCTAGTGCAGATTTTCAAAGCGCAAACAATTAATACATACCCATAGCAACACTCTAATGTTTTAGATAGATTTTCATGCAAAATGCGTTTGCCCCACATGTAGTGTTGGTGCATGGTTGATTAATTAATACACATTATAAGAAGATGTGTTATGAACTGAATATGCATTGTCTAAATATGCAACAAAGCCAAAGTCTCTTGAGACAGGAACAGGCAGTGTAGATTACAAGGAAAAGGAGCTGGGCAAAGCTAAAGAGGCCACAGTGAGCCTTCTAAAGGAAACTGAAATCACGAGTTTTCTACACTGCAAAAACACATGTTAATTCAGCACAAGCATTTCAGACTGAAAGCATTTTGACCAGGCCTCATTTCATGTTTTTCACTTTGCATGCACCAAAAAGTGCCATTTTACAATGCAGTCTGTCTGAAACACAAAAATAAAGCAATGCCTGAATCCAGATGAAATCTGAGCTACATCACTACCATATACTCACCTGGGCCCATAAACACTTACACAAATCCAAGTAGACCGCTGGGTTTAGTTTATATATTTTCCTTATTTAGAATTAGTTATTTCTTATTCGTAACTAACCTTTCACTGATCAAAAAGTTCTTTCCTCTGGTCAATGGACCATTAGTTGAACTAGTTGATGGTGATAATTAACATAACTTATTAACTATTCTTTAATTAAAGAAAATAACCACAGACTCAGGAAGTTTTAAAATCTTTATCTAAATTAAATGAATGTGAACCATTTCAAACTACAGTACAAACACCCTCATTCGTAAGATTGCAAATCAAATCTTCATTAAGAAAATATTTCAGACACATACAATAACTATGCCCAGAAAGGAGAGGACAGAGAGAAAAGATCATCTACAAATACCATGAATTTATAGTTACCAAGGATGGTGTGAAGACCAAACCCTCTGGCCAAAGGGCTGATAAGGGTCCCCCGGGATAGATCAGGAGACAAAGACTTCAGGACATGAATCAGGACAGGATACTTAACCTCTCTAAAGTACAGACGGCTGCGTAGCACCCCTCTCTGACACTCTCTTCCTCCTCGAGTTTCTTCCGCGATCTTCTTGTCTAACCCAATTAAGTAAAGATAGATGGTTCTACATTCGATGTCTTCATCAGCATCTCACAGCATCTCTTTCAGCATCAGCACCACCCACAGCACCGACAGCATCCCGAGCTCTCGACTTCCAGCATCGATGTCTCTAACTAACTAACTAAAACTACCTCAGTTATACCTTTCGTTTACCATGTACCACCCACTAAAGTTTCAATATCGCAAAAATACGAAATCTAATTGGTCAGGCAAGGGGGATGATCATCACACCATGCTTACATATTACTTTTTCTATTGAACTATTGTTCGTAAAACCCATCCCCTTAAACTTTATTCTTTTCTTCCGTTCCCATACATGTCCTAACTTTATTACATACAATTATTTCAGTATTATGAATACAAGTCTTCTTGCATGAACTCTTCACCCTCTGTTCACAGGGCACGTCATTCTCGTCCTTGGACGGCTGTCAAAAAACTTGGTCATTCTTCCGGGTTAACTCTCGTGTAGGCATGTGCAAACTTGAATCAGTCGGCTCAATTCAGACAAACGTGAAAGGCCCAAATGCGCACTAATAATAAAGTCAAAAGAAGAAATGTTACTTTCACAAATAAATGGTTTCACTGTATACCACCTGTCTCTACTTTAACCCTCTTTACTTATTAATACTTTCCCCGCATTAGCATTAGTAAAATAGCTGGTTTTTCATTTCGGCTAAGCAGATGCCATGCACATGAGTCTTCAAGACTCCATTTTAATGCCTTCTGCACATGCGTTAGAATTTCCCTCCAAGCGTTAGTACCGTCATACTGCGTAGATGCAGTTGACGCATGCGCGGTAAAGATTTCCCAGTTAAAGCTGGATTAGTCCGTTTTCATTGTTATTTATATTAGTACACACATACGCAAGCTTCGCTAACCCGCGTGTTTCTGTATTGCGTGTTATTATTTACAAGACGTTAATTCGTTAGTGAGTTAAACGAGAGGATTGCTTCCGAGCAAGTCTCCTTTACGAGTCCTTGCTCCATCAATGGGTCCTACCAATTTTAAAGTTACTTGGTTTTAGGCAATGCCGTCCTGCACTTTTAACCCTTCAATTCCTAGAAAATGAATTCTTTATATGGCACGTATTACAGTTTTTAAAAAGTGTTTTAATAGGTAGAAAAACTCTCTTAATGTAAACATGTAACCAAGAATAGAATTCGATTCAAATTTCTCTGCATACACTGCATTTATGATACGCATTTTATTATTTTAGCTTTTGATTATGATGATGTGTACTACTGTGTGCTTTTATGATTGTCTACAAAGAAATCGAATAAAGCTTGGTTTGATTTGATTTGATTAAATAGGATTAAGATTGGCTAATAGTGATTGGCATATAACAAAGTTCATAATAAGATCCTACTATGTTCTGGACTGATATGGTCAGGGCACAAGTCGAGGGTACACGCGGGTAAACGGCATCTACCCGCTCTTTTCACAGGGGAGATGCAGTTTACCCTGCCATGATGCTGGGCCCCATAGAAATATGCTAAACTTGTCCCGGTGTAATTTTCAAACACCAGGACACATTAGGCAGCACCTGCACATTGTCTGCTTTCGTTTCAAGCAGGGAGAGGGCTTATCACATTCCCGCTGGGCCCATAACAAAGGCCGAAGTTAAGGGGCTATCAGGCCTCCTTTTGTTGGAGTATCCTGGCTGGGAGCTATCAGGAGCCTCACACCAAAATACAATGGAGAGGAAACAATGGCACACAGCTTATCACTTCACAGGTACTTAAGAGAGGCCTGCTTTTCACTTTGTTCAGTCCCTGTATATAAGAGATATATATACACTGTAACAATGTCAGATGTGTTGGTCTGTCCCAGTATTTACACAACTAACAATTTATATGCCACTATTTGGTTTTATTTCTTTTAAAGCGTGATCATCCCAATGCAGGCTGCTAGAGTGCTTTACATCACATGTACACATTATACATTGACAAGAAATCATATGTGTGTATATCAATGTACAGGATGTGTTACATACAACAATGAGAGTTACAAGGTGTAAAAGCCACATGTCCTTCATAGCTCACTGTGCTACATTAGAAGGACTACAATTTATGAACTGCAGGTAACAAAAGGATCTTTGTGTTAAAAGCAGTAACCCATTTACATAAAATAAAAATCTGTCATCTGCCTGTTAGATGATGTGCTTTGCAGGAGACATATTAACCCTCTATGCTACTTTGATTCAAAACTGTGACTAGACAAACACAGATCTCTCCAGCAAATACGTTAACCTCCAGAGTTATTTTACCATTATTATTATTCCACGAGATTTAGTTGGCACACAAAGATCTCTGCAGCACGGCCCTAACCCCATAAGATATTCTGAAATGCAGACTTTGCAACCAATTAAGCAGAACAGATTTACTGCCACGTTTCTCCTTGTTGCCAATTTCTTTGTGACAGGGTTTTAAAAAATAAATGTATAAGTTGAAGCCCAGACTTTGCGTCCAGGTTGCGTCACTTTTTTGGCATAACCCAGACACAAAATCTAATTTGCTAAATATTGTAATATGCTCAAATGTCATCATGTTAGACCTGCTAAACATATGTATGAGGTCTTAAGATTTGATGTCACCTCTTGTTATATCACTTCCTGTGAGGTCATAGGTTGTGATGCCACTTCCTGTGATTCCATGTGCGACATCACGTCGTGATGTCACGTAAAATGATGTCACGTGCCATGATGTCACTTGCATACTGCTTAACTTGGTTAGTACCCCTACTTTTCTTTTTAGGACTTGTGCCCTGGTTATGGTCCTGGTTATCAGACAATAGGGCACAGGGATAATGAATAATAACAATAGACATTTGCATTATATTGCTGTGTTTTAACATTTGCAAATGTAAATATCAGTTACTCTAGCGACAGGAACACACCATAGGATGAGATCTAGCCTCAGGTCATATGACGTGCAGCCTACTCCCCTCATGCTTGTGTACAAATCAAATGTAGCCCTCTTTTTTTAAGTTCGGGACACACAGCAACTTGAGCAGTGTGTGATTGGCACTGACCTGTTCAGGAGTGGGCTCACATCCTAATTCACAGTGTAGACATGAATATGTACTCACAGGTCAACCTCAAGCGTGCACAGGGTCAATGTAGATGTCGCAACTCATAACATATTTTGTTATTATGTTAAAAAGGCCCCGGACAAACAGTTCAACTTCAGCGACATCCAAACGGAACAACTAAAGATGCAACATCATATAGCATCTTTTTACAAGTGACAACCATCAACACTTCTTTCTACACTTTCTAAATCTTCAGATTCCATGCTATCTCAAAAGCCTCACCTCTCACTACTTTCCTTAAGCCCTACATGCAGTGCTTCATTTGATCTAGTGGTTGCCAGTGGGGGCCACAGGCACTTATTTTTCCTCATCGTACATTTCCCGAGAGCAACAAAGGGAGACACACACCAACGGGAAAGAAGGAGGAAGCGAAAGATGTAAAAAACGGAGGGAAACACACACAAACAGGAAAG
This sequence comes from Calotriton arnoldi, assembly GCA_963921515.1. Lineage (NCBI taxonomy): Eukaryota > Metazoa > Chordata > Amphibia > Caudata > Salamandridae > Calotriton > Calotriton arnoldi. The sequence continues at coordinate 894,384 of CAWUFW010003330.1, forward strand.
GACGGGGAATAGAAAGATGGACAAAACGGCCCAATGGAGAAAGCAGGAGCCTGTAAGAGTGAGATAAAGGGACAGGGGGTGTCTGGCAGTGGATTAAGGAGGCATGAGATGGATTCAGGGCTACGCAGCCTTAGTATTCTGTGCACCAACATTTAATTGCACCGGCTGCGGGCTTTGGAACAGCACTTTGGGCACCAGCACTCATTATTAAATTGAATTATATCTACTGATTGTTACTCTCCCCTTCCTATTGACTTATCCTCTCCTTACCCTCCATCCTCTGCACGCCTTATTGTCTCCGAGTGTAGCCTACTCAGTCACCTGTTTGCCTCACTCGCAACTATATTGAGGCAAACTAACCATATCTCTCCTCACAAATCACAAACTCTCCTTCTAAGTAACGATTCCTTGCAATCTAACAATACCTAGCCTCCTCTTCTCCTACTTCCCATCCTCACGGGTCACACTAATGGTCTCACCTAACTCCTTTTTATTTAATCTCCAGCAACCGACAGCAGCTAATAGCCACTTCAATAACCATTAACCTTAGGTTGCTGCAGTAACGTCCTACCTGCCATAAAGCACTTCAAAATCTTGTCAGGGGTTGTAAGCGCTATATAAATGCAATGACAATACCAATGGTAATCACCTTTCAGCAATGAATTAATTGCAGGAACTAGACTTCGTAGATTGTTGGGTGACGGGATTTGAAATGTTACCGCCAGATGGCAGTGTTTGCTAATCAATCAGTAGTTTTCCCTCAAACACCCCCAAATATATTAACTAAGGAACCATAGATTTGATTTCTAGTTGTAAATGTATAAAATATAGCACTACTCTAGGGTCTGAAACAGGAGCATTGTTTCTCTGCAGGAGTAAATTATCAACCTGCTTTTAAGAAAAGTTTGTGCTTGTCCGTAATCTCCTCGTTTTGCGATGCTGGGGCTGTGGATCACGGGGAGATTATTTAAGGAGGCGTCATACCATTGGACTTCTAGAACCCCCACCCCCCCGTGTTACAGTATCTTTGCTACCATTGGCCATAGCGAAGAACGTTTTGGAAATACGTGTCTCGGCCTTCCTAATAATTAGCAAACTTTAGGTGTTAACTGCCCATATTCAGAGCGGTTTTCAGGCATGGGCAAAGTGGGCAATTTCCTTGGGCCCCACCTTCCAAGGGGCACCCTGTAAAGCGAACCTTCTCTCTATTTGATCCTGTCTACTCTATTTCTCTCTCACACTCCCTCTACACACCTCTCTACCCCTGACTCGTCTATCTACCCAATGTCATTTCAAGATTTTTTCGGGCTCCGGGCCATTGTTGTTGTGTGATCCGGTTAAAGTTTAACATTTACTTCAGTATTGTTTGGCAACACGAGGGTATGAATTATCAGGCAATGAATGGGCAATACGATTCCAATTTGTTCCATCGGTGGGCCTCTAAAATATGTTTTGCACAGGGCCCCCAAAGACCTTTAGATGACACTGCCCATGTTAGTTTTTTGTTGTTTCCTTATGTCACTTTCTAAAAAAAAAAATCAGACCGGTTTGAACCAGAACGCCTTTTGACAGCAGATGAATTTTGATTTCAGACTAGATGGTTTCTGTGTTTCCTTCTATCGAGGCCAGCTAAAAGGCCGACTCTCAAAAGAAAGATGTGACATGCTAATGCGGATGCCAACACAGGCCCAATCTTTCATTTTGGCCTCCCTCTGCCAAAACTCCTATCCAATCAGAGCATGGCCCGTTCTATGGCAAAGCATTCTAAGGCTGTCGCTTAGGACTCTAGCAGCAGGGGACAGAATATTACCCAGTGGCGGCTGGCATGCACCAAGGGTGGTGCGGCGGGGACACACAAAAAAATAAATAAATAACTCAAATGAAAATATACTTACCTTCCTGCACGATGCAACGTCCTCCTCCTTCGGTCATCTCTGAAGGCATGCTCCAACACGGGACTCAGCCATCTCCCCTAACCAATCCTGCTACTGCTCTCACCAGCATGAGAGCAGCACCAGGATTGGAGGGAGCGCCCACTCTGCGCTCTCAAGAGCACTGGAGGCCTGCGCTTTCTCTAAACCAGCTGTCTAAGACAGTTAGGTTAAAGAAATTTAAAGTGCGCAAGATCGCTGGCCAAAGAGACAGGCACATTTTAAAGCGCACAGCTCCCTGCTGCAACTCGGCAGCACTGGCCCCGCCCCACCCTGTCACTCAGTTCAGGACGGGTCAGTTGCTCAAAAATAAAATGGTAATAAATAAACTTTATTACCATTTTATTTTTCAACTCTGGCCTGGGGCTTTTCTTTGTGGGGTGACGATCCTCCGCTCAAACAGAGGGCCACCCCTGATATTACCTATAAAAGCAGCAAATATTGTCCCATTTTGTCAGGGCGACAAGGCAAAATGGCACTCTGCCAAGGGTGGCAAAAATTCCTCCATAGATGCTGACTCAGCGGCTCACAATTACTAGAAACATCTACAAGGAAACAAACTGACAAAAACCAGAACTTCTTGTCGGTAGAGTTTGTCCTTCATTTTAGGTTACGGACCAAGAGAAGAAAAAAAAAGTCAGGCTGTGTGTTCCTTACAAACAACCTTTCTAACTTTCTGAGATGCCAGATTTTTAAGATAATCAGTTTGTTAAAAGTCAGTCTGCATCAGGTTGCTTGATATATATATTTATGGTTTAAATCTTTTATTGTTTTGAAAAGACAAGCATAACAATAGCCGCCACCTACATCAACCGGCCGGTGGGGATCATTCATATTAACTGGACTTTAGATATATATATTTAGATTAAGATATATATAATGCACTGGAAGCCGGCCGCAGGTGCACACACACATATATATGTGCATGCCCTCCTGCAGACCAGGACCAGGATGGTGTTCTATCACTAGTGAAAAAGCGACGTTGATATGCCTGAGAAGTGGTCATTTGCGCCAGTGTTTGCAGGTACTGGACACTGACGCTCATTTTTGAGCGCCAGAACTTATTTTTCATCATCAGACTTTGACTCAGAGCAAGAGACAGAAAGGCAGAAAAAGTAAGAAGATAAAAATGGGAAAATAGTGACAAAAGGAGAAATAAGGGATGCAAAAGAACCTGTAAGAGTGAGGCATAAATACAGGAAGTGCAGGGTAGTGGAGGAAAGAGGCATGAGATTAATTCAAGGCTAAGCAACCTTGATATTTGGCAAGCCCGGCATTTGAGCCCACCGGCAGCAGGCTCCTAATTAAAACCTTTGAGTCCCTGCACTTTTTTTTTTACAAATTAGGCACTGATCTAGCCATGGTCAGGCATGTATCAAGTCTGGGATAAGCAGCCAATCAGAATCAGGAGCACCGTGGTCTTCTGCAGCACTGCTGTGCAGCCCTCTGCCCCACCAGTGAGGGACCATGATTCCCCAAGTTATTATATGTTTGTGATATATCCTTAGAGCATGATTTGCATTGGCTCTTATGCGGTTGTACTGCATGTGGCAGAATTATCATTGACTCCTCATCACAATTAGCATGAATGCCCTGTCATTTTGTGTACAGTACAGTACTTGAAGGATCACACTCTGTCTTCAGTTTCCTACTGGCCTTTTTGCTTCTTCGTTGTTGTGGATAAATTACATGTTCCTGTGACTTGTTCATCTTTTGTATTCTCATTCTTCTGGCCTAGATATTTCTGAGATATAAATGCCATGTCTTTCCTTTGCCTGTGTGAAGCCTGTGTTGCAGGATACGTAGTACCTATTTGGGCTGTTTGCATGGACGTCGATTCACAAAAATCCCAGGAGTGGCGGAAGTGACATCATATACCCTTTGACCTTAATGATGTCACAAGAATTTACATCATATGACCTTTGACTCTGAATCATCCCTAGAAGTGATGTCACACGACCCTATCCTGATGACATCACAATAATTAACATTACTGAAGATACATAATAATTGCACAATTAATATTTTATATTCTTCATGGGGAGAACAGCCATTGGCTCTGAAAAAACACTCACTAAGGGGTCGATTCCGATTCGGGCCGGAAATTTCACCGACCGAGCCGGACCCGGAGAGATTTCCGACCGAATCGGACCCGTGCAGTCCGACCGAACGAGTACGATGCGTCCGTATGTTATCGGACTCGAGTCGGTCGGACTCCCATTGAAGTCAATGGGAGCCGGTCGTACAACGCGTACGCGGGCTCCCATTGACTCAATGGGTGCGAGTCGGACAAGGGCGCCCCTACAGCGGGTACGCGGCGAGCGATTCGCGCCATACACGCACAGGTAGGGGGACCCATGGGTCCCCCTGTGTGCGACTCGCGCGGCTACGCGTACAGGGGGGTCCGACACGGACCCCCAAAGTCCGGCTCCGACAGCTCTTACGAGCCGGAGTGCGCGGCTCGGTCGGACTGCTCGCGGCGCGCATCGTACTTACCTGGCCGGGAAACGTCTCCATTGCGCGGTGCGAGTCGAGTCCGAGCGAGTCGGTCGGAGCGGTTCGAGCCGCGAGCGAGTCGGTCGGAGCGGTCGGGACGCCCGGACGAGTCGGTCGGCGATTTCGCATCGTACTCGCTCGGCCGGACCCGCGTACGGTTCGGTCGGGAAACAGGGCTCCGAATCGGATCCGGTAAAGCCGAATCCGATTCGGAGCCCTACCGGCCGAGATCGGAATCGGCCCCTAAATGTTCAAGTCCTTTCATGGAGGGCTGCCTAGCTAATGAAACCCTACAGTCCCCATGAGTTCACCCAATTATCTTTTTAAAATTTCCTATTGGTGCCCCTTATGTCAAAAATTACCTCCATTGCTAGGACCAGCATTTTGCTATGGTGGACCCCTTTGCCCAAACATTACATACAATATGTCAGTGTCAGAATTTTCCTAATACTGCTTCTCTTGCACTATGGATGTCCCTTATGTCAAAGGTTATGTCTAATATATTGTGGACCACTTTTTGTCATGGATGTCCCCATGACATTGCCACAGTCATCTTCCCATATGTCAAGAATTTCCTCCAATGTGCCATCACCAGTAATTTTCCACAGGTGATACCTATGCCAAGGATTTCCTCCAGCAGGCCAGCGCTGGTGTTTTTTCATGGGTGCCCCATGCCAAAATTTACCTACAGTGTGCCAGCACTAGCATTTTGCTGAGGTTATCCCATATGCAACCATTGTCTCCAGTTTGCCAGTGCCAACATTTTGCCAAGGGTGCTTCTATACGCCAAGAAGCATGGCAGGTACAACAGTGGATTTGCAAGCATAACAACACAGTTCACTTACATTCACTTACTCACATGCATTCTCTTATTAGCACTCAGTTGCACTCATTCATTTTCACCTAGTATCTTGCACTCACTCTCACCATGAATCACTCATTGGCACTTTCTTTGACTGACATACTTACACACTCATTTTGACACACACACACACCCACGATCTCACATGCAAACATACATGCTCACACATATACACGCTCTCACACAAACTCACTCTCACCCACATGCATGCACACAACATGCATTTAAAGCCATTTTATTTTTCTTGCCTCAAATGCCAGATCTTGCTGCTCCACTTTTTATTACACTTATAGTGAATAATAAACTATTATTCACTATTAATCTAATAAAAAATGAGCAGAGCCTGACTCTGATAATGCAAGACTCCCTTGTGTTCTTGGCACTGATTTTGCCACCTTTATGGCCAGGGGTCACAAAGGCAGTGCCAGAGGTAGCAAGGGGCATGCTAGGGGTCACAACTGCGAACCCTGGCGTCCCCTAAATGATGTCCATGGCTGTTTGGTGGATGACCAAGAAACGTATTTGCGAATATTGTTTCATTGTTTGGCATGGTATCTGCTTGGCTAAAATAATTTTCTTGGGGGACTTTTGGCCCTGCTGTGTCTTCTGGACTCAGCTCTCTGACCTAAATCTGGCGTGCTATGCATCCAATATTACTGTTGTTTTGGGCCAGTTGGAGCACAAATCAAGACCTGTGGTTAACTCTTTATCACTCGTGGGCTTACTTCGCAAAATGGAGCAACTTTGAAGAGATTTGTAAAAGGTAGAAGCAACAATTGGAGAAAGAGAGAACTGCAGCGTTGAGTAGAATCAAATATAGGTTTATTCAGCAGAGCAGGAACGACCCCATCCAGCATACAAGTCCTGCAACTGTCAACTGACAAGTTGCTTACATTCTTCAGCAATGCACAGTTCCACATTCCAGACCATGTAGCCTAGGAACAGTGAGCTACATTCTAAGGCAGAACGAGGACACTACAAGGTCATTCAGACCTGGGTGTGCTGCAGGGCAGCCTGCCAAGCCAGTGGAGGCAGTCGGCTCGTTTTTGAGATCACCACCTGACTGCCGGCGCTCTTACTCCTTACAATGCATCTACTGGTACGGCGGATGTCTTGTACGCAGAGCAGTTTGCTGAGTGGGCGCCATGTTTTTTGACCCAGCATGACAAACCTTTTCATTTTTCTAAAAGAAATTATCCAATGGGATGTTTGTTTTTGAAAAACAAAAAAATAATGACCCCGATAAACTTTTAATCTTTCACAGGACCCAGCAATTTTATTGTTCAAATTAGTTCCCCCTTGGTCCTCCTGATACAATTTTAAACTTTCACCTTTGCACTTCCTTATAGGAATCCCATCACACCACCTATCTTAGTGTTTTTGGGCAGGAAAGGATGCTGGAAGATTATGGTTGTGCTATCAGAGTAGGTTACCTTGTGAGCTTCTATAAGTGATGTTATGATATCCGATAATGGTGTATCGTTTTGATCCTAACAGTTTGGTTTAGAAGGCCTGATGATGAGACAGAAGAGCCCTGGAAGGGAACACTTGAACTATCCTCAGGGCCGAACTGGCCGTAGCAGGCACCAGGCGTTTTACCGGTGGGCTGGAAGGGAGGGGGCCGGTTTTGGACCGGTGGGGGGCGTTTTTGTCACTGGGGGCCGATTCTGTAGCAGTACTGCAAAATCGGCCCCCTGTAACAAAAGCACAGCAGCAGTGTCCCTGGGCCGATCCGACATAATTGCAAGGGCAGGTTTGTGTTCCCAATCCGGCCCTGACTATCTTGCCCTGTTTAAAGAGAGTTCCAACTGAAGCAAGGTTTACTCCCAGTAGAACATAACCTATGCTAGTCTGCTCGCCTTGCCTTATTATGCCGAGCATAAAGGTGAGTACATATAAGACCACTGTAGTAGCCTGCCAAGAAGGGGCAGCTGTGCCTAGGATTCAAGTCAATAAGTGAACTGTAGTATTCAACAGGCACAATCAGACTTCATTTCAAGGTGGATTTCTGGCTATTTTAGGAGATGACCACAACAACAGTTAATTATGAATTCAATATGCATTAAAAATGACTACTACCTGACGCCCAAGCCATTCTTATAGCTTTGGGGTCCTGGAATAATAAGACTTGTCACACTTGTAGGAGTGTGATGGTTAGGAGTAGCATTGTTATTATTATCATTGACAGCATGGCAGGGGCAATGTATGGGGCAAGCTGCAGTGGCCTCTTGACAAGAGTGTTGGCACTTTTATTTTTGCAAATTAAACACTGGCTGCATGGCATACCTGTTGGCATTTTTTAAAATTTTCCAGGGCAAACCCTAAAAGTGGGAAAAAGCAAAAACTTAATGTCCCTGATGAAGCCTGTGGTGGTGATTGATCATTATTGATGTCAGGACAACCATGTTCTGAAGGCAGAGGAGGCGGCAGATCCACCATCAGAAACACAGCCTCCCCCCAACTTTAAATCTAATTGAGTTTGGTGAACTGAGAATTTGGTGAATAGCTTGTTCATCAATTTTTGACAGATGACCCAGTGCCACCAACTTCTAAATGAGGCCCCAAGCATGCATATTAGATGTGAAACTCAAAAAAATCCTCACATTGTTTGGCATTTAGAGGAAAGGGGAAATATTTTCATGTGGAGAAAAAAGAAAAATAATTTAAGGTGCAATAGCATCTGAACCCTAACTGTAAATTTGCAGATTTTCCAGCAGCAGATGTTTGACAGTTAAGGGCTTTGCATTGATCACGAGGCTCCAATGTACATCCAGGAGGGTTAGATTCAGGCCAGATTTTCATGATAACTAGTAGTTAAATAAGTGACATTCATTTAGATACAATGTATGCAAATTTATCCTGCATAGATTTCATTGCATGGCATGTTTTGAATCCTCGTCGGTCTAAACTGGACACCACCAGTGAAGATCTCCATTAGATCATGGACTTTCAGTGTGTCAATTCACAGAAGACCAAAGTCCTCATCATGGGATCTACCCCCTCTGCCTGGGATGACTCCTGGTGGCCTGCAGCGCTTGGAACCACCCCACAACCACAGACCATGCACAGAACCTCTGCATCATCCTGGACTCCTCGCTCACCATGAGCCGCCAGATCAACGCAGTCTCATCATCCTGCTTCCACATGCTTCGCCTGCTCCAAAAGATTTTCAAGTGGATCCCCACAGAGTCCAGAAAGACGGTCACCCAGGCATTCATCAGTGGCAGAATTGACTACGGCAACGCACTATATGCTGGCACCAGAAACTCCTCAAGAAACTTCAGAACGCCCCCGCCAGACTCATCGTCAACATCCCCCGCTGCAGTCACATCACCGGCCACCTGGGAGACCTCCATTGGCTCCCAGTCAACAAAAGAATCACCTTCAAGCTCCTCACACACAAAGCCCTACATGACGCGGGACCTGCGTACCTCATCCACCGCCTCAAATTCCATGCACCCACCAGAGACCTCCACTCTGCCCAACTGGCCCTGGCTACCGTCCCACGTATCTGCAAGACCACAACTGGAGGAAGATCCTTTTCCTACCTTGCGGCAAAGACCTGGAACACTCTACCTCTCCACCTCAGGCAGTCACCGTCACTGCCTCACTTCAGGAAGGACCTCAAGACCTGGCTCTTCGACTGAACCACAGTGCCCCGTTGGACCAGCAGTTACCCTACCCCCCCCCCCCAGCGCCTTGAGACCCTTAGCTTTACAAGACATCTGATTGTTTGAGTGTGTAAAATAAAAAGATTGTTGGCATAACCCAATGCATTTTAAAGGCATGGTCGATTGTGAGAATCATCCCTAAGATCTTTATCACATTTGACTATGAGTTTTTGGCCAAAACTAGTTACTATTCCAAATACCATGCTTCCTCAGAACATATGCAATACTAACTTTTAGGTCTAATTTACAGTTTGACAGATGGGTTACTCTGTCACAATCGTGATGGATATCTCATCCGCCTTATTACAAGGGCATTATTTCCTATGGCACTTGTAATAAGACGGAGGGGATGTCAGTCAAATTCCAGGTCCTTTTCCACACAGGAATTCCTTCAGCTTTGAGAAAGAGGAATTCCTGTGCAGAAACAGTGGAGGGGACACTAGGTGCACATCTGATCCTGTGTACCCGTAATCAGGTGGGACAGTATCTCCTCGCAAATTGACCCCTTAGTTATACCAAATTTACCTTTCTACAAAACCATTACTGCATTGTGATCCCTGCCTACTAGTATTAAATCCAAATGGCCCTGCAGCATACTTTCCTTGAGTGTCTGTAGATTGTTCCTCATTAGAAACATTTGAGACACAGGCCACTACACTGAAAAAAAACTCTTGGCCTGCCATTATCCAAAGAAAGCTGTAAAAAAGACAAAGAAGAGAGCGAGAAACAATAACAGAGAAGCATTACTGGAAACCTACCAAAAACCAGATTCAGATAGAGTCTTGTGTGTGACTACATATACACCTATTTCAAACAAGGTTCAGAATATTATTTAAAAAACCTGGAGGATTCTAAATGGAGGGACAAAACGATGGTCTCCGCCACTCTTTGCATACAAGAGGAACGCCAATCTGCGCGATGAGCTGGTCCATACCAAAACACCGCCTGCGCACGTTCCACCACAGACAACACTCTGGGACAGCCAACCACCTGTGGGCCATTACCCATGTGGAAATTGTATCTCTTGTCAGTTCACAAAAGCGACAAAAGAAGTAGACATAAAAGCAGGGAGACCTTGGGTCCTAAAAGCACTGACCAACTGCAACAGTAAAAATGTTGTATACTTGATTACATGCCTGTGTGGTTTATTCTGTGTGGGAATGACATGATATGACATCAATGAACACGAAGCATGATACGCTGTAAATGGAACAACACCAAACTAACACGCCACTATCTTGACCAGAACCATAGAGATATAGATATGACATTGGTGGTTCTAGAGAAAGTAACCACTACCACCCCAGATCCCCAGAAAAAAACAACTTATACGTGAACCAAATGAGTGTATCGATTGAGAACATGAGAAATGGGGCTGAATGATGAAATCCCATGGTTGCAACTGACATAAAACCATTACGTGCAAGACAAGAATCCATCATGTTTGACCACTACTGTGGCTTCCTACTTCTTTGTAACTGTATTTACCTGTATTTTACCCCACTAAAACTTGAAACAGCAATGAGGGGGCTGGCATTTAATCAGCCGGCAGGCTCTATGCCTATAAGAAATTGAGATGGATAATACAGTGCCTGGGGATATGGCCTTTCTGACATGGAGTCATTAGAAAGGGTTGCCTCCATGAAATATTCATACAATCATTATGGCAGATCAGTTCGCAATCTGAACCTATAAATTAAAAAAGAACATAAGTTTAAGATGGGTTCTTGCTTATCATAAAAGAATATTTTGTCAAAAACCTTTTTTTTTTTAAACTGCGTTGTACCGCGAGTAGTCCCAAATAAAAACGTGCACCAGGTGTTTTTCATTACATCGACCATCATTACACTGGCCATGATACACTGCACTACATATCCCATGATTCTTTCACTTCTGACTGTAAGTGCCCGGCTAAAGACGTCACGGCAATGACGTCCAGAACCAGGAATGCTTCCTTGGAGGAATGTGCCGGTTCTTTCTGGAACAACGAACGCTGCCGCAGGTGTGGGCAATCATTCTGTTACAGGGTAGCACCATGAGAGGATGCCTTGTCATAAATATGCATCCCTCGCTCCACCTGACAAACTTCAGGAGGAAAGAGCAGACGCGAATAGGCTTTCAGAGAGGAACGCACCTTGACAAAGTAAGAGGGTGAATGTGTGTAGGTATAATATATCCCTTGATGAGGATGACCGTGAATGGGAGCATATATCATAACGAAACAATACTAAACTTCCTCCCATTTACTACCTTCAGAGTGTGACTACAGGGGTTCCTGAGCCCTCTTTCCATGGGACTAACAGTGGGGTATGACTGTGAGCTGGAGTCACAACTAAGAGAGAGATCATTTTTTTTTGTTACCACACATGTGCAGTACTACATAACACCGAGCATGCCAATGTTGCATGCTTATGGTTATCTATGAATTATAGTGTATCCCTTTATCTACATATTATAAAAATCTTAAAAGTGTTTTTATTTACTTGCAGCTTTATGTGGGCCAAATATATAAGAGATAGACACAGGTCACTCTTTGGTTTTCAGTGGCAAGACTAATGTATGGTTGCCACACTAGGATTCCGTATTTCCATCCTGAAGAATGCCACGGACTCACATAAGCCACCAGGCAGAAACATGTTCACGGTAAAGTGGTGATGAGGTACTAATTCCCCTTGTCCCCACAATTAATACCAAGTGTCATGTCTAGCGAATAAAAAGATTTTTAGGATGCCACATTGGTTTTTAATACACTTAGATTACGGGTCCACTCTTATTTAGAAGTGCCTCCATGATTCCAGGTGAAGACCAGCTCTCCATTAAACCGGGTTTTTGGAGAGCGTGGGTTGCCATATGATGAAGCATGGCACCTGTTGGGGTGTGAGGACAACCCGTCACATTTTTGTGTATGTCCAACAATGGACATCATGTTGAGTAGAAGGGTGAGGGATGCATAATTAGTAAAACAAAAAATCTCGGGTAGCTCTTTTTGTGTGCATATATAGAAAACGTCAAGCCTCTTAAGCCTCCTGGGATATGCTGAATGATCTGCTAAATGTCTGCCTCGTGCGTCACAACAGAATGGTTTACAATCTTGGACAACTGCAGGCAGCCCCAGCCAGGGTACCAAAGGTTTGTGAGAGGCTGGTGAATGTTGGACATTGAAAGGCAGAAGCGGAGAGCTGGAGAGAGCAAGGGTGCAGGCATAGCAGGCAGAGCAGCTTCGCTAAGGAGGAGAAATAGCTGGATGCTGGTCGCCAGCACTGATGTGAGGCATGGCATTCAGGGGGCCTGCGAGCCTGAGAGCCAGAGACAGAAGTGGTTCTTGGTACAGCAGGCAGGAGGTAAGGAGGCGAGCCTGGTGCAATAGGGGTTGAGTGTTCCTGAGGGTAGGGGTCGAATGCTCCAGGGGCGCGGAAGTGGCCAGCCAGTGCAGCCAGTGCAGCTTGTGCCGGTTACGCTCCCCACCCCTGCCCCAACCCTCTTTAGCCCCCCCCTCCAGTACCATTTTAATTTTTACGCTGTTTATCCCACCTAACTGCCCACCTCCTGTGAGGGCCGAATTTTCTGCTGCTTGGCCACCTGTGAAGTTTTGAACTTGGCACTGTATTTGATTCCTGATGTGTCAATGTGTGGCTGCTGAATTGAACATCTTTTGAATCAATCAGTGTGGAGTGTAGCACGCCTGCTGGTGAGGTGTTTGACGGTGGGCTGAGCCAGAAGGACTCATCAGATGCTGCGGAAGTGGCTGGCGTGCTCATGCAATCACATCGGGCCTCAGCTGTTGCGGTCCCCTGTACAGGCCGTTCATCCCCTCTGACCTCGCCACGGGGAGCTGTCTGCTGTGGCGTCGGGAGGTCCAAGAAGGATTGGCTTTCGTAGAGTGTCTCGGTAGGGAGAAGGCGGCATCAGTACTGCTTGTGGCCGAGGAAACCTTAAATGAACCACATAGGAAGCAGTAAGGAGCAGTAATATGCAACGAAGTGTTATTAGGAGTGGCGAGGAGTATTACTGCTGATACCCTCCATGTCTTTTTTGGGTTTCCCTTTTCTCCTTGTATTTTGGCCTATCCATTGGAATATGACCACTAGAAACCTCGTTTGGGAAGGCAGATCAAGGGCTTGTAGAAAGAACAAATCCAACCCGTTAAGAAATAAATGCAGTCATTTGAATTCATTGAAGGGTTCTAACCCTATTTTTTCTAATGGAGTATGATGGCACCAGTGGTGGCAACCACCAGTTGTCCATTCAGGAAGCTTTACCAACCTACGCAGATTGTCCAGGCGCCTTGAGCCCCCCAAACTCCATTAACCCCCCCGCAGGCGAAACAGATGCAAGATAAGTTGGCGCTAGGAAAGTCAGAGCAATCTGGTGCTGGGGAGGATGTTAGGACTCCTTGATGGGGACTTTATGTGACATTGACTTTGACTTAATGAAGAAAGTTTCAACGGTACAAGCTCCGCCGGTTACACCCTATTGGAGTATGAAAAATCTGAACTGAAGCTTATTAGCAGTACCCCCTATGAGTTATCATTAGCTTCCCCAGTGACATCGGCCACTCCTGAGTTAGAGCTACTTGGGAACTCTTCATGTATTCTTCCTGGTCATTACGTTCAATACTATGAGTATCTTAAGTGCGTGGAAAGAATATTGTCGTCCATTCTAGTAGCCCTATTGGAAAAAGCCGTAAATATCTCAGATTATATGCAAAACTCCCTCTTAGCAATATTATTGATGGATATAAAAAGATAAGAGGTCATTACAAATCGGATTGCGCAGAGTCAATAAAAGAAGAGATATAGCTAGTCCCTCCAGTTTAGGAACAGAGGCTTCTGCTCTATTGCCCCAAGCAAAGTCTGTTTTTAGAGACCATGGTACGCAAGTGGGCAAAACTCAACTTAGGAAACTGGAAAAGAAGATCAACAGTCCTGGGAGCAAGGACAATCATATTTATTTATTTAAAAACTTTTTGACTCATCTTCAATAAGTTCAGTAGATATGACACCCCCAGAGGTAGTCCCATGTCCTCTGACTGCCCTCTTCCCTATCTTTAGAATCCTCTATGGAGGTCAAACTCCAATGTGCTTGCTTCCACCAAGACAAAAGAGGGAAAAACATTGAAAAATTGCAATTTGAGGAAGAAGAAACAGAGAATTTTCAAAGAACACCCAAGAAAGCTCCATTTTGATGAAACTGCGGAGCCCATTTTAGAGAGGGGAGAGTCAGATAAGAAAGGCAAAGTAGTCTTTGGGGAATTTAAGCTTCATGAGGAAGGTCCTTAGCCCAAGAAAATCCTTCCTTTATTTCCCCTGCTGTAAAGACAGCAGAAGATCATTTATAAGGTGCATCCTATGCCTTGGGCCTCTTGACAACTTATCTTAATTCCTTAGCTAAACCTTTCCCAATGTTGTTTTAAAAAATGTGAATCACAGGCAGCGCACCGGGGGAAAAGGATTTGCTTTGTCTATGCCTTCTGCTACCACTATACTTGATTTTGAGATAATGTTTGATCATGATCTAATTTTGAATCTTTCTGTTTTATTATCATGCTTTGCTGAGATTGAGGAACTTAAGATGATCCAAAGTGATTGTATTTCCCTTGTAAACATTTTACCTTCACACCAGGTAAATAAGTCAAGAGCAACATTCCACTCTAGGGTGGTGACAAAATTGATTTTCCATAATAACGAATACTTTTTACGTAGAGGTATTGATATAATCCCTGGATCACAGAAGCAGAAAAGAGATGAGTCCAACCTGACTGATGTGGATTTTGCTTTTGAAGAGGATTTCTCTTGGGCAAGGAAAGAGTCACACTGTGAGAATCCAAAAAATCTATTGATTTCCTTAGTGATGGGCAGAAGGCAAGTCGTATTATTAGATCAGAAGGTAGTGGAACCAGAACTCATTGGTGACAAAATAAATAAACAGAGTTGGTTGGCTGGCACATTTAATGGTAATCGCACTTTTGGCTAGATGGTTAAGACTTCTAGTTAATAATAAATTAAAGGTGGACTCTGGAATGCAGTGGGGTTGTTGTCTAACCCAGACAAGCTGGTTTTTCGAAATAGTCTGAAACCTGAAGTGATCTTCATCCAGGAAACCGTGTGTTCAAATGAGTTTTATCTGTATGGATACTTTGTTCTCAGTTGCAATGCAGTGTCCTCTAGAAGTGCACGTGCTAGGGGTGGAATAGCGATTCTTTTGGGTACAAATGTGAGCTTCTAAAGGGATCGAGGTCCACAACAGAGGTGATATGGGGTCCCTTTATTTCTTTATACACACGACGTGTCAATTGTGCCAGAGTTCAAAATAAGGATAATACTTCTTATCCTTCCGTGACCCTCCTTTTCCCAGGGTCCGGACGTCCTGTGGCTCCATTTTTCCTGCCTTCTGGGTCCGGGGTTTCCTCGGTAGAAGAAAAAAAACACAACCTAGGTAAGAGGCTCTATCTGAATGCCTTCACCGGGGGACAGGGAGTGAGGGTTCACCCAGTACTACGGGAAGAGCATGGAGGTGTGGTTGTGAGGGAAGGGTGGTCGGAAAGGTAGGGGTTTTACGATGCAGCTTGCCCACTACTGCCGACTTTCTCCCTCCTCCCAGCCCACCCCAAGAGCCGTGCAAGTACCTGGGTGAGCCACGCTCCTCCAGGAGCGTGGCCAGGCGAAGCGTGGGGTCGTTGGCCTCCTGGCTCTCCTGACGTCCCTGGATGCTCGTCCCTCGTGGAAGAAGCCAGCAGCGGAGTATCCTCGCCTATCGTCTCCGTCTCCTCTTCCGAAATCCCGGGGTCGGCGTCTCCAAAATGACGGCGTCTTCCGGAGTCCGTTCTCTCCTTTCTCGATGACGGGCTTTCCTTTTCTATGATTGGCAGGGAGCCAATGACGTATGGCCCGGGGGCGGGGTCCTCCGGCGAGTGTTCCCAATTAAAGGAACCTCGTCTGGAAAAGGAAGAATGTAACCTCTGCAGGGGACTCCGACACTCAGTCCAGTCCGGGGATTCCTCTGGCTGTGAAGAGAGGAGAGGATCCCCGCTGTAAGGAACACGCCACCATTCTAAAGAGTCATCCGATCCTACACTTGGGACGGGGAATCGTGACACACCCCACCCCTAAGATTCTCCCGATCGGGGAGAGGAAATATGCGAGACAGAAAGTCAGCGTTCCCATGCTCGGCCCCCCTACGGGGTCGTACGTCAAAAACATAGGGCTGCAGGGAAAGGAACCACCGGAGGATGCGGGGATTATGTCCCTTGTTCCGACTCATCCATTGGAGAGGAGCGTGATTGGTGTATAGGGTAAAACGACTCCCCTCCAAATAATAACGAATCTTGTGAACAGCCCACCTTATGGCGAGACACTCTTTCTCTATAGTAGGGTAACGCCTCTCGCGGGGAAACAGCTTTCTACTAATGAAAAGGATTGGATGCTCAGTGCCCTCAAGAGAGAGTTGTGATAGGACTGCCCCCAACCCACAGTCAGAGGCATCGGTGTGTAGGATGAACGGTTTAGTGAAATCGGGGGATGATAAAACCGGACTGGTGGTTATAGCCCTTTTTAGGTGAAGAAAGGCGTTTGTCACGGACTCAGAGGGGTTTAACAGATCCTTTGATTTGGCCTCTTTCTTTAAGAGATCAGTGAGAGGGCCCGCTATTTCGGAATATTGGGGTATGAATCTTCTGTAATACCCCAACAACCCCAAAAAGGCTTTGACTTCTCTCTTCGAGGAGGGAAAAGGCATGTCCACGATAGCCCTCACCTTCTCTTTCTGTGGCTCTATTACCCCGTTCCCTAAGACATAGCCTAGGTACTTGACCTTGTTGAACCCCATCTTGGATTTTTTTGAGTTCACGTGTACACCAGCACACCGCAGGGCCTGGAAGATATCCTGGCAATGTCTTAAATGGTCCTCCCAGCTAGAGCTAAAAATAACAATATCGTCTAGATAGGCTGACGAGAAGCTCTGGTAGTCACGGAGCACGGTGTTCATTAACCTTTGAAAGGTAGCGGGTGCTCCGTGAAGACAAAACGGGAGGACGGTGAATTCGTATAAACCATCAGGAGTGACAAAGGCGGTCTTCTCTTGATCCTTCTCCCGAAAGGGGACCTGCCAGTACCCTTTTGTGAGGTCTAGCATTGTTATGTACTGGGCGTCTCCCAATTTTTTGATTAGTTCATCAATTCTCGGTAAGGGATATGAATCGAACTTGGAGATGGAGTTCACGGCCCTAAAGTCAATGCAGAATCTGATAGAGCCGTCTGGTGTGGGGACCAGGACAATGGGGGATGACCACTCACTCCTGGAAGGACGGATAACTCCCATCTCCAACATAGCCTGGACTTCATCCCTGACTGCTTGTCTCCTGGCGGCCGGAATGCGATAGGGTCGTTGTTTAACGACCTTGCCAGGGACCGTCTCAAAGACGTGCTCAATGAGGGATGTTTTCCCTGATTTGTCAGAGAACAAAGAAGAGAAAGGGCGCAACATCGCACCCAAAGACTGTTGTTGCTCGAGGGTTAGGGAGTCATTTACCACTAGTTGGGGTAGAGTACATCTGGCTTCTACCGGCGTTGGCAACACAAGATGGGCTGTTTTAGGAACCGGACCCAACCATTTTTTTAGCAGGTTGATGTGATACGATTGCACTTTAGAGGGCTTCACCTGCACCCTATATGTGGTTTTCCCTACTGTATCCACAACTTTGTAAGGGCCCATCCACTCTGACTTAAGCTTACTTGTGGAGGACGGGAGCAAGACCCAATCGTTGATATCTAGACGTCGCTATTTCTTTCCTTTATCGTAGTGATACTTCTGTCTTCCCCGTTTTTTTTCTAAATTGGAATAAGCGAGATCCCGTAGTTTGCCTATTCGGGATTTGAGATTTTGAGTGTATTCAAGAAAACCTCGGGTCTCGTATTCCTCTTCCTTTTCCCATGCCTCCTTCGTCATTTCCAGGAACGATCTGTGCTGTCTCCCGTATAACAGTTCGAAGGAGGAACAACCTAGACTACTCTGGACTTGACTACGTATCACTCCTAAGCATTTTTTTTAGGGTCAGCTTCAATGTGCCATTATATCTCTCCACAAGCCCGTCGGTTTGCGGGTGGTAAACCGACGTTTTGATATGCCCAATGTTTAGGGCCCGTTTTGAAGAACAAGGGAACCCCAGTAGTGTGACCAGGGGTAGTTACGTATGTAGGAAAACACAGGTCAGGGGGAGGCCACTTGGGTCCTCGTGTAGCCTAGGCTACTGAAGTATTTTAGACAGCATTAGTCAGGTAGAGCAAAGTAATGTAGTCCAGGCGGGACTGGTTATGCAATATATGCTGGGACACAAGGTTTGGTATGACATCACATTTATTAACAGCATAAATGGAGTATCATAGTGTAATTTTTGGTAATAGTTCTGGTACTCACACAGAAAGTGAAAGTGCGTGAAGTGAGGGGTGTTCGTGACATTAAAATTTACATCGCATTGACAACAACAATATGCAAAACTCCAAATTAATTAGTTGCAGTAATGGAGTTTTGGTTGTAAAGGTCGACGGCATTTCGATCTCATGAATGTGAGATCATCATCAGGACGAGACAAGTGTGAGCAGGTAGAATCTATTAAGAGGAAAACCAGAAATCAAACAATGGTCCCGAGAAGAACAATTAAAACCAACAATTTACCGTAACAAAACTAGGAATCAATACCTATACGAATTACGTCTGTGAGCCAGTTACTGTCTGCTACTGGTGAATTAAATCATGAAAAAGTAAAGAGTGCTTGCTACTGAGTGGACAGGTAGACATATAGGAAAGTTAGAGGAGGATGGAGTCAATCCATGTCTGCACACGGAAGATGAGCGCAGGGAGGGAGTGAAGGTAACTCCTTAGCGAAGGTATGCGCGTGAAATAAGAGCCATTGCGCTGAAATCGGGGCTGGCATGCGAGTGGTCCGCAAAATATAAGGAGTGATGGTACTTCCTATGTTTAGTGAAGTTTAGCGCGTAAAATACGAGCCATAGTACCAAAATTGGGGCTGTTATGAGAGTGGTGCGCAGTAGAGAAGGTGTTTTTCGCGGTGCAAGCGCAGGAAGGGAGTGATGGTACTTCCTCGGTAAAGATACGTGCAGGGTGAGAAGCCCTGGAGCTTAATTATGGCTGGCATGCGGCTGTTGGGAAAAACGCATGGCTGAAGAGCCAGGCTGGCGTGAATAATGCCAAGGAAGGCTTGGGAGTCGCCAGAGGAGTTCTAATAGACCAGGAGCATGAGACTTACTTAAGTGGAAGGATGCGTGCTAACCACCGGGAATTCGGAGGTACGCGCAGGGTGGGAAGCCCTGGGGCATGAATTAAGGCTGGCATGCGGCTCTTGCGAAAATTGAAGCGTGCAAGAATACGCTTGGCCGAAGAGCAAGGCTGGCGTCAATAATGCCAAGAAAGGCTAATGGACCAGGAGCATGAGACTTACTTAAGTGGAAGGATGCGTGCTGAACACCGGGAAATCGGAGGTACAAGCGGTGCAATTAAATTGCGAGCGGGAGAATTCTGTGCGTCAAAAAGGGAAAGGAAGTTAGTGTGAGTCTAAGGACCGTGGAGAATTAAGCAAGTTAGTGTGAGTCAAAGGACCGTGGAGAATTAAGCACGGGCGGAGTGTGGGGAGAACTTACTTCAAGGCCACGGGGGCCACAGCTGATGCAAAGGCCCGTGAATGCTCGGGCGTGTGGTCAGACTGCAACAAGCAGGAGAATAAATCTCTAAAAAAAGGAAACGACAGAATCAGTGGGCCGAGTTAACGGGGAGGGTGGTGGAAAGGAGGGCATCCGGTCAGGGACTTACTATGTGAGTAACCTGCTGGCGAGGCGCGACGGGTCTACGTGGTTCGTGATCAATCCACCGAGTGCTACACCGGGGCAGATGAGCGAGATAAACAACGCGCGATGGGTTACGCGCATGGGCAGTATTAGCAAGGCTAAACGCTAGACTGCACGTCGCTTTGGGGCTCAGCAGTAGCCGCCATCTTGGGAAGGTGGATGGAAGGTGTTTCCAAGGCATGGAGAATACCGAGGTTGGATAAAAATGCCAGAATTCCAGTATTAAGGAAGGAGTAAGAGCCGAATCTATATGGCAGTAGGTTCGCCTAGTTGTATAGGAGAAAATAGGTGCTAGAATAGAGATATTTACATAAAAGTGGAGACGTGATTACATGATATTTACAGGGTGCATGATGATATATGCACACTAAGGGGGTACAGACAAAATAAAAAAATAAAAATTACTATACAATAGGCCCGAGGGCTATTACAAAATCATGTTCCATTCTTCAAGGGTATTAAGTCCATTTTCAATGGAACGACAGTTAAACATCCATTTACATTCCAGCCTGTTGAGAGTTGCTTGAGGGTCACCGCCTCTCTTGTGTGAGCGAACGATGTCAATCACTTGCCAGCGTAGGTCTTGTTCAGAATGTCCTTTTTCCATGAAGTGCTCCACCAATGGTGCAGTTGTGATTCTGCAGCGTATCTGGCTTTTGTGTTGACTTATATTCGCTTTTACTTTTTGGGTGGTTTGTCCCACATAGATGAGATCGCAAGGACATTGGACACAGTAAATTACATTGACTGAGTTACAGTTCGAAAAGAAACTCAATTTGTGCGTAATAGTGCCATATTCAAAAACTTTTGGGGTTCTTGTGAGTGGGCATGCAGCACAGTTTCCACACTTGAAATGGCCTAGTACAGGTGGGAGACCTAAACATGATTGCAAGGTGGTCTCATCACAGGATGGTTTATATGCCCGAACTAGGTGGTCCTTAATGTTGCACCCACGTTTGAATGAGAACAGGGGAGCTTCATTGGTGATGTTAATTGAGGTGAGTAGGGGCCAGTGTTTTTTATCAGTTTGGTTATTTTATTGCTAGCAGGGCAGAATGTGGTCACGCAGGCAATACGTGATATGGTTTTCTTGGGTCTGGTTTCCAATAAGAATTCCCTGTGTGAAAACCAAGCATGTTTCATGGATCTTTTCACCAATTGTCTTGGGTAGCCCCTGTTCATAAGTTTGTCGCATAGGATGTCTGCTTCCCTGAAGTAGTCTTCTTTTAGTTTGCAATTTCTGCGTATTCTTAAGAATTGGCCATAGGGGAGGCCGTCCCTGAGTGCTCTAGGGTGGGCACTTTTGTAGTGGAGAAGAGTGTTGCATTCTGTGGGCTTCCTGTACAAGGTCGTATAAAGCCCTCCCTCATTGGGTTTAACAGTGACATCAAGATAGTCAACTTGTGTATTGCTTGAGCTGTAAGCAGGGGCGTAGGAGACACTAAAATTCTGGGGGGGACAGGGACAACCTTGTGGACTTTCCAGTGATCCTATACAAATCACCGCCCGTTAAACAAATACAATCGCATACTTTTGAAGTGAAATATTGAGAAAAGCAGGCATGTAGTCACAGTTTGCATGTATGCTTTATTGTTATTTACATTCACCTAGTAATCAGACCAAATGTTAAAAAAACATGTATATGAATCTTGCATCTTCATGCACCAAGCAAACAAAGGTCGCTGACGTGGGGGCGTCATGTTTGCAAGTGCATTATGGTTTGAAAAGTACCTGCTGCTGCATTCCTGATCTCCAGCAATTATCGGGCAACAATAAAAATGTGGAGATAACTTCGGTGATTAATGTTCTTTATTGGGAGAGATCAGAGGTTTGCCTAGTGGAAGTTTTGACTCATGGTAAGGTAGCTACAGTGGGGTAATATGCCTGCTGCAAAGAGCGTGTACCACACATATCACAAAATGCATATAATGTTAATAGGTCAGTGAGTTACTGCTTTTGTCTGAGAGATTCTTTTGGTATTTGCAGTTTATAAGTTAAAATCCTAACATTGAACAGTGAGCTATTAACCGTCATCAAAGAGCTGCATGAAAACTGCAAGGTATAGATTAGAACGTTATGATTTTTCCCCAGTCTTTCATTATCCTAATGTTGGAAAATGGGTTCATTAGGATAGAAATCAATTCTTATTATTAAAGAGAACCCCCCAACCATGGTGTTATGTTTTAAATTATGAGTTTGTGCTTTTCTAGTGTTGCAAAGCTATCCTGTGCCCTGGGCACTCCCCAACGTTTTGCTGACTGGTACTGGTGGTACCTGAATCTGACTGACCCTGGGCTCTGCCTAACCAGGCCCAGGCCCTGTGCTATGCTGAAAGAGACACTTAGAAATACAGTGAAAACACCTACATAGACTAGGGTACACTATGGGTTAGGGTACCCCTATGATTGGCATGACCTCTCCTATAAGGCCCTAGTACATAATGGGGCAGGGGGATTAGAACTACCTTTAGGTCCCTAGTATATAATAGGGCATGGCAGTTTAGAGGCCAGCAGCCCTTTCTGCGCTTACATGTGTGCACTGCTGAAGCCTGAGGTCAGTTTAAAAGTAGCCCTGAGTTGTACGACTGCTTTTAAAATGCAAATTGTGCCCAAACTCGACTTTTGGGTTTGAGGCACTTACAAATTGATAAACTACAATGTTGGGGCATATTAGGTATCCCCAGGGTTTCCCCTAGGTGTCCCAGGGGTGGGGGGGGGGGGGGCTCAGGTATCTACAAGTAAGACCCTTATAAAATGAGTTTTATATGCCCTGGGTTTAGTGAAATTGCACATTTCAGTGCCCACATTGTAGTAAAGTGCTTCCCAAAATCAGCTTTTGTGCTAGGAGCACTGTAAAGTGAGGATCTGTAATATTTTGATATAATCAGAACCCCTAAAGTCTTTCCTAGGTATTCTAGGGGTGGGGGTTCCTATAGGTACAAGCAGGGTCCTTATACAGGCCCTGGTATTGGAGAAATTGGCCAGTTCATTTTTCCATTGCAGATCCCCAGCCCATAGGTTAACATTGGAAGGGGTTATTAATCAATAACTGGAGAAAGGAAAGCCATAAAACTAGGATTAAAGGACTCTGAAGAATGTTAATGATAAATGCAACAATGTGGTATTGTGGTATTGTTGAATTTATTCTAAAATGTACAGACAAGAAGTTATAAGACTTTCTTGTCTGTAAGCCACAATTCAGCCCTCTAGTGTTCTGCCTTGATTGGTAAGTGGATTAGCCTGGCTGTTTGAAGAGGTGATAAATTACCCCTGGGGTCAGGAAGCCTTTCTGGGAGGAGAGGTTGCTGGTCATAGGAATGCCAGGGGGAGGGGTAGTAAATAATGGTCTTCAAGAGAAGGAGGAGACAACATGGAGAAATCACTTTCATTCACACCTCTCCCCCTGCCCCACAGCCAGATGGGGGATTAAGGAGGAATTCCCAGATGTAAGGGGAGTGGACCTATGTAGATGAAGCCATCCTGTAGGTTGGTTTAGTTAGTTCTGCTCCCTCTGCTGGAAAATCAGCCATGATGAATTTTGGAGAAATTGTGCTCTCTGGGAGAAAATAATGCCCCACTTTAGAGGATGTGGTCATACCCTGGAGCGTTGCCCTGCACCTAATTGGACAGGAGTGACCTCCTTCTTCACCCAGAGAACTTGGAATAAGTATCTGAAAGGGACAGAGCCCCTCAGATGATGCTGCTTCAAACTTGGGAGAAGAAGGGTCCCGGCTGAGGAGTTTGATTTGCACCAACCAGGCCCTGGACTCTGAAGATTGTGCCTGTTGCACAATCTGGAATTACAGCCCTGTGGACTACCTTGCTTCAAAAGGGCTAAAGAGTGGACTCCCTGCAAGCTTAAGGTTAACAGATCTCACCTGGACCACCACCACCAAGAATCCCCAGCCTGGAGAACTACCAGATAATTTGTAAGGGTTTTGTCCAAGTGGATTGTGGGAACTGAAGTCCCTTTCAAGGACCATCTTGGAGATTCCAGACCCTGGAGTAAGTTTTGGACACTTTGAGACCCTTTGGGAAACTTCAGGAAGAAGTTCCAGAGGTTTGGAGAAGTTTGGAGCAGCCAAGCCGGCAACCCTCAACCATGAGTTGGCCTGCCGTCCAGGTTCCTCCCGCTGAAAAGCTCCAGGGGTCCGACTTCCAGAGTCTGACCGGGCGTAGGCGGAAACCCAAGCCGGCGAACCCTCACTGAATTCGGCCTAGTGAAGAGCATCGAGGGACCCCGCAAGAAAAAGTTCTGTAAAAGTTTTTAATTCCGAACTTAGAAAAGGTGACCGGGACCAACCACGAGAGCCAAGCCACCCACCATTGACTGTGTGCCGGCCTGGATCCCTGGCTCGTCCCGCTGGAAAGCTCTGGAGTTTGGACTTCCATAAGTATGACCGGGAGCTCGTCGCAAAGCAAGCCGGCGAACCCTCACTGAATCAGGACTGGCTGAGAGCTTCGAGGGACCCTGGGAAGAAAAGCTCCAGAAAAGTTTCTAAGTCAGAAGGTAAAAACTTTGACCGAGACCTACCGCAAGGAGTAGCCCCTCAGGGCTTCATCGCGGTCGGCCTGAAACTTTGACTTTGAGCAGGTCTAGCGTGACCAGATGTACCAATAGGTACATGTTTCTATGTCATATATAGTGCTAAATCTTTAAAAAGTCATATCCCCAAGTCCCTACATTGGATTATTTTCATTTTAAAGAGAAAAATATTTCCTATTTTTATATATTGGTGTAGGATTTTTATTGTGTGCTGTGTCTTAATTATTTACTGAATTGGTGTTTTTAAATGCTTTACATACCTGTCTTTGAAGTTAAGCTGGCCTGCTCACAGCCAAGCTACCAAGGGTTGAGCATGGGAATAATTTTCTAAGACCGGGACTGAGCCATATATTGAGGCAGTGGCCTTATTGTCGGGGACAGATATACATTTGCCCCTACTAATAACCCACTTTCCAATATCCAGACCATGCATTCTTAAACAATACTGTCTACAAGTGTGGATGACATGTGACTCCTACACCCTGTAGTTTTATGTAACATTTCCTATTCACAGACTTACACATCTATGAGCGACTGCCTCTGTGTAGTGTGTGTGAAGTAAAGTGCTGACACCCTGCACTGGTATGAGTGGTGCTATATAACTAAATAAATGCATATGAGAGAGTGGTTATGGAGACTTGAGCGGCACTATTAAAGGGTGGTAGTGAGGGAATCCGTGGCGGAGCTGGGTTGTTGAATACCAAGGCTGTCTATCTGATTTCATCTCCTGCCTCCTTCATCCACCAACATACTCTCCCTCCACATTATCTCACTCTTGCAGGTGCTTTCTCATCTTTGCTTTCTTCCTTTTCTCTGTTTAACATATTTCCCTTCCTCCTTCTGCCCACACCCCTTGATGCCTTTCTCTCTCTTGTTCGGTTTTACAGTCTGATGGTTTAAAAAATGTACTGGTCTCTAAAAAAGAATGCAGTTGGGCCTCACCTGCAGACACCAGCTTAAATTAAGCATCATTGGCTTGCAGCCCACAAAGGAAATGCCAGAGTGGCTAGTCTGGCCCTTTCTGCATTGTATATCCTGCCTGAAGAGCGGATACACCCTTTTCTCTCCTTTCTGCAAGACACAAGGACCCCAGCCTTCTCCCTTCCCCATGACGTAGCACAGAAACATTACATATGACCAAAAATAAGGGCCACATGGCCAACCTCATCTCAAAGTCCCTGCTCCCTTTCTACCCAAAACAGTCTCCCAAGTTAACTGTTCTTACTCAGCACAACTGACTCTGGCGTAAATCCGAGTCCATTTTAATGTATCTTTTCCAATCCTTGTTACTTCTGCTGGGGTACTTACATTACGATTTCCATCAGAGCGAATGCTACTTCAGAGCATCACCAGCTACCAGTCTCTTGTCTGTAATTGTCGGAGGGTTCCACTACTAAAGAGTGCTTGCCAACTGCACTGTGTACAGCTTCTGCTATTTCTCATTCATGCCTCCCCCCACGTACCCTCCCACGGTATGTAAGAATATAGAGCCTCCACAGGCAGGACTTGTTGCTTGAACCCCGTGCCTTCATATTCACATTCAGCCGCGGCGTGTGCCGGTAAGAGCGGTGGGGCTGGGTTGGGGGGCGGGGGGCTTTGACAGAAGTCCACGAGGGAAAATTAAATAAATAATTCATTTCCCTTGTCGTCCTCTGTCGAAATCTCCCCCTCCTACCCTCCTACCCTCTGCTCTTACCTGTACGGGCAGCGGCTGTTCGCATTAACTGTATTTGTAAAGTACACACGTAGTTGAAAGGCAATGGAGTGCTTTACATGGTCAAGGGCAGAGATCCAACCAGAAAGTGAATCTGGGTGGGAGGTCTTGGGTTCTGCGATGGGAGGTGGACTCTTCACTGTGTTGTGATATAGTGTTCTTTAAAGATATGCATTTTCAACTCCTTCCTAACTTGAAGCATACTTGGGGTGGTCCTACTGGATACAGGGATGTAATTACATATCCTGAGTGTGTGGATGGGGTAGGCCTGTTTCCTTGTTGTTTTATTGGTTCTTGAACGTCTCTGTCCCCCTGAATGAGGGTGTCTGAATATGTCCCTGACTGGCCCGTTGATAATTTTGCATTGTTTGTTAGATGTGACCTGCATGACTGGGCCTAAAACTGCAGATGAGGCCTCACCAGTGATGTGTACAGAACTTACAACTGTCTGCTGAGTTTGCACCCCGATATCCAATCCAGAAGTATTCATACTGGCCCCACGTTGTTGACAAGTGAATTCCACAGATTGCATTCTTTGAGAGCCATCATCCCTCTGTTATCCTGGACCCAGATTCATACCTAGAGCTGTTACGCTCCTAGCTGTCAATTGGCCACATGTCAAATGAAGGCCTTTCAGGCCATTCTGGATTTTTGTCCCACTGTACTTTGCATGCCTGGATTTCAAAATCCATGCCTATAGTAGAAAATGTAAAACTACAAGTACCAGTATGCAAAGGGCTGCTGGCTAAAGAGCCACGACTGGTGGATGACCTCATCTGTAATTCTTGTCCACTTGGAGCTTAAAAATTTAAAGTTACTCTGCTGAAAATCTAATTTGTACAGTATTCAAAAGCATAGTTTCTTAATGGATGCCCACTTGAGTGTCCCTAATTCAAGAAGACCCACAGCTGTCAAAGACAAACACAAATAGACAGCAAAGAGGGCATGTGGTGCTAAAGCACTTGACACATGTTTTATTGAGTATTTCAAGAACATGCCCTAGCAGGCCTGGAAATTCTAAAGGTGGACGGGGCGGCAACTGGCGCAATGGGGTCATAAGGGCTACTCACATTTCGATTGTTGGTGCAATACTGTGAGTAAATCTCTTCCACTTTTTGTGACTCACAAACACAAGCACTACAGGCCTAAGTGGGAAAATTAAGTTTTAAATTGGTAACATTGTCAGGCCAATAATGGTACAGACTCTACAATGGGGCAACTTGGTTTACACTTGGTGTGCCTGCAAAAAGGGCCCTCATATTTCTAGTTCAGAGTGGTACTGCCTGAATAAGTGTGGCTTACCTTTAATGTTACCAGAGGACTCCATAATATCATCAGAGACACAGTGGCCAAGTCATGGGCTTTCCCTTTTCCGGACATTGCTCTCAGTGCATTAATCCACTTGGTTAGGCTGATGTAATGCAAGACTATCTATCCCTAAATGCATTATTGTGTTTAAGGAAAGTCGGGACTGCAATATAGCATTTTTCCTGATACAGTGTCATCTGGTACCTTTACTAGGCTTCTTAGTGAAGTGGGAAGGCACAGGGAAAGTACCCTATGCAGTCTGTGATTCCTAATTTCAAGCCCATCTCCCACATGAGTCAAATGTGATCTGCGACTGCCGCGCCTAACCCCACAGTCAGGCCCCGATAATACTTCAGTTCGAAAGGCCTCGACATTCAAAACAATAGGCAGGAAGCAGTGGTCAAAGTGGAGAAAAAAAAGTAGGAGAATAGTAGGCGGAGAATCAGAGGGCAAGAATAACCTGAGATTTGGGTCTGTGGGCAGAGTCAGAGGTGTGGCCAGAAAGAGCAAAACTTCCCTATTTTTAGTATTTGTTTGGCATTTCACTGACCAGTTAATTCAACCAATAAATACACATATTTATTTAAGGTTTAGTATGAGTTATTGACATTGAAATACATTCGCTAAGAGGGATATGTTTTCAATCACAGAATGTGCCTAATACGCTTAAAAGTGGAATCACAAGCCATTTGTCTCCTAGCCATGCAGTTTCTGTCATCAGCACTTCTACTCCCTTATTCCACAAGTGCAGTTCAAACATGAATGGTAAAATATCCTAGTTTAAAAAATGTTTTCCACTTAATTATGGCTGTACCATATTTGCCACATAATACATCATCTGCTGCAAAATCTAACGATTTCACCCAAAACAATTTTGTAGCACAAACAGATCAAAAATTACTAAATGAAATGTGACTTATGTTGCTGTGCAGTGTAGGGCCCTTTGCAAAGGTTGACTGGTCACCTTTCTCCCTGCTGCATTTGTATGTTACACAGGTACTAATGAGGCAAAAGCTTTGCAGAGGCTGTTAGTATGTACAAATATGTCAAAATAATAAAGTATCATAAAATGTACCGCATTACGCTGCAGCCTTTTTTTTGTTGCATAGTTTAGTCAACACTGCGACATAATTTTGGCCTCCATTGCTGCCTAACTCCAGTGGCCCGAAAGCAGGCTGCACATGTTAAAAGTGTTTGTGCATGAAGCAGAGACCATGAAGTTTGCGAACTTAGGAGCTGATTACAATGGCAGGCGGACTTCAGTCCATCCGCCATCGAATCGGGGAATGGGACCGCTGGCCTTCAAGGCGGCGGCCCCATGGTAGACATTACAATGCGACCGCCACTACACTGCGCAGGTGCTGCTGGCTTCATCGCCCGCCCCGATGTAAAAATGGGACATTTTACATATATCACTGCACTACGTGGCAGGCACAATGCTGTGCCTGCCACATAGTGCAGTGATATGTAAGGGGCATCATAGGTGCCCCCCAGGTCCCATGTCTGGGGGAAAGGGGCCTGCTACGTGCTCCTAATGTCCCTTTCCGCCAGCTTTTCCATGGCAGGTGAACCGCCATGGATAGGCTGGCGGGTAAGGGACATCGTAATCCCTACTGCGGTGCCTGGTAGGCACCACCAGCATTGTAGGAACCATGAGTCCCTCCGCCACACCGGCGGGCTCAAGGAGCCCGTCGGGTGCGTGGCAGTCGATCTGTCCGACCGCCAGGGAACTGCCCGCCATTGTAATATGGCGGACGGTGATGCAGTCACCGATGGCGGTGGGACCGCCACCAATGGGGTGACGTGGCGGTCCCACCGCCATTATAATCACCCCCTAAGTTTGGTGTGCATGCATATCCTACATTGCCAAACCCTTGTAAGTTGCACAACTACTGCTGAAAAAGGCCAATGGAGGTACCAATGGGTGAGGTGGACTGGCCTCAAGGGTCTTGTGACCTCAGTGACAGAGTGACTGTCGTTCTAGGGTGTGCTTCTTCGTATGCCTGCCCGCAAGACTGTAGGTGAACTGCAGTATGGATTGTGGTGGACAGACCTTCAAGGTTAACTCACACTTGCCACCGTTAGGGTCCACCTGCTGGTGCTAAGACACCAGGGCTTCTAAGATCTATCGCGCCTTCTAAGGTGTAGCATCGGAATGTGCTCTGTCAGGAGAGTGGTCAGGTGGACTTGTCATGAAGGCTGAACATGGTTCTCCAGTTCCAAATTTAGCAGCTCTGGCCAGAGTGCCGCATCCTCTCCCACACTGAACACCATACTGCCCCACTGAGAGAAACTCGCACTGCCTTCAGCTACAACTCATTTGTGCTGCGACTCAATTCAAATTATGCACTAGACAACAGTAAAATGCTGCCTGAAAAAAAGTAATAACACCCTGGAAAAAGCAAACACTCATAGGGAATGCAAGAATAAGCAAAGCATGTGAAATGTAATCAGGAACAACATGGTTATCTTAACGGTTTTAAACTAATTATTCAGAAATCAGTAAGTGAGTTTTCCTGAAAAGTTCAGGACATGACTACAGGACCAGAAAGGGACCCGTTTCAATGTCCATTGCTTATATCCTTACAAAATGTAAGCAGTTTGGTTTAAAAAAGACCACATCCCTGAACACAGAGCTGCGGTACACATTTTATAAGCTAAAATAATTAAAACATTTGAAAACTATCATATTAAACGTTTTCCACTCCACCCATCAACCAGGTATTGCAGTCCCTTTAGGAATGGTGCACTTCCCCACCCTGGGAAAAGAATGTTGTTCAAAGAAAGAAGATAAAAAGAAAGTAGCGCTTCACTGGCAAACTCTGTAAAGTGGCGCTAATGTGTGTGGGTGTAAATAACAACAATCTGGCCTGTCTGCCGACCACTCTGATTTGCTTTATTTAGTTATTTAATTATTTTTCGTTTTTTAATACTTTTTTCTCTCCGTCCCGAGTTTGTACTTTGGCTGGAAATGCCCTCATTTTCTGACAGTTTTCTATTCCAAAGTGTTCCGCTCTTTTTTGGATTCATTTCGCAGGGGAATAAATAAAGAAAAGGAGAGGCAAGAGAGAGTACGTAAGAGCTGTCTCTTGAAATCAGCACGTAAGGAGGAGCGAGACTGAGACAGAAAGAGATGGAGGAATAGAGAGAGAGGGGGGAGGAGGGCAGCTGCCATCGGCAGATCAGGAGAAGTGGACACTGTCCTTGCCTTCTCTGGGCATGAAGGAAAATAGACAGAGCTGTTTTTCCTTCTCTGCCCTTCCCAGAACGGCCGAGCCTTACTGCAGCATAACAAAAGGCAGAGGATGGGTGGCCTCTTTGACTGCAGGCAGGTCAAGTGCAGGGCCATTAGGTAGCGCTTTCGCACGCTAATGGCCCTGCGAATAACTAGAGGGAAGAGGGGAAATTCTTTTGTCCCCTCGTCCCCCCCACCCTTGTCCCCCTTGTCCCCCCCACTCCAAAATCTGGGGGGGATATATCCCCCACGTCTCCCACACTTCCTACGCCCATGGCTGAAAGTGAATCTGAGATCAGACTGGCAGCTGTTGAGCCATGCGCAGAAGCTGTCTAATTCAGTCGTGGTGCCTTGCCAGATCATAAACACATCATCGATGTATCGATGCCAGCTTCTGATGTGGTTGCGATGTGGGTTGACTTGGTTAAGGACAAAGGATTTTTCAATGTCATCTACAAAGAGGATAGCGAAATTTGGGGCAAAAACTGCTCCCATACTCGTACCCTTGCATTGTTTGTAGTACTTGTCATTGAACTTAAAGTAGTTCTTTGTCAGTGCTATCTCCAAAAGAGAGATGATAAATTCAGTCGGTACCTTATGTGGTTTTGGTCTGTTGTTCAAATGGGTCTCGATGACTGTAGTCCCCTTATCCTGCGGATTGTTGGTATAGAGGGATTCTATATCCAATGTGACTAGAAGTTCTTGTATGGGGTCAAAATGTTCACGTTCAACCAGGTTGATGAAATGTGTGGTGTCTTTCACATAGGCTATGGTGTCAAGTACTAGGTCATGAATGAAGAAGTCGATGTATCTGCCGAGTGGCTCGAGAATAGAACCACATCCTGATAGGATTGGTCTCCCTGGAGGATTGTCTTGATTTTTGTGAACCTTGGGGAGAGTATATACCACTGGTGTCCTGGGATTTTTTATTGTTGAGATACAGAAACTCGTTATGACTAATATAGCCTAGGTCTTCGGCTTCTTTAGTTATGTTCTGGATGAGGCCTTTTATTTCAGCTAGGGGGTTGTGTCTCAGTAGTTCATAGTGGGTCGTGTTGTTGAGTTGGCGTATAATCTCATTGTCATATGATGTTTTATCTTGGCTGACGATACCCCCGCCCTTATCACATGGCTTAATGATGATGTTGTCCATGTTTTTCAATTTGAGGAGACTCTTCTTTTCTTCTAGACTGATATTGTAGGGAATAAAGTCATGCAGATTTTTCAATTTTTCTAAGTCCTTCAGGACTAAATTTTCAAAGGTGATGACCTCTGGGGGTAGGGAGCCGGATGGTGGATTAAAGATCGATTTGGGATGCAGACCTGTCGTGTCATTGTTAGGTTGAGACTCTTTGTCGAGAAAAAGGATTTTAATCTTATTTTTCTAAAAAATTTGAAAATCTCGGTTTGTATGGTGAACCAGTCAGGTTTCTCTGTGAGTACATAAGAGAGTCCCTTGCTAAGGAGCGAGATTTCTGTAGATGCTAGTTGGTGGTTAGACAAATTGAATATGGGGATCTGTTCCATGTTCAATGGGGGGTCATCTGTCCCAATGGTGTTCAATACTGGTAGCCCCATTGATAGAACTTCCGCCGTGTCTGAAGCTCCCCTGGCGGAAAGTTGTACCGTGGTTTGCCCCTCCCTCTCTCTGTTTGGAACGGTTGGCCTCGGCCTAAAAAATTGGGATTATTAGAGGAGGAACTGGGTCCAGCCCCTGGGTCAAAGGAGTCAGAGTCTGCAGATGAGTCAGAAAATGACACTGGTTGTTTGTTTTTAAATCGTCCCCAGGTACCTGCCTGTTGTCTCTGCATGTATTGGGGGTTTGTGAAATAGTCGTCCAGGAGGTATGGGTAGGTCTTTTCTTTGCTATAATTTTTTATGTCTTTTGTCACTTTGGTCGCTTTCTTATGGTGTTCGAATTTATGAAAGTCAGAGATAGTCTTTTCTAATTTTTCAAGAACAGCCTTGGCGTCAGCCAGGCTGTCCAATTCCAAAATAGCTTTCTCTAGTGCTAGTATTTCTTCCAGCTCTTTCTTGCTGTGTTCAAGTGCGGTGTCTATGCCAAGGACCATCCAGTGGCGCGAGCACGTTGTGCCAATGTGGGCAAATCCGTGCTTGAACTTCGGATCTTGTAGAAAGATTGCTGGGGTATTGCGGACTTGTAAGCCGATGGGTATTATATCAGCTTTTAAGTACTCTGTGAGCATCCGTGCATGGAGTTCGGTACGAATGTGTTTCTTTTTAAGGTGTTCTAGAGCCGTTATTTTGTCTGTTGCTGCATCAGTGGGTACTACTGATGGAGTAGGTGTTTGGAACAAGGAAGGGCCACTTATAATTTTAGCAATGTAGTCTTCTGTGTAAGTGGGAACGACTGGTATGGACATACTCAATGGGAATATCTATGATAGTTAAAGGTATAAATAAATAAAGAAGGGAAGTAAATTGAAAAAACCACTAAAGTTGGTAACTCTTGCAGTGTAGCCACTGCACGTAGTATATGTTTTGAAGAACAAGGGAACCCCAGTAGTGTGACCAGGGGTAGTTACGTATGTAGGAAAACACAGGTCAGGGGGAGGCCACTTGAGTCCTCGTGTAGCCTAGGCTACTGAAGTATTTAAGACAGCGTTAGTCAGGTAGAGCAAAGTAATGTAGTCCAGGTGGGACTGGTTATGCAATATATGCTGGGACACAAGGTTTGGTATGACACCACATTTATTAACAGCATAAATGGAGTATCATAGTGTAATTTTTGGTAATAGTTCTGGTGCTCACACAGAAAGTGAAAGTGCGTGAAGTGAGGGGTGTTCGTGACATTAAAATTTACATCGCATTGACAACAACAATATGCAAAACTCCAAATTAATTAGTTGCAGTAATGGAGTTTTGGTTGGGCCAACCGCAGGCCTTTGCTGCTTGTTCGAAGTTGAGGAGGAAAGCGTCTGGATCCTCCCCGGCCATATATTTCTGAAGGGATATCCCAGGTGGGCCTTGAGGTCTGCTTTTTGCCTCCTGCATTCTGGAGGTCACTTGGACTTGATCCTCCGCGACTTTCTGGAGCCCTTCCAATTGTGCTGCCATGGTGTTCTTGAATAAGTCCCGGTCGGCCTGCGCCGAGGACATCTGGCGCTCGACGGCCCATTTCAATTTCTCCTGTCCCTTCACAAGATGTTGAATCAAGGCGTCCATTATTCCTGTACTAACGGACAATGTACCTGCATTCTCCACCACTTGTGAGCTTCTAAAGGGATTGAGGTCCACAACAGAGGTGATATGGGGTCCCTTTATTTCTTTATGCACACGACGTGTCAATTGGGCCAGAGTTCAAAATAAGGATAATACTTCTTATCCTTCCATGGCGCTCCTTTTCCCAGGGTCCGGACGTCCTGTGGCTCCGTTTTTCCTGCCTTCTGGGTCCGGGGTTTCCTCGGTAGAAGAAAAAAACCACAACCTAGGTAAGAGGCTCTGTCTGAATGCCTCCACCGGTGGACAGGGACTGAGGGTTCACCCAGTGCTACGGGAAGAGCATGGAGGTGTGGTTGTGAGGGGAGGGTGGTCGGAAAGGCAGGGGTTTTACGATGCAGCTTACCCACTACTGCCGACTTTCTCCCTCCTCCCAGCCCACCCCGAGAGTTGTGCATGTACCTGGGTGAGCCACGCTCCTCCAGGAGCGTGGCCGGGCGAAGCGTGGGGTCGTTGGCCTCCTGGCTCTCCTGACGTCCCTGGATGCTTGTCCCTCGTGGAAGAAGCCAGCAGCGGAGCATCCTCGCCTATCGTCTCCGTTTCCTCTTCTGAAATCCCGGGGTCGGCGTCTCCAAAACGACGGCGTCTTCCGGAGTCCGTTCTCTCCTTTCTCGATGACTGGCTTTCCATTTCTATGATTGCCGGGGAGCCAATGACGTATGGCCCGGGGGCGGGGTCCTCCGGCGAGTGTTCCCAATTAAAGGAACCTCGTCTGGAAAAGGAAGAATGTAACCCCTGCAGGGGACTCCGACACTCAGTCCAGTCCGGGGATTCCTCTGGCTGTGAAGAGAGGAGAGGATCCCCGCTGTAAGGAACACGCCACCATTCTAAAGAGTCATCCGATCCTACACTTGGGACGGGGGAATCGTGACACACTGGAATTATAATAGCTTTTTTGATGTCTCTAATCTTTTTCAAGCTGTACAAATGACCCCAATGCCAGGGATGAATTCTGGGGAGTCTATTTTATTATTAAACGCAAACATTCCTCCGGACCCCCTATGTCACAAATTGTAATTTTAAAGTTTAGTACTATTCCAGTGGGGCCTTGAAAATTTAAGGGGTCTAATTCTAAATTTGATAAGGTTACCGGAAGACCCCACTGGTATCTAGCCAGGATTCAACAATTGAAAGGGTCCTTGGAAGCTTTGTTTAATATCAAAGGATCCTGAAATTTTGATATAATTCATTCATTCTCTCAATTTATGAAACATCCTCTTTACTGTTCTCTAGGGGCTTTAGCCATTTGCCTGCAGCAGCTTGTTCAGTGACAAGATTGATGTCCCGCATTTCACTACTTAGGGGAGATCAGTGGAAAGATTTAATCTTAAACTATATGTGGTAAACTCGGTGGTAGCTATTAGCAAAGCAGAATTCTCCCTCAGTGTCAGAGCTCACTAAATATGGCCCTTTCTCTAAGAGTGAGATCGAAGAATTTATCAAGTTTATGAGATCATCTGGGGGAATGGGACCTGATGAAATCCAGATCTCGGGTATAAAGAAAAAAGCTAAGTTATGGGCAACTCTCCTTACCGCAGCATTTGAATAGTGTTTTCTTCATTCTGGAGTCCCTCCATCGTGGACAGGTAGTATTATCATCCCATTATAAAAAGAGGGGGCGCCCTGTGTACCTCACACAGGGTCTGTCATAAGTCTGTGCAGGTACAACGAAAACCTTCACAATAACCCCTTCTCTCTCTAAATAAAGAGATAAAATAGGTTACTTAGATTGAAATTTGCCTCATTTGGGGTGGAAAGAGAAAAACTTATAACCCTTCTAAAGAGGAGAAGAAGACGTCTAGAGGCGAGTTTAAAAAAACATGAATATTATAGTAAATGGATTGCCCTCAGAGAGGTGGCTCTTAGTATGACTATGAGGACATTTTTGGAAATTATTGCAGATTGTTCAGTGACAAGATTGATGTCCCGCATTTCACTACTTAGGGGAGATCAGTGGAACGATTTAATCTTAAACTATATGTGGTAAACTCGGTGGTAGCTATTAGCAAAGCAGAATTCTCCCTCAATGTCAGAGCTCACTAAATATGGCCCTTTCTCTAAGAGTGAGATCGAAGAATTTATCAAGTCTATGAGCTCATCTGGGGGAATGGAACCTGATGAAATCCAGATCTCGGGTATAAAGAAAAAAGCTAAGTTATGGGCAACTCTCCTTACCGCAGCATTTGAATAGTGTTTTTTTCATTCTGGAGTCCCTCCATCGTGGACAGGTAGTATTATCGTCCCATTATAAAAAGAGGGGGCGCGTAACTTGCCTATTAATTTTCAACAAATTACTCTACTAGATGCTGTGGGAAAGGTTTTAACTAAAAGCCTATTAAACCATCTTAATTCCTGAATAATGAAAAAGGATTATCCGGCTTTAGGAAAAATCATAGCACGCTAGATAACATCACTGCCCTTCAACTTATCATGGAAAAATATGTAACTCTCAGAGGTTCTTCAATATGCACAGATTTTATTGACTTTTCCACAGCATTCGATGATTGGATCGTCCTATCCTGTGGAAAACATTTACATAGGGCCTTATTTAGATCTTGGCAGACGGGTTACTCCATCGCAATGGTGACGGAGATCCCGTCCGCCAAAATATAAATCCCATTATATCCTATGGGACTTATATTTCGGGGGACGGGATATCCGTCACCGTTGTGATGGAGTAAACTCTCCTCCAAGATATAAATCAGGCCCATAGTCTTCGAATGCCAGAGGTTTTGCTGAATGTAATTGTTGCCTTACACACTTCCACATGGGGCAAGTGCTGTTGGGATGGGGATCAGGGATTGTCTGCTGTAATTCCTACAAACAATGGCCTAAATCAAGCTTGTCTGCTAGCCCCTTTGTTATTTTCCCTGTACATTTCTGACTTGCCAGCTTACCTGAGTAATGGGGACGGCAACCCCTTCGTCCATTGGAGGTCGGCCGGTATCTTGTCTGTTGTACGCAAACTCCACAAACCAGGGAGAGGCACCCTAAACTGCTAAAAGGGACAGGGTACAAACATATCTAAAAAGAGGTTACCTTTTGCATCGTCTTGAGTGGAATATACGTTTACTTATCAAGAGTAAATGAAAATGCACTAAACACTAATTTATACAATAATGAGCCATATCAGAAAAATCCTTTAAAAACAACATAAACACTATTGTGCTGTATATAGAGAAATATCTATATTTTATTTTATACAATCAAGTTATATGCATTCCATAAAATCATACATATGCATTAAAACATATTTCACATATTTTTCCCATTGTTAATACATCTTTTGGATCCTAAGATTCCCACAGAAAATTACATTTCATATTTATACGAATAGATTAAAACCAGGTTATCACACAATTTAAAAACCATACATAAAAACAAATTATAAGAAAAATTGATGGAGAAAGATACTGTCTACATGGAGTTTCGTTGGTACTGGAGATGGTTCACCCCACCTTCTTCAGGACACAATATTACAAAACATACTTAGTTTCTAGGAGACAAAAAAGATCAGATTCAATTTCCTACTCTCTGACCAAACGTTGGGCAGAAAGGGTGCAGCACAGACCACCATCACTCTCTGATATGTATGAAAAAGGCCGCTTTATTGAACACAGGTGCACCTCACAAAAACATTACTATTGGCCTTTGCCTTACAAAACTACACCTCGCTATACATTGATTTACCTTTATTTCCTCCTCTCCCACCCCTAAGGTTTCCCCACCCTTATCCTTTCTTTGCAACTATTTAAAAAACCCTACTCGGTCATTACCTGTTGAAATTTAACCATGTAACCTCTTTTCTACTTCTCTAAACATCTACCTAACTATGTATCTCCTATCTTAACCTTATTGCCTGCTCCCGGAGTAACTTGTTCCCAACCATAAAGTTAAACTGTAAACATGTAAAAAAAACTAGCTGCCAGACGCCTTGCACCTACTTCCAGCGACAACCCCTTACATTGTTGGACCCCCCAATGCACCTGTGCTCAACAAAATAGCCTATACCTTAAACCGGCCTATGAGAAAAAAACCATCTTCCTCAGGATGGGAGGGAGGGAAAAATTTCAACTCCCTGACCTAATGCCCCACCGGTTGCCGTGTCAGCTTACCAAAATGGCGATACAGCGTATAAAATGGCTGGTTAAATATCCCACCACCCGCCAGCCAAATAACAGCCCAAAGAGCTCAACTCGGCTCAGGTTGCACCACCGGCCCAAAAACCCCGGGGATGCTGGCCTCCGTGATGGTCATCTGCCCCCCCCCCCCAAGGCCCCATTGGGCTGAAAGCATGCAGTACAGACTACCATCACTCTCTGATATGTGTGGAAAAGGCTGCTTTATTCAAGACAGGTGCACCTCACAAAAACATGACCCTTGGCCTTTGCCTTACAAAACTACACCTCGCTATACATTGATTCACCTACATATCCTCATCCCCCACCCCTAAGGTTTCCCCACCCTTATCCTTTTTTAGCAACTATTTAAAAACACCTACTCGGTCATTAACTGTTGAGCTTTAACCGTGTAACCTCTTCTCTACTTCTCTAAACATCTGCCTAACTAAGAATCTCCTATCTTAACCTTATTGCCTGCTCCCGGAGTAACTTGTTCCCAACCGTAAAGTTAAACTGTGAACAAGTAAAAAACTAGCTACCAGACGCCACTCAGAAAAGTCCTTACAATTTTTCGGACCCCCCAACCTAGGAAGCTCTGGGATACCTTCGGATATCTAGTATTTTGTCTAGGACCTCCTTCATCTGGATCAAATAGAGCTCCATCCCATAGCGAGACAAGTGTACTCCGTCCCCCCTGAAAAAATATACCGCTGCACACTTCAAATCAGGATGCTCAACTCTGCCAAAACCTTCCTCCCTACAAAACACCCTCATGTCTCTATTTATCTTTCTCCTTGCCTTATCAATGATGGCAGGTCTTTCGGCCTCCCTCCATTGTCTTCTAGGGATAAATTCCGTCCAGATATCGGAGCATCCCGACCATTACTGCCTGATCTCTAACAAGTCCCTTTTCATCTGCTTCAGTAAGACAAATCCTTTGCATACCACTAAATCATTCTCCCCTAGATGTACGATTAAAACGTTCAGGGAATATATGTTGTTGCATTAAATTATTCAAACAAGGCATGAGTTCATGCCATCTCATACCACCTTTCCCGTGCCAATGTATGTTAAACAACGAAGAGTCCAACCCGAGGTTCACACCTTTCCCCTTCTTCAGTTAATGTCGTTCTGCCCATTTTACAAAGGAATGGCTGACTATCCAAATGGACAGCACCACCGACTCCGGCCCCGCTACTGCACCTGAAAAGACACATGCGTGAGTATGGAAAAACTACATGTTACAATCTCCAAGCTCCCCGCACTTGACATATCTTTTATAAGAATTCGAAGTCCAATTCCCCAAATGCATAATTATGTCCCTGCCGCAGTCCCGCTTTGCTGAATCAGTGGATACCCCGATCGGGAATGAGTGAGTGCCAAAATCCTTTGATACCTCACCCAGCTGTAGCAAAGATCTCCGCATCACCCACAATAGCTGCGCAGCAGTTACTACCCGTCCAGACACCCTGCAAAAAACTTCCCCCGGTGGACAAACCCTTCAAATCCCACCCCCAATGTTCTGGGCTTACCAATGTCACCTCACTGGCCCCCATTACCACTACTTTCCCCATTCCCCTCTGGTCCATCTTAGAGTACTTGAGCATGATCGTTACTGCGCCTCTTTCCCTTCCCCCAAATTTTACCTCTTTCCAATCAAGCCCTGCAACCCCTTTCTCCCCAACAACTCAGACACTCTGAATGCTCCAAAATACATCCATGACATTAATGCAGAAAATAACAATGTCTCTTCCTCATTATTGCAGATCCTTGGTAGAACCATTAAAAGCCTAACTAAAAGTTGCTTCGATCCTGGCCTCCTGACCCTGGGCCTGGGCTCCACCTCTCTGACCCAGCCCTTAAGGATGCGTCTGCCCAACTCTCCTGCGGAAGGGGTATAACCCCACCACAGCTTGCCCATAAATGCAATCCCTGCCAGCTTGGCAGCAATAGTGACCTTAGACAGACCTCTGCCAATCAAAGACATAAACTGGATAACATCTTCTCTTGCCCATGTTTCTGCCCTCATCTGCGCCCCTTCCTCTAAAAACTCCTGCCATGACTAACTATACGCACTCCTAGTAGAAACGGCCAAAGACCCTACCACCAATTGCAGCATCCTTTGTCTCCTATGGACCACATCCCTGCCGGCACCGGTGTCTTGCAAATATCCGCTTCCGTGGCCAGCCCATGGAACCTCTCCCACTGTGAACGAGACAAAGCGCCCACAATGTCATTGTCCACCCCTGGCACATGTCTGGCTTGAAACAGAATGTCATGCTCCAAACAACTAAGGATGAAGACTCTCAGCAACTAGCGGACTGCTTGTTGACTACATGTACCACAGCCATGTTGTCGACTCTGAAAATGACCTTCTTGTGCACTAAACTCTGTCCCCACACTGTGACAGCTACCACTAGTGGAGACAGCTCCAGAAAGGCGATACTCCTGCCCCCATGCTTCCAATGTCTTGGCCACTACTCGGCACACCACCTGCCCTGCCAGTAGAGCCCAAATCCACTAGCCTCTGCTGCATCTGAATATATCTGGACATCCCATCCCCAATCTTTTGGTGCCGTCTTGGGGATCCCATTGAATTCTTCTAAGAACCTGCCCCACATGCGTAAATCTTCTTTCGTCCCTGCGGACAAACGCATGTGATGGTGCGGCAACGTAAGCCCGGCTAATGACCTGCTCAATTTCCTACAAAATGTCCGATCTATCTAAACATTGGAGTCAGGCAACATCAGGTTGCCTATAGGATTCTAGAAACAGACACCTCCGGGCCAATAGTTTTTGCAGTTAGTCGCTTTCTATTCTCCTTTTGGATTACTCGACAGAAGTTCTTACCCCAGGCTGTGTCGGCTGTTACTACTAGAACCGAATTTTGCGATAATGAAATGCTGGCTACTGGAGCAAAATAAATTGTGTACTGTATATAAGATTTCTCTCCAATACCTCTCAAGTGGTGTGTCTCTTAATTGCAAAGCTGTCAATTGGGTGCTTACTTGTTTTAATGTTTTTTGACGTTTTTATTCTTGCTGTTTTTATCGAATATATTATATACAATTCAAGACACGGTTATAAGCAGATAATTGATGCATAAGTATTTATGGTGTAGGTGCCGAGTTTAACTGTTGTAATCTATGTAGTCATGTTTGATTGCTATATGACTTGTGATATTATCTAATTCAAATTTTAGCCAATTGTTATGTATGAATTTCATCCTCAGGCATGGCGGACAGGGCCATCCCAGGTTTTTGTCTCTGGTGGTGTATTCGTGCTAACTTTGTGCAATTGGACTTTGAGGTGTACTTATGCAAATCAATGGATGCTCACTGTATTGCCCTAAAATAATGTATTGTATATATATTTTTTAATTGTTTTATGCTACTTTGATGGCCTATGGCCGAATAAAGTATTGAATATATGTTCTTCCTGATCTTACCACCCGACATGCAAAATTCAGATGTCCTAGCAGCACTTGCACTTCCCTCACAATCACCTTCTGTCTGGCCAAC
Source organism: Calotriton arnoldi (assembly GCA_963921515.1). NCBI lineage: Eukaryota > Metazoa > Chordata > Amphibia > Caudata > Salamandridae > Calotriton > Calotriton arnoldi. Next base: position 935,884 of record CAWUFW010003330.1, read on the forward strand.
ATGTCGTCTATCAACAGTCACATATGCAGTTTTTTATCCGTCAGTAGGCATGCCTCCAAAGCCACCGAGTCCAACTTAATTCCTAGAAATGACAACACCGTACTTGGACCTTGTGTCTTCTCTTGCGCCAGGGGCACGCCAAGTACTCCCATGAGCTCCTGGAACCTTGTCAGCTGTTGCTGACAGTCCGCCGAACAGGCTGGCCCACCAGGCAGAAGTCATCAAGTTAGTGTGTCACCGTCTCTTTACCAGTTTTCCATGAGTATACCCATTGCAAGAAGGAACTAAAGCGCTCAAACAAAGCGCACGATATAGAACATCCCATGTTCAATGCCTTGTCAACAAAGATTTGTCCGTCAAACTATGCCTAAAAGCTGAAAATCATCAGGGTGTACCGGCAGTAGCCAAAAGGCCGACTTTATGTTGCATTTTGCCATCTCTGCACCTCTGCCCACCCTTTCCACCAGTCTCCTGGCTACATCCACTGATGAACAGGAAACGGATGTTAGTTCCTCTGATATAAAATCATTCACTGAAGCGTCTGCAGGCCACGACAGGTGCTGTATCAATCTATATTGGCCTGGATCTTTTTTCGGTTCACCCCAATAGGAGAGATTATCAAGTCCTTAATCGGTCACTCTATGAGCGGGCCTTCCATGCGCCCCTATCAACCTCTTTGAGCAATGTGTCCCGCACTACCGCTTTTTGAGAAGCCACTGACCTTTGATTTTCAGCCCATCTGGTGGACCGAGGACCTTCATATCCCAACCTGAACCCTTCTTTGAAACCAAGACTCAATAACAGTGCATCCTCCCTGTGTAGATAGTGTGTCAGCCAGGCATCCAGACACTCTTGTCTAAGGGGTGCACAAGCCTTTTCCCATGTAGCCCTGTGCTGCCCTCCCTCCCCTGCCCCCGGCCACCTGTTGCCCTTGCTGCACTATTTTGCTGGAAACTTTGGCCCCCCTGGTGTCCTTGACCGTTGTATCCAGCCCCAAAGCATTGCATCAATGGGTGTCGGCCTGTGCATTTTGAGCACTCATGCCCAAATTTGCAATAGTCCCTCCTGCAGGCTCCCTTATTAAAGTCCCAACAGGCCCTTAGCACTCCTCCTGAAGTCTTTGGTGTGTACCCTCCTTACCCCGGGTGGGACGATTCTGAAAGGGGCAGTAAACTAAAGGGAGCCCACTGGCCGTGTGTGTGGTCTTCCCAAACATAACTGACCCAATTGTTTGTTGGTACAGATCCGTATCTATCTCATCCCATTTTGCCTCCGGGTCCCATGCCAGCCTGGCTCTGACCTCTTCGTCATAGTGTGACCACGCATATCCCCCGTAATCACCTGTGACCTCCTAATCACATCCATGTACTTAAGGACACGCACCTCTCTGGATACTTCTCACAATACACACTCCAAAATATCAGGAAAGCCGCTGTCCAGTTTTCTATTGTCATGGGCACCTTAGGCCTCTTTGACAACTCCAGCTCTTCTTCTTTCGATCCTTCTTTGGACCTCAATTCCCTATGTAGTAGCTTCAGCATCTCTACATATTCCCCTTTCCATATTTTTTCCTTTGTGGCCAACATGAGGTGTGCCCCCAGTGACTTCATCACACCCATATATGGCAATTTCTGCAGCTTAATCTCGTGACTTTCCTTAGCCCCTTCTGCCTGTCCTTTACTATCGTCTTTTCCTCCCTTTCCTGCCTCATTCGTCTCTGATACCGTCCTCTGTAAGCTGTCACATTGCTTCCTCATCGCTCCTGCTTTAGCCGCCTCCCCCTTGGTCTTCTTTGCCTCCGTGCCTACCCCAGCATCTCTCACATACCGCCCTTTGCGAAGACGAACCTCCCCATCCGCCTCCTCCAGGCCCGCATCAGTCCCTATGGACACCCTGTGCATGGGAAGAACATGCTGACCATACCCCGCCTTGGCCTTACCTGGCGTCAAGGTCGGTGTCCGCACTGGATCCAGCCGCCTAACCAGTCGTGCTGAGGGTCGAATAGCGCTGACCTGGGCCATATAAACATCTCCTTTTGCTTGTATCTGCAACATATCAGGCACATCATTACTGGGACCCCCCATCCTTCCTGTACCCCCTCTGTTTCCTCTTTCAGAATCTCTCCTTCCTCTAAGCTATCCTCGTCGTAGTCCAGGTGCGTGACCTCTGTCTCCCCCTCCCTCAAACCGATCTGACCTCCAATACGTGCCTCCGCACTCCGTTGCCTAATGCAAATGAGTTCCTCTAAATCAATAACTGGGCACTTCTGGGCCGCTTGACGCCCTTCAGCCCCAGTGTTCCTGCCCTGACCGTCTCACTGCTTCCCTAGAGGCTGCATTGACCCAACTGGGCTGTTGCACCGCCGAGGCCATCTCTGACCTTCGCGAGGCAGTGTTCCTATGGTCCCTCAATGTAATCCGGCTGGCCGCTCCAGACCATGCCATCTCTTCCCTTCAGTATCGCGGAGCCGCATGCGACTCACCCGAGACTGCTATATCCCGCACTCGCTGCTCCTGCAAAGAAAAAGTAAGGGTTAGTATTCCTGCCTGTCCCTGTTTGTATTGGTATCAGGCACCACTGCCAATAACACCCACTACCCTACCCTTCCCCAGGGGCGCCTTCCATACCCCATCTGCCTCTTTCACCACCCACCCAAGCTGCACCACCCCTTTCCTTCCTGCCCCCGCTGAGTGCCCGTCCTCCGCGCTGGGCCCACGCCTTGCCCAGTCCCTTGGGGCGTATATACCTAGACTGGTGGCGTACCTCCCACCGCCCAGCCCTCCCCCATACCCCCTTTCTGATCCTCCCCGTCACTCCATTCCAGCATTGCCACCACTATGGCCAACACTGGACCTCGTCTCATTTCCTTTCCTTCCATCCACACCCCTTCCCCTCTCTTGTCGCTGGCACCTCCTTGGCCCCCAGCCGCGACTCCTGCTTCCACCCCCCTCCTCTGACCACCGCGACCTGAGCATCCACTGTGTCCTGTCCAACCACCCCCAGTTCCAGCGACCCAGGAGCATCCCACTGTGGGTCAACCTGCCTCCTCCCTCTTACTTGTCTACCTCCCCACCCTTGTCTCTTTTCCCCTGCGGCTGTTGGTGGCCCCCAACCCGAAACTCACCATCCCCCACCTGCCCGCTGGACTTCTTCCTCTGCTGAGGCCTCCCACTGCCCCCTCCCCCGACAAATGCCCCCCCTGCTGCCGCCCTACAGGGGGCCTTACCACCTTGTCCCCTGGCACCTCACCTCCTGCCTCCGCTGTCCCCGTAGTCCTAGGCCCCGCCCCCTCCCAAGGCCTCTTCACATATCCTCACGCAGGTTTAAACCCCCTCCCCTTTTTCTTCCCATGTTTCACGCGTGGCTCTCCCAGCCACCGTGACCTCATCCCCTTGTTCGGGTAATGCGGCCCCACCTTTCCTGCTTTCAAATTGCAGAGCGGGACACCGCCCCCTTTTCATAGCCCGCTTACTACCTGGGGCTGCTCTTATCCAGTGACCCCTGGCACATACCTGCTCCTTATGGCCGATCTGTCGGTACCACAAGGTCCATGCGTCCCACTTTTGCCAGCAGACGCTTGGCCTCCTCAACCCGGGGATCACCGCTCACCATCCTGAAGGTACCTAATATAAATCTGCTACCCAAGGAGAAATTCACTAAACAATTTCAACTCCCTGACCTAATGCCCCACTGACTGCCGTGTCACCTTACCAAAATGTTGACACGGCGTATAAAATGGCCAGTTAAATATCCCCCCCACCCACTAGCCCAAAAATATCCCAAAGAGCCCAACTGGGCTTGGGCTGCACCATCCGGCCCATAAACCCTGGGGGTGCAGGCCTCCCTGGTGGTCGTCCAATCCCCCCCCCAATATACATGTTTACCAATAAGCCTCAGCTGTGTTTTAGTCCAGATCATTCATCTTAAAAGCAACTATCCATGTCTTACTCCATACTTGCAACTTAGCATGCATAAAGGGAGCAATGATACCTGCCTTTATGTTGCTACACCTTAAATCAAGCATAATGGGTGCAGAGAAAACTCCAATATTGACACTATAACTTATTTTGGGGCTCATAGACCTTTATTTCAACATTATAAGCTCCAAGGTCATATTGCCAAACTAATAGACCCCTATAGGTCATAAAACTTCCTTTTCCACATTCTGGGGCACTATGTCTCCCTCCGTGGTGTAGTGGCTGAATCAATCCCTTGGTTTCAATTTCTATAGTCGTGATCCTTTCTAGAGCGATAGAATATTAGAACACAAACTCCTAGGTCATTTTATTAGTGGAGCTTGAAATTCTTATTTATTGCTTAAAAGAAAGGTTTATACCAAGAATGGAACTTACTGCTGTGGTGTAGGCATATGTTAATTCCCTTATTCACACAAGGCCCACAACAAATTGTGGGTCCTAGTTCTGTAACCAAAATTAAGCCCTGCGTTATTAGTAAGTCTAGTCTCAATTCCTGATTCTACATAGTTATATCAAGAATGGAACTTGCTGCTGCACTACGTAGGTGTACTAATAAATTTATTCCGCTAAACCCCCATCTGCTCAGGTCACGTTTCTTCAAAGATAAGTAGACTTAAAATGGAGACCCTCTATCCTACAGGAGATGCCTATCATTACAATTAATGTTGTTCATGTGAACTTACCATGCTCACTGTGCTGCATTCTCACTTGTAGTTCAACCAGGTATACCTTAACCTTTTCAATCTCTAATTCCTGTGGGATCGGTATTACTCCCGTGCTATTAGTATGTACCCCAGGTTTCAATAAAACTAAAGAGAAAAATATGATACAGGGCTGGTTGGGAACGCAAGAACTCGGTGCTATTAAGAGTCCAATGTTATTTAATACCTCTCTTCAAAACCACCCCGTTCGGAGCTTCTTCCTCCCTTACCCACGCTTCAATTAGTTCATCTCTGGCGGGGTCTGCTTTAATACGTTCTACCTGTCTATGTCACATGCGATAGGAAACATAGGCTATCCTCTGCTGAATAGTCATGCAAGCCGGGCGATCTATCCTTACATCCCCGGAGATATTTACTGATGTTTGACTATGTGGCTTAAGTACCCAACGCTTTAAGTTATATGCCTCCGAGCAGTCATACATGCTGGATATTCTACCCTTGCGTGCACTCGGATGTTTAATCATATCCTACTTTTATCGTTTGAATACCCACCGCGCTTATTAACCATAAGTTGTTTGCCTCCCATCAGTCACCCAAGCCAGATGCTGTACCCTTGCGTACACTCGATTGTTTAATCATATCCACCTTTGCTGTTTGAGTACCCACTGCGCTTATTAACCACAGGTCTCTACACAGATACGTACTGCGCTTATGAAATAAAATCATAAAGCGCCATGGCAAATCCTTTGCCTCCATTGTGCAAACTCACAGAACCTCCTAACCCCCTTACCTCGTACGTTTATTCTCCATCTTCTCTATCCGATCAAAATCGTTGCCATTTTGGTTTCTCCTCCCATCTAGGTAAATAGTTCCTACACATGCGCCTTGCTAAGATGTCTATTTTGGGGGCCATGTTATTCACAGTCAACTATTTACTAACCTATACTTATGGGCAGCGGTGGAACTTCGATGTCAATACATACCCTTGTGCTTATTTGGGTAAAGAAGGTGTCGCAATGCACCCAAGTGCATTCGGGCAGCTACAGGAAATGCGTGCCCTTACTTATTTTGTCTTTATTCAGCGCCATTTTAGAATCAGGTGGTCCTGCTCTATTGTTCCACTTCCTGCTATTATACCAGATCCTACTTAGATACAGTTCTGAGCAGTGCATTGATATTTTGCATATGGCTATGCTCCCATTAAAATAGAGTACTTCCTACGCTTATCCATATTATAAAACTACTGTATCAATCATTCCCACTCCTCTATGTTATTCAACCCATACTTATATTTGCTGAATTTACACATATAATACTGTTCCCTCTTCTTCATTTTGTTTTTTACATCTCCACCCCTCACTGTGATTTTGATGCTCTCAACAATACACCATTTCAGTTAATTTTCCTTATGTTTCTGTTCAAGACAGTGTTCCACCAAGGGAGCATTCTTTCTCGTAGTCCTTATTACTGATCTATTTTTCAGCCTTAGGCGCATCTCTCTACTTGTCTCACATATATATCCATTATTGCATGGCTAGACAATCAAGTACACTAAATTGCTTGTCCTACAGTTAACCATACTATTAACATGATGGGTTTTTCCACTTAGTTCTATTTTGTTCCCTTTCATAATGGTCCCACCTGTGATTTTGCTTCCATTTATTATACTCGTTTGTTGCTTCCCTTTGGGTTCCTTATATGTATGTACTAGATGGTTCCTAATCGTCCTAATCCTCCTTTATGCAAATGGGGCTTCTGTAAAGTTTCATTACCAACTCCATTTAGAAGTGACTAATTTCTGTTAATCAGATTCTTTATTTTATTGCTCATATTCGAGAAATTTGTGATACACACGATCCTCTCATTATCTTGTTCTCTTGTTCTTCCCTCAAGCAGGCTGTCCCTAATATAATATTTAGCTATTTTACATGCTCTTCTAATTAATCTTTTGGGGTAGCCTCTATCGAGTAATTTCTCCTGTAATAATTTAGCATGTACCTCAAAGTTCACCTTATTCCGTACATTTACGGCACAGTCAGAGAAATTGGCCAAAAGGTATATTATCCTTCTGGCAACATAGGTGGTTACTCATATAATGGAGTAAGGTGTTCCGTTCTGTTGGTTATGTAAACAGTTCCACCTCCAATTTCCCCTCCATGGCTTTAATCTATATGTTCAAACAATCACATTCGGACTGGCTGATTGTCGAGGTAAATTTCAAATTAGGATCCCCACAGTTTAACCACTCAATGAAAGAGCTCACGTCATCTCTACAACCGTGCCAGATAAATAGCACGTCGTTGATGAAACACGACCAGTGTGTTACATTTTCTAAAAAGGGAGCCATATCATTATATATGTGTTTATCCTCAAAGCCTCCTATATATAAACAAGCCAGACTTGGGGCACATGATGCGCCCAACCTGGTCCCTTTAGTTTGGCAATAAAAATCCCCATTAAACAGGAAAATATTATTTTTCAAGATGATTTCCACGAATTTAGTAATCAGACATGTGGGGTGACAAATCACCTTCCTCATCCTGTAATATCCCTTTAATCATTTGCACAATGTCATTCTGCAGAATATTAGTATATAAGGCTTCACTATCTAATGAAACCAACCATTCATTATCAGGATCAAACCTAATTCCTTCGATGTTACACATCGTGCTGGTTGTGTCTTTTATATACGAGGTTTGTTTAGAGACCAAAGGTCTCAAGAAACAGTCCATGTAAATACATGGACTGTTTCTTGAGATCTTTGGTCCGTAAGGGAATTCCGACTGGATAATATTGGTCTCATGGGAGGGGGGTCCAAAAGGTTTTTATGAACCTTTGTGAGCCCATATATAGCCGGTATCATTGGGTGTTCATTGGGAAGGAAATCGTATTCATTCTGGCAGATTAATTCATCCTCTCTAGCCAGTCTTAGGACACTTTCTACTCTAGGTCTTTCCATTCATCCCTGTTTGATTTCCTATAATGGGCCTTAACATCCAGAAGGGCATAAATCCTCATATTATAGTCAGTGGTGTCTCTCACCACTATACTTCCCTCTTTATTTCCAGGTTTAATCATTATATTATCACAGCTCTCTAGTTGTTCAAGGGCTTCTCGATGATTTATTGGACAGGTTGTTATTACTCCAAAGTTTTTTAGGGAATAAATCTCCAATCCCTTTCTATACCACTTTCACAAATGTCTCTACCTCCTTGCCTACTATTTGCCTTGAGAGGGTCCATACAGATGGAGGTTTAAACCCCAATCGATTTTCTTTAGGTTCTTATTCCTTCTGTTCAAAAAACTTTTTCAACCTGATTTTCCTGAATAGGTCCTTCAGGTCCTTTTCTATCTCAAATTTATTTGCTGGTGCCATAGGGGCGAAACCCTTTCTCTAAAACTTGCTTTTTCTTGTACACCTAAAGTTCTTGAGGACAAGTTTATTATGAGTGCCTTATTTCCTTTTAATCCCATTTTTTGGGCTTCTGGTTCTCATATACTGTTTCCTTGGGCCAGGGCTCTGGTACTGATAACCACCTCTTCCCCTCCCTCTCCCACGGGGGTTCTGGGCATATTTTTTCAGTTATTGGTCTAAAAAAAATGGGTTCTCCCTACTAGGTCGTGCTATTGCTTCTCTGTTGTACCTGTTTTACCTAAAATCCTGTGTGGTCTCTTCTGATTCTGTACTGGTGCATGAGGTATCTGAAAAAGTAACGTGTGTTTTGGGGCCTCCAGCTTTATTTTGGTACCATCTTCTATTATTGCCTCTTTCACTCGTTGGTCTGTCGTAATAGTCTTTCTGAAGTTATGGGTAGACCGTTTCTGCATTATACCACTTAACATCCTGGCTTATTTTTGTGTTTTTTTTATTTACTAAATATTCTTTGTAACCCACTAAATCTTACAGAACTAGGACCCAGAATTTGTGGCCGGCCGTGTGTGAATAAGGGATTAACATATCCCTACACCACAGCTGTAAGATACATTCTTGCTTTAAACCTTTCTTTTAAACAATAAGAATTTCAAGCTCCACTAATAAAATGACCCAGGAGTTTATGTTCTAATATACTACCGCCCGAGGAAAGATCATAACTCCCTAGAAATTTGAACCAAGGGGATTAATTCAGCCACTATGGCACGGAGGAAGACATAGCGCCCCAGAAGGTGGAAAAGGTAGTTATATGACCAATAGGAGTCCATTAGTTGGGCAATATGACCTTGGAGCATATAATGTTGAAATAAAGGTTTATGAGCCCTGGAATAAGTAATTAATATTGGATTCATCTCTGATCCCATTATGCTTGATTTAAGGTGTAGCAACAAAAGGGAGGTATCACTGCTCCCTTTGTGCATGCTGAGTTGCAAGTATGAAGTAAGACGTGGATAGTTGCTTTTAAGAGGATTGATCTGCACTAAAACACAGCTGAGGCTTATTGGTAAACATGTATTTTGGGGCTTTGGGAGGGTGGACGACCGCCAGGGAGGCCTGCCCCCCGTGGTTTTTTTCTTATATTTTTTTTTTATGTATGGTTTTTAAATTGTGTGCTAACATGGTTTTAATCTATTCATATAAATATGAAATGTCATTTTCTGTGTGAATCTTAGGATCCAAAAGATGCATTAGCAATGGGGAAAATGTGTGAAATATGTTTTTAATACATATGTATGATTTTATGGAATGCATATAACTTGATTGTATAAGATAAAATATAGATATTTTTCTATATACAGCAAGATAGTCTTTATTATTTAAAGGAATTTAATTTTTTGATATGGCTCTTCATTGTACATATTAATGTTTAGTGCATTTTCATTTACCCTTGATAAGTAAACTTATATTCCACTAAAGACGGGTGCACAAAAGGGAACCCTCTTTATAGATGTTGTACGCAGATGACATTATGGTCTTGGATTTGACCCCTAAGGGGCTGAATAGTCATGTTGCCTCATTACGGCAGGATTCTGATACACACTTTATAAAAGTTAATATCTCGAAAAGTAAAATTGTGTGCTTTAAGTGTAAAGTCATATACGTTTTTAGGGAAAATTGTGACCAATAATTTAAGTGATGTGGATCCTATATCGCAGAGTATTAGTAAAGCTAAATCTTAGTCAAATTGTTTGAGTGCCTTTTATAATGCAGTTGGTCGTTGGCACTTTTTCCATCTCCTGTCGGTATATCAGGCTAAAATCCCCGGCACTTTATTATACACGTTAGAATTAACGAATGTGTTGAAATGTTTATTTTTAGATAAGCATGAAGGGCATATCTTGAGGAAGCTTTGCGGTTTTAATACTCTGGTGGCCATTTCAGCCCTAAGATTAGAATTTGGGTTAAAAAGTGCATTTGCGCAAGGTCTTGCGGCACTTATTCGATGGGGCTATCGACTTTTGAAAAGCAAATTTAATTAATTAAGGAATTACATGCACATTGAGATCTTTGAAAGAGAGAAAGATAAATCTTTGTCCTATGGGAATTCTAACTTTGCTTTAAGCCTATTTGAGCTAAGCCAGGGATGCGTATGCTCTTGGTCTGAAGAACAATTAAAATCTTGTCTTAAGCAGGCTTCTATAAATTTAAGTGTGCGTCTGGATACAGACTCTTGCAAAACAAAAGAAAATTTTTACATTATAAGGACCTCTTTCACTCTGAGAAAAACCCCAACAGTATTTAAAATGGAATATGGATCATGGGGGTTAGACGATTCAGGACTTTACTTCGATTTAATATTTTACCTTTAAAAGTTTTAACTTCAAAATGGCAGAAATTATCAAAAACAGACATTGACTATAATTTATGTAATTTATGTCATAATGCGGCCCAGAATCTGAATCATGTATTTTTTTATCTGCCCTGCATTGATAATGCACTGACATACGTTTCTGAGACCTCTATATTTAAAATATCATGTGTGAACAACCTCTGCAGCTCTCCATTTAATGTTTTCTCCCCCAAATGAAATATTCTGTACCCGAGTATTTATATTTTTTTAATGTTTTTTAAATTTGCACTGAATAAGCTTTGTTCTTATTGGGAAACGTTTTCATTGAATCTTACCGTGTAATAAATTCTATGTATGTGTTTTTTGATGATATCATTATTATGTGTCCTATTATGGTATGGGGACCATCAGCGACAGATGGATAGAAGTCTCTCCTTTGACACTCAATCTAAGTCGGTCGCAGGGACTTGTTTCGGGCTTTTGAGAGGGTTAAAACCTTTGCTTGTTTTTTTTTACCCTAATATTCGTCAGGCCATCCTACAGGCCACGATTCTATCCAGGCTAGATTATGGCAACTCCTTATATTTAGGTGCAAACAAATCCTGTATTCTGCGCCTTCAAAGAATACAAAATGCGGCAGCTCGGACTCTGTTGGCACTCCCGAAATCATGTTCAGTGTCCAAGCTTTTACCTAAGCTACACTGGCTACCAGTAGATAGAAGAATTCTGTTCAAGACACTCCGTGTCGCTCATAAAAACTTGACCCAACAAGCTCCTCCGGTTCTAGCCAACATGTTAGTGCCGTATATTCCGAGTCGACTCCTGCGTTCTACTGACCAAGGGCTGGCTTGTATCCCCCGAGTTCAAAGAGCCAGAGCTGGTGGTCGCTCTTTTAAGGTTTTGGCGGCCAAACTCTGGAACTCTCTTCCCTCTGCTATTAGAGGACTCCAGAACCACCTGGAGTTCCGTAAAGCCATAAAGACCTGGCTCTTCCCGGCGTAACTCTCATTCCTTTTCTGGACCGTCTCTAGTCACTTACACTTGGGTAGCGCTGGGACGCCCCGTCGCTGGGGCAGCTATGCGCTGTACAAATTCGCAATAATAATAATAATAATAATAAACCAGCACTTGGCACTTTTCACCCAACCCCTGATCCCTGGAGAGAGGTGGGACAACGAGCGCAGGAGCGCTACTTCAGCGGTGGAGGCGTCCCACTGCGCGGGACCCTCAGAGACAGAAACCAGCACTTGGCACTTTTCACCTGACCCCTGATCCCTGGAGAGAGGCGGGACCACGAGCGCTACTTCAGCGGCGGAGGCGTCATGCTGCACGGGACCCCTAGAGACAGAAACCAGCACTTGGCACTTTTCACCCAACCCCTGATTCCTGGAGAGAGGCGGGACCACGAGCGCAGGAGCGCTACTTCAGCGGCGGAGGCGTCCCGCTGCGCGGGACCCCAGAGACAGAAACCAGCACTTGGCACTTTTTACCCGACCCCTGATGCCTGGAGAGAGGCGGGACCACGAGCGCAGGAGCGCTACTTCAGCGGCGGAGGCATCCCGCCGCGCGGGACCCTCAGAGACAGAAACCAGCACTTGACACTTTTACCCGACCCCTGGTTCCCTAGAGAGAGGCGGGACCACGAGCGCAGGAGCGCTACTTCAGCGGCGGAGGCGTCCCACTGCGTGGGACCCTCAGAGACAGAAACCAGCACTTGGCACTTTTCACCCGACCCCTGATCCCTGGAGAGAGGCGGGACCACGAGCGCAGGAGCGCTACTTTAGCGGCGGAGGCGTCCCGCTGCGCGGGACCCTCAGAGACAGAAACCAGCACTTGGCACTTTTCACCTGACCCCTGATCACTGGAGAGAGGCAGGACCACGAGCACAGAAGCATTACTTCAGTGGCGGAGACGTCCCGCTGCGCAGGTCCCTCAGAGACATAAACCAGCACTTGGCACTTTTAACCTGATCCCTGGAGAGAGGCAGGACCACGAGCGCAGGAGTGCTACTTCAGCGGCGGAGGCGTCCTGCTGCGCGGGACCCTCAGAGACAGAAACCAGCACTTGGCACTTTTCACCCGACCCCTGATCCCTGGAGAGAGGCAGGACCACGAGCGCAGGAGCGCTACTTCAGCCCCTTCTCTTGGGTTTTTTTTTCTTCTAGTTTTCTGTATTTTTATGGACTCATTTTGTTGTTCTACTATTGGTGAGTACCTAAAAGGAGAAAACCCTTGCATCCATCCGGTTACCCCATGATGACCTCATAACTTTATTTGTGATTGTGAGGCCCACTGTTGCGAACGCAAGCTTCCAGGTTATTTTTGGGTCCACAAATAACAATAAGTAAAATAATAATAAACATTCCTGCCGACCTCTGATTAGCTATTTCAAGTTCGAACAATGGGGAAAAGGAAGGCTTAAGCAAACAAGATGACCCCCACAACGAGCGCACCTCAGCCAATAATGGGTTCACGTTCATCATTAGTGAACTACCTCACGGGGGCGATGGCCGCAATCGAAAAGCAGATATCGTCAGTTGAGGATACTTTAAATGCGGAAAACAGGGGAGAAAGCCAGAGAGTGGAGACAACCCCGAGTGAAGGACCCCCAACACTCACAGTGACTGAACGCCGATTGCCCACAAACGGCTGTGTGCAGAATGTTTCCGATCATGTGTGGGTTAGCGATCAGGGCAGTGACACCCAACCCCCGTCAAAGCGCCCTAGAAACCTGGGGGTTGACAATAGGGCAGTACAAGAAGGTCATGTAGGCCTAAGAATTTTGAGTAAAAAGCCGCAGAAAAAGGCAACAAAGCGGGGCAAATAATTAGTATCATTACAACCAGGCCATTGTGTGAAATTACCCACTCCCACGGAGCTTTATTGTTCAAAAGACGACATAAGAAGGCTATCCGAGCAGATAGAAGGTTTAGAGAGCATTTTTAAAGAAGCCCTAGCCAAGATGGCAGAGAGATTACAATCTATTGTGGCATCCTTAGAAAAATGCTTAGGAAATGCTGTCCTCAGCAGAGATAACAACCCAAGCAAACGTGTGGACTCCCCGAGAACTAGGATTAATAGAGCATCTCATGTACCAGTACCGGAACCATTAACTACACAAACTACACTTGAAGGGAAACAAGTAGAGTCAAACCTGGTGACCCAGGGGAACCAGTTAGAAACACGGGGGATGAAATCCTTCCCTGATCTAGCAAGGCACCCCCATAGCTATGGTAGGAGAGATACATACAGTACATTTCAGGGGAGGGATTTAAACGTCATACTGTCCCTACTGAGCCAACCTGACCTTGAACCCATACACACTCCAAGGATTCGCCCCCAAACCACTCCTCAGTCTCTAGATCTCCCACCGGAGGCCACTCCCTACAAGATAGTTCTGGTAAATGTCCCTTAGCTCCCCGTACATGAAGGTGAATCCTGGACGGCCTTGAGGAACAAATCATTACATTGGTGAGTACTAGAACAGGATTAACTGAGGCTCTCTTCTCAGAATGTAAAATGGTCAGAAGAATAGATTGGATAGGCAAAACTCGCAAAGCCCTGGTGGGGGATTGTGTGGTTTTAACATTTAGATCCCCCCCATCTGGTGCGGACCATTCTTGAAAGAGCAGGGAGCCATGTTATTATGCCTCAGGAAGTAAACATCGTTCCATTAGGATACTTCTATCAACCACCAAAGGTACAGAGTAGTGGAAACATGAGAAGGAACTACCCAGTTGAAACTCATTACAGGTATAGTGTCCCAGTAAGTAATCGCTTTGATAGCATCAACACCTTAGAAGATATTGATTGACTAAACAATGATGCAGAACAACATCTTAAAAATAAGAAGGATCCAGACAGAAATATGCCTACCAGATCAAGCAGACACAGGTATAATATAAATTACACTGCCCCAATTACACACAGCAGATACCACTGAAGGAGGTTCTGTCACTGAGTCAGCCTAATCCGGGCGACAAATTGCCAGATATCAGTTAACCAGCAGAGGATACTACACTTATTTTAGGCATAAGTCAGAGTCAGACACTACCCATCGTCCCTACTGTAACCACTGCAGATGCCATCCCTAAGAAGATTACAGGTAGCAATCATAGCGACCTGACCAACTTGGTTTATTGGAATGTTTCAGGCATCCGATCTAAGCTGGCAAACCCGCTGTGGGGTGATTTTATATCAAAGTTTCCTATCATGTGCTTCCAAGAAACTTGGGTAAAGGACGCAGTACACATCAACGGTTACCGAACTTTCCACACCGCGGCAGTGGTAGGGGGTCATGGGAGGGCAAAGGGGGGTTTGTCTATCTACACATCCAACATGGTAAATGTAAGAAAAATAGAGTTGAAATTTGTCAAAATATATTATCAAGTGATTGTACTGTATATTGATAATAAGCACTGTATTGCCTTGACAAAGTTTTATAATAACGCCCCATTTGACCAGATCAGGATAATCCTGAAAAAACTAGGTAATGACCTGAAATCCAACCCCAGCGATAGTGAAAGGGACACGCCAATTATTTTTTGGGGGGGGGGGGACTTCAACTCCACCTTATGCCCAAACAATGGGAGGGAAGTATGCGGTTTCACGAATGAAGATGGGAATAGTGATACGCACTTCCCGCACTCACAATATGGGGAATCCTTAAATGAAGTAATGTTCAGCCATGACTTAGGTTTTGCTAATGAGATATGCCTTACACCTGCCCCTTTTAAATGCACTTTTAATGGTAGAGGATGTTCTCCGACAATAGATTACATACTGATATCAAATAGATACTCAAACAGAGTCAAATCATTCACTACTCATAACATCATTTTGAGAGATCACTTCCCACAGAGCGTCTCCCTTACACAGCTAAAACGACAGACAAACCATGGGGCCAAACCTTCGCACGTTCCTCAAAACTTAACAATAAATAGAGTGGACGGTTATTCCCTGCGATGGTCAATGGTGGACCCTCTAGAAATCACAAGGAATGTTGTAACCAAGTGCAAATCTGCCTTTTCAGCTTGTCTGGATGAAAATACCACTCACTAAATAGTTTTGACCTCGTTCCAGCAGATCACAGGAGCCATAAAAGAGCCTCTATTTGTACAAAATAGAAATTCAATTAGGAATCCAAAAGGGTGGTTCGACACAAAGTGTACGTGGCCCATGCCAAATTAAAATATGAAACACACAAAAACCCTAGAAGCACACATGACATAAGACAGGCCAGGAGGGCATACAAAAATGCACTTAAGGAGTGCAAGGCGACATGATTAAGATCATTTTGTTATACAATACTGTGGGCTTTGATATTTCTACTGTTAATCTGAGTGATTCAAGTAGGGTTAAGCTTTTCACTTTTAACACTTTTCTTGTCAAGGTGGTCATTGTGCTCAGCTCAGTATAGAACTCTGGGTGGCCTAGATCATGCATAAAGTCCCACACGTACTTTAGCCACACAATTCTTAAAATGCCATCCAGTTTAAAAATATTGTTTAAAATGTCCTTATTGAGGTTGGTTTCCACAGATGTCCATATCCTGTGCCATAAAAGGATTGCGGGCAAGGGTTTTGGTTGGTAGGGCACCCAAGGTACATGGGGCTCCCACTGAACCAAATATATTTACCACTAGACCTGGTGAAAAGTGGTTTCGGGTTAGTGCTAAACTTTACCTTCAAACCACAGTGTCTCTGGAAGTGTAGAGGATAAAAGAATTGTGAAATTGCTCCAAAATGATGGGCTGCCTCAGCCAGCAAGCATCTACCTTATGACCTACGGGAAAAAATAAAAACCTTTGTGCATATCTCAGGTTTGAATGAACTCTCAAAAGTAGAGGATAGTACAGGGTAGGTTTTGGGAGGCATGCACCTGACATTCACAAAACTGCATCACTCTTTACAATTGTTTTAACTTGCCAGTGATATCAAAATAATCAGTTAGATTTGGACAGATGATTTGCAAGGTACGAATGGTTCTGTAGTTGTTCACTAGCTTGAGGCAGCCTCCATCCATGCCTCTTTCAATTGAACCCTGCTGTTTGTTCTCCTGGTGAGGGGCATCCTCATTTACACACCTTGAAGTACAGCAACCAGGGCCGGACTGGCCTTAGCGGGCATTGGGCGTTTTCCCGGGAGGCTGGAAGGGTGGGGGACGGTTTTGCAGCAGTAGGACCATTTTTTTGTTACTGGAGGCCGGTTTTGTAGCGGTGCTGCAATATCAGCCCCCATTATCAAAAGTAGCAGTGCTTCACACTTGCACTGACCACCACCCCCTCCGGAGGCTGGTCCTACAAAATTGCCAGGGCTGCTTTGGGTTCCCAGTCCGGCCCTGACAGCAACATTTTCTTCCAGGAGAGGTCGTAACAGCAGTGTTTTTCAGAGTTCTAGCCCCAGTGCAATCCTAGATGGGTAAAAAACAACATAGTAAGTGTGTATGGGTGAACATCCAATGGGCTGGTGTACATAGCGTCCTACACCACACCTCTAAGCAAATGAAATGTATTAAAAAGTTTTGGGAACTGTGGACTAGATAACAATGGTGTGAGGTCAGTGAGTATGGAGGCGGTGTCAGACATTTAGCTTAAAAAGAACAAAGTATTCTGTAAGTATTTTGTTGGCCTTTCACCTGTACACACCTTGAATGTAAAATAAATGCAAGTTAAACTAAACTATTGGCAGTGCATTGTTCTGGTAAAAACGTTCAGTTGGTTGACGCAATCTCTTTACCTTGTGTGTTATAGGAGGGTCGTTGATTTAAATCCTGATTGGTGCACTTGGGTAACGTGACGAGCATTTATAGTGGTTTGAAGTCCCAGCCTGTGACTGAAAGCACTGTGAATATTTAAGCATTAGTTTAAAAAATGCTTCATTCACAGTATAAGGAAAGTACAAAACGTATTAGACACAGAAGATCGGTTACACAGAGTATACAATAGTCTGCAGCAAAATGTGCAAAATGATTCTCTTTAACTGCATACAACGCTTTCAATAATTGTATTTTTTAGACTTTTTTCATAGCTTTCCATTAAAAGAGTGCATTCTAAAACTGGTAACATCCTTACAGTCCCTCTCAAAAAGAAAAACTCTTTGTCACATGGAAGCTTAAAATAGACACCATCAATTAAAGCCTACACTGGCCTGTAGATTAGCTGATTAACAACGTCAACACATTTATAAATATTTCATGTAGCTGGCACCCTGGAATGAACCAGCTGGTTATTATCATTTTAGTTTTCCTTTAACTACTGCTCGCAGAGCAGTGGGGCGACAGCTCCTCCGCCTTAGCGGAGGAGCCGCCCCTGGAAAGAACACTTCTTTCTTTCTTATCTGTCTGTCACTTCTCACCCTTCACAGTGAAGAAGGCCCCTTCTTCACTGTAACCTGGGTGACTAAAAGTTCTGTATTAACTGTGCAGGGACTGCTGTAGTTTAATAAAAAAAGTATGGGAAATGTTTTGGTAAAATTATAAAAGCTTGGGAATGTCGTTCCCAATGCTTCCCGCCCACTCTGGCACGCTATAAATAACATATTATGACTACCCAATTAAATGATGCTTAGTTTACTGACATCAGAAGCATGGAAGGCTGAGCTGGCCTCGCTGGAATATGCTCTATTGGCCTGCGGAATCCAGTATTTGTCAGTGGCAAGCATTTAATTAAGTGCACCACCCTGCAGGCTGTTAGACTGCTGCTGGTCCTAATATGTTCAGCTTTGGAGGTTAAGTTGTCCTATGGATCCTAATTGTAGATCTTAACAAAGAAAAAAAATGGTACAGCTATGACTGGCCATTGCGTGTTTTGTGTATAATCACTTGTGTCAGTAGGTAAATGGGTTCTAAACCCTCTACCACCTACCGAAGCAAGTTGTGAATGCTCGAATTTGGTACGCTAGCTTCTAAAGGGAGTAACTTAGAGTCTCACGATCTATTATTCCTTTTGCAAAAAGTGGTTGCAAATTTTACATCTACTAAAACTATTTACCTTGCGTGCGCTGCATCGCCGAGTTGGCGATGCAGCGCGCGCAAGGTAAATAGTTTTATTTATTTATTTACCTACTTTACTTGTGGACGTCGTATGTCCGACTCCACTGCCCCCCACCCTGCCCCTCCCCCGCCCCACCGCCCTTCAGCACTCCCACTGCGAGCCGCCACTGGAACTGGGAGTATATTTTCAACTTTACCACACGGACTACCCTTGCAAAGAGCATCTGAAGGTTTGAAAGGAGGTGTCTTTCAGCCCTGCCTCTCTTTCGACACTGTGTGATCTTGTGGGTGGCACCCTTCCATCCAGTTAAAATTAGCCGTCACTTGACGGAAACATTGGAACCGGTTCAGCTGGTATGAAGCTCTGCGCAAACAGTGATTGCATGACCAAAACAGTAAGGTGTATCATGTTTACACATCACATTCTTTCAATCACAGACAAAGCTTGCTTGTGCAAGAAAATCAATTGCTCTGGAAATGCACCCACTTCCATTTAAAGATACATTTTATATTATTTGCTTTTTCCCTCAGACATCATAACTGAAAACTAAATGTCTGTAGCATTTACTTTGTGTCTGCAACAACTTTTTTTCTGCATGTGTTTAGTGTTCAGAGCCAGCAGTCGTTTTTTTGAACGGTTTCTCTTTGATACTTTTAGGTCAATTATGTATTGGTGGTTTGGAGATCCCAGGTCAAGACGCAACAACCGAAGACTAAACGGAGAGGTCTCCTTGTTGGGCTACTTAAGAATCCTCTGGGATTATGGGAAATTTGATTTTGGTGTGCATATGTGTGCGATGGTCAGGTATGAATGAGAAAAAGTGAATAACGAGTGGGGTGGTTTGGACGTTTTTTGATGTTTACTAAATCATCAACATTGGGAAATGCACTGGGGGACAAGCCCCATCCAGGCCCCGTCATCAAAAAGGCATCCAGAATTCCTCTGCAAAGTGCTATCCTGACCCGTCTGTACAAAACGCTGTACTGAACAGTATACGCTTCCATCCAAATTCGAACTGCAAAGCTCTCACTTAGAAACGTCTAAAAAACTCACTTTCTCTGCTATGAACCACCCAGACCCTAAATGCAAAGACCGAACCCGGTCCACTTCTACAGTGCCCCGTTCACTTTAAAAACCTCCATCCAAGCACCTCTCTACAACACACCCTTTAGGCAACCTCTTTAATACCTCATTCAGAACCCTTTTTCAAATACCCATCCAGATCTCTTGTTAAAAGCCCCATTAAAATTCTCTCTGTCGCTGCTGGTGAATAAAACAAGGCAGCAAGGTGCCCCTTTTATTCTCACAGGTTAGTCCCAGGCTGATTGTGTCACTGACATGCCTCTAAACACAAACATTTCCACTCCCCCCACCCCCCAACTCCCCCACAAGGAGCACCACTGTGAACCTCGCGCGTGAATCTAAGACCACAAAGTAAACCCCGCTCTACTAACCATGCGCAAGTAGTTGGGTAGTCTCTCACCTGACCACTCAAGCGCGGTGTGTCTAAGCCATGTCAATGCTATGAAGCACTACACAAATGCTGCAATACAATACATACAAATGTGTGACAGGCACAAACTACTGGTGTCATCATCGGAGTAGAACCTATCAAGTGTGGTTATTGACTAACTTTTTGGTTGTACAGTCTGGTTCGAAGGTTAGTAGATCTCACCGCCTAAACAGAAATCAAGTAACGATCATTCTCTACTGAAAGGGGCCCTCTCAGGCCGCCTCTGTCATGAGGGCTGTTGTTGAGGTGCTCAGAAGAAGAAGAAGCTGCCTTTTACTCTCTGGACCCCCCTTATAAATTGGCCGTAATTCGATTTTTGGCCGAAATCTCCTGTTTAGCACTGAGACAGGATTACAAGCCGCACAGTATTTACTGGCGCGTGTCCATTTATGGAAAGCAAGTGGAAATATGACTGAAAAACAGGCTAGAAATTGTAGGGAAAATATATGGAAATCGGTGTGGGAACACCGATTTCAGCCTGGAATTCCCCATTTCAGATGACAAAACTCATAATGGCTTCCTAATGGTGTGGCAATGTCCCCCAGTGTCGGTAATACTAACTACGTGCGGTATTACTATGCCTTATTACTGGGCAACTTATAATGAATGGGGCCCTAGGGGGAGGCTAACAGTACACGACCACATAGTTTTCCATCTCTTAAACGTGCGCCGCCATTTCACAAATTACAAGCTACCTACTTCGTTTCCCCCTTCTAGAAGGAGCCTTGGAAGAACGAAAACAAGCAGCTAAAGAAACCAACCGTGTGACCTTGTTGCCAAAATCGGTCCAAAAAGAATCGAAATGAGGGCCAAGTGATGCATCAGTTTACTCATCAAACCCCAGACTGATACAGGTGCAGTTCGGTGCAACACATTTCTTCCCAGAAACCCCTCCTCCTGGATTCGAACAGCACAGGCATTGCATGGAGTACAGCTTCCTGCCAGGGAACAAGTAGGCGGGGTTGCCCAGATCACTGCTGGAATAACAAAACAGCCCCTGTCAACCTTGCGGCCAATCCGTGAGTCATTCTCCGTACAGGAAGTCTGCGTAGCTGGATACGGCAGTGACTCACCTGTCACACCTTGAGATTCAAATCTGATCCTGAGCTTCGAAATGTCTGCCCAGAAATATGTAAAACCGAAGTCCTAAGACATTTTGCTCCTGTACAAATGACAAATTCACTCACGTGTCACTGTGGCAGGAATACATTATTGAGCGTAGACTGGGTATGTCAAGAAAGGCCAACATGATAAGTACATATTTGAGGTCATAAAAAACTCAACCATAGGATGAATAAATACACTTCGGGGTGGGCAACTGACAGATCCATTCACAAAATGGGAATTTGCTGGAATTTCTTCAAAAATTGTATCGGACCTTTCCCCCTCTCTCCTATTCCTTCTTCCATAACGTAACTTTCCACAGCCACTTACAACTGTTATACAGCAACTGGAATACTGAAATCTAACCATGCACAGGCAATGAATCCATGATGAGCAGAGAGAAAGCTGTGCTTTTAAATAGCTACAACTTGTCAGTCTACACAGACTGAGAACTATCACATTATGTTACAGTCATGCTCAGCCAAGGTTTACTCACTGCAGACTTTACGCTGTGGATGGGAATCACTTCCCCTGCTATTGAAAGTCAATTTGACTAAAGCAGGTGAGGTACAATACACCCAGCTTCTAAGTTCTAAGAATGCCTTTGATATTACATGCACTTACATTACACTTTGGTATTACAATGCTATATAACATGTTGCCTACATTCGGGGGGGGGAGGGGGGTTTACACCTCAAAATCTGAATTTTGTGACTGAAAGGGACAATGACGACACTATTGCCTACTCTGACACAATATTAGCAGTTTCTGGTGTATAAGTCACATTGGTTTCACAAACATTTGAAAAACAGGCGTAATGTCTATCACGCAAAGACAATCAGCATTTGGACCAGCTCATAATGCAGCAATGACCTCACTGGAATCCAATAAATATGAGATAGATCATTGTTTTAGCTACTCAGAGGAGCCGTAGAAAAACTTGTGGCGGACATAAGTAAGAGAAACTGTCTGGATTACTGACTAGTCCCATTAGATCCATTGAGTTTGAGGGTTTTCTAGGGCCTTGTGTTACTAAATGTAAGGTCAAAACTCGGTTGTATTTATTAATGACCATTTTCCTTGTTATATCACAGACTCTCCCATAATAGTGAAGCACCTGTTGTTGAAGTATCTGCTTGAGTGTGCTCACTGTTTTGTTAAGAATTAACCTAAGCAGTGGCGTAACAATAGCCCCCACGGTGCAGAGGACCCTGGGCTCCAGGGGGCCCTTTTCGGCACTGTGCACGGGTGGCAGGCCCAAGGCCTGAGAGCTCCTGACTAGTCTGGAGCGCGGGGGCCCCCTCCATGTACTTTGCAGGGGGGGCCCCTCAAGTTTCGTTATGCCATTGAACCTAAGCCATAGTAATGAAAACAAAAGAGCCAAATCAACGCAGAAAGAATGCCTAGTGTGCAAACCCCAATAAGGCAATGGGAGAAGTTTCAACATAACGTACATCAGAAATCTGTAACAAGATATTGTTCCAATATTTATGCATTGCTCTGTGGCTGGCAAAAACAGAGACTAAGACTTCTCCAAATATTCGATACAAGTTGAGGAATACCTGATACCCGATTTGAAAAGCTTAACAGTGGCAATGGATAACCAGTGTGGTGTATCAAAACAATGTTTCCTCAGCTGGGGTGTATTATGGTATTTATATCATTATATTGAATGTTTTGGCAATCAAGTCACTATTAACATCCAGATTTATATCACTAACCCATTCTGTTCAATGGGACTCAATCAATTTCTTGAAGTACCTGTTCAATGGGTTTGTGATAAATGTATCGATCGTTTGTGGCTCCGTCATAAAGTCAACCTTATGGGTTGGATCCACAATGTAACTTAGCATCTAGAGGTGCATCGATGCAAGACAGCATCTGTTGACACTTCAAATATGTGATTGAAGTAGATTGAATCCTAACCCGCATCTAATTTGATTTTAATTGAATTGAAGAACAGCAGACAGATACTGAATGACACCTTCAACCTACACCCAACATACCTTGTCAGCTACGTAAGGTGTTTCCGTATTTAGCATTGCTTTTAGTAATTACAGGTGTTTGAAAAATTAAGATGGAATACAAAACAGTGCTGCAAAAGAAGAATATGAACAGAGGTACAACAAATATATTTAATCAATTAATATTGCAAGAGAGAGTAAATGATGCTCTGGCGACATCTTAATCTAGATTTTGTATCCTTATGGTTATTGGGATTATTAAATTCATATCATTATTCTAAAATAAAAATGTGCATATTTAACAACAGCAATTGTGATAATGGATGTACAGAATTATAGTATCATTGGCAATAACAGGGCGGTATTAAGTATTCATGCTTAAAACACAAACTATTCAAATGTACAATGGTGGCCTTTTTTGAACAATGTATTATGGAAACAGTTAATTTAATTTTCTAATAGTTAATTTTGAACAAAAATAATCCAAATGGTTGACATCGAACAACAAGAGTAATATGCATCATTTTTGAGGTTTTGGAATGTACGCAAAGTATTGACCCACTAAAGATCATTTTTAAGATGTTCACGTTGAATTAAAAAAACGAAACAAGATTAACTTGGTTTAATATATTGACACAGAGAATGAAGAAACACATTATTTATTGAGTATGTCTCTTCTATTACATGATGTGTACAATTATGTCGGAAAAGTGTGTAATATAGAATTATAGGTTGGGGTCTAGGTCATAATTGATTATTATACAATCTCTACCCATGTTATAAAGTATTGCATTGCAGAATAAAATATCTATCATTTTTTCATTTGTTTTTAAAAGGAAGCCCTGTTTTGCATAACAGCTTGTACTCCATTAATACATTTACATGGGCATTTATACTGAAATAGTGGTTTATACAAGTGAGTTCCATTTAACAAAGGTTGTTTCCAAGAGAAAGTGCAGCTTATTCATGAACACTGAGAAGCAATAAAATCTCAAGGTGGTCATTCAGCTTGTGGTCCACAGTCCTACTAGGCTGTCAGAGGCCCCACCTCCACAAGCCCCATGACAGATTGCCCGTCATATTTTAAACGCCCCATCGTTCTGGTGAGGTATTTATGACAAAAGTTCTTCTGCCAACATCTATTTTTGTTTTACAGATATAAACTCCCCAGCCACTAAATAAGATGGCAAAACACAGGTATAACAGAGTGGTAGACGGGGCGTGGCTTTGCAGCCAAAGGTGGTGGCCGCGTGAGCTTGTTGCTCCGCGCCGGCCTGTAAAATATCCTGCTTACAGGTGGATGCCGGGACACGGTTACCTGGTGGAGAATACTGCGGAAGTACGAGGGCCCCCCGGGTCGGTTTCGAGGACGGGGGCTGCCCGGGAGATGGTCGGTGACTGAAGTAGATAAGAGGCGTAACCCAAGATGGCGGCGTGGCTTCCGGCCTGGCTCGGCGGCCTGCCGTGAGCGGCGGAAGCGAGGAGCTCAGGTGAAAGTGGCCGGGGAAAGCCCTAGCAGACCCCCCCACGAGCTACGAGGAAGTGTGGACCAGCGGCAGCGGGTTCCTGAGCGAGGGCATGGAGTTCCGGCCGTGGTCGAGACTGTGCCCGAATGGTGGAATGGGCCGGAGTGCCATAGAGGATCAGGAATGAATCCCCCCGTGAGACGCAGCTCGGAGCTGAGAGACACGCTAAGGTAGCTGACAGCTGGTGAGTGCAGACGGGGGCACCTCGGGGGGACCAAGCGGAGCGCGGAGGCACCGCCCGTGAATGAGAGAGACTGAGAGATCGCCCCCCCAGAACTGGTTTGCGGAGCGGAGGAGGAAAACGGGAGTAGCCGAAAGTGAGTGGGGGTGAGCGGAGAAGAGGATCGCGATGCCACTGGGCCTGCGGTAGGGTATGCTCTAATTCCTTGATTGTTTCTGGACAAAAGGACCCGAGAACAGAACCCCCTGAACAAAGGGGTAGGGCCACTGAGCTGAAGAGGCGCACTGAACTGGGTTGGATCGCCCCGCTGCTGGGCGGGGTCGGTGGCGCTGGGTCCGCCGCGGTTGTCACCCCACCAACGTCTATATCGTTTTGACACCCGGCGGGGGGGCATGGCATGGTACATGGAGAAGACCGCTGCTCTGGGGTGGCCTGTTGAGGCGCGGTGGCGAGGGGAACGGCTGTACGCCAGACCTGAAGATACTCTACTGTGGCCTAGATCCTTCTCTGGCAGGCAAGAGGGATCTGCATAACAGGGACTAATTGTGACTAAATGCACAGGGCCCTGTTCAGACTAAGTCTGAGAGTTGCTTTAACGGAGGAGCATGAGACTGGGGGAATACTGACACGGGTGGACAAATAGTAAACCAAACAGAGCAGCCCCCAGCGCTGAGCGTCAGACAAGGTGAAAGGAGTCTGTACCTGAATCGTTGCAGCGCCCACTGGATTAGAACTGAGGGCGAGCGCACTGAAAGAGAGAATCACCAAGGAGACCCTGAGGGTGGTGTCCTCTAGAGGGAGAGTGGTGTGCCCCACTTGAGCCGGTACTCTGGGACTATTCCGGTCTGTGAATAGCTGGCAGCGCCCATCCAGACCCACAGTGTGAAGGGAAGGACTTGTGGGACAGAGTCCTCCCAGCAGTATATACTGGACGAGTAACAAGGCGGAGAACGTCCCTAACAAAATGGGTAAGCCCAGGGCAAGACAAACAGGACCTCCTCAGGAGCAGGAAGAGACCTCACAGGACGGGATGCAGGTCAAGCAGACGGACCTGTTGCAGCTGCAGTTGACTAAGATCCTGGAGGCAATCACAGACACAAAGGCCACGCTGCACCAGGATATCAGCACGGTATCTGTTGGGCTGGGTCTCCTCCGTGCGGAACACACGAAATTATCTGAGAGAGTGAAGCAGATGGAAACTACACTCGTTGAATTGGAGCCAGCATAGCGGGCACTGACTGTTCAGGTGGGAGAGCTGGCAGAAAGGGTCTGCGTGTCGGAGAAACGGGCCGAAGATGCTGAAGGCAGAAAAAGGAGAAAAAATATTCGGGTGCTGGGGCTACCTGAAGGAGTGGAAGGCAAAGACATGGTGGTCTACCTGGAGCAGTGGCTACGGACGACAGTTGCGCCGGAGGGCCTGTCTGCCTTCTACACCCTGGAGAGGGTGCCGGCCAGGCCCGCGGCCCCGGGGTGACCCCCGCGCCCGGTGGTGGCCAGACTCCTCCACTTCAAAGACAGGGACTTGCTCCTGCAAAAAGCCCAGACTGAGGGCCCGTATGAGATAGACAACAGCAAAGTCTCTATTTCCCCGGACTACACTTTGGAGGTCCAGAGGAGGCGCGCCTCTTTCCTGGAAGTCAAAAAAGCATTGAGAGAAGAAGGCCTCGAGTATTCTTTGATATTCCCGGCACGATTGTGCATAATTGCAGATGGGAAAGCTCATTTTTTTGATGATCCTAGCTCCGCCTGGGATTGGGTTCAAAATTATAGATCTGGAAGCCCTTTAGCTCGGCGGG
Source organism: Calotriton arnoldi (assembly GCA_963921515.1). NCBI lineage: Eukaryota > Metazoa > Chordata > Amphibia > Caudata > Salamandridae > Calotriton > Calotriton arnoldi. The sequence continues at coordinate 962,322 of CAWUFW010003330.1, forward strand.
GTGCTGACCCAAGACCCGGAACCCGTGAACCCAGGAAACGTTCTAGAAACCGATTGAGACGTAGGATCCTGAAGAAATCGAGCTTGTCACAAACACAGAAAGAAAGGGCGGAGGCGCTGCAGGCTGTGGCGACCATTATGCAAGAAAGGAAGACCCCATCAGAGGCTGGGACCTGCTCTTCGAGGGAAACTGAGGGGATTGAATCCGATTCTTCTCCCGCTAGAGGAACTCCGCCGCCGGTGGTGACCCCAAAGACAGCGGATGAGATTATTTAGCACCAAAACATGGCCTGGGAAGCTGTGACCCACAGGAAGATGGTGACCGCTGAAGATCCACCCGGGCCTGGACTGGCTCGGACAGTCTAAGGCCGGTGCACCTTATGCACCCTGTATTCTTTTTGGTCAAACCTTCTGAACTGCTGCACTACCCTAGGATCCTTACCCCGTGGGGTTTGGGTTTTTCATAGCGTTTAATGCTGTATGCGAAGTTTGGGCGGTCGGCCGTTGCTGGACTGCTCTGGGACATGAGGGTTGTTCAACATGGGGGTTTTGTTTTTATATTTTGTTGTATTGTTTGCAGATTTGGGTGGAAAAGGTCGCTGAGAAGATTCGACAATGAGGGGGGTGGTATGCTGAGATCTTTGAGTGTTGTACTACAACTATGTCTTCCACAAATAATACATTGAAGTTCATTTCATGGAATATAAGGGGGATGGGGTCCATGGCAAAGCGGTATAACATATGCTCCTTCCTTAAACGCAGGAGTGTGCACATAGCCTTCCTCCAGGAGACTCACTGAGGTTGCAAGAATACGCAGAAGGTGGAGAGGGCAGATTTTTGCAAACACCTTCTCAGCATATGCCCGAGGAGTGATGATTTGGGTACATCCAGGAGTGCTCTTTAACCCCACGACCACCCTGATAGATAGATAAGGCAGATACGTCTTACTGTCGGGAAGGTTAGCGGGACAGCAGATAATGCTAGGCAACATCTATGCCCCCTAACTTAGACCAGGTTGCTTTCCTTATCTCCCTTTCGGCCAAGATGGCAGGGCACATGGGAGGCCCAGAGATATTGGGTGGGGATTTCAACTGTGTAGCAGATGTTATGGTTGACCGTTCTCACCTCCCTCTCGTGGGCGCACAGTCACGCCGCACTGCCACTGGGTTCCGGGACTGGATGAGTCGCTGGGGACTGGAAGATATTTGGAGGGTGCAGCATCCAACAGACAGAGAGTATTCTTTCTTTTCCCCGATACACCAGGTCCATACTAGAATAGACACTTTCCTGTGTGCCTCAACCCTCAGCGGCTCTGTTGTTGGTTCTGAATATTTGGGGCGTACCATCTCTGACCATAGTCCATTGTTACTGACACATCGGCCCCTTGAGAGAAGCCCTCCGATCCCCTCATGGAGGCTTAATCCATTGACACTGGAGGATGTCCCGTTTAGGGCCTCACTGAACACGCTTGTTGAATCTTACTTTCACGCTAACGCCCACACAGCTTCATCAGTATTGGTCGAGTGGGAGGCATTTAAAGTGGTGGTGAGGGGGCATTGCATGGGCCAGAGAAATCCACCAAGAATGATTAGATTTAGAAGGACAGTTACGGCAACTGGATAACGTCCAGGGTCTTGACCCCGCCTCCCTGGCGAAAATTCAAGGAAACACGGGTGAGCCACAATGCAGCATCGGAAAGACTGAGATGTCATAATTATAAGGCACACCTGGATAGGGTACAGGAGGAGGAGAGGAGGGCTGGGCGCCTCCTGGCCTGGCTGATCACAGCATAGACCCGTGGGTCACCGATTACTCAGCTCAGGGCCGAGTCTGGAGATCTAGTGTATAAACCCAAGGAAATTAACATCTTATTCCAAGAGTATTATGAGAGATTGTACACTGCCCCGAGCGAAGTTCCCCTAACACCCATTGGGGACTTCTTAGGACCCCTTCGGCTCCGAACGGTCGACAGACGGGTTCAGGAGGAATTGGGAGGCCCGGTGACCCTGCAGGAGGTACATGCAGCCATTGCAGACATGGCTCCCAGTAAGACTCCGGGGCCAGATGGTCTCCCGGCAGAATTTTACAAGAGATTCGGTGCCACTCTGGCACCACGGATGGTGACACTCTACACAGAGTCTCTTGAGATTGGCAGGCTTCCTGACTCTACCCGGAGCGCGTTGGTGATTCCCCTTCCCAAAACAAAGGAGACTGGGGCCCAGGTGGCAGATTTTAGACCTCTCTAAATGCTCAACCTTGACTTTAAAATTCTTAGTAAGATTCTGGCGAGCAGGCTGCTTCCTCACATGCAATCCCTTATCCATCATGACCAGAACAGCTTTATCCCCTCATGCAAAACCTCTTATAACTTGCGTAGGCTCTACTCTATTCTTTTTCATTCAGAGGCGACTTCTTGGCAACGGGCAGCGGTGCTTTCCGTTGACTTGGAAAAAGCATTTGATACAGTCTGCTGGGAATATCTCTTTGAAACCATGATACGTATGGGACTTGGGAGTGGGTGGGTGAAGTGGGTACAGCTCCTATATGAGGTGCCGATGGCTCGGGTTAGGACGGGTAAAACAATATCCTGTCAAAACCAGATCTTCCGGGGAACACGGCAGGGCTGCCCCCTCTTCCCCCTCCTGTTTATGTTATGTTATGTTAGTTGTGATTTATAAAGCGCCTAATACCGGCAGGTCTCTAAGCGGTGAGAGAGAGTAGCCATAGCCCACCCTGATGAGTGAATGTTAGCCCCAGGTTAGCATCTGCGTTATGTCCAGGCCTCTGTGAAGAGGAAGGTCTTCAGTTTTTTCCTGAAGGGAAGGAGGGCTTTTTCTGACCGGAGGTATCCTGGTAGCTTGTTCCAGGGCTGCAGGATCAAGACCGAAAAGGCTCGCCCCCCATTAGTCATATTCTTGAACCGTGGGCAGGCCAGCCGGCCTCCCTCGGATGACCGAAGGGTGCGACCGGGGACGTATCTCCCTAAGTGCCTCTTGATGTATCCTGGGGCCTGCCCATGAAGGGCCTTGTGGGCAATGCAGAGGCCCTTGAATCTGGCAAGCTGTTTGACGGGGAGCCAATGTAGCTGTTGCAGCAGAGGTGTGGCCCGTGCCCGTCTGGTGAGCTTGAAGATCAGCCTAGCTGCATCATTCATCGCTACTTGCAGCTTGCCTTGCAGCTTTTCCGGTAATCCAATATATAGCGCATTGCCATAGTCTAGGCGGGACATAATCAGTGCGGTCACCACCGTCCGCATGGTGGAAAATGAGAGGAGGGGTGATAATTTCCTCAGCTGCCTCAGCAGGCCCACGCAGGTCCCAACCACAGAGGACACTTGGTTAGACAGTGTGAGTTTGTCGTCTATTTTAATACCAAGGCTTTTTATGACTGGAGCTGGAGTCGGTGTGTCTCCCAGCTCCTGTGGCCAGAAAAGGTCAGTCCACGGGTTGCTTCTCGTGGTGATAACTAGGACCTCCATTTGGTCTGGGTTGACTTTAAGTGAGTTGGCCGTCATCCAATTGACCACGTATCTAAGGATATATTGCACACGTGCATGGGCTTGTGGGGTGTTGACAATTTGCAGGATTAGTTGTGTGTCGTCGGCGTAGTTGAACACCTGGCAGTCCATCCGGGCCAAGGCCCCCACCAACGGTCTGAGATAGATATTAAACAGAAGCGGCGATAATGCCGACCCTTGTGGGACTCCGCAGGTTAGTGTCCCTCTATTGGACACGCAGTCGCCCATCTGGATCCTTTGAGTCCAGTCTGTCAGGAAGGAGGTGATCCATTGGTGTATCATCCCGCGGATACCTATGTCCCTGATTCGTGCCAAGAGTTGATAGTGGTTAACCGTGTCGAACGCCGCCGAGAGGTCTAGTAGGACCAGGGCACACGGCTTCTTGCTGTCTGCCGTGAGCCTGATTTCGTCCAGCACCGACAGCATCACCAACTCGGTGCTGTGGTGGGCTCTAAATCCTGCCTGCCTACCCTCGAGTAGCTGATGTTCCTCTATAAATATCGATAGGGTTTTGAGGACGTGCTGTTCCATTATTTTAGCCAGGAAAGGAAGTTGGGATATGGGCCTATAGTTCTTCATGTTGGTGGTGTCAGCTCCCACCTTTTTCAGTAGAGGGGTTACTCTGGCTTCCTTGAAGTTACTGGGGACCTTCCCCGTTTCAAGCGATAGATTGATCAGGGTGAGGATCTCTCCCTCAATCGCTGGAAGGGCCAACTTGAATATCCTTGGTTGACATGGGTCTGCAGGTGAGCCTGACTTAATTCGGGTCACAATGTGGGACAAGGAGTCGTGGTCTAGCCTTGGGAAAGAGGCAATAGGCTCTTTCATGTCATATTGTGGCTCCTCCATAGCTAGAGGACTCTGGCTGATGGGGGTGTTACGTATGTCCGTTAAGATGTCCTTTACTTTATCTAGGAAGAAGGTCATGAACCTGTTGCAGTGTTCCTGGCTGGTGACTGCTTCCTGCCTCTGCTTTAGACTGAGCTCTTTCAGGATTCTAAAGGTTTCTTTTTGTTTGTTATCTGCCTCCATAATCCTGGTCTCATAGAACTCGGCCTTTCTTGTAAGGATGGCTTTTTTGTATGTGGCTAGCCTAGCCCTGTATTCTTTGAGCGCCTCAGGGTCATATGACTTGTGCCACTGTCTTTCCTGCTGGCGTAGGGTCCGTTTCCGTCCCCTTAGTTCCTGCGTGAACCAGGGGGCTCCCTTGCCCTTGTTCTTCACTCTTACTCTACAAGCCGGTGTGTGAGAAGTTGGCCTGGCAGATGCTGTCCACTAATTATAGTGGGCACCTTGCACCAGTCCAAACAACCCCTTATTGGAGATAGGTTAAAGACAACCTTATTGAAAGCTATCCTAGTGGTAGCTATGGAGAGCAGCCTTCAGGCTAAGTCTTGAAGGAATGTTAAGCAGCTTGTTTTACCAGTCTATAATCTCTTGAGTGATCAAATGAAAGAGCACCACACCAGGTATATATTCAAAATATATGTATTTATTGCTAAACACACCCCTCTAGTCTCTTTATGAGGCTAGAGTTCGAAGTACACAAGTTATAAGTTATTTAAACACAGTAATAGCACAAATACACGTTTGGGCCCTAGGGGCGTACCAAACCATATACCAATAAAGTGGTATAAGAACCACGACTGAACTAGACAGTAGGCCTAGAGCCTCTAGAAGTGCTTGGACCACAAGGAACCACCCAAGGTAGTGACACAGGGGACCCACGGGGGACGCGTGCAGTGTAAATACACAACCGCGATACGCCGTTAACTTCTATGGAGAAAGTCGCGATCAGGAAATTAAAGAAAAGGGACACTTAAAGGAGGACTTGGAGCAAACCCTTTGAGAACTAGTACTTTGGAGAGTCTCTACCCACGGGAGCACCGGAGTACTCGTGTTACCTCACCCAGGGAAGCCGGGTGCATAGGTGCCTTTCGGGGTCGGGTTTCGTCGTCGATTTGAATGGCGATCTGCTGCAAAGTGCTGCTGGCGACCAAGTGGAAAGTGTCCGGGTGGATCCAAGAGTGGATCGGAGATCTGAAGAACCTGAAAGCAGAGGGGACAGAGTCTGGGTCACTAGCCAGTGACCAGGAAGGCGATGGACAGATGCCCACCGATGTCGAGTGCTTCAGGTGCGTTGACGGTCGTCTTGACTCTTCAGCCACGAGGTCCAGGAGGCGTTGTCGGCGACCAGGAGCAGGATTCGGGCTGGTACACAATGTCTGTCGAGTGCTGAGGTGTCGGCGACCGGATTGGACCCAACAAGCCTTGGCAACGGCAAGTCTCAATGAAGATGAAGATCGTCGATGGTGCAGACCAGCAAGGTTTGGGGAACTCACCCAGCAAGGGTAAGTGAGGGCAGGCCTGGAGCAACCAGGATGCCCAAGAAGAAAAAGATTGGCCTTCGTGAAGGGCTACTAGCCAATGGGCTAGCGACCGCGAAGGAGCCTCAAGACGTCGCACGTGGATCTGGCTCACAGGACACTCGTGGAGTGGAGGCCAGTGATCTTCGGTGCAGTTGGTGCTGGAGGCTAGGGCTACTTGGAGCCAAAAGCACGATTTTGTGGGAGACCCAGAAGAGGATGCACTTGCAAATGTGCTTGGTGTCCAGGGGTCACGGTTTCACGTTACCCACGATAGCTATGGGCCTCAGCTTTGCTGGGGACTCAGGGTAGCCTCGGGGAAGTCTGAGAATCCACCTCTGGTGATGCGAAGACTTTGGCGTCCGACGGGAGCTTCAGAAATGCAGACCGGACAGATGCGTCTTTGGTGCCTGCCAAGCAGGGGAGTTACTCCTTGACCCCAAGAGAGATTCTTCTGTCCTCTAATCTTGAGTAGAGCGTCGAAGGTCCAGGATTCTGTTTCAGAGTTTCGTCCAGGGATAATCTAAAGTCCTAAGGACTGGGTTCCTATACTTATACCAAGTTTAGGGGTTGGACTACTCTGTGGCCCCACCTATGGGTGGGTCAGGGCAGAGGGGTGGCTACACCCCTTTCCCTTTGTCCAGTTTGCGCCAAAGCAGGGGCTGCAAGCCCCTGATCCGGTTTGAACTGGGGTATGCACCCGAAAGTGCTCCCGCCCAGCCCCAATACACATTATCCTGTCTGGGGAGGTGGTCACACCTCCCTGGGACAGGAAACCTATTGTCCAGGCCTCCCCTGCCGGAGTTTCGTCCAGCAGCAGGAGGCCAGACTCGTGTCTGTGGCAGCAGCATCCATTTTGTGATGCCAGGGCTTTAGAAAGAAGTTACCGGGCTAGCCAGAGTTAACATGTCTTTCCCTCTAGAAGGGTGGAATGCTACCCCCGCCGCCAGAATTGGTGGGGGGTAGTATTCCAAGATGTTTGACACCAAACACGACATGTTTAGGTGCAGCCATTCCAAAGTTAGCATTTAACGCGAGGTTATAATGCGCTTAAGAGTATATGGTCAGGCTGCACTACAAACAGCATCAGAGAAGGGTCTCCGAACGCTGCAGAGGGGCCCTGCTCATGCAGGGGCACCCTCTCACATAGGAACCATGCACTCTGCCTTCAGGATTGACAAGGCCTGCCATAGGAGTGACTTATAGGTTTATATGTGTGTATGTATGTAGTGATATAGGTAGCCTATATCACAGTAAGGGGTGCATGCACCACCTTACTCAGGCTGCAGTAGCAGACCTGTGGTGTCAGTTTGGATGGCCTTCCAGGGGTGGCATAATATATGCTGCAGCCCCTGGCAGGCCTCTGAGGTACCTATGCCCTGGGTACATAGTATACCATATACTAGGGACTTATAAGGGCACTCCAGATTCCAATCAGAGATGTGCCTAAGGCACATGGAAACCATTTTACAGAGAAAGCAGATAGACTGGGGCCCTGAATAGCAGGATCCCAGTCCAACTAAGTCATAAACCAGCAAAACACCATAAAAAAGTGGGGGCAACCATATAGTCAGATTCCACCTTCCTACATACCCCCCCCCCCCAAACGAAAGGAGATAAGGCTAACCTTGGCCAGTTAAGCCTTTATTGACTAAGTGGCCATATAAGGAAGCACCTGCACTAGTATGGTTGCCCCCTGTCTTATGGGCCACTAAGCAATCCCTCACCTTAAGGGTATGAGAGGGTCTCCACCATGGGGAATCACTACCTGTGGTGTGCTTAGGTAAAGTACAAGGCTGGTGAGGTGTCTGAGTAGGGAAGTGAGGCCCTAGGAATGTTGGCCTCAGCTTCCTCAGATCACTAGTCACCATGTATGCCTGTCTTTCCATGACTGAGTTGCACTTTGCTCTAAGGGTCAACCTTTGGCTGTCTACAGCTGGGGGTTGGGTCCCTTTGGATGGACTACTGGGGGGACATGGCAGGTTTGGAACCTTCTGGTCCCAGGTTTTCCCTTGCCTACCAGAGTCCTTCTGGGGGAGGTCCCTACATAAAGGTATGGGGGATCCCTCAGTGTGTAGAGGAATTTTCACCTGGCTAGGGCTACTAGCCTGGGTGCCCCTAATCTGCTGATGGGGGGTTCCTCTGGACAGGGGGCCCTGGGGGTCCACTGACCTCCCTGACCTCTGCAGCCCTGGGCTGACTGAGGCAGGGTAGAGAGGGGCAGGTTACCTGCTCCAGACTGGGTACCACCTTGGAAGGGTCCTCTGCCATCAGGGGTGTGGCCAGGCCAGGCCTGACTACCTCTGTGGCAGTTCCTTCACTAGGGGTAGGGTCAGTTCCCTGAGGAGGCTGACCCTTACCTACTGTCTGGGGGAAGAAGACTTCTCTTCAACCCTTGTGCTCTCTTTTGGGGGAGAGTGGGCCATTCTTCCAGGCTCCATCTCTCCAAAATCTTGGGCTGGGGCTGTGGCCATCACAGCCCCACTAACCTTTACAGGGACACCCAACATCCTGAGATGGGTTTGGTGTTCAGCCCAGGCTGAAATTTCCAGATCATTGCCCATCAGGCAATCTACAGGTAAGGTGGGGGACACTGCCACTCTTTTTGGGCCTGTGACCCCCTCCCAGCTGAGATTGACTATGGCCATGGGGTGATCTGTTCTGACACCATCAATGTTGGTCACCTGGTAGTTAAACTCAGGTAAAAGCTGGTGAGGGGGACTAGTTTCTCTGCCACCATGGTGACACTAGCCCCTGTGTCCCTAAATGCCACAGCTTTCTGACCATTAATCATTGGCTCCAGTCTGTACCTGCCCATTGCTGTGGGACCCATGGTAAAGGTGGCAAATCCTACACCACCATCAGAGTCAGAGGAGTCTGTTGAGGGGTCCCTGTCTGAACCAGGGCCCACCTCTGTTCCTGTTGCAAAAGCACCTAACTTTTTGGGTGCACTACTCCCAACTGGAGGATTACTACTGGTAGTACCAGGAGGGGGGTAGTAGTTGCTGGGGGAACATTTTCTTTATTGCCAATCCTGGGGCAACTGGGATCAGATTTCCAGTGCCCAGGCTTTTTACAGACATGGCAATATGGTTTCTTTTCAGGAGAGGAAGGAGTTTGGGACCCACCCCCAGAAGAGGAATTTTGGGGCCCTGTAGTGGACTTATCCTTAGATTTATCCCCACCTTTCTCTTGGGACTTAGTAGAATCTTTCTTCTGGTCACCACCCTGATTTTTAGTCTTTACTCTGGTTCTGACCCATTTGTCTGCCTTCTTTCCCAATTCTTGGGGAGAGGTCAGATCAGAGTCCACCAGATACTGGTGCAAAAGCTGGTTTTGACAATTATTAAGGATCTGCTCCCTCATAATCAAATTGTACAATCCTAAAAAGTCATGCACTTTGTTGCCATGTATCCAACCTTCCAGAGCCTTTGTAGCACAATCTACAAAATCAACCCAGTCTTGAGTCTGAGCTTTCTGGGTGTCTCTGAACTTCAACCTATACTGTTCAGTGGTTAGGCCAAACCCATCTATCAGAGCACTCTTCAAGACTGTGTAATTGTCAGCATCCTCTTCTCTTACAGTGAGGAGCTTGTCTCTACCTTTGTCTGCAAAGGAGAGCCACAAGATTGCTGCCCACTGCTTCTGGGGGATCTTCTGAACTTTACAGGCCCTCTCCAGTGCAGTTATCCATTTGTGGATGTCATCCCCACTTTCTTTTCTCTCTAAAGAGATCTAGGGACTCCCTGTCTAAGGCTACTTGCTTCTTTCTGAGTTCAAGCTGAGCTTCCTCATACTGAATCAGCCTCTTTCTCCTCTCATGAGAGGATTCCCTCCTATGAGATGAGACAGAGCTCCCTATTGAGGTGCCAGAGTGGTTAGACTCCTGAGAAGGAGATCTAGACTTCCTGGGCACACTCATAATCCTTCCTGGGGGGGCAAAGAGGGTATCATTCTGATCATCCTCTTCATCTTCCACAGGAGGGATTGGGTTATCCAGGTCAGGGTCATTGTCACCCTCCTGGCCAGTTTCAGAGGGGGGGCTGGGGGTATTGTTACCCCTTGCCCCTTCCTCTTCTTCTGCCCCACCCTCTGCTCCTACCCCTTCAGTCCCCAAGGGCTTACTGAGGTCATAAGCCACCAACAACTCTTTAAGGTGTTGGGTGGTGGGACTTTGGCCTGTCCTTAATTTCCTCAAGTTACATAATGCTCTCAATTCCAAGAATGGGAGTGTATCATACTTGGAGGGAAGAAGCCCAGTGGCTTCTGGTAAGGATTCTCTAGATCCTACCTTTAAAGACATTACTAGTGTGGTGTGGTGTATGCACTACCTACTCTAGGGTGGCCTACTAAACTCTCTTGAGTTGTAGAAAGGGTTGTGCTATCCCTTAACACACAACTCTAAGTTCAGTAGAACTTACTGTATTCTAAGCTTAAATTATATGTACCTTAGGTACCTTTAGTGGTTTTCAGTTGATCAATTCAATTGAGATTATCTGGTAAAACAATAGCAAGCTGGAATCCCACACGCTGCACACCAATGTGAGAAGTTGGCCTGGCATATGCTGTCCACTAATTATAGTGGGCACCTTGCACCAGTCCAAACAACCCCTTATTGGAGATAGGTTAAAGACAACCTTATTGAAAGCTATCCTAGTGGTAGCTATGGAGCGCAGCCTTCAGGCTAAGTCTTGAAGGAATGTAAAGCAGCTTGTTTTACCAGTCTATAATCTCTTGAGTGATCAAATGAAAGAGCACCACACCAGGTATATATTCAAAATATATGTATTTATTGCTAAACACACCCCTCTAGTCTCTTTATGAGGCTAGAGTTCGAAATACACAAGTTATAAGTTATTTAAACACAGTAATAGCACAAATACACGTTTGGGCCCTAGGGGCGTACCAAACCATATACCAATAAAGTGGTATAAGAACCACGACTGAACTAGACACTAGGCCTAGAGCCTCTAGAAGTGCTTGGACCACAAGGAACCACCCAAGGTAGTGACACAGGGGACCCACGGGGGACGCGTGCAGTGTAAATACACAACCGCGATACGCCGTTAACTTCTATGGAGAAAGTCGCGATCAGGAAATTAAAGAAAAGGGACACTTAAAGGAGGACTTGGAGCAAACCCTTTGAGAACTAGTACTTTGGAGAGTCTCTACCCACGGGAGCACCGGAGTACTCGTGTTACCTCACCCAGGGAAGCCGGGTGCATAGGTGCCTTTCGGGGTCGGGTTTCGTCGTCGATTTGAATGGCGATCTGCTGCAAAGTGCTGCTGGCGACCAAGTGGAAAGTGTCCGGGTGGATCCAAGAGTGGATCGGAGATCTGAAGAACCTGAAAGCAGAGGGGACAGAGTCTGGGTCACTAGCCAGTGACCAGGAAGGCGATGGACAGATGCCCACCGATGTCGAGTGCTTCAGGTGCGTTGACGGTCATCTTGACTCTTCAGCCACAAGGTCCAGGAGGCGTTGTCGGCGACCAGGAGCAGGATTCGGGCTGGTACACAATGTCTGTCGAGTGCTGAGGTGTCGGCGACCGGATTGGACCCAACAAGCCTTGGCAACGGCAAGTCTCAATGAAGATGTAGATCGTCGATGGTGCAGACCAGCAAGGTCTGGGGAACTCACCCAGCGAGGGTAAGTGAGGGCAGGCCTGGAGCAACTAGGATGCCCAAGAAGAAAAAGATTGGCCTTCGTGAAGGGCTACTAGCCAACAGGCTAGCGACCGCAAAGGAGCCTCGAGACGTCGCACGTGGATCTGGCTCACAGGACACTCGTGGAGTGGAGGCCAGTGATCTTCGGTGCAGTTGGTGCTGGAGGCTAGGGCTACTCGGAGCCCAAAGCATGACTTCGTGGGAGACCCAGAAGAGGATGCACTTGCAAATGTGCTTGGTGTCCAGGGGTCACGGTCTCACGTTACCCACGATAGCTACGGGCCTCAGCTTTGCTGGGGACTCAGGGTATCCTCAGGGAAGTCTGAAAATCCACCTCTGGTGATGCGAAGACTTCGGCGTCCGACGGGAGCTTCAGAAATGCAGACCGGACAGATGCGTCTTTGGTGCCTGCCAAGCAGGGGAGTCACTCCTTGACCCCAAGGGAGATTCTTCTGTCCTCTAATCTTGAGTAGAGCGTCGAAGGTCCAGGATTCTGTTTCAGAGTTTCGTCCAGGGATAATCTAAAGTCCTAAGGACTGGGTTCCTATACTTATACCAAGTTTAGGGGTTGGACTACTCTGTGGCCCCACCTATGGGTGGGTCAGGGCAGAGGGGTGGCTACACCCCTTTCCCTTTGTCCAGTTCGCGCCAAAGCAGGGGCTGCAAGCCCCTGATCCGGTTTGAACTGGGGTATGCACAGGGACACCAAATGTGCCCCCAGTGCAGGACTTCAAAGCACCCGAAAGTGCTCCCACCCAGCCCCAATACACATTATCCTGTCTGGGGAGGTGGTCACACCTCCCTGGGACAGGAAACCTATTGTCCAGGCCTCCCCTGCCGGAGTTTCGTCCAGCAGCAGGAGGCCAGACTCGTGTCTGTGGCAGCAGCATCCATTTTGTGATGCCAGGGCTTTAGAAAGAAGTTACCGGGCTAGCCAGAGTTAACATGTCTTTCCCTCTAGAAGGGTGGAATGCTACCCCCGCCACCAGAATTGGCGGGGGTAGTATTCCAAGATGTTTGACACCAAACACGACATGTTTAGGTGCAGCCATTCCAAAGTTAGCATTTAACGCGAGGTTATAATGCGCTTAAGAGTATATGGTCAGGCTGCACTACAAACAGCATCAGAGAAGGGTCTCCGAACGCTGCAGAGGGGCCCTGCTCATGCAGGGGCACCCTCTCACATAGGAACCATGCACTCTGCCTTCAGGATTGACAAGGCCTGCCATAGGAGTGACTTATAGGTTTATATGTGTGTATGTATGTAGTGATATAGGTAGCCTATATCACAGTAAGGAGTGCATGCACCACCTTACTCAGGCTGCAGTAGCAGACCTGTGGTGTCAGTTTGGATGGCCTTCCAGGGGTGGCATAATATATGCTGCAGCCCCTGGCAGGCCTCTGAGGTACCTATGCCCTGGGTACATAGTATACCATATACTAGGGACTTATAAGGGCACTCCAGATTCCAATCAGAGATGTGCCTAAGGCACATGGAAACCATTTTACAGGGAAAGCTGATAGACTGGGGCCCTGAATAGCAGGATCCCAGTCCTACTAAGTCATAAACCAGCAAAACACCATAAAAAAAGTGGGGGCAACCATATAGTCAGATTCCACCTTCCTACACGGTGCCACCCTGTTGATGGCTACTCTCAGCTGGTTAGTGATGGATTCACTCTTCACCTCGAGATCCTCCGGCCTAAAACTCCTCGCGTTGCCTCGCAGAGCATCCCCTAGGCTAACTACCTCAATTTTACTCCAGCTACGCACCATTTTCCATTCCGGAGGGGGGTGCATGGGGCGCCTAGCTTGGGGGATCTGGAGGCTGATCAGGTAGTGGTCCAACCAACTACAAGGTTTGATATCCAACAGTTTAGCCTGTGGCTGAGTGGACCAAATGAGGTCTAGGGCAGTGTTTCCCAAACTGTGGTCCGCGGACCCCCAGGGGTCCGTGACACATTCCCAGGGGGTCCTCGGGCAGTAATTTTAAAAGAACAACAAAGTTCCTTGTAGAATTAGCAGTTTACCAGCAACAATAAAAGTGTCAAGATAACGTCAGTGATTAATGTACCTGCTGGAGAGAGATGAGAGTTTTGTCAAGTGGCAGCTTTGACTTATCTAATGTAGCACAGAGGGTTAATATGCCTACTGCAAAGAACGTGTACCATGCATTTTAAAAAACAGTTTTTTATGTGCATAGGTTAGTGGGTTACTGCTTTTGTCACAGAGATTGTTATGTTACTGTGCAGTTCATAAGTGACAATCGTAATCTAGCACAGTGACCTATAAACTGTCATCAAAGAGCTGCTTGCAAACTGCATGGTACAAGTTAGAAACATATGTTTTTTCCAAGTCTTTCATTATCCTGATGCTGCTAAAAAGGATTATTTGGGTGGAAATACATTTTTATTGTTAAAGTCAATGCTAACCATTGTGTTATGTTCTGAATCCTGAGTTTGTGCTTCTCCAGACCAAGCACTCTTTAAAAATGCCTACCAGTATGAATGACATGTGAATCCTACACCTTGTAGTCGCATTTGCCTTATGTAACATTTTCTATACACTGATTTACACATATGAATCATTGTCTCTATGGGGCAGATTTACAAGGAAAGTGACTCAGTGTGTGCCGCAAGCCATTTGGCTGCGCCGCACTGAGTCACTTTCAAAGCACAGGGATGCGACATATTTACAAAAATATGTCACATCTCTGTGCTTCCCCCTGCGCTGGCGCACAAACTGCTGCCATGCGCCAGCACAGGCACATTTACACCATGGTGCAAGGATGCCTGCGTCGTGGGGAGATTGTTTATATGCAGGAAGGGTTCCCTTCCTGCACATAAACAATCACAAATGGCATTTTTCAACTTCTAAGTGTGCTGCATTAGCACACATAGAACTTACAAAACGTCATTGTTTTACTGATTGTTTATGTGCAGGAAGGGACACCTTCCTGTACATAAACAATCACCAGAGGTGATATCCTCTTTCTATGCGTGCTGCAGAATGCAACACGCATAGAAAGAGGAAAACAACGAGGAGAAATTAATACATTTCTCCTCGTTGCGCCTCCCTACGCCTCCCCTGGGGAGGCAAAGCATTCAGACACATTTCCAGATTTACGATTTCTAGTAAATCTGGAAATGTCTGGTTTCATGGGTGTTGCGTGGGAACACCCACAGCAACACCCATGGAACACCCCTTTCACGCAAAGTGCTGTGTGCAAATGGGCCATATTTACAAGACCAGGAAAAGTCACGAAGGGTGGCTTTTCCTGCCTTGGAAATATGGGGCACTAAAATGCGCCACCGGTGCGTCACTTTTTGTGACGCACCCGTGGCGCAAGGGGCTTGTAAATCTGCCCCTATATGTGTGTGATGTAAAGTGCTCTGACATCCTTCAATGGTATGAGAGATGCTATAAAACAAATTAAATACATGTGACAGAGGGGCTATGGAGAGATGAGAGGCACTGTTGGAGGGTGATAATAAGGGAATCATTGAAGAACCCCAACAAAGATTGTCATATCCTGGTGCATAGTAAGGTCATCATTTACTATTCTTTAAAAGCTGATACAATTCAATATATAATGATAAATTTGTTGTAGAATGCACCATTGTTTCCTACATTTTCTTGGGGGAGAGCCTCCCAAAGCCCCCTTTGTAGTGGTCAGGCTCACTCACTGCACTTGGTGTGCACTGTATGGGGACTGGTCTGAAAACATTTGCCAGGGCTGCTTTGGGTTTCCAGTCTGGCCCTGGCAGGAGCCTCGTACTGCGAAATAAAACCAACCATTTAAAAGTTAGTCACGGAGAGATGCAGCACTAACCTTCCTGTTTTTTGCAAATTCTTTCAATATAAAATACTAAAATCCTTAGTAATTCGAGTATTTGTTTTGTGTGCACACGTGTGTTTATTGTTTTCGAATTACTGTTTTAATGTTTGAAATTTAAATCATACAAATTGCTTGGGGGTCCCCGGCTTCCAGTGGTGACTCAATGGGGGTCCTCAGGAGTCAAAAGTTTGGGAACCACTGCAGTAGATGATCTGAGGGAAGGAAAACTGGACAGAGCCCTGCGAGCACTTAGATCCTGTGTCCGTTTTTGGGGCACCCTCCAGCTGACCATAATGGCTAGGATCTCCCTGTCTAAAATGGTTATGCTACCCTGACTTTTTTATTTTTTTGTCAATCTCCCAGTTTTGATGGCCCCAGGGTGGTTCCGTTCACTGAACTCTCTTCTGTGAGACTTAGTGTGGGGGGATGGGCGCTGGGGAGTGTCCTTGAAGATGCTCCAACGCCCTATGACAGAAGGCGAACTGGGGGCACCGAATTTTGAACTTTATATGTTAGCAGCCCAGCTGCAATGGTTAGCACAGTGTCAAGAAGAGGTGAATGTGGAGGGGGTCTGTCTGTGGGAACCTGGTGTTAGCCCTGACTTACTCCTGGCCAAATTATTGGATTCATCTTTTACTGTTCCGTACCGCTCACTGATACAATCCACAGCCTTACAGACGTGGAAAAGATGTCTGTCTAAAGTGCGGAATTCCATACGATACTTCCGCTGTTGCCGCTGGTAGGCCTTCCGCACGGGGTGCCTAGAATGACCTTCTTGCCTGAGACAGCACTGGGGTTGGAGAATGTAGGGGACTGTTTTTCTGACGGCGTGCTGGTCCCTTTCTGGGACCTAGCGGAGGATAGTGGCCTCCCCCTGGGGCAGTTCCTGTAATATGAGGCATTGTCACTAGCCTTCGGACAGTTGTGGGGAAGAGGAAGGGAGGAATCTGGGACTCACCCAATATTACATGCACTACTTACGCTTGGCTCTGCGGGGCACCAGGTGAAATGGTTCTACACTGCCCTGCTAGCGGCAACGCTTGACCCTCTGACTGGTTTGCGGGAAAAGTGGGAGAAGGTTGTAGATGGGGAAATATCAGACGCAGAATGGGGAAAAACACTGCAATATCCAAAGAAGATATACCGTAATACTCGTCTGAAATACACACAATAATTTTTTTTACACATGACCTACATGACACCCCACCGCCTCCACGTTACATACGGAGGGGAGATGCGTAAGTGCCCAAGGTGTGCCCACCTGGATGCGGACTTCCTTCATATGACATGGAAATGCCAGTGGATGAGAGAGTTTTGGGAAGCAGTTTTAGCGAAAATTAAGGATGCTTTGGGGAGGGAGATGGCTCTCACAGTACGGATATGCCTGCTGGGACTTTTCCCCGACCACACAATTGCAAGGTAGGGAATAGATTGATAGATTTGGCTCTGGGGCTGGCCAGGTGGAGAATTGCGTTGGAGTGAAAGTCGGCTACAGGACCTGAGGTAACAGGGTGGAATCGGGATGTGATCAATTGGGCCAGAGCTGAGGGGAGAGCGTTACAGTGGGAGGAAGCCAGAGGTATACGGCAACGCCCAATAGCAGAACTTTGGAAAGAGGCGCTGGCAATGTGGGAGACACCCACACAAACTAGCGGAGACGAAGAAGAGAACGAAAAGGGGTAGGAGCAACAAGAAACATAGGGCTGCAATGTCCAAGTCCCAGTAATGAGATATTAGGGTTGAACAATATTTTGAAATGAACAATTAGATTTAAATTAGCCGAGAGAAGTTGGGAAATCATAGTATACCAGAGTGGACCGAGTGGCCCTAGTAGCTCACCTGGACACGCACAAAAAGACACAGCAATCAAGTACCCCGAGTCAGTCACACACCAACGAACAGTACACCCTTCTGCATACGTTTTAGTTAATGTTTGCAGTTATTGTTTTTTCTTATATATATATAAGCATGCAAAACTACGACCGGACCTACTGGCATGAGCTGATACCTACCTAACAATGTCTAAAAAGAACGTGACTCCCATAGCAGAGCGGGCAGAAACACTGTTAGGAATAGACAGTATACATAAGAAATTTGATAAGATGAATGTATATATTAGTAAAGAAGTTGGACAATTTCCATGCGAATTTCTAACGGTATATGATGCCGCAGTTCCATACATTGATTATAATTGTATCTGTTATATTGAATACACATGTATGTGGTATGTACTCCTGCTTATTACAAAATGCAAATAAAAATATGCTTTAAAAAAAAAAGAGTGGTAGACCTTCCAATTTATGGTGAAATTACTAATCTCCCAAATGCTAAATTACCCTCAACGTCTGCAGTAGGTCACAGTTACTGAAATAAAAATATTGAAAATCGAGCCTATATTAAGTTCCCGCTTTGAATTGAAGATGTTAAGATCTCAACTAACTGAGGTGAGTATGGAAGAGCGAGGTCAAGGTGAGAGCTGAGGATCAGGACTGCAGGATAATTTTCTAATATTCTGACAATTGTTTGTAGTTTTGAGTGTCAGATGTGCAATATTTAATTAAATTATGTCAGACCTACACTGACTGTGTTTGAGAAGAATGGACTCATGGGCAGTAGCACTTTCAGCCTGTAAACTAAAGATTTCATTGACTTTTCTAAAGTCTAGATATCAAAATACCCAATATTAATATTTAAGGGCTGCAGCTGTAGCTAGAAAACACACCAGTCTTCATAACCTGGACAATACAGGCAGGGACCATCACCTTCAGTGTGTGATCCCAAAAGCGAATTAATAGTAAAAAGAGAGAAATTTGAAGAAGTAAAAATGTTCAAAAAGTAAGTCTGTGAAAACAATAAAACTTGAACACAATATGCAATAATATACAAAGATAATACAAACACTAATTGTTGTAGACAACAAAAACAGTAACACTCACTAGTGATACCCACAGAAAAATTGAAAAAATTATATTTGATCTGGTCATTTGATATGTACTGAATGGCTCATCAGATAACCACAGTCTTCTAGAATTCATTTTAAGATATTCAAAATGTAATCTGAAAGGTTACGTTGGAGTGAATGCCATCCGGGTGTTTGTCAGACATTCTGCTAATCACTTCCTTTCATATCCTCTTAAGGACCGCAAAGTAGAAGCAGCAACAACTCTAGACTCCGCCAACTCACTTTCCGCCTGCCAAGTCCCAAGCCACCAAGTATTTGAGAGATATGAAGCAATGCCATTATTAGGGATAACTTAAACTGTCAGGTTATCATTGTCAAGAATAACTGAACTGTAATACGCATTCCCGTACCTATAAGTGTCTTCAGGGGTTTAAAAGTTAAATCTGTGATTTGAATAATCCTTAAAAAACATAGTTCATCTGCAACAAAATGAATACACATTTATATTATACTTTTCACACACCGCAAAATGCATTCACTTCCCCACCACTGGTACTACCTCGGTGCCATATGGAAAATCAAGTGAAGTAAACAAAGGCTGCACAATAGGGTTTGTAACCTTAAAAGGATGACTTCAATACTGAGGGGCCGATTCCGATCTCGGCCGGTAGGGCTCCGAATCGGATTCGGATTTACCGGATCCGATTCGGAGCCCTGTTTCCCGACTGAATCGTACGCGGGTCCGGCCGAGCGAGTACGATGCAGGCACCCGCGAAATCACTGACCGACTCGAACGCGGCTTCAACACGCTCCGACCGACTCGCATGGACACGACTCGCACCGCGCTATGGAGACGTTTCCCGGCCGGGTAAGTACGATGCGCGCCGCGAGCAGTCCGATCGACTCGCGCCGTCCGGCTCGAAAAAGCTGTCAGAGCCGGACTTTGGGGGTCCGCGTCGGACCCCCCTGTACGCGTAGGCGCGCGAGTCGCACACAGGGGGACCCATGGGTCCCCCCTACCTGTGCATGTACGCCGCGATGCGCATCGATGCGTACCTGCTGTAGGGGGCGCCCTTGTCCGCCTCGCACCCATTGAGTCAATGGGAGCCCGCGTACGCGTTGTACGACCGGCTCCCATTGACTTCAATGGGAGTCCGACCGACTCGAGTCCGATGGCATGCGTGCGCATCGTACTCGTTCGGTCGGACTGCCAGAGTCCGATTCGGTCGGAAATCTCTCCGGGTCTGGCTCGGTCGGAGAGATTTCCGGCCCGAATCGGAATCGGCCCCTGAGTCTATAATTCTAAAGAAGATGACTTCAGCCTGTAGTTTATATGCCTAGCAAGAGGACTCAAGAAGTTCAGGGTCGGCTTTAGCGCTGGTGGCACCTGGTGCTACAATGTTTGTTGCCACCCCCCCTTCCATGGTGGAGGTGGTGATCACCTCCACCACGGATTCCCCACCACCTTTTAACAGTGCCCCTCAAGTCTACATAGCACTCTCTTTCAGATGCATTTAATTAGTTATATACCGCCACTCATACCAGTGTGGGGTGTCAGAGTACTTTGCATCACACACACATTACACAGAGACAATTAATCATACGTGTGTAAATCAGCATATAGGAAATGTTACATAAGGCAGAGGACTACAAGGTGTAGGAGTGACATGTCATCCATACTGGTAGGCAGTATAGTTTGAGTGCTTGGTCTGGGAAAGCACAAGCTCAGAATTGAAAACGGAACACCATAGTTGGGGGTTCTCTTTAATAATAAGAATTGAATTCTACCCAAATTAACCCTTTTTGATACATTAATCTATCCTCTAATCTATACTTTGCAGAGTGCATGCAGTTCTTTGATGACAATTAATAATTCACTGTTCTATATTAGGATTTTAACTTATAAACTGCAAGCAACAAAAGGATGTCTCTTGGAAAAGCAGTAACCCACTGACATATTTACATTATGTGCACTTTGTGACCTGCATGGTACACGCTCTTTGCAGCAGGCATATTAATCCTCTGCTATTTTATGATCAGTCAAAACCTCAACTAGGCAAAACTCCGCTCTCTTTCCAGGAAGAACATTAATCACCGGAGTTATCTTGACATTTTTACTGTTGCCTGGAAATTGCTGGAGGCAAGGAACGTGGCAGCAGGTGCTTTTGAGACCAAAATAAACTTGCAAACACGGCGCCCCCTGAAGTCAGCACACGGTGTGATGGCACTGGTCACACTGCCCTAGAGCCGGCCCTGAATGAGTTTGTAACTCAAAGTAAGATCACTCTAGCACGGGGTTTTTAAGATTGCTCCAGTATAGGGTTCATGAAAACAAGATCACTCTAGTAAAGCGTTCAGACAAGAGGTCTCCAGCACAGTGTTCATACTATAGTTTAAATCTTTAATCTATAAATTATCCACAATACCTGAAACACTCTGGCACGAAGGGGCGATGGAATCTGTAGGGTCTTGGGCCCTAGGCCCGCATGCCGTAGAAATAATGACGCAGGCACCTGGTTGTAGTGACTGGAACTGGCCCAGGGCACGTGCGCCCGGCCCCTTTTATTAGCAGGGTCACCTGACCGGTGACGCCTGTGATGGGTGGGTGTTAGTGTGGGTGTGATACAGGGTGAAACACTAGAACGTGTCCAGCAGGACACTACAGAATCCAGCTCATTGCAACAATGGTTTCAGTTGCAACAGCTATTGATTTGCCTCTCAGGGGCCGCTATGAATCACAAGGAACTTATACTCAGGGGATCAAGATAGCCGCCATCGCTGCGAATCTCGAGAGAGTTCTGCTGTATCTTGGGAAATATAATTTGCCAAAGTTCCCATTGCGTATTCTGTGTAGCCTAAGCATCAAAACCACTAAACCTTATCCCAAGTGGTGCCACGTTCCACACGCCCCTTAGATCTCCTTCGCAGCAAAGCTATCTCATGCCTTCGAAGTTCAGAGGATTATATCTCCATGCTCCCCCAACATTCAAAGGGGCATACGGACCATGGATCCTGACAATCAGTAGTTAAGTGACTCTAAAAAACACTACTGTTGCCAATCCTAAAATCACTGCACTGGCTTCCTATGAATCCCTGAACTACCTCTATGACGCTATTCCTCTTGCATAAATGAATCAGTAAAATACAACACAGTACATCCGGAAGCTCCTTATATTAATCTGATAAAAGCCTTCTCTTCATCCCTCAAACACACTGCAACTTGAAAAAAATAATGGTTTTTTTTTGGTCTGAAATACACTATGTGAATAGTGTATATCAGACCCAAAAAAAAACATTAGTAAAGGGCTATTCACATTAATTTTAAGCATACTTACCCTTTCTTCTCATACCAAGAAGAAGAAAAACCTCTTGTTGAAATGCCTTGAGGCATTTTAGTTTGCAGAGCTTCTCTGTATAAGTATATTGTCATTGATTCATTCATCAAATCATCCATCATAGATCTTCATGATCAAACTCGTTGAGTACTCCTGAATTTCAGTCAGATAATAACAGGAATCCTCACTGTGCCAAAGGGGCAAAAGCTGCCCCTCCCCAACGAGGTCTAGAAAGGCTGATACGTATCGTTGCTTTGGTTCACGTTCAGATGGGACATAATCTAGCGATAAGGCATAGATTATACCCTTTGGTGTAGGACCAACACTGATTTGCCTATTGGTGGTCCCTGTTTCCAATGGCATGGTGAGCAAAGAAATGATGTAGCGCAATGCACAGGTAAGGCAGATTAATTCAAGATTATTCAAGCATCCCACGTATGACCTTTTTTGCAACAATTGGATAAGACACTTTCATGGGTTAAGCCTCAGACGTCACCTCATTTATTGAGTCCAGACTAGAATACTACTATGTCCACAGTTAAATAAAAGGCTTTTTTCTTGGCCACAAAGGCTGTGGGAGTTCTGTCTGATGACTCATGTATGGGACGTTTTTATGTGCAATACAAAGAAAATATAAGAGAGCAGAAACATTCTCAGCCAAGTGCTGTAATAACAACCTCCCACGCTTCTGAGTCAATGATCCTGGCAGTCATTTTGTATATTAATTAGCCAGGAAGGTCTCTGCATTACACTGAAACATGACCTTCCGTATTTTCAGGCTACCCATGAGTCATGGTACTTATTACCTTTTTTAAGACTAGAATTACCCAATACCTTTTGATTGTACTAAACTTAAATGTATAATATACTTACTTTCAGGGACTTTGAGCCAGCCGTTTCATCCATTGGTCTGATATTGTGTCATTCACATTTTTCTTCCTCCGTCTGTAGCATTCAGCATTTGGCAATGGGCCAGTCAACTTCAGCCATAGGCTAACCTCACTGTTAGTGATGGCATTCTGGCCTCTCACAAGGAGCAAATCCGCACACAAAGTAGTTTATTCGCTGTCATGGACCACTATGGCAATGTGTACAGTTTGGGATAAAAATAACTTTTGCCTTAGTCAATAATTTTGTTTTAGATTGACCAGAGCCCAGAAACTTACCCAACAATAAAGTTTTGCAAAACCTTGACAAACAAAACAAGGATTTACAAAGCTGACACTCTTCCTATTGGCTTTGCCAATGCTAGTTGCTAAAGTTAAATGTAACACAGTAACATCCTGTCCTAATCTGCAGTCCAGTACAGTGACCTGCCTTGTGATACAGGATATAAATATTTGGATTAGGCTTGTTTCAGATAGACTATCAAATGGACGTTTTTAAGTAATTGTGGTTCAGTTGCCAATGGAAGGTTCTCTATTACCCACCAGCTGGATAGGCTAGTTTTTTTTAGAACTTGTCTTTATTCAGAGTTGCATAGAATGGGGGCGTGGTTTCAGCGCCACTCAAGATGGTTGTCTGAGATGAGAGGTCCGTCGCACTATGGACAAACCGCGGTCCTTTGCTGCTGGTTGGCGCCTTCCTATCTGAACAAAATAGCAGCATTCACGGAAGAATCATGGTCCTGAAGAGGAGCTGCATTTGGGAGTGAAGCGCGGTACGCTTCTCTTTATTTCTTCGGCGTCATGGCTGTTTCACAAAGCTGCCGCCATTTTGTTTCAACGCTCCTGCACAAGTAAGGAATTTGGGAATGCAACGAGGTCAGAAATTTAATATGATGACTTACCTATGACTTTGCATGGATAAAGAGAGCCTCTGCAATATTTTTACTGGAACTCCATTAAAGGCTGGTTTTTAGAGCCTCACAGCTAAAAATGTGCATGTCTAGAGCTTTAAGGCACCCTGAGGCGACATTTCATTGGTGCAGGTGATGTCAGAGAATACTTATACATTCAATAACTTGATCTATGACTCTTTGAGCAGTCGCTACTTTGGATTTTGCTGAATGTCCACCAGTGGGAATTTTCCTTTTTAAATGTAGCTGGTCCAAAACAAAAGTGTTGGGACATACCCATCTTTTTACAAGAAAATGTCAGCCCCTGCAGCAGTTTTTTATTGAGGCTTAGTGTAGGGCTGTCTTCTAGAGCCCCGCTGCTGAGGAGTGTGTATGTTGGGAGCTCTATAGAACTCTGAGATGGTATTTCCTGGATGCAGACAAAGTTAGAAGTATACTGGTGACATCATCATCTTGTTCTGTGGTCCCTTTATATGGGTAAAATAAGGAAACCACAATTTGTCTTTACCCCTAAAGGGCATTCTTCGGCGGGGCTTGTGTCTCACTCACCAACAAGTCGAATAGCAGAATGCAGCTTCTGGACGATAAATGGTCATCAATGGAAAGTCGGGTTTCTGCGGTGGAGCAGCAACTTTCAGATGTCCAGGGCGAAACTCATAGAATTAACTCTTTGGAAAAGGAGGTGCACAAGCTCCAGCAACACACAGAGGACTTGAAAAACCGGAATAGGAGGAACAATCTACGCATTTATGGTCTGCCTGAAGCTTTGGAGGGAGATGACCCTGTCTCCTTTTTCTCCTCCTTTTTGCCAAAATTGCTGGGCATGCCCTCCTCAACCTCGCTCAATATTCAAAGAGCCCATAGACTTGGACCTCGTCCTTCGCTGTCTACATCTCCTGTCAAGCCTAGAGGTGTTATCATCCTTTTTTTGAAGTTTACTGACTTGCTGTCAGTTCTTTCTGCAGCCAGGGCTAAGCGTCAAGTTTCTTGGTTGGGTCAAAGGGTGTTCCTCTCGCAAGATGTCTCTAATGCCACTGTAGCTAGAAGAAAGGAATTTCTTTTAATCTCCAAGCTCCTCTTCGTTCTCTCAGAGCCAGATATGGTCTCTTTCATCCCTTCATTTTTAAAGTAACTTTCCAAAATAACACTGTGACGTTTGAGGATTAAGCGGAACTCAAGAAGTTTTTTACATTCCCATACTTTGAGTAATATGGACACTGCTGGCCCATCTAATGGTTGACCAATTTGTCTTTGCCTGTTTTTGCTCTAATTGTTGGGCTCACCAAATATTTTTAATTGTAGTTTTATTGTTCTGATTCCTTAAATATGTCTCAGTTTGTAACTCTTCGAATGCTTTAGTATATCTTAAACAGTAATTCTTCATGGGTTTTATTGTATTTGATATGTCTCATGCTGTTCTATATTATCTCATTACAGGTTTGTATGATGTAATTCAGTATGTTCGGTCCATTTTTCCTAAATGTTTTTGGTCCTGGTGCGGCTTGGCCTCACCTCCCCTTGGGCGATTCATCGTCTTTGTGTCGTCACCACCCCTGTTCTATTTCGTTCTTGTCTCTTACAGGTATGGTCTTTCAGTCGTCCTTTATGGATATGTACTGTCTCTTCTTTTGGCTTTTTTCTTTTTCTGTTTCCTTTCCTTTCGTACCTTTTCTTTTTCTGGTTTTTATTTCCTTGCATCCTTTCCCTTCCTCCTTTCCTTTTTGTCTTATCTCTGCATTGCTCTTTTTCTTCCTTGTACTATATGATGGAATTTTTTTTAATTTATTTTGTATGCCTCATTGTTCTCCAATGCTATTTTCTTATATTTTTTCCCCACTGTATATAATTCAGAGTAATCTCATGGAATATTAAAGGATCGCTTAATCCGATCAAACGACAGAGATTGTTATCCCAGCTAGGTAAATCTAATCCGGATGTGGTTCTTCTCCAGGAAACTCACCTTACACAATCTGAAGCTCTGAAATTTAAGCTAGCCTTGGTTGGTTATGTGTTTGTTTCCCCATCGGTAAAGAAGAAGAATGGGGTTGTGATATTGGGTAAAAAATCCCCTAATGTTAATTTGTTTTCTCAACAAATACATGATACGGGTAGGTGGATTATAGTAAGCCTCATTATAGATAATGTTCCCCTTACTCTTATGAATTTTTATGCTCCAACGCAACCAGATAATGCTTTTTGGCCCTCCATTGCACAAAAATGTACACAATTTCATGACTCGTACTTTATTCTAGGAGGAGATTGCAATCAAATAATGAACCCATTCTTAGATAGAACGAAATTGATTATGCATTTTATGGGATGAAAAATTAACAGAGGATTGTCTGTTATTCACAAGGGAGCATTAGTGGACTCTTGGAGAGTGTCTAACCCAACGGCCCGAGAGTTTACTTTTTACTCTGCTTCTAATGGTTCACTTTCACGACTGGATCATATATTTCTTTCTAAGTCCCTTGCACAGTTTATCATACAGTCACAGATCTCTCCAATTGTGCTTTCTGACCACGCTTTGGTTATTACAGACTTGGATTTGGTTCCCACCTGCCCCCCTTTGCACAGATGGAAATTCAACAATTATTTATTACAAGATGCTCAATTATCTAATTCATTTATCGCCTCTGCATCTGATTTTTTTTCCTTCAATGATCATACGGAAGTTTCGCCTTCCTTGCTCTGGGATGCATTCAAGGCCTCGGCAAGAGATTTCATTTTAAACTATGTCTCTAAGCAAAAGAAGACATGGTTAAAAGAACAAGTTAATTTTCTATCATCGATTTAATCTTTGGGAAAAAAAATATTTCACCTCTAAACTACCTTCGGACCTTAATGCCCTGCTTAAAGCCAAATTGCAATTTAATTCGATTTCCACTGAAGAAGCCTCTTCTGTGCTTCTTTGGAAAAATGGGCATTATTATGGAGGGAGAAACAAAGCTGGCAAGTTATTAGCAAATTATCTAAAGGGAAGAAAAGAACGGCGCATTATTGATCTATTTCCACATCGACTGGTAAGTCTACTACTAGTCATCAGGCTATTTTTGAAGAATTTGTTATGTTTTACAAATCTCTTTTAAATCCGGGATCAACTCCTCCTTCCTCTGCAATTGTAAATTATTTGAATCATACTTCTCATTATGTTGCTCCTGATTTGGACTTTGATTCTTTTTGAGAATGACCTCTCTACTGAGGAAATTGCTACTGCCTTATGAGCACTTAAATTAGGGAAAACGCCTGGTCCAGATGGTTTCACAGTATTATCTTCACTTCTCCAACATTCTTTTTCCTTATCTGTATCGTTTATTTAATCATTTTACTACATCTTCTTCTACTTCTGGCACTTCCCAAGAAGCTATAATATGTCTTATTCACAAGGATGGTAAAAACCCTCGTGAATGTAAAAATTATAGGCCTATCTCCTTACTGAACGTTGATTATAAAAATTTTGCCAAGCTCTTAGCTCCTCGATTAGAATCCTTTCTTCCACACCTTATAGGTAAAGAACAATCGGGGTTTATCAAGGGAAGACTTATAACGGATAATGCAAGATTGCTTCTCAATGTTGTCAGTAAAGCTTCCTCTTTTAATTCTTCTCTCGCCGCCATAACAATTGATGCTGAAAAGACATTTGATAGAGTAAACTGGGATTTTTTATTTCATTCTTTAAAATGGCATGGGTTTGGGTCTAAAATTATAGCTCTTATCTCCCACCTTTATCATGCGCCTCGGGCAGTGGCATGATTTCTTCATATTTTCCTCTTAATAGGGGGTTAGGCAAGGTTGCCCACTTTCTCCTTTATTATTTGTTTTAGCTCTGGAGCCCTTTCTCTCTCGGATATGCCTAAATCCTTCTATTTTTGGTTTTCCTTATGGCGACCAACATTTAAAATGTTCTACTTATGCAGATGATATTCTTTTCTTTATTTCTTCTCCTGAGGATTCATTACCTTCTCTACTGCAAGAGTTTCTCTATTTTCTACTGTCTCTGGATATAAAGTTAATAAGGATAAAACGGAAATTCTCCCGCTTTCTAAATACACATTCAGTAATTCTTACTCTCTTACTGGATATCAGTGGTCCACTTCTGCAAAAATTTAATATTTGGGGGTATGGTTCACTAATTCCATCTCTGATACAGTTAAAATTAATTTTACGGAACTTAGTATTAAAATTGATAAGATTCTCTCCTCTTGGAATCCTCTATTTTTATCTTGGTGGGGCCGGTTGGATTCTATTAAAATGATGATTTCTCCTTTATTATTATAATATCTTCTTACTATGCTGTCAGTCCACATTCCCAAACAGCTTTTCAAAAAAATCAACAGACTACTCCTTAAATTTCTCTGGAAACATACAAAGTCAAGAGTAGCATTAGTCACTTTACAAAAACCAAAATTGGTGGGAGGGGTTAATTTTCCTCATTTTTATGGTTATCATAGAGCTTTTGCTTCACGCCAAGCAGTTCTTTGGACTCGTGATTTATCCTCGTCTTTTTCTCCTTCATGGCTAGATATTGAGCGTATTTCTCTTCTTCCCTTTAGCTTTAAAGAGGTTTTATCTCTCACTGCTAAAACCTTGGGGCATATTATCAAGAACGGCGTTAAAATTATCGCCGCTTTAGCGGCAGAAAACTGCCGCTATAACGGCGATAATGGGCTTGATAATATGCCCTTGAGAATTCCAATAGAAGCCCATGTTGACACCAGAACATGGGCTTCTATTGGAATTCTCAAGGGCATATTATCAAGCCCATTATCGCCGCTTTAGCGGCAGTTTTCTGCCGCTAAAGCGGCGATAATTTTAACGCCGTTTCTTGATAATATGCCCCCTTGTTTCTTTATTCCCCCATACTACGCAATACGGTTCTGCTGCTCAAACCCACTTTTCTTCCACTTACTCTAGATACAGCGTTGTTTTTGAAAATGCCAATATGGCATAACTCCTTACTTAAGATAAATAATAGGCCCTTTTTTTTGGCATACTTGATACTTAATGTGGATATCTCAACTATTCTATAATGATTCCCCTATCTCTTTTCCTCAATTTTGTCTTATTTATCATTGCCCTAAGTCCTTTTATACCCGTTTTTTATCATTGATGAACATGGTTCTTGATGTTTATTTCTCTTTACAAAACTCTTCGATGAAGGTTCCCTTCTCTTCTGATGTTACTGAATTTCTGAAAACGGGCCCTAGGGCTTTGGCTATTTATAAGTATTTCTCCCTTCCTGACCCCTCCAGAACAAAGTCCAAATCTGAGCTTATATGGGAGAGAGATCTAGGAATTACCTGGACAGTCTCCTTTTGGAATAAAATATGGGCACGTACATATAAAATCTCCGATCTGCTGGTATTACACAATCTCAATTTTTTGTATATCATTGCCTATATTTCACCCCCTTGCAGTGCTCCAAATTTTCCTCTGATGCTCCTGGTAATTGTTGGTCTTGTAATTTTCCCAATGCGGATCTATTGCATATCCTATTCAATTGTCCCAATACCCGTAATTTTTGGTACAAAATTTGGGCTCAGATTAAGAGGATTTTTAATTTCGACAGCCCTTTCAATATTATGTATCTTTTTTTGGGAACCTTATCCACTTTGCTCACTCCATCCTTCCCTAAAAATAAATTATTAGATATACCGTTAGCAATAGCTTTTCACCAGATTACTTTGAATTGGAAATCATCAGATAAGTTATCCTATAAAGTATGGTGAGATTCAGTGAGTTCTCATCATAAGTTAGATACTACGTTTGCTATACAATGTATATCTTCTCATAATACACAATTGTTATGGTTACCTCTTACTTCATATCTTTACCAAGTTGAAAATGTTGTATCAAGTACTGTTTCTGTATCTTCTGAAAATTTCCGCCCTCATGAGTTTCTCTCTCTGTCCTCCTTTTATATTATATTTTATATTAGTTATTTTATGATATATTATTGATATAATGTTTATCTTATAAGATTAACCTTGAGGTAATTTGTTGTTATTTTTATTAACACTTATGATTTGTTAATTATTATTTTTTACCCCCCTTCCTTCTCTTCTTCCCATCCCACTTAAAATTATAAAGACTTTTATGTTTTTTTCTTGATTGTGTTTATTACTGCATATGCACTTCTGATTATCTTTGTGGATTCTTCTGTATTGCTGTTATGCAGTTTAAAATTATTTTAAATAAAGTCTTTCAAACACAGAGTTGCATAGAATAGGTACGGCATATGTTGCTATATCAGAAAAATATAAGCAGTAATACAATGTAAGGATCATCCCTCAGTCCCAGTCCCAGCTCAGCTGATGATCTCACTGTGTCTGGCGCGGCGACTAGCCCAGGAACAGCAAAACACAGTACAGTACCACATAGGAGCATAAAAAATAAACAGTACAACCTCAATAGGAAAGAACCAACTTAAGAAGAAAACTGAACATTACAATAAAGCCTTGATTGTGGCAGCAGCAAAAACGAGACAGACGAGCGTCCACAGGAGCCTCACATCAGGGGAAGAAGGAAAAATGTCAGCAAGACTGGGCTCCCGGTGCTCCGAGGGGGAGAGGGAGCGAGAGATGTGCAACAACCCCATAAGGGGATTCACCAGGGAGGACACTGGGGACGTCAGGCAAAGTATGGGCCAACCCATCTGGAGGAAGGAGAGGTATACGAGTCAGTACAGCCCCAGCAACACAGGCTCTGCCGCAAACACGCCCACCAGACACATACTCTGCCACTTCCAACCTCACGTACAGTGCCACCGCCAACAACCCTCCCTCCCATACATACCCCACTCCTGAAAGCTCAGTGCAGTAGTACTCAGGGAATGGATAGGCTAGTTACTCATCATCCCCAAAATGTTATGGGAGCACAAAGTACTCAACGTGCAGGCTGGATTCCGGTTTCACAGGAGTTTTGACTCCAGCCCCCTGCTACCTCTGAATGTCTTGTAGCATACTGGAGGTATCAGCCGGGTCAGTGCTCTGGCTCTTTTACGTTTTTCAGCAGTATTTGTCACCGTTGACTACTCCACTCATCTGCTTCATTTGGAGGCTATTGGATGTAAGAATTGCCCTGACCTGATTCGTCTTGGCCTTGCCCTGGATCAAGTCATACACCTCTGTGTGCTCTTTTATGTTATCCTGGGGCTTCTTGGTGTTGCCTTTTTAGCTTGACAGTGCAGGTTTTGCCAGAGCTTATGTACTCATAAAAAAAGTTTTAAAAGTAGTAAAGAGAGGGGCTTGGCGTTTACTCCTTTGTTGATTTTCTGTATAGTATCTTGATCTTGTTTAGGCAGAAGCTGTGTTAGTCCGCCTAGGAAGTAGTTCTATTGCTCATGATTGACAGAGACCCTGCTAACGCAGAACCAGTGTTAAATACAGTAGGACGGGGCATTGCAATGTGTAAAACTGTGACAAATGCAGTACAAAGTGCTTTTTCATTGTAAACTCTCTGGTAAATACAATAGGAAGGGTTTTACATTGTGAAACCCCTCACATACTAGCCATCACACCACCAGATGCACTCTCACACCCCTCACTGAGTACCAGTCATACACAGGAAGCATTGCTACAGCCCTAACATAATAGCAGTCTCACTCTACTGACAGCACTCCCACACCAATCTGAGTAGCAGATACACACTGCCAGTAGTACTTTCACGCCCATGGCAGACTAATTTTCTAGTCAGACCTAAAAACGCTTGGTGAGAATGACTGCAAGTAGGCTGTACCCTCACTACGTAATCACAGAACAAAACAGAAACAAGCATTGGCAAAGCCAGTAAGCCTAACTTGTATTTTCAGGTATAAGCCTGGATAATTGGCGCTGCCAGTGCTTGCTTAAGTTTTATGTTCAGCCAATGGCAGTTCTGATTAATGCTCACAGCTTTGTGTTCCATGTGTATGCCAAAAATGTTTCAATTCCTTTCAGGCTTGAGGGTGGCGGTCTTCTGCCGTCTGCTTCAGGAGATGGCTTCTGAAGATTCCTGAGTTGATGCGTTTCAGCTGGCTTAACCTCAGTGCCAACAAAACCGAGGTCTTACTGCTTGGCGGCAATAAAGAACTTTGATTTACTTCCTTTTGGCCCCTTAATTGGGCACGTGGTGGATATAGGACAAAACCTAGATTTTCTCTTTTATTCAGGCTTGTCACTGATAACACAAATCAAGGCGGTCACGTCATCTTGGGCCAGATGTACAAAGAACAGAGTTGGTAAAAGTGGTTGCAAATTGTACACCGACTTTTTCCCAATCCATTCTGTTTTTGCAAACTGACCTATGTACTAATAGGTCGGTTCATAAAACCTCGATTTATAGTGGACCTACCTCATGAATAATAATGTGTATCCCTGAGGCCAATGACAAGCCAATCAAAGCAGAGGGGAAGGATCTCTAGCACTATCCCAGCTTCTTATAGGGCTGTGCTTCCAGTCCCATCAAGAAGCTGGGGGAGGGATTGAGATGGGTCTTCTCCTTTTCAAACCTGGGGGGGGTTGTGTGTGTTGTTGAGAGTGTCAATGAGATTGAAAGTGAGAGAGAATCTGAGTTTTAGACTGTGTATGGATAAGTGAAAGTGAGTGTGAGGGTGTAAGTGAAGCAGTGTGAGTGTATTAGAAGGAGTGAGTGACTGGAGATTGTGAGAGGGTGCGAGTCAGGGATGTAGCTATCAATGATGAAGCAAGTGTATTTGCAACAGGGCCCAGAGTCCGTGAGTGTGAAATGGTGAGTGTGTGTAAGTGTGTTTGTAAGTGAGATTTAGAACCAGTGAGTATGAGTTAATATGTGTGAGAAGCAGTGAGCAGGAGTGAATGAGTGAGAATGAGTAAGTGAAAGGGTGTGAGTTAAAGTGAATGAGGAGGGAGAGAGTAAATGTGAGGGAGTCCGTATGAGTGACAGAGCGGGAGTGAGTAAGATTGTGTTTGTTTGTGTGTTTTATGATTGTGAGTCTGCCGTTGGCCATGCCATACTCAATATAATTCTGAGCTTATGGCGGCACCCAAGGTAACATGCTGCTGCTGACATACTGGAAATTGTTTTTCGTATAGGAAAGGGCACCAATGGCAAAATGCAGGCCCTGACACACTAGAAGTAATTCTTGGCATAGGGGCCCCTGTGGAAAAATCCTGGCACTTGCATACTGGAGGTAAATTCTTGGCATGGAGCACCATGGGTAAAATGCTGGTGCCGAGAGATGGCAGGTAATTCTTGGCATAAATGAGGGCACCCACGGCAAAATGCAGACCCTGAATTACTGGAAGTGATATGTTACATAAGGGGACACCTATGACAAAATGATGGTGCTGTCCTAGGGAAGGTGATTACTTGCCTGAGGGAGGGCAGTTATGGCATATTGGGGCCAAGGGACGGGTTGGTGAAGAAAACCATGATATATTGCTGGCTCTGAAATACTGGAGGCAATTTTCGACATATGGGCAACCCATGGTATACGGACAGTATCAATGGCAAAATTCTGCTACTGGAATATTGTATGTAATTCTAGTCATAAGGAATCGCACAATGAAGGCAAATCTTAACATATGGGGAACTCTCAAGGCACATTTTGAAAAAAATGGGGTGAACTCCTGACAGGTACTATGCCTCACCACTTTCAAAGATCACCAGCCACCACTGCTTTTACATCAAAATGTCCACTTAATTTAATTTACAAAGCTAAGTCATATTCAACCACCACTTTTGCATTCTTGGTGAAACCACAAAGACGTGTCGCTTCATGTGAGACTTTGCAGTTTTATAAGTAAGGATTTCACAGAGAATTGCGATGCTTAAAATCAGATTAAATGAGCTTGCAAAGGATTTGAAATTCCGCAGACAATGATGTTGTACGATCTTTAAAACAATCTTAGAATGCCAACCAACCTCAAACAGGCCGCAAGGGCTTAGATCACAACAGAAATACAGTCAATTGCTTTGGGCATTTTTTTTTCCACGCAGTCTTCAAGACTGGTTTCACCTGCTTATCATAGGAGGTTTTCGCAATTTGTGAACAGTATTTAGAAATGGACTCTTACGTGTAATTTCCAAAGGCATCCACAAAGCTACATTAAGAAAATACTGCTCTTGGCAAAGCCCATCGGTATTGCCCTAGAAAGAGTACAATGGATTTTATTGTATTTTCTTGTTTTTGCGAACATATCCAAATAATGGAAACATATAAACATAAAGGTGGTGCTCAACAGCTCAGCCACTTCATCTAAGGCACCCAAGTGCACAAAATGTCAGGCAGCTGTGCACATGTAGTCTGGCAAAAAGCCATCACTCAGGATGCAACCAAGCAAATGAATGAAGTGAGCTGACCTGCTACCCTGTGATGAATGCTCTAGTAGGCAGAAAAGAATGGCAATGCAACTTGAGCAGACAAACAGATGAAGAGGGCTACCCGAAAGACACACACGTGTGTACTTTTGACTCATGTTAACCAAGTCATTCTGATTTTAATAACATTTTATATACAACATATACTTACTTATAGGGGCTTTAAGCTAGCTCTAGTCATTCATTGGTCTGTCGGTGTGACATTCACATTTTTGTTCCACCCACCACAGCATACAGCATGGGGTACAGGGTCAACCCACTTGCCCATTTTCTTACCTCTCTGTGAGTGGTGGCTTTCTTCTCTTGCACAATGTGCACTTCAATACAATAATGTAGTTCCCTTGTACAGTTTTACAAAAAACATTCACAAACATTGGTGTTACAATAAAACACAACACCTCGGAAAGCCTAAAGTCTATCATGTGTTTAATGCAAAAATAGCGAGCAGCAGTGCAAATAATTAAGAAAAGACAATTGTCATCTCGACCGAACAGAGCCCAAAATGGCCATTTGGATCATGCAATGCTAAAATTCAATGGTTTACATACATTTTCCTCTCCATACAAGTCTATGGGGCACAGTTACGTGACAGAAACTTGTTACTTTCAGCGTAACTCTAAGGAGCATGTCATATGTTTAGCCTCAAATAAAATGCCTTCTAGGCCTACTCGAGTCATGAAAGTTAGCAAGCATATTGAGGTTAAGGGGCACTTAAGATTAATGAGAAAACAACATTGATATCTGATAATGAAATCTATCAGTGCACTTTGTGATCTACAGGTGCAGAGAGGCATTGATGTTAAATTAATAGAAATACAAGATATTATGTTTTTACATTGGCAAAGCCAAACGTTGGCAGCCAGCACCAGACTTGTTGGCTTTGTCAATGCATGTAATTATGAATTTTTTGAAAAACTTATGGCTGGCAAGTCAGCTAAAGAGGTCTCTCGTTCACACCTAAACATAAGGATTTAAAAAAATAGAAAGATTCCAATTAGGGCCCTGTTACAGGTTTCTCTGTAAGCCGTTTCGGTAGAAACGTGAGTTTCCACATGAATTCAGAATGTAAGACATGCGGTAAAACACACATGAAGGTTCTTTCATGGCCATCCTTCAACAGTCACACCTTGACAGAATATATGTAGTGAAAGGTGTTTAGAATGTGGAGGATTACAGGTGCACACACAAAAACGCGTTTGCGCAGGGGTTGCAATCCCAAGAGGCACAGTAAATTTTGTACCCTCTCGATTCTTTCCTTTTTAAATTATGGTAGGTCAAGCCTTACAAGATTACAGAGGAGAAAAAAGTTCTGGGACATGTAGACTGTTTGTTATGCCCCATACTATTTATCACACTTGGTGAATTCCTAATCCTGGGGTATCCGATTTCAGAAACAGCACCAAACCTTCTGGGGCACTTGTAAATAAAGCCTTTTGTCCTAGAAAAATGATGCATGCTTCCTCTTAGGTACAGGTGCCACCTGCTTCAGGTGGTCGGCTGTATCAGTGGAAGCATTTTGTCTATTCTGCATGACAAAAATCCAGGCCAAAATTGTAAGCAATGAATAGTTTCCACTGAATCTGCACAGACCACTTTCTATGTTGTGTATTAGGACCTCTTTTCTTTGGTAACCGGATCTATTTATTTATGTTGTTTGCAAAGCTCTCTCTTAGCAAAGCAGCATTCCTGGCCATAGGACACAAATGTAAAACCAGGTGGTTGACCACACAAAAAAGTGGAAAGGAAACCATATTAACAAAAGAGAGAGGCTTGGAGAGCCAGGTGATTCTCAATTCCCTAAACTCCAATGTATGACTTTTCTAAAGCAGTTATAAACAAGAACATGTCTCTGTGTTAACTGTGCTTTCATTGAGGACTCCGGATCTAATAGGAAGGAAGTTGCAAATGGACCTGGACTGGACCCTCCTGTTGGCCTCTGCCTGCCTCCCGGTGAGTCTCTAAGGTCCAGATGTACGACCGTTTTTAGTGGTCGTAAACGGAAAATCGGGCCGTTTGAAACTGCAAAAAGGGTTGAAGAATGTACAAACCCTATTTTGTGAGTCAGTAACCTATTACCGACTTGCGAAATAGGGTTTGCAAGTCGCTATTAGGAAGGGGCGTGCCAAGGACGTTCCTTCCTAATAGCGAGTCGCACTTGCAGGTATGATTGTTTTGCGACCACAAATGCGGTCGCAAAACAATCGCAGTTTACCACCAACTTCAAGTCGGTGGTAAGCCAGTCACAATCGGGAAGGGGTCACCCTTCCCCAAGGAACCCCTTCCACTTTGAGCACTGCCTGCCCTTACAAAATGAACAGAAAACGTTTCATTTTTTTCTTTTAGACACATCCGTTTTCCTTTAAGGAAAACAGGCTGCATTTGAAAACAAGCATTTGCAATGCAATAGGTCTCGCATTTATGCAGTTTGAGCTATTGGCATTGTAAATGACAATGCCTTTTATTTATGTTTTAAAAACCAAAACATAAATAAAGGGCATTGTCATTTACAATGCCAATAGCTCAAACTGCATAAATGCGAGACCTTTTGCATTGCAAATGCTTGTTCAAACCTTGGGGTTGATCGTCGTAGCCGTTGGGCCTGCGAGCTGGAGAAGCCCCATGACCAATTAACTCCAGCACTCACACCGCACGCAGTTTAGAGTTTCATGAAATCACCCCCCCCCCCCCTCCAACAAACCGAGTTTGACGAGCGAGCACCCGAGAGCAGCGGGAGGTACAGCGCCCAGGTCTTACGAGAAACGCACCTGGGCAGCCACCACCGGGGTGCAGCGCGGGAACCTCATGCTGGAGACGGAAGACGGGGGGCCTTATCACCCCGATGAGGCGGCACCCTGCGGAACACAGCAGAGAGGGACTCCGCCCCACGGGACTTCTGTAGCACTGCGAAACTGCACAAAAACTGCTCACATATACACACGCCCTCATGACTTTTTGTGAAATCACTGCACCGATTTCCTGCCGAGTGTGACGAAATCAGTAATAAGATCGCTGCCCCGGGGTGTTCAGATGTTATGCTGTTCACCACCAAGTGATGAATCACTGCCCCCCCCCCACACACAGACACCCCTCAGTCACAACAGCGGGCGGTAAACCGCTCCTCTTCAATCCTATCAGGCACTTTACTCCTTCAGTCCGGCAGTATGTTCAGTGTGGAATATGCAATTGTATTTATATAGCGCTTACTACCCCGTTGAAGCGCTTTTCGGCGAGTAGTAAAGGATTAGAGGTGAATTCTCTGTTAAAGCGCGCACATTTAATTCCAGCCACATCTGAAATTGTGTCTAACTGGCCTCTAAAGTCATTCTTGACGCCAAATGCACTTGTAAGTTATGTCTTTCAAACTACAAAATACCCGAAACACTTGCGGCTCCACACACAGAAACCAGCCCCGGAAGGACTTACCGTGTGTGTCATATTTCATTATAGCCCGGGTCACTGAATAATGGACCGGAACGCGTGATGTTTCGGCAGAAAACCTGCCACGCATGTACCTTGGAAAAAGGCGCGCGGGTTCATCCATGTACCAACTTAGGACAGCGAAAACAGGAGCGCCTAAAATGCAGACTCTAGCAGGAGATTTAAGAACACCAGAGACGCCACAGAAGTCACGGAGAACAAGCGCAGTGGCCCTGAAGCTACAGTGCCCGGACAGCTCGTGACGCAGCATTTTCTCTCCGACTTAAAAAAATGTGCAATGCGAACGTCTATTGCTCCCGAAAAACTGCAGTCATGATGGGTTTTGCCTAGTCCTTTGCCTTTTACAAGTTGTACAGCATATATAATTTAAAAACAACAGGGCACATGTAGCATCTGTAACAAACGGTGCAGAGAATCGAAGCGAGGAGGTGGCTCAACATATAAATATGCTGCCGACTTTGGAGCTGGAGAACAGGGTTCGAGCCTCGGGTGGGCTGTATCACGTAATCACATATAAATAAACGGAGATCTCGTAGGGGAATGGGGAGAGACAAATAAAACAAGGGGGGGGGTCACAAAGAGCGCATTCCCACTGCATCACGCGGCTCCTTTGCCAAAGCCGAATGAAAAAAAAAAAAGTGCTTACAGACTAATTAAAGGAGACAGTCTAACGCCGCAAGTAAAAGATCCAGTCCGGGTGGGCGGGGCCAAAAGGAGACAGGGCGGTAACAAGGAGGGACTAAAAAGCCTCACTTACAATGGAAAGCCAGCGTTTAGCATGCACGATGACGCTAGCTAATGGAAAGAAGGGGCGGAGCCTACACTCCACTTCTGAAATCGGCTCGATTACAAGAAGCCTCGCAGCGCATGCGCGCTGCATCGCAGGTCTGCGAGACCTAAAAAGTTGCTCCATTTAAAAAGCAAACACAGACATGGTAGTCTGCTGTCCCCAGCAGGCCACCATTCCTGTGATCGTAGGCCATAACAATAGGTCTCAAATTGCGACCTGCCTCATGAAGATTGATGAGACAGGTCATTTGCGACCCCATTGGGAATCATTAACTGTGTCTGAGACACATTAGTACATTCTGTTTTGTGAGTCACAAATTGAGAGTCGCAAGCAAAATCTCAATTTGCAATTCACAAATCGAAATGGCCGTACATCTGGTCTCTAAGTGCCTCCCCTGAGGTCCTGGGAGGCTTTAGAAGTGTACTCCTCTGGTGCATTGGGACTTAACAGACTAAATTCAGAAGGTAAAATCTTTGACCAGGACGAACCAGGGTAGTATAACTGACCCATGCCCCTCGCTATCAGTGTCGAATTTCGCCTAGATTACGGCCTACCGAGACCATTGAGTGTCATTGACAGTTTAGCCTTCTTGGCCCTATTCCTACTTATATTTCTCGTTCAATTTGGTATTTGAATTGTTTTGTTTTTCGATTTTATTACTGTTTTGGTGCTGCATAAATACTATACACATTGCCCTAAAATAAACCTGTTTGTTCTGTGCCATAGCTACCAGGTAGGTCAGCTCAGGCTAATTTAGTAACTTTGAGGGTTCACTCTGACATGGTTGTGATTATTGCTTAAGGTGGGTAGTCCCAAACCTCAACGGTGTAGAGGGAGTCAATCCTGTTGGGGACCCCCAACCCTTTTGAAGGCCCCCATTGAGCCCAAGACTAATGAACAACTGCAAGATATGGGACACTCGGGGGCTCCTCATCGCATTCTGCAGAGGGACCCCATCATTTTGCGTTACGCCACTGAACGTCCGTCCAACCCACTCTTTGTCAGCGCTGAAAGGTAGAGAGTCTAGCTGCTTAGATCTGTTCCCTTGCTGGCCTCTTATCCTTCTGGTAGCAGATCTTTTTTTGTGGGACCACCTCTAGCGTTATCTTCCTTCAGTAACTAGTGGCAAGCACTGCACCATACACTAGTCCCCAAAGCACGGAAAAAGACCTCGCCTTTGAACTGCATATCATGCTGCAGTCTGTGGGTAAGACTGGGACAGTTGCCCAGTAAATGTTTTGCATTGGAACTTGCTTTGGATTTTTAATAACACGTGAGGCCTTGCTAGTGAGTACATATTTGCCTAACCAGTTTTTCTCCCAGGAAGTGTAAAAATAAATAGCTCCTGTTTACCTTACACTACAATTAGTGTTTTAATTGCAGGAGCCTTATTTATTGTCTTGTCGTGCTTAGCTACTATTTAAATTATAGGTAAGCGGGCTGGGCGCTGGTGTGTTTTGTGTTTCTTGCAGATACCCTGCCCAGAGTTCTTTCTGGCCAGCTAACTTTGCACTCAGAATAATCTGAAGCCAATGAGTGTAGCACACTCGCCTAACTTGTAACCACCACAGCGTGGGGATACCTAGTTCCAAAACTCCCTGGAAGAACACAGACAGACAGAAAGGCAGACAGACAGACAGACGCACGCAGGGACGGACGGATGGATGGATGAATGGATGGATGGATAACCAGGATTACCACCCCTCCCTTATTACCTCTGATATCATTTACTTCGAAGTGTAGAGTAAAAGGGCTCAAATTGAGAACTTTGTAAGGAGGCCCTTAATCCTCCCATGTCTTGTTGGCTCCAGCGAGGATCACTCATAAAGACTTCCTCCATGTGGCAGGTCATGAAAGATGCATGCAACACAATGTATGCTTTCATTTGTACATATAACATGCACTGGTCTTTTTTCCTGTTAACAAATAGGGCCATATTGGCTAGTCATCCTATCTGGCAATTCACCTTAGGGCCGAAGCCATTGGAGGCCGTTTTTTTTTTGTTAAAAACATTTCATTAGAATTTTTGAGAGATGTCAACAGCAATAAAGTATAGACCATCATCGTCCATAGCAAGACATAATGAGCAACCTGCGCAGCCTGCTAGAGACAGTTACAGAGAGCCCAAATTAACTGTCCACAACCAGCACACCTGTTGCTGGACCCATATTTGATGTCAACTTCTTGCATAGTCCCCCCATCCTTCTGCCACCCCAACTACAGAAGGCAAACCCCAACCACAGTGTCCATACATAGAAAATAAAAACGTCATGAGTCGCTTCGGGCAGAACCCTATGTCACTGCCTCACCCACCTCAGCGACAGCAATGACACTTGAAATGGCGAACTCACTCAATGTGTATCAGTAAAAAAGGTTCAGTGCTTTCCACCTTGGAGGGAGGACCTGAGTAGACTGCTCTCCACTTAAATGTTGTACCAGTGGCCTCCATTTAACCTCAAATGCCAAGTGGGATCCCAAGCATTGGAGGCACATGTGCCCCTCATCCTTTGATATGTCACCTCAGGGGTTGCCGGGATTGGGAACGTTAGGACCTTCTGGAGAACTTTAGAGACCCTGTCCCAAAAAGGTTGAAGCAGTGGGTGACCCCACTATATGTGCAGTTCCTCACCCAGTGTGCCATACCCCTTCCAGCACCTAGGGGAGGCGCTGTGGTACATACAATGCAGCCTTGGGGGCGGTGTAGTGCCATCCGTCCCACACATTATAATGGATCTCACGCCTTAAAGAAGACGTAGATGAGGAGTGGATTTCCCTTTGAAGCCTACTCCACCCCTTTGGCATCACCTGTACTCCCAATGCCCGTTCCCACTCTTGATTATGTCTCCATGGTTGTGGGGTATCGTGTCTCAGTCAGAGATGGTGCCCAGTGTGCCCACTAGTTTAGGGAATCGTAATTCAGAAGGGGTTTTGTCTCCCATGGCTCCCGAGTGGGTGAGGGGATGTGTGACCCAGTGCCTAATTTGGACATAACGTAGTAGCTCATTTTCAGGGAAACTATATGTATCTTTGCATTGCTGGAAGGTGTTTGGGCCTCAAACATGTCTGCAATCATTTCACACCCCCACACCCTCTCTCCAATGCAGAAAGTCCTGGCCGTCTAATACACGTGGGAATGCTGGTATATACTGAATGGGAGTATATGGGGATGGATAAGATGTCAATCCCCGGGCACTCACATACTTATCCCATACTCGTAGGGTCGTGGCTACTAGTGTGCTAAGGTAGGAGTTATGGGGCCTGAGACGTTTCTCCAACCACACCAAGTCCCAAAGTGGTCGTCGGGCTATGGCGCGATCTATCTTAAATCTTCTCCGAGAGCAGTCCACCACTGTTCTGAGTAGCGTCGCAGCATAATAATGTGGAATGCTGGGGACTGCCAATACTCCATTTGCCCTCGATTGGATCTTCAGTGTCAGTGGTAGTCTAGCGTCTTTGCACCTTCATATAAAAGCCATTAGTTTATTTTGAATGGGTTTCAAGGATGTGGGTTCTAACCAAATTGGAAGAGCTTGGAATAGGTAGAGGAGGAGCAGGAGTACATTTATTTTGATCAGGTTAATGCGACCGAACCAAGAGAGCATCAAGTTACTCCAAACATGAAGGCCATTTGTGATGGCTGTGAGTAACAGGGAAAATTGGCTGCAAAAAGACCTCCCACCAACCGTGAAAGATGAACTCCCAGGTATTTAATTGAGGCTTTACTGCAGCAGCGGTTCCTCCTCGGGAGCGTAAGGGAGTTGACCCCCTACTGAGTGCAGCCAGCCAGCCACAAGCATATCATTTTAAAATACCCCAAGTCCGGACTCTTTAAAGAATTGGGCTCGAGCTGGCTGATGCGTTTGCTCGTCAGGGGTGTGTGGCCAGGGCGGGGCCAATTCTGTTGATTGACAATGGCATCCAGGCAAGCTGAGGTCCAGTGCGCATGTGTTCTGTCTGTGTCCAACCCGACATGCGCACCTTGGACCTCTGAAACCCACTCTCTTTTACGGAGTCTGGGAAACACAGCAAGGGCCCCCGGTCTCCGTCGGAGCGCTGGGCTCACCTGCTCATACCAATCCTGACATTGATTTCGTGCTTTTTCTACCTGAAGCTGCATGTGAGCAAACTCAGGATTGGTTGTGGTGAGGTTAGCCTGCCCCACGGTCCTGAGCATGGAGGCGGTTTGAGCGCTGGATAATTAAAGAACATAACCAATCACAGTGTAGCTTTATTATCAAGCCACGCAGAGATTGGTTATATTTCTTTAAGGGTGACACAATGCTTTCCCCTCATGCACAGTGCATTAGGCATGCTGGGTTCTCGCATTTTGTCACGAGTCCTTCAGCTGCAGCAGGCACAATTTCTGGCCGGTTCTTGCTATGCAACTGTGAGTG
Source organism: Calotriton arnoldi (assembly GCA_963921515.1). Classification (NCBI taxonomy): domain Eukaryota; kingdom Metazoa; phylum Chordata; class Amphibia; order Caudata; family Salamandridae; genus Calotriton; species Calotriton arnoldi. The sequence continues at coordinate 1,004,702 of CAWUFW010003330.1, forward strand.
AAGTTCTTTATTTCATTAACATATTTTTTACAAACCATTAATTCTTTGATGGTCGTTGCCACCAATTAGTTATGTGTCCAGATTGTGGAACGCACGGTTATGCTCATGAATGTGCCCGCGAACGGTCACACTCGTGTTGTTGTCCTATGCAGGGCTTTAAGTGGAATGAAAAAACTAGGGGGTCTCTCAAAGGGGCGTGGCCGATGTAGTTAAGGGCGTGGCTTAAATATAAGGCAGGTAAAAATCTGTGCTTAGCATGGTGTGCCGCCCAACTGGTATTTTGCTGCTTCTGTCATTGCATACAGATAAATAATACTGATGCAACAAGTAACATTACACCTACAGCAAGCCAGGGCTATTGGCTTTCCCAATGGTTGTTGTTTGTGTAAGATAAATCAGCAACAACTATGGCTTTGTTGTATATAATATTGAAAAGGCTTAAGTTCTGAAATGATTAGACGGTGAAAGAACTATAGCGAGTCTCTTTGAAGTTACCTCAAAAGCAGTAAAGGGTGATACTGCTGCAGAGGTAAGATTTTTTTTCACCCTGAGGGCAAAAATGGAGAGCCCGATAGAGACCCGGTTCGGTACCTGCTTTATAGAACTGCCGGTGCTACGCACCAGCAGGACCCGGCCCACTTAAAGCCCTGGCCCTATGTAGCACTCCGTGTTCGAGATACTTATTCGCCACAAAAAAAGTAAAGTTCTTTATAAGCTCTTCTTCGTGGAGACAGGTCTACGTCAAGCACCTAAAATAAAATTATTTTAGCAATTTCTGCAGGAAGGAATCCAATCTTTTGTTTTTCCTCATGGGGTCTATTTTGCCAGCTTTCAAAATAAATTCTATTAATTCAATTTCCCATAGAGGTGCCTCGGAATTCTGCATCTTGCATAGTGAGTGGTTCAAAGGTGATTGTAGGATTCCTCGCTGTGAGGATTGGAGCACAAAGTGAATTTTCATGTTACGCAGCCTCATCTTTACGCATTTCTTATCAGGCCATCAGGCCTCACATCACGTTTTCAGTGCAAACTTCCATTTGTGAGCAAAATTTGACGACAAGTCGGGTGCGAATTGTGCCTGATTCAGGAGTTTGCCCTCGCAATTTGCAGCAAGGAAAATCTGCCCCATATTGCTTGAGAAAAATATTATTTAGTGCGCCTGGATGTAGACAAACTAATATGCAAATTGCGTGTGAGTCCGGGAGTCGCAAACTTTAATACAGTGCAATTAGTCAGTCACAGTCTCTTACTTGCCGGAGGTTAATTGTCACTTGAAAAGCCTTGGCTATTACTCTGAGAATTACTGACCTGTGCAGTCGGACCCGCCGTGACCTCAGCGTGCCCCTAGGAGAAATGTAGTGTCAGCCAATGAGGTGATCAGTTTATCTACATTGCATGCAATATCTCGTTTTAAATCGCGCTTACTACTGCCACAGTATTCTGTGTAGAAGCTCGGTAAATGGAAGCTGTTAAGCAACTGAGTGACTTCACAAGGGTTAAAAGGTTAACTTGGCCGAACTTGTTGGTATGACGCATGTAGGAAGTTACACAAACTTACATACTGCTTTCGTCTTCTGTTCCACTTAAGTACAGGCGATGCATACTTTATTTCCGTAGTACAAGCGATATATATACACAGATAAAAAACATACATTGTCATCCATCCACTGAGATTGAGGTAAAATGGGGGTCAGTCAGAGACTTGAGAAGCCACCCGGATCTAAATATATTCTTGAAAATATAATGTACACATTTTGATTTTTCTAAGCTAGCCCTGTTAAAGAACTTCAAATTATTACAATTTCCTGACTGGTTTATACTACACCTGTGTTTCCTCAAAAGGAAATCTATAAACCAGAAATTCCTGAGGTGCCAGGTGCGACAGAATAACAGCTCAAAACAACAAGTTCACACAAACATTTTTTTTTCTTTTGTGCCCACGCCACTTCAAGCAAGAACCGATGCCAGGGCAGCAGACAGTGTCATGCCACTAGGCATGTAAAGTTGCTTGATGTATTATCCAGTGTTAATGCTACAGCGATTATGCTTGCATTTAAAGGGAATGCTTCAGCAATAAATAATATAATATAAGCACCGCACAATGGAAGCTCTCTTGGTTTGCGTCTGTCGGTTTTCCAAAAGTCTATCAGCTTCTCAGAAAGTCAAGTGCAAAGGGAAAAAAAAATTGTAAATAAAGTCCAGAGAAGACCACTGAATCCCTACACAAACTCATCCACCTTTACGCCCCACCACTTTCAAATGTAACCAGCCGCCAGCCCATGTAAATCGGAAGTGCAATGCCACATTCTCCACTTCCTCGGGTGTAAGGGTCAGATTGAGAATTTCAGAGTTATCGTAATTCATTTTATAGCCTGAAACTTTCTCAAAGGTCTTGAGCAATGCTGCTGCCACGGCCGGGATGGATGTTTCTGGAGAGGCCAAGGACAGAAGTATATCGTCTGCATAAAGGGAGACGCGGAACTCCCTCGATCCAAATGTAATCCTTATGATGTCGTCACTCTGTCGTATGAGGCGTGCCAGAGACTCTATAAAAATGGAAACAAGGAATGGGATTGTGGCAGCCCCGTCTGGTGCCTCTAGTTAGCCGAAAGGGTCTAGAAAGGAAGTCATTCAGAGTAACTCTGGCAACCAGATTAGAACAATTGGCAAAAATCATCTGCAGGAACATGGGTCCTAGGCCCGTTTTTTGTTCAAAATAGTTTTATTGGAGTTTAAACACAAGAAAAGTACAACTAGTAAATGTAATGAGTGATACAGGCTAGGCAAGGCATAGCATATGTAACAAGGAACAAGGAGCATATAAACCCCAAAACACATTGGAAAAGAGTTAAGTATGAATCCCAGGTGTCTTATCGTCCTGGGCCCATAGTTTGAAGCGTGAGCTGTAAGAAGGTCCACTCCACCCTGTCGAAGACCTTCTCTGCACCCAACAACAGTAATATTGCTGGTGTGTTTTTGACAGAGGCCTTCTCTATGAGGTGGATGGAAGTACGGATATTATCGTGGGTCTGGCATCCCTAAATAAAGCCAGACTGACCAGGGTGTATTAATGCGGGTGACCAGAATTTTCTGTATACAGTGAGGCGGGATTATAAAGGTTGACGGCCACTGGCTTTTTTTTCAACTCTCTGTGGTTTCTGTCAGGTGGCTGGGGGAGCTGTGGGGGGGGGTGGGAGAGAGATACAGAGAGAGCGCATGCAGTGGCATCTCTAGTGACTTTCAGCGGGGGTGGTCGCACACTATGCCACAGATAAAACTGGTGGGGCCACCTGCAAAGAGCAAATGTAAAAATTGTATGCGCACATAAAAGGAGGTGGTCTAGCTGTTGTATTCAGGCAAACAATACAGATCACATAAATTGACGACATCTCCATAAAGAATTGTGAGGCTCTTCTAACAAGATGCAATCCTACACCGTCTTCCTCCTTTAACTTCCTGCTCCTTTACAGACCTCCACTTAGCAAGGCGACATTCCCAGACGCACTTCTAGACACAGTTTCAAACCTGATAACAATACACTCCAACCTATGCGTTCTGGGTGACCTCAACATTTGGTTTGACAAACCCAATATGACCCATCCAAAAACAATAATCACTGGCCTAGACGCACTGAACCTCCATCAGATTGTCCACAAACCGACACACACCGCTGGACATATACTAGATGTCATTTTTGCTAATACTGAACTAGTACCTTTCAAACTATAACTCCAGTTACATGGTCAGACCACCACTTGCTTGCTTTCCAACATAAAACAACACTAAGCGACTCACCTAAAACTACTTTACATCCATCCACCTATCGGCCGTGGAACAAACTCAATTTGGAACACTTAGAAACACAACTAACATCAAGTACAAATCTAGAAACAATAAATTCTGTTCAAAAACTATATGAGTGGCTACAAGAAGCTTTTGACATCCTGATACCACTCAAAACCACACAACAGAACAAAAGAAAAAAAGCGCCTTGGAGAAACATAGAAATAAAAGACATAAAACAACAAATTAGAAAGCTGCAACGTACCTGGCTCAAAACAAACTCCAAACAAGACAAACTTCACCTACAAAAAATTAACAGATTATACAAGTCGGCTATCAAAAAAGCTAAGAAAAGGTACTATTCAGACAGAATTCAAAACGCTAAATGTGCAAATAAAGAATTCTATAAAATACTCAATGAATTTCGCAAACCAAATTCCCTAGAAAGAACTCATCCTGTTACTCAAGATTTCACAGACAAACTGGCAAATCATTACACGGACAAAGCAAACACGTTGGACTCATACTTAAAACAGAAACAAAGCACCAGCACTAACCCTTGTACAAAACAACAATCCAAGAATACTCTAACCAAGCCTCTCCGTTCCTTCCAACACATCTCACACGATGAATTTATGGACCTGGTCAAAGCAAGCAGGCCTGCCGGCAGCCCTTCTGACCCCTGTCCATCACAAATTTTCAAGACAATTCTTTTAACAACCTCTGCTGCCACTCCAGTAAGAAGAATCATCAACAACTCCTTCACGACCGGAATATTTCCAGAAGAACTTAAAAATCACACATACGCCCTTTACTGAAGAAAACAAACTTGGACCCGCTGAACCCTGACAACTACAGACCCATTACAAATGGACCTTTCCTGGGCAAACTGGTAGAAAGAGCAGCGTTCGCCCAGATGTCACAATTCATTGAAGAGAATGACATACTCTCAGACTTCCAAACAGGATTCCGTCCGGGGAGAGGCACTGAATCTGCCCTCCTTGCCATCTGGGATGACCTAAAAATACAGTTGACCGCAATGGAGTTGCTGCGCTACTCCTCTTGGACCTCTCAGCTGCCTTTGACACGGTTGACCATGACACTCTGAAACAAAGACTCTATGAATCCGGCATAGAGGGAACTGCTCTAGACTGGATCGCGTCCTACCTTCAAAACAGAACTAATGTCATCCATACCCCACCTTTCTCATCCAAACCGTACTCCACAAAAGCAGGGGTCCCTCAAGGCTCTATCATCTCACCCATGCTTTTCAACATCTACATGAAGTCATTACCAGTACTGATCAATAAATTTCACCTCACGTGCTATAACTATGCAGATGACACGCAAATACTCCTTCAACTGGAATGCCCCAAAGACATTGGAAAATCACCAATTTTCAGCTGTCTCAGAGCCGTGGATCAGTGGATGACTTGGAGCCATCTCAAATTGAATACTTCAAAAACTGAAATACTCACGTGTGGCGATTGGAAACATTGCAACCCGCTTGCCGCATGGCCTAATGAACTGGGATCACCACCTAAAGTATCGAAGGAAGTAAGAAACCTAGGAATGACCATGGACTCCAAGCTGTCGATGAATGCCCAAGTGGACAAACTAGCAAGATCAAGCTTTGTCACTATAAAAACGCTGCAACGAATTTTCCCTCATTTGGGATTTCCGCACAAGGTCCAAGCTACCATCTCCCTTGTCCTGTCCAAACTCGATTACGCCAATAGCCTCTACCACGGATCACCTTTGACGACCATGAAAAGACTACAACGGATTCAGAACTCGGCTGCCAGACTACTCTTACATATCAAACCGCGAGACCACATATCCCCTGCCTTGAAAGCCCTGCATTGGTTACCGGTTGCCAGAAGATCCACGTTCAAGCTGCTTTGTATCACCCACAAAGCAATACATGGAATGGGACCACTCTTCATCAGGAATAAAATCACCAAACACATTCAACAGAGGAACCTCCGCTCTAAAGGAGCATCTCGCCTCAAAATCCCAAGATACAAGAAAAAAACCATGGGTGGCACATCCTTCTCTGTTCAAGCAGCCAAACTATGGAACTCTTTACCCCCCAACATAAGATCCACCGACAGCCACCTTATCTTCAGAAAACTACTCAAGAATTGGCTTTTCCCCACATAAGCACCATACGCAAACAGAAATTTACAGCATATCCCTCTGTATATAAGCATTTGTTTTCACTATAGACATGTACCTATCTTTGTGTATTGCTTTGTATAAACATGTACAATAATTATGTTGTTGAGAGAAAAAAAAAAAAATATATAATAATAAATAAATATCATCTTTGGTCTACATGTACTAACTTCCATTGTGCATCTATGTACCTTCCATGTACTTGGAACTGTGTGTCTCTGTAACTTTTCTCCTGAAAAAGCATATCCAATGCACTACCCTATTTCTCATCCTGTGCCTCTATCCATATCTTTAATCTGCATATACTTACCTCCTTTATGTATCTATATACTTTCAATGTATTTATGGATCTATATATTTATCACTTTCTTCTAATTTAGCATTTCCAAGGCACTACCCTAGTTCTCAGCCTATACTTATCTCAATATATCTTCTAGCCCAACCTTCTGACTCATCTCAAACTTCTTTCTACTACTCTTTCCAATGCACTACCCTATCTCTCATCCTATACATCTATCAATATATCCTCTACATCCACACTCATTTATCCCAAACCCCATACCACTACTATGACCACCAAAATAACTCTTTCTAGACTCTCGCCTACTCTACCCTCCTTGCATCATCGGACACCTCTTTTACTATACCGATGCCCTAAAACAAACCTTTCTAAACTCTTCCCTGACTCCTCCCCTCAAACCCCCTTCTCCCCTCCTACTGCTAAGACCTATAAAAAAAATAAAAAAATAAAAAAAATCCTTCACTCTTTTATCCCTCCACTATCCTTTTCAATCAGAATTAACAGTCTAACATATTCAATTTTCAACTATACTAATTCACCACTAATCCTTTATGGGTTCCAGAGTAGCGTGCTACTCGCCAATAAAGCGTCTCAACACCCCATCAGGGTTACAAGCGCTATATAAATGCAAACCTTTTTCCCTTTCTACCCTCCCCAACCCTTCTCAATCCAAATAACTGACTAACATATCCACCACTAAAATTACTTTCATGTTTCACCATAATAATTCAACACTAATACTTCTGGGTTCCAGAGTAGCGTGCTACTTGCGCTTCAAAACCCCATCAGGGGTAGCAAGCGCTATATAAATACAAACCTCTTTCCCTCTTCTATCCCGCCACCTACCCTTCTCTACCCAAATAACTGAATAACATGTCCACTAATCAAAGTTACTTCATTTTTTACTAGACTAATGTTCAACACTAATCCTTAATGGGTTCCGGAGTGGCGTGCTACTCGCCAGAAAAGCGCTTCAACACTCATCAGGGGTAACAAGTGCTATATGAATGCAAACCTTTCTTCCCTTTTATCCCTCCGCTATCCTTCTCACTCCAAATAACTGACTAATATCCACCACTGAAACTACTTTCATATTTTCACCATATTAATTCACCACTAATCCTTGATGGGCTTCCAGAGTAGCATGCTTCAACACCCCATCAGGGGTAACCAGCGCTATATAAATACAAACCTTTTTTTCCTCCTCTATCCTTCTGCTATCATTCCAAATCCAAATAACTGCCTAACCTATCCATCACTTAAAATGTACTTGCATGTTTCACTATACTAATTCAACACTAATCCTCTATGGGTCCCGGAGTAGCGTGCTACTCGCCGAAAAAGCGCTTCGACGCCTCGTCAGGGGTAGTAAGCGCTATATAAATGCAATTACAATACAATACAATACAATGTGTACATGTGTCGATCTGTGTGCCTCGTGGCACATTCAACAGCTTTATGGTGGGGCGCAAGTGAGGACCAGAACAAATAGAGCTTGGGCACGGGCCTCATCTAGCAACGTCAATGAGAGAGAAAGAGAGAGAGAAAAAAGAGGCAGAAAGTGAAAGGATGAAAGTGGGTGCTGGTTTGAACATTTTTGCCTGGGCTGCTTTTGGTTTCCAGTCTGGCCCTGTTAGCAAATGTGGTTTTTAGTCTTCTCTGTAAAAAAGATGTGTCAAATGTTTGCATGTGACTTTTTGCATCATTTGCTTAAATATGAACATGTTTTCTGCTTTTGAAACTACGCAGGACATTAACAATGAATTTACATAATTATCCTACTGGCACATGTAGATGATATGGTGCTTGCAGGAGTAAAATCCTACTATCACCTGCAAAGTGATATTTTCCCAGTACGAATGATATGCTGCCAGTGCTTGTTGCCGTAAACACAAGAAGGTCACAGTACATTAGTGTTGCAATACCGAACATAGGTATTGAGGTCAGGAACACGTAACATGATTGTAACTCCGGAGCAATCAGAAACTGGATGGCTCGCATTCCAGAACTTTCTGGCACACTGTCCTAAGATAAAAAAACAAGGTAGTTAGAGCTCCCTTATTAGCAGTTATTCATAATATCAAAGATATCTTTGATTCTAATACAGGGCTTAAAATGTGCCCTTCAAAATCACTATTGGCTGCAAAAATATTGATGCTAGGAGTCTTAAAGTTATGCTCAAGTCATAAATTTGAAAATTGGATTTTCGAACTGCTTACACTTGCAGAATATGAAAATGTGATGTAAGTAGATTGAAGCTGACCGGTAAATGCCACAGCATATCACTAAACTTTGATGAATTGTATACGTTTGCATAAATATTTTTTTCCCATTGTACCACCTCTTTTGCAGAAACAAAATTTCCCATCTGTTTGTAATTCCAATGATAAGGCCAATGATAAAATCAAACTGTAAGTTGATTAATGTTCTTTTGTATCTGCTTAATTGTTTAATAACAAAGAATTTTTAAAAAAAACACAATACTCCAAGGAATGCACCATCTCCTCCACAAAACCAGACTGAAATACACATGAGAGCAGACTGCATCGTGAAAACAGAAGCACATTTTGAAGTCTGGGTGGACAAATGTGGGACGCCCTTAGAGCAACAAGTGGTGAAAGCGCAACACCGGAGTTTGAGAAAGAGACTTGAACACGCCTTCAATGAGGCCAGAGTTATTAAATGGACATATAACCCTTTTGTGTATCTCACATTCTGTCCATTCCCTGAACAGAAAGTGGCATCTAGGGTCTGTATGACTCGGATCCAGTACTTCAGGGTGCTAAAGACTCTTTCACTACACAACACCCCAGAAGCATCTAGGGATGATGCAGTTCAAAGCAGAGGTTGATAAGACATAGAGTAGACTCAAAAGAGAGAGAGAGATAGATAGAGAGAAAGAGAGAGCGAGAGAGAGATGAGCCAGGGGCCTGGTTTACCACTTACAGAAAATGTAGGAACTGAACCATTGAAAGACCCATCATGTGAGTCATGCAACCGATGGTATGTAGAAATATGACAACAAACCTTAAAATTCAAAAGAAGATTCTTATATTTTGGCATGTTAATGCATAATGTTGAAATACTACATTGCGTGCCAGTTATTAAACGTCAACATTTCTGAAAATAAAGTCAGAAAAATTTAGTGAAGAACGTTGCCTTGAATGATCCAAAAAAAAAACAAATGTCTGGAGTGCACTATATCAAGGGTCAAAAAAATTATTATAAATGGAGTAACATATAGGTCCGCGTTCCAATTCGGATTACAATAGTGTGAAAATATATTATTTTCTTGCGCAAATTTTGCAGGTAAAACAGTGTGTGGGGGGAAATGCGTCGCATGCTGTGCTTTATAGCACAACTATCAAAAAAAGGCTTGGGTCCTGTCACTACCTGGCCTGGACCACTCTAGTATCAGAAACAAATAAATGACCAGATAGGATCTTCAACAATTACTAAACTGCACCTAGACGAATAATTCTAAGTACATGTGATTTATTTCACATTGATTTCAAACGTTTTTCACAATTTTTTGAAAAAACATTTCATCAAGTCATAGAGAGACGCACCAAATTTTCAGTGTGACACAAATACAAAGCCATAAATTACATACAAATCCCAAAAACATAAAAAAATAGAAAAACTTCAATATAAAGATATGTAAAACATGGACACCATTCATATTATCATTGTCCATCATTATCATTGTCTTTGGAGTCTCACTCTGCCGAAGATACGCTGACAAACTGGAGCTATTGCCAAGTCGGAGCACAGTGGGAACACAGCAGGACAAAGACCACTGAATCACCACAGTCCCACGACGACAACATTTGTATATAGATTTGCAAATCCCGTACACAACCTTTGACAGAAGCCCGATTAACGCCAAAGACCGGCTACACCATGGATTTTAATACACTACATGGGAGCCTCTTTTTAAAATCAGTTAAGACATCTCCAGTCCACGCCCTGAGGATAACCCTAGAACATAGCAGGGTTTGAAACGCGTTGGCATTGCGGCTGAAGCCAACTAGCTTTCTGGGGCACATTGGTGAACTGGTCAAAGAAATTAACCCCCATCAGTGATATGACCCCCGAGATTATTTTGCTGCCTTCAGCCTAGCACACAGGCAGGACCCTTTGAACTGTGTTAAGTCCGCCTGTTTTCTATGTGTTACATAAGGACTGGTGCCCTCTAAATTTCAGGAGGACAATGATAATATGAATGGTGTCCATGTTTTACATATCTTAATATTGAAGTTTTTCTATTTTTTTATGTTTTTGGGATTTGTATGTAATTTATGGCTTTGTATTTGTGTCACACTGAAAATTTGGTGCGTCTCTCTATGACATGATGAAATGTTTTTTCAAAAAATTGTGAAAAACGTTTGAAATCAATGTGAAATAAATCACATGTACTTAGAATTATTCGTCTAGGTGCAGTTTAGTAATTGTTGAAGATCCTATCTGGTCATTTGTTTGTTTCTGGTGCTTTATAGCACGGCATGTGTGTGGGGGGTTGGGGACACACTGTATTATTTCGCTGCCCCCATTTTGAAGAGTGGAATTCAAATAATGAAGGTAATACCACTCAGTAAATAAAGCACCCTGCCAATTCTGAATTTACCAGGTGTAATATTACCAACCAAATACAGTGGGCCCTGGAAGGAGGGCTGTATTGTTTTAACCCACATATGCATTACACAGACTATGAATCACCTCAAGTGGCCTCATTTGAAGTGCTGCAGCAAGTGGTGTTGTGTGGCAAAACAATGCCCTGTGCAGTCATAGGGCCACAGAAACCACAGTCATTTGTTACTCGCCGCTGCATTGGGAAAAACTGTGAAACAGCTAGGAAAACTCCAATACTATGCAGTTATGTTATTTCATCATGCCTTTTTTGGCACCTAATTTTCCTTATGCCTCAAATTGAGGGCACAAGTGTTTCTGAATATTTAATTTAAGGGAAATGTGTTACAGTGAGGTAAAATGGTTTGCCCAGGATCAATTGTTTTGGCAACGTTGGGACGTAGGGATTTGATCCCAGATGTCGCTGCTAGAGCTTCTCCAATTCTGGTATAGAAATTATCACCTCATGTCTCTAGTTTTAAAGGATAAACAGGCCACTGATTGGTGCATAGTTAGTTGTATTTCAAACCCTAAATTAGTGTTGTGTTCAATAATGCTGTCTGTCAAAATTTACAAATCATACGATAGATCATCCTGCCACTATGTAAGAGCTATGTCACCAGCTTTAGTTGTCGCTAGGGATCATGTGATCAAGAAAACAAAAATGTAGAGAAGGTCTTCAGTCACTGCAGGTCAGCATTTGATTGGTCACTAGGTGTGCAGCTTTGAGTGCAGGGAATGGGGAGCCCTTTTAGTAGGAGCTATTGTGGGAAAATGGAGCTTCAGGGCAGAACCAACAGATGCACGAAGGTGGATCCATTAGAAATAAATGATGTGTAAATTAGTACGGATAATTAAATAGTCCCTTTCTTTTACTTTTGCATTTTCTTTTCCATCCCTGTTTTCTCCCTTTGTCACTGTTTTCCCTACTTTGCCTTCCTCTTTCTTTCCTTCTTTTTTGCTATTCTATCTTGTGTTCTGGCTCAAACTTTGATGATGAAAAATAAATCCCGATCCACAAAATGAGTGCCGGTGGGCCCCACCTGCAACCGCTAACTCGATTTAAGCACTGGTATTGTTAAATATACAGCATAGGAATGTTTGCCAATCCAGTGCCCTCATTTTTGCTACTCATTTATGGACGTCTGTTTTAACAAGATATTTCTTGTGCAGATCCTAATGGAGGAAAAATTCTATACCAAGGTTCTAAGATGGCCGTCACATTTACACTTGTTCAGCTGTAGGAACCCTCCTAAGGCCTAGCTCTATGTCTTTCCTGATTAACGTTGTGACACTTTGGCTACAGTAGTGCATGCAGCAACACGAGGTTGCATTAGCCCTGAGATTTTGTTTTAGTAACTGTATTTTTGCTGTTTGACTTGATTATCAAGCCGTGGAAGGAGTTTGCATAATGGTGTTGCAACCCAAACAGACCTTATACCCTGGATGTCATCATGTAGAGCAGCTTTTTTGCCTTCGGCTGTTCTACATCCAAGAATCTGAGCACCACCCTTTGAATCTTCGACTACAGTGACTACTACTGAGTAGACACCATGGTGTTCTGTTTGTGGTCAGGAAAGTGTTCAAGACGAATTGAGTCAACAAGTACCTGGGGACAGATACCCGCTGCCCTACCCCAGTCACCTCCTTAACAATCCATCTCAAATTAGGCGAATAATCTCAGATTCTCTGCTGCTTGCCAGGATAACTCCACATGCACATATCAGCTCTAACTGTAGCATGGTTAGCCTCTGGCACCAGCATAGCCAATAGAACCATGCCAATATCTACACATGCAACCTCACCTAGTGAACTCCCGCCAACTTTATCTCCTGTTGTCAGCTTCTGGCTACCTGAGGCTCATCCCATGTATCTACGATTATTTTATGTATATCACCCTCCTAAAATGTATCATGCCAGTTTACAACCTCACCGGCCTCAGTGTGAACTTCTAGCAATGCTAGGCTCACCCTTTTATTAACCACCCAGTAACTCTGCCCATTTGCAGTAGCCTGGCTCTCATCCTACCTGGCTCCTACCCTATATCCATGTAAGTCTCATCTTGTGTATCACTCCAGCCATGTTGCCATATTAGGAGCTAAAGTGGTCACATACCATGTATCATGTCAGCGATAACCATGTCAAAGTGGGTGAGACTGGGTGATGGGAAGTGAGTGAGAATAGGTGAGAGTGAGTAACAGTTAGTGTAACTGAGTCAGAATGAGTGAGTCAGACTCAGTGAGAATGAGCTATTTAGAGTAAGATTGTAAGGTGAGTTAGAATAAGAGTGATTGCAAGTGAGTGTTAGTGAGAGTGACTGAAAATGAGGGAGAATGAATGACTGGATAGGAGTGTAAGAGAGTGCACAAGTGAGAATAAGTGTGATTGAGAATCAGTGTGAATTGAATGTAAGGGAGGATGAGTAAGAGAGAGAGGTTATGTGGGAGTGTGTTATGCTTGCAAGTCTATAGTTTGTCCCAGCATTCTGTAGGCAACTCTTGGCTTATGGAGTCACTACAGCATATTGGAGGTGCTTCTTGGCATGAGGGGTACCCAAGTCAAAATGCTGCTGCGGGCACGCTAGAGGTAATTCTTTGCTATATGGGACAGTGACAAAAAGCTGTTGCTAGCGTACCAGATGTTATTCTTGGCATAAGGAGCACACATGACAAAATACTGGCACTGGCGATTATTTCTCATATGGGACACACATGGGAAAACAGTAGTGTGGCATTCTAGAGATTAATTTTGGCATTAGCAAAGACAACCCTGGCACATTGGGGGCAGCAACCACGCCAAAATGGCATACTAGGGGTAATTTTTGACGTATTGGTCACCCATGGTATATTAATAGCATCAATGGCAAAAATCCAGTACTGGCATAGTGTATATAATTCTTGGCATAAGAGGACGCCAATGACATATGGGAGGCGTTCATGACAAAAGCCGACCCTGGCACAATGGAGGTAATTAATGGCATATTAAACAAGTATTTTCAATCCAATCAGTCTCGCCTTTGGATACTTATAAGTGTGTAGCAATGCAGGACGCCCATCGCAGCATGGTATGTGTTGGGATAGGGCACGACCTTCATCTGCTTCCCCGCTCCACTGCTAGAAACACCACTTTGTGGAAAGTCAACATTTGATCATAAAAAGTAACTTGGTAAATAAGAGACAGAAGCTCCACCCTACTGTGAACAACATTGTTTCATAGCCCTCCGTGCGTATTGTGTGTGTGTGTATGACACTAGATCATCACCAAAATATGAATTTGGCAGCAAAATGGTCGGTACGCCACTATCACAGCACATATTTCCTGTAAGCGATGAAGGATGCATAGAAACATAGTGTGCACAAGGCACCTGAACCGAAAAGTGTATATGTATTAAACTGGGAATCCTGAAGAACGCTGAAAATCAAACAATGCATCAAAAGGGATCACAAATGAAGCAGGTAACTTCAAAATAATGCCACTATTCAAGTGCCACGCCCTACCTAATTATATGGTTGCATTGAGAAAGGCTACATCAATGGGGTGCCTTGGAATCAGTTGCCCGAAGACTGCACCATAAATGAACATACCACAAATATATATGCAGGGCTTTAAGTGGGCCGGGTCTGTCCGGGTCTGAGCACCGGCAGTTATTTTCAGGGGGCCTCGAAACGGGTCTCTATCGGGCTCTATTTTCGGGCCTCGCAGAGGTAGTCCGTTTTCTTTTTTTTTTTCTTGGACTATTGTTACACACATACTTAAGCAAATCAAGCTAATGCGCTCCCAGTACCCCTGGCATCCCCACACCAGCTCGATCAGAGGCGCAACTAGAGCCAAATTTCGGGAGGGGCTAAGGAAAGATTTCGGGGGTGGGCTCATTAATCCAGTAGTAGGAAGTGTGGAGATGCAGGGGCTCTAAGAAGGGGTGAAATCATTAACATGCAAATGGTCTTTTAAAGACCTGTGAAGTACTCGGGTGCGGCTGTGTGTGTGCCCGGGAAGCTGTCTCAGCCCGGGCTGCCACACACGACAGGGGGGGGGGGGGGCTAAAGCCCTTTGAACCCAATGGGCGTTGCGCGCCTGAGCTCGATTATAAGGTCTTCCTTTAAAGTCCACTTCGGTCCTCCGATTCTGAGGTACCTCTTCGATTGCCAATTTCTGAGTTGAGTATCGCGCATATGCCCGAGGCCGGCAGAGCTCTCGACATTGGCATTTGGGTTCACCCCGTCTGGATTTTCCAGTTTATATAAGTACCGAATGGACGCCATGTTTTTCAAAAACACCTCATTCCAATGATAAGATACCTTTTTAGAAACGTTATGTGAACTGGACCTATCTGATAGACTAGACGTAACCAGATAGGACGGTGCGGAGCACTGCAGAACTAGTCTGGTCTGAGCACCAAACCACAAAATCAGTTAAGATTTTTAAAAAATAGGATAGTGTCACACAAGAAAATTTAGGGTTTATTTTGAGCAAATGACAACTTCTAAAGTACTATATACGATGAAAGAGGACGTGTTACCCTTGAGCTTTTTCTTTCAGGTAAAGTGACTGCTTCCTAAAAGCGGTTTTGAAAATAGACCTTTCCACCACGCAGTTTACTGCAGGTCAGCAGGGTTGGATTGGGATAAAAAAATCGTCCGGGGCACGCTAAAAAAAAGTGGCCCACATTTGCAGATTGCCTTTCCGCAAAGCACTGCTTCGGCGAAGTTTTTTTAAAAAGAAGGGGGTGGGTGAGTCTCTGACAGAGGCATGTTTTCTTAGGAGGGGAGAGAGCAAGCCTGAGCGGGGAATTCCAAATCTAATGACACTCTGAGGAGTCCTAGAGCTGACGGCTTGTCAGAGCAGGGGGTACTGCTACACTAGTTATCTTTATTTAGACCACGCCCCTACTTAGATAGGCCACACCCCTTTGAGGTTTGCCCCGCCCCCTTTAGAGCACCCCCAGTATTTTTTTCCACTTAAAGCCCTGTATATATGTATGCCTAGTCCCCGCAGTGCTACAACTTCAAAAGTCAACAAAGTTCTCGGCTGCCCATCATTCTCCATGGTTGCCCTTTGATCGGTGAATGTGTTTCTCAAACGAGAGAGCGAGCCCAAAGTAGAAAGTTCTCAGACCTCTTAGGCAAATGCTGCAGGCTCTGCAGACTCAGGAGCCGCACTTAGGGGGAAACCAAATGGGGCCCGCATCCAGTCAGGAAGCTGTTTACAGCGCAGGCTCAAAGCATCCGCGTTGGCTTTTTCTGTTACTGAAGCAATCCGGAGAGAGAAGGTGGCTATGGAGGATTGGTATGCAAGGAGGAGGAGGATCTAGGTAAAAGTAAACTAAATGAGTTAGAGGGAAAGGGAGGAGTAGTTTTTGTTATTAAACAGAAATTCTTTCTAAGCAGCAGTATGTGGTACCTGTACCAAATATAATTAATTAATTCGATATGTGTGTGTATATAAAAGGTTTCTTATGGGAGGGGTGTGTCCACTGGCATGCTGGTACTGTGTATTCCGTTTCCGTGGAGTTGAGCCCTCGGTGTAAAAAAGAGCCTGTAAATGGGATCAAAGGACAGACTCAAGAATTAGATAACGGAAAGTTCAGTTAAGGTTGGGAACAGGAAACAATCGGCCCAGTGCGCCGCACGTGCTCTGCGCAGTCACCCCTTGTTGTTGCTCCCTGTGCCCGAGAGCCGGCGGCAGGCCTTTGTCTGGAGCTGGGGCGAGCTGGGCCGGCTGCCATTGGTCAATAGTCAATAGTCAAGCTCAAACTCTTCCTGGTCCGCACTGGTGCATATTCATGAGGCCTCCCTTGGTGTGAGGGGCCTGATGCCTCTCCGGGAAGGAATGCACTGCTGCTGTCAGCGCAAAGCCCCGCCGGGAGATGGCCATGGCTGTCAGCGCAAATAACGAGGAGTACGATTCACACTGCCGGTAGGGTGTTACTTGAAGGATGCCCTCTGAAACACGGCTCCTGCTGGCTAGCGACAGGCGAGAGGTGGTGGGGATCAGGAAACGCAGCGACGGGTGGAAGGTGGTGGGGGAACAGCACCGAAAGCTGAGGCAAAAGAAAAAGTAGTGCGCCAAACCAAATTAAATGGCCAGAAGGGAACTGATCCAAGGATCAGGCCCAGTCGCCAGGGACAGGAACCACCCACCGAAAGAAGGGACAAATGTGAAAATTAGCCACAGTAAGGAAGGAAATTTACACAAGCACACAAAGGAACCAATGCGGAGCGAGGGGTGTGATCAATGCCCATAGAGGAGATGCAGCATGCCTCGCAGTGCATCGCATGCGCGCTGCTAGGCTCAACCTAAAAATGGTCAATTCCGAGTGAAGATTAAGCTTCTTTTCTTGTAACACCATTAAAGTACTTGAATATATAAATAATGATTTCCCTTTCAGAGCCAGTAGCATTTGAGCAAACCTATCTAAAAATTGTGCTTTAAAATGCTTTGTTTGATCCAATTTTGTTAACCTTCTCTCAGGGGGAGAACCCCTCCCCCATCCCTGAAGACTCCAAACAGAAGTCCCTGGAATTCAGCGCAAGTGTTTTACCTCACCCCTTTCAAAGATCAGCAGCCATCTCTGTCCTCTGGAGACACGTGAGGCATCACATCACACATCCACCTCTTAATTTGTAAGAGGATAAGTCCAGGAGCTCAAAGATTTTCTTGTGAGCCCTCTGACAAATACGAGTGTTACCAATTACTGAGTTTTGATTTCACCTTATGCCTCTTTCGTTGACCACCCTACACTGCCTCTCTTCTAATCCCTGTCCTGCAGGCTCTTGTTTAGTCACACTTTTCTCTTTCTAACTTTGTGCTAAAATCAGATGGTCTGAAATATGTGTTGCTCACCAAAGATGAGTGCCAGTGCCCACCATTGACAACCACCTGCACAAACTAGGCATTGACTACAGCATGTAAAAAAAATGCCTACACAAATAATCAAAAAAGACCCCTTCACTCCATCTCTCAGATCGCCACCTTTTTAAATGTAGATGTACAAGTGTTATGCTGTAGAATTTAAATGATGTGTCATGAGTTGGAAGCAAAATGCAAATCGCCACTTCTCCCCTGGCAGTATATCAGAGCATAATGGAGCACATACATGCATCTCAAATGATCCTGGATCCCACTTTATATGTGTCTGTACATCTGGGTCTTGTGAGCTCATCTGAAGTGTGTCAGGCGGACTACCAGGTAGATGGAGACTCTGGCCTCTGCCCCACTGGTGGAGGACCTTCTGTCACATTTAGAGATCTTTGCCTGGCTGGCAGGGATCATGATGCAGCCAATGCATCTGCTGGTGCAGCGGAGGCACCAAAGGCAGATCTGAATGCCAAGTGCACGTCTTGTTTGCTTCTCCTGCTAAGAATACATTTTTTGTTTTGCTGAGAAAACTTCCAAAGCAAGAGTTTGTTTCAGCAAAAACACAATGTCCCTACTCTTTCCTTGTGTGTTTGGTCATATTTTTCCCCTGCACTAATCCACCACTCCTAGAATGGCAAACCTGGACAGAGAAAATCAATGAAGGTCACCGCTTCTTACGATGGGCGGGTCGACCACCACCGTGACTCAGAAGGTCAACGGTGGACGGATCACTGCGTGAAGGGTTCAGATGGCGTGCCTGGCTGAGCCTCACTGTTGGAAACCACATGAACTCCCACCTCCAAATCTGAACGAGGTAGATGAACCACAAGTTTGCTGGGGCAGGTTCACTGACAATTTATGGAGGTACTCCGATCCCTCAAACTCTAAATGGAGCTCTTAGGCTCCACAGAAAGCGTTATAGAGCTGTGTTGGATTGCAATGGTGGACTTTGCTACCTTTTCCCCACCTTCCCTTAACTAAACGTCCCACAGAAAACTTGTGTTATTTGCAGGATGGTGCCTGCCATCTACCACGTAATATCCTTTGCAGGTATCTGGTAGTGGGCCTGCTCGTAGCGGCCATTTTTAGGTCTCGCCTGAGCCAGCGCGCATGCGCTGCTCTGCGAGGCTTTTAGTAAGGGCTTTTAAACTCTAAACACACGCTTGTGCGTGTGCTTTTTTTTTTATCACTCGCAATTGGCCTTTGCATGCATCTTTCTAAGAAAGACAGCACGCAATTGGTCCAATGCGGGTGCATGTCCCGCCTTCTCTGTCCCCTGGCCTAGGGTGCTCAGGAGCGAGCAGCAGCGCCATCTGTTTCCAATTATCGCGCCTGCGTCTCGCGGGCGCGTTAATTGGAAACAGATGGCGGTCAGCGCTGGTCACGCTGGTTATCTTGTTCTCCTGCAGCGGCGGGCACAAGCGCGCTCACGCGCACACCACTTCCGGGCTTGTCTTCCAAAGGGCAGGCTCCGCCATGTCTGTTTTCACAATCCTCTTGCTCGGGCGGCTCCACACGGGCTTCCAGGGCGGGCCTAGTTTTCCAGAGCTGCCCACGCTGAAGCCCGGCCCTGCCCTTCCCACACGCGCCCTTCATAATCTTCCACAGGTCACTCTGAGCGGCTTTCCCGGCCCTTTCAGCCACGCTGCCGCATTCAACAAACAACCCTTCTGAACCGCGGCCAGGCGGCTCTTTACAAACTGAGCACTGGCTGGGTAGCTTTCGCCTGCCTCTATAAAGTTGTCCAGAGTCTAAATTGAGTCTCCAGTGGCAGAAGTGCGGTAGTGATTAAAATCAAAGCCCTCTCTAGGCTGGATGTTTCCAAGCTGCATAGCTCGTCTGCCATCCACAGTCCCAGCTTCTGAGGAGAGCAGCAGAGCTCCGAGTGTGGTCTGCTTGATTTGTTCTGTTTAATTTTTAATGCTTTTTGCCTCATTGCTGTATTTGCCTGTGTGCTGAGGTTGCCCCTGAGCTGTGCCTGTGCTTTGTAGTCTGCGACTCCCACCCCCATGGCAGGAGCTGCCACGGTTCGCCTCGGCTGAGTAGCGCACACAGTCCAATTCTGAGTGCTTAAATTGGTTAGTCACCTGGTGGGAGATTTGTAAGTGACCTGGGTGAAGCAGCGGAGTCTCTCCAATTTATCTTCATTTGTATTCCCTTCCGCCGCCGCATTCATCTCCAGCCTTCTGTGGCATGCCGAGCGCTGTGACGGTGGCTGGGATGTGCGAGAATCCTATCCCGCCATGTTCTCTTCGGCTGACTCTTCCAGCCGCGCACTGCCTGCAGTCCATGCATTATACATGGATGGATCTTTATACCCCTGGCAGTGCACAAAGGGCCGCCCAAGGCCTGCGTGCACTGGGAAGGAACTCTTATTACGGACAGCTCATCAGCTCGCGCCTCCCGCCCCGTTATACAATGTGTGGAGTCGACATTAACGCTCTCGCTCTAGTTTCACGTGGATTGGCCGTGGTAGTTTTCGTTTTCTTGTGTGGACACAAGGATAAAATACTTGCTCTTCTACTTTTACACTGCTGATGCCAACCTTCAGAAGGCCTCCTTTGGGTTTGCGTGGGATACATTGGACCCATTGCTGTTGCAAATGTGCAAGCACTGAGCTGAAACGTTTATGGCCATAAATATCATATTTCCATAAACCTCGCTGCTACGTGTCCCTCCATAAATATCGCTGAAATGTCTCTCGCCATAGTTGTCCTGTGTTTATCCTAAAAGGGAATTTAATATCCGTTGTAGTAAGTATCTGACCGAAGTGAGAACAGTCCACTCTAGAAATGGCATGCTTCACTAACATGTTGAAAAGCTTTTTAATAATAAGGTGTGTGTGTGTTTTTCTGTGGGCGTAATCCATTAAATATCGGACTCCCACCCTCCCCTCCCCCACAGTAGAAGGTGGCTTTCTGGAGCGTTTTAACCAGCGCTTTACAGTTTGCACATATATCACTGCCGGAGGAGTGTTCATGAACTGAAGAATCGTCACGCCTTTCCTCACAACATTGGTCCGTTCTATTTACAGGAATACACGAAAGAACTAGGGGCTGGGCTCAGAGGTGGACCAGTGGTGCTGGGGCGGTCACAGTGGGTCTCAGTGATACGGTTGACCCCAGAGTGGTGTTTGCGCCCAAGCTGTGCCATGTTTCCGGAGCCCCGTGTGGTTTTTGAGGGTATGTCATGATCTGTCCGCCGGGGAAGGAAGCTCATGCACATCTCTAAGTCACTACACAGCAAAACAAGCCTAAAAAATGGATAAAAGACACGAAAAACCTTAACTGGAACAACTTAGCCTCCCAATGTGAGAAAGCTCTCATCCCCCCCAACAACATGTCAGATGTCAATGACCTCAGCGCTCATTACAACTCCACGATGACTAAAATCTTGGATCAAGTTGCCCCACCAAAACTCAAAAGAGTTCCGGACAAAGACAAAAACCCATGGTTCAACGGAGCCCTAAATGAAGAAAGACGTAAACTTAGATCATCGGAACGGAAATGGAGACAACATCCCTCCCCCCTCCATCTTAAACTACTGCGGAAAGCCAGAAACTCCTATAACAAAAGTATTCTAAAATCCAAAAAAGACTTCTTTAAATCTGAGCTAGACAATGCCAAAAATAGACCAAAGAAACTCTTTGAAATTCTTAAAGAACAATCCAACAAATTGGCCAAATCCACACTCTTGACCGCGAAATCACAGCTTAGTAGTGAAGAATTTTCCTCATTCTTCACAGCAAAAACGAACTCCCTCCAACTCGAGCTCAGCACGGCTGCAATTAACTCAGCCACCCCAAAGACCACTCAAGTTGTAAACCTAGATCAACTTGAACTACCTCTGCCCAAAAATGACTCTCACTGGTCCTCTTTCAAACTGTATGATCTCAATGACATCACCAAAACCTTAACAACTATCAAACCCAACAACCACTTCAACGATCCAGTCCCCTCAAATTGCCTTCCCCACATCTACCAAGTCATCTCACCTCTCTGGACCAAAATCATCAACGCCTCACTAGCACAAGGTCACATCCTGGATTGCCTAAAAACTGGCCAAGTCACCACTATACTAAAGAAACCAACAGCAAACAACGCTGACCCCAATAACTTCTGACTCATAACCAACATTCCCATGCTAGCTAAGGTCTTGGAAAAATGTGTTCAGCAACAACTGAACCAACACATCACGGACTTCAATCTTCTGAACATCCACCAATCGGGTTTCAGACCTGGCCATAGCACAGAAACAGCCATTCTGCATATAGTTGACGACGCCCTCCTAGCTTTTGACCGCAACGAAACATGCCTACTAGTCCTGCTCGACCTCTCCTCTGCATTCGACACGGTCAATCACGACAAAATGCTAAGCAGACTGGAAAACAGGATGGGTCTATCGGGCACAGTCCTTAAATGGTTCAAATCCTTTCTAGAAAACAGAACGCAATCATTCATGGTGAACAAAAATCTTTCTCCCTCCTCACCGAACCCTCTAGGAGTACCACAAGGTTCTACCTTATCCCCCACCCTATTCAACCTGAATGTCGAACCACTAACCGAACTACTACAACAGGCAAACATCGCCTACCACATGTACGCGGACGACACTCAACTTTACATCAAGATTTCATCCATAGAAGACATAAAGACGATGAATCTAGCACTCGAAAAGACTGTCCACTGGCTATCGACCAACTTCCTCAAGCTAAATTCGCAAAAAACAGAATTTCTTCTAATCTCCCCCCCCCCAATAATTCCCAGGAGACAAAGGAATGGACCAAGCTGATCACTGCTCTAAACTGCAAGCCAACCTTGGTGGACTCCACCAAATCACTCGGAATTACCCTAGATAAGAACCTTAACATGCAAACACACATTAACCTGTTAGCTAATAACGCACGCTTTCACCTCAGCTATCTTAGAAAAATGAAACCTTTCATCGAGAACCCGGACCTCAAAAATGCAGTTCAGTCCTTAGTCATCTCAAGGCTGGAGTACGGATGTACCACCCTCTCGGGGCTACCCAAAATTTCAACCGCCCCATTAAAAGCCTGTCTCAACGTTGCAGCAAGACTCCTAACTGGATCCAGGAAATATGACCACATATCGCCACACCTGAAAGCACTCAACTGGCTACCTTATGAAGCTCGAATCCACCTAAAAATGGCATGCATCACTCACAAAGCGCTACACCACAATTCCCCCCAGTACCTATCCCAAAAACGTACCCTATCTGGGGGACTTAGACACTCAAGGAGCACCGATAACCTACTCCTGAAACCCTCGCGTTTCAGCAAGAAAAAACTTATGACAGAGCATTCTCCGGAGCAGCACCAAGAATATGGAACTCGCTTCCCGCATACATCAGAAAAATCTCTTCTACTCCCCTATTCAAAAGGGAAGCAAAATCATTACTGATGTGTAAATTCCTCCCATAAACTCTCACATGGACCATTCCAGTTCTACACTCCAGTTCCACATCTTCAAACTTGCCTCCTCTATCCCAATAAGGATACCCTTGCCTCTCGACCTGTGCCTAGGGCTCAGAACTATGCGACGACCCTCCGAACTTTATCAAAACATGTTATGTTGTTTCTTTGTATGCTATGCTTTGCTAACTGTCTCATTCGTACTGTGTTCTCATTGTAAAGCGCTCTGATACCCTACCCTGGGTCTGGTCCGCGCTATAGAGAACTCTAAAAATAAAAAATAAATAAATAAATAAAATTCAAAGCACTGCTGCATGATCGCAGCAGCATGAGAAGGGCATTGTACTGCTAGTCACTCGTGCACCGATATCCCGCACAATTCCAACCGGAAACAATTTATTATAATGATTAAGGGTTCTACTCCTCACTTAGCTGCCTGCCTAGACTCACCGACCTCGGTCAGGATAAGGGCAGCGCACACACATGACATAACTTATCCCAGATAGGCCAAAATTCAGCTTAACTTTCCCCAACCAAGCAGTGAACGGTGTAGCATGCTAATCAATATGCTAATGTGGTTCAGCGCCTTTTAAGAGGTACAATACATTACAAAGGGTACCTGTGTTCAGTAATGGCTTGCTATGTCCTGCAGGGAACATTGCTTTGCAGGGCCAAACATCAAGCCCTTTGAAACCAATTCGCTATTTGAAATGCTTGGTTTGAGATATCTGGAAATCTGGGACCTTCAGATAAAGGCAAAAATTCCATTCAACCCTCCAATCCCTGAGTTGTCAGGAGAGCTGAACAGGCCTGGCATGGGTGGGTAGGGGGATGCCAATGCAGGTTGTGGAGTGCCATGTTGTGCTGTGGTTGTCATGGGTTCAGCTGCTGCTCCTCTGTTATGGAGGAGGAGAGTCACCCCCCCTCACCCCCGCCAGCAGAGACAAACAAGCATTGGCACAGCCAATAGGTCTAGCCTTTGGGACCTTATAAGTGTTTAGTTATCCAGCACAATATCCTTGGTGCAACAACATCAACTGTTGCATGGCTAAACACTTATAAGGTCCCAAAGGCGAGACCTATTGGCTATGCCAATGCTTGTTATTACTTGCTGGCACGTGCTCAATTAAGGATGGTTATCTCTAATCCGGCAAATCCTTCTTTTTCTGTGTTTTGTTCCTTCTTTCAAAAAGGATTGCGGAGGGAAAAGGCTGAATGTAAGTCTATTTGACATACACATGGCACCTCTACGAAGGAAACTGGTGTATTACATTGGCTTCTCGTTGGCCTACAGGCCTTTCCTTTCCACATCTATCCCGGAATGCTCACATCACTCTGTCTTGAGTTGCTGAGGAAGAGGTTCTGGTTCTCAATCACAGGATGTCAATGTTTAATATTCAGGAATCTGCACTCTATAGTTTTTGTAGGGTGACCACCTCACTCCAGGTCATTATCGACACTGTCTTGAGTCCTGAGCTTTTCAGCTACAAACCATTGACTTCAAGTGTGTTACCTTCATTAGTTCGATGGAAGTAAAAGACTACCACTCCCAGAATGCATTTGGCTACCATACAAACTTCTAGGACTGGAAACACTGTCCGCAATGACCTGGAGGGAGAGGGTCACTCTATGTTTTAGCTGCCATAATATAGATTTATCCTTTTTATCTCAACGGGTGTCCAGTTTAGTTCGTGAAGTGGAGTATGTATAATAATAAAAGTGAAAAAAAACCTGCAAAAAGGGTGTATAATGCATGTCACAAAACCGGAACATATCTGTGAAAATCTAAAATAGACAGGTAAGGAGAGACATAATTGAGATGAAAGCGACTGAGGCCTACGATGAAGCAGTAGGCTTTTCCAGTCCAGCACACAAATCTGTTTAGAGTGGAATTTCAAAAAGAAGTCTTAAAGCCTGTTTACCGGCAGACATCAACAAAGGACGCCACACCCATGGTAATAAAAAGCCCGTAGCCTGAAAAGAGAGGGTTGCAGTGACTGCAGCCGCCCGCCCACGGATTTTATGAGCTGTCATTTGTTTTTTTTTAACAACTTTTATAGCGCGCATCCAGAGGATGTCTCGAAGGAACTAACCACATTTTACTTTCAGCCTCTTACTTTCAGGGGATGGTGAAGCGAACACCTCATCCACGGGAGCTCCAACACCTCAAACACGTGACTCTTTCATGTGACTATTTCTCTTTGTGCATTTGCAAACTGTAGAACTTATTTCAGTGCATCACTTTTGAGGAAGATGATATTTTGAATCTGTGATCGCTTTTTTTTTTTTATCGGAATCAATAAAGTGTCTGTTGAGTGTGATACCGGAAGCAGAAAGTACAATAAGGAGAGGAGTCATTCCATTGTCCTAGCCGAGCGACGACCTGAGTACTGTGACCCGATTCTCTATGAGGAGTCCTTAGGGAAGATTTGTTGTGTTTAAGTTGTGCCTCTTCCCTGCTGCATGGAATTGACCTGTGCCACTGGATTCAAGCTAACCTGGCCGATGAGGGGTGATACCCCGAAACCGGTCCCAGGAATCTTGTTTTTGGTCCAGGGAGGGCCTGGCTTGGCAGTTTGGACTGGACTGTTCCCATGTGGAGCAGGGTCAAGAGTGATTTGCATATAGCTGGGTCCAAACTGAGGTGGCGTGGTGATCAAAAGAACAATGGATTTAACCCAGATCTCTTGACTGGGGGTGAATGTTTGATTTGTTCCGCATTCCGTCCATCATTTGTGTGTATTTTGCATGAAATTGAACAGTACTCATGCCATGCCACTAACCCAGATGTAAAATACTTCAGCTGGTCAGGTACAGAGCAGCACAATTGCAAAATACTTCATCTTATCAAGTTTAGGGCATCCCAGGTGTAGAATACTTTACTTTATCAGCTTTGGTTCAGTCCAGGTGTAAAATACGTCTTATCAGGTTCAGAACAGTCCTGGTGTAAAATACTTCACCTTAACAATTTTAAGACCACCGGGTGTAAAATATGTCACCTTATCAAGTTTACCGCAAGCCAGATGGGAAATACTCTACCTTATCAGTTTTAGGGCCACCCAGGTGTAAAATGATTTCACCTTATCAGGTTTTATGGCAAACCCAGATGAGAAATCCTTCACCTTGTCAGATTTGGGCCTGAATTCTCTGATGACCTGTGGTGTAATTAAAGCAGTGGCCTTACTATGACTGAATATAATACAGATTCAGGGATTACTTTCTGAACAAAATCAGGACATATACATACAGGAGAGACAACAACACAATCAATCATGTATATAACAAGCATTTTCAATGCAATAGGTCTCGCATTTTTTAGAGTTAGAGCTAATGACGTAAATGGCAATGTCTATAACCCATGTGTTTTAGTTTGGAGTGGAGTGGAGTGGATGTATGTGGTGTGAAGTGGAATTATATGTTTTGGATTTGAATTATTAGTTGTGGAATTGTGTGTGGTGGAATTGTGTTGTGTGGAGTGGATTTGTGAAAAGGAAAGTAGGAGTGTTGCTTGCTTAATCCAAGAGGTTCGGGTGGTGCTCTCACAAGGACTTGGCCTCACTGCAGACTGGCCTGGATAGGTGATGAAATGATGTGCAAGTGAAGTTTGCGGACTGGCCAGAACACTACTTGTGTTCTTACGAGGCAGGTCTCCTCTGAACCTTTTTATTTTATTTGTATTTGCCTCCCTCTGCTAGGAGTAAGGCGTGTTCTGTCTTCCAAGATTTTAGACCAGGCTGAGAGCCAAGACACTGAAACAGCAACTATGAAGTTCTGTGTTTAACTTACCTATCTTCCGCTTCATACTCTTATTATTGTAGGCTTTTACTATTTTTTAGGATAATTTGGTAGTAATATTTATTAGGCGTCTGGTTTTCTTGGAGCCCTATATATTTTAGCTTTACATTAATTGAAAAGTCATGTATTGGTGACAATAGCTTGGTGGTTTTCTCTTTAGGGCGAAGGGGCCAGGAGAACTTCATGATGTTGGTGTATCACTGTGTGTGTAGGCATGCAGAAAAGCATGCAACCAGATTGTCTTTTGGTACTTCATGTGAGGATAAGTGGTGGTATGATGGTTAGAAACTGTGTTTTATATTATATTTTATTAAACTGAGATGGTTTGCTCCCTGGTGGATGTTGGCCAGAAGCACATTCTACAGCTTTGGCTCTAGAACTGAGAAGCACCACCCACCCTTGAAACATGGTGTGGGAATGTGCAGTAGGTTATTGCTGACAAATTGGATGTGCTGTTTCATCCCTCGCTCTGAGACCATTTTCCCAGAATTTGAGTAAAAGGGATTGCACATGTTGAGGTGACTTTATAGGTCTCACCTTTAGCTTCTGCTGATAAACATTCCTATTGCATCTAATAAAGACTTTGTAGGAAGCTGGCTCTGTATATACTATACCAAAGTGAGGTATACTGTGCACAGAGTCCAGTGGGACCCCAAAGGTAGGTAGAGGTAAAAGTAGATAGCACCTTACTCTCTATTTGTGGTAGTGTGGGCGAGCAGTAAGTCTTTATCAGAGGGTAGTGTTAAGCATTTGTTGAACACACTCAATCAGCAAATGATTGTCACACACTCAAAGACTGAACTCAGACCAATTTTGTTTGTATAAAAATATTCTTTTAGTTATTTTATTTCCTAGAACCAAGCAAGCCTGGCACAGGTAAGTGATTTATACTTTGCAGTAATAATACAGTTTGAATTGCAATTGTATATATACTTTGGTTTGGTTACAGTAGAAGTACTGTTAATGCAATGCTTTGAAATATTGTACATATCCTTTGTATTGGCTTTTCAATAGAATGTCAAGTAGATTACTTTACAGATTACTTTTCTTACACAGTGTAGTATACCTGGATTCTACACTGGGACATTTCCTGTAAACAGGTAAGTAAAAGCGTTTTGGTTATTTGGTTACAGTTTTAGAGACTTTTATAGATTTTTCAACCAAACACTTAGAAACGTTTTCATAGAAAAACAGTCAATGTTATCCTATGGGAGAAAATAGTGTTATCGGTTCAGAGGTAAGTACTTTGTTGTGGGCGTTGGGTTTCTGGGGGGGTTAGACTCAGGGGTCCCCCAGGGTCAAGAATGCACTCTTGTTACACCCTCAGCTGCACTAGGGCGGCCGGGTGCAGAGTGCTGAGGCCCGATGTTATCCACTGGGGGATAGGGGGCCTCCGATTGGTGGCTGCTCATGAGCAGGCCACAAGGTTGTGGGAGAAAAGCTCCTGGACTTAAGCTCAGGGCAAATGGGGGTTCAAGGTAGCACCAAAGGTACACCCTCAGCGGCACTAGGGCGGCCGGGTGCAAGGTGCTGGTTTGTCGTAGAGTGCCCTGTTACTTTCAATGGGGAGTCTCCGGTTTGCAAACACACTGCAGGCTCGGGGACGAAGATCTTCTGGGTGCGACCACCACTTGGAGAGGTAAGTTGGGTTGCTGGGGGTTGGCTAGACACCGTCGGTTGGGCCACCCAAGGCCGTGGGGCATCGGGTGCAGGGATGTCTTTTGGGGTCAGATCTTCTTACCAGCTCCTGGTCGCGGTTGGGGGGACCTTCCGGTTGGAGGCTGCAGGCGTCGGCTGCAGGCTTGAGGCAGGTCAGGAATCACTGGATCTCGGGTCAGGATCGCCGGGGAGACCTCCTCGTGGTGTTGGGCCACTCGAACTCGGGCCGTGGGCGTCTGGTGCAGAGTGGTGCAGACTCGCGGATTTCACCGGAGCTGGAGTCTGTTGGTGAACAAATCCGGTGTTCACGGGAGACAAAGTCTTTTATTTGGAAGGCAGGGCAGGTCCTCGGGGTTCTTGAGGCTGCTGGCTACAGGACACACCGGAGTTTCGCTTCTGCAGGTTCGAGGTGGGGACAGGCCGGTAGGGCTGGGGCCAAGTCAGTGTGCCTCCTCCTCTTCTTAGCTTTGGCACGGCTGTTTGGTCCTTCTTCTTCTTTTCTTCTTGTGGTTTCTTGTCTGAGGAGGCAAGGTTCAGGGGTGCCCCTAAATACTTGATTTAGGGGCGTTACAGGTAAGTAAAGGTTGAGAACAATTTGTTCCTTCCTTGGGGTCGGTACACCCCCTATTATGCCACCCTCCAGTGGGAGGGGGGCATATGCCTCACTCTGGTTGGCTGGGTCCCCCCATCTGCAAGATGGCAGGGACTGAGAGTTGTGCTTCACCTCGCCTCTTCCACCTGAGGGGTGGGGTTGGCAAAGGTGCGCACACCTCTCTCCCTCACTTGTTTTTCCCACCGATTCTCCCGCCCAAAGTGAGGGGTCAGAACCGGTGGGGGCCAGTTCCTGAAAGCAGCAACAGGCCTGGGGAAGCTCACAAAGGCCGCAAGCCTTTGAAGCTTCCCCTTCGTGGACCCTGCCCATCCTGGGGGAGGAGGCTTGGCACCTCGTCCCAGGATGTGCATTGTTTCAGACCCCCTGAGAGCAGCAGGCTCTCGACCCAGGGGTCCAGAAACATGTCTGGTGGTGGCAGCTGGCGAGCAGCCACTCAGCCTGGACACTAGTGGTAGGTCGTTTTTCAGGGGGCATCTCTAAGATGCCCTCTGTGTAAATTTTTCATTAAACCCCACACTGGCATCAGTGTGGGTTTAATGTGCTGAGAAGTTTGATACCAAACTTCTCAGTTTTCAGTAAAGCCATTATGGTACTGTGGAGTTCGTAATGACAAACTCCCAGAACCATATACTCTTAATGGCATTACCGCACTTACAATGTCTAAGAATTGGCTTAGACACTTTAGGGATACAGGCAGGGCCGGACTGGCCATAGCGGGCACCGGGCATTTCCCCGGTGGGCCGCCAGGGTTGGGAGCCGGTTTTGGGCCCCTGGGGGCCGATTTTGTTACAGGGCCGTTTTTGCAGCATAGCTGCAATATCGGCCGCTGTAACGAAATCGGCAGAAACCGGTCCTGGTAAACTGCTCGGCCGCACCCCCAAACCCCTGGGGGGCTGGCCAAGCACTTTGCCAGGGCCGGTTTTGGGTCCCAGTCCGGCCCTGGATACAGGGCTCTAGCACCTGTACCCTCACCACTGGTATAGTGCACCCAGCTAGAGGGGTGGCTGATCTATTCCAGGGCAGTGGGTTGTAGGCATGGCACACAGGGATGTGTGCCATGTCGACTCTTCACTTTGTTCTGCACCAAAACATGCAGCCTGCAAAGGAAGTGTGTGAGTGTAAAGGTACAGGGCCTCTAGGGGTGGCACAATAAGTGCTGCAGCCCTTAGAGGCCTTCCCTGGTCACACTGCCCTGGGTGCCTGTGGTACCATTTACCAGGGGCTGACCTGTGGCCAGAGAGTGCCAATTGGGTTTGGTCTTCTATGCAGTTTTAGGGAAAGAACATAGGCCCTGGGTACCTGATTGGCAGGAGCCCAGGGCACACTCAGTCAAAGTACATCAGCAATTCAGCAAAAAGTGGGGGCAACCATGCAGAAAGAGGGCACTTTCTCACAGACTTATAGTGTCCTTTGAGTCTACTGCTTGCTCATGATTCAATTATGTTCTTGTCCACACTGCTGCTGATTCAATGGCTATACTCCCTATGCTTGTATTTGTCCCACCCAAAGAGCTTTACGGTCTCACTGTGTTTTGATTGGATGACTTGTATCCTTTTACTGTTGATGTCAGATCTTCCATTGCATTGCATGAGAGATTCTCTCCCTCTCTTTGTTTCTTATGCTCGCCGACTCATTTCCCATCAGCTATCTCATTAAACATGATTTTGCTAACTCTTCAAAAATGAAGAGAAACTCTGCTTATGGAGATTCCATTTGAGATCACACAAGGCTGTGCTCTGTCATTCTTTGCTCGGAGTCAAGATCCTCAGAATATTGAATATGGACAGCATTGTCAATTATTACCCAGGTTTCGGTGGGTTGATGCTGATTGAGAGTGGCGACACTATGGTTAAGCATCACAGAACGAGATTTTAAAAAGTTATAACTGGGGAATACCGTTCGGATGACTCGTAATAAAGGCCAAGGTGGTTGGAGCAGAAAACCGTTTAATATAACAAGAACTTCCATTTGACCTCTTCTAGATCTTATTATAACTAAGCACCAGAATGCTAGAAGGTTGTGTTGGCCTTGCTGTAATTCAAACTTGTGAGCTGAAGATCATGGCAGATGTCATGTGTGAGCGTTTAAGTCACAGCGCACTGTTAGCAGACAACATGTGTGGCCTGGAGAAAAAAGAGAGAGATCGAAAATAGACGGGGTAGTAGAGAATGGGAGGAGATAGAGAAAGTGTGTGTGCGTAACGGGAGTGTGCGTCTGTGTGTGCGTGGAACAAGAATGTGTATGTGTAACGAGAATATGTGTGTGTGTTGCGGAGAGTGCAGAGGGGTAAGTACGACAGACAGAGTGGACAGCCACGTTTAGATATTTATATTGTATGTGGCACAGTATCCTAAAGGTGCTCTGAGCAGTACATTTAGGCATCAGAGGCTGCATAACGTACAAGTGAACCCTTTATGCATGTTTGATTGAAGTCAGGTGGAAAATCGTGTGTGTTTTTTAGATTGTATATTTGCAACCAGATTTTAAAAGCACACATCAGTGACGAAAAAAACAATGTTGTCTGAATCTACTTAGCAAATAAAGTTATTGAAATCGGTGTAGTTAGCTGATGGTTCACTCCGCTAGACCCTTGATGGACACACGAGGATAGATGAGGAACACAGTGTAAACCATGGGTACTCGCATACTTTTTCCCAGGGGCCAAAAAGTATGGTCCATGGTGTGACCGATGGCCACATTGATGCCAGTAGGGGGGGGTGAGGGGTATGGGGTGGAAAGTGAGCACAGGGGAAGAGAAGCATGTACATAGTGTCCACAGTGGGTCATAGCGTTTCATTTCATTCCACACTCCCCTCTAAATTAAGCTCCTAGTCTCTACAAAAGTCCTAGATTTGCTTTATTTTAGCCACTATCCCTCTACCGCACCACTGGGTCAGCCTTGTCTGCTTGCTGTCATTACCTCTGGTGAGTCAAGTGTACTAAAGAAGTAACTTGATTATTGAATGGGAATAAAATAGAACATTAGGCCACACAATCTACTTGTGCATTTAGTCTGTTATTTGGAAACCTAAGGAGTGCTTGGAAGCAGGGATCAAACCTGGGATCACTATCTGCTTCTGTACTTGACCAAATTGTGTGATCCTAGGCAATTGTTTTATTTCACTTTGCTTTGTTTTTCTTCGTTGTCACATATGAGAGCACCCTGAAATATGAGTTCAGGATGTGTGCTGTACAAAACCTCTTGTGTTTGATTTAATAAACTATTACATTACATGCATAATAATAATGCAGGCCGCATCGAGGTTGCACATGAGTATTGACTTGCCTCTTGGCTCACTGATGGCATTTTATGTCAAGGCGGGAAAGGCATGAATGTCTCCAAGTACATGTTTGAAAACTATCACTTTAAAGAAAATGCTGCTAAACGCAGTGATACACGCTTTTTTGAATTTTGAAGAGCCTTTATCTTATGTTTACATGTTTGTTACACAATGTCTTTAAAATGAAGGTGTTTCTAAAGATAAGTGGTTCAAGCCACGTCTTTGCTCCTTTTCCTTTTAATCCAGTTAATGTGTAAATAACTACTTACCGGTTTAAAGTTTTCTGAATGTCACTGCTAGGTCAAATAAACAGCAGCCCATGGGGCCGGACGGAAAGGCCAGGAGGGCCTCACTTTGACTCTCCCGGGTGTAAACGAAGTCATCGAAAAGCCCCGCCCCTGTTTTTCATTTTCAGCTACTGATCTCCGCAGATTCCACTCACCGGTACAATGGCCCCGATGGGATCGAAGCAGTTATAATCGCTTTGTCCACAAGGGTCGAAGTGTAACAGAATGGTTGCAGGACGCAAACACTTATTGCCCAATCAGAATGAATCAACTTCAAACTGAAAGGAAATCACTTAGCAAAGATATCCGTCCAATTGTTTTAACTATGTTCCTGTCTCTACTTGGGCAGCGAAGTCTTGCCTCACTAAAATCTGCAACAAAAGGATTCCGACTTTTAGGAAATTTTTTACTGCGAGAACGTTATTACTTTAGAAAATTAACTCAACTGTGTTTAGGTGTAAAGAATTCATAATCATGCTCCTGTAGAGTTTGGCCTACGTTCCGGGCAGAATACTGTTATATAGTTTTCTGGGTGCCTTAGTATTCCTAAAATGTAAAAAATATCGAAGAGGCAGTCCTAGAAAATGTGGTAAAGCATGCAAGTTAGCCCAGCTTCAGTGGTAAATAAATTGCATTGACATCTAGTAGTAACAATGGTCGAGTAATATGCCATAGGAGTTAGGGTCTGGATACATAACATCATTTTGTGGCGGAATGGTAGTGATTCCTGACGAAATGCTAACCTACAATATTGACCAGGCAGATATTAATATATGGGATAAAGTAATGCCTGCCATACAGTGTTGCGGATATTGCAAGTCACCGATGAGTTCTGAAGATCCAGGCCGAAGGCCGAGTTCCTTTATATGATCATGGAACTCGGAGATGACTTACAATAACCTTTTAATATACAACAGAGGGTACTTTATTCCTTATAATACATGATCCCACTATTACCATTCGCATAAACCACATAACTCCTTGAGCTCTAATTATGAGCTGCAGGGTAGGGTGATCCTAATGTACAGTAAACGCAATGCAAATGTACCTTTTGCATGCAGTAAAATTGTCCCAGTACCATGCAGCTACAAGTAAAACCCCATGGAATGGGGAATTATCATGTAGCGCTGACTTTATTGGCTGTGGAATTACCCACAATCCCTATTCCGGGCTGTTTTGCTACATACATTTACCACCTTCTCCGAGCAGTTGATCAATGTGTGCTGGCACGGTGCATGGGGTACAAGTAGCTGGGGATGGAGGAGTAGGGGAGGGAAGGGGAAGAACATTTTTTTAGCAGGTGGAAGCATTGTATGCTTCTTTCTGGCAGTAAAAAAAGTGGCATGGGACTTAGCTGTTTCTTCTGCCAAAGTCTCAAGCGATTTTTCTGAGGGGGGTTCTTCCACACCTAGTATATCTGGGTGCGGAAAAACGTAACCACTAATAATCAGGCAGAGCAAAATTAAAGCATGCAAGCCTGCCTTATTATCATTCCTCATGGCTTGTAAACAGGCTGTTGGTGTCTTGCTCTGTAATATGAAAGAGCTGATATGTTTGCAACATAAACTACGATTATGTAGTGTGAAATTAAACACACCATAAATCAGTTAGTTATTTGTTGCAAAAAGATATTAGAGTTAGTCTGATGTAAATCAGATTTTTAAAAGATGCTGTAGCTCAGAATGTGTAGAAACATGCAGAGTGATTCTACCTCCCCTGTAATGACCTACAGAGTGCAAAAAAGAAATAGTTCGCTATAAATATCTTCTCTTTGTTCATCGCTTTCTTTTCTGAAAAACGTATCCTAAAAAGGAAAAGCCAGATCTCCTTTTTGTTGTTTAAACTGCAACTGTAATTATGCTCCGAGACTGGTCTTTCACCTTGGCCGAAGTTCAGGCGGCAGGCATTATTACATCACAACTCAACTGTCATAACTTTTTACAGTTGAGAAACTATGCTATTTTTTTTTCTCCAAGTAGTATATAGCATTATAACCTGCTGCTGAGGTCTGTATTGTTTTTAAAGGCCCTGAACGAGGGAGAGAGTCTTTAAAAACCAACATAGCCTGAAGTAGAAGGGCTATACGTGATTACAACATCCCGACTACTGAGGGTAGAATGTTCTAAATGAGAAAAGGGAGAAACAGAAAGACAAACATCAGAACATTGGAGTAGTGAGCCTATGCCCGCCATTATTGGCCGAGGCACTTTATTGTTTTCAATGGATCTCTTAACATTCCAATGTTGTAATACACGATCATGTGCAAATAAAGAAATGCCACTATTTGACTGTGCAAAAATGTGTGTATTTCCTGAATGACAGGTTAGTACATATTGGGTAACCAAGAATGTTGGGCTCTGCAGTAATTTCTAACTTTTTAAACTTTAAAATACTGTGATGTAGTAATTTTGAGTGGTAATTTTGATTCTGCATAATCATCAATGTGCGCTAAACAAGGACTGAACATATATATATATAGTATTGCTTAACATATAATCTCTTAAAGATACTCTCCCGATAGAAAAGATTTTGTCAAAGGACTCTGTAATCATAAGCACCTACTTCTAAAATCCCCTCATCTGATATGATCAGATACTACAATATATGCTAACCTGTTTATGACATGTTCAGAAACTCCCTGTAGCCTTCAGTGATAAACACAGAAGCCATTAGAAATTCTATTGCTTTTCTGTCCTGTTAGTTATTCAGTTCTTTTACTTAACACATATATGTGCATTACTTTTTATGGTCTCTATTCATGTGCTGTTTTTATGACTGCAATCCATGTATTATTTACACGTCTATATCTATCCACTTTGTTAAATCCTGTATCTATGCCTTTGTTTAACACCTTGCTCCTAGGCATTGATTGGTTAGTCTGTGTCTATGTACTGATTCTATCCCTGAACCCACCGACTGTTAATCTGCTGTGTATCTAGGCATTTTCTGTTTGCTCTGTATGCAGACATTGATTTTTTTATGCCTATAGCCATGCATTGTTTCCACGCAGAGCCTGTTTACACTTTAACCGTGTTTTGTGTATATCCCTACTTCGCCTGGTGCTTCTTTTCAGAACTCTACCTATCTACGTCCTATATCTCTGATTTTTTTATCCAGTATCTATGCACTTCTTGATTGCACTGATCAGGGCACTTTGGTAGTGCATGTGTGACCCCAGCTGGCCAGCTGTGCTGCCCATGCTCAAGATCTACTCTTACCCCACCCAACCAGTTTTTCTTGCTCCCCCCTTTCCTTCATTTCATGATGAACAAGGGGCCCTGTTTTTATTGGTTCCTGAAAGCAACGGCCCCCATGGCAAGCAATAGAGTTCAAAATGCAGGGAAGGTTTTTAATAGTGCTCTTTTCCCTCCATGCTCTTGTAGCTGGGTGACACTGTCACCAGCAGTCATCCATTTTGTATGTGACTTTTTCTCAGGAGAACCGTTTCTTAGTTGAGTAATGGCGGCCAGACTACTCTTCTAATACTTTGAAGCCTTCTTGGAGGCTCTGCAATGAGACACTGCATATGGAATAGAGGGGATGTCCATGGTCATCGTGTCAGAGACAGCGAGATCTGCTAGCCCTTCAATTAGATCGTCCTGTAGATAGTCACTCTCCAACACAACTCAGGTCAAGGGGTAAGAATCACCAGATTCAGTACCCCAATAGTAAGAGCATGGTAACCTGGAGCCCAGTTTGAGTTCCCCTCATTAACACTGTGAGTCCACGATCAATGATTCACTATTAGTAAATACCACCACCCTCCTACCTTAGAAGTTAAACCTGTCTTGCCAATTTAGTAGGAGTCTAGCAACTTGGCTTCCCACAAATTATTTATACACTCTCTGGCATTTTCCAACTATGATCTGTAAACAAGCGTTGACAAAGTTGATCATCCTGGCGCTAGCTGGTGCAATGGTTAATATTTGTTATTTTTGATTCCAAGTCTATGCCACAAAAATAAGTAGGAAAAAAAGAAAGCATGCAACTCCCAAAACGCTGGTCCACCATATGCTTAACCCATATGCACTTCTTCATTAACTACCACATTTAAATAGGACATAATATTAGTAACCTCTCCATTATCAGCTGCTACCACCTGCTTGCCTACCAGCATTCGGATTACTATCTTGTCGACCACGTCAACAGCGCCCTCATCAATGACTTCCCATTTCACCGTGAAGGGATCAACTGCCTGATTATCATTAACACTATCCTTATTGCGTTGATCTCATTAGTGACCGCCTCAGTGACGATGGCATCATCTATGACATCTTCATCAATGACAATCCAGATGAAAATTTAAACAGCACTCAAACATGGATCAGGCCAGAAAGGATCCTTTGATATCCAGAGAGTCATAAAACTCACAACTTCTGCACAGTTAGTAAGGTCAGTGGTACCCATATTCTCTCTCTGCCCTCTACAATGACATTTCAGCTTCCACCACAACTCTTAGTGACTGAAGAGGAAGGAGATTAAAACAAGGACCAGGCACATCCGAGTATAGCCCAGTGACAACAATTTGAATGTTGTTTACACCTACACCCACTTCAGGTCCACTATGGGCAACGAGAAGAGGATGAAGAGACTGGACCATTTAAAAACAGGCTTTGGCAGCAGATGGGAATATACTATATTTTAGGCATTATCAGGGTGACTTTTTCTTTTGTTACCATCACCGATTTGAAAACCTCCAATGGTGCAAGTGCGCCTCAAATGTCACTCTAAAGCTTGACGGATGACCTCTATGACAGGTTTCCTAGATGGACGACGTGGCAACATAAAACCTCATTGTGGACCTTTCATTAAGGAGACCCACATCACAGTTCCTCCTGATGGCAACGCTTCCTGGGAAAGTTGGGTTGCCCACCTTCTGCACTCGTGCTCTTAGGGTCTGGGGGTCGAAAAAAGACAAGCGCTCGCACTAGTTGTTTCTATTCCCATTCAAGGAGCAGAAGGGCTAGTGAAGCACAGCAACACGACATTATAGTTTTACACAACTAAACAAAGAGGATTGAAGTCCCGCTCTTGTCCAAAGAGGCCAAGACATTTCTCGTGAATGGGCGATTTGCCACAACATCCCCTAGTCAGCTGTGCAGTGCCCTGTACAGTGGTAACCAAAACTGGCCGGTGCTCTAAGTAGACCCAAAAACTACTTTCGCGGGTGGGGAATACGATCCCACTAAGATGCAAATGATTTTTCAATCTTTCGCAACTAGATCTGCCTGCTACAGGTTTTTACTAGCCAAAAAATAAAATATGAATAATTATTATTAAGAATGGAAGCAAATAAATATCGATAAATACCAACAAAAATTTCAAAATAATAAATAGCATACAGCCAGGATCCTTAATTATGTTCAAGGTTAAAGCGTAATAGAACATCTTTTGAGTTTTCTTTATAAGAAATAAAGACAGACTGCAGGTTGGGACTAGCACACCAGCGGTCTGGTTGGCCGGTCAGCAGGAATGCATTTAGATATTTAATTGAGTGCATGTAAAATGCCTGGTTTAATGGATAACCAACAAGGGAGCGTTTTGAGTTAGAGCTGTGGTTGTCTAGCGAGCACCAGCCGGGATATTTTCGCTGAAGGGGTGGGGGAGGGCAGTGCTTAATTTGAGCAGGTGGTTGGAGGCGGTGGGCACAGGTCACTCATTTCTGTGGACTGGGACATATTTTTTCGTTGTCAAATTTTGACCGAGAGGAGGAGGAACAAAGTCAGATGAAGGAGAAAGCAGTAGAAAAAGGAAGGTAGTAAAACAGAGACAAAGGAGGAAAGCAGGAATGAAAACGAACATGAAGTAGTGAGGAAAAGCGATGGGAACGGTAGGGTGGTAGAAGAAAGAAACATGATGATCCAAGATGGGGCAGTCTTGATATTCGGTAACCTCGCCATTCGTCAGTGCTCACTCACGAGACAAACTTTTGGCCTCTGTATTTATTTCTCCACAGATTAGGGAGCGGGCAAGGCTCACAGACAATGGGAACTCAGTCAGAGCTGGAGGAGGACACAACACTGACCCCAAAGTAGAAAAGGCCTGGTTGTGGTGAACCAATAATTTACAATTTAATGATGCGGATTCAGTGGTGCCCTTTGCCATAGGGAGGAAGAAAGTGCAGGCAGTGAGAAGGAGAGGCAAAAAGAACCATAGGCAACAGTAAACTATATTGTTTCCCATGCCATGATCGGCCCCTTCTACCTCCTGCTCCCCCTGCCAAAAACCTGCACGTTCCTCCCTCCCGACCTTTCCTTGCCCCCTTGTTTCCTGATCCTTCAGACATATATCCCCATTTCGCAGGAGCTTGTTTTAATGGAATATGTCATTGAATCACCAGAGGTGCAAGTTTTCGCTTTTTATTAGTTTATGTTGCATGAACCCACCAGGCTGTATCACATGGAGTAATGCTGCCTCTGCTATTTTTTCACACTGTATTAGTGTAAATGAAATACTCCATGTAAAGAGGATTATCATGAGATATAAAGTGATTATACCTGGCAGAATTGCCCCAAAATGATTCCTCCACCCTAGACCTGGTGGTAAACACCCACTTTCTACTCTGACATTAACAGAAGTCCCACTTAAGACACAAATCCGAGAATGATTTACTACAGTTTTGAAAGTCAAATCTTGAACATGATGTCAATTTAACTAATAAATTATACACTGCCAATTAATTTAATGGGAACATGTGCTTAAAATACATGAGCTTTACCATGGCGCACACCTGCGCTCCTAATATTGACACAGGATACCTTAATTTAAGACTCACTATCAGATCCTTCTTAGACCCACAACCGTCCATTTCCTGCTAAAATAGCTTTACTTTATCGCATTGGTCCAAGTCATTGGGACTACCATAGGGTGAAGCGCCGCTCCGGGTTGCAGCAATTGCTTTTGCTCGCATCAGGTATACCCTGTAGCAGGGCAAACACAAGGAGATGATGGACGGAGTGCTGAAACTTTTCAAACACTCGCCCCCAGTCACAGATCTGGGTTGAATCCATCATCATTCTTTAGCTCACTTTGCCACCCCAGTTCAGACACAGCTATATGCAAATCAGTCTTAACCCTGTGCCTCATGGGAACAGTCCAGACCGAACTGTCAAGCCGTGTCTTCCCTGGACCGGAATCAAGCATCCTGGGACCGGTTTCGGGCTAACAGCCCTCATCAGCCAGGCTAGCTTGAATCCAGTGGCAAAGTGAGCAAGGGACCCACGTCTGGGCATACCCTGCCAACTTAGGGCGAACAAAGCAAACACAAGGAGATGATGGATGGAGTGCTGAAACTTTTCAGACACTCACCCCCAGTCACAGATCTGGGTTGAATCCATCATCATTCTTTAGCTCACTTTGCCACCCCAGTTCAGACACAGCTATATGCAACTCAGTCTTAACCCTGTGCCTCATGGGAACAGTCCAGACCGAACTGCCAAGCCGTGTCTTCCCTGGACTGGAATCAAGCATCCTGGGACCGGTTTCGGGCTAACAGCCCTAATCAGCCAGGCTAGCTTGAATCCAGTGGCAAAGTGAGCAAGGGACCCACGTCTGGGCATACCCTGCCAACTTAGGGCGAACAAAGCAAACACAATGAGATGATGGACGGAGTGCTGAAACTTTTCAAACACTCACCCCCAGTCACAGATCTGGGTTGAATCCATCATCATTCTTTAGCTCACTTTGCCACCCCAGTTCAGACACAGCTATATGCAAATCAGTCTTAACCCTGTGCCTCATGGGAACAGTCCAGACCGAACTGCAAAGCTGTGTCTTCCCTGGACTGGAATCAAGTATCCTGGGACTGGTTTCGGGCTAACAGCCCTAATCAGCCAGGCTAGCTTGAATCCAGTGGCAAAGTGAGCAAGGGACCCACGTCTGGGCATACCCTGCCAACTTAGGGCGAACAAAGCAAACACAATGAGATGATGGACGGAGTGCTGAAACTTTTCAAACACTCACCCCCAGTCACAGATCTGGGTTGAATCCATCATCATTCTTTAGCTCACTTTGCCACCCCAGTTCAGACACAGCTATATGCAAATCAGTCTTAACCCTGTGCCTCATGGGAACAGTCCAGACCGAACTGCCAAGCCATGTCTTCCCTGGACCGGAATCAAGCATCTGGCTTGGCAGTTCGGGCTGGACTGTTCCCATGAGGCACAGGATCAAGACTGATTTGCATATGGCTGGGTTCAAACTGGAATGGCATGGTGAGCAAAAAAACGATGGATTTAGGCCCAGATCTCTGTACTGGGGTGAATGTATGACATTGTTCTGCATTCTGTCCATCAACTGTTGTTTTTGCATTTGTCACCCCGAGTGGGACGGGTATGCCCAGACGTGGGTCCCGTGCTCTCCATGCCACTGGAATCAAGCTATCCTGGCTGAAAAGGGGTGAAACCCCAAAACCGGTCCTAGGATGCTTGTTTCCAGTCCAGGGAGGACCTGGCTTGGCAGTTCGGGCTGGACTGTTCCAATGAGGCACAGGATCAAGACTGATTTGCATATGGCTGGGTTCAAACTGGAATGGCATGGTGAGCAAAAAAACGATGGATTTAGGCCCAGATCTCTGTACTGGGGTGAATGTATGACATTGTTCTGCATTCTGTCCATCAACTGTTGTTTTTGCATTTGTCACCCCGAGTGGGACGGGTATGCCCAGACGTGGGTCCCGTGCTCTCCATGCCACTGGAATCAAGCTATCCTGGCTGAAGAGGGGTGAAACCCTGAAACCGGTCCTAGGATGTTTGTTTCCAGTCCAGGGAGGACCTGGCTTGGCAGTTCGGGCTGGACTGTTCCCATGAGGCACAGGATCAAGACTGATTTGCATATGGCTGGCTTCAAACTGGAATGGCATGGTGAGCAAAAAAACGATGGATTTAGGCCCAGATCTCTGTACTGGGGTGAATGTATGACATAGTTCTGCATTCTGTCCATCAACTGTTGTTTTTGCATACCCTGTAGCAGCACAGTGCATCAACGCATGCTGAAATCAGTATTCCGTTGCTGCTGAGTGACAACGGCTTCATCTGTGAGTATTAGAGAAGAGCTCCTCATCACTCGGCATAAAAACCAAGTCTGTGCAGTGAATTGGTTGGTCCTCTCAATGATTCTCAACACCATTGATCATAGTGCTGGGAGGCCCTTCTGGGTAGCCATGCGCTTTATAAATTCAGAAGAATAGAATGGAATAGTCCCCAGCTGGACTGCCTGTCCTCAATTGCTGATTTGCAAATGACTGCCTGGATCAGTTCCTTTCTGTCCACCTACATCAAACAGGTTACTTTGTGTGCCTTCCTGTCACCACACACTTTAATCAGCTGTGTTGTCCTTCAAGGATTGACTCTATCCACTGCCCTCTTCAACATCTACCTGCCCCCACCAGCCAACATCCAGGACCCCACTAAGGAAGTCTTCAACTGCATGTGGATGAGACTCAGATCATTCTCGAGGAGGATGAAGGATGTGGAGTGGCTACTTTAAGGATGGCCAAATTTGGAGGCAGTGCAGCAGGCTGTGGAGTGCTCATCTCTTTCTTTCTCTGAGCCGGACTCATTGGTGTCTCCAGCTACCCATGACAAGTTTGAGATTTGGGGCTATTTTTTTAAGATGGCCATGCCTTTACTTTGCAAGTCCATGCCACCTTTAAAAATGGGGCACAGGGTCAAGACTGATTTGCATATGGCTGGGTCCAAACTGGGGTGGCGTAGTGGGCAAAAGAACGATGGATTCAACCCAGATCTTTTGACTGGGGGAGAATTTTTGCATTGTCAGCATTCCGTCCATCATTTGTTTGCTGTAACACTTTTCGCCCTAAGTGGGATAGGTATGCCCAGACGTGGGTCCCTTGCTCGCTGTGCCACTGGATTCAAGCTACTCTGGCTGAAGAAGGGTGACATACCCTGAAACCGGTCCCAGGATGCTTGTTTCCGGTCCAGGGAAGCCTGGCCTGGCAGTTCGG
The DNA here is from genome assembly GCA_963921515.1 of Calotriton arnoldi. NCBI lineage: Eukaryota > Metazoa > Chordata > Amphibia > Caudata > Salamandridae > Calotriton > Calotriton arnoldi. Next base: position 1,047,484 of record CAWUFW010003330.1, read on the forward strand.
TCTGGACTGTTCCCATGGGGCACAGGGTCAAGACTGATTTGCATATGGCTGGGTCCAAACTGGGGTGGCGTAGTGGGCAAAAGAACAATGGATTCAACCCAGATCTTTTGACTGGGGGAGAATGTTTGCAGTGTCAGCATTCCGTCCATCATTTGTTTGCTGTAACACCTTTAAAAATGCATCATAACAGCTGAATTATTGAACCAACCGTTACAATGGTTTGCCAAAAATGATCTTTCTACTCTTGAATGAGCTCGGAACCAAGCGAAAAAATAATATTTGCTCAGAGATGCCGGGATCACATCACCCAAACCCTGAAGGTTCCTATTGGCTTCTAACCAACGACAGAAACAAATGCAAGATACTGTGCCGGTACATAAGGCTCTATTCGGTTATGCCTCCCCTGTCTCTCATCGAGATCGTTCAGCTTCACCATCACCCAGTTATTTAAGAAAAGCTACTTATATCCTTCTCGCTGTCCGTCCAGCCAAAACCACAAAACCTGGTGAAAGAGCCCTACCTGTGCAATGTTGATCCCTCTGGAATACCCTAAGGGTAAATCCTAGATAAAATGAAATTAATTTGCTGTGGTACAAATTAAAGATGTACCTCTAACTCACAGTGTATAAACAGGTTTGTAAGTGCTCTACTTTTCAATCTTCACCAATAGAAATGTATGTCGTGTTTGCTACCTTCTGCAAACGACCAGATGCCTAACGTTGGCTTGCGTAGAACAGGATTTTTACTATTTCACTGAGACTCTACATGATCTCTTCTAATAGGATTTAAGTGTACAACGATGTTTGATTAATTGCTTGATTAAGTGCCTTTTCCACTTCAATCCACTTTTTTGGGGGATGGGGACTTTTCACTTACTTACTGTTATATCCCAGCCTGTCATTATCTCCCTTTCATAGAGGTATGAGGCAGTTGAATATAACAGGTAGTGCTAACAAAAAATAAAATGAACAAATAAATAAATAAAGTAAAAATGTGCACAATACTTCGCCCTTCATTATTTCCACTTTATTTTCCGTAGTCCCTGGGGTGATGTAGGTGGTTGCTGATCCTATATGTGGTTAACGAGAAGGCTGATTTGATTTGAGTTCCCTTATAAAGGCTTGAGTCCATCGATCGCATCCTCCTCCTCCCCTTTCGACAAGCAAGATTGAAATAAGTCCAAGCGAGGGCCGCCGTACGCTGACGGGCCACTTGAGGACGACTGCAAGAGACCAGGCTTGCTGGTGGTGGTGACAACCCACACTACCACCTCCATTTTCTCCCAAAATTACATTGAGATGCCACCTTGGAACCCTCTCCCTAGCTCATAAACTACTTGCATACATAGATGGTGGATACACAAATTTTTTTGTATGTCTTACACCCACCCCCTAACTGAAGACCATTACTGAATAGTCTGAGCCAGCCAAGAACCACAAAGAAGGATCCTGGTCCTTGCCTTTTCCCTACTCCTTCATTTTAATGGCTGTCCTAACATAAAGGCACACAGACTGGTTTCATCCAGGTTGCCAGCTGGGTGTTGAGGAGTTCTACGAACGGGACAAAAGTAGGAGACAGTGAATGGATGGAATCTGGTGAGAGGTAACCCTGGTCCTCTTTGTTGTGTGGGGAAACTACAAAGTTCTCTTGCCAGGTCTTTGTTTGATAAGAAGCATGTTGCATTTGGTCACTGAAATGCATACTCTACGAGGGGACATGCTGCAGCTCTTGGGCATTGGTATGCATACACCCCTCGAGGTCTTCCTCCACCAACGTCAGAGGCGCCCTATAGCTCCTAGTATATATTTTCCACCTTTGGACTGAGCATCTTCACTGATCTATTCTGATGCTGGTGACTGTCATGAGTGCATCCATGTGCCTTCTGTGCTTTGTGCTTATGTCAATAATATATTGCATTCCTGTCGATAGTATTCTGGCAACAGGTTGGACCCACTAACAGGGTCGGATTGGGATCACAATTTGGCCCGGGCACTGACGAAAAAAGTGGCCCACATTCGCGGGGGCGTGGCCTTCATTCGTGGGGCGTGGCCTTCATTCGCAGGGCGTGGCCCTCATTCGCGGGGCGTGGCCCTCTTTCGCGGGCGTGCCCTTTCATGAAACACACAAGGAATGTTAGTGGGAGGATATTGTTCTTGGGAAGGACACAGGGCCAAGGTGACAATGTCCTACAAGCTGAACAACTGAAAAACAGCGAGGCCCCTTTCTCTTAAAAAATGATTCCCCAGCCCTCCAGCGCAGAAGCACCTGAAAAACAGTGAGGCCCCTTTCTCCTAAAAAATTATTCCCCAGCCCTCTAGGGCAGGAGCACCTGAAAAACAGTGAGACCCCTTTCGCTTAAAAAATTATTCCCCAGCCCTCCAGTGCAGGAGCACCTGAAAAGCAGCGAGACCCCTTTCTCTTAAAAAATTATTCCCCAGCCCTCCAGGGCAGGAGCACCAGAAAAACAGCGAGGCCCCTTTCTCCTAAAAAATTATTCCCCAGCCCTCCAGCGCAGGAGCACTTGAAAAACAACGAGGCCCCTTCGTCCTAAAAAATTATTCCCCAGCCCTCCAGTGCAGGAGCACCTGAGAAACAGCGAGGCCCCTTTCTCCTAAAAAATTATTCCCCAGCCCTCCAGCACAGGAGCACCTGAAAAACAGCCAGGCCCCAGCTATTTGTAAATTACTCAGCCCTCCCCAGCCCTTCACTGCCTTGGGGCAATGGCCTGGCAGGAGAGGGGATAAAGCAAAAAACACAGCTGCTGGGACATCCATGGGAGTGGGGTGGAGGTTAAGGTGAAGATGGTGCCAGTTCCCAACATTACCTGGCCCCCACAGCGAGACCCATTCTTCCTCGCCCACTATGCCCTGAATGAGATGGGCTGTGGGCGAGGTGTTAATGAAAACACTGTTTCAGGACTGCGTGGGCCCCAGGGGTGCCGAGGTGAAAATGGCTCAATGGCCTGAGCAACACCTGGCCCCCTGGGAGGCCGATTCTGGCACACAATCTCCCCTCCCCAGCCCACCATCAGCGTGATTGCTTGGCAGGGCAGGGGGTCAAGGAGAGGCCACAGCTGATCATCGCTGAAGGGCCGCACAGCAAGGCTGCTTTCCTCTCCCTGTCAGTGCTCTCTGTGGACTGGGAAAGGGGGGAAAAACGGCCCACAGAGGGCACTGAGACACAGGCCCTTCGGCCAATGCCCGAGTGCCCTCATTACCAATCCGTCCCTGCCCACTAATTCTTCTCAGTGTTTCTGAGCTGCCCAGAAAGTTGCTCTGTCCAGATCTGATCCTAAACTCTGACTGGATGGTGCAAGGCCTACTCACTTTGTAAGGAAAACATAGGCAGGATGACCTGAGAGGCGACTCAAGGCGTGTGTACCCTACACGTAGAGGGTCATTCTACTAGCGCTGCCATGTAAAGGCCACCGCTGGTTCACAGAGCAAGGTCCACTTGTCTTCTAATATTCTGTGGGCACTATGGTTCAGCCACTACATTGTTGCTGCCCCATATACCCTGCCTATGGCTCTGCAAGATGCTATGGGTTCCAGTGTGTAAAGTGGATGAAAAAGTTGTGCTCTGGACAGGTAGCGAAGCAGGCAGAGGCAAGAAGTGAACTCCATCCAAGGGAGGGTGAGTCGGGTTATTATCAGAGTCACAGGCAGCTCTCTCTGTGACAGGGAGCTGACAGGTCCTCTCTTGATATTAGTGCTCCTGGTATTATCCGGTGGGAGTATTAACATAGGTAGCAGACACCTATAGGCATTTTAAATCGTGGGCTAAAACACAGTATCTTATTCCTGGAATCACGGAGAAAGCACAATACAAAATGACAGCAGGTTTTTGTGACCAGCAAGTCCGGCTGTTCCAAGATGGCGGATGTTAACCCAGTACAAGATGGCGGGCACATTTAGACATTCTTTTTGACCTGCAATTACTTCAGGATTAGCAATGGCTTGTCACACCTGACTCCCCCTTCACCGCATCGGAATCTTCTTCCTTTTCTCCTCAAGTCTCAGTTTGGCTAGACATTCTCCTGGGATATCGATGTACTCTTAGCTTCCTGAAGTGTGCCTAGTCCCGGATGCACTAACGGTCTCCTAATGTCTTCCCAATCTTGTTATGACTTTTATTAATTTACCAAATCTATTTTATTCACTCTTTCATTCCTCCCAATTCTCAGTGGCTCTGTTAGATGCCTGGTCTTCTGTGTTTCATCAACCAGTCATCTGGTAAGTTTTTTTTTTTTCCTTGATCTATAAATGAAATGTGTCACTGCTAGACTGTCAAGGATAAGTAGTTTGTCTCACTGCTCATGGAATCCAGTTTACCGTTTGTTTGAAATTGCTCTAACTCACACTTGTAGTTACTCCAGTAGCCACCGCCTCCGCACACCTCCTTTACACTATCCTTTCTCTGGTTAGTCACTTCAAAATATTTTCAGTGTTGCACCTTTCTTGGATGGGGAGGATTGTGCCACATCCCGTAGACACAAGTACCTTGCAAGATGCAATGCACCCACCATTACATTGAAGCACCCCTGCACACCGACCCGCTCCCGGTGGGGTCCAGCATGATACCTTAACAGCATGTGAGCTGTGGCCAGGTGATGCCCACATTCCCCACTTGGACTCACAGCTGGCTTCAGGGCCTAAACTATATTTTGTGATATTGTGTTTGTTCTAGTTCAAGGTTTCACTGAGACAGAAACGCACTAGAGAGGCATTGATCTGGTAATGGTGATGGGTGCTAACAGGGTTGAACTGGCCTATCGGGCAATCAGGCAGTGCCCGAAGGGCTGGGTTGACAGGTCAGTGTGTAGGCCGGTTTTTTGGCTGTTGTTGAGCCTGGTTTATGGTCTCCTGGGCCGGCTTTTACTGTTGATTTCCATGATATTAGAACAAAAACATTGAGTGCAGCAAGCTCAAATCCATAGAGTCTTCCATACCTTGCAAAATACTTGTACTGCATGTCTTCACAAGGACTAAACAGCCCCAATTTGCAAACATGGGCCACTTTTTTAGCTTTCTAATTCACTAATAGGGGCCACTTTGATTTTGGTGCCCGGCCTATTTTCCGTCCCTGTCCGGCACTGGATGGTAATTGCGGCTTATACTTGCTCTGGTGAGAAAGCTTGAGGAGAATCATTGTATTTTCATTTCTGTCAATGACATCACTGGTTGGATGAGTTCCACAATACCGGTTCTGCTGGTAAGCAGTGCTCTACCAGTAATTATTTGTGCTGAGTGGAAAACCCCACACCCATTTCTGCCTTTGTTGAACACATAAACCTTAACCAGCCCAAAGTAATTTTGTTGAGCCTGAATTCTGGTGTAATCCACTTTTTCTTCTTCATGCACAAAAATATTTTGAAAAATAAATGCAAATATATTTTGTTAATATTTGACTAGCACTCAACTCAAAAGGTCACCTTTAAATTTAAACTGATTAGAATCCTCTAAGAAGGAGGCTCAACATTTTTAGAACATTTTAAGTCCGCATTCTGCTATTCTTATCTTGATCCCAAGAATCAATGTAACACTTTGTCAGGCTTACGAAGCGCAATACCATACAGTGTGAGATAATAATAAACACTGTGGAGTGTTTCAAAAGATTATTGTTAATGAGGTGTTGCTGATTTTGAGCAATATGGACGCCTACGTGGATATTTTATATCATACGTGGATATTTTATGTGAAACTGAATTGTCTGTCCTGTGTTGTTCAGTTTCAGAAAAGGAAACCAAGGAATTATTAAGGCACAAAAATGGGATGGACTATTGGCTAAGACCAAAGTTTAGGAGAGGAAATGGCATGTCCTTAGGCCAGAAATGGTAGTAGGTGGCTTTTGAGGCCAAGAAAAAATGAACTAAACACTAGGGGCCTTCTTATAGCCTTAGAGCCCGACTGGCCATTAAAGGCCCGCTCCAGAGTTAAAGGTCCGAGCCAAAGGCGAGTACCTTTAACAAGGGAGCAGGCCTTTAAAGACCGGTTGAGCCCGCTACGGAGGGCTCTAAGCCTATTAGAACATTCCGCCCCTAGAGGACAGAATGTTCTAAATAGTAAAACAAAGGCCTCATGGAGTCCGAAGGGGTTGAAATCCTCTCAGGCTCCGTGAGGCCTTTGTTCACAGCACCAGCTGTGAACAAACATTAGGAATGTTGATGCTACGAGCTTCTACCAGCCATTAGAAGCCCGAGCACTCCATTGTCTTCGATGGAGTGCTCAACCTTCCAAAGTTCTAATTAGCAGTAGAGGGTCTATAACTGGACCTTAAGGAGGGATAGGGCAAAGCAGCGCAGAGTAATAGGATTCATCGTGGTGGGCTAAGGGGGTTGGCCAACAGGCAGGCAAGCTCTGTACAACATGTTGGCAGCAGTAGGTGACTGGCGTGAGGAGGCCCATGGACAGGAAGACTTAAGGAGGGAGAGCCAGAAGGGATAAGGAATGAGCTAGAGGGGAGTCTACAGGCCAGAGTTTCTGGCTCTTGGTTCTTCCAAGCACAGACATGGAGGATGCCACAGGAAGACAGCCATAACTTTCCAGCCTTAACATGGACGCCCAAGCTAGACTTTCGGAGAGGAGGTGGGTTAAGAAGGGGCGAGAGAGGTACACACTAATTAGAGTAGGAGGGTCTTGAGGGAATCCCTAACCAAGCGACCACGGTTGATCAATTAAGTCATCCAGGTCGAAACATAAAATGAATTGGGAGGCGGGAGGTGGCCGAGGTTACAGCAAAACATCTGCAAGGAATTAGAAGAGAGAGGGGAACACAGAAACAAACAGTGCAAACAACAGTCACATATGCCCGGGGCAGCACCAGGGCCTAACGTGGAAATAATGCCTTAAAAATTGTAATTTCACAGTTGAACAAACATTCTGCACTCTAGCAGGTTTTGTGTTAAGTGCCTTGCGCACCGATGCATCTGAGCTCAAGGGGGAGGATATTTACTCTCGCCCTAGTCATGTAGTTCATTTTAATTTCAAACTTCTATTTTCTTTTTCATAGACGTTTTGGCAAATACTACCACAAAAAATACCCATGCAAAAATGCATACATATCATGGGCTAAGAATGATAGGAACAATTCGGCTCAAGAAATTGATAAACGACAAACGGTGCACAACTTAAAAACGAATCCTATTTGGCTAGGATAGTTTGAAAAATTAAAATAGAAATGTAAAAAGAAGCGGTACGCAAAGAACAAAAGAGAAGGAAATTAAATAAAAGAACCAGAAACTGTTTTTTCCTCAGGAGTAATGTGTACTCATATAATGAACTTGCCTTAAAAAAACATGGAAGCCACAAACCACACGTTGCCAGTGATCTGAATTAACCAGGTGCAATAAATAATATGCATGAGAACATTTATTGGTGAAGAATAAATGTTTGCTGTGGGCTCTGTGTAGGGTTGGGGATGAGGGGGAGGTGTAGGGAGGAGTAGAGAAGGAAAGGGAAAACATTTTTCTAGCAAGGGAAAGCATTGTCTGTTCGAAAAAATGTGACTGAGACTGGGTTGCTACTGTAGCCAAACTCTTATGCTATTTTTCGGCCGGTTTTGTGGAAACAAATTCTGTCAGGTTCTTCCACACCCTGAAAAACCGGGTGTGGAACAAGGTGACGACTGGAACGAAATTAACGCATGAAGGTATGCTTTAAATTTGTTCTGGCTGACTCCTAATAAGTCGAGTAAACCAATATTATGTTTTTGGTGGTTCAAGAATATCAATATCAGTATTTGATCCTAGAATGTGCCTCTGTCCACCAGCCCAATTATTCTTTATGTGTATTAGACACGCCAATGTATGTAACTGTGGGGATAAAATTACGCTATCTGCAAGCCGCCAGTCGTCAAAGTCGCGTGCACCTTCCTGCCCTGTCACCAGGCACTGGAGGAAGGGCACGTGGTGCATTCCAAGCAGCCTGGGGATGACACAAGGCCAGCATCCGGCTCACACACACACATATAGCTGTGCGGTAACCAACAACCGTGGGCCAAATTGTTTGGAAAAAGTAGAACCTGAACTTCCTCAGTCTGTTCCTTGGAAAAGTATCCTCGCTACCTGATTGGGTAAGATGTTGGCTCAGGAAGTCAAATGCTTATTACACCTCAACTTTCGGAAGAACATAATTATGTGGCTCCTCCTAGATACCTTTGTTTTACAGTATGTTTTAGTAACAAAGGCCAGGAGGATTCTCAAATCCAGTCTCAATTAGGTGCACTGACAATGGCTCGTTAATATCTTTTTCCACTGGCCTCCAACCCGCCTCAGTAATTATTTGGGAACAATGGGAATTACCACTCTGAACCAAGTTCCCACGGTCTATTTTCGTCCACTTTCACACCCACCGATTTTGGGTGCTTATCGCTGCTGAAAGTGTACCTTCCTTGGAAGCAGGACTGCTGTCCTCGTGCAGGCTGCCATAGGTTCGGCAACAGTGGCAGCATATTTTAGAATAACTTATGCTGGGCAGGTCTTTTTTATACTTTTCCCTGCATTGGCAAGTAGCCTAATGGCCACTCCCCTAAAGTTCTGCCCAAGTTACGCAGCGGGTTCTTTTGCTATATTCCGCGGTCATGACTAGTACATGTGTATGATAGGTGGATAGTAGTGTGAGCCAGTGAAGTGTGTAGACTGTATGAGTAAGTCAATGGAATCAATTTTGGATTGCCACCGACTGAATGCTGCACAAGATGGAGGTTGGAGATAGCCAGTCAGACTAGAGTTGTGTTTTGCCAGCATTCCCGAGTCTTTTGTGAAGCAATTGACTCTAAAGTGTGGGAGGATGGAGACAAGGCTCCCTAAAGAAGAAGGGCAGACGTGACCATTTTGTGTGTGTGTGTGTGTTTGTTTGGGGGGGGGTCTGATCTTTTATCCCTCCCTGCAGCATTCCCTTTAATCTGGATGCACAGTGGTCTCTTTTGTAGGGCAAGGTAAATCTTTCAGGTCAGAGACAGACTTTTATTCCCCCAAAGATTCTGGTCCCAAAAGACTGATAGCTTTGACACGTGAGGGCTTCTCTCCTCTTTTGTGCTATATTATAGATGCTCTTCAGGTCCTCTCCAAGAAGAACCTGTGACCACATTGTAAGATCCCAAATTGCAGCTGAAAGGATCATGCAGAGGCAGGTTCAGTGAAACAACTTCAGGTTTATTTCCAAGTAAGAAGAACCCATCCAGGTTCCAGCCAGCTCATCCAACAGCTCTAGCTCATTTGAAGAAACACAATACTATCACCTGGGAGACCAGGACCCAGCTTGGAATCTCTCGTAACCAAGGCAGCGTGACATCAGAAGTACACAGGCTTCAGATGCAGCTTAGGATGCCACACACCTTCCCCCGTTAACAAGAAGAAAAAGAAAAGAAGAGGAACAAGGGAGAAGAGAGAGAAGAGAAGACAGAAGGAAGACCCAAAAGAAGAATAAGGCCTCAAACATAAGAAGAAGCCTTCAAGACACAAAATCCTTAAGATAGCTTGGCCTCTTAACAATCCTAGAGGACAAGCGTGGAGATGTAACAGAAGTATTATTAGCATTCTCACTAACCACAGAGCGATCACCACAACCAGCCCCTTTATAAACTGAGACACTATTGAGATTCCAAATTCTGTGATCCTGAGTTTTCACAGCATTTTTAAAAATCTTTATAACCCGTAAGGGTTTGGAAAATCTAACCTTGGTACCAGGTTGCCTGATGACAACCAAGTCGCCAAGCATGACCACGGTCTCTTTGGACGATTTCTTGGAATCAAAATGCAGTTTCCTGGATAGACACTTGGCTTCTTCTCTCTTACGCCAGTCAGGAGAGACCTTCTCAGACGAAGAGCTAGAAGCAGCCTCTTCTAGATGTCTAACCCAAGGGGCTCTACTAAAGTACAGGGAGACCTACCCCTAAAGAGGACAAAAGGTGACTTCCCAGTCGTGCTGTGTGGTGTAATCCTAAAGTTCTCAACCTTTCTGAGAACCTCCTCTTTCCAGTTGAGACCAGAGCTTTTCGCCCAAGAGATGGTCTCCTTCAACACCCTATTGAACCTTTCCACCATTCCATTGGTTTCTGGGTGGTAAAGGGAACACCTCTTGTGCTTGATGCCGCGATCTTTAAGGAAAGCCTCCATTTCTCGTGAGACCAGCTGCACACCATTGTCAGTGAGAATGACTTCAGGGTAGCCCTCTTTGGCCATGAGGGATTCTAAAAATTTGATGACAGACACAGTCTCTATACTAGACGTAAAGCAAATTTCAGGCCACCTAGAAAACAGATCCATAAGCACCAAGATAAAAACTTGCTGCCCATTGGCATGCACTGGACCCAATATGTCTAACGCCACTTCTTTCCAGGGACCACGAGGAAGCTCCCTGATCACCATTGGTTGGACCCTTGTGAGCTTAGACTTTTCACTAGTGGCACACACCATGCAGTCCCTCACAACTCTCTCCACATGCAGATCCATACCCGGCCACCAATAAGAGGATCGCAGCCTCTCCTTGGTTTTTGACATGCCTGAATGTGACCTGTGAGCCAACTCAATCAAAGGTTGACGAAGTTTAAGAGGTGGAACGAGTCTCGTCCCACGCAATAGCACCCCATCACAAGCAGCTAACTCATCTTTCAGACCCCAATATTTGGCAGCTTCATCGGATGCCTGTCTCTTTGAGTGCCATCCTTTGTGAATGAGAGACAACACCTCCGAGAGAACAGGATCAGAAGATAGCTCAAGGCGCCATTGTTGCTCATCAATGATCCCTTCCCCGACCACACACACACGAAGATCAATATCCTCACAATCCTCATCAAGGACATCACCTTCACTTTCTCCTACCAACCTCGAAAGAGTATCAGCTATGCCGTTCTCTACTCCCAGAATATACCTGATATCAAAATCATACTCTTGGAGAGCTATGACCCATTTTGTTATTCTACTAGAAATGAGGTCAATCCCTTTTTAGCGAAGGTCTCACAGAGGGGCTTGTGATCAGTCTTTACCAAGAATTTGGTTCCCCACAAAAATTTCTTTAACTTCTTAATGGCCCAATACACTGCCAATGCCTCTCGTTCAATAATGGAGTAACGAGACTCTGCGTCTTTGAGCGCCCGAGAGAGAAACATGATGGTCTTCACACCCCCTTCACCTTCCTGTTGGAGAACGGCTCCCAACCCTTTGAGACTGGCGTCCGTTGTGACAATGGACGTTCTGGAGGGGTCAAAACTTTTAAGCTTGGGGGCATCACTGAGTTTTCTCTTGAGGAAGTCAAACTCCTGATCACACTCTTTAGACCATTTGAAATCCGCACCCTTCCTCAAGAGAGCCCTCATGTGACCACTGCTCTCGGCAAAGTTTTCAATGAATTTATTATAATATTCAATAATTCCTAAGAATTTAAGGAGCTCCTCTCTACAGGAAGGGGCAGACATGCGAGTAATGGTGTCAACCAAATTGGCCTTGGGGGCTATCCCCTCACCTGAGATCGTGTGTCCCAAGTAGTGAATGGAGGACGTACCAAATTGACACTTCTCAGATTTGATAGTGAGATTATCATCACTCAATCTCCCCAAAACAACACTAAGGCGGTCATTGTGCTCCTTGTGATCCTTCCCAAATACCAGGATGTCATCTTGGTAGACACAAACCCCTTTACAACCTTTGAGTACTTTCTCCATTACACGCTGAAACACGGATGCCGCAGACACAAGGCCAAACGGCATCCTTACAAATCTAAATGTCCCAAAAGGCGTTATAAAGGCCGTATAGTCCCTTGAAGCTTCAGCCAGCTCTATCTGGTGGTAGGCTGAAGCTAAGTCAATGGTGCTGAATACTTTGGCTCCCCCAAGCAAAACCAACAGCTCAGAGATATTTGGGAGAGGGTAATGATCCACTACCACGCACTTGTTCAATTGCCTCAAGTCTACACACAGACGGAGGGACCCGGTGGCCTTGCGAGCAGCTACAACAGGGGCCAACCAATCAGTCCCTTCGACTTCCTCGATGATTCCTCCTTGCTTGAGTTTGTCCAATTCCTTACTCATTTCATCTCTCACTGCCAAGGGAACACTCCTAACTTTGCAACTAGAGGGCTGAGAGTCAGGGCGGAGATGTATTTCAAAGCTTGAAATCCTTTAGGCACTCAAGTTCATTGCTAAAAACATTTGGAAAACTTTGTTTCACTGCAGTCGCAACGTCAAGACCAGCTCCAACAACAACTGTATTCACATCATCCTTAACCTTGATGGGAGAGTTGCTACTCGGGTCGAGCATGACCCCCAGATCCACCTGGTGGAACCAGCTGATGATGCTGTCTCCCTTTTCCGAGACGTAGATCTTCCCAGAAGTGTAACGGTTCTTGTACTCAATGAGTCCTACAAAGTACCCACACAGAGGAATGGGCTCACCACCATAGGCCAAAGGACGAATGTCCGGTTTCAGCAGAGCAGTCTTGTGAGCCAACTTGTTTTGATAAAAGACCCTTGAAACTATGGTGATTTTGGCACCTGAGTCGAACAGAACTTTGGTGGATTCACCTTCAACTAAGATGTCATCTACTGGACAAAACCCACGTTCCATACCAGACTGCACTTGGACCACAATCTGGCCACAGACAAAGTCTTCCTCAGGAATATCAGCCTCCACACATTTGATGTTAGAAGAAGGCCTCTTAGATTTGCAGACACTGGAGAGATGTCCCTTCTTCTTACATTTAGAACATATGACATTTAATGCTGGACATTTTTTGTCGTTAGCTAAATGACCTACTCTGTCACACCTGTAGCATTTGCCTACAAAAGGTTTACATTTGGTTTTAGAAATGTTACCAGGTTTAGAAGTATTTTTAGATTCTTCGTGAACAACTTGAACAGATGTCTGCTTATCCTTTTTCAAGGTGTCGACACACTTGAGAGAGTGCTCAACCCTCTCCGCTACCTTAATTACCTCGTCTAGAGCGGGTTCATCCCTCAACCAAAGTTCTTCACGAATCTTCTCAATGTTGCACCCAAACATAAACTGGTCTCTGATCCTTTCATCAAGTAAACCAGCGAACTTGCAAGATGAAGCGAGTTTCCTAAGTTGAGTGATGTAGCCTTCAACACTCTCATCATCATTTTGCATCCTTTTAGCGAATTGGTACCTTTCTAGTATGGTGCTGACTCTAGGCAGATAGTGTTTGTCAAGTTTTTTCATGCATATCTCAAACTCGTTTAAATCTGTACTCTCCGCATCAGTGAGTTTGGGAAGGTGATCGAAAACGTCTTGTCCTTCCGACCCTAAACAATGAAGCAAAAGAGAAGATCTACGCTCAGCACTAAGGCTAACTCCATAAACCCTTGCATAGCGCTCAAATACCTTTTTCCATTTTTGCCACTTAATGGGTGGCTCACCAGGGGACATAAGAAAGAAAGGAGGCGGGGTTACATTTTGCATGGTTAACCCCTTCGATGCTCATAACGAGCTCAGCTCGTCATGCTGCGCGGTCGCGCTGTGCGCATGACGAGCTGAGCTCGTCACGACCACACCCGCGATCGGAATGTCCAGCACCTGGGCGGAATTCCGATCGCGGCGAAGCGGTTAAGTATAAAATAAAGTGAACAGTGATAAAGTAACGTAGGAAAATGCAAATACCCTAGAGTACACAAATGTAAAGCAAGATAATAGTTTCAATGTGGCATGTTGTCATTAATTTAAAAGAAACACATAAGAGATGACAGAAGGTACAAAATGTACTTGTATGTGTGTGTATCACAGTTGTGGGTAGTTGTAGCACGCAAGGATCTGGCAAACTGTGTGTGTGTCACAGATGTGGCACACTGAGGTGATAACGTCGTCGGTTGCAGCACAATCAACTTAATATGCCCCAAGCAGTGCACCCTTGAAATGTGTGCATGTCACAGAAGAGGCAGGCAGCTTTTAAGTAAATAAATAATGTGTGTGTGTGTGTCACAGATGTGGCACACAACGTAGGGCAATGCAAAGCAGCAATTACTTGTGTGCGTGTCACAGAAGTGGCACGCAAGGCAAAACCAGAGGCACCCTTGAAATGTGTGCGTGTCACAGAAGAGGCACGCAGCTTTTAATTAAATAGATAACGTGTGTGTGTCACAGATGTGGCACACAACGTAGGGCAATGCGAAGCAGCAATTACTTGTGTGCGTGTCACAGAAGTGGCACGCAAGGCAAAACCAGAGGCATCAGTGGAGAAGAAAGATGGCGGCACGTTGCGTGACCTACGTGCCGCCGCAGGTCAAACGTTCTAGGTGAAGAGCAAAGCACAGAATGTCAGAAGCAGTTTCCAAATGAAGAGGATGCTCCGAGAAGGAAAGGAGGAGGTTGAAGAGCCGAACGTGGGAGCGAGGAAAGCTCGAAACCTCGGCTGGGCTCGCGGTGGCACACGAGGTAAGAGCCGTCAGTTGAAGAATTATTTCTTTTAAAAAAAACTAACAGCAAAGTTCGTTCTCACGAGAGTCGCACAGGCCCATGAATATTAACAAAGTACTCCAAATAGCCACAACACATGTAGTTGGAAGGAGTTGAAAGATTACAGTTGCAACTCAACGAAGCAAAGGACAGGGGCAAAATTGCAGTATGAATCTGACAAAGTAGACCCCAACAATGTAAGGAAAGTTTCCAACAGATATTAAAAAGGAAACATGAGTGAGTGGACGAGCCCGCGTCGATTGACCATCCCTCAGAAACACAAAAGAGGGGAAAAGCGCGTCAATAGCTCCCAGTCCCAGGGGTGTAAATGTCAATAGTTGAAAAGCATCCAGGGGTTGAATTTGCAGGTGATACCTCTGACCCTTGTATAAAAGTAGGATTCCGGGGTTAACAAGTTGAAAATGAAACACAGTACCTGAGGTAGGAGTGCCCATTCACTACCTATAAACAGGAAAAGTAGAAGAAAGCAGTTGAGGGGTGTTGGGTTCTTCTTCCTGCCTTTCAGCTGCCATAGAATACATGGTACATGGTGTCAGGTATCCTGCAGTGAATAGCATAACATGAGTCAGATAAATAGAACAGAGACAGAGACTCTGCCCCAATGGACCACAAATCCGTGAGCCTACTTGAGGTGTCGCATATTTTGATTTTGTTTTTACCAGCAGAGCAGGAGACGCACATAGTTAATTTGAGCGGGTTTTTGGGGACCAGCACTTACATTTCCTGATCAGACTTTGACCCAGAGCAAGAGGGAGAAAAACACAAACAGAGGAAAGGAAAAAGAAGAGAAAGATGGAAAAACAGCATACAGGGATCAGAAAGAGCCTGCACGAGTGAGATAAAGGGATGGTGAATGTCTGGGGGTGGAACACAGGGGCACAAGGTGGAATCAAGACTTGGTATTCGGCATTCCTCTTCTGAGAAAGTGTTTGGGCACCGGCACTCAATATTTTACAAATTAAGCAGGGCAGCACTACAACTAGTGGATGGGGAGACTGACAGCATGTGGATACTGGCATAGACAGTGGCGCCTCTAGAAATTATTTGTACGGGGTGCGAGGCAAACAACGGGACACAAATAAAACCAGTTGGGACACCTATAAGGTCAAACTTTTCTTTCTTTCTTTCTTTCTTTCTTTCTTTCTTTCTTTCATTCTTTCTTTCTTTCTCTTTTTCATTTCTTTTTTCTTCCATTCCTCGTTCAATTCATCTCAATATTGTTTTTTAATTGTTAGCACAGTCTCCCTTTCTTTACATCACATATTTTCTTTCTGTTTCTTCCCCCTCCTTTCAATCTCCTAGTTGTCTTTTTGTAGTTTTATCTCCCTCTCTTCCTTTGCCTCATCTATTCATTATTTGCATTTTCCTGTCATGATTCTTTTGTTCATCTCCTGCCCCTCAGCCTTGCCCGGCTTGTTTCTTTGCCACTATTTATAAAGCTGAGGGAGTATTCAAATATTTTCAACATTTGAAAAATAATGCATCACATGCTTTTCTGTATGGAAAAGGGGGAGCTGACAGGGGCAGTTCCTACGCTATGGCGGAGGAGCGTCGCCCCACTGCTTAAAGGAGAAAATAAAAACTAAAATGATAATAAAACGCTGTTATTATCATTTTATTTTTCATTGACTGCCGAGTTTGCTGAGTCTGCCGAGTCTGGAGTGGGGCGGGCCAGGTCGCAGCATCACCAGCAGGGGGAGGAGGAGTAGTGGGTACTGACAGTGCGCATGTCGGTTTGGCCGGCTGTCTACGGCCGGCCAAACCGACATGCGCACTTTCCAGGCTATTCCTTGGAGATATCTGCAGGGCTCAGGAGCACAGGCTCCCAGTCCCAGTTGGTGCATGAAACCGGTCTGCTCCGCCCAATCCCAGTGCTTCTCTCATGCTGGGAGTAATAGATTGAGAGAAGCTCCTGGATTGCATGGTGAGCTGTGAGCCTGTGCTCATGGGAACTGCAGTACCGGGAGCAGAGGAGCAGAAAGGCGCGGGAGCAGAAGGTAAGTGTATTTTTTTCCCCGCACTGCCCCCGCACTGGCCCTCCACGTAGAATGGGCAGCAAACATGACTGAGCACAGACAGCAGAAGAACAAACTACAGTCACACATAAAAAAGGCAGAGCATGCCCAGGAGAGCACGATTCTCTCACAAACCGAACAGATACTCCACGAGAAGCAGTGAAGGGATAGGTGGGTAAAGCTGCCAAGTCCCATAATTTCATGCGTGACACTGTTATCCGGACCTGGCTTTTATACACCAGCACTTTACTGTCTTTTATGCAGATTGTGACAAAAACAAAACTGCAATTCACAGGATGCAAAAATTTGTTGGTTAGGAACCTAGGACTGGATGAAGATGTTGCCCTAGTCTGTGTGTTTGTGTATGTGTATGTGTGTGTGTTTCAATCTTAACATTAACATGATGTTTTGAGTAGGGTGACCAACCGTCCGTAAGTTTCACGGACTGTCCGTGAATTTACTGTCATGTCCGTTGTCCGTGAATCAAGTTTCCACGGACGGCATTTGTCAGTAATTTTAGCCTTTGTGCTAAAGGACAAATGTTCAGCAGTTGAGATGGCTCAGCTGAAGCAGAAGGGAGGGGGTCTCCCGTGCAGTGATTCAGAGGGAGGGGCAGCCAGGTTGCGGGGCTGCTTCAAAGACATGTAAATGTGGGGCCTGGTTAATCTGAGCATGTAAAGGCTGCTTGAATGCGAAATAAGTGTTAATTGACCTTAAGTTGCCTGGAGAGAAAGATTTCTTCTATTTCCATGGTATTGTTAAGGTGTTCCAAGCTGAGCTGTGAAGCAACTACAACTGAGGTCCCAAACCACTGTTACATTACATTGCGACCCACAAAGAGGATGCGAATAGCTCTTTCATGCCATCTCATGTTTACAATTCGGAAGGTGTCACAAAAACCCCTTTCACAAGTCAGAAACACTTTCCTCACTCTTAAAACACGTTCTGTACATTGTAAAATGGTGTTTTACCATCGGAAGCGTGATTTAAAGACTTTGCAACTAAAAAAACCGTTTAGGACATGCAGTCCCTGGTGGATTGACCTGTCGGTATTCTTCATGCTATTTACTTACTTATATACTATTGTGTGACCTCCTCTGATGAACGTACCTTTTGTTGTGAAGTTTTGGCCTGAATTTTGACCTTCTGTCCTGAATTTTTGTCGAGAATTTTGACCCTTTGTCCTGAATTTTTACATTTACCGTCCTGAATTTGCACTCATGTCAGTTGGTCACCCTAGTTTTGAGCTCAGCTAGAGTGCTCAGATATCTTCAAAGAGCAACTTTGTCAGTGATCCGCAGGGTTGAAATATGTACACTGAAAGGAAATTAAATTTACGAGTACTGTGCTGCACCATGGTCTGGGGACAGAAATCAGCCAAGCATTGCTTGTGGGAACCCCGGGGGTGCTTTCTCCCAAGGCTTGGGGCACACAGCTTACATGGAAATCTCTTTCACCCTCTTGATTTCTATTTACTCCAGTCTGTAAGCCAAGGGAATATGTAAATGACAACAGCAGATGTGTGAAAGTGAAACAAACTGCTGCTGGCACAGAGCCCCAAAATTAACAATCATTGCAGGTGGGTTACTAGTGGGCTCCACGCCCACCTCTTTGGTGCCCATAACTTCCCCTGGCCCACCAGGACGAGTACTGAAGGGAGTCCATACAGTTCTCCTTCTTCCTGCAAGTTGAGACAAACAATTCAAGCAATTCTTTATTTGAAAGTTTGGATTTCCTACTATCCTTGGTATGGGGTACAAGGTGGGGGGGAGGGGGGCAGGTGTACTGTATCTAGAACATAGGCTCTAGTTGGCACCACCATGGTGATGCCATTCGCGTAGACATATTTTTCTGTCCTCCTGGGGTAGAGTCTAATGACCCACCTAGTGTGAAATATGCTCTGCCTCTCAAACGCTAAGCTACTTTACTTCCCCTGCAAATATATGGCTTGTAGAGATATACAGAGTAAGTGCATATGCCTGAGAGCCAATGTGTTAATGGTGTCTCTTGGTTAGAAAGGGTGATTGCAGCATAAGATGGAAATGTTCTTGTAGGTTGCCTTCTTGGGTGTGACATCTTACATGTAGCTTCCCCATTAAAGATCATGTAGCTAACATAGAGGAGATAGTAGAATACTTACCCACACCACAATCTGAACAAAAGCAGTTTGGCAGCCTAGACACCTCCCTGTAACAAACTGCCCAGCTACAACCTAAACTCTGCACATGAAGTATAGCCTATGTCTGTTGTAATACATGTTGCTGTGGTGATCTGTGGCCTCTCCCTTCATCCTGTCCCTGGAGCTGTCTGGAATCAGTAGAGACCCTGCTTAGGCAGTATGCATGGTGTGTTTTTGATGCACATCGCTTAGGCCAGGCGGTGCTCCTCTCTCCCCTCCAGAGAGGTATATGCAACCTATCTGTGTTGGCTGGAAGTTTGTATATTGAATATGCCCAACTTGTGATTGGCCCTGGCCTTCCACCCATGCTCCAGCCGTGGATAAGACCTGGCTCTGCTTAACAAGTTCCTTGTATTTGTGTTAGCCTTCAGAAGACATTTTGCATCATCAGCCCAGAAAAAGCATCTGGCCTGGCTACGAACTTGGTACATGCTGTTTCACTGAGGATGATGTCAAGCCTAGGACACCAGAGACACCGTGTAGTTGTGACCGGCTTGGAAGATGAGGTGCTGGACTGCCAGTGGGGAGAGAAACTGTCCTAATCTGGAGGACAGTCAACAAATGTGTCGAAGATGACTTGAGGAATTTAGCCTCTTCTAGAGCCATGAAGATCAGCAGCCCAGCTACCCATGCATTAGAAGCGTGCCAGGTCAATGGGTTCACTAAAGGTTTGAGGATATGTTGGGATCACCAAGTAACTGTGCCTGTTGATGAACCCTCCCCATGGCCTGAATTCATGGGAGCTAGTATCACCACAAGATGGAGTGGAGCACAAGGGCTTTCCTCTTTCTCCATCAGTTGGCTGAGGCTAGTTACACTGATTCTGGTATCATGTGACTCATCTCTGTACAACCTACAGTTCAGTAGATAGAGAGATTAGTAATTCTGGTTGACCTTAACCATAATCCAGTACTTCTCCTAGGCACCCCTAGAAACCAGAGGGTCCTGCGGGTGCTACAGGTCTCCTGGGGCCTCGACCCTATAATGGCTGTGCTATGATTAGCCATTTAGAAGATACAAACCCCTAAAGTTAGTATACTCCTTGGGAGCCCGCAGCGGGTGCAGTTCCAGTTTGCTGTTCCAATAGCACCCAGAATTTTGAGTTTGGACAATTATTATCGCACTGAAATTACCATTCCCCCAAACACCCACTGGATCCTTTATGACTTCTGTTAATCCAATCCCTAAAAACTTGAGATGCTGTCCACACAACCTGTGGGTGGGGATTCTGTTCACTTTTTCGTGCTAGGATACTGGCTTTTGGGAGCATGATTGCTGAAGTATTAAGGCCTACTGAGCTACCCTGGTGAAATGCAGACATGCAAGTATATCGGAGACTCAGTAACAGATGTATCAACCCTCCATTGTCCTCCATTTGGAATTCTTCCTTCACTTACCTTGCCACACAGTAGCCCCAGAACCTTCTGGAGGATACCACGAAACCCCATTGAAGCGCTAGCACCTGCACAATGCTTTCGTTGCGATAAAGGGGGAATTGCCTACCAGTGCACACAGAGATAGATACCCATGTGTTCTACCTCAGCGAACTAAGAATGGTCACCAGTTTAGGATCGCTGTCAACCGAGGGCCTATGGCCCACAGCCAATGTTTAATCTGAGGTGGCGTGATGTGGCCACTGTGCCACTGAATTCAAGCAGCAGACCAACTGAAGAGTCGCAATCAGGCCCAGACTGATCTTGGGTTGTTTGTGTTCTGGTTCAGAGAGGGCGTGCCTTGGCAGTTCAGTCTGGACTGTTCCTATTGAAGCAGGACCAAGGTTGATTTGCATATGGCTGGCTCTAATATGAGGTGATATGGAGGACAAAAGAGCAATGGGTTGTAATGCTACCCCGAGCCATCGCCAGTGGTTACACAAATTGCAAGCATTCTTCCCATCACCTTTTGTGTGTTTGATGTAATGCTCTAAGTGGCCTTAGGTACACCCAGATATGGGTCCCTTGCTCACTGTGCCACCGGAACCAAGCTGCACCTGACTGAAGAGGCCCAATCAGGCCAAAGCCAGTCTTAGGTTGCTTGTGTTCCGGTTGAGAGAGGGTCCAGCTTGACAGTTTGGTCTGGGCTGTTCCTATTGGAATAGAACCAAGACTGATTTGCATATGGCTAGGTCTAATCTCAGGTGACATGGTTTGCAAAACAACTATGGGTTGGACTACTTCCCTGATCTATTGCCAGTGGTTAGACAAATTGCAAACATTGCTCCAATCTCCTTTTGTGTATTTGATGCTTCCCATAATGTGACATAGCAATTAAAATGCATATAAAAGTGCTGCTCAAATATTCAGTGATGTGGCACCCTTTGTTGGGTAGGAACTCAACTCTTCAAATTTCTCGTCAATATCCAAGATGCTCAGGTATAACCACTGTAGATCAAATAGGTCAATGCAGTTCATTGTATTTGGGAGGTTCCATGTACAAGCACCTGTTTAATTTAGGTTCAGATTAATGTATCTGGGAATTAATCTAGATATCCAGTGTTAGCACATTGCTACAAATATCTAGTAGCAGGATACATATTGATATCACTACTATATAAATCAGCATCCATAGGAAAAATGGACACGTTAAAAACTTTCGGGTTTTCCGATGAGGATTTTTCAGCCCTCATAGGCCAAATAGTCGGCCCAGATTTATCAACACACACGTCAATCAATGATGGTAGTGAATGGCACAAATTACTCAACTTGAAGAAAAAGGCAAAGAGGATGGAATCCCATGCCCACTTCATGTTGGAGTACCTGCGGGCGGGCGTCATACCGTCAGGTCTAAGAGTGCGGAACGTTCCAGCACTGTTTGTGGAGGTCAGAAAATTTCTGGAGCGGTGGTCGCAAATTGCGAACCGCTGCTCCAGAGATTGGATGATTCTCATCATTGAAACCGTTAAAGAGATGCTGGCTATATTAGTTCAGGAAATTATGGAACTAGATGAAAAACTAAAAACTAGCTCTGCTTTAGAGGAGGCTAAAATTAAACTAGCTAACATAAACAAAGAGATGCAAGACTTTGAAGAGTACCTTATGAATAAAAAAACTGAAAAAATAAAAAAAGATATAAGGTGGTTTACGCAGGAAAAAGCGTATCCTTATTTACGTAGTAATTACTACCAAGATGGACCACGAGAAGGAGTAACACATAACAACCAGTATCTGAGAAAGAAGAAAACACTCACCTTTTCAGATACTTTCTCGTCTGATTCAGATACTGAAGGTGCAGGTTTTAATGAAGATGACATGTACAGTTCTAGAAACTTCAGAGGAGCGCACTCAGACCAATACTATCATCAAGGACCTAGTCCTCTTTTACAGAGAGGCAGAGCGAGAGGTCGCAACAGATACAACCGACCTGAAAGGAATCAGAGACAAGAGAGGAGTCAATATCAACAGTCAGAGCCTCCACATCCTCAAATGTATATGAGGACGAGAAACCAGCAATATTGGAAAACCTAGGGCGTTCCGGTCGGAATGCCACAGACTCTATTCCAATATTTAATCTTTCTAAACATTCTCTCACTGAACATGAAACTAGCCTATTGAGCAAGGGGCTGTCCTTTGTCCCCAGTACACAAAATAATCTTTTTAATCTGTATTCTAATATACATGCTTTTTTTCGGAAAGTCAGACTCAAAAAATTCTTTATGTCTAACATCCAGATAGATTCTGATTCTAACCGTTCCGGGTGCAAACCCCCTCTACTTTTACACCTACCCTTGAAATGGTTGGCCCAGAAGTTGCCATTTTTGAGAAAACGGTATGTAATGATTTACAACGTATTACTAAATTCATCCCTCGAGCTGCTTCCAATATTACTTATCAAGAAACAAAGGCGTTGAAAAACCTGCAAAATAACAGCAACATCACTATAAAACCATGTGATAAAGCAGGTGGGATTGTGCTAATGGATACATTGCAATACACGGCAAAAGTAAACTCCATTCTACAAGTCCCAGAACATTACAAACATGTGAATAAGTCAGTTTTGGTAAATTTGAAAACACAGATTGGTTTTATCACTTCTGCAGCTTTGGAACAGGGACATATTTGTAAAAAAGAATGGGAATACCTCAATCACACTGAAGCTACAACCCCGGCAATTTATGGTGTCCCAAAGACACATAAAAACATAGAGGATCCCCTCTGCGGCCAATCATATCATCTATCAATTCATATACTGAGCCACTCTCTAAATATGTGGATACTTTTCTCTGTCCCCTTACCACGCAATATGCCTCATACATCCGCGATACTGGACACATGATAATTGAAATTGAACATCAGACCTTCAACAAAGATCATCAATTTTTGGTCACTCTAGACATAGAGGCACTATATACCAACATCCCCCAGGACCTGGCCATGGAGTCTGTGGCAGCTCTATTGGCCAGAGTTCCTGGGGATAGGCCAGATAGATTTATTCTTGAGTGCCTCAATATTGTCCTTTATAACAACTATTTTGAATTTCATGATACCCTCTACCAGCAGGTGAGGGGGACTAGCATGGGTGCTTCCTGTGCTCCTAGTGTGGCAAATGTCTTTATGGGCGAATTTGAACTGACCCATATTTTCAATGAAGTGGCGCCATTTTTTGAAAACATCGTGGGATGGCGCCGCTTCATTGATGACATTTTTTTCATATGGACAGGCGAAGAGACAGATTTGGTGGACTTTATCACTTGGCTGAACCTTAGTGATGTAAATTTGAAATTTACAGCAAAATATACAAGAGAAAAAGTAGAATTTCTAGATATATGGATCTCCAGCTTGGATGATGCCATCACAGTGAGTCTTTACAGGAAGCCCACAGCCAAGAATACTATTCTTGAGCATAGTAGTTTCCACCCAGCTTGCCAAAGAGATTCCATACCGTTTGGAGAGTTTTTACGTATTAGGCGTAATTGCACTAATAACAGAGATTATATGGAACATGCTGAACAGCTCCAAACACGACTTTTGGCAAGAGGATACCCCAAGCGTCTGGTCAGACAGTCTCTTAAAAGAGCTAAGTATTATAATAGAGATGCTCTTTTGTCAAGCGATAAGAAAACACAAAGAGACAAACTGGTCTGTGTGGTAAATCATTCTACCATAAACCATAAAGTCAGGCAAATCTTGGAAAAAAATTGGAAAATACTTAATATTAATGAAGAAGACGAACCATTATCCAAACCAATGGTAGCATTTAGAAGGAATTCAAATCTAAGAGATAAACTAGTCCACAGCAGGCCTCAGAAGATAAGACCTCTTAAACAGACTACCATAGATGGGTTGCCTATATTGAAAGGTAACTTTAAATGTGGTAACTGTCATGCCTGTATAGCTGCAATTACTACTCAACATTGGAGCTATGAAAATAAGTCAGGAATGCTTAAACATATGACAAATTGTAGGTCTACTAACATAGTGTATCTCATCGTTTGTCCCTGTGGCTTAGCATATATTGGAGAGACAGGAAGAGAATTTCGGACGAGATTCTCAGAACATAAGTCCGCAGTGAGAACACAAAAGTTACAAGCACCCATGGTAAAACACTGTATAGAACATCATCATACAGAGTCAGAACTCCGATGGCTTATTCTGGAGAAGGTTTTCACTAAACCAGGAACAGATATACAAAAAACCAGAAAGATACGTGAAAATTACTGGATATTTACTTTAAATACAGTTAAAAGAGGCCTCAATGAAGAAATTCTGTGGATTGTCACATAACTAGATCCCTCTATTCTTGATTCGATGAACATGCTGGAGGTTCAGACGCTATTTCATTATAGCCACCTTTTCTGGATAGATTGATTGTCCGTAACCTCTGACACGCTATATGTAGTAGATTTCAATCTTAGATAACATAGTATAATTGTATCATCACATATTCTATAATACCCTTGTAGTTCTTTTGACAGCTCCTTTACAAATAAAGAACTAGCAGTAGGCTCTATATTGAAGCATACTTCTTACATCACTCCAAGATGGAGACGTCAGATTTTATAAGTAACATCTGTTCCAAAAATCACGGCATTGTGAACACTGACATTGCTTGTGTAAAGAGTTATTTACCAAATCTTACTTCCAAGAACTATGTGGTTTACGAAATCTCTAAAATAGCAGATGTATGTCGGTGTAATTATAAAAATATATGCCATTTGCAGTGGTTAGCTATATTAACCTATACCACTCCAATATGGAGACCCCATTCTCACTGTCTGTCGCGTTGCGCACTAGGAACACGTCAGCATGAGCGCGGACAGCCTCGATTTAAAAACGCTTTATCGGCTACCGGCGTTCTTCGTTCGGAGTTACAGAAAGTCAACTAGCAGCTTTGCTCGCCATCGTATGGAACCCTAAGTAAGTTTGTTGCTAAACAAATGCTGAGCGATTTAGATGTATTGAGGGACAAGAGGGTATCAATAGATGTTAGGTTTGAGTGAAAGCACTCTTACCATTTTTGCAAAGAGTTTTAAATATAATATCGTTTAGAAAAAACAGACATAAATAATTGTGTTGTCAGGCCGTAAAGTGTAACCAATATCTGTTAGTCTTCTAAGATTTAGAACCTCTACATGCGGTGAAAAACATATTAGCGTTTAGTGCTGAGATATTATAAAATGAGTGCCTGCCTACGTGTGTCCTTTAATGTTTATACATTGGGCAACGAAGGAGTTGAGTAAATGAATGGTATATATATATCCACATTAACTCAACATACATTTTTAATATATGTAATCTACACGTCCACATAGAGCAGAGTTCTTCAATCTGTGGGGCGCGCCCCCCTGGGGGGGCGCGACACCATCTCAGGGGGGGCGCGCACTCCACTCTAATCTTACCTTTGTTCCCTGCGTCGCAAGTCTTCTTGGAGAACTCCGGTATGGTTGGAGGGGGAGGGAGGGGAAATCGATGGGGCACGACCTGCCCATGCTTTTGTCTTGTTAACCGTCCCAGGAGGGGGTTAATTCATGCTTCAGCTGCAGTGAGAGGCAGGAAGTCTCCTTTGCTAAAACCGAAAGCAAACGAACAGACCGTCCTGTTCCTTCCAATTCCATATCATAGCAGAGGAGACTCCTTGCCTCCCACTGCAGCTGAAGCATTTGAGCTCTATGAATTAACCCCTCCTGGGAGGGTTAGCTCTTCCCAGAAAGGAGACAAAGTTTCTTTTAAAATTACACAGGCAGGCGCGCAAAATGCCAGCCAGCCAGCCATGTGTTGTTTAAACAGCCTGCAAATTGCTTGCTTGTCTTGACACTAAATATGGTTATAAATAAAGAAGTATGTATTAATTTGTAATGTGACTTTTCTGTCTTTGTTCCCTTTTATTATGAGTCATGGATCATTCAGGAAGCCCTTGAACACAATTAAAAGTTCTTTCTATTTATATTTGCTGTTCAAAGTATGCACAGATAAGTGATGTAAATACGGCTTTAGGTGACTGTTTATTTTTGTACCGTCTGGGACATTGAAATAATGAGCTGGAAACCCTAATCACAAGACTGGGAGTTTGTTGCAGGATCAGCACATTATTTATTTCCTCCACCCTGATCCCTGGTTACTGCCATAATAGCAATAGTTTAACACATTTGAAACCCTACACTGCTGTCAATAACATACTGAGTTACTTCAAGTGTCTGGGATTGCACCTTGCATTCAGACAACTCGCTCCTCATTCTCGCCCTTCACTTTCACACTCACCCTGCACTCACAGCGATCACAATGCCCTCACACCATTCACCCACTTACCCTGCACTCACAGTGATCACACTGCACTCACAATGCACTTGCGCTGTTCACCCTGTACCTCACCCTGCAGTCACACGAGCACACTACTCAACCTGCACTCATGTGACACTTCACTCACCTGTCCCCCTCACTGCTCAATCTGCAATCTCACTCAAATAAGCCCTCCACTAACCATACATTCATTCGCCCCACTCTGCACTTACATCCGCACCCAAATTCATATGGTTACCTCACTCACCCTGCAGTCACTCCTCTTACCCTACTCTCACACTGTCGCATGGCTCACCGTGCACTCACATGGGCACTCCTTCCACCCACACAGTGCAGAGGTTTAATGTGCTTGATACAAAGAACGTGTACCATGCAGATCACTGAACTGAGTATGAGTAAACATTGAGTAGCGCTATAAAAAAATGAAATGTTTGCCAGAAAGGTGTTATAGAGAGATGGGGTGCATTGTTGGTGAGTGGTAGTGAGGAAATTCATGGAGAAGGAGGAAATGGGGGAGGGGGCGCCAAAAAGACTGTTGCACTGTGTGCGACAAGTGCTAGGGCCAGCCCTGGCTGGGAGTGTTAGCCCCACCCAAAGTTCGGGTCTAGTTGCGCCCCTGTACACAAGTATGGGCATGTCGTGCCCCATCAAGGTTTTCGTCCTAAATTACAAAAGGACACATTTACATGCACTGCAATCCAGCCTTTCAGGGGGCCCCATGATAGAGACAGCTCTGTTTTTGCCCTGATGGCCTGGAATAATTCCTGAACAGATTCTTGTAAATACTGTTTTGTTTCATTTCTTTTTAATGTGATTGATGTGAGGGAGCCTATTACTATTTGCAGAGAAATGTGTTTGTTTCATGCAACAACCATAAAAAAGTTTATTTTAGATCCAAGCGGGTCCTCACATATGAGAAATTGGAGGATATCACAGATATTATTCGCTGTAAAATTAGTGGGCTGCTGCTTTGTTACAACAGTGAAAACACATCACTATCTCTGAATATTAGATGTAAACGCTTTTAGAATTTCGCCCATAGTGCCTGTGCACCGTTAGTAGCCTGGCTAAAGAGGGTATGGCAGAGTTGAAAGTAAATCATTTAAACTCAAAGCTGTACTGAACAGGGGCCCCCAAAATAGTTTTGGCCCAGGGCACCCAAAATCCTTAACATGTCCCTGCCACCACAAAGTCTGTCAGACAACATTGCTCTGAAGTAAAAATAGACAACATCATTAATTTATTATTAGTTCTATTTTTTTAAACATAAGCCTGACGTGTCCTAAACCCCCACAGCTTCAGGCAAGCAACTTATCGTACCACTAAGGAATTCTCAATTGGGTGTTCGTTCAGCGCCCTCTCTGTGGACTTTCAACTTTGTCTTCGGATCCATAACTGGTTGGTGGGCAATTATCCCATTATAATGATTTCTAGAGACGATTTGTTTCTCGTGTACCAGCTCTGAGCTAGGGAGTGCTCAAAAATCTGACAACACTGTCACTGGTTTGGCTGAAAATGTCTGCAGAATATTCAGCTTTGAGAGAAACTGCTATCAAAACTCTCTTGCCTTTCAGCTCGTCCTATTTATGTGAGATTGGGTTCTCAGCACTTGCGGTATTAAAGACTAAGTACCGTTCAAGACTGGATGTGGAGCACAACCTGAGGACGGCAGTAGCAAAAATCCATCCACAGATGGACCGTCTCTGTGGCGAAAAACAGGCACACCCGTCACATTTATGTTGGTGGTGTTATTATCAATCTATGTCATGTGTAAAACAAAGCATCCTAGTAAAAACAATTTGCGCACATTTTATCTTGGAAAATGGTGTTTTGAGCTGTGTAATAAGCCTCTGTCATTTCACCACACCCACTCACAAACCTGCAGTTTACTAAACCCTCTTATTGTGTTGAACATTATTTGCTGGATATGGCCCGGGATATGCGCGTGGTGGCCGATTATGTAGTGTACCAGATTCCAGAAATTTCTGTCAGGTGGTGGGGGGGCCCAACATGTAAAAGAATTCAGCTGGGGGGGCTCAACCTACAAAAGTTTGAAGACCTCTGACATAGAGGGATAGAATAGGATATTTATACCCAGTATTTCTATTTTCCTTGAAAAATAGATAACAGAAGATAATGAAAATTCTTCCTCCGAGGACGGTTAGCTGCCATATATATTGGATGTAAAGAGAGAAGGTAAGGTCGTAATCTACCCCTCTTCGCACCACTTTAATATCAGACAATCGTATGTATAGACATTGTTCTGATTGGGTGTATCCTTTCAGATCTAACATCCACGGAAAAGTCTTCAACAGTATAAGTTATACTCCCTACCAATCAGAAGGAGTACCGACTATAAGGCACAAAGCTGTGTGCTCAGGTATATGTTGTAGCAAGTTTTTAAGTATTGCTTTTCATTTTATTTTAATTATTTTTGTAGACACATATATTCTTTTTTAAGAATATAGGGATTCAGTGTTCTTTACTCACAAGTGGTATTTTGGAGATATGGGATCTATCACTGTTCTTTTTAGTTGACAATTTTTCAACATTTTCTGGACACATGCCACTGGGAAGCACAGTTTGCTTATATAAAAACGCTTGCACAAGCCTGTTTACTAGATCTTCACAATTGGGCTTTCCGACTTAGTATTACGGGCGGGCACCATTTGAAAAAATTAGTAATGGTGCACATAAATGATTAAATTCATCTTGATCAAATAATACAAATATTAAATCCTAATTATTATTTTTGCAGAAAACCCAGTGGGTTTTTCACCCCTCAGATTACCCATTGAATTAGTGGTCCTGATGAAGGTGGCCATGATCCACCGAAACGTGCGTTGACCTGCACCAAGGGAGTTCGACGAGATCTACAATGTCAATAGACAAATGTACCAATTCTGTTTAATCATACTACTGAGGAGGAATTAGGATAAGAATTGTAGCCCCTTGGTTATTATGTATTCAGTGTTTTGTATGTATGTTGGGTATAAGTGGAGTGAGTATGCTTGTGTTGTATGAATGACGGATGTCAACTCCTGGGTTTTTTTTCTGATAACATGACATGGATATGCTCCATAACAGATCTACTGTTCTAATTAACTGAGCTTGGATGTATCCAAATCTTTCTTTCCTACAGTCAAAAATCTATTTCCTGTAGTTATTGTCATTTTATGAAAAAATAATTTTTCATTGTATGTTTGTAAATAACTAGTGTTTATGCATAATTTTAAACCAATGACTATATGATATTTAAAAAAAGTATGATGAATACATATGTTTAATTAATTAAAAAACACAAAAAAAGATAAATAAATAAATATTGATATTTTCATATCTTTGTGTCTATATGCATGGTTCAGTATATTGATATGCCCGCCAGTTTGAGTCCTTGTGGACCGCCTTTCTAAGAGATATAGGTCAGACAAGAGTGTTTCTTTATATATTCAAGCACCTGTTCAGTGCCAGAGTTGTCATGTTGGTTTAGGTTTTTAGCACCCTCAGATGGCTGGTCTCACAGAATCATAACCCATGTGGTAAAAATTCTCCATCAGAGTCAGTGTTACAATGCCACTGTCCGTGTTGCCTCTTTGTGATGTTCAAAGCGCTAGTATGCAGCGTACCAGCATTAACAATGTGAAGCCCTATAACATAATCTAAATCCACGTTGTTCCACTATCCAATAGCCAGTATGAAGATCACCACATCCAGGCCATGATTTGCCCGGTGTGCACAGCTAAAGCAGCATGGTGGTCAAGCTGGTGTTTTTCAGTTTGTAAAGCACCAAAACCACTTTACTATTGATCCAGAGACTGTAAAGCTCCATAAGCATGTAAGTATCTGCAGTGTCTGCAAAAGTAAAGCACCACCGCCCATCCAGCTCATCCTCAATAGG
Organism: Calotriton arnoldi; assembly: GCA_963921515.1. Lineage (NCBI taxonomy): Eukaryota > Metazoa > Chordata > Amphibia > Caudata > Salamandridae > Calotriton > Calotriton arnoldi. The sequence goes on from CAWUFW010003330.1 coordinate 1,077,734, forward strand.
TAATTAAAGCCCCACAGCCAGACTAGTATGGACCTAATGCTTCTTTTCCTACTGGTGCAATTATATTGGACCCTATATGGTGTTTTCCAAATCCTAGTACACACTGACAGTGTGTAAGGGCGCACACATTCATATACAGACATACCTACATACAACAGTCGATCTTATGATTTAGTCGCCAGATTTCACACACATTTAGTAAATACTCCACAGTTCACTTTCACAAAAGAAAAATGCAGTCACTGAGCACGGACACCTAACTCACTGCCATAGGGGCAAGTTAGGAACGTTATGATAAATGTTTTGAATCTTACGGTTATATTAACACTCCACCCCCTTCAATACCTGCACTAGAAACAAGTAATATTACAAAATACTGACTGATACACTGCCGAGCCTCTAGTGGTCTGCATGTTATCGTAAGACAAACTCATTGTGGGGAACAGGGGTGCTGGGTGGGTAAAATGGACCACACGACGTCATAATACGTGTCACGTATTTTATTTAAGTGTTTCTTATCTCTCCTTTATGGGTAGGGTGCGGTAAACAGTCACAGTTCTGGGCGAGGGGCAACAAAAGAAAACAACAAAAATGGTGCAGGGGATAACTCCTCCCCTTGGTCAGTCCTCCGGGTCGTCAGGGTTGGGTCCGGGTCTTCTGGTTTTCCTCTCTCTCGGTGGGCGGGAAGGAAACAAACAGAAAAACAGACCAGGGTCAATAATGGTCTTGTGAGCTAAGTATTACATGTGCTACAGTCACCAGGGCTTCTGTAGTGGGGTAAAGGGGTGTGAGGGATACTCTAGGCGGCTCGCACCCGGGTGTTCAGCTCCCCGTACCTCCCCACCACCCCCACCAAAACGCTCCCTTAACCGGTACTCGCCTTGAGCCACGGTCCGTCTCCTGGACCGTGGCGTCGGGACCCGGGGCGTCTTCTCCCTCTTGCAGCCCACCGGGTTTGGACACCGTATAAATTGCGCTCTGCTGAGTCGGTCTCCTCCCCACCAGCTCCGTGAGACGCTAGACCGCTGCTCGCTTCAGGTTGTGCAAGAGGGTCCGAGTCATTCCGTGTCTCCTTCCGGTCCGCCACGTCGCCAACGCTGTCCTCCTTACAGATCTCCCGTCCCAGGAATGGACATTGGGGCCATTCAGTGGACGGGTGCCGGGATAGATAGTCTGCACTCACTTGACGGGCTCCGGGTATGTGCATTGTCTGAAACAAGAAAGGTTGCAATGCTAAAAACCATCTAAGGATGCGGGGGTTGGTGTCTTTGTTACGTACAAGCCATGTAAGGGGGGCATGATCCGTGAGAACAATAAAGAGACGTCCCAATAGATAATACTGGAGTGCCTCAATGGCCCATTTAATCGCTAGGCACTCTTTTTCTATGGTGGAATAATGCACCTCCCGGGAAAACAATTTCCTGCTGAGGTAGAGCAGAGGCCTAAGGTCACCATTAGAGTCAGGCTGATATAGCACGGCCCCCAGCCCAAGACCGGAGGCATCCGTCTGGAGCACGAACTGTTTGTGGAAGTCAGGACAGTGTAACACGGGGAATGTGCAGATGGCATCCTTCAGGGCCTGGAAACTGTGTTCATGTTTGGTGTCCCAGGTGGTTATACAAGAGGGATATGTTTTTGTCAGGAGGTCGGTCAGGGGACTGGCTAGAGAGGAAAAGTTCGGGATGAACCTTCGATAGTACCCTATGAACCCAAGGAAGGAGCGTATGTCACGTTTGGTAGTGGGAACAGGGAGTGCTTTGATGGCTTCTATCTTGCTCATTTGAGGTTTGATCAAGCCTGCCTGTATTGTATACCCCAAGTACTGGATGGAATCAGTGCCCAACAATGATTTTTTTGGGTTTATTGTGAGGCCAGCCGTTTTGATAGCGGAAAACACAGCGGCCAGGTTTTGAAGGTGAACCCCCAGGATGAGCTAAAAACGACAATGTCGTCCAAGTAGGCTGCGGCGTATTCTGTATGGGGTCTCAACAAGCGGTCCATCAACCATTGGAACGTCGCCGGGGCCCCATGGAGACCGAAAGGGAGCACTCTAAACTAGTACAGTCCCGAGGGAGTCGAAAAAGCCGACTTTTCTCTAGCCTGTGGGGTTAGGGGTATTTGCCAATACGCCTTGGTAAGATCAAGGGTCGACATGTATTTGGCTTTTCCTAGCCGTTCGATCAGTTCATCGATCCTGGGCATAGGGTAGGAGTCAAACTTGGTGATTCCGTTTACTTGACGGAAGTCGATACAGAAGCGCAGACTACCGTCTGGTTTTGGCACGATCACGATCGGGGAACACCAATTGCTTTGGGAAGGTTCTATGATGCGGGCCTGGAGCATGGCGGTCACCTCTTTCTCTACTGCCTCTCTTCTCGCCGCTGGAATGCGGTACGGCTTCTGTTTTATGATAGTCTGATCTAGGGATATGATATCATGTTGTACCATGGTGGTCAATCCGGGTGTGGAGGAAAAAAGACTGGAAAAACTGTCTAACAGAGCAGACAGCTGGGCTTTTTGTGCTGGGGTTAGGATGTCCCCGGTTGGGACCGTGTCTGCTGTGGCAATGTCAAGGTGTTTTTCGGTACTTACAAGGAGTACCGGCGTACCTGTCCCAATAGGTACTGCGGGCTCTTCCCACTTTTTCAGGAGATTCACATGGTAAATTTGTTTTCCTCCAGCCCGCAACGGTAGCAGAACACTATAAGTGACTGGTGTTATTTTCCTATCGATAACATAGGGGCCCTGCCATTTCGTCAATAACTTGTTCTCTGTGGATGGGAGTAGAAGGAGTACCTTCTCCCCGGGTTTAAATTCCCTCAAATGGCTGTTTCGGTCATGGTAGGTCTTTTGTGTGTTTTGTGCTTTTACCAGGTTGTCATGTACCAGACCCCATATCTTGGTTACTGCTGATTTCAGATCAGCTGCATATCGCGTCAAGGGCTGACCCTCTTCATCCTCCCCCTCCCATTGCTCTGCCGCCATTTCCAGCAGTGTCCTGGGCTTCCTACCAAACAAGAGCTCAAACGGGGTGTAGCCTGTGGATCTCTGTTCATGTGTTCTTATAGCAAAGAGGACTAGGGCTAACTTCTGGTCCCAGTCCCTTCCTGTCTCTGAGATGACCTTACGTAGCATAAGTTTGATGGTTTTGTTATAAAGTTCCACAAGGCCGTCTGTTTGGGGGTGGTAGACCGAGGTACGGATGTGCTTAATGCCCAGTATCACACAGACTTGTGCCATTAGATGGGACATGAAGGGGGTCCCTTGATCGGTGAGTATCTCTGATGGGAAACCCACCCTGGAAAACAGGGTTATCATGGCCTGGGCTACAGCAGGGGTTGTCATGCTAGACAAAGGAAAAGCCTCTGGGTACCTGCTCGCATAATCGACGATAACCAGGATGTATTTGTGTCCGCGGGCTAAGGGAGGTAGGGGACCAACCAAATCCATACCGACCCGTTTAAACGGGACGTCAATGATGGGCAAGGGGAACAGGGGGGCCTTCTTTATTCCTTCGGGGTTGGTGTATGTCATCGCACACAGGCTGCACAGTGCTTGGCTACGTCCCTGTAAACCCCCGGCCAGTAAAACCTACTCAACAGGTATTTTAGGGTGTTTTCTTTGCCATAGTGCCCTCCCCCCGTTTGGTTGTGGGCCAGTTGCAGGACATGCTCCTGATAGGGAAGGGGAACGATCAGCTGGGTAGTGGAGTGGGTCCCCCCTTTCACGGCTCTGTACAGCAAACCCTTCTTTAAAAGAAAATAGGGTCCTACCTGGTCTGGCTCTTGTTCCTGGACCTGTCCCCAAGCGTGGATAAGGGAGTTGTCTTCCCGCTGGGCTGTACGGAAGCTAACTGGGGCCGTCCCTCCCGGGTCTGCAAGGGAAAGAGGGAAAACATGGTTTGTTGTGTGTCTGTAGTCCTTCTTTTCCCTTCGTCTTTCTTTCCTGCTCTTTATGTCTTTTCCTCTTGTGCTTTCTAAGTCACTTTTGCTAAAAGTAGCCTCATGTAACCATCCCGTGGTGTTCCCTTTGGTCTCATCTAGGTACTGTTCAAACCTGGGGTGGTCGGTGCCAATGATGACAGCCTCTGGCAAGGAGGGGAATGACCCCTACCTCCCGCAGGTGGGGGTCGTTGGCTACGTCCAACAAGACCTCTGCTACCGGGTACGATTTTGTATCCCCGTGGACGCATGTAACATGCACGCGCTCAGTGTCCCTTATTTGTGGCCGGGGTACTAGGGCCTGGTCTATCACTGTCACATGACACCCGGTATCTAATAGCGCTTGTTGCTTCTTCCCGTTTGCCAGGATGTTTTTCCTGTATTGGTGGGGGCCTCTCCCGGTTACAAATATCCGCCCCCTGGAGTACCCCACCTCCATGGGTTCGGCGGGTGGGACCCAGTGGGGACATTGTCGGGCTATGTGTCCCCACTCTGCACAGTGATAACAGTGTGGTCCCTGTCCGCTTGGCCCAGGTGGGGGATAAACGGGTTTAGGAGATACACGGGGAACTGTCTGGGTTTTTGGGTCGGGTCGGGGGGTGCTTCTCGGGGCAACGAAAGGGGCCCGTGATATACCAGCCTTGAACTCCGGGGACCTGTGGAAGGCGCAAGCCAACTCCACCGCTGTTGCGGAAGACAGGTTAGGGTGTTGTTTAACCCACGAACGGGTATTTGATGGCAAGGCTTCTAAGAACTGTTCCAGATACACCCTTTCTGTGACTTCTTCCATACTGGAGGTGTGGGGTGTCAGCCAGCGCTTTCCCAGATCCTTGATTCTATAGTAAAGAGCACGTGGGTTGTCTCCGGCCGTCCACTTCTCCTTCCGGAACTTGGTTCTGTAAAACTCCTGGTCGCAACCCAAACGCTCAAGTATAGCCTTCTTAACCTCCTCATAGGCAGTGGTACCATCAGGGTTGGCAGCCTGGTACGCTGATGGAGTTCTCCTGACAGGAGAGGGGCGATGTATTGACTCCATCTCTCCTGGGGCCAGGCAGCGGTGGTTGCTACCCTTTCGAAGTTTATGAAGAAATAGTCGGGGTCTTCCCCTTCTTGAAACTTCTGCAAATGGACCCCGGGACGTTTGGGCGTACTCTGGTACTCACTACGGCGTCTGCGAGTCCTAGGATCACTGTGTCCTGTACATGCTGGTTTGTCGTGAGTAGGGCGGCTTGTTCCCTGAAGGCGTCCTGCAGGGCCTCTCTGTCCTTTCGGGCGGATTGGACCTGTTGCTCAAACACCAGTTGCAGGTGTCTTTGCCCCTCCGCCAGCTGACCGATGATACTCTCAATGGGTACGGGCTGTGTCATGGTGCGACACTTCGGGATTAAATCCCACTTCTGACACCACTTTGTGGGGAACAGGGGTGCTGGGAGGGTAAAATGGACCACACGACGTCGTAATACGTGTCACGTATTTTATTTAAGTGTTTCTTATCTCTCCTTTATGGGTAGGGTCCGGTAAACAGTCACAGTTCTGGGCGAGGGGCAACAAAAAAAAACCAACACAAATGGTGCAGGGGATAACTCCTCCCCTTGGTCAGTGCTCCGGGTCGTCAGGGTTGGGTCCGGGTCTTCTGGTTTTCCTCTCTCTCGGTGGGCGGGAAGGAAACAAACAGAAAAACAGACCGGGGTCAATAATGGTCTTGTGAGCTAAGTATTACATGTGCTACCGTCACCAGGGCTTCTGTAGTGGGGTAAAGGGGTGTGAGGGATACTCTAGGCGGCTCGCACCCGGGTGTTCAGCTCCCCGTACCTCCCCACACCCCCACCAAAACGCTCCCTTAAGCGGTACTCGCCTTGAGCCACGGTCCGTCTCCTGGACCGTGGCGTTGGGACCCGGGGCGTCTTCTCCCTCTTGCAGCCCACCGGGTTTGGACACCGTATATAAATTGCGCTCCGCTGAGTCGGTCTCCTCCCCACCCGGTCCGTGAGACGCTAGACCGCTGCTCGCTTCTGGTTGTGCAAGAGGGTCCGAGTCATTCCCTGTCTCCTTCCGGTCCGCCACGTCGCCGACGCTGTCCTCCTTACACTCACCTACATAAATACTGAATGAATCAACCACCAACCTACCTGTGACATTGTGATTACTGCTCCAGCCCTCTCAGGGCATCTTTCTGCTGACACTGCTAGCTAGAGAGGCCCATTTTGCCTCAACCCGCAGCATACATATCTCCTTCATCAAAACCTTAAAGAGTGTCTATCTGCACGTGGATGAAACTGACATGGCCTGTGTTTTACAAGCTGCGGATGGACACATGGCACAGTTGTCAGAAGAGTGGTTTCAATATCACCTGCCCCAGATATAACCCATGATCTGGGCCCCTTCGATCAAATCAGCCAGAAGGAACTGTCATGCATTTTATTTTTTAAATGCAAACAAACTATTTGAAAACGTAGGCTCCCAGTGTGCTGCTTTAGTAAATGAAATGGTTGCATGTCAATTGTAAATTGCAAGCAGTTTTCCTGATCTTATTGTGCTCTTAGTAAGGGGGCAGCTTTGCAACAACAGAGCTAGCCATTGGTGTCAATAGCTCTCCTCATCCCCCATTAGATGCACAAGGGCATGAGGTTCCCTATCTCTTGATGACCACTCAGACATCATGATACAAATTTTCTAGTTAATACAATCTACAAATTAGGGTCACTTTTTTCCAGCCTCTCACAGCATGAAGAAAACCATCCTCTGCTTCCAGAGTTTGTGCTTCTTTGAGCGCTTTGCACAGCCCTCTCATGATCACCAGTCCCCTGTCCATTCCAAGGGACACTTTCATAGCAATAGAGCTTCCGGAAAGTCTCCCTCTGCTCCTCACATAGTGCACCAGACAGTTCCAACAGGGAGCTGATGAAGGGTCCTTCTTCTGGGAGCAAAGTGACTCTAAATGTGGCATCAAATTCCTGGGACAATGACTCCACTCTTAGTACTGCAAGACTGAATTCGGACATCCTCTTTTTTTAATGGCCAACTTTATTGATTTTTGATTATGTCCATTGAATACAATATCATGTTACAATCAAGTACACTGTTAACTGCTTTGAATAGATTAGAGTCATTATACTTGATGAAATGTATTGTGCAATAGCACTTATGTTCATACCTACAATCCAGTCCGTGTAGCCCAAATGTTGCCTTCGTGGGACACATATCGTTTGGTGTTTGAATGGACTTCCCTGGACTGATAAATCACCTCCTCTGCTCAATCACAGTAGTCTATACACCTCAACCAATGTGTAAGATGGGAGTGAACTTGCAGAAGTCCAGTGTCTTTCAATGTCACATGTGACTAGTAGGAATCCCAGGCCCGATAGCGACTGCCTGGGCTGAGAGCCTTCCCACTCCTCCATGATCATTAGGCAGGTCCAGGCCATATGAAAGAATCAAATACATCCTGGTGGTACCTGTGACATGTTGGAGAGTGGCGCTTGTGCATTTTGCAGAGCTTCTCTGGGGTATAATAAGTTCAATACACGAAGATGAAATTGAATCAAGCGCAGCTGGGCTGAAATTGCTATTACCCTGGAAACCATGTTGGCCTATCTCCATTCCTCCTTATCTAGCTGTCCCAAATCTTCATGCCAGCAAGCCCGTAGGCATGCTAGTCGCTCAGGAAAATTGGTTATTAAGGAGTGGTAGACACAAGCTATGCCTTGGGGACCTATAGGGTTAATGACTACTTTTGCTTCCATGGAATTGAATTTACGGAAGGAGTCATTTCCGCCTGGTATCGTTTCATAGCATGTCAAAACTGTGGATACTGGAAAAATTGGGATTTGTTGAGGTGGAACTACTCATGTAACTCACTGAATGACGTCTTGTGGCCACTCCATCATACATCTCCTATAGTTGGAATTCCAACAAGGCTTCTGGCTCGAAAGCGTTGTAGGCCAACTGTCGCTAACAGCCATGAGCCCTGTCACAAGTAAGTTGTGTTAGTTTGCTCTCCCAGCTGATCCACCGCAGTGTCAGCCCTCCAGCATGGTTCGAGTGACTGGGTAAAGAGAAGGAGATATTAGGGAGCTGTTAGAAGTCACAGCTCTAATTTGTATACTACGTCCACTTGAAAGCCAAAAATCCAATCATTCACCACTGGCATTTGAGCTGCCCAGTAGTGTATCTGCAAGTTGGCCATAGCAAGCCTGCCATTATATACTGTTCAAGTACATTTGTCCATTGAGCCACCAGGTTGCCTAAAGGCCCAGAAGAATGACGGGAGCGAAACCTCATCATGTCAAAGAGAATCTCCAGGTTTTCATAAGGGTAGTTCCACAGTACATAGAAGAGTCTTCTCAATGTAATCATTTTGAATAAGGCTGCCCTACCCAGGAGGGACAGGGGAGGCTACCCCCCTACCAAATGCTCTTGCTTTGAGAATCAAGTAGTGATACAATAGCAAAGTCCTAACATATTTTGGGCTCAGTTGCAATGTAATCCCCTAGGTATCTAAAGCCAATTTTCTGTACTTGCTTGAGAGCTAGCCAGTTCGTTGAGCCGTCTCATACTTTACCAAGGACTATAGTAGATTTGTCCCAGTTGATTGCAAGCCTGGAAACCTCACCATACCTAATAATCATATTCCTCAACCTTTGCCCTGTCTATTACAGGAAGCGAAAAAAAAGAGCATATTGTCTGTGTAAAGCGATACTCTATCCTCAATTACTGCCTTCCATTAAAACCCCCACACAAGGCCATCTATCTGTATCCAGACGGCCAATGGCTTGATCACAAAGCAAAAAGCAGGGAAGAAAGTGGACACTTTTGCCTAGTACCCTTTCAATTAGAAATGCATGGGAGAATCCCCCATTCACCCGAGCTAGGATACGAGTAGTTATATAAAGTACAGATGTAGGCAATAAACCCGGGGCCAAACTTCACTGTTTCAAGGATCTGGTAAAGTAACTCCCACTTCACCAAGTCAAAAGATGTTATGAAATTGATAAGCATCAGAGCCCTGGGACTGGAGAATTTGTGAGACGGTTCAGGGCAATTTGTACCCTCATTAGGGAGTGGCATACACCTGGAGCCGGCATGAAACGGCTGTGGTCAGAGTGAATCAAATAGGAAATCATCCCAACCAGTTTGTTCGCCAGGATATAAGCTAAAATCTTAGACTCCATATTGATAAGCAAACTGTGTGATGCACACCCCTCAGGGGCTCGTCCCAGTTTCAGGATAATCAAGATGGTGGCGTCCCAAAGGTCCCTCGGGAGAGAGACATTCCGTATATATTCCAAAATACTGTTGACCTACTGACCAGCAAATCCAGCCAAGAGTCATGCCCTCTAAAGGGGGGGGAAATCATTATCTATTACACAAAGTTGCACTCTGTTTATTACCCTAGAAGAGGGTGGGGTACACTTCAGGTTTTTCTTGTATAAGTAATGTCGGACAGTTTCCATATGATAATGAGGGGCAATATGCATATTCAACAATAAATTTCAAGATAAACCCTTTGCAGCACAATGTTCCAGAAGTGCACTTGGAGAAGTATCACTGATATTGGAGGATGCCTATTTGCACCTATCCATTATGGATGCCTATCCGAGCTTTCTGATGCTTTACATCAGCGACCTACATTTTTAGTTCAAGGTTCTTCCTTTAAGCTTCATCTACAAGCATGTTTGGGAAGTCATTGGTTGGCTTGGTTGGGCTTCTGTACATCAATAGAAATGCACTTTGTTCTTCTGAGACTTATGTTGACACTGGTGTGTGTGTTTCCTCATACTGTCGTTGCTATGCTTATGATGGTTTCAACCCCTACTTGGGGCCTTGTATTGGTTTCAATGCGACCTGTTATATCAGCACGGAAAACAATAAAAATATGTTTATCAAAAAAAGAAATGCACTTTTGATGCAATTTTGATGGCTGGATGGACCACTGAAAATTGTGTATATTCTCCTTGATATCCAGGGAACCAAGCAAAATAAAAAATGGTTCCATCCCAGAATCTCACAGTTTAATGGAGCAAGGTAAGGATAAAGTGTATCTCCTAGTTATAAGGGCAATCATCACTTGTCTCTCCTTCTCCAGACTTGGGAAGCTACAGTGAGATAATGGCTGAGGGTGGAGAGAACTAAGGTGAGTATGGCTGAATCACAGTGATAATCTTAATAGTTCATCACTGGAGTGCTCTGGATCTCACAATTTGTGTTTCACATATTTTGTCTTTTCTACAGTCCACACCAATATTTGTGGTTCAGAAGGCAACACTACATATGGATACCATGTCGAGAGACATCCTCAGGTTTTGGAAGCCAAGCTCACAGCAATTCGAAATTTCAATGCGCATTTCAGATAGGATCTGAGAAGGCTACATTTGCAAAAAAACCTGGCTCAGATATTTTCTCTTATGCACCTTCTTCCAGTTATCAGACCATGATCCATCTCTCCACTCAGGGTCATTGGTCTCAGAAAACATCCTAGAACTCAAAGAAACTGTTACCTCTATTTTTAGCCTTCATTTTATTGGACCTGTCAATTCAGAGGTAGGGTATCACACTACAGTCAGACAGGAAGGAAAGGAAGGCCTATGCAAATAGAAATGTATCTACACATTTCAAAGCCTTGGCTAACTCTGTCAAGGCTCACCTGTGTTTACTGCAGGGACGGCATGGATGAACACGATGCTAGTCCCCAACTTCCTTCACCCACCTCCTTAGCCCAACAATGTCAAAGCCAAAGAGGGAAGGTGGGAAAGGAGGGAAACAAAACAAGGGAAGAGAGAAGGGGTAGACGTCTGCTGGGTCTTCAAGAGAGGGTCTGCTACAATCCTAAAAAAGAGAAACAGAGATGAGAATTAAATATGAATGAAACAGGATGTATAACAGGTCCTTCCTAGTCTTTAAGGTGTACCGTATATGGGAGATACCCGTACGTGCAAGAAACCACTTCCCAGAGACGATAAACACCTTTTGCTGTCTTGAAGGAGGGACACAGAGTGTTAGGACATAGGACTGCAGCAGTAAGCAAGAACAACCACGAAAAGAATTGATATAAGGCCCTAACCGTAATGAAAGTCTGAATAGGAATAATAAGTCCCAAAAAATACAGTGAACACTACGTCCCGTACTCCAGAGGACAGGGAAAACCAAAAACTCTATTCCCTTAGCAGGAGCGTACACGGAACAAAAACTAAAATAAAAAGAGGCCCAAAAAGGGCATGGGGCAAGACTGCAATAATTCGTACAGCCAATAGTAATGTACTCCGCAATACTGAGTATGCCTTCCCTCTCTATAACATGAACTAAAGAACAGAAGAACTTCCAGAAGCGAGTAAGAAAACAAGAGCTCTCAGAATAAGTGCTGTGCCCCTAGAGACACTGTATATCATAGCCCAGAGACAGAAGAATTCCTGAAGCTTTAAAAAAACACCCTTGCCCAATTCTCTGAATAGCCGAATCAGGACAATAAGGGGTTAAGCCAAAAACAAGAACACTGAGGCTACAGAGTCTCCTAGCAACGGGCCGACAACACTAGCACCAGAAAAACAACCAAAAACCAAGACGCAAGGAGCAAGAAATTCCAAACGCGCCAACAACTCTAAAGCGCCACAAGAATCCCCGAGGACGAGGACCGGAGCACCCTACTGGAGCAAGCAAGCAAAGAATACAAGAAACAGCTGTGGGAGGCCTGGCGGGATCCGAACTGGAACGCGAAGCGCGTCACCAGCGTGGATCCCGTCTTTAAATACTGCAAGCGCCGCCCCCAGCCGCCGTCAGGGAATGGCGGGTGGGGCTCACGGCTCCGCTCTCCGATGCGGATGTTATCGGGGGCAGCGTCGGCCGCAGCGCCTGACAAACACTGCTTATAATATCTTGTGTAAATATAAATCTCCTTGTAAGTGGGTGGACAACTCTCAAAAGCATTTCCTGTGTCCCTCTTCTGAGGCAGATGGCAGTCATGGAGGTGCAGGTGCTCAGTGTCAGAGGACCACATTGCTCTCATCTCAGTCTTGCCAGAGTTTGTATCTCTCAGCCTTAAAGTGAGAAAAATAGATCTGCAGGACTTTGGGTTGTTCAGGAGTTTATAACTTGCATATAAATAAGTTTCCTCTTGCTTTGACTTCACTGGAAGTATATGTGAGGCAAGGGAGTTTCATAATTATATTCTGATGCCTCCCTGGTTTTATGATTCCTTGAGGAGGGCTTCATGCTAGGTTTAACCAGTCGTGGCCGGCATTAATCGTGGGTGGGGGGAGCAGGGGGGATCATGCGGGAGGGTCGAGCGGGGAGGGGGGTTAATGCATTTTTAAAACTTACCTGTCCGCCGGCCGGCCGTCCGTCCGAGTCCCGCGTTTTCCTGCTCTCCTGCTCAGGAACAGGAAGCAGGCAGCCTCCCTCCCCTCCCCATAGCCAATCAAACGCTGCAATGGCAGCGTTGTGATTGGTCGGGACGCCGACCAGCCAGGTGCCTATGGGTAAGCTGAATTGCCAGGGCTGGTTTGTGTTCCCAGTCCGGACCTGTTAACAGTCTCTGCCCTTTGAGTACTAGGAGACCACCCAAGAACCCATGAGTGATCTTAAACCATTTGAAGGATATGCTGCAAGCCATTAGGCTTCTTACTGGCCAGGGCGCCGACTTGAGGCTGGTGCTCAAACATGGTCCAGAATCTCTGCACAATTGTTATACAAGACAAAGGTTGCCTGCTCAGAGAAGCTTTTACCGCAAAGTATATAAGGACTGGGATGAGGAAGATTGAATCAGAGTAATGAGATTACTGATGAGAAATAGAAGTACTGCTGTGAGACGGAGGCCCTCTACTGAAGACTAATGAAAAGCAAGGCTTTAACAGTGGTTAATTTGTGAAACAATAAGTGCCGGGGCTCTCATCAGGAGGCAGCTTTTACCAGCCCATTGCTCCTATTAGTGCCGCGTATAACAGAACTAACTACTAACCATAAAACCCTCCAAGTGGGGAGAGGATGTGGCGTAACGGACAGAGCTGCCGACTTTGATGCTGGGGAACCAGATTCGAGTCTTGGCGTAGGCTTAACATCCTGTAATTCTGGGGAAATCACTTAATCTCCACGTGCCTACAAAAAATGAATGTGTTCTTAACTGGTGCTCATGATAAGATCTCCAATACCTTTGGGTCGAGTTCGAAGGGCCGGTGTTGACGAGCGCCGGAAACCACCAGCTCAAATTAAGCACTGCACTAGAGGTTTGTTTTTGCACTTTTATATATCACAAATTTGGCCCAAGGGAATTAGAGCTCTTCACATAACTACCAGATTACATTACAGAAGATCAGATTAACTTCTTCTTATTGGAGCACAGGGAGAATAAGTGATTAGCTGGGGCTAATAGGAGAACCAGCATTTATATAAAATCACAGTAAACAGTAGCCAAAAGTTGCAAACTTTTTCCTAATACTCATAGTGGACTGGGGCCTGCAAAAAGATAAACTGTGAAATAGTGAAAACCTTTATTTCTATTCTTTAATGGACAGAAAAAAAATGTAAACTGTACCTGCCTTGCTATCACACTCGAGCAGGGGCGGCTCCTCCGCAATGGTGGGGAACGTTGCCCTACTGGCTCAGAGCCAGCAGCTGAAAAATAAAACAATATTTTATTATCGTTTTATTTTTTTTAGCTGCTGGCTGAGCCAGCGTGTGCATGGAGGGGTGGGGCTGGGCCATGAGAGTGAGGAGGAATTAAGTGCTATTTGTACTTTTAAGTGCACATGTCTGTTTGGCCAGCCGTCTCAGGCCAGCAAAACAGACATGCGCATTTAGGTTTCTCCACCCAGCTGTATTCTACAGCCGGGTGGAGAAACCGCAGAGACTCCCTGTGCCTGAGCGGAGCGTCAAACCAGCCCGCTCAGGCCAATCCCGGCCCTGCTCTGATAGCATGAGAGCAGCGTCTGGATTGGATGAGGAGTCTGTCCTAGGGACAGCCGGCAGAAGCTGAAGAACGGTAGAGCACCAGAGCGCAAGGTGGCTTTAGGATCAGGTAAGGTCTGTTTGAGGTTTTTTTTTATTTGACCCCCCACCTCCGGCCACTGCTGCTGCCCTGACGCCCCGCCATTGCATTTTGGTAAGAGCCACAACTGCACTCGAGAGCAGCTGTGTAATGCAAAATGATTGGGCTCCCTACAGAATGTGAAAGGGGTCTCTGAATCTCCCATGCCTCACAGATATTCATTGGTATTGGTCTTAATGGGGACCCCTGAAGGGTTGGGGGCCCCTGTGGCTCGGGGGCCCCCATGCACTGCAGGTGCTGCAGGGGCCTGTGTTACGACCCTGCTCCAAAGATTCAACACAACGTCATTGGAAAGCCCTTGAGGCAGTGTGAGTGCCTGGGTCCTGTGAGTGCAGGTTTTATGCATCGATCAGCCCTGCACAATCTGAACAAATACAACTTTGTGGCATCAGATATCCCTGGAATACATTTTACATCACTCTGGAAAGTGTTGGCAGTTTTAAATTTTTGCACATTTTAATTGTTAGGAAGGTTTTGTGCAGCTTTGTCGAATGGTGCCAAATTTATTAAGAAAAGGGAAAATGCATTTTCAATGGAAACTTTGACCTACCCATAACTGCACAGGTGCTATCACTCCCTGTGTAATAATACCAGAGCACAGACAGAAATGAAGACAAAGGGCCTCATTGCAAGGTAAGGGCTAAATTCTGATACCTGTGGAAATAAGAGTGTGCAGAGGAATGGTATTTATCACGTGTGGCAAATACCCCCAGCCTATTCCACCCAACTTGTAATGGGGGCAACGAGGGCCTGATTATGAGCAGCTGAGAAGCTATGATCCTGGGCAAACATCTGTTGGCAATTGTAAGTGGCGCGATTTTCAATTTCATCTTTACTTGATTATAAAATATAATCATAAATGTACACAACAAAAGCAAACTTATTAAAAAAGCACCGATCTGCGACATTTTAATACAGCTTTTAAAAAAGAGGCAAGATCATTATGGTATTTTTTCTACTCAGGGACAGTGGTGCAGAAGACGGTCATTTATTTAATGGTACCAATTTAGCTATGAAAGTGTGATTATAATGTATGATTACAAAGTATACTGGGGGTTATCCTAGAAATATCCAAGTTATCCACAATATATACTTGACTCTCCAGTAGTAGGGGCTTCAAGAGTGCAAGCTGCAGCTTACATTTACATTTATCTTGTCAACTATTTCACTGCTTATGGTCAGGATAATGAGGCTATCTAAACTGTTAGATATATTGTTGTCTGCTGGTTTAGGTTACTATTTGTCGAGTAAAACTCTGTGTATCTGTCAAACACAGGATTTTATTTCAAATATATGAGGGCAGCCCTTAATTACATAGGTCACTCATCTTGTAGGCCCTACAAGAGATGTGACCTATGTAACTAAGGACTGGCCTCATATATTTGAAACAAAATGATACAACTGATGGTTTTAGAGTTTGTGACAAAGCTCTCTCACCTGGTAAGAGCAGTGGCCGTGGGGCTTCTAACAGGAGCATGGCCTAACAACCGTTACTAACACGGTTGCTAGGCCATGCTCCTGTTAGAAGCCCCACGGCCACTGCTCTTACCAGGTGAAAGAGATTTGTCACACACGCTCATGCCATCAGTTCAACTGATGGTTTTAACCTGCAAGGAGAAATCAGAAAAGAGAGTTAGCAGGAATTTGCTTTTCACGGTGAGTTGTTGCGCAAGCTACTTTCCGTTCCTTTATGCTACTTTATTTGTTCTTGCACCGTATAAACCCCACCCGACCAACGCCCCAAGTCAGAAGGAATAGAGGAAGTTCAATGTGTTCTTTGAAGTGCGATAAACAATTTGAATCTGTTCCTAGTTTCTCTGTTAAATTATATCCTCAACTCCCATTATACTTCCAAGTTCCAAACACCACTCTCCTCCCTGCAATGTCTTTCTTACTTCCAGCACGTCACACATTCTTAACCCTGCTGTCTCTCCCCGAGATCTACTCTCCTGATTATTGTCTGGCATTGGTGTCAGTTAGTCGCAGCCCGGACAGCAGTGACCTTTCCTTTGGTACCAACGGCACCAGCTTTATTTGAGCCGGTGGTTGCTGGTGGGCATCACTGGTGCATAATTTTGGGGACTGGACCTCTTTCTGTGTATCCTGTTGGTGGCATTCCTGAGTAACAAAATTAAATACACTTCACATGACAAGGTATACAGTAAGTACCGGCCCTGGGCTGTGTCACTCAACATGTGTGAGTTAAAAATGTGGGTTGGAGTAGGTGCACAGGGGCTTATTTATGAGCCCCTTGTGCCGTTGGTGCGTGACGCACTGGTGGCGCAACCTGCTGCATGAAATTTACAAGAACACGTAAAGCCACCCTGCGTGGCTTTATGTGTGCTCGTAAATATCGCCCGAATTCACGCAACACGTTGCGTGTTAGGGTCATGACATGGGTGTTGCTGTGGGTGTTCCCACGCAACACCCATGTCCACTAATGCATGTCCAGATATACAAGCAATCGTAAACCTGGAAATGTGTCAGAATGCTACGCCACCCCCAGGGGTGGCGTAGCAAGGCGCAACGAGGAGAAAGGTTTTCATTTCTCCTCGTTTTTTCCTCTTTCAATGCGTGCTGCATTCTACAGCACGCATTGGAAGAGGAAATCACCACAAGTGATTGTTTTTGTGCAGTAGGGCCCCTTCCTGCACAAAAACAATCTCCCATGGCAGCAGTTTGTGCGCCAGCGCAGGGAAAGCCACAGAGATGCGACATGTTGCTGTAAATATGTTGCATCCTTGTGCCTCGAAACTAACGCAGTGTGGCGCAGCAAGTTAACTTGTGGCACCGCGCTGCGTTAGTTTCTCGTAAATAAATCCCACATTTTCTCAACACCCAGTATCCCCAAGCAGCTGACTGGAAGCCGCATGGCGACTGGACAAGATACTGAAGGCCTGCTTCATGAGCGCAGCTCTTCTGCTTAAGTTATTATGTTACTCAAGGCTTCTGTAGATAGACTATTCCCAGAATGAGTGAAAGCAGGAGTCAGATCTGGAGGACCACATCCAGCATCCATTACAGGTAATGCACAGGTTCTCTGACATCGGAGGAGTCAGAGAGAGCAACACTGAATGTCCCAACAAAGTCTGGCGGTCACGAGCAGAAAAAACAAGCATTGGCATAGCCAATAGGTCTCGCCTTTGGGACCTTATAAGTGTTTAGCCATGCAACAGTTGATGTTGTTGCACCAAGGATATTGTGCTGCATAACTAAATACTTATAAGGTCCCAAAAGCGAGACCTATTGGCTATGCCAATGCTTGTTATGTGAAGCCGTGGGAAAGCGGATGTTAGCAGCGTCATGAAAGCGGCTACCGCAAGGAAAAGTTATGCTTGCGTTTTGTTAACTATAGATCACACGCAATAAACAAATATTGCATGTTAAATCTAACGCATACTAAGCAAGTCAAGGGTCCAGGATAGCGCTAAGACGCGGTGTGCATCTGACTAAGGAGGCAAGCTAGTCCAGATGCATTAGGGGCGAATGTACTACATTCTGTGCTGCTTTAGCACCGGGTTGTTAATTACCTGCTTTCTTTAGTTTCCCAGAGTACTTCTATTACTTAACGTAATGTCTTTCTGACGATTTGAGCTTCAAAGAGCCTCTTAATGTAATCGAAATACCTCAGAAACTAATGAGAGAATGAAATTTACACTCAGGCCTCATTGTAATATTTTCTCTCCCTAAGTTCTCTAATTTTTGAAACAGTAAATAATGACTCCTACCTTGAAAAGGGACAACGATTCAATGGCAAATGATTATTGTATATTCCCAGCAAGCATCCTTCAACAATGCACTGTGAGACGTCCTTTACTCTTGTGAGCAGGGTGCCTCGTTCGTGGGGGTCTCCGCCGTGGCGGGAGGAAGGCATGCCTCAGCAGGAATCTCCCACATGCCTCTCCTTAAACACGACCTCCGGAATGAGGGGCCTTCCCGCCGCTCCATAAATTGACAAAAAAACGTACATCTTTCTTCACGAAGGCCCCGGCTGTGTAGCCACCTGCCAACTTATGTTGTGGGTAGGATGTTGGCTTGTTCTTGTTCAACTTTCTTACTGTCTGAGAGCAGGAAGCTCCATTCTGGGACAATAACAGAAACATTGGAGGAGCAGGGCAAGAAATGCAAGAGAGGCATAATGTTGTTTGCAGGATGCTTTACACACCGTCTAAAAGTGGCCATCAAGTGAAAAGACAAACCGTTCCCTTACCGAGTCCCGCATTATTAACCATCTCTAACCGTAAGCAATCAAGAATGCTAAATGTTTGATGGCGTCTATTTGGGATTTGAGATACAATTGCCCTATTCCCCCTTTTAAAATAGCCATCTGTCTGAATCAAAAGCGAGAACGGCGCTGACACCTGCGCCCCAGGCAGTGAGTACACAGAGTATGAAATGGTGGCCAAGTGCAGCACGAGCCCCTCGACTTAGTTTCTGGTATTTTCAGTAGTGCACTGTTTGGGAATAAGTACATTCTCTGCTGTGCGCTTGCAATCTTACATAATTGTCCATGGTCTGAGCAGACCAAATACAGCAAAATCGTGAAGTCCCAACGACTGAAAAGTGCTCTGGTCAACAATTTTTTAACTGGACAAATGGTTATAAGGTTACAAGATTGATGTTCTATTGTCTGGAGCACATGCTGTGCCTCAGGAATGTGTTTCATTCCTGTCACTGCAGATATGCACAAGCAACCCCCCCGCCATGAAGGCTAGCCCTAAGAGCTTTGATCTCTCCCTCCCTTTCCGCTGGGGTCCAGGACCCCCCTCCCCCTCCAAGCCCTGACGTTCTTCCTTTGGATAAGAACCAGATCACCCGGGCAGCAGTAGACTGCTCAGTTGAGATCAGCAGTGTCAGCTAAGGGTGGGGGGAGAAACACAATTGTGCCAGTGAAATGGTGACATCGAGCATATTAGAATGTATATGCAAAGAGGACCCTCAAATGTATTGTTTCCTGACGATGAGCGGAAGTGAGAACGTGCTAATGCTATGCTAAGGATGCAGTTTGATAGGTAACTTGTTTGGTTTACACAAGCTGCGGATCAGCTATGTGTGCGAGTATCTATAAGTGCCCTAAAACTGATGGGGTGCACGACTGGTAGCCACTGTCATGTGAAGGGCAGAATGCCATGGCCTTTTGTTCTCGAGGTTGAGGGAAGTAATCTGGTGACTGTACTTGGGCTCCTGCTCTATGAAGTAGGTGGAGCTGGTCGGCGAGGTGGAGACGTTTCCATAGTCGAAGCATGAAGACCCCTGCAATATAGCCAGAATCTTTGAGGAAATCTTTGCTTAAAGCACTATAATCTTCGTAATGATGTGGGGCCAAGTCACCCAAAATGTAGACGGTTAAAGGCACTAAATTAATTGACATTACAAGGATAAAAGACCACATTTTTCTTTCTGGGAACCATACATGACACCTTCGTGCAGAAGCAGCGAAACCTTGAATCACTAAAGCGCTTTATGGCGATTGGCTTAAAACATATTGATATTTGCCAGCACTCCAAGTTCTGCATGATGCAGACCGAGCAGCTGCATGGGCGAAGCGGGCATGCAGGCAAACTGAACTTACGCTGCTTGTAAGACAAGAACAGTCCCCTGCCGGCCTCTGTTGTCATGCGATTAGAGTGGCAATCCTAGCTTGGGTTTCAGCCTATTGATTAATAGGGGTTTACATTTTCCATTTTATATTTTTTATTTCTGCAGTTGCCAACTGTGGGGGAAGCTCACTGCTGCCCCCAGCCAGCATGTAATAGTTGCAAGTGGGGCTGGTGTGCAATGGGCAGTGGTGGTGGCTGGAAAAGAGTCAATTACCTCTCTGCTTACTTTACATCATGAGGCAAAATGTTGTCACTCACATTGTCTGACACTGAAACCACAGAATGAATGCCCTGCGGGTTGATACAAATTGTGATTGACGCTTCAAATATAACAAGCGCGCGCGCCTCGCACGGCAGCAGGGGGAGGGGGGAGAGGAGGGACCCTCCACGATTCACTTGCGGGAGCGAGCGGCGCCAGGAGCGATAATTGCTACCATATGGCGCCGCTCGCTCCCGCAAGTGAATCGCCAAACGTGCACGCGTTGCCATTAAAGGCAATGGAACGCGTGCACGTTTTAGGCTGAAAAGCCGAATCGATGGCAAAAGGTCTTTTTGCCTCTGCAGCGCATGCGCGCTGCGTAGGCGAGACCTAATAAGAATGACCCCACACCCTTGGAGAAAACAGCCAGGGTGTCATGGCCATTGTTTTGGATTTTTTAGAACACCAAATTCCTGCTTTGGGAAATTGTTTTTGAAAAACAAAAAAGTTTGCTGAGCATCTGCATGAAAAATGTCAGTGACTTCAGAGGAGCCACTATGACAGTGCTCTCTGAAGGAGATCTCTAAATATAGCAGGCGATCATCTGACAGGGTGATGGAAGCTATGACCTCTGCCACCCTAGCAGGGTGGCGGGCCACCGACTAAACACTAAATAACCACCATAATCAGGAATGTTTGGCCAAAAGTGCACCATGCCTTTCTATGTAATCTGTAAATAGAACAATACTGGACCACCCCAGTGCCGTCAATGTAATTCGAATTTTCTAAATGGGCTACACTCCAAAGGACCTTAAAGATTTTCTGCAAAATGTTAACTACAACCATATTCTACCAGGCTGGCATGAGGTCCTTCTGCTAATGGAGTCTGATGTATGAAGCTAGCCTTAACGCCTAATATTATTTTGGTAATATTGCTGCTTGTATCGAAGGAATGATGGCCCTTGCAAATTGCCCACCTATCCTTTTGTTCAACTTTCTAGCTGACCCTACGTTTAGCCCAAGTGGATTCAACATCCATGAGTCCACTGGTGGTGCCTCACATCCTCCTGTTTTGCTTGCTTGGATTGAGAATGCATAAACCCCTATAAATGGAGTCTACTGTCTGAGTGTGGGTGAGTGTGCATACATTGGGACATCATTCATGGGACTAACCAATCAATATATAATTTTACAAAAAAACTTATATGTTGTTTTAAAGATGTTGGCATTTTGATTTTTTTTCCTGCTTTGATGGAATTTCATTTTATGTCCCATGTAGATTTTTTTCTAACTAGGAAAAGTTCATTAAATACAAATATTACAGCCAACATTTTTTATATGACTTTACCTGCCGTAGGTGGGAAGAATTTGGTGTAATTAGTTTATTTTAGTAAAATCTGGTACCTGCAATCCTTTGGTGTCATGTGATTATCAAGGTAAGTTTTTTTTTCTCTCTTCCGAAATTCGCTTGCTTTTGAACGTAGAAGTGGCAGTGGTGTCAGAATTAGGAGTGCGACGGGGCGGGAGAGGGGGAGTGGCTGGGAGGGAGGGGAGGGGGGTGATGGTGCTGGAGCACCCCCAAATACCCTTGGTGGAGTTCAGATGGAGATTAACAAAGAGACCTTGGACCATTTACTGTATTTACTCTGCACTCAAATACAAAGTGTCTCATAAAAAAGTGCTTCTAATTATTTGAACATGAGATGATGAGTTTACTGTTCTTTTCTTTGACTGAAATGTTTGGGTGTTTTATCATTTTAATTAGTGGCACACTTGCTGAGGTAAGGGGAAAGGATTGTACTGCTGACTATCGACCCCCAGAATATCTTCATACAGAAATATCGAGGGACGAAATACCAAAAGGTAAATGTATATAGGGAAGTATAGATTTACTATTCCTAACTCTACATCTACTTACTGTGAAGATATATGTACCACGTAGGTACATACATGTGGATTTAGGTATGTAAAATCCAGGCATACTTACCTGTCAATTGTTTTTTTCGATATTTTGGCTTCCTTATTTTGTCCCATGACCATCGCTATTCAGGGGTCGATATTCAGGGTGCACACCGGGCGAAAGTATTCAAGAGGTTTTCTAATGGAAGCTGTGCTTTGATGATTAAAAAATGCCACAATTGAAGTGCAGAGGTCCCCTACAACAATGGGCTCTGGTGCCACTTCACCTGTTGCACTATTGGGTACTGCACTCCTGGCA
Source organism: Calotriton arnoldi (assembly GCA_963921515.1). Taxonomy (NCBI): domain Eukaryota; kingdom Metazoa; phylum Chordata; class Amphibia; order Caudata; family Salamandridae; genus Calotriton; species Calotriton arnoldi. The sequence continues at coordinate 1,099,728 of CAWUFW010003330.1, forward strand.
CAGAAAGTACAACAAAAGGGCTTAAACCGGGTGATATGATCGCCAGCCCACTTCACTCACAAAACAGTTCTACCACAACTGACAAATGGCGGCCAGCGAGTATTTTTGCAGAAATAAGTATGAAAAGCTGTGATACATGATTTTAACTCAATCAATAATTTCCTATCACCCTTACTGCGGCTTAAAAACAAGACAAACGTGTTTAATTTGCTTTGTGGGTTACAAGTTGGTTTTATGCCATTTTTTAACACTCGATGCCCTTGGATCTGTTGCATGGCAGCATTGCATTATGGGCGTCCATTTATTTCAAGTAGTCAGTTTTTCTTCCTATTTATGGAAGTGACAAGGTCTTCCTCCAGCATCCAAGCAGCGTCTACTTGTAGAAGGCTGGAATGTCTGTTACCTTCTGTTTAAGGCACAGGAACTTGTCACTCCAGTTCTGCAATGCTGTTTGTTGGTATTGTGTGAGCAGGCATGGTTAAATGTTTAGAGACAGCTTTTGGTTGTCAGGCAAATGGTCTGGATGATATAGTCTACATTTGCTCATTACTTCGGATCAGCAGACAGGTGTGTGGGAATTAGTTAGTGATGTCATATATGTTTGCAACCTTTTACCCAATCCTAAAAAAATTGAAGATGCCTCCTGGAAGGTGTGTGAGGTAGACCAGAGGGAAGTATGTTAGGCAGAGAAGGAGAGAGAAAGGGAGAATAAAATACAGGAAGACATGGGGTTCTATTGTAGACCCTTGGACGTTAAAGATGCCCCCTTCTATTTTACTTAATTTGGTGCCAATTTTATACACACCTTTGTTTTAATTTAATCGACATCTCTGCTGACTTACTACATTATGTTTTTCGCAGTGGCAGTACTTAATTTGTGCCAATTGGTGCAGGTGGTTGATACGACACATATTTTTGTGGCCTGGACTTATTTTTCATCATCAGACGTTGACCAAGAGCAAGAGAGAGAAAGGTAGAACAGGAAGAAAGGAGGAGCCAGAGAAAGGTGGCAAAGGGCGAAAGTAGGGATGAAAAAGAGCCTACAACAATGAGATAGAGACAGGAAATATAAGGTGGTAGAAAAAAGAGGCATGAGGTGAAATCAGAATCAGAATCAGAACAAAGCTTTATTTCGATTGTGATATAACAATCATAAAAAGCACAGATAAAATACAAAAACATTTCTCTAAAATATATCTCATGTTTAAAATCTGATAAGAGTTAATAAAAAAATACATGTAAAAGGAGCCACCTCCTCAGTCCTAAAAAACAATACTCTTTCTCTGGTGGAGAGTTTTTTTAAGAAACATGGATATCCTCCAAGCAACATGTTCATTTTCTAAAAACTGGAGTTTAATAAAAGCAGGGCGGCATTGTCTCAAACCCCATTTCCGTAGAATTGGGAGTATCCAGGTCTTTCTTATCTCGATATAGAATTTACAAAATAAAACAAAGTGTAAAGACGATTGAATCGACGAGTTATCACACGGACATGGTTGTAGCTCGCTTGCCCAGTCATTCAAGTTGGGAAAAGAGACAAGTCTATGTATTGTCCCCAATCTAAATCTTAATAGTAAAAATCTATCAAAGCCACCCGGTACAAATACTAAATATGGCTGCAAGCTAAAGGTTGTAAGAACCATCTGGTGCTGCAAAACGCTAGGCTTGATGATTTCCCCCGATAGTCTTAGGCTTTCCAGGAAAGAAAGGGCCTCTTTTCTAAGATTTTTCCTGGAGACCAGGGTGATAGTGCTAGGGTTAGTAAAATATTCCGGATTGCCCATATCTTTTGTAAAATCACGGATAAACTTAACCCATGGGATCCTTTGCGCACCATCCAGCCTGAGACTATCCTGTAATAAGTCCCTATTAAGTGTAGTCTCGTCCCTTGACCAAATCCTGTGCCACAGAAGAATTGGCTCTAATTTTAAGAGGTCGGATATGTATGGAAGACCCAATTCGGCATGAGAAACGTAAGTGGAAGTACCAGAAGATGCAGATAAAATGTATTTTAAAAAGGAGTTCTCCACTAGTTGTATTGAGTTAGTGTCCGCAAAACCCCAAATCCCAGCCCCATAAGTAACAGTTGTGACGCATTTTGCTTTATAAATTTTTAGAAGTTCCAGAGGTGGTTTACATCCCAGTTTTTTTGCAAAGCTGGCTAAAGCAGTCGTTGTTCTAATAAGTGCCAGCTTTTTGGCTGCAACAGCTTTGGCCCAGGTGTCATTGTGGCTAAACAAAATGCCTAAATATGAAAAGCTACTGGTTGTAACTATCGGTTTTCCCTCCACGAAAATGTCCCTGCACGTCTGGATCCCGCAGCCACATCTCATTGTAAAGGTTTTCGTGATATTAATTCTGAGATCCAGCTCCTTCATAAAATTAAAAAAGTTATTTAAGGTCTTTTGTAGGCCAATCTGGGTGCGAGACATAATCACGGCATTGTCAGCATATAACAATGCTGGAATGGGACGATTACCTATTTGAGGGAAATCTTGGGCATCTTTAAGAAGTGCCTGTCCTAACCCATTAATGTAAAGATTAAAGAGGAAGGGGGCTAGGACACAGCCTTGCCTAACCCCCCTTCCAATAGGGAATGAGGCAGAGCGTTCTCCTCCCATACCAAATCGCACGCATGATTTTGCTCCATTGTAGAGGCGGCGGATAAAATAAATGATATTTCTATCGACCCCCAGCGATTCTAAGATTTCCCAGAGCTTTGAGTGCCTTACGCAATCAAAGGCGGCCGTGAGATCGACAAAGACTAGATATAAATTTCCCTTTTTGGCCCTGGTGTACTTCCCCATGAGAATCGCTAAGTTTAAGCTCTGCTCCATGGTCCCTAATCCTTCTCGAAATCCAAATTGGATATCGGATAATATTTGATTTTCCTCTGCCCAAAGCTGTAGGCGTTCCAAAATGATACGTCCCACAACCTTGGCCATGGAATCTAATAAAGAAATGGGCCTGTAGCAGGTGGGGTCCTGGCGGTCCCCCTTTTTAAATATGGGGACGATGGTGGATTCCACCCAGGTGGGTGGGAAAGCAACCACACAGCTTGCGTTGATTATTTGTGTGATTATGGGTACCCACAAGATGACATTGGACTTGTACAAGTCAACAGGAATCCCATCAGGACCTGAAGCTTTCCCACCTGCACTTAGGGAGAGTGCCCTGCTTACTTCGTCGATACTAAAGTATAGATCTAGTGACTGATTAGCGGTTCCTGAGTTTTCACTAACCTGGCCATTAGAGGTACATAGACCGTTATATATCTTAGAAAAATGTTCGACCCATTGACCCTCTGTAATGGTTACTTCGACAGTTGGGCCCCCGACAGGAGTCAGGAATGGTGTTTTAACCGCTTTCCAAAAGGCGGCGCTATCTTTAGATTGTGCGGCCGATGTAAGCATCTCCCAGGCTTCATATCTAAGGGCATTCTTCCTGTTCAAAAGAGCTGATTTATAGTTCTTTCTAGCCTGTCTAATTTTGGTAACATTCCTTGGAATGTTATGCAATTCCTGTTTCAAAAGAGAATGTGCATGGGTGCAAATTGAATCAAACCACCGCTGAGGGGAAAGCTTTTTGCCACCTTGTTTGAACATTACGTCCCGTACCGCGAGTGCTACCTCTCTAAATGAGGATAAATACTCTCAGGGGATGCTAGTTCATTCAAACAAGTGTCAAAGGCCGATCTACACCTTGTAATTAACGATTTGTTTACTGCATCAGGATCTATCATGTTCCAGCGAAGCGTATATCCATTCACCTTGGCAAGTTTTAAATTAGCCAAGGCCTCGTCTCACCGCCTGTTTGTCTCTTCCCTGATTACTCACAGGGAGAGTCATCGTAATGCATAAAGGAAAATGATCACTCACTGAGATTGTATCGACTGAGAAGGTGAGTAATCTAAAATCAAACATGTTTGATAACAAAATGTAATCTATTGTGGAACAAAGGCCTCTGCCATTAAAAGTCTGTGGCATCAGAACAGGTCAAGTGCATAGATCGTTAGCAAAGCCTAGATCTAAATTAAACACCAGTTCATTAAAAGTTCCCCTGTGTTTGAGTGACAGAAATGAGTGTTATGCATGCCTTCTTCCACATTAAAACCACATATCCTGTCGTCCTCAAAGGGACACAGGGCACAATTAAAATCCCCACACACAATAAGCATATTCTCGGAGCCCTTTGCGTTACACAAAATTCTTAACTCTTTGAAAAGTGTGTTGACCACCTTAGGGACACTATCAGGTGGAATATTATTATAAAGATTGACCAATGTCACTGAATGAGAGACAGTTAAATACAGAATTAGTAGTTGATAATAGGGGGACACAAGCTGGGACTCAGTCTTAACAATATTTAACTTGTTAGATACATATATACAAAGCCCACCTTTGGCTCTGCCATGAGATCCCCCTGTCGCTTGGGTGTTAAAAGTTCTATAGCCGTTCATATGTATGGGGTCCTTCAGCCATGTTTCCTGTAGACAGATAATTTCATATTTTAATATATATTCAGACCATAGGGGATTGCTAATCTTGGAGCGTAAACCTGATATGTTCCAAGATACGAGGCTACACCCAGTATTCGTATTGGTAAAGGAGGTGCTGGCTACCCCCAAATCAGGAGAATTGCCAGCTTCATGGCTTCTCTGCTGCCCCACTTTAAACCGTAAATTAGGTGATAGTTGTGGAGATGTCTGGACCCAAGGAGTGGAACCATTTAGTTTGACCTCATCCTCGGTAATATGCATACTTAAAGAATCCATGGGTGGGGTCTCTACCCCAGTAGAAAACGTGTTATCCTGGGCTAAAACCACTTTACATTCCCCGGAGGATATAGGATTTGACTCCTCTGCTAAGATATAAGGTCTGTTAGTATACATTAACTCCCTATCTCCCAGCTGCCTAACTTGCCCGTCGGGAGAACTTCGGTGATTCCTCACATGTGGTTGTCAATCAATATCGTCCAGTGTGTTAAAGATGTCGAAACGGTTACTAATTGGGACATTATATCTTAGTACACCATAAGTACACTCCTTCTCCCTAGAGACATACCGTGGATAAATGGATGGAGGATAAAAAGATGGTGGATAGAAGTACCCCAGGGGTAATATGGCTAGCTGATCTAATCTGGCTGGCCCTTTGCCCGCCCTATCCAGGATTAGATGGACAAAATCCGGAGACCTAAATGATAGGACAATACAATCCCCTTTAAGTGACTTCCTAGAATGCCCCACCCAACCGATTCTACGTGCCATCTTATATTCTGAGTATAAAAGATTGATATTAATCCCAGTCCTGGCACTAAGAAAATGGAGAGATTTGTTCTGCAAAGATGACCAGTGCTCACTATTACTACCTGGCAGCATAGGAACATTAGCCAACACCACGGTGTACGGTGTTACTTCTGGGGGTAGGTGTAAGTTTGTAACTAAGTTCTGAGTGACCTCGCGAGCAGGGGACTTTCTCCTCGGCGGGTTCAGGGGCGAGCCACTCCCAAGTTGTGTGCGGTTATCCCTGCTTGCTTTATTGCTAGGAGGACCCTGTAAGGGTAAGACATGACCCTGTGTTGCACCCTGTGATGCACCACCCATGGATGAGGAGGAGACTACACTTCCACTCTCCATGTTACCAAGACCTTTATTAGGCCTAAAAGGGGCGCCTGAATTGGAGATTGGTTGACCCTTATCAGGGCCACTACACCCTGGCTGAATACTAAGTGAGGTATCCTCACTCCTCCCAGAGTTCACCAATAGTAATTGCGAGGGAGTCGATATAATTATTTCTAGGTTAGCTAGCCTGGTTTCAATATGGGTGAGTTTTTGAATTATGGGATCAATAAGAAGAGATAACATGAATTCCAACTTGCGTTGAAAATCCTCGTTTATTGGATTATTTGAGGGTTCCTCGGTGATCCCCTCATTCCTAGCCAATATTTTATCTTGGGTCTGCTCAGCGCGGGGTTGGGAGGGTTTCCGACCTGTGTGTTTCGACATAGGCTGAGCTGGTTTGTGACTACCCTGCCCTTTCCTTTTCTTGGATGGAGGCGCAAGGGTATGACCCTGCACAGTCTTAGCCTTCTGACCCCTGGTTGTAACTGGAGACCCAGGCATGGTCTCACTAATTACCGGTACCGTCACAGCCACTGGCCCCGAGCCCATGACCTCTAATCCACTTGAGAGGAGTGAGATCTCCTCAGTCTCTGCCACACTTGAGGATGGCAGAGTGGAGGGAAGGGGATTTCGCATAAGTGGGCACTGTGGATCCAAGGATAGTCTCCTTTCAGTTAGTTCGATTTCGTGAGTTAGGACAGATTCCGCCCTTATAAGGAAAGCGTCCAGGGTCCCCACAACCCCCTGCCCAGTTATTAACTTTTTACTCATATTGGAGTCCCGCAATGCAATGCAATACAGTAACACAGTAACCCCCCCAGGTAAACCAGGGCAACTCTTCAACAGTACCTTATTGCTCCAGCAATAGATTTCCAGCTACCTCGATCAATAGTGTGGCCCTGCCCGGCCTCCTTCGGCCTCTGACGGGCGCAGACGGCCCGCCCTTGGCCCGGGCTTCGCCCGCGCGCGTCCCGCGCTGCGGAAGCCCCTGGGTACTTTTGACTGCGCCTCCTGGCGCTCCAATGATGCTGGTGGGTGCGCGACGGCGCGATTCACCACAGGGGACCCAGGGGAGTGTAGTTCCCTCTCCTACTACACTCCTGGTCCCGGTCCGCTCCTCGACTCCCGCACTCCGCTCTGGCACACAGTGGAAAGAAGGCTGAGTGAGTTGGGCTGACTGCAATGGGCGTCCCGCGCTGCGGAAGCCCCCTGGGTACTTTTGACTGCGCCTCCTGGCGCTCCAATGATGCTGGTGGGTGCGCGACGGCGCGATTCACCACAGGGGACCCTGGGGAGTGTAGTTCCCTCTCCTACTACACTCCTGGTCCCGGTCCGCTCCTCGTCTCCCGCACGCTGCTCTGGCACACAGTGGAAAAAAGGCTGAGTGAGTTGGGCTGATTGCAATGGGCGTCCCGCGCTGCGGAAGCCCCCTGGGTACTTTTGACTGTGCCTCCTGGCGCTCCAATGATGCTGGTGGGTGCGCGACGGCGCGATTCACCACAGGGGACCCTGGGGAGTGTAGTTCCCTCTCCTACTACACTCCTGGTCCCGGTCCGCTCCTCGTCTCCCACACTCCGCTCTGGCACACAGTGGAAAGAAGGCTGAGTGAGTTGGGCTGACTGCAATGGGCGTCCCGCGCTGCGGAAGCCCCCTGGGTACTTTTGACTGCGCCTCCTGGCGCTCCAATGATGCTGGTGGGTGCGCGACGGCGCGATTCACCACAGGGGACCCTGGGGAGTGTAGTTCCCTCTCCTACTACACTCCTGGTCCCGGTCCGCTCCTCGTCTCCCGCACTCCGCTCTGGCACACAGTGGAAAGAAGGCTGAGTGAGTTGGGCTGACTGCAATGAGGTGAAATCAAAACAGACAGGGTTCGTATTCAGTAATCCTAGTACTCCCAGCGCTACTGGCAGGCTCCTACAGATATCATTTTGGCGCTGTACTTTTTTATTTTTACAAAGTAAGCACTGTCATCTAACTGGAGAATTGGTGGGCAAGCAAGTCTGGCAGATGAGGAAAAGAGTGGTCAAGTTAAATGTCACCAGAAAACTTGATAGGTGGAGGTATTGGGAACTCAGTGCACTACTCATGTGAGGATGCTGAACTGATGTACCTGTCTGCCAGAGCAGTAGTGAAGTTTGAAGTGTCTGCCAACATGAAGCTTGAGATGTTGACTGTTAGACTTGTCAGCCTTAGGGTGGGCTTCCCACAAACATTTTGCCTTCCTCCTCCATTTGTTTGCTACTGTCATGTCTGCTGGTCCTAGGACTCTGTGCACTTTACCACTGCTAACCAATGCTAAAGTGTATGTGCTTCCTTAACCACGCTAACATTGGCTTGGCTTATCCCTAATCGGCATATTTAATTTATTTATATGTCCCTAGTAAAGTGGTACTACCTGTACCCAGGGCCTGTAAATGCTACAAGTGGGCCTGCAGCACTTATTGTGCCATCCACTTAAGTAACAATTTAACAGGGGCGGCTCCTCCACTAGGGCGGAGGAGCGTCGCCCCACTGCTTTCTCGCAGTGCGAGAAGCAGAAACATAAAATGGTAATAACTTCCAGTTATTACCATTTTATGTTTGGTTGCGGGCGGAAGGGTGGGCGGGGCTGCTCTGCAACCAGGGCAGGGAAGGAGTGGTGCACCTGCCCACTCCAGAGTGCGCAAAGACTGTTTGGTCGCCCCCCTGGGGCCTCCCAAACCAGTCATACACACTCTATCCTTCTCCATGTAGGTTGCATTATAGTCTGAATGGAGTAGATGGCCTCCCCATAAGCCGCTGGCGGGGCGGCGTCCCGACCAATCACAATGATTGGCCTAGGGGAGGGAGCCTGGCTGCCTGCTTCCTGTTCCTGCCAGAGGCAGGAAAGCAGGAGAGCAGGATCAGTGAAGACGTGGGACCCGGCCGGTGGACAGGTACAGTAAAAAAAAAATTAATAATTATTTTTAAATTAACCCCCGCCCTGTGCGACCACCCGCGTGACCCCCCCTGCCCGGGCGACCCCCCACCCGCCACCCGCTAGCCATGCCTGCCGCGACTGCAATTTGCAGCCTGTGTGTGCAGCTTTAAGCTACCATTTCGACCTGGCAAAATAAACCTTTTACCAGGCTCAACACTTTCTTTGAGCCCAGAGGGCAGGATGTAGTGTATTTAAAAAGAAAGACGTAATTTTTAGATGTACATGTCCTGGCAGTAAAAATCCCTTGAATTTGTTTTTCACAACTGCATAGCCTATCTCTCCCATAGGATAACGTTGGAGTTACCATATTACATTAAATAAGCTGGAATTTCGAAATAGGAACATGTAACCAATTCATGTTTGATGCCTTTGGAATTGCAATATAAATCCTCTCTTAAGGTAAAGTCAGATTTTAAATTATAATTTTGAAAATGCCACTTTTAGAAAGTTGGCATTTTCTTGCCTTAGCCATTTAGTGCCTGCAGCCTTTCCCTGGGTCACATGACTGGGTGTAGCTGACAATTGGGCTGTGTGATTTCCTCCTAGACAGCCACACACATTAGAGAGCTTAGTTGTCCCTGGATGGATGATCACTGCAGGATGGGAGCAAGAAACTGGGCACAGCCCTACTTTCACTTACACTTCCTGCCTCTACATAAAGGGATGCATACCCCTGTAATTAGTCTGGAGGTAGGGCAGGGAAGGTAGGAAGCCTCCGGATTTCAAAGGGAAACCTTTAGAAGCTTCTCCCACTACAAAGGCAGAACTGGGTTTAACAATTGGATCTCAGATGCCAACTCTTCAGTACACCTCTGGAACTATGGATACTCTGCCAGGAATAAGGACTGCTGTGCTGCTGAAAGTACTGCTACTATGCTAGACTACTGCCCTGCTGGAGTACTGCCTTGCTGAACTGCTGCCTTGTTGTGCTGACCTGCTGCCCTCTTGCCTTGGTGAGAAGGACTGGACTTGCATCTGTTGATCCCAGAGAGCTGCAAGGGCTAGTTGGCTGGCCTCCTGACCAGAGCCTTAGGGACAGAAGGATCCAACCACCTTGAATTCAGCACCTGGGTTCTGCCATCTGTGAGTCCTACCCTGCCTAATGGCGCCACCCCATTCCTGGACCCTATGAAGTGGTTCTAAAGGTGCTCTGCCAGCTCATCTGTCGACACAGCAGAACCAACACATTCCCTCTGCCTTGCACGCAATCCCAAGCAGAACCGATGCATCGCCACTGCTGCAAGATTCTCCCAATGCAAGGACTCCACATCAACCTCACAGACCACATCGGAACTGCTGCCTGTGATAAGCTTTCCTGATGCAGGACCTCACATCACAAACATCTTGTAGAAAGCGCCTCTACGACGGTGCAAGTTCAAGAATCACAGGCACACACAGCTCTTTGGAACCGGGGCATCAACTCGATAAAGCGGTGCATCCTTGATGCCAGACTTTGCATTGCAATCCCTCGTAGATGGCATTCTTGACAAAAATGCAGAACCTCATATCACAGCCTCGCAAATCTTTGGAACTGATGCATCACCTTGGCTGCTCTTCGCATCCTCGCGCTGGACCTTGCAACGCCCCGCAACCAGAGCTTAGGATAGTCTTCGTCAGCGGGCCTAACTGGGTCCCTGTAGCTGGCCTGAGCTTCATTGTGTCAGCCTGAACGTATGACTTTGTACTGGTCCGGTGCAACCAGATATGCACAGTTGGCACTTTGTGCTATTTGGTGATATTTTCACTGAAATCTTTAAACCTGCATATCTCCGGTTCTACTGATTGGATTTTTGTAATTTTGGTCTTGTTTTATTTATTAAAACATACTCTATTTTTCTATTTTCTAAACTAGTGTGGGATCCTTTTGTGGTGTGATTTCACTGTGTAACTGTGTGAAGTGTTGCACAAATACCTTGCACATTGCCTCTGAGTTAAGCCTGACTGTTTTGTGCCAAGCTATCTGAGGGTTGAACGCAGGTTAATTTGGGGTTTCCTGTGACATCACCTTGACAAGGATTGTGGCTCCTGCTTGAGTAGGGTTTCACACCCCCTCAACCGGTAAGCCAATTTCTAACAGACACTTTGAGTTACCACACTATATACAAAGAGCTATCAGTGATCAGGAAGACTCTTCCCACCACTGCTGAGGAAGGGGAAGTGGAGCCAAAGAATGCAGATTGAAGTGTTGAAAATATGTGGACAGCCAGCTTCAGGTGCTGATCGCTTGTCATGTGCATCATACTCAATTCCAGCTACCAAGGCCAGTCATTATACAACACCAGCAGTTCTTATGACCCTTGCAGTTCTATGCCTTTTGGTACCTCTCATTCTCTGTGTAACACATGTGGTGACATAGCAGGTATGGTTTCAGTGCCACCACCCTCCTGGATTCCTGAGAGTGTTCATATTATGCTGGGCCTGAAGTATGGGTGGGGTCTGAAGAGTTTGCCTCCATGCATTGTCTCCCATGTTTACAGTGTACTGTGTACCCCGGCATGCTTAGCTCTGGTATGAGCGTCTCTGTGATACACGAGGCAAACCAGGTCCATCAGGTGAGGGTTCCCCTGGCGTATGATGTCCCTTGGGTGCACCCTAGCCGGTAATGTCCCAAGCATGTCACTGTCCTGTGAAGGAAACAAAGATGGGGTTTTGAGATGTTGAGGACAACTCTAGATGTCCGCACATGGGCAAATAAGATAACGGGCAGTGTCTACACAACATATCTGAAGTTTGCGCATGCCAGATTGTCATTACTTTCCCTTTCCTTAGCCAAACTCTTTATGTGGTCATATTTCCTGTCCGTTTTACTACATTTTGTGATAAGAGACAACCAGCTTGTCTTTTTATTCTTGTAGAGTGTAGTGGTGTTGTGGGATAGGGTGGGCTGTATAAATGCCTTAAATGAAAAAATAACAGTGATGGTAAAATGTGTTTCTGCCCTAGCATGCTTCCCAACCAAAAAGAAAGCTTTCACTTAGCACATACAATGCTTGTCATCGCAAAAGACCCTAAGCCCTTTCCTATATAAAGGGATGAAGTCTGCAGCTCAGTACTCTGCAATTGAGATGTTACATTTGTATGCAACTGTCATTGAAGACTGGTGTGATCCCTGTAATCCAACCTGTAGACTGTGATCTTCAGCCTTCAGTTACATGGCAGTGACTTGTAGGTCAGCTACTCTAGATTTCTTAACTGTTTCTGCTTCGTCCTTTGTAGGTAACTTTGCCCACCGTGGGGTGTCCATTTATGAAAGGGGATGGTGGTTGCTTGCTGCATTCATACCAGCCTGCCCTTTTGCCCAGATTGTTAAAGAGTCTCCAGCGGTGGTGTGCAGGGGAGGCCTAGGACGCAGGCCCCCTCGGTGGTGCTGACGCAGCGGCATTAGGCACACATGTACCACTGAGACATCCATTCACTCACCAACACACCTATACACACACTCACCCACCCATACAGCCCTTTACAGATGCACTCTTGAATCCATACACCCAGTGAATCACCCACTCACACATCTATGCACAGAGTGGGGCTCTGCTCATTATTCACTTCCTACCCTCTTGCTTTTGCCCTCTAGAAAGGAGTTCTAGAAAGGAGATGATGGCAGTTTGTGGAGTTGCAGGGGAAAGGAAAGGAGTGGGAGAGCAGGCATCTTGGGCACTCAAGGCGTCTGTGGTCAAGCATCTTTTTTATATAAGATGCCATCTAGGTGCTTACGCTCTGGCCATTTAATCACAACTTCTAGTCAAACTGCCAGCCACATTAGTTCTCCCAAACTTTTAAAAACTAAAAAAACTATTTGGCGAAAGAAGGCTCAGTCGCATTTGTCTCTCCTGAAGTCTCACCCCTCCGTGTTGTCCCTGTTGACGAAGAGGGGGAGCGGGGCAGGAAATAAGGAACTGGAGATTACTTCAGGCGCAAATAAAGAAGACAATTTCAGTTTAGTTACGGCTTTGTCCCAAGGCACCGTTTTATGTCAGACCAGTCGATTTGTCCACAGCCCAGTTCTGGCTATTCCCTTAAGTCAGTCCAACAAGTCATGTCATCCAGTGGAAGTGGTGGAAGTAGGGGAAGAAACGCACATAGAGGCTATTCCTAAGACTAACACTGTTGGCATCAAGTTGGATTCTGAGTCCGGTCCTAGGAGTCCCGTGGCCCCATCCGGTGGCCAAGATGTTGCCTTTGTATCAGAAATGTTGCAGTCTAAGAAAACTTCTCGAGTGATTCGTGGTGGACTCTGTGATGATTTCTGTAACGGTGACCCTGGTGCATTGGAGGACTATTACCTGCCGAAAATTGCTGCTCTTATAGAGAAGAATCGAATTAGGGAGGCTAACTTAAAATCACCTACTGCCTCGGACATGGTCTTGAGCCTGCCTCTGGATTGTCTACCTAGCCGTCCATCATTACTGGCTTTGTATAGTAAATGTAATTTGTAGATTTATATAGCGCAGCTTATCACCTATTAGGGTATCCAAGCGCTGTCCATGGGCATGGGGAGAGTAATTGATTTGCGCAGAATCACAGGATATTGAGTCGACGCCGAGACTTGAACCCGGATCCCCAACTCCTGAGCTGGCAGCTCTGGCCACTTCACCACATCCTCTCCTCTAGTAGTACGCCATCTTCAAGGGTTTCTTTATTGGGCTCAATGAGCTCTTTGAACTGAGATTTATCTGTGTACACAGGGGCTCAAGTTCTTGTGCAGTCATTTAATCTGGAAGGGGAGGGGGCAGGGCCAACTCCGATATTTTATTTTCTGTGGAGAAGGTCCTATCCTCGATTTTGGCTTTGTTGCTAACTCTGACTCTGATCACGTGCTGGAAGTGTTGTCCCCAATTCTAATGGGGGTGCAGCACCTCACCTCGCTTGGCTTATGCCCAAGAAAGGAAGAAAGGGGCATCGAAATGAAATCTCAGGCTTCCCAGACTAACATCGTGGCAAAAAGTGGGGTGGCAGAAATTTGAATTCAGGCGGGTGATTATGGTGGACTTGGGGCCACTCCTTTTGGGCAATCCAACGGTAATTCTGAGGCAACTAAGGAGATTGACAACTTGCCTTGTCCTTCCTTCTCAAACCATTAATGTGAAGAACGATGTCATGTAGCCCAAAGGGAAAATATAACTGTAATTGAGAATCTTCTTCCTATTTTTAAAAAAGGGGCTTCCTTTACCCCTGGGGTTGTAGTCTTGCAAGATGACCCTTCTAGTGCTAATTTACCAAGGGCTCACCAAGATGGTGTTTCTCAGGTGAAGGAGGCCCCCCTTCACCAGGTGAACCCCCGGGTTGTAATAGGGCAAAACGCCAGAGGGGGGAAAAGAAAAGAACTTGGTGCATCATGAAATGTAATTCTAAAAAACTCAGGTTTTCTAATGTTCTAGAAGAGTCCACTCCTATTATTCAGCCTCCAAAAGTAGAAGAGCCGAAGAACACCGTCCTTCATTTAGATCGGGAGCTCAAGTCCCTAGAAGTAGCTAGTATGCCCTCCTTTCCTAATAGATTAGAAGTACAAACCCCAGACTGCCATCGGCTAGAGAAGGGGCTCACGGATATGGGGGCCACTGTCCATAATAACTGGGGTGGTATGAACATGGGTATAGTGAAGGATGATGCTGGGGATGGAAGTGTTGATTTGCTGAGTACCGATGAAGGTCGTGGAGTCCCCAAGAGGCTAAGTGGATCTCTAAGAGATCTCCCCCAGATCCCCCTTGTGGGGATTCTCCTTTACATATTTCTCTCCAATTTCTGAGGACTCTTAATGGGGAGGCTCCTCCATTTTTTCCACCAGCACTGTTGCTTAATCAAGGGGCTGGGCCAAAGCATAATAATAATCCAATTGAAGGACTTGGTTTTGGCCACCTTTCTAATACTTTGAATTTTGTTTTACTGTTTGATAGTGAATTGGGCCCACTGAGTAGAAGCTTTATCTTGCAGCTCTAATTATAAATTGAGTCCCTGAGCTTGGTCTCAAGTAGAGATATTGATCGGGTGTATTTGGATCCCCTAGACCCACTTTCGAGTTCTAGGGTCACATTTAGCTCTAGGATTGTTGCAATGCTAATCCTGGCCAATGTGGACCATTTCCAGAAAAAAGGTATTGATGTTTTTTTTCCATTTGAAGTGATCATAGACCATAAGCCAGATAGCCTCAGATTGGGCACCCAGGAGTCCAAGATTCATGCAGTAGTAGGGGGGTTGCAAATCTGAAGGATATCACAATTTCAATTGGTAGAGACACGGGAACAGAGTGATAAATATTGCGGGACATGAGGACCAGAGGGCATGGGACTCTGGAAATGGCGATGAGTTAAGAGTTGGGTAGCAGGTGCACTGAATGCTTTAAAAAAAACTTCCAATGAAGTAGAGGTAGCCTCTTGGGTAAAATTATTTTCTGGAATATGGCGGGCTTGGGACAGTCTAAGTCCAAGTTAAACTTTTTACTATGTATTCTGATATTAAATATGAGTATTGTTTTGTATTATCTTGTGCAGCAAAACCCATGGCAAAAGGTCACGCCAGTGTGGAGGTATAGCTATTTTACTCAGTAGTAGTATAAATTGGAATCCTAAGGTGTTTGTCTATCCTCAAAACTTTACATCTTCGTAAAGTTAGCCTTGTGCAATGTAATAGGAGGACTGTATACATCTTTTCTTTTGGTAAATGTCTATATACCCCCTGGGAGGTCGTCTGACTCTTTAGATGAGTCCATGTTCTCTTTTGTACATAATATTAGTGTCTCAGAAGAATGCACACTGATAATCATTGTGGGAGATTTTAATGCTAATACCTTAAACTGTTCCTCTTCGACCTTTGTAAATTCAGAGTTGGATGAGGTGTGGAGTATCCCTGAGGCAATTTTACCTGGGAATATTAGATCAGATAGGCTGGGTGTATGCTTTTGGGATTGCCTGCGATCCAATGACCTAATTTCTTTAAATGGCAGGTTCTCAGAGAATTCTCCAGCCTCTTTCACTTTTCATTCCTCTCGAGGGCAATCCTTAATTGATTATATGGTGATATCTTACCTAATGTTTGGTGCTTGTTCTTAATTTGAGGCATTAAGGACGGATTTAAGTGATCACAGTATTCTCTCGGTGGCTATTGATTTAGAGCTTATGGTGCTCGAGTCATGGAATTCCAGAAAAGACACTATTAGTTATAATAAAACAAACGGGTGTACTTTTGGTTCAAATAATAATATGATGAATTTGCCAGCTCATGTTAAAACAGCGAGTTTAGGCCCTTCACTAAATAACCCTATTGCCTGGTTTGAAAGGCCGCTGTCCCTGTTTCGATTATGTGGGAGTAAAAATAGAACTACTAGTGTTAAACCCTCAGTGGTTATCCCTTGGGAGGTAAAAAAGGTAAATTGTGATTTAAATTCCCTTGTAAGGGAAGAATTTAAGCAGTCATCGCTAGTAAGGCAAATGGAAATCAACTGGCTGAAGCAGATGAGAACTAGACTGAAGGAGTCTGAATGAAGTAGGGAGGAGGACCAGAAATGGATTAAGTTGAGAGAAGTCGCTTTTTCTGGTGACTCGCGTAAATATTGGTCTTTAATAGCCATATATTGTGATTCCAGAATTAAGGCTGAGGCCATTTCAATATCCGACGCAGAGTGGACTCTATATGCCACCAATTCTAGTTGCAGGCTTCTGTTAGAGTTGAATGATGAGTCTCCCTCATTGAATGTATATGGCACTCCTTGTTGTGAGGAGATAGAGAGTTTTATTAAGGGCGCAAGGTATTCCGGGGCGATGGGCCCGGACGAACTCTCGATATCTCTTATTAAACAAGTGGTTTCTGCATGGGCTCTTTTTCTGTGACTGGTGTTTTAATATTGTTATTTGCATGGGGTTATACTGCCTTCTTGGAAAGGACGTGTTGGTGTGCATTTATATAAAAAAGGTCCTATAACCTCTCCCGCTAGCTTCAGGCAGATTGCATTATTGGATGCAATTGGGAAATTGTTTGCCAAGAGTATTCTTCTTCACCTTCACGACTCGGCATTTGGTAACAAACTTGTTCCTGTGGAGCAGGCTGGTTTTCGTAAGCACTGTGGAACCTTAGATGATATCACGGCCCTCCAAACCAGGTGTCTCCATTGAGTAGCTCGTGAGCTACCATTAGTTCTCCAGCTACCTGTGAGTAGCTCTCCTATGTGCAGCCCAGCCTACTAATATATAAGCCTTTGCTAAGTTGAATTATTATATGCATACCAAAATTAAAAAGATAGTATTAAAGATGAAAATGCGTGTCTTTTCAGAACTCGTGAACTGATGTTTGGAGAAAAATGGTTGAATTTTAAATATATATTTAAATTTATTATTTGAGTTGGAGAGATTTCTTACTCATATTTTTACTTGATGTCATGGGGATTGCAGTTATGGCTTTTATGTATTACCCGTGTAAAATTTTGATTCAATTTGTCAAAGCCATTTATACTTTACTGTTCAAACACTGCCTAATGCACTGTTGTAATCACTGCTGACAACCTTGTATGGGATGGTCACTCTTACATCGCTAATATTAGTAGCTCGGGATGATTTTCGTTGAGCATAAGTAGCTCGTATTACAGAAAAGGTTGGAGACCCTCTGCTCCAAACACTGATTCACTGATTCAAAAGTATCCTGTGGGTAAGGGCATGGCTTTATATTCTTCCTTTATTGATTGCTCCACTGTGTTCGACAGGGTTGATCGTGGGACGCTTTGGAGGAAATTAGTTGTACTGGGCATCCCTGTGCACTTGCTTAGGTTGATCGTTACTCTGCACTCTTCAACTAGGACTCAGGTTCTGATGGGAGAGAACCACGGTCTGTCCAGTAAAGTAGAGAATTATAATGGCTTGAAGCAGGGATGGTTACTTGTCACCCGTCTTTTCTCCCTGTACATCCATGACTTATCTGGCAGAGTTGGACAGCGTAAAGGGGACCCACCTAAATAGGATCGATGAGTGTTGGTTGTCTTCTCTACGGTGATGATGTTGTTCTGTTGGATTTAACCCCGATAGGATTACAAAGGCATCTTTTTGAGCTGGGAAACTATGCTGATGAACATTTAAAAAAATAAACATCTCTAAGAGCAAAGTTATTGTTTTTAGGTCTCGGAGGTGCAGAATTAAGTAGGATTTGCACTGGTTCCTGGGGAATGATAAGCTGGAAGTGGTGAAGCTGTATCCATATCTAGGTAGAATTTTTTCTTGTAATTGTTTAATTAAGGATCATATCAGTCAGTGTAGAAGAAAGACATTATCCCAAGCTTCATCATTTTTACCTTGGTCCTGAGTAAGGTGGTTCTTCCACTGAAACGCGCGTAGACCAGCAATACATATGGGGAGTGGTCCTTGAGAGACAGATTCATCAGAGGTGTTTGATGGATGTGATTTTTATCACCAACAATTATAGAACCTGTCCCTATTAGATTCATATTGGATCCCTCATATGGTTGAATCTCTCTTTTTATGTATGAGTGTAGATTGAATGAGTAGGTTTGAATGGTGAGAACGATTTGTTGAAGGTTTCTGTGGGGTTATGTGTTCATTCATCTATTGACTTATACTGCATCACATGTAATTTTTGATCAAATGTATGTGCAGATAATGATGAACTTATCTTTTAAATCATTTGTATAATGAAAAAATAACAAAAAATGTTTTGTGTTTAAAGAAATATTTAAGGAATTCAATAAAATAATAAATAAAACTATTTTTGTGATTGATTGTTCTGCACAATAGTGATGGTGGGTTTGTGGTAATTTTGAGTCTAGCATGGCCACACTAAAAGAAATATAGGTCAGACTAGAGGTTTTCTTTGTTAGTTATTTTGCTTCCCCCTCCTCCTGGACCTGAAAGCAACTAGGGGGTGCCTATTTCCATAGTTTATTATCCCAAGCTTCAGCCATTCACAGATTATATAAGTGCTGCGGGCAAAGGCATTTTGTCCATATTCTGGCGGTTTACAAGATTAAAATTCCGCTTTCATTGAGCTATGCCTGTGAAGTAACGGAAGAGCGGTATTGGTCCTTTTTCGAAAAGGTCGAAGGGCGCATTTGGCATCGGATCTGTAATTTGAATTTTTCAGCTGTACCTTCGGCTCTCCGGCTTAAATTTGGGCTCCTCTCAATGAATGCGCTTGCCATGGCAGCTGTTCTAAGGTGGGGGGAATAACATACTATATAGTGACTTGGGTTCCATCCACACTGCATTAAAATATGACATTTTTTATTGCTTGAAGGGAAGAAGTGCCGTCTTCTCAAATTATATGAAAGCTTTGGATGTGTTTGAAATTGGTCAGAGTGAGGTGGCACCCCTCCCAAAGCTTATTTTGAAAAACTTGAACAACTTGCAAACAAGGACAAAAAAGAGACCTGAGTCTGCAACTTCAGGACCGGCACAAAGCAAAGGCGCGATAATCTGCACCTCTGGCAACCACCCTGCACCTGCATGACCGTGACTTATCCCGGACCAGAGACCGGTAACAAAGTAAAGAGGAACCCCTTTGCAAGCCAAAGGCAACCCCAGATCTCACTTGAGCTAGAGGTACTAGTCCCCTGCAGCCCGCAGGTAAAGCACGCTCCCGAAACCAAAGAATCACTGGTTATTGGGAATGCCGAGGGATCGCCCAAAAGTAAATGGTCTAGTGTACTGGGGGAAATGTAGTCATGACTTCCAGCAAGTTACAGGTGGCTAGCCTTTTCCTCTGGACTCCAAGACGTCGAAGTAACCCAAAGCTGAGCTTGCCACTGCCAAGGCTTGTTGGTAGCCAGTCCGGCAACCACTACCTTTGTTCCCTGTTGTGCCTCAAGGGAATACCGGTTTTCATCGCGGTCGGCTCGGCACGGAATTGAGGATGAAACAGACTCCCGAGAGAGAAGCCCGGCGTCCGTAGTTAAGGACTCCCCCAAAAAAACCTACCAGATGCTTTCAACTAAAAACCTGCTTCAAGGACCACATGCTGAAATAAGGCACAGAGTGACCCATCTACAAAGAAATTTATCACACCCCTTGAGAAAAACAGCAGGAACTAGCTGCCTTAACGTGTCCACAAAGTTTACAACCCTGAGGAAGACCTTCTTTGAAACACACCACAGGCCCAATGTGAAGGTCGAAACGTGTCAGCGCACTCATGAACATGGCCAAGAGCTACAATTAAGTGTACAATCTGTGCATTAAGTTGTGTATTACCGGTGATGAAATTCATGATCTCACCTGTATATAAATCTATGCTCTGACCACCATTAGAATAGGGTCGAGTAGTACCGTTTTGGACTGCAAACAAGAGGGTTCAAATTGAGAACTGCCCCAGCAACCCGACAGTGTAGGACACTAGACATGTAAATTTGTATGTTTCTCCTTATATGTTCCATGATCAATTCTTTTTATATGTTCAATGACTAATGTGAAGCATTGTTTTTCGTCTGTATATGTTTTGTTCTTAATTAATGTGTTCACAAAGGTATACTTTTCTAAATGTGAAAATCGTTACATGTGTCAGGTCTCAGTAACCCCACGGAGTACTCTTCAGAATCCAAGCGATGCAAAAAGATGTCCACCTCAAGACATCCCCAACTCAGATAACAAATAACAGAGTATTAGGGCGATCAAGCGAGGGAAGGGTATAGGGAAGGAGCAGCAGGGAAGAGGAGACCTGTAGAAGAGAAAGAAGACCATGAAAAACCATGCAGCAACAATCCTACACACATATGATCTCGCTACAACTGATTCGTACCTGAATCATTCCGTTGTATAAGTGTATACCACTCTAACCCAAATAAGGCTTCTCAATCCTCTTGGCATACTCCTATGGCAGAAAAAGACAAGATTATAATAGTTTCTTTTCTCCTCAAACCCCTCATAACTCCAACAAGCAATCAACATTCAAACGTACCTCTATGCAAAACAAAAATCTAGCAAATAACACTGGAGTCAATCCAAAGCAAAAACGAGAATGAACAGGGAGCAGGTTCACCATAGACTCTTCTTATTACTCCATAAACCAGGATAGGGATTTAATGTTATCAAAGATCCATGGCATTCCAAAGATCAAACGAATCCAAAAGCAACAAAAAATAAAAGGTTCAGAAATATGATCCAGTCTAGTCAGTTAGGGATAATCCAATCTCCGGCAGTTCACTGACTAATGAGGCAAAGAATAAACAGTAGTCCTTTCTGTAGACTACTCACTCCAACTTCCTACCTGGAAGTATGTTATCCATCCAGTTCCAATGATGGTTAAGGGCTGCTGAAGAAAATGAACTCCTAAGTGGTAATACGTCTTACCACTTATGCAAGTACTGGCAATATCCAGAGATGGCTGCTTTCTCCGATGACCCCTTAGAATCCTTGTCAGAGGGGGAGCGAACCGGAATACACCTCTCTGGGACCCTGCGAGGCAGCCGTCGAAGGAACGCAGCACCCCCGCACATCAGCACGAAAAGAAACGCTGCGAGGCAAAGGGCGGAATGACCGAATGTCAGCCCCTTAACTTCTGTCACTTCCTCCTTCCTAGGAGAAACGGGGAAGAGTGCAGCAGGCATGCTGCACTAGAGTACAAGGACAATTCCTAAGGTACTCCGAAAACTGCAGACAAAGAAACGCCCGCCGGGCAGGCATCCGTCAGGACAAAGAATTCCGCACACCAGCCGGCGTGCGTGGGTGGTTAAAATACCTGATTCCTCCCTTCAACTCGTCAAGGCTTCTGGCAGATGTAGTCCCGCCCTAATTTACACCTCAGAAGGCGCAATAAGGGCTTCAGATCGCACCCCTACCAAGCGTCTCCTAGATCCAGGTTTGGTGGGATACCGCAAATGAAAGGAGTGCACCGCCGAAGGAGCATGAACGTTAACACAAGGTTCCCATGAGTCATCTTCGGAGGAGTAACCTTTCCAGGACACCAGATACCACAGCTTGCCCCTTTTGAACTTGGAATCTAAGATACGGCTGACTTCATATTCCAGCTGCCCATCTCGCATCTCCGGAGGGATCGCCCGACTCCTTGCCCCCACAGCAGGCTTCAATAGGCTATAATGAAATACAGGGTGAATGCGAAGATTGGTCGGTAATTTCAGCCAATAGGCCACAGGATTGATCTTTTTCAAAACAGCGTACGGTCCAATGTATCTGGGATGGAATATACTTTGCACCCTAAAACGAATGTTCCTGGTCGACAACCAAACCCGGTCACCGGGTTGATAGAGGGGGCTCTCTTTACGGTGTCTATCAGCCCATTTTTTGTACAACTGCTTTGCTTTGTTCAAATGGTAGCCAATTCTTTTGTGCACAGCTTGCAGGTGTCTTACATGTTTCAGCACAGATGGTTGATCCGCTACCTCGCCAGGTATGGATAACGGCAGCACTTGAGCATGGAACCTATGGTTAGCAAAAAACGGGGTCTCCCCAATGGCAAGGCATTAATATAGGCTAGTTCAGCAAGCCACAACAACGACACCCATGAATCATTGGCCTCTTTCGTATAGCAGCGTAAATATTGTTTGAGGGTTTGGTTTAATCTCTCGGTTTGTCCATCCATCTGAGGATGGAAGCTAGTGGATAAGGCAGAGTCTATTTGTAATGCCTTGCACCACATCCTCCAGAATCGTGCTATGAATTGTGGTCCTCTGTCGGACACAATAACTCCAGGGATGTCATGTAATCGAATCACATGAGTCAGTAATAATTGGGCTGTTTGCCCTGCAGTAGGTAGAGTGTTACAAGGAATAAAATGTCCCATCTTGGTGAGACTGTCTACCACGACCAGAATGGCTGTGTAACCCTGATCTCTCGGCAACCCTGTGATGAAGTCCATGCAGATGTTTTGCCATGGTTGTGCTGGGGTGGGCATCGGCATCAACCTCCCTTTTTGTTTTGTATGTTCTCCTTTAGCCCTGGCGCAAGTCTCATATCGTGTTACCCAACGCTTTACATCCTCACCCAACGAATCCCACCAGAAGTGACGTTGGATCAGGTGTTTGGTTTTTAGGCACCCTTGATGTCCAGCCAGAACCGATTCGTGACACTAGTTAAAAGCCTTTAACCAGAGCTCTGAAGTTGGTAAGTATAGTTTGTTCCTAAAAAAGGGTAGACCTTGCATAAGCTTCTGATGGCTATCATCTTCTGCCCAGCTCCTCCAAAATGCCGATGACTTATGCCTTTTTACTTCCTCCAGGAAGTCCTCCACCTTAATCACGCATAACACCTTGTTTGGGCTAATGATGGCATTAGTAACCCCTTTCTTAGGATCTTCTTCTGTGTCTTTCCTGGACAGGGTGTCTGCCTTTCTGTTTTCGGACCCTGGCCGGAATGTGACCACAAAGTCATACTCCGCGAAAAACAACATCCATCTCATCTGTCTCTGTGTTAATTGCCTGGCAGTTTTCATGTACTGCAAATTTCTATGGTCCGTGTATACAGTGACTGGATGTTGTGCCCCCCATAGGTACTGTCTCCATTCCTGGAAGGCCTTTTTTATTGCTAGCAGTTCCTTTTCAGCAATAGTATAGATAACTTCTGCTGGGTTCACTTTTTTGGACAGAAATGCCACTGGATGTAATTGTCCAGTCTGTCGGTTTCGTTGGGAAAGAACAGCTTCGATTGCTACATCCGAAGCGTCTGCTTCCACCATGAATGGAATATCCAATTGTGGATGTTGCAACACAGGTGCAGTTGTGAAAGCTGTTTTCAAGAGTATGAATGCTTCCATAGCCTCAGAGGTCCAATCAAAAAGAGCACCCTTTCTCAGCAATCTAGTAATGGGAGTCACCACTTGTGAGAAATGTGCTATAAACCTGCGGTAATAGTTGGCAAAACCTAAAAAGCATTGCACATCACATACGTTCTTAGGAATTGGCCAGTCGCGTACTGCCTGTACCTTTCTTTCAGCCATGCTCAAACCTGACGGACTGAAGATCACACCTAAAAATTCGACTTCCTCAACCTGAAATTCACATTTGCTTAACTTGCAGAATAAGTGATGTTCTCTTAATGTCTTCAATACCAGAAGGACATGTTTCCTATGCAGATCCAGTTTGAGGGAGTAAATCAAGATATCATCTATATAGACTACCACAAACCTATCTACATTCTCTTTCAGGACGTCGTTCAAAAAAAACTGAGAAGCCACAGGGGCGTTGCAAAGCCCAAAAGGCATAACCAAATACTCAAAAAGGCCATATCTTGTCTTAAATGCCGTTTTCCACTCATCTCCTTCTCGCATTCTTACTAGATGATAGGCCCCTCGTAGGTCTAACTTAGTGTACACGGTGGCCTCCTTAACCTGTTCCAGCAATACGGAGATGACTGGAAGAGGGTAGCGATTCCTGACAGTATTTTTATTCAGCATGCGGTAGTCAATACACGTCCGCAAGTCGCCATTCACCTTTGAGATAAAAAAAGAGGCAAGGCTGCTGGGGAACGAGAAGGTCTTATAAATCCCATTTCTAAATACTTATCTAGATATTCCTGCAAATGCTTTGCTTCAGGTTCGGACAGAGCATACACTCTACCTGCTGGCAATGTGGCCCCTGGCACTAGGTCTATTTGACAATCATATTCCCTGTGCGGAGGGAGTTTTTCCGCCTGTTGTTCACAAAAAACGTCCCTATTCTGTTCATAGATCGAAGGCAATGCCACCTCTTTCTCAGCAACTGTGGCAATACAATAAGGATGAGCCAACGATATCACATGAGAAGTGATGTTTCGTAAACAAACTTTATTGCATTCTTCGGAAAAGAACCTCACGGTTTTCTGCTTCCAGTCTATGGTTGGGTTATGCCGCAATAACCAAGGCATTCCCAATATGACTTCATATTGAGGTGCCTCTATGAAGCTCAACGTAATCTGTTCAACATGTTCCTGTGTTTCGTCTGCCAACGTAAACTCTACTAAATCGGTTTGTTCGATGACAGGACCGGATTTCAAGGATTTGCCGTCCACAGCCAACACCACTTCGGCACTTCCTCTGGAGACGCGAGGTAGTTCCATCCTCTTGACCAAGCCACAATCAATGAAGTTACCCGTGGCCCCCGAATCAATCATTACCCAGACCTGGTGCTGGAGATGGTTAAAACCTAATCTCATGGAAATCAGAATATGAGATACAGTCTCCTTATTCTCAACACTAGCTAAGGAATAGACCACACCGGAGTAGATACAGAAGTCAGAGATGACACCTCATCTGATTCCACTACATTGTTTTCCGTATGCAAAACCGAAACAGCTAGCTTCTTATGTGAAAATAAAGAGCCTTGTGATCTTGATTTGGTAGGACATTCTCTCACGAAGTGTCCAACCTTCCCACATACATAATCCGTGTCCTCTACGATTCTCCCTGTCGTGTAGTTCCTATATTACCTATACAAGATCTGCGCGTTTGGATAACATAAACTGTGGGTTTGGTGGCGGACGGATTCCGTGCACCCCCACCGGATACGTTAGCCTGTCTGTATTAGCTAGCTCAGAGTGCCACTAGAGTCTCCTCTTATCGGGGAGAGAATAGTTCTTGGCAACCTCAGAACATGACAACCCTGATCCCTCAGGATCGTGGAAACAATATACTACCTTTCGCTCAGTCACTCGTGCTCACTTAGTTTGTCTCAGAGATACACAGAATAACCACACTGGGCGTTTCAATAAGTATTTATTGAACAGTTGTTACTCTAGTGTATAATAGATGAGCTGCAACAAGCATTAGACAGTAGCAGAGATATATGATTAGCAATACTATGAAAGTAAAGGGATGGTATAGTTCTACCATCTTGCAGAAATCATGAATATATACAAGTACATAAAACACATGATAAAAGGTGCGTACTCCTACGATGCCTCCCTAGCTAGATGTACCTAAATGTACCTAGCATCTGTGTAGGTGTTATGCCAAGAATCCCTCTAGGATCTAGTCCACCCCATTACCTGAGAGTTTAGAGAATGTGGGACCTCGTCCTGGTCTCGAGTTGGACACCCCGCGAGGGATGTTAGGTCACTGCTAGCTGGAGCGTCTGCATGCAGGAACCTCAGCGTCTCTGGTCAGTGTGTCAGCCGGGGAAGTCACGGTCTCCTCTATCTTCCTAAGCAAGATGTGTTGTATATATACCCATAGGTCTCCCCAGGGGTCCTACCTTGCTGTGTTACTGTGTCGGCCTAAAGGATGACGTTGGGCCTGAACTTTATACAGAGATATTATACAGGAGATGGTAATCCTACTGTTAGTCCTGCTGTGCTTCCAAGAAGCCTCATGCATAATGTATGAGAATCGAACCAGGGAAAAACCTGCGTTCTGAATGCAGTGTCATATCTAGGTAAAAGGTCAGTGCCTAAGAACCGTTATGTATGTAATGTAGGGACGGATGTAGGTGAAAGGTTGCGATGTTACCTGCGCCTATATAGGGTACCTATATGGAATATAACACCCACTCCTCTTCCGAATGGACGACATATGTAACCTATTACTATACTACTAACATTACTAGATAGTGGTATGCACAAAGTTTATAAAAACATCTTTTGAACTAAAATGTTTAAAAACTTTTTAAAAATTTCTAAAAAAAACCCCTTAAAAATGTTTTTAAAAAGTTTGCAAGCCCTAGCTCTAAAATGTCCGTTGGTATAGTCCGGATCACTATAAGCATTATAAAGCCATGTATGCCCAAAAAATGAAAGGAATGTCAATTTAGTTTCATTGTTCCAAATTTGAGCTTGTTTAGAAAAGGGCGAACTTCTCCCAGCACGACAAGTCAAATGAGTCAATTGTTTATGTGTCCTGGCTGGTAGACGCAACATTTTCGTTGCTTGCTTCCACAGTAGACGGCCCCTGTAGCACCTCACAGAGCACGTCAATTGAGTACAGATGTTCCACGCTGTCCGCAGCCGGTGCTGGGGCAGCCTGTGCGCAGTCCAAAGCCTGGGTGTCAGAGGAGGAGCCGGTGTTCATACCAACAGGTGCTGTTACTACCCGTGGTGGCTCAAGGAATGCCGCCATCAACATTGGAATACGCTGAGGACACTGCAGAACATGGGCCATTATCGGGTCCAGTAAAGCATTCACGTCCTGTGGCGCACATGATGGTAGTGTCAAACAAAGGTCTAACATGCATTCTTCTCCGCAAAACAGGCATCGGAGGACAGGTAAGATGCAGTCTATCCAGACCGGTCGAAATGACAAGAACCAAGATTCACTTAGTTCTCTTAGGCGAGGCGTGCCTAGAAGTTGTACCATGCGGTCATGGTATTTACGCTCTAGGAGTGTTCTTTCCATCGCCTTGGTGACTGGGACGTCAAGTAACTCCCATTTGAAAGTAGCCGGAATGCTGGAGTAATCACTGCAGCTGGGGCACCCTTCAAATGACAGGACAGGTTTGCTACAGAGCCATTACAAGCTCCGTGCAACATTATATCCTGGCATATGAGTGATCCACTTAAAGCATTCTCGCAGTTTGTACCGCTCAGAAACACTTCTTGATCCCCACTCCGGCATCGAAATCTGTATGGTAATTCCCAAGATTCCTTAATGTATTCCTTACCCATTTCTTCATATCTGCCTGCCTGCTTTTGTTCAAGGCAACATTGAAACTGAAAAGTAGTGACCGGTAGAGTTATGTTGCCATGGATTAGCCATTCTGTAGACAGTGTTCTACCACTGTGAATGGTAATCTATCCAGTTTTTCGATACGCAGCATTGTATATTTTGCTCCCCTTTGTGCCATTTCTATCTGTTTATCTGTTAGATTGTATTCAGAAAACAGAGACGTACTGTTGATAAAACGCCAAGGCACGTAGCCTGTACGCAAAGATTGCAGCGTCCAGCTTAACAACGTAATAGAACGTAACTGTGATCGCCCGTGTTGTAATATGGCCAAATCTTGTTCTAGAATGTCTATCGCTGAAGATACAATGTTGCCTAAGGAATATATCCTGGAGGTCAATGTAGTTAACCCATTGTCTACCACTGCTAGAGATTTTTCTAGATTTATACGGTCTATCTCTCATAGTCTCTCTGCGGCCTCTTGTTGTGATATTTTCTGAATTTCATTATAGACAGCATAATAGAAACGTTTCTGACGTGGCATCCTGGGACCCATTAAAAAATCCCTAAGATCCACATCCTGTGACAGTAAGGATAAGTGTTGTTTCACCTGTGTGAGTGTTGAGGTTTTTAGCCAATTGAGGCACAACTTCACAACACTGTAGGATGTCACTACCCCTGGATGTTGTCTTTGTACATAACGTGGATCTGGCCTATGGATACTAAACCCTTTGGTTTTACCCATGAATCTTGCCTGACAACTATTAGTGTCTGTGAGCCAAATCAACCAGTTTTTCCAATCGGGGTCTGATCTGTTGTATTGTATGAGGTCATCTACTGTAATCTCTTTCTGTGATGTTATGTTGCCCTCGGTGTGTGATGGAGTTGGCAACCGAGGCGTGTTCAAGTCTTTGCTCTTGGCTAGTCCAAGGCAAGACGTCTGTTGCACTGTTTCATTCAAAAACATGATTTGTTGAAGATGAGGCATGCTCTAAACAAAGCTTCTGTTCCCTGTACCTGCCATTCCCTAGTATCCCAGACTGATTTTAGGTCTATGGTGTCTTTCCACAAGTCGAAACCTTGTTCGGACAACTGGGCAATAAAGGAAGCAGAGTAAATCTGTTTGGTGTTTGTCAACATATTTTTCTGTGCTGATGTTGGTGCAACCTTATAATAGTATGAGGCTGGGTCAGACATATGAAACCCTGAAAAATATGGAAATTTCTGTGTAAATGTTTTTGAACTGCCTTTCGGCGGTGTTGGACAATGTTCCCACTGGTGGAATGTGAACACAGTTCTAGGATTAGCAGATTTATGCAAAAAGTGATGACCATAGTGTTGATAACAATACATACTCTCGAAATCTGATGTGTCTTCCAATGTTTCACTACTAGAAAATGCAGCAGATTTTTCCAAATCAGATAACATGTTATTAACAGTTTCAAAATCCCAATCATCGGAAAATGTACTTGAAGTAATGATATCACTCAATTATATTTTAAATAAATGTGGAATTCTTAACATTTCAGTCAGACCAAATATATCGAAATCAACCTTGTCCCAAACTATACCATCAGGTATAGGAACTGCTGTAATGTTCACTGATGACAAGTCTCTTTGTTCACGATGAGATGATTGGTGTGGTTTTAAAAGTAAGTTCACCTTTTGGGCTGCAGAGCTTTGTCGAATGTATTTCCCATTAATAAGCATACTAAAAACTATTACCAAGCCTACCCAGAAAAGAAAGAAAAGTATCCCGGTGATTATCCATAGTTCTACCCAGGGTGACACCAGGTAAGTCTTTTTAAGAAAGTGCATAAAGTCTGTAACTTGCTGTTTGCGTGATTTTTTTGGCTGGCGTCGTTTCCGGTTCGCTTGGATCAAAGTTTATGAAGTAGCCAGAAGCAGTTCGATCAATTGTTGGTATTGCATCAGGATTGTAGAAATCGTGGTTTGCTCTTGTTGAGGCATGTTGACGTAGACATCTGTATTTGGTCGAATAGCGAGTTGTTTTTCTGATTTTGAGTTTGATTTTGAATTTGAACTTCAGGTTCAAGAGGAACGATTCCATAGCATTGTTGCTTAGTCCTTCATTCCGTGTTGGAGGCTCTTCGAAAGTGATGAGTCTTTCCATTTGAACTTCTTGGATTGTAGCGAGAGGAGGGTGTCTGCTACTTTGGAGTCCACGTGGCCTACTGCCTAGTATCGGCCACATAGTGTGGTTTGATTAGGTCAATTGAGACAAATCTTTTCTCCTTTTTTCCGGCAAGAGGCGGTAGAAGTACAGTTCTTGTTCCTTCAACTGCTAAGACTGGCACAGGTTTTCTGTATGATGGCCCAAATTCTTTTTTGTCCGCTATTTTCTCTCTGACCAGATCCCCGACTTTTGGGATCCAGACAGGTCTTGCCGTGACTGATTTGACTTCCCCAGTGGCAGTCTGCTTCAGATGGACATTACTTTGTTGTGTCCTGGATTTATTTAGATCCTGTAAAACAGCCAAACGATCATGGATGTTAAAAGGCTTTTCATCCGCCACTGTGCCTTCACAATCAAGATCAGGTACCCACATTCTTGTCCCAAATAGGACCTCATATGGAGTGACACCCCTAGAGAACGTCTCGGCATATTGTTAAGAGCACGCTGGACTCCATACAGATGTTTTACCCAACTTTCACCCGTGCCTAATACTCTAGCTGTTAAAGATTGCTTTAAGTCTCGGTTATTTCTCTCCACCACCGAATTTCCCTCGGGATGGTACGGAGATGAGTACCGCAATACTACACCCAATCCTCGCATGGCCTCCTTGTAAACCCCAGAGCTAAACGCAGGGCCCTGGTCAGAATGTAATATGCCAATTGCGTATGTCCCTATGAAGACTCGCAAATCTTTGATAACAGTTCAAGTGTCAGCCAAGCGTTGGGGCCACACCCATAGGAATCTTGAGCAGGAATCCACTGCAACCATGATATACTTGTAAGCCCCATCTCTTTGTAAGGAGCCGCAGTGGTCCAAGTAAACACACGCTAGTGGTTTGTCAGATATTAATAATGGTGTCTGTGCTGGATGTGTTACAGTGGAACTTTTCATCTGCTGGCAGATGTCACATTTTAAGACATAGTCTTTAGTCTGCTTTGTTAATCCAGGCCACCAATAGCGTTGTTTCAACAATGAAACAGTCGCCGTAACTCCTGCATGGGCAGAACCTATCCCTTCGTGTGCTGCTAGAATTAAACCTAACCTACGATCCATGTTTGGAATTACTCTATCCCCCACTCCAGGAATCTGAGCAAATGGAATGTTATTGGCATCTAACTTGTAGGAGTACTTGAGTGGAAACCTTTTCGGTACTGCTCCGCTGTGTTTGCAGGTTGCATTAATAGCTACCATAATCTCACCGTCTATTCTCGTTTGAGAACGAGTGATTGCAGCTACGGAAGCCGTGCGTACAGCCCCCTTTGCGGCTTCGTCAGCCAATGAATTCCCTTCAACGTGAACGCCATCACGCTGATGACTCAGTGTATGTATCACGTGAGCCCTTGGTAGTTCGGTTTTCAACTCCACTACCTGTTCCCATAGCATTTTATGCTTAATTGTGCCACCTTTTGCATCTTTGAACCCATTTTGAACCCAGTACTGCAAATATTCATTATATGACTGCACACAGTAAAAGGAATCGCACACAATTAATGTGGGGAATTCTCGATCCGTATTCACTAGTGCCAGTATTAGGGCTTTTAATTCTGCCAGCTGTGCTGTGCAGTCTCCTAGAGATTGCGATTTTGTGCAACTTGTGTGGAACTTTCCATCCCGCATGCGACCGTTAACGATTGCACATGCTGCGCTATATTGTTGCTTACTTCCTATGGCCGGTTAAGCTGATCCGTCAGTGTAAATGATATATTCATACTGATCTAGAGGCATTATTTCATTTGGTAGAGGATATTCTTGTTCGTATTGCAGGAATGCTTGTGTCTTTAAATTTGGGTCGTACCTGTATTCTACATCTGTTGCAGTGAGAGAATTAGCCCATTGTATCCATCTCGGATGTAAAGATTTAGCATTAGGAACGCTTGCCTTTGTTGCAGCCTCTAAGGCTGGAACCGGAGTTACTACTATTATTCGTTTCCCCTGAGCCAGTGCTCTTTCTCTCACTACAGCAGTCTGTCCTGCTGTCAGAATCTTTTCTGTAGATGCGAAGCGCATTTCAGCATTTGTGTACAAATGTGATTTGTATGCAATTGGTACTGTCTCACCTTCATTATATGTTAGATAGGTGTACCCAGATTGACCCGCAACTATACGGATCACCAGGTTGCGTACGTTTACGCGTGTCTGTAAGTGTTTGGAAGCTATTATGTCAGCTTGTAAGGAACAAAGTGTATCTGTATGTTCCTATGTCCATTGTTTTACTGAAAAATCAGGTTTTATTAAGTCGTAGAAAGGTTTTACACTTTCTGCGTAATCCAAAATGTAAGTTCGACCAAAATGTAGGAATCCCAGGATTGATTGTAAATTTTTTAATGATTTTGGAGGTTGGAGCAGCGCGCATTTTTCTACAAAATTGGCTGCCAGGCTTTTTCCTTCACTTGAAAGCTCATATCCTAAAAACAGGACACTGAGGTGGGCAATTTTTGATTTTTTAAAGTTGAATTAGTAGCCCTCAGATGCAAATCCCCAAATAATGGTATTCACTCTGTTCAAGTGTTCCTCTAGGTCATCGTCCGTCAGATAAATATCATCCACATAGGACTATGCCTCTTCGTCTAAATTTTGAAGTAACTCAGTTACCCTGGCCGAAAACAACCCCGGGCTGTTCTTATACCCCTGGGGGAGTCGACAAAATTGACGCTGGGTCCCTAGCGCTGAGAAGGCTGTTAGATGCCTGCTTTCAGGCGCTATATTTTGGCAGAAAAAGCCATTTGAGATATCAAGTGTTGTTTTATATTTTTTCCTCACAATGTTATTCATTAATGCGGCACTGTGTGCATTTTGGACTGCAAATGTCTTAGTGCAAGTGTTTAAATGTCTGTAATCTAAAACTCAACTATATGAATTGTCAGGTTTCCTGACCGGAAACAAAGGATTGTTCATTGATGAGGTGCAATTCTGGATCACCCCTTGGTATTCAAGTTGATCTAAGATCTCCCTGACCTGTTTTTCAGCTTCTTGCTTTATTGGATACTGACTTTGTACAGTTGGAGTATTTTTTAAAGGAATTATGTGGTGGGTTGAACCCTCATCCCATCCAACATGGTTTTTGTATAATGCCAGAGCCTGGGCTACCGCCCACTCCTGCACATATGTATGTTGTAAGTGCCTGGGAATATGGTCTGAGAAGGCCGGAAGAATTACCGTTTCTCCTTTAGGGCAACCCATGACGAATGCTGGCGGCCAATCTTGTTCAGCTAATAAAATATCATAGTCAAACGTCAGGTTCTCCCAAAAGAGACCTCTCACTGTTCTACATTTGTCCCCCTCCATGTGGAGCATTATTTCATATACTTTATGTTGGACACTTACCCTAGTATCGGGTGTTTCTACCGTGATATAATCATTCAAGTCCGCTGTCACCAGAAATTCCATCAGGTTCTGGCGAGCTATTGTTATTTTTGCCACACTGTCTAGCATCGTCAGAGCCCATTCCCCGTTCAGTAGTCGAGTCCTCAGAATTCTGGGCATGTCTGATCTTTAGAACTGCAACTTTCTTCTTTTTGAACTGTGGCTTTTGCTTTGGTTTTTCTTCTTTTTTAGAAGTGTAATCTTGAGCGTGCTGCTTGTCTCTGGACTTTGTATGCTCTTCTTGTCTGTCTGACCGTCCTTCCCTCTCTGAGTTTTTCGATGAACCCTGAAAGGAATGAGAGGAACGTGTATCAGTATCCTGATACCTGTCAGGTTTCCTAATGTTATCCCTATTCCTAAGGTTGTACCTCTTTTCGGAGGGTTCCTGTGGAGGAGATCTACCTCGGGATTGAGATCTATTTCCTTTAAAGTTTTGTTGTTTTTTATATTCCCCTTTCTTCTTTGTTGAAGCAGGTGTCTGCTTAGAAGTGTCCTTTTCAGGACGGCCCATCAGTTGTGGTTTTAAAGCTTTCCCACCCAAACTGTCTCTGCCTATTTCTGCATCCGCAGTTTAAATTATTTTTGGTAGTTCGTGTTCCTGTTCTAAAGGACTGAACTCCCTTAGGCGCTGGCAGATGGCCACTGAAGCTGCTTACCCCTTAATGTTAGCTAGTATTATGGCTGATACCTGGGCATAGTTACCTAGTAACTTCATCCCTAAGTTTAGGGCAGGTTCTGCTCCGTACTCGTTTTGTATTTGTCTCAATACATCAGCTACTACTGCTAATGACGGGATACCAGGAGTTCTGGTATAAATGGCAGCAAAGACTGTACCCCAAGTGGTACAATCCTCTAATTGTGGTGTTATCCCCATGGGCAAGCAGATTGTTAGCATTCTGTGTTTTTCATACGGGGTAGTATTCGGGAATACTGCCTCTCGCTGGGTTATTTTCTGAGCTACACAGAATGGTATTTGTTCACCTTTTGTGGGCATTTTACCCATCACTGCGTGTAATGTTTGTGGTGTAATTTTAGTTGCTGTACCCTGAATTTGAGTTCCATTTGTTGCAACTATTGCTGGTTGGACTGTAAGTGTCCTCATGACGAATTGCGTCAAGTTTCTGTATATTTTAATTAAATCTGTGTGTTCTATGAGTAAATCTCCTGGTGGCATTGTGTCAATGTCAGGATGTGGTGTGTAGGCTGCTAATGTTGCCCCTTCTCTTCTGAGCGGGCCGAGTCTTACTCTTCTTCTTATGTGGGGTAGGGCGCCTTTAAACCAGTATAAGTGTTCCTGGTACGTTAGCGGAACCTCTATATCCTTGAACGGATAATATTCCGCTGGTGCATCTCCTTCCGTGTAGGAGTGAAATGTTTTTGTTCTTGCATTTGCTGCTGGGAATGTAACCCACAAATAAAATAC
Organism: Calotriton arnoldi; assembly: GCA_963921515.1. NCBI lineage: Eukaryota > Metazoa > Chordata > Amphibia > Caudata > Salamandridae > Calotriton > Calotriton arnoldi. The sequence goes on from CAWUFW010003330.1 coordinate 1,133,802, forward strand.
CTCTGTTCTGTTTGATTCGTGTGCCTCAATCACGAAAGCTACTACGCCACCCCTTGCTGATAAACCATGCGCAAGTAGTTTCAGGGTGACTGTATTTCTAAAGTTTGGTGCAATTTGTATTGCGTCTGCATCTTCCTCACCATCTGTGAGGGGCAGTTCGTGTTGCAGTGGGTCTAATTCTTGGTTAGTCATTGTTTTTAGTACACTAAATACCTTTTCAAGGGAACCAAGATACGGTGTTATGCACAATTTTAGGAACAATGTGTCCTTCAATCTTGATTAACCAACAGCCAATAAATAGGATTTTTTTAGCCTACTCAGCTGTGGCGGAGTTTGTGCCCACCCACTCCAGACGTCTCTGGTGTTTTGTGAGTAGGGGTATCTGAGAATAGCAGGACTGAACTACTCAGATTCTACTGTTAAATAAGTACCCAACCAACGTTGGCGGCGCCATGTCGTGTAGTTCCTATATTACCTATACAGGATCTGCACGTTTGGATAACATAAACTGTGGGTTTGGTGGCGGACGGATTCCGTGCACCCCCACCAGATACGTTAGCCTGTCTGTATTAGCTAGCTCACAGTGCCACTAGAGTCTCCTCTTATCGGGGAGAGAATAGTTCTTGGCAACCTCAGAACATGACAACCCTGATCCCTCAGGATCGTGGAAACAATATACTACCTTTCGCTCAGTCACTCGTGCTCACTTAGTTTGTCTCAAAGATACACAGAATAACCATACTGGGCGTTTCAATAAGTATTTATTGAACAGTTGTTATTCTAGTGTATAATAGATGAGCTGCAACAACCATTAGACAGTAGCAGAGATATATGATTAGCAATACTACGAAAGTAAAGGGATTGTATAGTTCTACCATCTTGCAGAAATCATAAATATATACAAGTACATAAAACACATGATAAAAGGTGCGTACTCCTACGATGCCTCCCTAACTAGATGTACATAAATGTACCTAGAATCTGTGTAGGTGTTATGTCAAGAATCCCTCTAGGATCTAGTCCACCCCATTACCTGAGAGTTTAGAGAATGTGGGACCCCGTCCTGGTCTCGAGTTGGACATCCCGCGAGGGATGTTAGACCACTGCTAGCTGGAGCGTCTGCATGCAGGAACCTCAGCATCTCTGGTCACTGTTGCCAGCCGGGAAGTCACGGTCGCCTCTATCTTCCTAAGCAAGATGTGTTGTATATATACCCATAGGTCTCCCCAGAGGTCCTACCTTGCTGTCGGCCTAGAGGATGACGTTGGGCCTGAACTTTATACAGAGATATTATACAGCAGATGGTGATCCTACTGTTAGTCCTGCTGTGCTTCCAAGAAGCCTCATGCATAATTTATGAGAATCGAACCAGGGAAAAACCAGCGTTCTGAATTCAGTGTCATATCTAGGTAAAAGGTCAGTGCCTAAGAACCGTTATGTATGTAATGTAGGGATGGATGTAGGTGAAAGGTTGCGATGTTACCTGCACCTATATAGAGTACCTATATGGAATATAACATCCCTTTCTTCTCTGGTTAACGGAGCTCGAATAGCTCCTATTTCCATTGGCTCTGTGTTCATCTCGGCTCTAGGTAAGGGTTTTCTGGGACCTCTATCATACCGGGCATCCTTTCACCTTTCCTTCTATCTCCCCCTCTCTCTGTCAACCGATGATCTAGTCGCAACGTTAAATTCATCAGATCTGTACAATTAGATGGTTGTGGGTCTATTTGTGCTAAGACATCCTTCATTTCATCCCTAAGGCCCTGATAATAAAGGGACATTCTCTTTTCTTCTGGCCACGCTGTTTCGGCCACCAAACGGTTAAAAGAAGTTAAATAGGTCACCAAATCATGTTTCCCCTGTCTTAACTCTAACAGTTGTTTATCCGCACTAAAGGTAGTGGCTCTATGGTCAAAAACCCTTTTGAATTCATATCGAAAGGCATTCCAGTCTGAGAGTACTGGATCGTTATTCTTCACTAAAGGTACTGCCCAATTGGTGGCATCCCCAACCATATATGAGATTGCAAATGCTACCCGAGAGTGATTACTTGGAAAAGAAGCAGGTTTGCACAAAAAATGCAACATAACCTGTGTCAAGAAGACTTGTATCTTGTGAGGATCACCGGAATACCTCTCGGGGTTAGCTAATGGAACAGGCGAAGGTACATTAACTTGTATTTGTGAAGTTGAGGCCGCTGCATCGAAAGGGTTTCGATTCAACTTCTCAACTCTCTCCCTGAGAGCTGCAGTTTCAGCTTTGGACGTAGCCAGTTCTTGCTGAACTAAAACTAGTGCATGAAGCACATCTTCTAAGGAAGCCATCCCAGTGGATCACCCGGATCGGGAAGAGTATGTATACGTGGGTGCGTAATTCTGTCAGGTCTCAGTAACCCCACGGAGTACTCTTCAGAATCCGAGCGATGCAAAAAGATGTCCACCTCTTGACACCCCCAACTCAGATAACAAATAACAGAGTATTAGGGCGATCAAGCGAGGGAAGGGTATAGGGAAGGAGCAGCAGGGAAGAGGAGACCTGTAGAAGAGAAAGAAGACCATGAAAAACCATGCAGCAACAATCCTACACCCACATGACCTCGCTACAACCGATTCGTACCTGAATCATTCCGTTGTATAAGTGTATACCACTCTAACCAAAATAAGGTTTCTCAATCCTCTTGGCATACTCCTATGGCAGAAAAAGACAAGATTATAATTGTTTCTTTTCTCCTCAAACCCCTCATAACTCCAACCAGCAATCAACATTCAAACGTACCTCTATGCAAAATAAAAATCTACCAGAAAACACTGGAGTCAATCCAAAACAAAAACGAGAATGAACAGGGAGCAGGTTCACCATAGACTCTTCTTATAACTCCATAAACCAGGATAGCGATTTAATGTTATCAAAGCTCTATGGCATTCCAAAGATAAAACGAATCCAAAAGCAACAAAAAATAAAAGGTTCAGAAATATGATCCAGTCTAGTCAGTTAGGGATAATCCTTTCTCCGGCAGTTCACTGACTAATGAGGTTAAGAATAAACAGTAGTCCTTTCTGTAGACTACTCACTCCGACTTCCCACCTGGAAGTATGTTGTCCATCCAGTTCCAATGATGGTTAAGGGCTGCTGAAGAAAATGAACTCCTAAGTGGTAATACGTCTTACCCCTTATGCAAGTACTGGCAATATCCAGAGATGGCTGCTTTCTCCGATGACCTCTTAGAATCCTTGTCAGAAGGGGAGTGACCAGGAATGCACCTCTCTTTGATCCTGCGAGGCGGCCGCCAAAGGAGCGCAGCACCTCCGCACATCAGCACGAAAAGAAACGCTGCGAGGCAAAGGGTGGAATGACCGAATGTCAGCCGCTTAACTTCTGTCACTTCCTCCTTCCTTGGAGAAACGGAAAGAGTGCAGCAGGCACGCTGCACTAGAGAACAAAGATAATTCCCAAGGAACTCCAAAAACTGCAGACAAAGAAACGCCCGCCGGGCAGGCATCCGTCAGGACAAAGAATTACGCACACCGGCCGGCGTGCATGGGCGGTTAAAATACCTGACTCCTCCCTTCAACTCGTCAAGGCTTCTGGTAGATGTAGTCCCACCCTAATTTACACCTCGGAAGGCGCAACAAGGGCTTCAGATCCTGACAACATGCACAATGTCTGTTTTGTTTATAAGTGGTTAAAAAAGAAAGCAACGAATTGAGAAACAGGACTCCTATTTTATTCCCTTAAACTTAAGATTAATCCTTTTGGCGTGATATATCTTAGTATACACCATTGAAGAATATCTCAAGTAAGAATAAGTCAAGTTATTGACGTTTGGAGAAACAATATGCCGGTTTCTTCAATTAAGGAAAGATTAGATTGATGGCCTTGGAGGTACTTTCTTATGATAAATTATGAATTGATCCCAGCCCCCAATGTCCTCAACTGGATTACTCTCCTTTATGATACACACTCAAGGGAACACCGTGGCATCTTCAAACCGAAGCCTTTGTGGCCCCGTTGTAGAGATTTTGCACCCGTTTCCTCACCAGCACCATCCAAGCGTTAAAACCAGCAAACCCACAGCTCGCACTTCAGCACCAGGAACAGCTAGGACAATTCTGCACCCAGGCCCTATGAACCAGGTAAAATTCAACTGACTGTTGGACACTTGTCCTGGGTCCTGCATCACCTTACCACACAGTGGTTTCCACTGACCACGACCTGCAAGTGACGATTGTCACTAGTGTGATTTCCCATTGACCGCAACGTTATTGTTTTGCAAGAGTGAAATGTACTGATTTGTTTTTTCTTTAAAAATCCATAACTCCAGTTATACTCATCCAATTGTCTTCATTTTGGTGTCTAAATTTGTATAAATATCTGTTTGATTTTTGTAAATTGGTGCCAGATTTCTTTTGAGTTGTGTCACTTACTTATCATCCATGTTCGGTCTCTGAAACCTCTAGTAAAACCTGACTGATCTGCGTCACTCTACCAGGTTTGAGCTAAGGATTTATTAGTGTGAATTCAAAGGACCTATTTGGGGTATTGTAAGAGTATTACAAAGTGAAGCCTAACCAGCCTCACTGCATAATACTCCACTTTCCTACACTGATGATATCCAAATCATTGTTTCAATTAATGACAATCTCAGAGGCACTCAGGAAAAGGGAAGCTTTCATTCTTCCATGACAGAAATTGCCACCTTGATGACCAAAAACGACCTTAAGCTGAATAGTGATAAGACTGAGGTCTTAATCATGGGAGGCCACACTTCCCTCTGGTCATACTTTAGGTGCCCCCCATCACTCCGGTTCCTGTTACCTCTGCTAAGAACTTTGGAGTTCTATTTGATTTCTCCCTTTCCTTCGTCAATCAAGTTGGTAATTGTCACCTCATGTTTCTGCTATGCAAGTATGCTTTGAGAAATCATTCCATTCCTTCCATCATCCTCTAGGAACAGTTCCGGATTACCAAATAGGCAAAGTAGGCACCGGCCTATGGGCCCTTCTCCTTTTAGGGGCCCCGCGTCATCGAATCAAAATACAACTTAAAGTACATAAACCAGAGATCAGATTCACATAAAAGTTTGTCTCTTAAAAGCTCATCTTCGGGCAACTGTCAGTTTGTAAAAAATCCGGTGCATTGGGTGGTAGGAGAAAATTTGCGAGGGGGGCCCCGAAATTTCGACTGCCTAGGGGCCTCCACAGGGTTTAATCCAGCACTGTCTAGGAAAACTGTAGTACAAGCCCTCATTATTTCCTGGCTAGATATGGGAATGCATTATATTTGGTGGTCCTCACCTACCTCTCTCACTGTCTCCAGGTAGTACGGTACGTGGCAGCTTGTCTCATTCTGGGCTTCCCCTATGTTCTCCATTATCTGACCATCTTAAAAACGCTGCTGGCAAACTGTCGCCAAACGCTGCATCTTCAAAGCTTTCTGTCTTTGTCATCGACCCCTGCACAACACTGGCCCTATATGTCTCAGGAACAGGTTCCAGCCCTACCTCTCCAAACATGTCTTGAGTTTATCATCAGCCAATCTGCTCACTTACCACCGCTTCAGACGTGCTCATCTTGAAAGTCAATCCTTTTGTTTTCAGGCTACCAAGTACTCAAATTCTCTGCCGATCAAGATCCTTACTATTACCAACCATCTGTCTTTTTGTAAAGACTTTAAAACCTGATCTTTTCAGCTTGCTTAACTCAGTACACTTCTGACCTGATCTTTCCAGTGCCAAGATGCCCCTTGGGGCATAAGTTCACTTGTCACAAACCTTTTCATACACTCCTTCATTATGTGATATTCTTCTACAAATCAATGTAAGAATTATTGCTATAATTATGAATGACATGATTAACTCAGAGAACAAAAGTGTGAACCCTAAAATCACTCCAATAATATTTCATCACAAGTCCCTTACCAGTTGGTCGAACTCCTACCTATGTTGTAACAGCTGCTTTACAACGTAGTTTAGTATAGAATATCTATACCGAGTCATGTACAGTCCTGCATACCTTAAAGCCTTAAGGCCTGAAGTAGGAAATTTGTCTCTCAGCATCCCTCTAACAACTAGTTAATCCACCTTGACCCGTTCCAATTACTAGTATCTTTTATACCTTTTTATTACATGGTAGTCTAAAGAGTGAGGAGGGTCAGCTCATGTTTGACACTTGTTTCTGTTACACTAAGGGCCTGATTACAACTTTGGCGGTGCAACGCTGGGTCCGCCCTGCCGCTGCACCGCTAAAGCCTTGGTCAGACCACCCCCTAGATTTGGAGTTTCCTCCTGTCTGGCGGGCTTTGTTTTTCATGTGCCCACAGCAGTGCCCTGAAAATGGGCGCCGCAATGGGAACGTCAAAAACAGTTCTTTCACAGCATGGACTGTAAAGTCCGTGCCATGCAGGAACTGGCGTGCATGCACACAGGGAGGCACATGTTGTGCCCCCCTGTGCGCATCCACAGTGCTTGAGGCACCAGTGTTTCCTCTCTGCCATGAAAGACGTGGCAAAGAGGAAACTTGTAATTTGCTTGGCGGGACTGCAGCAGTCCCGCCAAGCCTATTACTGCCTCCTGACCGACGCAACACCGCCAGGGAACAGCGGTTTCCTGGTGGCTGCGGCAGGGCTGTGGGGGTCTCACTGCCCAACTCATAATAGGGAGCTCAGGAGACTGCCACTGTCGTGCCCGCGAGCTTGGTGGTCCGTCAGACTCGTAATCAGGGCCTGAGTGTTCAAATATCAGGAAGGGCATGGAGGCTGCCACTATTGCATCTTTCAGTTCCTCTGATACAGAACAATACAGCGCCGTTTAGTTGTGGAGAAGCTTCACATTCTACTGCAACATCAGCGTACTGCGGACAGTGGACAAATCCCTTCTCTGTTTTAATAATGTGACCAGCAGAAAATATGTGACACTGACATAATTTAAAAGCCCCATGTCAATAATAAACTACTGTCATGCACTTCAGAGCGTTATTTGCACAAACAATAGCCATGTTAGTATACAACAAGGCCTGATGTTTAAGTAAAAGCACATAAACATTTAATAAAAGGTATACCACATGTTTCAGTCTTTTATATGAGGAAGTTAGGGGTTACTCACTCACAACAACTTTGCTGGGTAGAAGTGGAGCTGTGGTTGTGGTACATGTCTAAGGACGTTATTTATTTTCTCCTATACTACGGGCATTACTAATCTGAGTAGCAGCTACACTCTCTACACAAGTGGGAACTCAGCCTAGCAATTTTAACTCCATTGTCAAGTCCTCTGGATGAGTATACAGGGATAAATCTGCAACTGATCTGGATACAAAAAGTAACAACTTTGCCTCCTGAATTGAAAGGGCCCTCAGATTCCTGGTGGCAGTCTTGTTCTAAATGCCCTTTCCTCTGACTGTCATAATTGATAATGTCCTTCAGAAAATGGACAACAACCATTGGTGGCTCCACACTGACCTCTGGTTCAATACTGGAGCTCCTTCAACAGGATAAATCTGGACTTAATCAGGAAAACCCTTAATGTCAGACAGGAAGATCAAGACCCTATTTTGTTAGGTACCATTTCTGAAACAGGGCTGGTCATTTGTTTATTTGCAACTCCTACAACTTGTATTCTTTCTCCTGAGAGGAGTAGGTTGAGAACCCTGCTGTTCTCACAGTACAGTGGTGTTGAAAAGGAATGAGACAGGATTCCCAGTTACCTCGCCATCCGCATGTGGACCACTCTGGTCTACCTCTAAGGATGCGCTAAGCACTTAATCCTCCTCCCCTCTCAGGCCTCCACCATTGTGACAGGTCTGAGTTGGAATCATCCGCTTGCAAATGATTCACAAAGGGGTATGTATTTGCATTGGGAGCCTGATTTGTATTATACCTCTCGACATTGCATTTTGTTGTGGCATAGGAGCTTGGGGAACTTGCATCTTTTGGGCTTGAGGATTCTGAACTCTTTGTCTCTGTGCCTGTTGACGTTGGACCATATTGTTTCCCTGTGACTGCACAAATCCACCATTCTGAACCTGATTTTCATTTCCCACATTTCCAGTATTAAATCAACATTTGCACTACCAACGACCCAGCTTGCCACAAACACATGACAAGGATTCGTTTTCTTCAAAGTCGGCACATCAACACCAGTTCTCGGATCAATCGGAACACTGCATCCTCTACCTTGTTGGGGAAACCCTTGTTGCTGGAAACCATTAAAACCTTGCCTCATAGGGACCTGCTGATATCTCCCTGCACGGGACCCACGTTGTCAACGAACAACTGATTCTGACCTCTCTGTGCTGCTTTCTTTTGAGCAATCATCAATTTCTCCTTTAGCCTTTTATGTTTCATTTCCATCTCATCACTGCAATATTTTGCATATTGCAGGATTCATCAATGGGCTTACTCTGCCAACAAATCAAGTGTTGCTGAATCATAGAACTAACCTCAGGTCTCAATCCATGCACAAATCTACAGACAAAATGTCCCATCTCTTTAGCTGAGATATTCTCTGTTACACTAAACAGCTTGAATGCCTGCAACAATCTCTCATAGTATGCATGAACTGATTCTTTAGCCTCTTGAGTTGTCCTGTCAATTTTGACCCAGTCAATCTTTTTAGGAGAGATTATGGATTTCAAATTGGTAACCACCTGTTAATATTGCTTCATTACCAATGGGGACGGCGCTTGTGAATGAGGATGTCTCATCGGTTCCGGATCAGGCCAATCAACAGCAACCTTACATTCAGCACACAAGTCACTTGGAACCACAATTTCAAATAAAGTATCCAAATCCTTCCATAAAACCTTCAAAATGTTTGCAAATAGCTCAACCTGTCTGTACCAATCCACTGGATTTTCTCTCAATTTCTGGAAATCATTTGTAAAGGATGTAAGATCAGCCCTGCTCCAAGGTACATGTACATACCCTCCACAAGGCACTTCTCTCATGGGAAGAATGTGTACATTTTCATCATCCTCCTCTGTTCCAGATGGAGGCTTGTGTATCCTGACTTTGTTCGCCTCTTTTTTCTTTGACGATCTACATTCCCATTTATCCAGTTCACTCCGTTTCCACACATAAGGTATGAACTCCCTAATCTGTAACTTCATTCCAGGTGGGGCATGTTTGCAATGTCTTGATCACTAAAGCTCAACCTCTAGCTTCTCTGTAAAACTTTAGACCTTTGAATGTCGATCCCATGTTTCTGTGCTAATTCTGAAAGTTGGTCATGTGCCTGATGAGCACGTCTGGTAATGTCTCTGCCTAGGAACAAGAGCTCATCTTCCTTACAGACCTCCAATCAAGTTTGGCTTAGAGTTCCAGCTATCATTTCTTCCATGTCAATTTTCATCTTAACCACATCCATGACTCTCTCTGGCGTCTGAGCAGTAGCTCCAGTATTTCCGTTATTTGTCGGGGTATCGGGGTATCCAAGCCTCTACGCTAATCATCACACTTTTGGACAGAAAGACCTAGCTGTTCTGCCCGAGTATTCAGAATTATTTCTCCACTGTAAGTACCAATGCTTAAGGCAGATGGGGAATGCAAAAGGGGCATGTCGGAAGCTGAAGTTCCTGTAGGTGCTTCTACCCTAGGGTAATTATAGTTCGTCATCTGTGGGGCACTTGAATTAGGCTTGAAAAAGGGTGATGGTCCATAAGGAAATCTTCTGGACCAGTCAATCCCTGTCTGATTTTTAGAAGGGGTTGCACCTGGAACACTGGAAGTGTTCGCATGAGTAGGAACCATGGGAGTCTGAGGGACCTGTCTCACCACGGAGATTGCAGAATTGTCAGCTGCAGCATTCGTTCCACTAAGAACTGGCAAAGTGTGCATAGAATGTCCTACTGATCCAGGCTTATACAATGGGACCACAGGACTAATGGTGACCGGAACTGTCAATGCATCTGGGGCATTTAAAGTATGTACTGTGGAGGAGTGTGTAATTACTGAATTGCCTCCCGCTACATCTGGATTTACATTATATGGTGCAGAAGGAATGTCAAAGGCTCCACCAATAGGTGCACTACTCGGTACTCAGCAATAGGTATTTCAATATACGGTGGTGGATGGTTTAACAATAATTCGGTTACAAAATCCTCATTTAGGTCACTGTCCTCAGGATTGTTCCCTGTCTCTTCTGTCTCTTTATGTTTTTTCTTCTCCTTGCACTTTCCCTTTTCCTCTCCTTCTGTAGCCAGTACAGGATATAATCTAGTTCCCTCTATTACGACTGGTCTCCATGCTTTCTGTTGTGCGTCCCATCTAGCGTCCGCACAAGTGCGTATGGCTCTCTAAACCCTGCCCTGATATTTCTCACTTTCTTTGAGATGCGCAGCATGGTCTCAAGCATTAAGTGCTTCGAACTGAGTTGGTCTAGGAGGTGGTTCCAGCTCATATAATTTCCTCCTCAAATTCTCAATAATGTTCAAATTGAATGTCCCATAACGGGGAAACTGCAATGCATCATCTTTCTCAGTGATCTAATGCCATTGTGCGAGCCAGAGACATGTGTGGAAACCCTCATTTGTCACCACAATGTGACCTGGAGTACTTTCAGATGTACCTTCAGGTGGTGTTTCTTCTTCTTCCCTAACGGGTACAGCCACATCTCCCCTTACTATATTTCGCATGGCCTTTAAGAATTTCATTTTTGCCTAATTTAAAATCCAGGAAATGAATTTCACCCCCAATTCTCTTGTTCAGCGATCCCAACCAATACCAGCGCAGCTCTCTATGATGTATGCAACCAATCCCAGGACGGCTTTACACCTACCACCCCATACCAGCGCGGCAGACTGTGACGTCAATGCTGCTCCTTACAGCAGTTCATCCTCCTTTACAATTTTCTCACAATGCATTTTCTAAGCAATTTGCACACACAAATGAAAGCAATATCAACAACTGAGTCTGTCTGCTTCATTAAAGAATAGAAAGAATATCCATACACACAAAAGCCACGTCAGAATAATAATCCTGACCTATTCTAACAATCACTTCAAGCGAAACCTCGACCAGTGGGATTTCACCCGGATTGATACAGTTATTCCCTGTGCACTGAGATCAACTATGCCCACCACGTCTCACTATCACACAAAGTAAAGTCCCTATCTCAAAGATGCTGTTGACGACGTCTCACGACAAACATCACAATACAGCAGACAACTACACTCAGGGGCCGATTCCGATCTCGGTCGGAGGCGGACCCAATACCATTCGGTCGGGAAAAAAGCCATGCGAAAGCCTGTTTCCCGACCGAACCGTACTGCGAGTCCGGCCGAGCGAGTACGATGCGAGTCGCCGACCGACTCGTCCGGGCGTCCCGAAAACTCCGACCGACTCGCTCGGACTCGAACCGCTCCGACCGACTCGCTCGGACCCGATTCGCACCGCGCAATGGAGACGTTTTCCGGCCGGGTAAGTACGATGCGCACCTCGACCGCTCCGACCGACTCGCGCCGTCCGACTCGAACTCGCTGTCGGAGCCGTACTTTGGGGGTCCGTGTCGGACCCCCTGTACGCGTACCCGTGCGAGGCGCACACAGGGGGACCCAAGGGTCCCCCTACCTGTGCGTGTATGCCGCGAGCGCTCGCGGCGTACTCGCTGTAGGGGCGCCCTTGTCCGCCTCGCACCCATTGAGGCAATGGGAGCCCGCGTACGCGTTGTACGACCGGCTCCCATTGACTTCAATGGGAGTCCGACTCGACTCGTGTCCGATAACATACGGACGCATCGTACTCGTTCGGTCGGACTGCACGGGTCCGATCGGTCGGAAATCTCTCCGGGTCCGGCTCGGTCGGAGAGATTTCCGGCCTGAATCGGAATCGACCCCTCAGTGTCTTCTACACTGAGACCACCACGTAGGTGTGCGTATCCCGGTATCTTAGGCCTCGACGAACCTGATAACCACTTCAACTTCTCTGCATTAAGCGCTACATTCACACATCAACATAAATCACACAGAAATCTAACCATAGGCAGTTCAACGTGCAAACCTATTAATACTCACACTCTTCTGCTGCTACAAGTTGTCTCCGCATCGGCAATATTCCATCACTCCTCCGACCGAACCAGGGACATTTGGGCTTGGACTTGGCTTGCGCACTTTCTAGATAGAACACCCTAACTTTCTCACATCAGTGGACGGAACCATCTGACATGCTATCAGATTTGATCCAGCAGATTTAAATATGTGTTTCTGGGCCCACTGGACACTGACCATTAACCTCTTTTACTGGATCATTTAAGCTCACTTACTTACTAGCTATCTTGGTCCTCTGATGAATCTTTCTCCATCGAGCTGAGGGGAAAGAGAGCTACCATTTCTTGTCCGATCAAAGCAATTAACAGTGCAACCAATTGGCTACACAATGAAGACCAGAAATCAGTAGCCAATTCAAGGGTGTTTATTGCAGTTTAACAATCAGGTTAAGGTAAATCACTCTTAGCACCATGCTATACAAATACAATATGGCAACAGGTAAGCCTAGTCTTTAGAAGAAATTGAGTCGAACTAGGATTACACAAACTAGTAACTCTGTTGCCGCAATACAAAACAGTACTCAGAACTAAATCTTTGAGAGTTCTTTCTATACATTAGTAATCTGAACAGTCCAATTACAAACTAGGCACACTTCCATACAAGACTCAGAAAGTAGCAAATCTGCAGAAAGCAATGGGAATAAGGCACAAAAGTACAAATAATACCAGCAAAATCATATTGGAAGCTCGATTGAGAGTCATCAATAAGTCCAAGAAAAAGCGCGGTTCTAAATCCACACTTAGGAAGAGGGACTGCACTAGGGGAAAGCATCTCTAAAAGTCCATTTACAGGATAATGGGATTTGGGAAAATGGTTCAAGTCGGAGTCCAAGGAAAGTTCTGCATCAAGTTGCAGATAAGTCCAAAGTCAATCTGAGCACCTCAGCGGTCTGAGAGGTCTGCTCTTTCGAATCTGGCTCCGTCCCCTTACCAGGGCAATGATAAGTTATAATCAACAGAGTTCAGTGGCAACCCCCCTTTTGTAGCGTCATTAATAGGAATCCATTGTATTTGTTGGAAGCCTTGTATAAATCCATAAGGTCCATCTTCGGCAACATGGACTATAGTTCCCATACTGGCCATGGGAACGTCAGTTTAGTTCCACACACATGACAAAATACAGTAGTCCTTTGTTTATTCACGAGCTTCCCATGCACTCGTCGTCCGCCATTCGGTCCCAAACAAAGTAGCTAACATTGTGAAAAGAAAGTATCATTTCTAACAGTAGCAAGTGTGAGATTACTTGCAAAGAAAGCAAGTCATCAGAAAATACTGAGCACAGTTGGTTCCCACGAGACAAAGATTCAGTCCTTTAGAGTGAAACCCTGCTAAATTAGGACATTAAATCAATAATGCACAATTTTATATAGGTGTGCATATTCAAACATACATTGAGCATAAGGTTCTTTAGTATTTTTAGTCCATTTCGGTATTAATTGATTAATATGTATGTAATAATCATGTTGCACAAAGCCAGGTATGGTTTCATACTACATAAACGTGTAACATTAATGCATACATTGATGAAACATTATCGTTCAACCTAATTCAGTATCCTACACATATAAAGATCATTTAAATCCAAGAACAACATTTCTAGTAACTACACAGACAGAATTGTACAAGTTTATGAATCATGTGTGAGACCTCAGCAGTGAAATGGAAAGAATAGTCTTAAGTTAAAATACACATTTGCAAATATTAATAAATCCTTTAGTGGTAACAGAGTATATAATCTTTATTAATACGTCAGTCACTTTATAAATCTATATCATCTTATTGTCTTCAATTCATTTGAATGAATATGTTTCTTTAGTAGAGGACTATTTATTTATTTATTTATTTGTTTAATTTATAAGGCGCAACAGCTACCCAAAAAGGGTTTCCCGGCGCCACGCAGAGACAAAGACCAGATATTGAGACTTAGTAGCCGAATCATTTGTTAAAGAGCCAGGTCTTTAATGCCTTGCGAAATTGAACATAGACTGTTTCGTTCCGGATGGCAATGGGAAGGGTATTCCAGAGTGAAGGACCAAGGAAGGAAAAAGAGCGCCCACCCATTCGAGAACGCCTAAATCTGGGAACAGAGAACCTTCCCATAGAAGATGAACGCAGGCAGCGGGAAGGAACATACAGTTTGGCTAGGGAACATAAGTAGTGTGGTGCAGTTCCGGTTTTGATCTTGAACATATATGTTAGAGCTTTGAATCGAATACGATTTTCCACCCTAAGCCAGTGCAAGTCTCGCAAATGGCTGGAAACAGAGGCGGACCTAGGTAATTGGAGGAGAAGTCGGGCTGCGGAATTTTGGACCATCTGCAGCTTGCGAGTCACATCTTTGTTAGCGCCAAGATAAAGAACGTTGCCATAGTCTAGTCTTGATGTAATTAGAGCTTAGACTACCGTTCTTTTGGTGGACTCTGGTAGCATCCAAATGATCTTCTTAAGCCACTTGAGGATGGAGAAACAGGTGGCTGCTACCTTTACCGCCTGGGCGCGCATTGATAGCGAGTCATCGATAGTGAAGCCCAGGTTACGGACTTGGCAAGCTGACTATTCTAAGTTAAACATCAAATGCAATTCTCAATTCCTGAATGGTTTACATATATATTGACTAAACACTTAAAGCAATCTCTTTAATTTCCTAGTGAGCATTCTATGTGAGTAACCATTAATTCTGTAATAGCGACTCTCTGCATCAGCAGTGTCAGCTGTAATGTGTGCAAGAATCATGAAGACACGTAAAACTCAGGTGCAAAGTGCACATTCATTTTGCATATCAGGAATCAGTCGTATTTAGATTTTGTGATGTGTTAAGAGTGAGCAACTTTATGCTGCACCATATTCGTGGGAAGTGGTCAGTTCCATCGTTACAAAAAGCTACAAGAAGATGTGATAAGTAAAATAAAGACTTGCGATCAAACTGAGATCGAACCGAATTCAAAGTGCTCTAAGGAATTAGGGCTTCTCACCATCCTATTCAGCACAAGTTGTGGATCTAAAGAGATCTCAGGTGTGGTTTCCCCTCTTGTCCAGCTCTACAGTGGTAAAGATGGGATCAGGGGTTAGCATGCTTCCTTCATTTCATCTACCCGGGAACACTTGTTTAAAAGTCCAGCACAGCTAGCATTTAAGCCCCTTTCAATATTACACAATAAACAAGAAGCTCAAAAGTAATTCACTCTAGCAGAGTAACATGATCCTTCGAGACAACCATTATTAATTGTTACATATAGTAAGCAAAAAGACACCAGCAATAGCTTGTTGAATTTATATTTTACCCATGATGGTTGATAGACACCATTACCAACATAACATTAACATTATTGTGTCAAACTCGAAAACTTAAGTTCTCTTTGATCTTTCACTAATAAGCCAAGCTTAGAACGCTCCAGTTCCTTTTAGCTGAGTGACTTTCAAACGTTTTAAAGACTGCTAAACTGATTATTGTTCTTTAATCGTGGTTTTGTAAGTGTGGATTGTTAATATTTTATCACCATGTTAAAGGAGGTGGTAACCCATTCGCCAAAGAGAAGGGGGTCCCGCATGGGACCTTTTCCCCCTTGTGAATGTGGACAAAATAATTGTTAGGACAGGCAGTGGTCCATGGCACCAGTGCCTGTTCCTAAAAAATATTTGTAAAAGTTAAATTTTTTGTTTTAAACGCATCCCATTTCCCTTTTAGGAAAACGGGTTATATTTAAAAAACAAAAAGTATTACTTTATTGAAAAGCAATCACAGACATGGTGGTGACTTCCAGCAGGCCACAATTCCTGTCATTGTGGCAAATCATAGTGGACCAAAATTTGTGACCTACCTCATAAATATTCACAAGGTACATTGAACTCCGACCCACTACAATTCAGTATTTTGGGAACCAACCTACCAGTACATAGCTCGCTTCACAAGATACAAATGCATTCAATAAAAATCAGTGTGAAAATTGTTACCACTTTTACCAAATGCATTGTTAGTACGATTCTCTAGTCTTTTATGTTGACACATTCCTTATGTGGAGGGCTATCCATGAAGTGAGGCCATGCTTTCCACTTCAAATAAAGCTTGGTTGAGCAATGGGTAAAAGAGAGAAGCTTAATTTAGGTAGATGCACATGCACATGCTTATTGCACTTGCACAACCGCCTGCAAATTAGCTGTGTCCCCAAATCAGAAGGTCAGTAGAAACAATGACTCGTTTATGTGGCATGTAAATGAGGAATAAAACAATGGGATTGCAAATGACACTCCCTTGGAAGTTGATGACAGGCCTGGGTGTACCTTTGGATAAACCTTACCTGAATGCAGGAACGGGTTAGGCTGATGTTTGAAGGAAGTACAATGCTCTTTATCATGTTGATGATGATTGGTCTAATGAAAGTGATGTAGTGATAATGGCTAGGCCAGATAAAGCCCTGGCTTCTGTGGTTACAGCATTAAAATAGGAGTACAGTCGGAAATTTGGGAGAAATCAAACTTCAAGAACAGGTGATAACACTAAAAAACAAATGCATTTTGGGAGGTCTCCTGAAATTAGTAAAGATCTACAACTTTCTGTGAGTAAGAGCAGAAACTAGCAACAGTTATATAAGCCAAACTCCAAACAGCGAAGCAAAGACAAAGACATGGATACTCGTATTTTCCCAGGGGCCAAAAAGTAAGGTCTATAGTGTGGCCGTCGGCCGCATTGATGCCAGGAGGGTGGGGGGTCAGGGGAGGTGGTGTGTAAGGTAGGAATATGGGGAGCGAAGCATGTACGTGGTATGGACTCTAAGACGTGGAGTTATTTTGAGGGTTTTATTCCATACTGCCCTCTCTAAATTAAGACCCTAATCTCTAGAAGAGACAGATTTGACAATACTGTGTTGTGCTGTATCTGAGTTGCTCTCCTTATATCACATTCTAGGACAGGTGTCTCCAACCAGTCGATCACCAGCTACCAGTAGCTTGCAGAAACCTTCAGAGTAGCTCCCAGCCTTAAGTTTATTTTTAACTAAGAATTGCAATAAATAAGTGTTGATTTTTTCTTTTAAAGTTAGGGAAAGGCTATGTTTATTTTACATTATTATCAGGCTGCAGATAGCAGAGCCAGATAAAGCAGTGTTCAGTCAGATTCATGACCCATGTGGGTCACAGAGGTTCAGAACTGAAGCACTGAGGTATTAACCCTTAAATAAAAGTTGTTCTCAAATCAATATTGGAGCATGAGAACAAAATTATATTTCTGAATGCTTTTAAATGAGAGAAAATTAAAATGAAGCGCTAACTTAATGATTAAGTTAACTCTTCATTTAATTTTTTCTCTTTTCAAAGTGCCACATTTACAAACAGCAGGCATTTTGCTCTCATGGCTGGTAGACGCAGTGCCATATTTGTAACTGAAAAATACAATCATTTTATTTTAAATGGGAAAAATTTAAGGTGAAGAAAAATGTTTCTATGAAACATTGTCTTAATGTTTTTCTCTACTTTGAATTAAGCCATGTAAGTCCTAATGTTTTATGAAGCATTGCTTCTTCACTTTAAATTCCCCACATTTAAACAAATTACTGTATTTTCCTGTCATAAATATGGCACCATGTCTACAGCCCAATGGGAGTATGCCTGCTGTTTGTAAAGACACTTTGACATGGGCGAAAATTTAAATGATGAGTTTTATGTACTGCAAAGTAAAGTCTTCAGTTGAATTTTCTCCCATTTCAGAGTGTCACATTTACACACAGCACGCACCTTGCTCCCAGTGACTGGTAGACACGCTGCCATATTTATAACTGAAAAATATAGGCATTCTTTTAAATGGCAGAAATTTAAAGTGCAGAAAAATGTTCCTTATTAGGAACATTTCTGCAGAACAATTTTCTGTACTTTAAATTTCTCCCATAAAAAAAAAGAAAATGGTTGTATGTTTGTGTTGTGCATGTCATGGTGCCACATATGGCGAAAAGTATATCCTGTGCCACAAGTACATATGACACAGGCTCTCAGTCACCCATCCACATATATCCCATTAATTCACCCACATGTTCATACATCCCCATAGAACCTTGCACTCACAGACGCACATGGTAGCCCTATCATAGTTCCCCTACTCACGGTATTTTGTTTAAACACAGTATCGGGCTCCATGGAAAGTAAGTGTAAAGTCAATGAAGCTGGGAGAGGGGCGTCTGGTAACAATGCGTGAGTTACATGGCCTTCAATAGCTCACAACGATTTTCACTGATCAGAAGTAGCTCTCATTACAGAAAAGGTTGGAGACCCCTGTTCTAGAGTAAAGCTTTTCTGCTTGCTATCACTACCTTTGGCAAGTCACGTTGTTAGAAATGGGATCTCTAGTTGGCAAGGGCTTGCACCTTTGTCCAAGTAGGGACCCTTCTTCCTAGTCAGGGTAAGGGTGTTACACTCGTGAAGTAACCCCTGCTCACCCTCGTGGTAGCTTGGCACGAGCAGTCAGGCTTAATTCAGAGGCAGTGTGTAAAGCATTTGCACATAACCAACAGTAATACAGTGTAAGCACTACAAACGGACACCACACCAGTTTAGAAAAATAACCAATATTTTATATACTCAAGACAAGACCAATTACGACAAAAATCCACAATACTATACTTTAAAAATGAATGCTTGATACGGTAACTTCTTCTTTGCAGGAATAGCACAAAAGCAAAGTTCGTACGAGTCGGTAGCTCCGTCCGAGCCTACCGCGATGCTGAAAACCACAGAGTCTAACAGTTCCGGCCGGCCGCGTCGATACGGGCCAGCAGAGTCGTGAACAGACTCGGTCACAGTACCTTTCTCGTTGTGGCTGGTACGGAGTGTACGAGCCGGTCGGCGTTCGTCGCGGTTGCGGTGCAAGACGGAGCGGTGCAAGGTGCGGTGTCCCTCGATGCGGTGCAGGCAGCGGCTCGATGAGCGTCGTGCAGACGGAGTCGGTGAGTCCAAGGCGTGCGGTGCAGGGTGAGACGATGCTCGATGCGGTGCTGACAGGTTGCGATGCAGGCGACCTAGCCGGAGTGCGGGAGCTGGCGTCGGACAGCGGTGCGAGTCGGAGCGGTGCGTCGCAGACGTGCGAGCGGTGCCCCAAATGCGATGCGGTCATGACTCTTGAGCCAGTTGCAGCGACAGCGTCGGTCTGGTCCGGCTGGCACAGTGAAGCGATGCGATGCGAACTGCGGTGCCCACAGGTCACGGTGCAAGCAGCGGCTCGATGTTGGCGGCGTCGGACGTCGCCCACGGTGAGACCAGGGTTGCGATGCGAAGCGGGGCGATGCGGTCTGCGGTGCAAACAGGTCACCGGCCAGGGATGGATTCGGTTGACGGAGTCGGTTGCAGTTCCCTTCCTCTGTGGCAACTGAAACAGCGTTCCAGAAGCGGTACCCAGAGGCTTGTGAAGTCTTTGCAGTCCCTGAGACTTCTTAACAGGAGGCCAGCTCGGTTCCAGGCCCTTGGAGATACTCAGCACAAGTTTGTAGAAAGTTCAGTCCAGTCCTTTCACTGCCCAAGACAGAAGCAGCAACTGCAGGCCAACCCAACAAAGCAACAACACAGCAAAGGGGCAGTACTCCTCCTGGCAGCTCTTCCAGCTCTTCGTCTTGGCAGGTTCCTTGATTCCAGCGAGATCTAAATTCATGGGGTCAGGGCCCCAATATTTATATCCCAAATTCCTTTGTTCTCTGAAGGCAGAGAGGCCTTTGCCTAGTCCAAACCAGTTCTGGAGCACTTTGTTGACAAGTCCTTGTCCCTTCTTTCAGTGAGTAGGCCAGGGACATCAGACACACCACAGGAGGTGGAGCCAGCATTGTGGAGGGAAGGCACTGTCCTATTCAGGGCCCAGGTGCGACCCCTCCCACCCATCTACAGGTCGATCTGGCTATTCAGCCCTGTGCTGACTCACCCTGTCTCCTGGCATCCCCCAGCCCCTGTCACTCACATTCCAGACAAGGAATACACAACCTCGCAGAGGCAGGCTTGGATGGTTAGACAAGAAAATACCCACTTTCTAAAAGTGGTATTTTCAAACACGGAATGTTAAAACCAACTTTACTAAAAGTTGCATTTTATCATTCTGACTCCAGGCATACTAAACTCGAATTTCTACCATGTTCCCGGGGTCAGTTAGGATTATAAACTGTAATAATCAAAACTGCCCGTTCTGGCCTAGGGGGAACAGGTAGCCTTGCAATAGTGAAAAACGAACTAGGCTGTAATTCACTATCAGGACATGCCGCACACACCAGGGCATGTCCTACCTTTCGCGTACAACGCACCCGGCCCACAGGGGTTCCTTGGGCCTACCTTAGGGGTGACTAACATGTAGCAAAGGGAAGATTTAGGGACTTGCAAGTGTGTGCACTTGCCAAATCGACATGGCAGCCCCAGGCTGCGCACAGGCTCTGCGATGGCAGGCCCGAGTTACACTTTTACGGGCTGTTTGCGTGGGTGGCACAATCCAGTGCTGCAGCCCACCAACAGCATTTGGTCTATAGGCCCTGCCACTCGCAGTGCACTTTACAAGGGACTGACAGATAAACCAAATAGGCCAATCATGGAAACACCAATCCATAACATATTTTATACAGGAGCACTTGCACTTTCCCACTGGACAGCAGTGAGGAAAGTGCGCAGAATCATTACACCAGCAAAAACAGAGTCAAAACCGGGAGGTCAGAAAGCAAAAAGTCAGGGGAAACACGCCAAAAAATGCCAAGTCTAACACATGTCCCCTCCAGCTGAAAGTAGGGAGAACTACCCAACCCCATTGGAGTTCTCTTCACTAAGGCGGAAGAACCTGGACAGACCATCTGCGTTGGCGTGTTCTGTACCAGGACGGTGTTCCACCGTAAAGTCCATTCCCTGTAGGGAGATGGACCACCTCAGCAGTTTTGGATTCTCACCCCTCATTTGCATCAACCATCTGAGGGGCCTGTGGTCTGTCTGAACCCGGAAGTGAGTCCCAAACAGGTATGGTCTCAACTTCTTCAGCGCCCAGACCACAGCAAAAGCTTCCCTTTCTATGGCACTCCACCTCTGTTCCCTGGGAAGTAGTCTCCTGCTAAGGAAGACTACAGGCTGATCCAGGCCCTCTTCGTTCAGTTGTGAGAGCACCGCTCCCACACCATGCTCTGAAGCGTCAGTCTGCACGACAAATTCTTTGGAGAAGTCAGGTGCCTTGAGCACGGGCGCCGTGCACATGGCTGCCTTCAGGGCATCAAAAGCTTTCTGGCAGGACTCAGTCCAGATCACTTTCCTGGGCTGCCTCTTAGAGGTCAGCTCTGTTAAGGGGGCAACGATGGTGCCATAGCCCTTAACAAATCTCCTATAGTAACCGGTGAGACCTAAGAAGGCTCTCACCTCTGTCTGGGTCTTGGGGGTTCCCAAGCCAGAATGGTGTCAATCTTGGGTTGTAGGGGCGCCACCTGGCCGCTTCCTACCTGGTGTCCCAAGTACACCACAGAACCCTGCCCGATCTGGCACTTACTGGCCTTGATCGTGAGGCCTGCACCTTGCAGAGCCCTCAACACTTTCTCAAGGTGCTGTAAATGTTCTTCCCAGCTGGAACTGAACACAGCAATGTCATCCAGGTAGACGGCACTGAAATCCTCCAGCCCGGCCAACACCTGATTGACCAACCTCTGAAAGGTGGCAGGGGCATTCTTCAACCCAAAGGGCATCACCCGGAATTGGTAATGACCTTCTGGGGTTGAGAATGCTGATCTCTCCTTGGCCCCATCGGTTAAGGCAATCTGCCAGTACCCAGACGTCAAATCAAACGTGCTGAGGAACCGGGCAGCTCCCAACCGATCAATGAGCTCATCAGCTCTGGGGATGGGGTGCGCGTCAGTCCTGGTGACGGCATTGAGCCCACGGTAGTCCACACAAAACCGGAGTTCTGGAGTGGCACCGGGCGCCGCAGCCTTTGGGACCAAGACCACTGGGCTGGCCCAAGGACTGTGGGAGGGCTCAATCACCCCTAAAGCCAACATCTTAGAGACCTCCTCCTTGATGCTGGCTCTGACCCGGTCAGTCAACCTGTAAATCTTGTGCTTCACAGGAGGGCTGTCACCGGTGTCCACGTCATGGGTACACCAGTGAGTAACACCGGGGGTCAGAGAGAACAGTGGGGCGAACTGTCCCAACAACTGGCGACAGTCCCCCTGCTGCTCCTGAGTCAGAGTAGGGGAGAGGATCACACCCTCTACTGACCCATCATGCTCCTTGGTAGACAGGAGGTCAGGGAGAGGCTCACTCTCCTCTTCCACCCCATCATCTGTCGCCAAGAGCATACTCACTTCGGACCTCTCGAAGTGGGGTTTGAGGCGGTTCACGTGAAGGACCCTCAAAGGGTTCCGTGGAGCCTGCAAATCCACCAGGTAGGTGACGTCACTTTTGCGCTCCTTTACCTCGTATGGCCCAGTCCACTTGTCCTGCAAGGCACAAGGTGCCACTGGGGCCATGACCCACACTTTCTGCCCAGGTTGAAATTCGACTAGAGTGGCATTCTGGTCATACCATCTCTTCATTTCTTCCTGGCTTGCTTCTAGGTTCGCCTGAGCGAGTTTCCTGAAGCGGGCAGTTTGGTTTCTAAAGGCCAGCATGTAGCTAAATACATCCTGGGGAGTTTTCCTGGGAGCTGCCTCCCAGCCTTCTTTTACCAAACTCAGAGGTCCTCTGACAGGGTGGCCATACAGGAGCTCAAAGGGGCTGTACCCAAGAGACTTCTGAGGCACCTCCCTGTACGCAAAGAGTAGGCATGGCAAGAGGACGTCCCACTTACGCCTCATGGGTTCTGTTAGACCCTTGATCATGCCTTTCAAGGTCTGGTTGAATCTCTCCACCAGACCGTTTCCTTGTGGGTGGTAAGGAGTGGTGAACTTGTAGGTTACACCACACTCCTTCCACAGGGATGTCATATACTTCGATATGAAATTGGTCCCCCTATCAGAAACCACCTCTCTGGGGAATCCCACACGGGAAAAGATCCCCATTAACGCCCGGCCCACCACTGGCGCCGTCGTTGTCCTGAGAGGGATTGCCTCCGGGTACCGGGTGGCATGGTCCACCAAGACCAGGATGTACCTGTTGCCCATGGCTGTCTTGGGATCCAGTGGCCCCACAATATCCATCCCTACCCTTTCAAAGGGTGTTCCAACAACAGGAAAAGGTTGGAGAGGAGCTTTGACCTTCCTCCCACTCTTACCACTTGCCTGGCAAGTTTGGCAAGACCTACAGTGTGCATCTGACTGCCTTCGCATTTGGGGCCAAAAGAAGTGGGTGACAAGCCTGTCAAAGGTCTTGTCCTGCCCCAAATGTCCTGCCAAAGGCACGTCATGAGCCAGACCCAGTAGGAAGGTCCTGAAGCGCTGGGGTACCACCAGCACACGGGCTGACCCAGGCTCAGCAACCTTAGGCTCACTGTATAGGAGACCACTCTCCCAGTAGATCAGATGTGACCCGGACTGATTACCAGCTGCCTGGTCTGCAGCCTGCCGCCGCAGACCCTCCAGAGTAGGGCACTCGTTCTGCTCCCTGCAGAACTCCTCCCTGGTGGGACCCCCTTCTTGCTGCCAATGGGTCAGCTCAGAGATGTCTCCCAGTTCGGCTACCTGCTCCCCTGTAGGCACCGGGGCGTCCCCCTCGAGGTCCGCCTCCTCCCGGTCCGTGGGAACTTCGGGGGCCGGTTTCCCGCGCCCCTGCCCTTTCTCTTGGCAGGGACTTGGGCCACTGTTTCAGGCTCCAAGTCCTCTTGATCACCCTTTCTGGCTGCCATTGACCGAGTAGACACGCATGCCCACTCTGGCAACCCAAGCATCTCCAAGTGAGACCTGAGCTCAACCTCCTTCCATGAGGACTGCTCCAGGTCGTTTCCTAGCAGACAATCTACAGGCATGGTAGGGCTCACAACCACCCTCAAGGGACCTGAGACCCCCCCATTCAAAGGGAACCTGCGCCACCATACATTGGCGCTCTGAGTTGTCTACAGCAACTACTTGGTGGAATGCTCCTGGGACTACTTGCTTCTCAGACACCAGGTGACACCGGACTGAGGTCACACTGGCTCCAGTGTCTCTGAGAGCCTCTACCCTGTTCCCATTAATGGTCACCCAGGTGCTATATTTCTTTGTGTTAGGGGGCACCTGGTTTCCTGGGACCATCTCACTGTCCCCTAGTGAGACAAGGGTCATTTCTGCGGGATCCCCACCCTCCTGTGGGCACCCCTCCTCCCCAAGCGCTACACTAGCCAACACTTTGGACTGTCCACCGGTGGGTGGCTGTGTCCCCTTCGGGCACTTGGGGTCCCCCTTAAAGTGACCTACCTGGTCACATGCATAACACTTGCGGGGGCCGGTCTCAACAGGCTTCCCTGTAGAGACCCCTTTCTTCTTATCACCGGGGGGCTGGGAACCTTTACCCTGGGTACTAGTTTGGGGCCCTTTAGAGAACTCCTGTGCTTTACCCTTGTCCCCCCCACCTTTCTGCTGGGGACCCTGCCCACCTTTGGCTGAGTCTCCCCCAAACGCTTTCTTGTGGACCCTGGTACTCACCCAGCGGTCCGCTTCCATAGCAAGCTTCCTGGGGTCAGTTAGCTTACTATCAACTAGGTGCTGGCGCAGATCTGCAAAACATAGACTAGACAAGTGCTCCCATGCAATCAAGTTGTAGAGCCCCTGAAAATCTGTTACACTACTGCCCTTCACCCAACCATCCAGAGACCTGCAGAACACATCCACACATTCCAACCAAGTGTTGGCATCAGACTTCTTACTGGACCTGAACTGATCCCTGTACTTTTCAGGAGTAAGACCATACTTCGTGAGAAGGGCATCCTTCATGTCAGCATAGGTGAGGTGATACCCCTTACCCAAAGCTATCAGAGCATCCCTTGCTTCTTCCGGGAAAAGTGGCCACAATCCTGCTCCCCAATTCTCCTCAGGGACCCCATTCATGTGTATGGCTGCCTCATAACCCTGAAACCACCTTTGTATGTCATCCCCCTTCTTGAACTCCTTGCCTACGTTCTTGGGAATGTGCACAATCCTGTCTGCCTTTCTGGACGAATTGCTGCCACCATCTGAGCCTGACTTACTCCTAAGTTCTAGCTCCTTCAGTTCTCTCTCATGCTCTAAGAGCATCTTCCTCTCCTCTATGGCCAATCTCTTCTCCTCCCGCTCACTCTCCAGCCTGAGCTTCTGCAGCTCAAACTGCCTTGCCTCCCGCCTGTCCTCCAGCTCCTCTGGGGACAGACTGCTGCTGCCTGACCTGGCGGGTTCCCCCTACCCAAAAGCACATCCACCCTGGAAATAGGCTCCTCCACCTCCTCACTGAGATTACCAGGCTGCCCATTGGCATGTCTGGCTGCTACCCAGGCCCTCAGCGCCTTCTGTAGCTCCTCCTTCCTTGTGAGGCCTTTAATTTGGACTTTCAGGTTTTTACAAATCGCTCGTAGCTCCTTTACGGCGTAGGATTCCAACCTATCCTCCTCAAAGATAACTTCCAGAGATGCAACGGATGATGCAATTGATTCAGGCATGACAAAAGTAGTGAGTTGAAAACTGGCAAGATCAAAAATAGGCCAAAAGAAAAAGAACCAGTATGTGGTACGTAATGGTCTGCGATATGGTAGTAGTGCACACCAATCACTGTAAGTCAAGTGCAAACACAAGTCCTATCCTCACCGCTGACAACCAATGTTAGAAATGGGATCTCTAGTTGGCAAGGGCTTGCACCTTTGTCCAAGTAGGGACCCTTCTTCCTAGTCAGGGTAAGGGTGTTACACTCGTGAAGTAACCCCTGCTCACCCTCGTGGTAGCTTGGCACGAGCAGTCAGGCTTAATTCAGAGGCAGTGTGTAAAGCATTTGCACATAACCAACAGTAATACAGTGTAAGCACTACAAACGGACACCACACCAGTTTAGAAAAATAACCAATATTTTATATACTCAAGACAAGACCAATTACGACAAAAATCCACAATACTATACTTTAAAAATGAATGCTTGATACGGTAACTTCTTCTTTGCAGGAATAGCACAAAAGCAAAGTTCGTACGAGTCGGTAGCTCCGTCCGAGCCTACCGCGATGCTGAAAACCACAGAGTCTAACAGTTCCAGCCGACCGCGTCGATACGGGCCAGCAGAGTCATGAACAGACTCGGTTACAGTACCTTTCTCGTTGTGGCTGGTACGGAGTGTACGAGCCGGTCGGCGTTCGTCGCGGTTGCGGTGCAAGACGGAGCGGTGCAAGGTGCGGTGTCCCTCGATGCGGTGCAGGCAGCGGCTCGATGAGCGTCGTGCAGACGGAGTCGGTGAGTCCAAGGCGTGCGATGCAGGGTGAGACGATGCTCGATGCGGTGCTGACAGGTTGCGATGCAGGCGACCTAGCCGGAGTGCGGGAGCTGGCGTCGGACAGCGGTGCGAGTCGGAGCGGTGCGTCGCAGACGTGCGAGCGGTGCCCCAAATGCGGTGCGGTCACGACTCTTGAGCCAGTTGCAGCGACCGCGTCGGTCGGGTCCGGCTGGTTCAGTGAAGCGATGCGATGCGAACTGCGGTGCCCACAGGTCACGGTGCAAGCAGCGGCTCGATGTTGGCGGCGTCGGACGTCGCCCACGGTGAGACCAGGGTTGCGATGCGAAGCGGGGCGATGCGGTCTGCGGTGCAAACAGGTCACCGGCCAGGGATGGATTCGGTTGACGGAGTCGGTTGCAGTTCCCTTCCTCTGTGGCAACTGAAACAGCGTTCCAGAAGCGGTACCCAGAGGCTTGTGAAGTCTTTGCAGTCCCTGAGACTTCTTAACAGGAGGCCAGCTCGGTTCCAGGCCCTTGGAGATACTCAGCACAAGTTTGTAGAAAGTTCAGTCCAGTCCTTTCACTGCCCAAGACAGAAGCAGCAGCTGCAGGCCAACCCAACAAAGCAACAACACAGCAAAGGGGCAGTACTCCTCCTGGCAGCTCTTCCAGCTCTTCGTCTTGGCAGGTTCCTTGATTCCAGCGAGATCTAAATTCATGGGGTCAGGGCCCCAATATTTATATCCCAAATTCCTTTGTTCTCTGAAGGCAGAGAGGCCTTTGCCTAGTCCAAACCAGTTCTGGAGCACTTTGTTGACAAGTCTCCGTCCCTTCTTTCAGTGAGTAGGCCAGGGACATCAGACGCACCACAGGAGGTGGAGCCAGCATTGTGGAGGGAAGGCACTGTCCTATTCAGGGCCCAGGTGCGACCCCTCCCACCCATCTACATGTAGATCTTGCTATTCAGCCCTGTGCTGACTCACCCTGTCTCCTGGCATCCCCCAGCCCCTGTCACTCACATTCCAGACAAGGAATACACAACCTCGCAGAGGCAGGCTTGGATGGTTAGACAAGAAAATACCCACTTTCTAAAAGTGGTATTTTCAAACACAGAATGTTAAAACCAACTTCACTAAAAGATGCATTTTATCATTCTGAGTCCAGGCATACTAAACTCGAATTTCTACCATGTTCCCGGGGTCAGTTAGGATTATAAACTGTAATAATCAAAACTGCCCGTTCTGGCCTAGGGGAACAGGTAGCCTTGCAATAGTGAAAAACGAACTAGGCTGTAATTCACTATCAGGACATGCCGCACACACCCGGGCATGTCCTACCTTTCGCATACAACGCACCCTGCCCACAGGGGTACCTTGGGCCTACCTTAGGGGTGACTAACATGTAGCAAAGGGAAGGTTTAGGGACTTGCAAGTGTGTGCACTTGCCAAGTCGACATGGCAGCCCCAGGCTGCGCACAGGCTCTGCGATGGCAGGCCCGAGTTACACTTTACGGGCTGTTTGCGTGGGTGGCACAATCCAGTGCTGCAGCCCACCAACAGCATTTGGTCTATAGGCCCTGGCACTCGCAGTGCACTTTACAAGGGACTGACAGATAAACCAAATAGGCCAATCATGGAAACACCAATCCATAACACATTTTATACAGGAGCACTTGCACTTTCCCACTGGACAGCAGTGAGGAAAGTGCGCAGAATCATTACACCAGCAAAAACAGAGTCAAAACCGGGAGGTCAGAAAGCAAAAAGTCAGGGGAAACACGCCAAAAGATGCCAAGTCTAACACATGTCCCCTCCAGCTGAAAGTAGGGAGAACTACCCAACCCCATTGGAGTTCTCTTCACTAAGGCGGAAGAACCTGGACAGACCATCTGCGTTGGCGTGTTCTGTACCAGGACGGTGTTCCACCGTAAAGTCCATTCCCTGTAGGGAGATGGACCACCTCAGCAGTTTTGGATTCTCACCCCTCATTTGCATCAACCATCTGAGGGGCCTGTGGTCTGTCTGAACCCGGAAGTGAGTCCCAAACAGGTATGGTCTCAACTTCTTCAGCGCCCAGACCACAGCAAAAGCTTCCCTTTCTATGGCACTCCACCTCTGTTCCCTGGGAAGTAGTCTCCTGCTAAGGAAGACTACAGGCTGATCCAGGCCCTCTTCGTTCAGTTGTGAGAGCACCGCTCCCACACCATGCTCTGAAGCGTCAGTCTGCACGACAAATTCTTTGGAGAAGTCAGGTGCCTTGAGCACGGGCGCCGTGCACATGGCTGCCTTCAGGGCATCAAAAGCTTTCTGGCAGGACTCAGTCCAGATCACTTTCCTGGGCTGCCTCTTAGAGGTCAGCTCTGTTAAGGGGGCAACGATGGTGCCATAGCCCTTAACAAATCTCCTATAGTAACCGGTGAGACCTAAGAAGGCTCTCACCTCTGTCTGGGTCTTGGGGGTTCCCAAGCCAGAATGGTGTCAATCTTGGGTTGTAGGGGCGCCACCTGGCCGCTTCCTACCTGGTGTCCCAAGTACACCACAGAACCCTGCCCGATCTGGCACTTACTGGCCTTGATCGTGAGGCCTGCACCTTGCAGAGCCCTCAACACTTTCTCAAGGTGCTGTAAATGTTCTTCCCAGCTGGAACTGAACACAGCAATGTCATCCAGGTAGGCGGCACTGAAATCCTCCAGCCCAGCCAACACCTGATTGACCAACCTCTGAAAGGTGGCAGGGGCATTCTTCAACCCAAAGGGCATCACCCGGAATTGGTAATGACCTTCTGGGGTTGAGAATGCTGATCTCTCCTTGGCCCCATCGGTTAAGGCAATCTGCCAGTACCCAGACGTCAAATCAAACGTGCTGAGGAACCGGGCAGCTCCCAACCGATCAATGAGCTCATCAGCTCTGGGGATGGGGTGCGCGTCAGTCCTGGTGACGGCATTGAGCCCACGGTAGTCCACACAAAACCGGAGTTCTGGAGTGGCACCGGGCGCCGCAGCCTTTGGGACCAAGACCACTGGGCTGGCCCAAGGACTGTGGGAGGGCTCAATCACCCCTAACGCCAACATCTTAGAGACCTCCTCCTTGATGCTGGCTCTGACCCGGTCAGTCAACCTGTAAATCTTGTGCTTCACAGGAGGGCTGTCACCGGTGTCCACGTCATGGGTACACCAGTGAGTAACACCGGGGGTCAGAGAGAACAGTGGGGCGAACTGTCCCAACAACTGGCGACAGTCCCCCTGCTGCTCCTGAGTCAGAGTAGGGGAGAGGATCACACCCTCTACTGACCCATCATGCTCCTTGGTAGACAGGAGGTCAGGGAGAGGCTCACTCTCCTCTTCCACCCCATCATCTGTCGCCAAGAGCATACTCACTTCGGACCTCTCGAAGTGGGGCTTGAGGCGGTTCACGTGAAGGACCCTCAAAGGGTTCCTTGGAGCCTGCAAATCCACCAGGTAGGTGACGTCACTTTTGCGCTCCTTTACCTCATATGGCCCAGTCCACTTGTCCTGCAAGGCACAAGGTGCCACTGGGGCCATGACCCACACTTTCTGCCCAGGTTGAAATTCGACCAGAGTGGCATTCTGGTCATACCATCTCTTCATTTCTTCCTGGCTTGCTTCTAGGTTCGCCTGAGCGAGTTTCCTGAAGCGGGCAGTTTGGTTTCTAAAGGCCAGCATGTAGCTAAATACATCCTGGGGAGTTTTCCTGGGAGCTGCCTCCCAGCCTTCCTTTACCAAACTCAGAGGTCCTCTGACAGGGTGGCCATACAGGAGCTCAAAGGGGCTGTACCCAAGAGACTTCTGAGGCACCTCCCTGTATGCAAAGAGTAGGCATGGCAAGAGGACGTCCCACTTACGCCTCATGGGTTCTGTTAGACCCTTGATCATGCCTTTCAAGGTCTGGTTGAATCTCTCCACCAGACCGTTTCCTTGTGGGTGGTAAGGAGTGGTGAACTTGTAGGTTACACCACACTCCTTCCACAGGGATGTCATATACTTCGATATGAAATTGGTCCCCCTATCAGAAACCACCTCTCTGGGGAATCCCACACGGGAAAAGATCCCCATTAACGCCCGGCCCACCACTGGCGCCGTCGTTGTCCTGAGAGGGATTGCCTCCGGGTACCGGGTGGCATGGTCCACCAAGACCAGGATGTACCTGTTGCCCATGGCTGTCTTGGGATCCAGTGGCCCCACAATATCCATCCCTACCCTTTCAAAGGGTGTTCCAACAACAGGAAAAGGTTGGAGAGGAGCTTTGACCTTCCTCCCACTCTTACCACTTGCCTGGCAAGTTTGGCAAGACCTACAGTGTGCATCTGACTGCCTTCGCATTTGGGGCCAAAAGAAGTGGGTGACAAGCCTGTCAAAGGTCTTGTCCTGCCCCAAATGTCCTGCCAAAGGCACGTCATGAGCCAGACCCAGTAGGAAGGTCCTGAAGCGCTGGGGTACCACCAGCACACGGGCTGACCCAGGCTCAGCAACCTTAGGCTCACTGTATAGGAGACCACTCTCCCAGTAGATCAGATGTGACCCGGACTGATTACCAGCTGCCTGGTCTGCAGCCTGCCGCCGCAGACCCTCCAGAGTAGGGCACTCGTTCTGCTCCCTGCAGAACTCCTCCCTGGTGGGACCCCCTTCTTGCTGCCAATGGGTCAGCTCAGAGATGTCTCCCAGTTCGGCTACCTGCTCCCCTGTAGGCACCGGGGCGTCCCCTCGAGGTCCGCCTCCTCCCGGTCCGTGGGAACTTCGGGGGCCGGTTTCCCGCGCCCCCTGCCCTTTCTCTTGGCAGGGACTTGGGCCACTGTTTCAGGCTCCAAGTCCTCTTGATCACCCTTTCTGGCTGCCATTGACCGAGTAGACACGCATGCCCACTCTGGCAACCCAAGCATCTCCAAGTGAGACCTGAGCTCAACCTCCTTCCATGAGGACTGCTCCAGGTCGTTTCCTAGCAGACAATCTACAGGCATGGTAGGGCTCACAACCACCCTCAAGGGACCTGAGACCCCCCCATTCAAAGGGAACCTGCGCCACCATACATTGGCGCTCTGAGTTGTCTACAGCAACTACTTGGTGGAATGCTCCTGGGACTACTTGCTTCTCAGACACCAGGTGACACCGGACTGAGGTCACACTGGCTCCAGTGTCTCTGAGAGCCTCTACCCTGTTCCCATTAATGGTCACCCAGGTGCTATATTTCTTTGTGT
This sequence comes from Calotriton arnoldi, assembly GCA_963921515.1. Classification (NCBI taxonomy): domain Eukaryota; kingdom Metazoa; phylum Chordata; class Amphibia; order Caudata; family Salamandridae; genus Calotriton; species Calotriton arnoldi. Next base: position 1,165,329 of record CAWUFW010003330.1, read on the forward strand.
TAGGGGGCACCTGGTTTCCTGGGACCATCTCACTGTCCCCTAGTGAGACAAGGGTCATTTCTGCGGGATCCCCACCCTCCTGTGGGCACCCCTCCTCCCCAAGCGCTACACTAGCCAACACTTTGGACTGTCCACCGGTGGGTGGCTGTGTCCCCTTCGGGCACTTGGGGTCCCCCTTAAAGTGACCTACCTGGTCACATGCATAACACTTGCGGGGGCCGGTCTCAACAGGCTTCCCTGTAGAGACCCCTTTCTTCTTATCACCGGGGGGCTGGGAACCTTTACCCTGGGTACTAGTTTGGGGCCCTTTAGAGAACTCCTGTGCTTTACCCTTGTCCCCCCACCTTTCTGCTGGGGACCCTGCCCACCTTTGGCTGAGTCTCCCCCAAACGCTTTCTTGTGGACCCTGGTACTCACCCAGCGGTCCGCTTCCATAGCAAGCTTCCTGGGGTCAGTTAGCTTACTATCAACTAGGTGCTGGCGCAGATCTGCAAAACATAGACTAGACAAGTGCTCCCATGCAATCAAGTTGTAGAGCCCCTGAAAATCTGTTACACTACTGCCCTTCACCCAACCATCCAGAGACCTGCAGAACACATCCACACATTCCAACCAAGTGTTGGCATCAGACTTCTTACTGGACCTGAACTGATCCCTGTACTTTTCAGGAGTAAGACCATACTTCGTGAGAAGGGCATCCTTCATGTCAGCATAGGTGAGGTGATACCCCTTACCCAAAGCTATCAGAGCATCCCTTGCTTCTTCCGGGAAAAGTGGCCACAATCCTGCTCCCCAATTCTCCTCAGGGACCCCATTCATGTGTATGGCTGCCTCATAACCCTGAAACCACCTTTGTATGTCATCCCCCTTCTTGAACTCCTTGCCTACGTTCTTGGGAATGTGCACAATCCTGTCTGCCTTTCTGGACGAATTGCTGCCACCATCTGAGCCTGACTTACTCCTAAGTTCTAGCTCCTTCAGTTCTCTCTCATGCTCTAAGAGCATCTTCCTCTCCTCTATGGCCAATCTCTTCTCCTCCCGCTCACTCTCCAGCCTGAGCTTCTGCAGCTCAAACTGCCTTGCCTCCCGCCTGTCCTCCAGCTCCTCTGGGGACAGACTGCTGCTGCCTGACCTGGCGGGTTCCCCCTACCCAAAAGCACATCCACCCTGGAAATAGGCTCCTCCACCTCCTCACTGAGATTACCAGGCTGCCCATTGGCATGTCTGGCTGCTACCCAGGCCCTCAGCGCCTTCTGTAGCTCCTCCTTCCTTGTGAGGCCTTTAATTTGGACTTTCAGGTTTTTACAAATCGCTCGTAGCTCCTTTACGGCGTAGGATTCCAACCTATCCTCCTCAAAGATAACTTCCAGAGATGCAACGGATGATGCAATTGATTCAGGCATGACAAAAGTAGTGAGTTGAAAACTGGCAAGATCAAAAATAGGCCAAAAGAAAAAGAACCAGTATGTGGTACGTAATGGTCTGCGATATGGTAGTAGTGCACACCAATCACTGTAAGTCAAGTGCAAACACAAGTCCTATCCTCACCGCTGACAACCAATGTTAGAAATGGGATCTCTAGTTGGCAAGGGCTTGCACCTTTGTCCAAGTAGGGACCCTTCTTCCTAGTCAGGGTAAGGGTGTTACACTCGTGAAGTAACCCCTGCTCACCCTCGTGGTAGCTTGGCACGAGCAGTCAGGCTTAATTCAGAGGCAGTGTGTAAAGCATTTGCACATAACCAACAGTAATACAGTGTAAGCACTACAAACGGACACCACACCAGTTTAGAAAAATAACCAATATTTTATATACTCAAGACAAGACCAATTACGACAAAAATCCACAATACTATACTTTACAAATGAATGCTTGATACGGTAACTTCTTCTTTGCAGGAATAGCACAAAAGCAAAGTTCGTACGAGTCGGTAGCTCCGTCCGAGCCTACCGCGATGCTGAAAACCACAGAGTCTAACAGTTCCAGCCGACCGCGTCGATACGGGCCAGCAGAGTCGTGAACAGACTCGGTTACAGTACCTTTCTCGTTGTGGCTGGTACGGAGTGTACGAGCCGGTCGGCGTTCATCGCGGTTGCGGTGCAAGACGGAGCGGTGCAAGGTGCGGTGTCCCTCGATGCGGTGCAGGCAGCGGCTCGATGAGCGTCGTGCAGACGGAGTCGGTGAGTCCAAGGCGTGCGATGCAGGGTGAGACGATGCTCGATGCGGTGCTGACAGGTTGCGATGCAGGCGACCTAGCCGGAGTGCGGGAGCTGGCGTCGGACAGCGGTGCGAGTCGGAGCGGTGCGTCGCAGACGTGCGAGCGGTGCCCCAAATGCGGTGCGGTCACGACTCTTGAGCCAGTTGCAGCGACCGCGTCGGTCGGGTCCGGCTGGTTCAGTGAAGCGATGCGATGCGAACTGCGGTGCCCACAGGTCACGGTGCAAGCAGCGGCTCGATGTTGGCGGCGTCGGACGTCGCCCACGGTGAGACCAGGGTTGCGATGCGAAGCGGGGCGATGCGGTCTGCGGTGCAAACAGGTCACCGGCCAGGGATGGATTCGGTTGACGGAGTCGGTTGCAGTTCCCTTCCTCTGTGGCAACTGAAACAGCGTTCCAGAAGCGGTACCCAGAGGCTTGTGAAGTCTTTGCAGTCCCTGAGACTTCTTAACAGGAGGCCAGCTCGGTTCCAGGCCCTTGGAGATACTCAGCACAAGTTTGTAGAAAGTTCAGTCCAGTCCTTTCACTGCCCAAGACAGAAGCAGCAACTGCAGGCCAACCCAACAAAGCAACAACACAGCAAAGGGGCAGTACTCCTCCTGGCAGCTCTTCCAGCTCTTCGTCTTGGCAGGTTCCTTGATTCCAGCGAGATCTAAATTCATGGGGTCAGGGCCCCAATATTTATATCCCAAATTCCTTTGTTCTCTGAAGGCAGAGAGGCCTTTGCCTAGTCCAAACCAGTTCTGGAGCACTTTGTTGACAAGTCTCCGTCCCTTCTTTCAGTGAGTAGGCCAGGGACATCAGACGCACCACAGGAGGTGGAGCCAGCATTGTGGAGGGAAGGCACTGTCCTATTCAGGGCCCAGGTGCGACCCCTCCCACCCATCTACATGTAGATCTTGCTATTCAGCCCTGTGCTGACTCACCCTGTCTCCTGGCATCCCCCAGCCCCTGTCACTCACATTCCAGACAAGGAATACACAACCTCGCAGAGGCAGGCTTGGATGGTTAGACAAGAAAATACCCACTTTCTAAAAGTGGTATTTTCAAACACAGAATGTTAAAACCAACTTCACTAAAAGATGCATTTTATCATTCTGAGTCCAGGCATACTAAACTCGAATTTCTACCATGTTCCCGGGGTCAGTTAGGATTATAAACTGTAATAATCAAAACTGCCCGTTCTGGCCTAGGGGGAACAGGTAGCCTTGCAATAGTGAAAAACGAACTAGGCTGTAATTCACTATCAGGACATGCCGCACACACCCGGGCATGTCCTACCTTTCGCATACAACGCACCCTGCCCACAGGGGTACCTTGGGCCTACCTTAGGGGTGACTAACATGTAGCAAAGGGAAGGTTTAGGGACTTGCAAGTGTGTGCACTTGCCAAGTCGACATGGCAGCCCCAGGCTGCGCACAGGCTCTGCGATGGCAGGCCCGAGTTACACTTTACGGGCTGTTTGCGTGGGTGGCACAATCCAGTGCTGCAGCCCACCAACAGCATTTGGTCTATAGGCCCTGGCACTCGCAGTGCACTTTACAAGGGACTGACAGATAAACCAAATAGGCCAATCATGGAAACACCAATCCATAACACATTTTATACAGGAGCACTTGCACTTTCCCACTGGACAGCAGTGAGGAAAGTGCGCAGAATCATTACACCAGCAAAAACAGAGTCAAAACCGGGAGGTCAGAAAGCAAAAAGTCAGGGGAAACACGCCAAAAGATGCCAAGTCTAACACATGTCCCCTCCAGCTGAAAGTAGGGAGAACTACCCAACCCCATTGGAGTTCTCTTCACTAAGGCGGAAGAACCTGGACAGACCATCTGCGTTGGCGTGTTCTGTACCAGGACGGTGTTCCACCGTAAAGTCCATTCCCTGTAGGGAGATGGACCACCTCAGCAGTTTTGGATTCTCACCCCTCATTTGCATCAACCATCTGAGGGGCCTGTGGTCTGTCTGAACCCGGAAGTGAGTCCCAAACAGGTATGGTCTCAACTTCTTCAGCGCCCAGACCACAGCAAAAGCTTCCCTTTCTATGGCACTCCACCTCTGTTCCCTGGGAAGTAGTCTCCTGCTAAGGAAGACTACAGGCTGATCCAGGCCCTCTTCGTTCAGTTGTGAGAGCACCGCTCCCACACCATGCTCTGAAGCGTCAGTCTGCACGACAAATTCTTTGGAGAAGTCAGGTGCCTTGAGCACGGGCGCCGTGCACATGGCTGCCTTCAGGGCATCAAAAGCTTTCTGGCAGGACTCAGTCCAGATCACTTTCCTGGGCTGCCTCTTAGAGGTCAGCTCTGTTAAGGGGGCAACGATGGTGCCATAGCCCTTAACAAATCTCCTATAGTAACCGGTGAGACCTAAGAAGGCTCTCACCTCTGTCTGGGTCTTGGGGGTTCCCAAGCCAGAATGGTGTCAATCTTGGGTTGTAGGGGCGCCACCTGGCCGCTTCCTACCTGGTGTCCCAAGTACACCACAGAACCCTGCCCGATCTGGCACTTACTGGCCTTGATCGTGAGGCCTGCACCTTGCAGAGCCCTCAACACTTTCTCAAGGTGCTGTAAATGTTCTTCCCAGCTGGAACTGAACACAGCAATGTCATCCAGGTAGGCAGCACTGAAATCCTCCAGCCCAGCCAACACCTGATTGACCAACCTCTGAAAGGTGGCAGGGGCATTCTTCAACCCAAAGGGCATCACCCGGAATTGGTAATGACCTTCTGGGGTTGAGAATGCTGATCTCTCCTTGGCCCCATCGGTTAAGGCAATCTGCCAGTACCCAGACGTCAAATCAAACGTGCTGAGGAACCGGGCAGCTCCCAACCGATCAATGAGCTCATCAGCTCTGGGGATGGGGTGCGCGTCAGTCCTGGTGACGGCATTGAGCCCACGGTAGTCCACACAAAACCGGAGTTCTGGAGTGGCACCGGGCGCCGCAGCCTTTGGGACCAAGACCACTGGGCTGGCCCAAGGACTGTGGGAGGGCTCAATCACCCCTAACGCCAACATCTTAGAGACCTCCTCCTTGATGCTGGCTCTGACCCGGTCAGTCAACCTGTAAATCTTGTGCTTCACAGGAGGGCTGTCACCGGTGTCCACGTCATGGGTACACCAGTGAGTAACACCGGGGGTCAGAGAGAACAGTGGGGCGAACTGTCCCAACAACTGGCGACAGTCCCCCTGCTGCTCCTGAGTCAGAGTAGGGGAGAGGATCACACCCTCTACTGACCCATCATGCTCCTTGGTAGACAGGAGGTCAGGGAGAGGCTCACTCTCCTCTTCCACCCCATCATCTGTCGCCAAGAGCATACTCACTTCGGACCTCTCGAAGTGGGGCTTGAGGCGGTTCACGTGAAGGACCCTCAAAGGGTTCCTTGGAGCCTGCAAATCCACCAGGTAGGTGACGTCACTTTTGCGCTCCTTTACCTCATATGGCCCAGTCCACTTGTCCTGCAAGGCACAAGGTGCCACTGGGGCCATGACCCACACTTTCTGCCCAGGTTGAAATTCGACCAGAGTGGCATTCTGGTCATACCATCTCTTCATTTCTTCCTGGCTTGCTTCTAGGTTCGCCTGAGCGAGTTTCCTGAAGCGGGCAGTTTGGTTTCTAAAGGCCAGCATGTAGCTAAATACATCCTGGGGAGTTTTCCTGGGAGCTGCCTCCCAGCCTTCCTTTACCAAACTCAGAGGTCCTCTGACAGGGTGGCCATACAGGAGCTCAAAGGGGCTGTACCCAAGAGACTTCTGAGGCACCTCCCTGTACGCAAAGAGTAGGCATGGCAAGAGGACGTCCCACTTACGCCTCATGGGTTCTGTTAGACCCTTGATCATGCCTTTCAAGGTCTGGTTGAATCTCTCCACCAGACCGTTTCCTTGTGGGTGGTAAGGAGTGGTGAACTTGTAGGTTACACCACACTCCTTCCACAGGGATGTCATATACTTCGATATGAAATTGGTCCCCCTATCAGAAACCACCTCTCTGGGGAATCCCACACGGGAAAAGATCCCCATTAACGCCCGGCCCACCACTGGCGCCGTCGTTGTCCTGAGAGGGATTGCCTCCGGGTACCGGGTGGCATGGTCCACCAAGACCAGGATGTACCTGTTGCCCATGGCTGTCTTGGGATCCAGTGGCCCCACAATATCCATCCCTACCCTTTCAAAGGGTGTTCCAACAACAGGAAAAGGTTGGAGAGGAGCTTTGACCTTCCTCCCACTCTTACCACTTGCCTGGCAAGTTTGACAAGACCTACAGTGTGCATCTGACTGCCTTCGCATTTGGGGCCAAAAGAAGTGGGTGACAAGCCTGTCAAAGGTCTTGTCCTGCCCCAAATGTCCTGCCAAAGGCACGTCATGAGCCAGACCCAGTAGGAAGGTCCTGAAGCGCTGGGGTACCACCAGCACACGGGCTGACCCAGGCTCAGCAACCTTAGGCTCACTGTATAGGAGACCACTCTCCCAGTAGATCAGATGTGACCCGGACTGATTACCAGCTGCCTGGTCTGCAGCCTGCCGCCGCAGACCCTCCAGAGTAGGGCACTCGTTCTGCTCCCTGCAGAACTCCTCCCTGGTGGGACCCCCTTCTTGCTGCCAATGGGTCAGCTCAGAGATGTCTCCCAGTTCGGCTACCTGCTCCCCTGTAGGCACCGGGGCGTCCCCTCGAGGTCCGCCTCCTCCCGGTCCGTGGGAACTTCGGGGGCCGGTTTCCCGCGCCCCTGCCCTTTCTCTTGGCAGGGACTTGGGCCACTGTTTCAGGCTCCAAGTCCTCTTGATCACCCTTTCTGGCTGCCATTGACCGAGTAGACACGCATGCCCACTCTGGCAACCCAAGCATCTCCAAGTGAGACCTGAGCTCAACCTCCTTCCATGAGGACTGCTCCAGGTCGTTTCCTAGCAGACAATCTACAGGCATGGTAGGGCTCACAACCACCCTCAAGGGACCTGAGACCCCCCCATTCAAAGGGAACCTGCGCCACCATACATTGGCGCTCTGAGTTGTCTACAGCAACTACTTGGTGGAATGCTCCTGGGACTACTTGCTTCTCAGACACCAGGTGACACCGGACTGAGGTCACACTGGCTCCAGTGTCTCTGAGAGCCTCTACCCTGTTCCCATTAATGGTCACCCAGGTGCTATATTTCTTTGTGTTAGGGGGCACCTGGTTTCCTGGGACCATCTCACTGTCCCCTAGTGAGACAAGGGTCATTTCTGCGGGATCCCCACCCTCCTGTGGGCACCCCTCCTCCCCAAGCGCTACACTAGCCAACACTTTGGACTGTCCACCGGTGGGTGGCTGTGTCCCCTTCGGGCACTTGGGGTCCCCCTTAAAGTGACCTACCTGGTCACATGCATAACATTTGCGGGGGCCGGTCTCAACAGGCTTCCCTGTAGAGACCCCTTTCTTCTTATCACCGGGGGGCTGGGAACCTTTACCCTGGGTACTAGTTTGGGGCCCTTTAGAGAACTCCTGTGCTTTACCCTTGTCCCCCCACCTTTCTGCTGGGGACCCTGCCCACCTTTGGCTGAGTCTCCCCCAAACGCTTTCTTGTGGACCCTGGTACTCACCCAGCGGTCCGCTTCCATAGCAAGCTTCCTGGGGTCAGTTAGCTTACTATCAACTAGGTGCTGGCGCAGATCTGCAAAACATAGACTAGACAAGTGCTCCCATGCAATCAAGTTGTAGAGCCCCTGAAAATCTGTTACACTACTGCCCTTCACCCAACCATCCAGAGACCTGCAGACCACATCCACACATTCCAACCAAGTGTTGGCATCAGACTTCTTACTGGACCTGAACTGATCCCTGTACTTTTCAGGAGTAAGACCATACTTCGTGAGAAGGGCATCCTTCATGTCAGCATAGGTGAGGTGATACCCCTTACCCAAAGCTATCAGAGCATCCCTTGCTTCTTCCGGGAAAAGTGGCCACAATCCTGCTCCCCAATTCTCCTCAGGGACCCCATTCATGTGTATGGCTGCCTCATAACCCTGAAACCACCTTTGTATGTCATCCCCCTTCTTGAACTCCTTGCCTACGTTCTTGGGAATGTGCACAATCCTGTCTGCCTTTCTGGACGAATTGCTGCCACCATCTGAGCCTGACTTACTCCTAAGTTCTAGCTCCTTCAGTTCTCTCTCATGCTCTAAGAGCATCTTCCTCTCCTCTATGGCCAATCTCTTCTCCTCCCGCTCACTCTCCAGCCTGAGCTTCTGCAGCTCGAACTGCCTTGCCTCCCGCCTGTCCTCCAGCTCCTCTGGGGACAGACTGCTGCTGCCTGACCTGGCGGGTTCCCCCTACCCAAAAGCACATCCACCCTGGAAATAGGCTCCTCCACCTCCTCACTGAGATTACCAGGCTGCCCATTGGCATGTCTGGCTGCTACCCAGGCCCTCAGCGCCTTCTGTAGCTCCTCCTTCCTTGTGAGGCCTTTAATTTGGACTTTCAGGTTTTTACAAATCGCTCGTAGCTCCTTTACGGCGTAGGATTCCAACCTATCCTCCTCAAAGATAACTTCCAGAGATGCAACGGATGATGCAATTGATTCAGGCATGACAAAAGTAGTGAGTTGAAAACTGGCAAGATCAAAAATAGGCTAAAAGAAAAAGAACCAGTATGTGGTACGTAATGGTCTGCGATATGGTAGTAGTGCACACCAATCACTGTAAGTCAAGTGCAAACACAAGTCCTATCCTCACCGCTGACAACCAATGTTAGAAATGGGATCTCTAGTTGGCAAGGGCTTGCACCTTTGTCCAAGTAGGGACCCTTCTTCCTAGTCAGGGTAAGGGTGTTACACTCGTGAAGTAACCCCTGCTCACCCTCGTGGTAGCTTGGCACGAGCAGTCAGGCTTAATTCAGAGGCAGTGTGTAAAGCATTTGCACATAACCAACAGTAATACAGTGTAAGCACTACAAACGGACACCACACCAGTTTAGAAAAATAACCAATATTTTATATACTCAAGACAACACCAATTACGACAAAAATCCACAATACTATACTTTAAAAATGAATGCTTGATACGGTAACTTCTTCTTTGCAAGAATAGCACAAAAGCAAAGTTCGTACGAGTCGGTAGCTCCGTCCGAGCCTACCGCGATGCTGAAAACCACAGAGTCTAACAGTTCCGGCCGGCCGCGTCGATACGGGCCAGCAGAGTCGTGAACAGACTCGGTCACAGTACCTTTCTCGTTGTGGCTGGTACGGAGTGTACGAGCCGGTCGGCGTTCGTCGCGGTTGCGGTGCAAGACGGAGCGGTGCAAGGTGCGGTGTCCCTCGATGCAGTGCAGGCAGCGGCTCGATGAGCGTCGTGCAGACGGAGTCGGTGAGTCCAAGGCGTGCGGTGCAGGGTGAGACGATGCTCGATGCGGTGCTGACAGGTTGTGATGCAGGCGACCTAGCCGGAGTGCGGGAGCTGGCGTCGGACAGAGGTGCGAGTCGGAGCGGTGCGTCGCAGACGTGCGAGCGGTGCCCCAAATGCGATGCGGTCACGACTCTTGAGCCAGTTGCAGCGACAGCGTCGGTCTGGTCCGGCTGGCACAGTGAAGCGATGCGATGCGAACTGCGGTGCCCACAGGTCACGGTGCAAGCAGCGGCTCGATGTTGGCGGCGTCGGATGTCGCCCACGGTGAGACCAGGGTTGCGATGCGAAGCGGGGTGATGCGGTCTGCGGTGCAAACAGGTCACCGGCCAGGGATGGATTCGGTTGACGGAGTCGGTTGCAGTTCCCTTCCTCTGTGGCAACTGAAACAGCGTTCCAGAAGCGGTACCCAGAGGCTTGTGAAGTCTTTGCAGTCCCTGAGACTTCTTAACAGGAGGCCAGCTCGGTTCCAGGCCCTTGGAGATACTCAGCACAAGTTTGTAGAAAGTTCAGTCCAGTCCTTTCACTGCCCAAGACAGAAGCAGCAACTGCAGGCCAACCCAACAAAGCAACAACACAGCAAAGGGGCAGTACTCCTCCTGGCAGCTCTTCCAGCTCTTCGTCTTGGCAGGTTCCTTGATTCCAGCGAGATCTAAATTCATGGGGTCAGGGCCCCAATATTTATATCCCAAATTCCTTTGTTCTCTGAAGGCAGAGAGGCCTTTGCCTAGTCCAAACCAGTTCTGGAGCACTTTGTTGACAAGTCTCCGTCCCTTCTTTCAGTGAGTAGGCCAGGGACATCAGACGCACCACAGGAGGTGGAGCCAGCATTGTGGAGGGAAGGCACTGTCCTATTCAGGGCCCAGGTGTGACCCCTCCCACCCATCTACAGGTCGATCTGGCTATTCAGCCCTGTGCTGACTCACCCTGTCTCCTGGCATCCCCCAGCCCCTGTCACTCACATTCCAGACAAGGAATACACAACCTCGCAGAGGCAGGCTTGGATGGTTAGACAAGAAAATACCCACTTTCTAAAAGTGGTATTTTCAAACACAGAATGTTAAAACCAACTTTACTAAAAGTTGCATTTTATCATTCTGAGTCCAGGCATACTAAACTCGAATGTCTACCATGTTCCCGGGGTCAGTTAGGATTATAAACTGTAATAATCAAAACTGCCCGTTCTGGCCTAGGGGAACAGGTAGCCTTGCAATAGTGAAAAACGAACTAGGCTGTAATTCACTATCAGGACATGCCGCACACACCAGGGCATGTCCTACCTTTCGCATACAATGCACCCGGCCCACAGGGGTTCCTTGGGCCTACCTTAGGGGTGACTAACATGTAGCAAAGGGAAGGTTTAGGGACTTGCAAGTGTGTGCACTTGCCAAGTCGACATGGCAGCCCCAGGCTGCGCACAGGCTCTGCGATGGCAGGCCCGAGTTACACTTTTACGGGCTGTTTGCGTGGGTGGCACAATCCAGTGCTGCAGCCCACCAACAGCATTTGGTCTATAGGCCCTGCCACTCGCAGTGCACTTTACAAGGGACTGACAGATAAACCAAATAAGCCAATCATGGAAACACCAATCCATAACATATTTTATACAGGAGCATTTGCACTTTCCCACTGGACAGCAGTGAGGAAAGTGCGCAGAATCATTACACCAGCAAAAACAGAGTCAAAACCGGGAGGTCAGAAAGCAAAAAGTCAGGGGAAACACGCCAAAAGATGCCAAGTCTAACACATGTGTATAAAGAAAGTAACTTGATTATTGAATGGGAATGAAATAGAATCTTAAGCCTCACAATCTCCTTATACCTTTTGCTTAATTGTAAATATTAGGAATACTTACAAACCAGCCCAGTTAAGCTGGTGAATGCAATTATAAATCCTGGACAAAGAGCCCACAACAAGGTGTGCAATTCACTGAGGTGGGCAGACACAAACACCCAGCCTCCACTGATAACGGTGGTATAGAGGGAATGTTTAAGCAATGACACTAGGAAACTTGACATTTAATCCCGCCTTTACCACTTTGTCAAACAATACTGGCTGCAAACTCTGCATTAAAAGTTGGGATAAGATTCACAATGCAGTGGCATTTCTTTGGTGAGAGTAGACCCTAAGTCTTACCATCAAAACCACTCACACCCCATTTCTTGTATAATGAGCAAATAGAAACTACGGAACCAAAAACCATAGTTTTAATTAATTCTGCCCCCCCACCCCCCTTCTGACAAATTGTGTGTGCCTTAATTAACATATTTCTCTGCTTTTTTTTACACAGCGATAGGAAGAACTTGAATTAAACTAAACACTGGTAGTCAGTGTGTAATAAGAAAACAGGACTGTAACCCAACAATCATTTGATTTTACCAATGAGGAGAGAACACCCAGTCTCATAGAGCACTCATTAAAATGTGGTGTAGTGAAAAAGTTATGGACCTTGAAGCAAGGATTCCTGCACTCTGGTGCTGGTACTCCTGCTTCACCATGGTCAAAGCACGTCCTCTAATGTCTTTGTCCCCTTAATTGCCATAATGCGATAGAGGTGGAGAACCCACTGAAAGCTGACGTGCGGCTCTGGCTCAGCTAGACGTTGTCTTTGATTCTCGAGCTCAAAACATTACAAATCTTTATGTGGCTTCTGTTTACTCTAATCTCATTCACCAATAATTGAAGACAAATCGTTAGCTTTTGATGTAAAATGAAAGTGAAAGAGAGAAAGAGATCGCTATCTAATGGTTGAATTGCACAGTGTGAAACCAGAAAATCTGGGGTCAATCTTGGTTTCCTCACTTGAGCAAATTGCTCAATTGCTCGAGGTAATTGTTTTATTTCACCTTGCTTCATTTTTCTTCATTATCAGATATGAGAGCACCTTGAAATGCATGAGCTCAGAATGTGCACTGTACAAAAACTTTTCTTGTGTTTGATTTAATAGACTATAATGTTATTCCATGTATAATAACAACCTAGGGCACATAGAGGGTGCACATAATAACTGACTTGCCACTTGGTTCACTAATGCCATTGACCTCAGAGATGGGGGAGGGTATGGATGTTTCTAAGTTCATTTCTAATAAACGCCACTCAGTGTACTGATATCATGTAAACAAATGTGTGTCTGTTTGTTTAACATCTTTCTGAAGTTTAGTGATCAGCCAATTAAACAGCAGCCCAATGCTGCTGTTCCCCAGGGGGCCAAATGTAAAGGTCAGAAAGGCCGCAAGCTGCATTCCGGACACACAATAAGTATCCATGTGTTTAGCGGTTTCTTGAGGTTCATACACTTGCAGTACCACAGGTGCACAAATCGAAAATGGTGTTATGTGGATGGTCCTCAGAGCCGTGAGCACCCACCAATATTACCCACCAATCGTAGATATGGGTGTGCATGGTATGTTAAAATAGTTCCTAGAGGCACATAGGATGGTCTGAGAATTGTTGTTAAGGGAAAGAAATGATAGGCACCAACTGTTTCAGAATCAGGAAAACAAAAACTAATTGTCCTGGCTTCTCATTGTATCAGTTTGTGAAGGCAGGAACTGTAAATGAGGAATATGAAGAACCATTTTTACTTTCTTTAGTAGCCACTCCTTGCCCTTACTATAGACCATCAGCAGTAGAGGTGGGTAAGCCATCAAGTTATTAGGGTGAGTGGAGCCAAAACCAAGCCATTAGTCTAGCTTGGCTCTAGCAACCAGAACACTAGTCAAGTCATCAAAATGTTTAACATATGAAGCGTGCAACAAACGTCATATAAAAATATAATAAAGTCTATCCAAAATTCAAAAGAGAGTATTCCTTTAGCATTTAGAAGCATGTCAGTTTAGTACATTGTGTGTCATTTATTAGAAGTGATAGTTTCTGCCTTGGGACTTATAAAGATTCATGAACTCCCACTTCTACTACCTTGACAAAGGCGCCATTAGTGACTGAAGAGGCAATTCAGTTGTCATGTATCTCATATAGATGGATTCTTATGGAAGGACAGGAAATTCCCAATCCTGTTAATCATGAACGCACGTAAAGTTTTTGAGTCCTATGCCTTTCTATAAATCAGCTCCGGAAAATTAAAAAATATTTCATTCATGAACTTCATTGATTTTCAGAAACGGTAAATCACTTTAAATTTCCACTTAACAAAAAACTATCTCCAAAGCATTTTGAGGTTTGCAGAATCCTCTTCTTCAGAAGGAAAATGTAAACCTTTCTGTTTTCAAAGACATCTATGATGCGAAACATAATGTACTGTAAGGGAATATTCTAAGAACGTATCCAATCAATATATTTACACAAGTAATGCACCAATGAATCGACGTCTCCAACTGTAAAAATCCTTAGCTTATAGCTTTCGCAAGAAGTGTCTCAGTGTAATGTTCCAAACTTTATTAGGCAGAAGGCATCAGCATTCCTTAGAATGCTACTGAAATAACAGACTTCTGCATTGCGCTATTCCATTCTTATTGTGTTGTCCTTAAATCTTTGCCTTGTTCCATGAGTCTACTCAAGAAACTTTATTGATCATTATAAGCAGCATGGCATCTCCTAAAAAAGTTTTTCTATTTCCATCAAGTCTCTTGTCTCTTTTAATCATTCAGTTCAACAAACCTTATTGCTCTCTATCTGCGTCTCTTAAAATAGTTTTTCTTTTATTTTGACACTTATCTTGTTTCTTAAAAAATGTAAACAAATCAACCACTGATAAATACAGAAATAATTTCTAAAGATGTATTTGCTCTTGAGGTCATTTTGAAATTGTATCTTATTTCTATTCATAAAGTTCTCCATTTTGCAGTCTCAAAACCAGAAAGACTCCTTTTGTATATGTATTAGGGGAGAGAATGTGGCCTAACGGCTAGGGCGGTCGACCTCAAATCTGGGGAACCGGGTTCGAGTCTCGGCAAGGACGCGCAACATCCTGTGATTCTGGGCAAATCACTTAATCTCCCCGTGCCTAACAAAAAAATGAATGCTTCCTCATGTAACGCAACTGGTGCTCATGTAAAGCAATCTGATACCTTCGGGTCAAGGTTGCGCTATATAAAACTCTGTAAAAAAAAAAAAGTAGATGGCATTTTTCAAAATCATTATCACTAGGAAAAATATTCACTAATTACATCATATTTTAACTGTGTTTAGTAATCCAATAGTTTATGTTTCTACAATGATACATTATCTTGAACATTTAATCCAAACATGTAGATCCTAATGAATTCTTGTGGCAATAAGTATTTAATACTGTATCTATCCTTTTTTTGCACAACATATAAATGTTTTTTTTTTACAAAAAGCAATTTAAATTTTGCTGATCATTCACCCTCCTGGATTAAGTGTATCTAGTGAGTTTCATCCAGTAAATGTCTCTTCTGAGAAGTTTCTCCCTGAGGTTTTAACCTCTTGGGACCCATTCAAACATTTCCAACACTTAGAATTTTATTTGTGAAATTTAATGAGCTTTGTCGTCAAAGTGTTTTACCAAAGGAGATATTTGGTTTTTAACTTAGGTTTTATCTACGTTAATTCCACCTTAGTTTCACACTTTTTCTTGTCATTTTAATACAAGAATAGCCACAATGCGACAAGGAACTCCTTCCTGTGCCCGATTTTGGAATGCTTTGTGCAATACTGGAAGAAGATACACCATGTATTGGAGAGGGTGCAGGACTACCCAGTCGACTTGGACTCTAGAGTAGCTGTGTTCAGCATAATGGAGGGCTGTGAAAGGTCAAGGTTGGCACAATCATTGTTGGCAATAGGTTCCTTGGTGGTCAAAAGGGACCTTGCACACCACTGGCAAAGTGAAAAAACTCCTACATTGGCCAGGGCAGGGATTACTGCGCCAAAGTGGAAGAAATGATTTATAAGGCAAAGGGCTGCCAAATTAAACATAAAAAATATGGTCCCCTGGTGGGAGGAGTCCACAACATATGAGAAGGGCAACATGTACTGCTTTCTATATATAACATGCATAATGTGACATTGCTCTGTCAGATGTTAATGGCTGTCATGTATGTGTCTGAGTTTACACTGTACAATATACAAGCAATAAAAAGAGTTGTTAAAAGAATAGTCACAATGGCATGTGATTCAATAAATGCATCCCTTAATGTCATAGGTTGCATATTGTTTGAGTTTTATATTTTCCCTAGTGTAGGGATGGTATACCATTTTTCTATTAGGACATAGCTACAATTAATACAGTTTTCACAATGGTATGTTCCAACATTTTGTTTGCCTAAAAATGTTAGTGTCTCAGATATTTCAGTTGCTGCATTAATCCACTGTAATACATTATAGATTGCATTTTCAAAAGCCAGCGTAGTTTTTCTTTAAAAGCTCTTCAAATTATTTGTTTTATTCTTTTTGATTGGCAATATTTTATGACATTTATGTCATTTCTCATTTCGCTTCTCTTTATAAGTTAAAAAAACTGTCTTTTCAAATGTAAAATTAGTTGTGCTACCTTTTTACGAATATGAGTTACATAGCCTTGTTTCAAAAAATCATCTTTCAGGATTCCAGTGTGTTTGTAATATTCTTCTTCTTGTGAAAGGGTTTTCTTGTTTCTTAGGAAATGACTGTAAGACAGTCTGTTTTAAGTCTTTCTGGATGGAACGAGAGGCTAATGATTTTAATATAGATGTCGCTACTTACTGTTTATTTTCTTTCATTACTGAGACTTCCAAAAACATTATATTCTCTTTTTAAATATTTGGTGAGGATCATATACTGGACGGAATTTAATTTAAGGTAAGTTTATTGCCTTCCAATTTGTTCCTTTAATCCTGACCACACCAAGAAAATATTGGCGATGAGGCATCCATAAAAGATCACTTGTTTTTGCCATTCATCTTTCTCCAGTATATAGCGTTGTTCATAGAATTACATGTAAAGAGGCTGCGCTTGATCTCAATGAGATCCCTATTACCTGTAAAAAATATTCATTTGTAGTAATTGTAATTCAAAATTATCTACAAATGTTACATCAGAAAACTCTTATTTGTGTCACACTCTTCCAAGTTAAGCAATGCCTATTCAATATATTCCATAGCCTCCCCGTGTACCATAAAGCCCACTAACATCCATGGTAAATAGTAGATATTCAATGTCACATTGGATCTATTTCAGTTTCTTTAGAAAATATTGTAGTATCTTTTGTGTACGGCTGCGTGTTTTTAACAACAGGTTGTAGGCAGAAATCTATATATATAACATGGGGCAGAAACGCTGAGTCTATACCTGACATTATGGATGAAAAGGCTGATCCAAATGGTCTTTATGAATCTATGGGTTTGTGTATATGACCAGTATTTGTGGGAAATGAGGTGTTGGGAAACTTTGTACTTTTTCCTTTATCCAACCATTCTCCTTAAACTGTGCTACTATATTCTTAATTATCTCTTCATTCTCCATTGTTGGATTATTTTACAACAGTATATAAATTGATATATCCTAGAGTTGCTAACTTTTTGCTCATAGTATATTGCATCTTTTAATACAAGCCTCCACATTTATCCGTTTTCTTGATGGTAATCTCAGAATTTGTTTTAATGTATCAATTACTTGTCACTCTTTATTGGTAAAATTATTCTTTTTTATGTCATATTAATAAAGAATCCTTCTCAAATAATTCATTAAGGACCTCTCATAACTCACTGGATTTTTTTTGTATTGGTGGATTAAAGTTGGTTGTAGGCCTAATTTGTCTTAATTCTCTGGTATTGCCTATACGTGCTTCCACTTGTGTAAACAAAGTCCTTAACTTTAACTTTCTGTAAAACATAAAGGCTTCTACTTTTGTGGTCAACCAATGTGTTGCACTGCTTCGTTGAATGTTATCCCCTTCTTTGCCTTTTTTCTGCTCTGACAATGTGTGTGTGGATAAATCAAAAACTAAACTTTCTTGATCCTCAAATAACTTCCTTGAGCCATTTACCTTCATGTTTTTGTAGGATCTTGTTCTAAAAAATACCTTTCTTATTGTTTTGTGTATTGATACCAGAGGGCCCTGCCCTTACCACCTCTTCTGCATCGTCACAAGAACTTGTAGTTTCTGTTGTTATCATCCTGTATCTTCAATATAAGTACAATACTGTTATCCTAATCTAATAAATCATACAAAACAGTGTTGTTTGGACAGTGCACATCCTAAACTGAATAATTTCAAGTTGCTCTCAAATGTGATTATCAAGGAAAAGAAGGTACAGTAAAGTAACTGCAGAGACTCAATTTAGTTAAGCAGGGAGACGGGTACTTAACCCAGGTTTCCTTGTTACACATCCAATGGTTGAATTGCACAATGTTGATCTCGTTCTCTCTTCCATGTAACAACAAATGTCAATGTTTTGTGTTTCTTTGAGGAGCTAAATTAGATCACTGTGTTACAAAAGCTGACACAGGATGTCTTTCTTGAAAAAAGTACTAAGTTGAAGGAATGCGGAGCTATTACCAAAAGTCCCGACACTTAACAAATAGGTCAACTTCAGCAGAGGTTCAACACTTCAGTAAGGGGAATTAACATGCTACAGCACAACAAAGGTCTCAGGGATCCACAGAACACAGGTCTTCATTAAAACAATAGTGAAGTGCAGAGTTCTGCTGCACACAAATGGTGGTTCAGAAGGGCTGATCATGCATTTTACATTTTTTGAATGCGTGCGGGGGAGGAGGGCTGTGGTTGATGGGCTGACCAAGAAGGCATGTGAAGCGTTCGGACAGCTACATAATACTAGTGAGTTTTCAAATTGTCCAATCACATGATAGACTATTTGAAAAATAAGTAGCATAATGTCCCTCTATGTGCACTTTCACAGCCCGCCATGCTATCTTCTTGATCAGCTTATCTGTATCCCCCAAGGGCGGTAACAGAAAATATAGAAAGTTCTTGGGTGAAACGCTGCGGGCTGGAATCTCATCTGCTGCATTGGTAGAGGGTGTAGCTGGTCAGGGTTTGCAGAATGAGATGGGAGCACAGACGCCGGGCAGAAAACACATTAAAGCTGAGCTTGTTTTTGGCTCAAGAGTCCAGTATGACTGTGGGATGAGAAAGAGTCAGGCATCTGGCTTAAGCTTTCAGTGGCTCACCCACCTTTACTGAGCAGCAAATACAAGGCTGTTGAGGGTTGATATGTGAGAGAAGGGATCAACCATGTGATCTCATCTGGATGAAAGGGTGTCTGATTTCACTTCTGCTATGACTGCCATTTTGATGAAAAAAAACATTTTGGGGGAGTTTTATATAGCGCAAACTCGACCCGAAGGTATCAGAGAGCTTTAAATGAGCACCAGTTCTGTTACAGACAGACACATTCATTTTGTTGGGCACAGGGAGATTAAGTGATTTGCCCAGAATCACAGGATGTTGAGCGTCCCTGCCGAGACTCAAACCCGGTTTAACAAGCTTCAAGGTTGACCGCCCTAGCCGTTAGGCTGAGGAGGGTGCAGTGAAAGACTATTGGTACAGTCAGAGTAGCAGGTGCTGAATCTATCCTCATCTTCCCACCTTACGCCTAATTAAGAAGAGCAGCAGTATGCCAACACGCAAGAAAGTATCTACAGGCTCTGCAGTCCTAGATCTGTCATCAGTAATCCATCATTTTGAGAAAGTGCCTTATTACGATCTTGGCAGACAGGGTTACTCCATCACAACGTGACGGATGTACCGTCTGCCGTATTACAATTCAATTATATACTATGGAACTTGTAATAGTGCGGAAGGGATAGCCATCACATTTTGACAGAGTATCCCATCCGCCAAGATCTAAATCAGGCCCAAAGTTCTCAAATGAAGATTGGAGGCTGTAAGGTGGAGAGTACCACTAGAGAGTGTAACGGGGTGTCTCCAACCGGTCGATCGCGAGCTACCAGTAGCTCACAGACACCTTCAGAGTAGCTCGCTGCCTCAAGTCCATTTTTAGGCCTCACGTAGACAGCGAATGCGCTATCTCTTTGAGACATTTTGTTTACTGTTAGTGGGCTTGGAGCCCTCCAATTTCTTACCCCTGGTGGGCTTTAAAGCCACTCCCAATCGTTGGCTTCCTGCTGGTCAGTTCTGCAGTCAGCACTTCCCTCTTCTTGCATGTGACCCCCCCATAGCATGGCCCATGTTCTTGTGTCCTTACACTGCTAACACTTTTGAGATCTATTTTAATCTTTTTGTTGAGCCACTCTGCAGAGTGCATCTATCCTAGCTGGCTCTGTCATTTGCTTGTTGTTTTAGGCTATCCAGCTTGACTTTGTCTCTTCCGTGAGTACTCACTATCTGTAAACAGGCCTTTAAATCTTGTTCTTATCTTGTCTCATTTGCTGTGCATTAAAAAACAGAGGTCAAATATCAGGCTTTGTATTCTGAGGGAATTTGGTGTTTACTTTTCTTTGGCTGACTTTAAAGTGAGAGAATTTATGTAACAATCCATCCTGCTGCGTACCCATGCGAGAGGACAGGTGTAGGATGTTTTCTTGTTTAGCATAAAACAAAAATGAACTGTGGTGATATTTCAGAATACATTTTCCCTCCAAAAATGTGCTTAATTACAAAAATGGAACTCTTGGAGTCTAGAAATTAATCTCACCAACCTTCATAAAGCTTTATCAGATTTTCTACCAAGCATCATATACACTAATGGCTTGTGATCTGTTAACAGGATGAATTCTTTACCCCACAAAAAGTTTTTCAACTTTTCTACGGCCCACACGCAGGCTAGGGCTTCCCTTTCTATGGAGCTATACCACAATTCTGCACCTCTTAAAGTCCTAGATACAAAAGACACTGTACTTTCCTTGCCGTTAGCAATTTGACTAAATACTGCACTCAATCCAAGTGAACTGGCATCCGCTGTAACATAACATTTAGCAGAAGGATCAAACGGCTTGAGTGCAGGAGCCTGAATTATTAAAGACTTGATTTTTTCAAATGCTTCATCTTGTTTTTCAGTCCAAATAAATTGCTCACCTTTTTTTAATAATTTATGTAGGGATTCTCTAAAGACCTCATAGCCTTGAACAAACCATGCATAATACTCTCCTAAACTTAAAAAGGATCTCAAGGAAATTTTGCCATACGGTTTGATACCCTTAGCAAATGGCATCCAATAAATCTGTCTTGGGTTGGATACCCTCCGTTGTAATTTTGAGCCCCAAATAATCAAATTCTTGCACCAAAAATCTACATTTGTTTATACACACAATCATACCTTTATCCTTCAGAATTTGTAATACTTTGTCCAACAACAAATTGTGGTCGTCGATAGTCTTAGCAAAAATCAAAATGCCGTCTTGAAAGCCTTGGATGCCACCCATGAACTGAAAAAGTACATCCATTAAATTTTGAAATACACTGGCCGCAAAGGCCAGGCCAAATGGCAACCTTAAGTACCTGTAGGCACCAAAGGGAGTGACAAATGTAGTGAGGTCTCTCAATTCTTCAGCCAGCGCCACTTGATGGTATGCTGACTTGAGACTCAGAATAGAAAAATATTGGGCTCTACTGACAGCTGCTATTAACTCTTGTATTTTAGATAAGAGACACCAGTCTACCACACATTTTTCATTCATGGATCTCAAATCAGCACAGAGACACAGATCTCCAGATTTTTTTAAAGCTATAAATAAAGCCGAAATCCATTCAGAACTGTCTGTTGGTTCAATGATACCCTCACTAAATAACATGTTCAGATGTTTCTTTAGCTGACAACGAATTCCAAAATGCACCATGTAGACCTTATAGACCTTATGTTGAACAGGGGAAGCACTCTTCTTTAATTTGATTTTATGTACAAGCTCTTTCACCTGGTCAACTTTAGGTGTGAAAACAGCCCATATTTGTTGATCACATCTTGAACTACAGTTTGTAGTACTACAACACCCTGTTTGCCACAGACACCTGGATCAACTGTTGCACCTCAACACTGTTCAATGATATGTCTCTCAACCTAATGGGACAATCTGTACTTGGACATAACATTATGCCCAGCTTACCCAAATCGTATCACCCCACAATATCTTTGCCATCTATGGCAACATTTATCTTTGTCAAAGTGTTACGACCCTGAAATTCTAACCACTCCTCAAAATATCCTAACATCAGTAAATCAAAATTCCCAAAAGCTTTAGTATTTATATCAGACTTGTTCAATAATACGTTTCCATTTGTTCTTAAAAGTGACTTCAGACAAAATAGTAATTGGCGAACAGGAGTCAGCCATAACATCAGCAGCAACTTCTCCAATGTCCACCATGCCTAATGGTGCTTTAGAAGCAGTATTGACCATTTGAAATGAACATCAGACTCATACAATGTTAAAACCAAATTGGTTAGAGCATTGTCTACCCCATCCACCACATTGATCGAAGAGTTATTGTCAGGTTTGTTTGAGCAACAAACACTCTGAAAATGGCCAATTTTACTACATTTGTTGCATTTTCTATTAATGGCAGGACACACCGGGTTATTACTAAGATGCGTTTCAGACCCACATTTTAAAAAGCTTTAGTTTTGCTTGTAACCAATCCTGTGAGGTATAGATTTATTTTTGTTCTGCATAGTACACACTGGTAGACTTGAACTTGAATCATTTGTGGCTAATGCTTTGGGAGACAACTTAGATCTCTCTATACTTTTAGCAATATCCAAAACTTCAGAGATTTTTGGATTGCGGGAAGCCAACAAACATTCGTGTATCCTTTTAGACTCGCAACTAATAACAAACGGGTCCCTGATATAAGTGTCTACGTTTACACAAAACTCACAATTGGCTGCTACAACTCTAAGAGCAGTGACATATTCCTCTACTGACTCTTCTCCATACTGTTTTCTTTTGAAAAAACTATGACATTCTATCATAACATTGGGCTCCTCTGAGAATTGTTTTTCAAGTCTGCAAACTGCTTCTTTAAAAATGTCCCTAGGTGGAGTATCCTCAGCTTCCGGCGGAGGTATCGGCTACAAATTATCAAAAATTTCCAGAGCAGCATTACTGTAAAGAATGAAAGCACAGGAGAACGAGGAATTCGAAAGAGGTATTTTATTTTCCTCAAAGACTGCCCATAACCTGGACAGACCGGTCAGCTCAGAAACTTAACTGCAACTGAGAGAAGTCAACTTTGAGTCTCCGACTACCGATCCATTCCAGAACAGGAACGCAAGGCATAGGAAAAAATAGACATGGAGCGTGCGAATGCCAATCAGTAATAATGACATCTTAAATACACCACAACACTTTCTCCCCAGAGGGGAAAAAAATATCATAATAAAACACTAAAAGCAAATAAACATTCAATACAATACATATTCATTGAATTATGTAGGTTGTCTAATTACACAACAAATACGATGAACAGGATTGCCTACAGCGGTATAACTGTTGTCTTTATCCACTGACACAATTGAACCTTGCACAAGACCTGCTTTAACACGTTTCCTGAACATTTTCACCCGTTGTCGTGTACAGGCAATTAGGCCAATCTAGACCTGCTACATCTGACTCACCAATGTTTCTCTGATAGAGACAGCTTGCTGGGGAGAGAGCTTGACCAACTGTCTTCTGTTCCACCATCCCTTACCATCCAATAACACCGCCCCTTTACTGACTCGCACCACTTGGACTGGCAATAAAAATCTTAATTCGCCTTTCTTCACCATAACT
The DNA here is from genome assembly GCA_963921515.1 of Calotriton arnoldi. Classification (NCBI taxonomy): domain Eukaryota; kingdom Metazoa; phylum Chordata; class Amphibia; order Caudata; family Salamandridae; genus Calotriton; species Calotriton arnoldi. Next base: position 1,188,563 of record CAWUFW010003330.1, read on the forward strand.
GTTTTTTTTTTTTAATCAAAATCCATTTACTGGTTCTAACAAGTACCTCTTTCAGAATGTGCTTTTGATCAAAATATTTCTTCATTGATGACTGTTTACTAGCCACATTGGACATCAATTAATCATGATTACAAACATCATTGTCCGTGCCCTTGTTACACTTACTCTCCAGCCAACCAGCAAATAAATTAGTATGAGAAACTCTACCCCTCAACAATCTGAAAGGGGATACAACTGTAGTGCAGTGTGGTGCAACATTGCAACTCTACACTTTGGTCTTCAAAAACTTAGCTATGTCAGCTCCTGAAGTGACTGCAGTTGGTATACCTTCCTTCAACACTTTGGATGCGCTTTCCACCAGACCATTAGATGAAGGGGAGTGCAAGGCAACTCTCAAATGTTTAATATCATGCTTTTTGAGAAATGCACACATGCATTCAGAAATGAACTGTGTGCCATTATCTGTCACAATTTCCTTTGGAGCCCCTTCCAAACTGAAAATATTTTCTAAAAATTAACTGCAGCATCAGTGCTAATGGAATTCAGAAAAGCATAAAATATCCATTTTGAAAAGTAATCGACCAGTACTATCAAATAATGCATATTTCCTTGTAAAATAACAAAAGGTCCCAAAAACTCCACTGCTTCTTTCCCTCAAGCAGCCCCGGGAAAAGATACAGGATGTAAGGATGCTTACATCCGTTTTGGCCCTGCCCCACCACCTAAGAATCAGATTAAAAGTCTGGGCGTGTGGCTGGATCGCTCCCTGACCGTCGGACATCAAACAGCTAAACTGTCTGCAACATGCTATGGCATTATAAGGATGCTTCGGAAAGTTCTTCCTCTCCTCCCGTTCCTCGCAAGAAGGATAATGGTCCAGGCTCTGATTCTTTCACGCATGGACTACGGGAATGCCCTTTATCTAGGAGCTCCTAAGGCCACGACAACCAGACTACAGATCATTCAGAACTGCGCAGCCTGTTTGCTCCTAGGCCTCCCATATCGGCAATCGGCTAAGCCTGCCTTGAGATCACTACACTGGCTACCAATAGTGGAGAGAATCAAATTCAAAGGACTGTGCATTACCCATAAATCCTTCTGGGGAAAGGGACCCGTGATCAATCAATCTATGATCATCCCGTACCTTCCCAACAGAAGCCTCCGCTCTACAAACATGCTGCTCGCCACAGTGCCAAAGATAAAGAGAGCAAGAAGCGGTGGCCGCTCTTTCTCCTATAATGTGGCCAGGCTGTGGAACTCCCTTTCCCTTTACATACGCCAGGAATCGAACCATCTGGCATTTCGGAAATTAGTCAAAACTTGGCTTTTTAAAGTCACGGCACAGTAAGAGGGCCGCCTTGGTCTGCATCTGCATACAGCGCTGGGATGCCCCAGGGTAGCTATGCGCTCTATAAATGTTTCTTTCTTTCATTTCTTCAGTTTTCCAATGCTTATCAGAGATAAGGCACTGAGCACATTTGTCAACAAAATGTTTTACCTGACTTTCAAGGGAAGTTCACCAATAAAATTGCTTCAGATTTTTGCATGTTTTATTGAGGCCTAAATGTCCCAGATGTGCCAAAAAAATGAGATCACTTCTTAAACCTTCAGGAGGTATAAAGAAGTTATCTCTCATGACCATATCATTTACTACAGATAGTTGATCCAACACCTGACAAAAATGTTTTGGCCATTGCAAAGACACCTGACTTTCGGCCATTCCTTCATTTTTTTTGTTTAAATTTGTTTTTATTAATTTTTTTTATATATACATATTCAAATCCACAACACTTCATGTATCTATTGCATAGTGCCATTGATACAGTAGCACTATTTTGAGTACAGTTGGTATATAGTATAACTCCAAATATTATCGACAGAATTAAGTACAGTGCATTAACAATAGTTCGGCCATCCCTTCATAACACATTGCTTAACCTTTTGTAAAGTTTTATCCATTATATAGGCCGTCATCCACTGCTCTTCTGAGATGACTTGTTTACATTCAACCACAGCATCCAACACACCCAACACACATTCCACTTCATCTTGTAACTCCTCATCATCAGTAATGTTAGGAGGCATGTGAAAACGACAATACGCACGAAACTTCCTGCCTCCAGCCAGATGTTTTATAGTAATATTATATTCCTGAAGTTTAGATGATAATCTGATCAACCTGGCTGATCCATTTTTGGTATTCCTTTCACCTAACATGTACACTAACGGTTTATGATCAGTAACTAACTCAAAATCACGTCCCCAAATATACATCCTGAATTTCTGAACAGCCCACCTGCAAGCCAGCACCTTGTGTTCATTCGTACTGTACTTCTTCTCCCAGTCCCTGAGCATCCTGGAAGCAAAACCTACAGTTTGTTCCCTATTACCAACCCACTGACTAATTACAGTTCCTAAGACACAAACTTGCATCAACAATAATGATACATTTCCTGCCTTCCTTAAAAGCATGCAAAGCAGAAGCTTCCTCAATCATTCTCTTTGCCTTCTCAAACACTGAATTAACCTCATCTGACCAAAGAAATGTAGCACCTTTTCTCAACATGCTCTCATAGGTTCGAACCATTTGTGCATACTCTTGAACAAAGCGAGCATAATATTCAGCCAGTCCCGAAAAGGAATGCAAGGCCTCCCTATCATTAGGTGGAGCAGCTTCTCTAATGGCTCTTATGAGACACATTTTAGGTTTGACCCCAGCAGCAGCAGCTCCTCCGCTAAGGCGGAGGAGCATCGCCCCTTCTTTTTAAATGAGTGCAAAGGAAAAATTGTAATGATAATAATGGAGCGTTATTATCATTTTCATTTTTGTATTGGAGTTGCCGCCAGGTTAGGACAGGGCTCCCCGTGTCACGGAGGAGTGGCTGATGCTGCACCTAAAGTGTACATGACTGTTTGGCCGGCCGTCTCGGGCCGGCCAAACAGTCATGCGCACTTTACATGTTCTCCACCCAAGCTGCATTACAGCCTGCGTGGAGAACATGCCCAGGCTTCCACTCCCTCTCTGAGCGCCGAACCACGGCGCTCAGACCAATCACAACGCTGCAATCAGCAGTGTCGTGATTGGCCAGGGGAGTTTGGAAGCCTGGGTGCTTCCTGTTCCTAGTTCAGGAGAGGCGGTGGCTGGCGAGGGCAACGCGGATCAGCAGGTAAGCTTTATTTATATCCTAACACCCCCCCCTCCCCACCCTCCCCACCATCCCCTACCAGCCACCACTGGACCCCAGATGCAGTGATTGTGTGACCTTGATAGTTTAATTCTTGCCTCCCAAATTTGTACTTGTCTTTTCTAATGGTCATACCAGTAAGTAAAAAAATAGACAGAAATTATTTTAGAATGTTATTATGGCTGTCCAAATTATCTGCATAGATAAAGATGTCTTCTTGATAGGCTTGTACTGCTACTACAACCTCAAACAGGTTATCCATTAGTCTTGTTTTCTTGGTGTTTCTTCAACAGATTTTCCCTCCAACAGCTCGTCGCCAATTGTAGTGGTGGTATAAAGGGTCCATACAAGACGTAGTAGTAGATGTTTGTTTAGATACAAATAAATAGCCCACGAGAGAAGAGCACACCACGTACCGTCTTGCTTTTTGTCACTTGGCTCCAACTGTGTCCAGATCACCCCGCAACCACATTCCAACCCCAACATTCTTATAGTGCTATAAGTATGCGTCCCTACAAGACTAAGTTAACTGTACATTTTAATTTTCCCCCATTTCAAAGTTTTGCATTTACAAACAGCAGGCTCACAGTGGCCATTAGGCACTGTGCCATATTTATAACTGAAAAATACCGTCATCTTTTAGGTCTCCCCTAGGCAGCACATGCGCTGTCTCTTCGGGACATGCTGTATCTTCGAGACATGCAGTATCTAGGCTATGGGCTTTAAGCAACACCCATCTTTCTAATTGGCTCCTTTTACTGTCCGTTGTAAATGGCTGCTCTTTATTGGTTAATATGATTACTAGACCCTCCTTTTCTACTTTTGTAACCTTCCAAGAGGACTGCCCCGGTTACCTGTGGTGTTACTCCTCATGTTATTATTACTGTCTGAGCACTTTTTTTCTTTTTTAGGCTCAGGATCTCACTGCGCCCACGCTTGCTCCCTCTACTTGTTATTATGAACAGCTGCTCTTCATATTTGCTAACGCTCGCTCCCACTCCTTGGCTACAGCTGCTGTCTCCTCCTCCCTCCTGCTTGTTTTCTATTAACAGAAAGCGCTCGCGGCATGATGTAACGTTGCGCTTTATCTTTAAATATAGTGCAGCCTGTTTTTTAAAAATTTACTACAGACGGACACTTATGTGGGTGCTTGTGCGGCCGCTTTATATTAACAAAAAGTCCTCGCAGCACGCTTTATCTTTAAATATGGTGGCAGCACCTTTTTTTTTTTTAACTACGGACAAACATTTTATGTTTTTTTTTAGAAAGCACCACATCGCATTTCATTTTTAACATGGTTTTGTTTGTGCTGCGCGGCTCGCCTAACTCACCTTTTAAAACATTATGTTGTTTGCAGTGCACCATGCCGTGCTTTAACTTTAACAATGGCTGCCTCGCACCTATTAGCAGCAGCTCACCGTCTCTTTAATATGCGTGGTGTCCTCCCGGCCCGCATCTTCAATTGGCCAGTGCCTGCGCCTTTAAATCCTGACTTATGTCCTGCTGCAAAGACCATACAGCACATACCGCACTGGCTTCGAGCAGCCTGAGACCCATGGGTGCGGGAGGAGATGGGCAAGGACCACCTCTTCCAGGTTTACTATCGCTGGCAAGGGTGGTCTGACCTGTGCGGGGACCAAATACAGTGCAGTGTGCTTCGCTGCACTAGTAAGTACAGCGCCATGATGTGCATCCCTACAGCGTTGTATTTGTGACACTTTAGCATGTTCAATTGCCGGAGTTAAGGGTCTGAGACAGATCTGCATACATTTTGTTTATTTCTGGGGTTGTATGCCTTTCCAATGGCGCCATTATGGCTACTTCATGGTGCTTACTCAGCTCCTCGAGTTATGCAACATAGAACTCTTGTATAGTGCATGCTCTGATATGAGTCTCTCCCAAAGCTTAGGTTGTGGATGCTGGGTATTTTGATGGCACATGATTAAGTACTCTGACGTTGAGATACATTGTGATACGAAAGTGGGCAACAGTGAAAGTTTAAGGAAATTTTGTGAAAATCATTATTCATTCATTTCATACAGCTAATATGCTTTCGTTGTATGGCGTGGCTGCATCCATTAACAAAACCCAATTACTGGTCATGTGGCATGGTCTTCAAAGCATGTGAGCTTGGTGTGCATATTTTAAGCCATACCATTTAATCTCCTAGATCACGTATCTTTGAAAGGATTCATTTTAGAGCCCACCCCAACTTTTCTTGTCTCACTTAAAGCACTGCTCTCTGAAGCCCCTTCCCCACCCACAGCCCCTTTGACTTATTTCCCAGGGGCACTTTTTAGCTTGGTAGTCCACCGTAGTCTACAAGCAGTCATAAAGCACAAACACACACTACCCCGAGTGGGAACTTCTCTGGAGTACCTCATTTGTCATTTTTACCATTTTCCTCAATGGAGTTGTTTGGATGATGTAATTTTAATAAAATGATATTTATTTTTCTTTTTTTTTAACAGAGGGGTTGCGTGAAGCTTAATTACAAAGTAAACCTCACCTTGTTTTCTGGTGTTAGAATGTTAGTCTATTTTTTTCCCAAAGATTTTTTTTTCTTTTTCATGTGCTCTGCTGGTATTGCTACTGTCACCAAGCCCCCTTCTTACAAGCCCTACCTCCCAGACATAGTTCACGTCCTAGGATCCCTTCCTATCCTTCTCCCTCCCTTGCTCTTCCAAACAATGCCTCCATGGCCATCTGACTATCTGCAAGCAATAGAACATGGCCATTGAAGTGGACTGTATCCTCGCCAGGGTGCTAGTAAGAGGGGTGCATAAGGGTGAGGATGCCAGGCTGGCTAGTTCCTCTCTTAAAGATGTGTAGTAAAGGATTGTTTAGAAAGGGCTGAATGCAGTCTTACTTTTTTCATCCTTTTACCTGCTTACTGCTTCAAGGGACACCCAGAAGCCTGCAGCTTTCATCCCCGCCTCTAAAATGAGTAATGTCTGGCAAACACTCATTGATTTCTAAATAGGTGTAAAAAGAGAACAGGCAGCACTATCCGACAGCGCCTCGAGACCCTCACGGGTAACGCTCTACAAATCCTGATTGATTTATTGATTGAAAAACATTAAGGTAACCATGTTGTTCCTGCTTACATTTCACATGCTTTACTTAATCTTGCATTCCCTATGAGTGTTTGCTTTTTCCAGGATGTTGTTACTTTTTTATTTTTCAGACAGCATATTACTCTTGTCTTCCCTCCCTCATATCCTATTTCCCATGTTCTGGTTCTCCGGCGCCGTCGGTCATACAAATGGCAATAGCACTATGCAAACCCGATCACTTCACTGCTAACTCACAAATGTGAGACCGATTGCATTGCAAATGCTTGTTTTATTTGGGGGGGGAATTGAAAGTGGTAATTTAGATATACAGGAGAGAGACGGTACAGCAGGGACTACCAAAAGGATACAGTCCAAGATGGCCGACAGGTGAGGAGCTCCGGCCGTACGTACGAGTGCGGTTTCACACGTATCCTTGATCGTTGGATCTCCGTCGAGTATTCACAAGTTACCATTGGATTGTCTGAGGCTTTACATCGTCTTTCATCTGGAGGTTTTGTCTGTACCAATGAATGTTGACAGAACTTTTGCCCATACATTGTGATTGATATATTGTACACCTACTGTTATGAGTATAGGAAGATGTTGAGGGCAGGAATATTCACTTTTTCCCTTAACCTCCTCCAATTTGAGTAGATGTAATCCTTGTACCCTGTGAGCTTTTATACCACATATTCGGTGGTTTGCTCACTCCATACAGAAGGCCCCTATATATTGAATGCACTTACAGTCTACGCCCTGAAGAAGGAATTATTTATATGTTGTATTGTTCCGAAACGCGCGTCGGCGTTTTGTTTGTTTCTAATTTGGTGTATTAATTATATGATTTAATTTTGTACTGTCTACTGTTTATGTGTGGCAATTTTTTTAATTTTTCTGTTTTGTGATATCTGGTTATATGTATTGTATATGTATTTCTCATGTTTGTTTATTTTTTGTTCTGTCATAGTGGGCCTATGTTACAATTTTTATGTGTATTTATGAAAATTGTTAATATATGTTTTTGTTGAGAAAAAGGAAAATAAATCGTATATATATTTTTTCAAAAAATTGTTGACTGTTATATTTGATAAAAAATACAAAATAATTTTAGTGAATACTTGGATTTTGTGGGACAATTTTATATGTATCCTGGATGAATCACCAATATTGTTTAAAGTGTTGGAGGAAGATTTTGTATTTTGCTTGTGCCCTTATACATACTCACCTGGGTTTCCTTGGATGGCGATCCCTCGATCTTCTTACTCACGAGATCAAATTCGAAACCGGCGTCTGCAACTTTTGGCGAACTTTCTACCCAGTCGGACTGGCCGCTGTGGCACCGTCCTCCCAGCCCTCCAGCTGACCTCCGAGGTTCGGCCTATGGCAATGCCAATTCCTGCGCAGCTGATGCCCGGTGCTCCTCCGATGCTTGGCGGGGTCTCAGTCGATCGCGGATCCATTTCAACGCGGCCGATGCCCAGCTGGGCTGCCCTGGCGGCTGTTGAGGAGATGGGTTGGGGACTATGCCCTCTGGCCGTCACCTGCCTTCCGGGCTCGCGGTCGCCTGGCTTCCCGCTTCGCATTCCGGATCAGCAGAGAATTGTTCAGCGTGGGTGCTGCTGCGCTGCTGCCCGGAGCACTCAAGCTTGCTTTTCTTCCTATGCGCTTGCTTGTGGGCGCGCACTCCTGACCCCGCTGCCGCCTTGCCCCCTTTTCATCTGGGGCTGCTGCCGGGCTTCTGAGCGGACCTCTCCTTCCAGCATGGCGTGTTGAGCGGAGGCGCTGCTGCCCTGTGGCCCCGAGTGTCTTTGCCCGTGGGGACCTGGGACTGACCGGCATTCGCCAGCCTTCCTCCCGCCTGCTCGTGTGGCCGCCTCCCCTGTACAATCCTGCTCCATGGGGTTGATTTTTCCATTGTGGCTTTTCCGATTGGTTTCTCGCCAAACAGCAACACCGCCATTTTGTAGTGTTGTCGTTGTGGTCTTTAACCTAGATCCTCCATCTTGACGGTCTTTCTGGCGTAAATGGACTTACTGGACAATGCGTGACCCTGGACTGCGCCTTGTACCCCCCCCCCCACTCTAACCCTTTCCTTGTCCAAAATGATTTGATGCAAAATCTGAACCCGACTTTGGTCTTTTTGTTTGCGGGTCCCCAACTGGTTTTGCTGACATTCCCCCCGACTTTTGGTTTCCCTTTAAGTTTCTTTTTTCACCCTTGCCTGTTCCTCCTGCTCCGCTCCGCTCCTCATTCTGACCCTTTTACTTTCCCCCGCTACCCGTTCCTATGTAATAGTGAATTTACTATTTGAATATATAGAACTCTAACCACTAGTATATGTAGTAGACCTTTGTACTTACTACCATTCCTGTGTTTTTAGAGTTTATACCTCTTCCTTGAGTGACTTTACAATTGTACATTTGCAATTTTTCTCTGTTTATATCTCTTCCTTGAGTGACTTTACAACTTGTACATTTGCAATTTTTTCTGTTTTTATCTCTTATGTAACTCATGTAATCCAAAGTCCTTATGTAACGCAACTGGTTCTTTTGTAAAACGTTCTGACACCTTCGGTAATGTTCGCGCTATATAAAATCGCATTAAATAAATAAATAAAGTGGGATATGGACTACACCTCCCAATCCAGTGCCAGTGCGCTCAAAGTGGGGGTTTAGCGCGCTCACAAACTTATCAAAGAAGTATGAAAAAAAGAGAAAAACAGACCGCTTCAAATTTCAAAAGAGCAATAAAAAAAACGGATCTTCCTGGGTGACTTTAATCTCCACTGGGGCTCTTTGGAAGACTCGGCTGCCAACAAGCTTGCCACCTTTCTCTCAGCCAATGATCTCTTCCAACATTGCTCGGAAACTACACATTCCAAGGGCTCAATTCTGGACCTTGTCATTTCCAAAGCAGACCTGCTGACTACTGCTCCCCCCATCCATGTATACTGGTCTGACCACTTCCTCATTCCCTTCCGTTTTCACCTATCGCACGTTACAACTCTCGGCCAACCTAAAAGAGCTACTACCTGGTTCTGCAACACTAAGAACATTGATCTTGACACTTTTTGTGATTCTGCTATGCGGGCACTTCCTAGACTAGACCCTAACGTGGATGTCAACGTTCTCACTTCTCAGTGCCTCTCAGTACTAGCAGTCGAAATCGACAATGTCGCTCCACTCCAAAGCAAAAGGAAAAGACCCACCCCCTCAGCACCTTGGTTCAATAAAGCTCTCTACGATGAAAGGAAAAACCTTAGAATCCTGGAGAAACATTGGAGAAAATCTCCTTCCACCTCCAATCTCTCGCTTTTACGTTCAGCAAGATCCAAATATCACAACCACATCTTCCTTGAAAAGGCATCACATTTCAGATCCCTCCTTGACTCAGCCAAAAACAGACCCAAAAACTTTTGACCTCATCAAAAACCCAAACTGTTCTCCCCTAACCATTAAGCCTGAGGATTCCACAAAGATAGCGGCAGATTTCGCTATATTCTTTGATGAAAAGGTCAAAGCACTGGTGGATCAAGTCACCCACCCCACCCCCATTGAGGAGCGGAAATCCTTAGTTACCTGGCAGAACTTTGACGTCATCTCGGAAGATGACCTCCTCAAATGCATCCTCGAAACTAAACCCTCCAACCATTCTTCTGACCCCATCCCTAGCGACATCGCCATCGATTTCTACACCTATACTCTCTCTTACTGGACCAGGCTAGTCAATCTCTTCCTCAGTCAAGGCTCCCTCCCGGTTGCCCTCAAATCAGGACAGGTCACCCCTCTCCTAAAAAACCCCTCCGCCGATGCAAACGACCTCAACAACTTCCGCCCTATCACCAACCTCCCTTTTCTTTCGAAAATCACCGAAAAATGTGTTGCGAAACAACTTTCCTTACATATTATGGACAATAACCTCCTCGACGTCTTCCAGTCTGGCTTCATCCAAAATTGCAGCACTGAAACAGCCCTGCTGCAAGTGATTGATGATGCGCTGCATATACTCGACTCTGGGGAATCGTGTCTTCTGATTCTTCTAGACCTCTCTGCAGCCTTTGACACTGTTAATCATAGCACCCTCCTCAACACTCTTCATCAGAGAATGGGATTGGATGGCACAGTGCTCAAATGGTTTGCCTCTTTCCTTTCGGACAGATCCCAAATGATCAAGATAGCGAACAGTCTTTCATCTCCATTGGCTGTAGGTCAAGGCGTCCCTCAAGGTTCTATCCTGGCACCCACTTTGTTTAATCTCTACCTGGAACCATTAGGGAACCTTCTAAGCAAATCTGGGATCCATTACCATCTTTATGCGGACGACACTCAAATCTACCTTAAGGTGTCTTCCGCACACGATCTCTCACTACTCAACTCTACTCTCAACTCTATTCACAACTGGATGTTAGCTCACCAACTCATTCTTAATCCCGCCAAAACTGAATTCCTCCTCCTCTCTACCTCTCACCTCCTCCTGTTCAATCTTGGATGGATCAGCTGAACCTACTCAACAGCAAACCCATCATTGTCGACAGCGCTAAATCCCTAGGTGTCATTCTTGACAAAAGATTCAACCTAATCTCCCACATCAACTCTATTGCGAAGAACGCACGTTACCAGTTGCGCCTACTATGGGGGATCCGTCGGTTCTTCCCGGAGAAAGACTTAAAAACCTTGGTACAATCTCTGGTTCTCTCAAGACTGGATTATTGCAATTCTCTTCTGACGGGCCTACCCAAATCCCACCTCTCCCCTCTCAAATCCATCCTCCATTCAGCAGCTCGCTTCATTTCAGGGTCTAAACAAGCGACCACGTCACTCCTATCCTGTCCTCTCTTCGATGGCTTCCGATCGAGGCAAGATCTATTTACAAAACTGCCTGCATCACACACAAAGCCTTACACACGTCCTCCCCTCGTTACCTGGCGAATAAATTGAAACTGTCCGGTGGCTCTCGCCCTTCTCGCAATGCGGAAAAGCTTCTGCTTGAGCCCCCCCGTCTTCAAAAGGGAAAGATCGATGGCGCAATCCTTCCCAGGCAATGCGGTGAGAATCTGGAACTCGCTTCCCCCATTGCTCCGTGTCACCTCCTCTACCCGGATCTTCAAAGCTGACCTCAAATCTCTTCTCTTCCAAAGACACTTTCAGAACTAATACTTTCATTCTCAGGCCCCTCTAGGAAGTTCGCTCTTCATTGTAAATTTGCACTTTTTCCTGTACATTCCTCACCCCTGCGTGCTGTGTTGGATTTTATGTTTGTGTACCCTTCATTTTAAGTCTCCTGTTTAATCCACGCCCTCTCTACTCCCTCAAGGAAGTTCTTCCACGTTAGGAAATTCTAAACTCCATGCCTATAGAAGTGCCTTCCCAGTGTGTTCTGAGTGACTGCCACTTTTTGCAGTATTATACCTCTATTTGTATTTTGTATCATGCACACCTGTCACCTTTTCCTCTTGTAACGTTTACCTCTTTTTGTATTTTTTTGTTTTTGTTATTTGCACAATTGTCACTTTTTCCTCATGTAATGTAAGGCTTGCTTTCGTATTATGCTCACTTGTAACCTTCTCCTCATGTAATGTTACTGTTCCTATTGTGAAGCGCTCTGACACCTTCGGGTAAAGTCCGCGCTATATAAAAACGCATAAATAAATATGAAAAAAAGAGAAAAACAGACCGCTTCAAATTTCCAAAGAGCAATAAAAAAAGCGGCTCGGACAGGTTTCTGCGTAGGAGGCCGCTCCCCTACCGGAAACTGAGGACAGTCACAGGAAGGCGGCGGCAGACTCCAAGGCCCGCCTACCAACACCTGTTGCGGCCCCCGCCTCCCAAGGAAATAGGCAACACCAAGAACTGCGAACACATTTTATTAAATCACTTGCTTTCAGTTCTCCTTGCGTTATAGGTTGGCTGTTGTGACATTTTTGTCCACTTCCATTAGAGATAGCACTTCGCACAGAACAAGGCACTTGGTCAGGTAATGTTTTTTAGGAGTGGACATGCAGGTACTTTTGCCGGCGTGGTGACGTCATGCCGAGGTGGGGTTGGTTGCCGAGTCCGACTTCACGATGCTAGTGCCCCGCCCACCGCCCTCTCCCAGCTGTTGAACAGGTTCAACTGCTTACTTTGGGAGAAGCTCGCGACCAGTCCGCAACACAGAAAAGTTCGAGCTGCGTTTCTAGTCTCTTGAGGAATCCGCCGGATATCCCTAACCGACCCACCGCGAGACGCTTAGAACCCGCGCGCGCTTGTAATAAAGAGGAGCCCGTTAGTCTTCTGTCCCTGTGGCCTGGACTCGGATCGAGGATGGCCGCACGGCGACTACCCTTCCTCCTGCTGTTGCCGTTAGTGCTGCCAGTGTGGGGGCAGTCCCCCAATAGCAGTGCCTCCCCAGGTGCCTCCTGCCCCTTTACTCTTGTGTCCAAGCCTGGCCAGGGCGTAGAGTATGACAACCTGCCGCTAATGGCCGGCGATGTGGGTACTTTCCCAGTGGACACCGCCGAGCAGTGTACGACCCGCTGCTGTTCAGACAAGAGATGCAACCTGGCTATGATCCAGGACGTCGGCGGAAAGAAGACCTGCTACTTGGTGGACTGTTTATACAACGAGGTGAACGTGTGCGAGTTGGGTCCGGTCCCAGGCTTTGAGAGCTACCAGCGTGAAATTGGGCGGAAACCTACTCGGGCAGGTAAGAGCAGTCTAAATGTAGCAGAAGTGAACCCTGGGCTCGTTCCTATACCCCTCCCCCCCCTTTCTATTCTTTACCCTGAAATTAGTCCTCACAGCGCCACCCGCGGGGGAACGGGAAGAAGGCGATTCTACCAGTGAGGACCATAAAGGAGCCTAACAGCATAGACCAAAGCCTCTACAAGCACGCTCTTAACCGTGGGGTGTAAGATCATCTTTGGTTGATGTGACGAAAATGTAACTTTCCGTGTGAACACCTAGTTGAGGCGGGTTACTTCATATTGACCAAACTCGCACCAGAGGTGCAGCTAGACTTAAGTTTTGTGAAGGGGAGTCTGATTTTGAATGGATGGGTCGCATCCATCTTCAAAGCAGGAGTCACAATTACATTCGAGCTCTCCCATCACCATTAAATGCTGCATTTTAATACTCGGGCTAGAATACTTCGCAGAATGTGCGATTTTGTGCTTCAGTTTCTGTGATAGAGGCGAATCCTGTATTTTAAAACACCCTGGTTTGGCTATATTTATTATAGAATGCAGACTGAGTGCGAGAAGGTGGCTTGGTATATGCTGTCCACTAATTAAAGTGGGCACCTTGTACCAGTCCACACGACCCTTATGATGTATGAGGTCAAAGATAACCTTTAGAAAGCTATCCTAGTGGTAGCTGTGGAGAGCGGCCTTCAGGCTTAATCTTGAAGGAATGTAAAGCAGCTTGTTTTACCAGAGTATCACCTCCTGATTGACTAAATGAAACGAGAACCACACAGTAGTGATATAAAAATATGTATTTATTAATATAACTCTACTAATCTCTACATGAGATTAGAACATAAAGCACACAATATAGAATCAATAGAACAGTTTTAGGTAGCACAATACACAGCGGGCTCCAGGGGGAGACCGACCCATATATTAAACAAGCATTGGCATAGCCAATAGGTCTCGCCTTTGGGACCTTATAAGTGTTTAGCCATGCAGCACATTATCACCCACCGGGCAGATTTCTGTAATAGAACTAGTACTTATGTAAAGTGCTTTGATACCTTCATTCGCGCTACATAATGCAAAAAATAAAAAGGAATGAAAGGAGAAGTGCTTGCAGATTTCTGAGGTGGGGGAGAGAAAAGATAAGTTAAGAATGCATTATATAATGCCAGTACCAAATCAGAAAGCGAGCGCAGTAGAGAAAATCAGGAGCCGAATTGAAAGGAGGCGAAAGTGAGTTATCCCAGTGTGCAAGTGAAGGCGGGGCTGGAGTATGCTGCATCTTGGTGCTGAGTAACAGATGTTTATTGCCAACCAAATGAATGTTAATTAGTTTGTCGGCCCCTAGTAGGATGAAAGGCTGAGCAGACGCGCTGGGGTTCGAACCTGCGGTTGTGAGGTCAAACATAAGATTGATAGGGCGGAAGCGTCAGCCCACTGAGCCAACAGAATCAGCTTGGACCAGAGCGGACCGGACAGGCTGAGTCTGGCTTATTGTCGGTATTTTCGTGCTGCTGGTGTTTCTAGAGAAGCAGCGGCTGAAATGCAAAGTTTTCACGTTCAACCGGACACTGCAGTCTGGAGGCATTTGAAAGTAGTGTGGATGGACATAATAAGCTTATTTGTAATTTCCTGTGAGGCTCTGGCCAAGGCCCGCTCATTAGACGGTGCTGACGATTCCACTGAAAAGTAAGATGTCACCGTAATTGATTTAGTTTCTGTTCCTTTGTGTTTTAGAAAAAAATGAAAGCGCACTCTTGTGGAGGTGGGGTGGAGGGGACGCGCCTTCTAATGAAAGCGGCAAGGTCTGGAAATGAAACCTGATCCAAAACAGATGGCAGCCTGTGCGCCGCTGCTGCTGGCTCCCGAGAGCAAAACGCTCTGGGAGTAAACATTTCCCGAAAAGCAAAGAATGGCGCGAGAGATAAGCGGGGGCGAGTGAGCACGGTGAACGTGCTAATTAAAAACAGATGGTGACATGACCCCGAACAGATGGCGCCCCTGCTCGTAACCGCAATCCGTGGGCGGATACATTCCCTGGGAAAGGTGGGACATGCACCCGCCTTTGCCCAATTGCGTGCTGTCTTTTTATAAAGACGCACGCAAAGCCCAATAGAAAAAATGCTAAAAAAAAGTCCAGAGTGATTCAAAGAGGTCGTTTTCCTAGAGCAGCGCATGCGCGCTGCGCTAGGCTCGACCTAAAAAATGATATAACAATCACGACTTGACTAGACACAGTGCCTAGAGCACATAGAATCGCTGGGACCCCAAGGAACCACCCAAGGCAGTGACACAGGGAGCCCACGGAGGACGGGTGCAGTGAGGAAACACGACCGCGTGCTCCATGCAACTCTATGGGAAAGTCGCGGTTGGAAAGTTACAAGTTAAGGACACTTTTACGAGGACATCAAGCAAACCCTTTGGAACATGAGGTTCTAGAGCCAACACACCAGTGAGTGCCGAGGTACCCGTGTTACCTATCCCAGAGGAGCCGGGTGCATTGGGGTCAAGTGGTGTCGGAAACCTCAGTCGTTTTGAATGGAGAGCTGTGAAGAAGTACTGCTGCCAGGAAGGCAAAGAGTGTCCGATGGAATCCAAGCCTGGATTCTAGGTGAGGGGAACCTGAAAGCAGAGGGGACAGAGTCTGGGTCACTTCAGGTGACCAGGGGCTCGGTAGTCGAATGCCCACCGGTGTCGGGTGCTTCAGGCGAGAAGTAAGGATGCTTGACTCTGCAGCCACGGGGACCAGGAGACGCCGACCAAAGTCCTGAGGTGAGCTATCCCATGAAGGATGTCGAGTGCTGAGGGGTCAGTGTCCGGCTGGATCACCAACAAGCCTTGGCACATGCAACCCACGCGGGCAGAGGAAACAGGTTACGGTGTGGACCAGCAAGGTCCAGGAGACTCTCCAAGCAATGGGGAGTCGGGGCACGTCTGGAGCAACCAGGGAAGCCCAAGAACAAACAAGGGGACCCTCGCCAGGACCCACCGGCCAACGGACCAGGGATCGCGAGGAGACCTCGAGCGAATTCACAAAGCACCAGCCCACAGAACACTCGGTGAGTGGAGGCCGGATGTCTTCGGTGCAAATGCTGCTCGGGGTCAGGACTACAAGGAGTCCAAAGCACAAGCTCCGGCATCGCCAACAAGCATATGCTTCTGCAAATGTACGCGGTGCACAGGGGTTCGGGTTGCACGGTCCCCGCGAGGGATACTGGTCTCAGAATCGCTGAGAGGTCAGATCAACCTCTAGGACCTTCGGGAACCCACCTCCTATGTTGCTGAAATCTTCAGAGTCCGCAGGAGCTCTGGAGATGCAAACCAGTCAGATGCGTTTAGGTGCCTGCTGCTGCAGGGGACTAACTCCTTTACTCTAAGGGAGATTCTTCAGTCGTGCAGACAGTCGAAGTACTTGGTTTCTTCTTAGCAGAATCTTGTCCAGGTAAAATCTAAAGTCCTGTAGCCAGGTATCCCACTTTATACCCACGGGAGAGGGTTGGAAAGATTCTGTGGACCCTCCTAGGGGAGGGGCAGGACAGAGGGGTGACTACACCCATGTCCTTTGTCCAGTTTCGCGCCAGAGCAGAAGCCACTGGCTCCTAGAACTGGTTTGAGCTGGACTATGCACATGGACACCAAATGTGCCCCCAGTGCAGACTTTCTGGCACTCTGAGTGCACCCACCCCCCCACCAATACACTACACTAAACCCTGTCTGGGAGGTGGTCACCTCCCTGTGACAGGATGCCTATTGTCATGCCTTCCTCTGCTCGAGCTTGGCTCAGCAGCAGGAGGGCAGAATCGTGTCTGTGGCTGGCAGCATCCATTTTGTGCTGCCCAGGTCGAGAAAGCTGGTACCGGGTAGACCGGTGACCCACAGTGGTGGTTCTAGAAGGGTGGAATCATACCTCCCACACCAGTTACTGGTGTGGAGGTATGATTCCAAGGTGTTGACACCAAACACGACATGTTTCTAAGCAGCCGTTTTAAAGTTGGCATTTACCGCAAGGTTATAATGCAACTTAACCTAAATGTCTGGCAGCATCACTGACCACCCCGTAGAATGGTCTCCGAAGGCTGCAGAGGGGCTCTGCTCATGCAGGAGCACCCTCTCACCTAAAACCCAGCACCCTGCCTTCAGGATTGATCAGGCATTGCCATAGGGGTGACTGATAGGTTTTTAGTGTAGTGATTTAGATAGATATAGTGAACCTATATCGAAGTAAGTGGTGCACGCACCAGCTTACACAGGCTGCTGTAGCAGACCTGTTGTGTCTTTTTGAATGGCCGCTCAGGTGTGGCATAATACATGCTTCAACCCATGGGAGACCTCTGGGGTACCTATGCCCTGGGTACATGGTGTACCATATACTAGGGACTTATAAGGGTACCCCAGTATCCAATCTGGAGTGTACCTAAAGTACATGCATATCAATTTATGGGAAAAAGCAGATAGACTGGGGTCCTGGATAGCAGGATCCCAGTCAGACTAGTCCAAAAACAGTGATGCATCAGCAAAAAGTGGGGGTAACCATAAGAAGCAGATCCTACTTTCCTATACTGAGGTCCTTGGTTCTACGTAGTAACCCAGAGTTCGAGCTGTCATCAAATATTTTTGATATGATTGGGCACTTCAGCATGTCCAGAACTCTCTAGTTTGTATACGTATTGGCTGTAGAAGTCTATTGTGGTGTGACTTGAATGAATTCCACCTAGTTTTCCTACCCAGACAGACCTGCAAATAGTCAAACTTGTGCTAGAATCGCAGGTATTCCTCACTCGTCTTTGAGTTATCCACAAGACCCCTACCACCAAGTGTTCCCACACTACTCCCGATAATAAGGATTTCCCACTTGTGTGGGTGGGCTTTTCGTCTGTGATAGAAAAGCCACCAAAATGCAACCATCAAGATTTTTCCTTTCAAATTCTGTCATTGCGATGTGGGGTGCTGTGGTATTTTAGCCCAGGCTTGGCTGACGCCCAGGGAAGTCGACCAACCCCAGACATGTATGAGAAGGAGACACATGTAGGAGTCCAGGTTGTTGTGACTTGCATGGATCCCACAATGTTTTCTTATCCAGAATGCTCGTAACCATAACAGGTTTTCTGCAAACGTCTGTGAAGGAAAGTTAGGGTATCCCCAAAATTCCTACCACCTTGCTTTCTCATTTTTCCGATAAAGCCGGTGCCCCAGTTCTGTGGGTTGCCCTGGCAACTGGAGCAGGTCAAAACCTGGACATTGTGAATTAGAGGAGGTCTTTACCAGGGTACCATTTTTGTCTGTTACTGTGACATGCTTCAGGTCCATTCATATATGGAAGGCCACATTTCATTCAGGAGAAATGTGAGAACACATGTTGGTGAGCTATGGCTATTGGCTGTAACTGTCATAGCTTTATGCCACTTAAATATGGGGTTTTGTTTTTACCCTTACTTTGATGTTTACACGGCATTCTGTGTCAGAAAATATGCTGAGGCCCATGTAAAGCACACCACCCTGGAATCCCCATAGTCTCTAGGTTCTCTGGTTGCTGGCTGCGATCCAGAGCCTAATTAGTATAGTCAATGGCAAGTGAGAGGACATTGGGATTTCTTTATGTGCAGTTTTGACGATGGAGCTGACGGAGGAGGGTAAACCACCACGTTCTTCTCCCATGTGGAGAGTGATGATTTATATTTCCTGATGCCAAAATGGCCAACTGTTACTCCATTTTCACTGATGATGGGCTTTCAGACCTCCTGTGTAGGCAGATGAGTTGTTTAACACCATTCTGCCCCATACCATGGGGGGGGGGTTAGATAGCCCACCACACGGGGGTGGTGTTTCCGTGCTGCCACTGAACACCCCCATACACAGACACTGGTTATGGTACCCAGTGGAAGAGCGAATTGGGGAGGGGATTTTACCCCCGCCAACCAATATGCCAAACTTGCACCCAAAAGAATCCATATTTCTCTTGCTTGCCATGGATATGGTATTCAGGCTTTAAGTCACACAGACCAGAAAGAGCATTGGTGCTTTATGGGTGGCTGGCGTGGCCTTATGACAGGATGGGTCAGGCCCCCCACCCCCCCCCCTTTTTTTTTTTAAACTATTTCTGACATCCAATGGGCTTTCTGCCCACCCAGGAGAGGTGGGGCACATATTGGGGATACATACCCCAGTCTGGCCTCCAAATGGGATCGGAAAAACTGTTGAAGCCTTTAGGGGTAGGGGGTCACAGTGGTTTGTTGTCTGTTTGATCTTTTGAGTTCTAACTCTCTAACCCCCACCGCACAAGCACTATCTCCCTTTGCTGCCTTGAATATTCACCCTTGCTATGAGAGTGGAGTCTGAAAGGGGTGTGCTTGTACCAGTTTGCAGAGGCATGGTAGGGCAGATCAGAGGACAACAGTCTACACCCAGTCACCACAGTTATGACCCAGCAGCCCCTGTCTGCCTCCTTTGAGCGGGTTCTGACAGGTGTGCATCCAATATCAACAGTCTATTTTCATTGGTTTTGCTTCCCTCGTGGTTGCACCTTGTAATACCTGTTTTTCTGTGTAACGGAACTAGCACCATTGTACAATTGCTGTTTGTAAAGGAAGTGTTTCGGTGCTTCTGCACTTTTTACTTTGTTTTTTTTAATGTGTTAACATAAACATGACGTGTATTTGGGCTGTTCACCCAGAGCAGGGGTCTCCAACCTTTAATGTAATAAGAGCTACTTATGTTAAATGAAAACCATCCCGAGCTACAAATATGATTAGATTTATAAAAAATGTCCATATCAGACAAGATTACATTAGTCCCACTATGCATGATTACCAGCAGTGGTCACCTCAGTGCAGGGTTGCCAGCAGTTCAATGTATCGAGCACCGTTTCACGAAGCAATGCAAAAAGGCTTTGTCAATTTTAGAATGCCTTTACATGGGTAATACATAGCAGCCATAACTGAATTGCCTCTGGCACCAAGGTAATATTAGTAATAAATCTCCTTCAATGTCTCATGACTTCTCACTTAAATATCAGCTTTAAATATATTCTTCTCTAGGTAGGTCTGAAAATATACACCTTTTCGTCTGATGCACACACTTCAATTTTGGTATACATATATTAATTAAGCCAAGCAAAAGCTTCAAATTTAGTAGACTGGAATAAACACTGGCGAACTACTTAAAGGTGGGTGGGGGGCTACTAATAGCTCACGAGCTACTTGCTGGAGAACCCTGAACCCAGAGTATGTATCTTGATGCTACTGACTGATATCGGCCTTGGAAGGATAAAAGGCAGAGTGAACTTCCAATTGTGTGAAACACCGATCCCTTGAGTTGACATATTAACCCAATGTGCTACAGGAACTAGCTTTTGTGGTGCCTATTTATTGTATCCTTCAGTTTCATTGTGTTTTTAAAAAAATTTTTTTTTATTTAAATCAATCTGAGGAAGAAAGTCGGAGAAAGCCATCCGCTGCAGGTTGTGCATAAATCACTGCAGTAACACACTACTGCGTAAATAAATACACACACACACACACGGATATCATCTGCATTAGAAAGATGAAATGTGGTGCCAGGATACAACATTGCATGCCTAGTGCAATTATTGGACTTGAAGCACTGTGGCCTTCGTTTGTGCGTGGACCAGGTGGAATTGTGATAATTATTGCTTCTTATAAAATCCGATATTTTCGGGAGTGGAATCTAAAAGTGAGGCAGTTTTCGCCTAACGAACGTTATGATGTTTACATTGGGGCATTACTTGCTTTTGCACACCAAACGTCTCAAGTTCTGGTGTGTACTGGCCACTTTCTGCCAGGAAATTATGTTTTGGCCTACCCAACTTTACGTGTTGATAATTGTGGGGGGTGGGACAATTACTATTCCATACTTACAATCCATATGCAGATATGCTTGTGTGGGAATTGGGGGGGCTGGGGCATTTGCAATGAGGATCTATGAAATGCACTATTAACAGTTTTGTTCTAGCCGTTCATGTGAGCATGCATACATATATTTTTAAATTTAAAAGCAATTTTTCTCAGATTGTTTCATATCATGGTCTTGTTTGCATTATTATATTTAATTTTGGATTTGTGGATTTATCATTCCATAGCCCCCAATCCATTCCATACGTGCTTCCAATGAACCGATCGAACAACTAAATGATTAGCCCACACCTCACCTGGATTTCTAGGGTAACCAGCTTTGGAAGTAGCCAGCATGTACTGCTGAGGATCTTGATATTAAACGTTCTTCAATGAATCACACTCGGGTACTCCCACACAGTCCGTACTAAAACAACCTACCGAGACTCTTAACACCTTGCTCGCCTGGCTTCTGCATGCATCAGAAACCCGTGAGGAAAATTTAAATATCACCTTTTGGCAACTAACTGGAATTACTGTACAAGAGCACTGCTAATGCTTGTCAAAGCATCTACTCGCCACCGTGGTACTTGGCATCCTCGGCTTCTATAGCCCCTTTTGAAAGGTGGGAGGGAACATTCTCGGACTGGTGAGCTCATAAATATTTATTTAGGAGTACTGCCTGTTATCTTGTGGTAAATTTGTAACCGTGTTTTTTGCTTGTACTGGCACAGTTGCAGTCAAATCATCACATTGGGCATTTGGTCGTTGGCCCAGAGGGTGAGTTGTAGACCGGCAACTGAAATCCTATCGCAGTACCTAAAAGAGTGGGATTAGACAAATGATTTCCTAAAAAGTTAGCTGTGAAAAGATTCCCAAGACGGAAGTAGCGAAGTGAACCGGATGTGTTCGCACTGGAAATAAGTTGAAACTGACTTTCACTGAAGTCTAGGCCAGACTGGCATGGATAGGCATTCTTTATTATCCATCTATTCATACCTGGATTTAGGCAAACTGAGCAGCAGGCCTCTCTCATCGACAGTGGGAGGGAGGAGGGAGACGTCCAGAGCATGCCTGAACAAAGGATATCGGGAGAAGGCAGGGTAAATGGTCAATGTGGCAATATGCAGCACCCTTGCCGCATGTGCATTGTTTTTAGGAAAAGCGGGCAAGATCATTTGCGCCAGATGTAGGATAGCCTGCTACAAGTACAGCTCATATGAATGTTCTGCAGGCTACAATCCGCGAAGGACTTAGATTTACCTCTCGAGTTTGTTTACCGTATACTTGCTTTGAGCGTTCGGCTGGCGGCCGTGGCTGATCAAGAAGCCAAACATCCTTGTACCTTCCTTAGAAAAACTTGCTTATTGATTGGCCTGATCACTCGCCCATATTCGTGCCTTGGTGGCTCATCTTGTTTGTTTCTCTTTACTGGTGCCAACAATACTTTGCTGTACTGCGACCGTGTTTTGAGTTGTGGCCACTTTCTAGGTTTGATTTTAGTGCCATTAATGTATAGGTTATTAGAAACGCTTAAAGGGGCACTTGTTTCCGCAAACTGAACGCACTCCTTTTTCTTCGGTCCACTGCATTGTGGCTTTCTGATTTGGCTTCGATGCTGAGCCATGTGTACATCCAACTTTCAGAAGTAGCCCATATCATTCCTTACTGCTCCTTTACATAATGGATACTTCCTCCTGTAGAGCTAGACGCACTATACTGTGTCCCCCCCCCTTTTATTGCTGCTGCTAATACTTTTTCAAGGTGTTCATCGGGGGGGGCGGCAGAATGGCCGCATGAGTATGGAGCTCATCCAAGATGTTCACAACAAACCATGATTGCAGCTTCCTATACTCATTTCTTGAGCTAAGCACTCTTGTGGAAGACGTGTGTGCACTTCAGGCCTTCCAAAACGCGGTTACTGAACAACTGGAAAGTCATTTCTACTCTTGCTCATGACCACACAAGTTTTTTTTCACTCTGCACGGTGGGATGCCTTGTTAAGATACGATGCAGACTAATCTAAAGTGATTTCTATTGCTCATAGCTTTGCTTTAGGCAGCTACAAATAGCCGGTCCAATTTGTCGGACTTTAACACCACCACTATTTTCCTATCATTTCTGCTGCTCATACTACACCAACCGGACAGGGCTGGAGCCTGCTTCTTTTCTACTGAGATGCTTGTTCACTACCTGATACTGCTGTAGCTATTTATGTGCGTAGATTTGAGGCATGGCGAGTCTCTCTCTCTCTACACACAGTAATCGAACGTCTATAAGCACAGTAACTTTTCTGTGAGGCTCCAAATTAATTCACTTTTGAACATTATCGACATACGTTCTCCCATCTATTGCTAGTTCTATACAAGAGGTGTTCTGCTTCAATGCTGATGTGTGCTGTTTACCCTCGCACCATTGTACAAAATGATGTGGTGAGGATCTCAATAACAACGTCTGATAATTTGTGTATGGAGACTCCATACTCCAGTCACTTACTACTGGTTATTCATATGGATTGTTTTCAATGATGGCTTGCTGACCCGGTTGCTGGTCAATAGAACTATAGCAACATGGGTTGCCGGCTTCAGCGGCAACATGGGGGAAGTGTTGCCAGGCACGGGAAGGCCCCCCCCCCCCTCAAAAAAAAAACCAGAAAAAGAAAATGCATGGAGGAGCGCCGCAACTACCCCCACAAAGGGAACCCAAAAGATTTTAAGAAAGTACTGATCCGAAGTGTACAGGATCCCCATAAAGGAGGACCCATTCAGAATCTCCTCTAAGGTTCAAGCACTCCCTTGGCAGGAGCTCTACATCTAGGAGTGCAGCGTCCTCTAGGGGCTCAGTCTGTGGCTGGAGTTTGTGGCCTAAAGGTGTCTATGGAAAGGTACATGTTGTACAGCGTCCTCTAGGGGCAAAGTCTATGGTTAAAGATGGTGATGCCCTCTAGGGGCTGTTTTTATAATTGCGTTTTCAATGGTGGAAAGTATATAAAAAGCACACAGGCCCATGGGAAGTTAATTTTGTAAATGCTTTCTTGAAATAAAAATGTTGACAGTGAACAAAGTGCATATGCTTTATTAACATTAATAAGTGCATTCACATAAGGTTATTTTTGATTATTGCATTTCCTCCTACAATGATGGGTTTTGACATGGTTTATTGATCTTGACCCCTTTAGGAGGTCAGAGGTGATCACGCAATGCCATCAAAGGTATTTTCACCGGCCTTATGTATATTTGTAGATTACTGCGTTGTATTGAGTAGGATGTGTGTGTAATGTACATTTCCATTGTCAAAAGAAAAGCAGACTGGACAATTATTTGAGTGTTGTTACTGTATGCCAGTGAATGATGATTACTAGCCCACATTGCCTCCCTTGAGTAGGCCTTGGACTGCTTTGCTCCGCTATCCTGAGAGTCGATCGCTACAATGCGGCGTTTGGTTCCAAATGGAGGGCGAATGCGGACCCATTACTTGTGCAGGCCACACAACTAATGGACCTCTTCCTTACAGCACTGCTCTAAGTAAAATGTATGTGTTCAGGGTGGGAGGATTCTTCGGTATTTCCTTATGGTAATTTGAGTGTTTAGGTTTTTACGCAGTGTAGCAGCATACCTTCCAGCATGACTAGATAACATGAGAATCCATCTGTTTTTCTGAGCCACCATTTTCTGTTTTCGACTCTAGCTATCGGTGATGCACACTTCCACTTGGGTCCAATGTTAAAGGTCCAATAACCCCCCCCCCCCCAAATCCACCATACCAGTAAACTACAACCCTTCCCACCACATTTCATAATTTACAGATGCGGATACATTGGAATTAAATGGAAACATAACATAGTCAGAAACTTTAATGCCCTAAAGTCACTTAAAGTGGGGAGGGCCACTGGGACTGATGGTCTCATCTTCTTTAAGAAATTTTAGGATCCCCTATTTCTCCATATGCAAGATCTCCTTTCACGTTTTAATAAAACGGGGAGATTGTTGGACTAGCCTCCAAGGCTACAATCATTACGATCCATAAGGAGTGTGTCACTAGATACAAGGAATTAAAGGCTATTTTTTCTTCTAAATGTTCATTGTAAAATTTGCACTAAAGTGTTGGCGCAACATCTACGGAAAATATTCCACAAAATAATTAATTTATCTCCATCTGGTTTTATCAAAGGCAGATGGACTTTGGATAATATCACATTATTTGCCCATGTTTTGGGGAAAGCTCCCCTCTTACAAACACCCACCATGGCTCTGGATGCAGAAAAGTTGGGATAGGGGGCTGGGGGGGGGGGGGTGGTGTCTAAGCGTGCACAGGGCTGCAGCAAGTCAGGCACCATCTTGTTCACCATTGACACCCACCTCTGCCCCCCACTGACCCGCTCCGGACCCGTCGTTTCTGACATCACACCTTGAAAACCAGAATTGGCTATCCCCTTCCCAACCAGAGATGGGGCTCCCATTTCTTTTAAGCGATACCAAAGGGGATGATGGACTGTTCCCATGACGCACAGGGTCAGACTGATTTGCATATGGCCATGTCTGAACTGGGGTGGTGGAGTGAGCTAAAGAATGATGGATTAAACCCAGATCAGTTGACTGGGGGTGAGTGTTTGATTTGCTCTAACGCTCCGTCCATCATCCCCTTTGGTATCGCCCATTTCTTTTAAAGCACTTAAGTGCTGTGAGATCTCTCTCTGTATCTATGCTCTCAGTGTTGAATCGAATTTCACCTCCCAAAATAACCAGAAGAGCTCATCTAGGGCCTGGCACATCAGCTCCATACACAAAAGGAGTTGGAAGGAGTAGTGCTTGAAGTCGGGCCTGAGACAGAACATGAATGCAAGACTTCAATGTTGGGGGATTAAAGGTGGTCCTGCTGGTGATCTACATGACTTTCTATGCGCCCTCCCGATTTATTTTTGAAAGTATTGGTAGCTTAGTGTGTGAAAGTGGATTATTAGTTGGGGTGGATAGTAGTACACTGCAAGTAATAATGCCACTATCCTTGTTGGGGCCAGTGAAGGTGTCAGTAATTTAAAGCTGAGCTCAACCCCATGTAACTATCACAGAACAGACAAGCTTAATTTAAGAAATTTTAGCGTTTAGAAGAAACAAAAGCATTAAAATGAAGAATCTCAATACAATTAAAATCCCACTCTAATTTATAAAAAATATTTTAATTAACAGTGACACCAACTACAAAAATCCAATAAGGTGAACCGGAGAGATTAATTTTTAAAGTTGTCTTAAATTAAAAAATAAAAATGCCAACGAGCCAACAGCTGGCAAGTGGTTGCGCTAGAGTGGGACATGGGTAAGGTTTGAGGTTGTCAGCAATGACACTCAGGTCAGATATGAGCACCAGGTTGGTTCTGGTCAAAGAGTTACCTTTGGACTTAGAAAATGTCAGAGAATGTAAAGTCTTCAGTGGGGGCGAGGCTGGATCTCAAGACTGGCTCATCAGCGAAGGGTGCGGTCTCGGTGAAGCTGTCAACTGAGGCAGGAAAAGCTCAAAGCATGAAAAGGCCCGTGTTTGCGCCCAGGAAGCTGTTTACATTGATCAGCTGCTGCTCCACGTCTAGCCTGGTGAGGATTTCTCCCTTCAGACCTAGACTCTTTTCAGGAAGTCTGATTTCCCCAGTGGGCAAGGCTCTAGCAGAGGAGACTTTGATGCCGTCGGATGCTAGTCTGCATCGGGCCCTCTGAATGTAATTTGGTGCTATGAAGCAGAACGTAGCGGGAGCTTCTGCGAAGTCGGGCCAACAATGCACAATCGGCTGGCAGGTCGGTCCCGCAACAGTTCTCCAGGCAAAAAAACTCTTGAAAGTTTCAAACGCCAAGCTTTTACAGTTAAGCAGGAGGAGTACACTCTGACACCAGCCAAGGGTTCCAGGACCTTGGGAACAGCACTCCCCAGGACTTCAGCAGAAGCCACCAGCAGGGTCCTGGGCAGGTCCAGTTGAAAGTAGTCAGCTGGGCTCTTTTTTTTAATTTGTTTGTATTGATTTTATATAACAATAGGCCAATCTTCTTCATACAATCAGAGAACATATAATCGCATAGTATAACATTACATGTTACCACTATTGCAGGCTAGTATATATCAATAATATCGGATATCCTGAAGCGTCTACGGCTAGTGGTACATGCTGGACCGGTATCATAACAAAGTTTCCAGTGATATATCAATACGGCACGTTCTTAGCATTCTCAGTCCCCACAGATCTTTAGCAAGACGACAAATAATTTGTTAATACTATCAATATTCAATGCAATTAAAACAATTTAACTAACCAATAACCCAATCCCCCTCCCCTTCCCGCATGCTCAGCCCTCAATATCTATCAATCGCTTGTATGTGTCAACCACATCTGTAGGTGTGTGTGTCATAGTTCCGAAGTCTGTCATAAGTGAACTACACAGTACTGCCAGTCCATCTAGCATAGCACGCAATTAATGTGAGGCGATCAGGTGTCTCGTATCCTCAGGTCAGATCCCTACATGGCAACCCAGCGTATTCTAGTAGGACAAAATATCTATTGTAGCGTATTCCTCCAGCATTGCATACCAACTCAACGATATCTGTTTTTCGCAGACCTCTGTATTCCTCCCTCTGTAGTTCCGTACCCTCCGCTTTACCCCATTTTAACATTTCTGCGTGCCATTCCTGTAAGGACGGGGCTCTGGTGGCCTTCCATCGTGTGGTTATGGCTCTTTTGGCTAGGAGAAGCGCAAGGTTAGCGAATCGGGAGGTAGAGCTGCCTTTCTTTTCACGGGGCCCCAGACCTAGTATGCAGTATTCCAGTGTGTCATTCTGGCGTACCGGAGCCACCACCGTCAGTATTTTGCATATCGTCGCCCAGTAATGTCCCAGTCTAGGGCACGCCCATACCATGTGTACCAACCCCACGTCAGGAGTGTGGCATCGTGGACATTCATCAGTTGTCCCCGGGAACATGACGCTGAGCCTGTGCGGAGTTAAGTACGCTCTATGTAGCAACATCAATTGGATAAATTTGAATTTGGGGTTACGAGAGACTTTTTTGGGGAACCCCAACATAGTGCCCCACTCCTTCTCTGTTAGTGCACGACCCATGTCTCCCTCCCATTTGTCGCGTAGCGGCTGTAAGGAGATCGCTTTCTCCATTCGAATTCCAGTAGTGAGCCATTTTGTCAGACGGGCTCCGTTCCCCATTAGGTATTGCATGGTGAGCAGTGCATTCGTGGGTGGTTCTATACCATCGGGAGACCATGTGGTGCGGATATATCTGGAAATATGTGCGTGTAATAGGAACAACGCCTCGGGGGCGCTGTGTACGCGTACAAACGTCGTGTGACTTTAGTACTCCCTCTGTAAAAAAGTCTCCTAACGTAGCAATGCCCGCCTCTGACCACGCCTGCAGGGTACGGCTAGAAGTTAGCCCTGATCGTGTGGGGATACCCAGCAAAGGAATGGTGGGAGCATATGGTGTCCTCTGGTCAGTGTACCGCGTTGCACTCCGCCAGTAAGCAATAGCCAATTTCAGCAAGTGGGGCGTCGACTTCAGCAGGGGGGCTTGTGGTAATAAGAGTCTGTGGATGGTCCCCTTGTCCCTATCTCTTGATGTCATATCGAGCTCATGCAAGTTGCGTCCTGCAAGCCAGTACGCCAGCCACTGCAGCTGGCCCGCATAGCAATACGCACGCAGATCCGGCACCCCCATCCCTCCTTGTTTCGCGGGAAGTTGCATTTTCGCCAGGCTAATACGTCTACACCCCGCGCCCCATATTAGGTCCGTCATTAGAGAGTTCAACACTTTAAAGGTGCTCATGGGGACAAGCAATGGTAGGTTGGTGAAGTAAAGGAGCCTTGGCAATAGCACCATTTTTGTGATAGCCACTCTGCCCGCCACCGACAGGGGCAATGAGACCCAGAACTGAATTTGGGATCTGAGAGCCGCTATCGCCCGCCCCAGATTGCCATCCAGTAGGTCCGGTGAATTGCGGTAAATTTGTATACCGAGGTATTTAAAGGTATCAGGCGCTATTTGGAAGGACCAGGAACCAAACCGAAAGTGCCCTCTTCTCCCATCGCTGTCAAAGAAATACGCGTACGACTTGGCAGCATTGATGGCTAGGCCAGAGAGACCTTGGAATGACACAAAAATGGCGGGCATTGGGTGTGGGTCAGCGCTCATGTCCTTAATGTATAATATAAGATCATCCGCATATGCCGAGACAATGTGGGACGTATGACCACGTGTTATACCCTTACAGACTGCGAAAACCCGGAGTCTGTGTAGAAGTGGTTCCATCGCCAATACGAACAACAACGGTGACAAGGGGCAGCCCTGCCTTGTTCCCCGGGCTACGGCATATTGTCCCGAGATGTGCCGACCAGTGCGTGCTCGCGCCGTGGGGTTCGTGTATAATAAGCGCACCCATGCTATGTATTCTTCAGGTATGCCAAAGCGTGCGAGAGCATAAAACATATAATCCCAGCGTAAGGAGTCAAACGCCTGCCGTAGATCAAGGGATATGCAGCCTTCCATACGTCTCGTGTCGTGTGTGCCTAACATTACCTGGTGCAGGCGCCGGATGTTAAGTGCTGTGCTCCGACCAGGTACAAATCCACACTGATCTGAATGTATTAGCGCGGGGATAAACTGGTTAAGGCGAGTGGCCAGCAATTTACTCAGGATTTTATAATCCGTGTTAAGGAGTGATAAGGGTCTATAGCTCGATATAAGCAAAGCATCTCTCCCGGGTTTTAATAGTGAAACCACCAACGCTTGCAATGTAGTAGCAGGGAGCCCGCCGCCCTGCAATGATTCGTGATAGAGACACTGCAAATGAGGGGCTAGCAGGTCAGCATACATTGCATAAAATTCTGCCGGTAGGCCATCGTTCCCTGGTGTTTTATTACGTGGTAACGCCTTAATCGCCTGTCAAATTTCCGCCCCTGTGATTGGTCGTAGTAGGTCGTCACGTTGGTATTGTGTAAGTCGGGGTATGCCTAGGCCATCAAAGAATGAATCAGTCAGTGTCCATAGGAATGGGCAGCGGACCATAAAGATGTTTATAGTAGTCCCGAAATGCGGTATTAATGTCTAATTGCGTATTGACCACTATTTCTGCAGTGTTCCGGATTTCTAATATGGGTGTAGGTAGGGGCGCATCTCGGACCAACCGTGCCAGTAACGGTCCTGACCTGTCAGCTTGTGTGTGTTGTTTTTGCGTATATAACCGGTAGTCCACGACACGCAGCTCTTCAAGGAGCTCCGCGTACTGAATGTTAGCCTCTCGCAGTTGTGTCAATTGTTCATTCGTCCCTGCAGCCTCTCCTCCCAGCGCGGTCAGTCTACCTTCCACCTCCGTAAGTAGCTTAGTAAGGTCAAGTCGCACTCCTGTCTTGGCGCTGATAGCCCCACCCCTGATAACCGTCTTGAAGGCATCCCATTCTATCTGACGGGAGCTAGCAGATCCCGCATTCTCTGAAAAATAATGGGCAATCGCCTCTGAGAGGGCATTGCGAAAGACTGAATCCTCCAACATCTCAGGTTGCAGTCTCCAAGTCGGTATCGGAGTTGGAACCCTGCCCCATTGTATCGTCAGTTCCACTGGGTTATGATCTGACAGGGTTTTCCCCATATGAAGCACTGAAGTAATGGACCCTAACAGGGCGCCGGAACACAGGAACCGATCAATTCGGGTGTGTAATCTGTGTGGAGGCGAGTAAAAGGAGTATTCTCTATGCCCATTGTGTTTCGCCCGCCATGCGTCGTGTAGTTCCCATCCCTCTGCCCAGCACCTAAGTGTCTCTGCTTGTTTTTTGCTTGCAGCAGCGTGTAACGGGGGATGAGACCTGTCTAAGTCAACGTCTAGCACAGCATTGAAGTCGCCTCCCAGCACCCATGGGTATGCATCCCATTCTGTCAAGGCTGCACCCAGTGTAGATAGGTATTTATCCTGGTCAGTGTTCGGTGCATATATGCAGCCCAAAACCACGTGTCCCGTCCAGTAGGCCATGAAGCAGTACATATCTACCGTTAATATCTATCTTCTGTTCTAAGAGCTTAAAAGGGACAGAATTCCGCATCCACACCGCCGCCCCCCTGGAAAAAGCTGAGTAGGTTGTAGCGAATAGTTGTCCCTTCCATTTTCTTTGCAATTTAGCTGCCTCACCAGCATTGAGATGAGTTTCTTGTAAATAGGCTATAGCTACCTTCCTTCTAGTAAGTTGTGCCAGAACCCGGTGTCTTTTATGAATTGAACCTAATCCCCTCACATTCCAAGTGCAGTAGGTGTATGTATTATGTAATGCCATCGCGGAGTAGGAAACGTAGTTGCAGTGCTACCTGTGGAGACCGAAACTCTATAGATAGAAGCTGTAAAAAGGCCGAGCATGTCGTCATATGATAACTCCCCAATACTAGGTCCCCCATAGAACAGCAGGGGACCAAACATAGAACAATAGCCCAACATGGACTTCAAATAAAAAATACGTCAACGCAGTTGCCTGGAGGTGTAGGCCAGTCTGCGTCAATTCGTGGAATCAGCATTATATACTCTCGAGTATGTCTTTGTTACATTAACTCACTTCCCTATAAGGCACATGTACCCTGGAACCACAAAGCAGTCATCAATATCAATACATACAGTGCAGATCACTTGTATACATTACCACTCCCGGGCATTCCGGATCACAGTATTAGAAGTCACTAGCCACCTGGGCCGTAATCGACTGAAACCGTGTTATGCTATTGTCAGATTCAGAGTGCACCGTGTCAGCATCCGATGAGTGTTCCGACGGCGCCGCAATCTGGGCATCATGAGCCGCCAAAGCCGCCGCTGTGAGAAGTGCATCCTTCTGGCTGGTCGTAATCTGTTCCGAGGTTGGGCCAGAGTTCACAGTAACCGTGGGATTGCCATGACCCGATCGGGGTAGTCCAGTTGGTCGTATCGGGAAGGCTCTCCGCAGCTGTCCCGATGGCAGCGAGGACTGAGACATTGCTGGTGTAAAAGTAATTTCAAGCCATTCTGTCACCTCCTCGGGGCTCTAAAAAAAAACGATTTCTGACCAGAGACAACCTTCAGTCGAGCTGGAAAGAGCAGTGCGTATTTCAAATTGCAGTCGCACAAGCTTTTCTTTACTCCTAAAAACGTTGCTCTGGCTTTCTGGACTGCTGGCGTAAAATCCGGGTAAAGCGAGATTGTCCGGTTCTCAAAACGGACCGGTGCGTTCACTCTGGCAGCCCGCAGGATAGTGTCGCGATCCTTGTAGTGCAAAATGCGCGCTATCAACGGGCGAGGCGGCGCGCCCGGTTGAGGAGGTCTAGGAGGCACTCGGTGCGCCCTTTCCACACTATACAGGGGTGTTAGGCCTTCCTTTGCTACATGGTCTCTCAGCCAGTCCTCCACAAACTGTAGGGTTGGATCCCTCGCTGCGTTCCGGTATGCGAACGTTGTTGCGGCGGGACCGTCCTTCCGCATCGTCCACCCTGTCCTGCAGGCCCTTCAATTGGCGCTGGAACTGTTCAAGTTGGGTGGAATGCATGGACTGCTGGGGTATAAGATCATCCAGCGCCATTTTATTCGATTTGACCTTGTCGGCCAGCTTTTTGTGATCCGCTTGTAATAAGTTGAGATTAGTGGACATCGTGCCCATGCGTGATTCCAGTGCTGTTCGGGAGTCTCGGATTTCCTTCAATATTAAGTCCAGCTTAGCCTCGTGGGGTTCCACACCCGTAGGAGGTATCACGTCACCGTCTGAAGCACCAGAGGGATCACCGCCCGGCGTGGATTGCGTTGTGACATCTGCAGTGGCGTCCACCTACTTGTTTCGGGTGCGGCCCATCGTGCCTCTACGCCCCCCTATCCGCCTCTGGCCCAGGATGGTCTCTTGGGGAGGGGGGGGGGGGTCTCGGGGTCGATATCCCAGATCACTTACTCAGCCAGAGAAGTACAGATCATTGGCGCGCCCAGCTTATTTACAGAGTTACAGGCTCCGTAGGGCGTAAGTATCCAGCCTTTCCTGGTCTGGGCCGCACACTCTCGGTGGCCACCAACAGGGACGTCAGCTGCTGCAACTCTGCAACCATCAGGGCAGCCCCAGCTGCTAGGCCATATCGCGTTCACCACCCAAGCGTGTGTCCCACTCCGTAGTCAGAGCCGATTTCAGGCGGAAATCGTCAGTGTATGCAATCCGCGCAGTCACTCAACAGGGCGGGCAGGGATACAGGCTCCCGCAGGCCCAACAGGCAGCAGCTTCACCTCCAGTGCACCAACAATGGAGCGTGTCCCTCTGGCGCGAGCCAGCGCAAGGAAGTCTCCACCTCCCAATGCTGTGCAGGGGGTCCGTTTCCGCATACGGCAGGGAGCAACGATATGTATTATCGTGCGAGGAGTATTCCCCCTCCAGTCTCAGTATCGCACCGCACGCAGTTTCTCCCCTGTAGAGCCACTTCTCAAAAGGGAGGGGGGGGTGGGATGTGTCCGTAGTCTCCCACACCCCGCTGCGCTAGTAGGATGTGTCTGCGCTTATTCCTCATCAGAGCGTCACCTGTCGCCAGCTCTCCTCGCGTCCAGTCCGGGCTCGGCCGGCCACCGCCGCCATCTTGCCCACGGTATCTATTGTAGTGGCGCAGCAAAGTAGAAAGTCCAGCGCCCGTCTGCACCACCGTTGCCGCCACCTCAGAACAGGCGTCGCCGCTCTATCCTCTCGTCGGCTCTAGTTCCGCAGCATCGGAAGCATCATTTAGGCCATTAAAGCCGTCGAGACAGCCATGGAACATGCGTGACTCCGCCCCCTTCCCTATCTCGTCGCTGGTCTCTCAGGATCAGCACCGAATCCGGCAGATCCCAGCAAGCACACAGGATAGAAATTACGGCCACAGGGTCCCGAGGGGTTCAGTAATGCCAGGGTAGTCGACCTAGCTCTGCAGGTCCAGTAAATAGCAGGATATTCAGCTATTTGTCAGGGTAGGAGACGGAGCTCTTTCAGCTCACGTCCTTCATGCCCGGCAGTTGGCCACGCCCCCGTCAGCTGGGCTCTTTTTCAGGAAGGCAGCGTTCTTGCAGCCTTTGTGTCCCTTTAATTTAACAGGAGGTCAACCAACTGACTCTTGGGGACCACTTCTTTGTCCTAGGTACAAGTGTGAGTAGGTCAGGCTCTTGGGTTCTCCTTACTGGTCAGAAAAGCAGGTGCAGTCCTTATTTTGACTTCCACAGGTTTAGTAGTGTTAAGGTGGTACCCACAGATGCTAAACAATAGTGTACCCTACTGCGAACAATCCCAGAATGCCCCTACCTACTCATGTCCTGCTTGGCATTCTGCCCCTGCTCAGCGCTCCTTGTGCCAATCCTGGAGGTATAGCCGCACAAATGAGCAACTCCTCCTCTGCAGTCATTCAAAACCCCTTTCTGGAGCAGCTCCTCTCCACTGCTTCTAGAGGCTGGCTGGCTAAGAACAAAAAAGGAAGGTCGGCCCAGGGGTGAGCTGCATGTGCCAGTGACCGGGTAGGCATCCTTTTAAGTTAATTAAGTTCCTGGGCCCTGCCCAGATGGCCATCCTGCCAGAGGAACAGAACATTTCCACATACCCAAGGACTTTGTCTCAACTCTGGGAGCGAGTTCTCCCCTCATCAAGGAGGTAGTAATCTCCTGGGTGACAGTCGGTAGCTCATGTAAATGGGTTTTTAGAGACTGTAGGCTGGTTAAAGGGGACTTAACAAAATGTTTACGAATTTAACTTTACGAATGAATTGTATTTGTAATAAAAAAAAGCCTTTTTTAGGTTGAGCCTGGGCAGCGCATGCTCTGCGACGCATGCTGTATTGAGTTAGGTACTTGAAGCCCCGCCCACATTTTTCATTGGCTTGTCATTGTCCACGGTAAACTGTGGCTGTTCATTACTCAAAAGGCATAGTTGTCCCTCCTTAGTACCGCCTTGTCTCTTTTTGTAGCCTCCCATGGTGACACCCCCTGTTACGTGTATAGTTACTCGGTAGGCTTTAATTGCAGCCTTCGAGCACTATTTTTTTTTTTAAATAGCTTTGTGCTGCCTTTCAATGACACAGCGCACTTCCAGTAGGACATTTCCGAGGCCCCGCTTTATCTTTAATTATGGCAGTGCGCCTTCCTTTTATTTTCTCTCCACGGCGGGCTCGAAGGGTGACTTTCACTTCGTCAAACGCTGTTGCAGGCAGGACGCGCTCGGTGAGACCGACACAGCACTTCAAGCATGGCATGCCTGATGATGTGCTTTATTGTTAATTATTGCGGCCCATCGTTTCATTTATTTTCCATGGCGCAGCTGCAGGGTGACTTTCACTTTGTCAAACGCGGGCTCTGTAACCGAGGCACACCAATGCAGACCGCAACTCCTTCTGCTGCTTCGGAGCGCTGTCTTGAGTGCCGCGCAGCACTACTTCACAGCGCCTCGCGATTTCATTATGCACAGCGCTGGCCCTGTCCTTGAGGCACACCAACACCTCCCGTATCAGCCGTACTATATAAATACCGGTACTACAGGGCGAGAGCGATCTCGACTTCCGGCCCTTGTGTCTACCTGGGTAGCAGAGGTGGGAGACCCGGTTTATTGCCATTCCGACCTCTCCGACTGTTAAACAATGTTCCCAACACTGGAAGAGGTGACTGGGATACATTTAGCAAGATTACAGTAAATGCTCTAAAACGAGCCCTGCTGATTTTTTTTTCTTTTTTTTTTCTTCAGACCGCATATTACTCGTTAGGTCTCGCCTACGCAGCGCGCATGCGCTGCATAGGCAAAAAGACCTTTTGCAATCGATTCGGCTTTTCAGCCAAAAACGTGCACGCGTTCCATTGCCTTCAATGGCAACGCGTGCACGTTTGGCGATTCACTTGCGGGAGCGAGCAGCTGGTGCCATATGGTAGCAATTATCGCTCCTGGCTCCGCTCGCTCCCGCAAGGGAATCGCACTCCACCCACCCCTCCCACTTCTTTAGCCCGGAGTACTGTTTCACTTTCGCGGCCCGGCGCGGGGCCGCACTTGTGTTTCAGTGCTTGTTCACTATGCTGACTGCTCCTCATCGCTGTCCCGTCCGCCCCCCCCGCGCTAAACTTTCAGCATTAACAACACGGGCGCCACGCTTAATATATTTAGCACGCACCCGTTTTTATAAATATTTTTTTGCACATAACTATTACTTTGATTTTTTTTTTTTTTTTTACAGGACGCAACGCCGCATGTAATCACGGCTGACCGGGAAACTAAGCAAACAATGGCGGCCGCACGGCTCGCTCAACTCCATGTCAACATCTCCGCTTTGGTGGGGGGAGGAGAGAGAGGGGACAAGGAGCAACATGTGAGCTTCCATCCTGCTTTGATTTTCGTCTGCAGGTGCAGGGAGATCCCCTTGTGCCGTACTGAAGTCTGCACCAATGGCTGACACTCGGAGCCTCCCCATACCGCCAGGTCAGGTGGACCCCGGACCACTCCTGGGTTCTTCCTGCCATGGGGTTTGCCAACCTAGGCCTCCGCAGGCTGCAGCAGCAATGCCAGTCAGTCGCCTGGCCTGCCTCTCAACCTGCCACGGAGCACTTTGTGCATGCACCCCAGCCCTGGGCCCATGGCCTCCGACCCCCAAAGCATGCTTGTCCCCGCCCGCAGCCCCACCTCGGAGCTCAACGTTAACTGAAGCAGTACCGGTGGTGAGTGGTCACTCGAGGATTTCAAAAGTGGGGTGAAAGATTCAGAAATGTTGGCGGTTGGCGTGTGGAAAGTCTGATTAACCCGTTTTCGAGCGAGCACTTTATGCTAATATGGTTACAAACAGGCCTGGGAGTAATCATAATGCCAAATAAGTCATTTGAAGTAATGATTGTGAAACGCTGGGGGAAAAATGGCAGTTGACAGTTCTGTGTAATGAAACCTAATTATGTCTGTTGCAATGAGCTAGCTGTTCGTAGCTGTGTCTGTAGTCAGCCTGTCTGTAGACACCACCCATTGTCAATATAGCTTTTGTTTACTATGAACCACGTGACTCTGAATAAGGCCTCTGTCTTTTCTGAATAGCTCAGGCCACTACTACATAACTTCATGTTCCATGGCCCTGAGACGATTTTAACTGCATCGTGCATTTATAGATTTTGAGTACATCGTCTTGTCCCATAAATAATATTGTCCAAACGTATATGAATATCATCCCCAAATATGACTCATTTGGGAAATCCATTTGTTCATTGTGGGGGTTTGTAGTCTGGAGTTTTGGTTTAAAGCGGGTGACATAGAATCAGCTATAATACTCTGAGTTCTAAGCAACCGTCTCATTGAATTCTTAGGAAATCTCTCCTCTGCTTAGCAGTTTATCAACTTCTCACCCTGTCCTTAAAGCTCGCTGAAATTGATATAACCAGGATCGTCAATAAAAAGGTTAGCTTTCCAGCTCATGTTAGTTGGTTCTGTGGTGATGCAGGGTCAGAGAGGGTTGGGATGAATAATCATGCTGAATATTTCTTTTCTCGCTCAATAAATCTTCATGAATGTCATCAGTATTGAGAAAGAGGTGCCCCTTCCTAGGTCCCTTGTGGCCAGATTCCAAGTGAATGCTCCCTTTTTTATTTTAAGGATTTCTGTCAATAGCTTAGCATAATGTCATAATCGAAAGGCAATCTTTCTATGTGTGATGCTGTCAAGCCGATATGAATTGAGGTGAATACCCCGCGAAAGACCCACACAGGTGTTCATTTACGTTCTAGAAGTCAATTTATTTACTATTGCATATTCAATGGGGGCTTTAAACTTACTTTTCCATAAACGTTGTTTCATTGCTGCCACCACTTAAGTTTCACTTCTATCAAAATGTGTGAACTGCATCACTACAAATTCCCACGCGTGAAAAGATAAAACATGTCTGTGGTTTTTAAATAGCGTTGAGATTTGGCTGTGTTTGGTTGACAGTCACTCGTACAGTGAAGATTCTGTTTGGCATCATTTTGGAATCAGTGAGCTTAAAGTTTGTTTGGACCTCTGTGGCAATTTGGAATTTGTATATATGTCAATTCAGGGGCAAAATCACCTGGAACTGGAATAGAGCGAGGAGCACATAAATGCCTGTGGATGTTTCATAACAGCATATAGTTTGCCACATAATTAAAATGGTTTGGCATGGTAGGTGATATTGCTTTGCTAATGTCGCCCTGAAATTAAGTTTCTGAACTTCATATTGTTGAGCCCTGGATTTAGAGGTTTTGATAAGTGTAGCAAACTGTTCAATTTGTGTAGTTTCTCATACCCCTGACAAAACCCCAAAGTGCTTTTGGATGCGGCTACTCCACTTATGGTCCTTTGTTTGTGGAGCGTGAGTTTACAGAGGGGCATATGTGGTAAGAGTTTTGGTGTCAGACATGAATTTTGATGGGTTGTTCCAAACGTGAAGTAGTGAACCACTCGCTGCTTTAATCATTTTGTCCACACTTTAATACAACCTTCATTTCTACAAACCAACTTGATTTCCAGAGTAGAACAGCACCATATTCTCCCTCACCCAAGTCTTTGGCCCTGTTACCTCAAAACACCTAACACAGTACAGTGGCTCTCACTGCTACAATTCCTGGACAATAAGTCAATGGAATCCTTTCAATCTGCACTGTGAATACTGGAGTTTGATTAGTCAGCCCTGTTAATATTTCACAGCTAGTGTCTGAAAAATACCCTTTATTATCATGTGTCTTCACTCAATCACTTCATTTGATCACTTCAGTCACTCTTTGCCCACACCCGGACATTTTAAACTGCTTGTCGGTTCACTCCATGTCGTGCCTAATAACCTGAATACCACTGTGCAGTTATTCTAACTCCGGGGATTCCTCTCGCCATTATGTTTTGCCAATGCACCTTCATCCAAACTCTTCCCAGCAGTAGTACAAGCTTCCCGCACTTAAACCACTACAGCTCAGCAGCAGTGCAAGCTTCCCGCATATAAAACCGCTGCAGCATTGCAGTGCTGATGCTAACTCACAATCGCTACAGCTCATCTGCAGTACAAGCTTCCTGCAAATAAAATCGCTGCAACGCAGCACTGCAGCTTCTCACACATAAAATCGCTACAGCACAGCAGCAGTGCAAGCTTTCCTCATACAAAGGACCGGTGCAGCATGGTCAGCTCTGGTACAAGTTTCAATAACCGTGCTAGAAAAGATGTTTCAAAAGGGTGGCAAATTATGCTTAACACCACACAATACACAGCAAACAGCAAAAAAAAAAACACAATACTATACCATACAACAAAATTACCCTCCACACCACATAATTACACTCCACATACATCTACTCCATGCCACATAGCAACACCCCACATAAATACGTTCCACACCATGCAACACAATTCCACTCAACATCATTTCACTCAATACCACACAATTCAGCTCCACCAATTCCATTGCATATCACAAAATTCCACTCCACAACACATAATTCCACTACACACCACCTACATCCAATCCACCCCACAAGTCCAAATAATGCCACATAATTCCACTCAATACGTGCCACTCCATGACACACAATACCACTACACATAAGTCCACTACACTTAATACCACATAATTACTATCCACATAATTCTGTTACACACAAACGCACTGATCCAGCATTTCTCATATTGCTTAGCCTTTTAATGCATCTATAAACTTCTGTCTCCTTCATTCTTTCTCACACACTCTTACCACTACTCTTTCTAGAGCTCATTCACCACTTCACAAACTACCTATCACTCTCAACCTTACTTTCTATCTTTTTTTATACAACTCTAACTCCTATCTATTCACTATACCACTTATTTCCAATACACAAATACACCACACAATTTCACCCCACACAATTCCACAACTAACAATTCCAATTTAAACTACACAATTCCACTACAAACAACATACATCCACTCCACACAAAAAATACAAGTCAAAAACGATATAATTTACAATGACAATAGCTCTAATTTTCACAAATGCAAGACAAATTGCGTTGCAAGTGCTTTTTATATACAGGGATAATGATGGACTGAGATCAGGAGTAAGGGAGACCTGCAATATACTGCCAAATTAAGCATACAGGTTAAGATCGGGGCCCAAAGATTAGGTGACCGGGGGCCCTATGACCTGTCATATATCCTATAGCTAATATGACCTCATCATTAAATGTTGAGTTAAATGGTGGGTAGTTAGCAAGGAGAGCTCATGATGGGCACCACTATCCAAGGAATTATAAATGCCATCAAAATGCTCAATCCACTTCTCCGGAAGGATATGTGAGGATATGGCATGGGCTCCATTGTCACTAAATAAAGGGCGATTGACAAACTCCCAGAATTACTACTATCATCCCTGAGTGAGGCCTCTGTAAGATCAGCCCAGGCTTCCTCTTTGAGTGCTCTCTTCTTGATGTCTATTACCTTCTTATAAGCAATGCGTCTACATAAGTGCAAAGAGTCTACATACACCAAGTGTCTGTAAACAACACAGCAAGGCACGGAAGTCGCCTTGGCAGTGGTGGACCATGGCAGATGAGGACAATGCAGCGCAAGACCAGAGGCCCAACCGGCGACAGATTCCCCATCAGCACACACTGGTGGGAGTACTCCAGCCTTTTAGCGAACTCACTGACCCCGCAGCAGCTACACCCAGGTGGAAGGCATGGGTGGGGAGGCTGAACAATTAGTCGTAAATCTTCCCTTCTACTTTGAATTGACATTTCTACGTTTTTGTTGCACTGGATGACCATCCCACCTAATCAGCCTTATGTTTGAAGCCCTTGGATTTCCCAAGTTTGTTCCTAAACACTTCTTCATACCCTTCCACCCTCATGCTTCTAACTCTGAATATCTCCCCCCTCGAATTTGCATCAGTCGCATACTTTGGTGGATCACCCTTTGGGTCTAACCTCATGTGCTGCTCCTCCTGCTGAAGCTAACCCAAACATATTTCAGCTTTATAGCCGTTAACACTTTTCCTTCTTGCCTCTTAAAATCCACATCACACCAAAAGGACCCCACCCCCCCCCAAGCTGCACCTTGTGTTCCAAATAACTTCCAGGATGCACACTAGTTAGCCCTAATTTCCTACCAGGACATAATTTTTCTAACATTATTACCGTCACCACTTTGCCACCCGTTAGTAATTCACACTTGGGTATGCCCTTGGTCTTAAGGTTATTGATGATGGAAGGTTGTATGGGGTGATTTTGTGTTTGAGGAGTGGAAACCTTAAGACCAAGGACATGTCCTTGGTCTTGGGGTTTCCATTCCTCGGACACGGGATCGCCCCCATACAGCTGTCCATCAATAACTCGTTCATCCACTTTCCTATGCAGCATTTATCACCATGTGACCCACCATATGACTTGTATCTCTTTGCACTTCTTAGACATAATTCTCCAGGAACTCAATACAACTGGTAGCACAGATGTAGCCCTTCACTGTATTTGTTTTACAGCAACTTGGAATAGATTTACATTTCCTGCATTCTCCAAAGATATATATAAAACTTTAAATTTATTTTAAACTTGCAGCACTCAAAGCTTAAGTTAGGTTTACTGTTTTTGTTTACTGTGGAGTACACCCTTCCCTCCTCCAATACCTCCACATATGCCTGAAATCCATCCACTTACTGCACTCAGTGTGGTACCATGTGTTGCTTGGAAAGGTGTGGTGGGTTAAACATTTGGCATGCTGTAAAATGGGTAACTATTCCTTTAGAACAGCAAGCGTAGAACAGCAAGTATAAATCTCACAGTTCTTAGGTCTCGTGCAGCGCTCATGCGCTGCTCTTGGAGAGGGCCTCTTGTAATCACTGCAGACATTCAGAAAGCTTTCTGAAAGCTTGTGCGTCTGCTTGTCAAATTCTATTGGCCTTTGCGTGTGGCTTTCAAAAATTGAAAGCCCGCAATTGGCCAAAGGCGGGTGCTTGTCCCGCCTTCTCTCTAAACGTTAACCCCCCTGGCCTAGGGAGCTCTGGAGCGAGCAGCAGCACGGCCGGGTGCCAGCTGCATACCTTCCTTATCGTGATCTTGGCTCAAGTTCCTAAGTAAACAAACACGCTCGCTTTCGCGGCCGCGCTTGTTTTGATCTCACTGCCTATCTCCGTCTCTCCCTACCCTTCTCTCACCCCAGTTTCCCTTGTTTCTACTCTCGGTACAACTCTCCCCCTTTCTGTTTTATTTCCCAGAGCTCGCTCCCTGTTTTCACTTTTCTACATCTTCTGGTGAGGTTTTGTGCCAGTTCCCTTTCCCCAATCTCTAGCTTTCTCTCCTGTTTTCACTGGCAGTGCCTCTCTTGCCCCTTTCCTTTTCCTCCTCTCAGCTGCTCCTTACTTTCTACCCCCACCCCTCAAGCTCTTATGGCTGCTCTCTGCCCACGGCCTTCCGTCTCTCCATCTTCCCACTCCCTCTGCTCCCGCTTCTGACACATGTACATTATATTCTCACAAGAAATAACGCCCGACACGTTCCCGCAGCGCAGCATATGCCAAAAACAACACCGCCGCAGCTGCCGTGAGCAATTCACGTATTTCCGGCTTTTTGCGCGTCCACAATACTGTAAGCAGAACAAGAACATCTGGGGGTGCTGCCATTCTATCAATAATCCCCAAATTCTCCACGGACCACCCTCAGGCGTTTTTCACAAAGTAACTGCTCTTATTTCACACTCCCCAGTCTCATGTGGTACACCCCTCCTACCAGCCTTTAGTGGTACTCAACCCCTAACAACCCCAGAGATCTTCTTGCCATTCCGACTTCTCACGGTTGTTCTGTCCTACCACTGTCCCAGTGCATTTCTACCATGAGAATGCCCCACCGTGGGACGGTCACAATCTCCCACAGAGTTCGCTCCTTGCTGCCCCTGTCCTGCAATCTCCGACAGTATTCCCGCTCTATCAGCTCCCAGGTGTATTTAAGCCTTAGCCCCCTCCTGTGGTATTCCTGCCCTGCAGCCTCCCATAGCGTTCCTGTCCCATCACCTTGAATGGGATTTCTGCATTACCGGTATCCCGTGATATTCCTGCGCTCCCACCCTCCTGCCCGAAAAGCCTCCTGTGGCATTTGTCTGTGCGGCTATAAGGCTTATAAGGTCCCAAAGGCGAGACCTATTGGCTATGCCAATGCT
This sequence comes from Calotriton arnoldi, assembly GCA_963921515.1. Lineage (NCBI taxonomy): Eukaryota > Metazoa > Chordata > Amphibia > Caudata > Salamandridae > Calotriton > Calotriton arnoldi. The sequence continues at coordinate 1,231,444 of CAWUFW010003330.1, forward strand.
TTTTAGGTCGAGCCTCGAGTAGCGCGCAAGCGCTGCTAGGCGAAGACTTTATGTAAGGGGGTTTCAAAAGCTGACCACACGCTCGTGCGTCGTGGCCTTTTTCGGGCGGTTACGCGCGCAGGGCCGACATCTGTTTCCCATTATCGTGCCCAGACGCGTGCGCGATAATTGGAAACATATGCCGCCCGTGCAGGGAAAAGGCCATGACGCACGAGCGTTTGGTCAGCTGAGCAGGCTGCCGCGCTCGCTCTCCCCCGCTCCTCCGTTTCGATTCCGTGCTTGTTCTTGCTCGTGCTGTCACTGGTGGGCAGAGAGGGGTCTCATTGCGACCGCGCGCTTGCCAAGGCGGCGTGAGGAGTAAAAGTTTAAATTCCCTGCGCGCATGCGCAGTTCCTTCCTCTCCCGGCTCGAGCGATAGGACGCCGCCACATTGGTCCAGCGTTTCAGTTTGAAGGACCCAGAGAGCGGATCCTTGAGACAGCAACAGCTCGTCCCTAACATCACATTTATCCATAACGTTCCCTCCCTGCACGCGCCTACCCCCACTGACAGCCCGGGAATGGCACCCGTGCCTCTGTGAAGCCCCCACGCGGCCCCTGCATGGATCCCAGAGTAGGCTGGATTCAGCCGGAGCAGAAGGGCCCTGCCAATGCCTTCTGGATGCAAATATGGGAGACCTCCTAGCAAGGCTTGCGTGGCTCCTCCTCCGGGGGCTCCCGTGCCCCAGGTGGTCCAGACTGCTGTTACCCGCACTATCTCTGCTTGAATACCCCTGCCGAGAAGAGCCCTCCGCCCTCTCCCATTTCTTCCCCGGGTCATGACAGCCCCCCTCCCCCCCGACTACATCAACTCTCATCGTGCGCACTGCCCGAAGCAGCAGCTCCCACGGCATCGGCGCTCCGTGCACTGTCCGGGCTGTACCCGGCCAGAACCCGCGCCCACCACTCCCTTACACCACCCAAACTACTATGACCACCTTCACCAGTACCACCCTGGCCACCGGAAGCGCGAGAACAAGGCAAGCACCTACGGCATGAATTACCTGTTGCCTCACGGGGTCCCGCGGAGCTCCCCCGGGACCCCCTGGAGGAGGAGTGGCAACTACAGTCCAGGCCTGCAGGGGTAAGAGTTTAGCGACTTATGGGGTGGATTTTACTCATGTCATTGAATTAACGGGGAATTCCAAACATTGAGATCTCTAAGGTTGCCGTCTTTTGGTCATATTGGCACGGCTGACCATGTTCAGGGTCCGGTTAAGTGGTGTCATGTACGTGTGACTCATGCCAGCTGAGAGAGAGCAGACCTGGCCCCTCTGGCAGACGTGGGTGGGTAAAGGTAGCTCTATGGTCTCCGACCGTGGATCTTAGCAGTTGATAACCGCGATCACACGTGGGTAGCTGTCAGAGGCGCTAGGTTTCGTTTCTCGAGCTGCCGTTCCTGGCACTGTCAGCCTCCCTCCCCCGGGCTCTTCCCGCTGCTGTCACTGCGGCCTGTTTCCGCTGACACCGCATTTGACCCGGCCTTCCACACTATCATACGGCATTTCTGGAAAGCTTTTTAATTCATGCAGTTTTCTATCGGAGTTTATATGCTAAAAAATGGAGAAGTGGTTTTGGAAGGGCCTCCACGATTTTGACATAAGCCCGTGTAACTTTTGTTTTGATGGGACAAATGTTTTGTTGACTATATTAGACACAAGTGTCTATTGTGAGTAACTTCCTATATTTTTGTAGAACGTCTTTTTGGGTTTTGGGAAAATGACCTGTGAAAGTTATTGCCAAAAGCCACTATGGTAGTTTTCACTTTCTCACCAATGTGGATAAGGGTTTTGTTAACGTATGTACTGCCGTAAAGTTACTTGCTCGTGATTTTCTCATGGTGGTTATGGGTGGCATCGCTCCTTTAAAACAAGGCCAGTGCGGATCGCGCTGACCAGGAGGGCTGACCTTTCCCTTCTAAAGTAGGCGCTGCCTTCATGCCCAAAGCATGCAGCAGCTTCGCTTTGATTTGCTATTCGTGCACTCGATCCAGACCTTTTGGCCAGGAGCCTCTCTGGTCTACTAGTATCAGTTTGTTGGCGGTGTTTTAATGTAAATGAGACTCCCCGTAGTGGTATCGTATTTCTCTTGCTGTTTTTATGATGAACCGTATTTTTGCTTCTATATTTAGTTTTTAGAGTAACTGCAATTGCACATGTATTTATTTAGTGCTTACGACCCCTGATATGACATTGACGCGCTTCTTCGAGGAGTAAAAGCCGCTCCGGAACCCAAGATTATTAATTAGTATGTTAGCACTTTTTTGTATGTTTTTGTTCATTAGTTATGTTAATTTAAGTTTGTTCCCTTGATTTATTGCATATGTAGTAGAGTTTGTAGTAGGTATAGAATAATGGGAATGGAATTGAAAAGTGGAAGTAAGGTTTTTGTAAGTAGTGGTCGTATGTGCGTGTTGGGTGGCATGGCTAACAAGCATTGGCATAGCCAATAGGTCTCTCTTTTGGGACCTTATAAGTATTTAGATATGCAACACAATATCCTTGGTGCAACAACATCAACTGTTGCATAACTAAACACTTATAAGGTCCCAAAGGCGAGACCTATTGGCTATGCCAATGCTTGTTTTGCTTCAGCTCCCTCGCCGTCCCTAAACCACTTGGCGCCCGTTGCTGCCTTTCATGCTTTTGTCAAACCTCCCTCCCGCCAGTGTGCTGGCTCGGGGCTTCAACACGCCTGCTTCTCACCCAAGCAATTTCAGGGACTTTAATTGCAGTCCAGTACCGCAATGGCTGCCCTGTCCCATTTCGCTTTCCCGATGCTGTTTACACACCCATGCTGTCTCTCGCTGCTACTTCACCCATCCTCCCCCGTGTCCACCACTCCTCCCCTTCCTAGTCATTGCTTGTTTTGTTTGCTGCTAATTGTCTCCAGAACAGTTTCTGTGCACGTCTGTTCCTTGGGTATATATGTCACTAGACCGATTTAGGCAGATAACTTTCGATTTTCGTAAGCAAAACCGGCTTTGTTGTGGCCCTGATGTTTTTTCAAAAGATAACTTTCCTGTTGTAAAACACTGACATGTATGTTTATGTAAGTTTCCTGCTGAAGGGCGCACCCCCTGTGACGTGGCTAAGGGGGGGTTAAAGTGCCCGATGCAGAAATGTTTGTGATACTTGTAACTCACGTGGGCCTGCTCCAGTAAAGTATTTGAGAGCATGGGGTTAATATGCTGAAAGCAGAGCTCGCAAGGGGTTGATGTGCCCTTTCTTCACTTCTCTACACCTTCTGGTGAGGTTTTGTGCAAGTTCCCTTTCCCCATCGCTAGCTTTCTCTCCTGGTTTCACTGGAGGTGCCTCTCTCGCCCCTTTCCTTTTCCTCCTCTCAGCTGCTCCTTACTTTCCACCCCCACCCCGCCGCTCCGGCTCTTACGGCTGCTCTCTCTGCCCACACCCTTCCGTCTCTCACCCAGGATAATGTGCTGCATGGCTAAAAACTTATAAGGCCCCAAAGGCGAGACCTATTGGCTATGCCAATGCTTGTTTTTATATGTGCTTCTGGCCTCTGCTCACTCAGGCGGCTGTTTGGTCACTAACAAGTAACAGGTGGTTATATGCATGAAGAGTCACTGAAAAGATTTACAACTCTCTAAACATTTTTTGAGCCTCGATAAACAGGTTTTGTTTAGGAGAGTGCAGACACATACCAGTAAGTACATGGTTAAACATGGAAGGAAAGAAACCAGAAGAAACCTGAAACAGCAAAAAAACAAAAACTTTTCAGTGCTCTTTTGGCAGCTGCTGCCTATGTGAAGAGCTGCCTTTCCTGTTGCACTGGAACTTGTATTTTAAAATTCAATGATACGATTTTCTGTTCCAACCTCGGTGTGCTCAGGACATTTAGAGATGAGCATCACTTTTGGAGTAGGATTGCCACATAATGTCATGGTTCTGGTCCGGCCATTTAACAAATCATTTTATTCTGGGATTTGTTGTTTTGTTTTCATTTAATTAGAGTAATGAATTTTGAATCCCTGTGCTGCCGTCAGTGAGTGTGATCCGGAAAGCAGATGTGAACAGGCACTGTGGTTATTGGGGTGTCTGTGTGGGACAGGGATGGTGAGAGATCAGGGAACTGCCCTAGCTTAGTTGCGTAGCTCACTATTCCCTTTACCCAGCACTGGTACTTTTAGTTAGTGAAACTTTGCATTCTAGGACCAGTAGTTTCGCTTTTCACACAGAAGGTGTCATTTTTTATTTTATTTGTATATCATACATGTTACTTTTAAAATTGCCGCGGAGCATCTATTTTTTTCTTTGATGAGGGAAAAATGATGCAAGTTACCAACTTGGAGGCCTGAAAGTCCCAGCACTTTCAGGCTGGCTCAGAGCCCAAATTAGCTTCATATGTTACATGTGGTATATGGGAAAACATGACAAAAAAGCCTGCCACATTCCTGTGAGTCACTCTGCTTCTTGACTAGCAGTTTTGTGACTGGTGCGACAGACAACGAGAGAGTGGGAGGAAAGACCGGAAGGAAGAGAGGCGAAAGCAGTGAGAACAAGCATTGGCATAGCCAATAGGTCTCGCCTTGGGGACCTTATAAGTGTTTAGCCATGCAACGGTCGATGTTGTTGCACCAAGGATATTGTGCTGCATAACTAAATACTTATAAGGTCCCAAAAGCGAGACCTATTGGCTATGCCAATGCTTTTTTACAAATTAAGCATTGTGGAAACTTGATCCTGTATGGTACATTTGGGACGAATTTCTAACTTTTGGGGGGAATTCACAAAGAATTCAAGGAATAGTCATGGAAATGTGCAGCAGTCTCTCACTGTTTTCTGTTAGCACTCGAATGTGTAAATATTTTGGCGTGTGGAATTGCAACAGGGGTACATTCTTTGCAAGTGGAAATGTAAAGCAAAAAGGCATTAATACTGTAGCTGGGTGGGTGGTGTTCAGAAATAGTTAAAGCAGAATTAAGAAACATGGCTACCAAAGATCTAGTTCTGGGTGTTCAAACAAAGCCCATGTCTGTGCTGCATACCTTGTGTTTGACATTATTTATAAAACATATGTATTGAGCCTAACAGCTTGCCTCCGTTCTTGTTCATACCTCCACGCCATTGGGGCCCAGAGTAGGACAGCTTCTTTTATCTACTAGAGCCCCCATGGCTCTCTTTAGAGTCCTACAGAGTCAACGCTGAGCCCCCTACTCTGCTTGGTATCATGTCAGGCTCCACCGTGTTTGCTTAGGGCTCATCTTCATCCCTACAAGGGTGATGACACAGACCTGAAGAAAAGAGCACCTGTCAATCAAATCTGCCATCATAGGCATGTGCAGAAGGCAGCACAAAGGAAGTGTTTGCCCAACAAGGCGTTTCCAGGCTTGATGACAGGTAAAGCAGAGAGGGCTTTGTGTACGTGCAAATGTATGGACATCTGTCTAAATCCTCCATATCAGAGCGGCTTTGTGGCGCATGTTTCCTGCATTGTCTGTTCTGCTTTCTTAACCGAGGTCATGCTCACTGCAAGCACAATGCCCTGACACAGAGCAAGGTGCTTTTACATATGTGCGATACCTAAAGATCTCTATCGCAAGCGTTAATAACGTCATCACTTCTTTACACACTTTTTAAAGTGTGTCTGGAAATCCCTCCTACATACACTTCTATTACTAATGAATTCCAGGAAGGAATTAAAACCTTTCTTTTTGTTTATTTATTTATTTGATAGAGTTTTGTAAAGCACTCACGCCTCATCTAGATCACTTCAGTGCGCTAAAATAAAGTAAGAAACTGTATTAAGGTGCTTGGAGTCCTGCTAGATGTAAGGGATGTCTCTAGACCTAGAATTCTTCAGTCACTCCTCACTCTCGTGTTAGGGGTGGATCTAGCGGAAAGCTGAACTGAAAAGTTTGGTTTTCTGGACCTCCCTGGTTTAATGGTAGTTTTCTTCTGCTCACAGCTGAGGGTGAGGGGGTTCCAGAGCCTCTGACCCTTGAACCCTACGTCTCTTCTGTCATGTTTAAATCTTTTGAAAGAGAATTGTTGGATCAGGTGCGAGGAAGCTGAATGCCACTGGTCAGAGTGTTGTTTTATTCATCAATTTGTTCTGTGTTCTGTTCTAAATCGGTAATTCTGTTCTGGTTAAAATGATGGCTAGGTTTTGTTGCCTGCATTTAAACGCGTTGTGTTTCGTTGCAGTGTTGTACAATCAGCTGTTGGGAGCTGCCGAGGGCAATTTGGCAAGGTTTGTGCTTTTTTTTTACATTAAGTCCTTTGCTCAGATCCATAAACTGAGAGCTGCCAGCAATGCCTCTAAACATCCCTATTGTAAGGAGTAAGGGACAATATTCAAAGGAGAGTTCATCAAATATGCTGAAGTTCCAAAGCTCACGGAAATGGGGTCAGTAAAATGCCCTCCATGGAGCCACAGGAATATATACCAGATGGCCGAGCAGAGCAAGATGAAAGGTGTCGCAAGGCAAACGGAGAACAAGCATTGGCCGCGCGGCCGTGAAAGTATTCGTGAGTACGCGGGTTTTGGAAGTGCAAACAGTGGCTTTTGCTGGCGACCAGCTTGCGTTCACGCGAGCGTCCAGATGGCGAGGGAAGCCATATGGCGCCTGATCGCGCGTGCACGCTCGCGTGAACGCAAGCTGGTCGCCAGCAAAAGCCACTGTTTGCACTTCCAAAACCCGCTTACTAAAACTCTCGCCAGAGCAGCGCTGGCTCAGGCGAGACCTAGAAATGGGGCAAAGGCGATTTAGTGTCCGAGTACACCGGGGCTATCGGAATTATGCAATTTTGCGGCCACAGCATTTTCTGCATAGCTATGGATTTTCTGGAGTTGGCATATAATGAATCATCTGCTGAATAACAAGTAGGTTTATTATACTATAATTTAGTAAATCCTGCCACATAATTTGGTTCTCCTTTGCCGCATAATTCCAGTGGTCCTGAATAAGACTTAATGTTCATGCACTATGCTAGAGCCAGATTTACTGCTAACAAACTCATTTAATAATTTAAAATAGTGAAAAGTGTAATTTGAAGACTGAACACCTGTGAAGTAGCATCCATCAGAGTATGGGCAGGGGGTAGGTAGGGAGAGAACTCATGACTTCAGCTAAATTTCAAGCAGCGAGTTTCCAGCTGAAATTTTCTAGTGTGATTTTGAGCAATTCACTTGGTTGATGTGTTATGTTTAATTAGTAATGTTATAGGAACAGCAATCTAAGTGAAAGCTTTGCTGTATAAGGCTTCACTGTTAGGTCCGCATAACCTGAGAGAGAGCTCTGTTTTCTGTGGCCTGAGCCTCTGGTATACTGGCGCGGTTTGAGATTGTAATTTTTTTGCCACCTAATGGAAGCTTTGCAGTCCGGACCGGTACGATCCGTGTAGAATAAGCCATAGATAGCTCGACTGTTTATTGCCAAAGCCTACAGGGTTTATCACAGATGTATAGGTCTGCGGTTTAAAGCAACTAACCAAAGATCTGGGTAACCTAGGAGTTCTTTTTAAAGGCAAAAATTGTATGCACTCTGTTACTCGAGATAGCTGTGCTGTGTAAGGCCTGAGCCTGTAGCGTCTGTATATAATGTTACTCGAGGGATAGCCCTGCTGTGTAAGGCCTGAGCCTGTAGTGTTTGTATATACTGTTATCACAAGGGTAGCTCTGCTGTGTGAGGCCTGTAGCGTTTGTATATAGTGTTACTCAAAGGATAACTCTGCTGTGAAGCATGGGCATGTAGCATTTCTATTTTGTGTTATTGCAGGGATAGCTCTGCTGTGCGGCCTGAGCCTGTAGCGTTTGTGTATAGTGTTACCCTAGGGATAGCTCTACTGTGTTAGGCCTGAGCCTGTAGCATTTGTATAACCTAAGATACATATGCTGTCTAAAAGCCAACTCTTGTAAGAGTTTTGTAATTTGAGGAATGGCTCTGCTGTGCGAGGCCTGAGCCTGTAGTGTTTGTATATACTGTTATCACAAGGGTAGCTCTGCTGTGGGAGGCCTGCAATGTTTGTACATAGTGTTACTCAAAGGGTAGCTCTGCTGTGAAGCATGAGCATGTAGCATTTCTATGTAGTAGTATCGCAGGGATAGCTCTGCTTTGAGGCCTGAGCCTGTAGTGTTGATGAAACCTAAAATATGTCTGCATCTTAAAAGCGGACTCTTGCAATACCTGTGTAACTTGAGTGATAGATCTGCTGCAGGAGATTTGAGCCTGTAAGTTTTTGGTCACCCAAAGCATAGCTGTGGTGTGAGATGAAGGAGCCTGTAAGGGATACTACAGCTGGCTGAATTCAGTGCCTCGTGTTCTGTGTAAGGATGGCAACAAGCCCCTTAAAATCCCATGTTTGCCTATTTTCTTTTTCTGTTTGTGTGAGCAACAGACAGTGGGTTTTGGTCCCGGTTGTAACACTTGACCAAACCTATTAAATTCTACACGGATCACTTCAACTTCCTATGCCTAAAATTACAAATATGTGTAACTTGAAGAGCTGTACTTGTATTGCCACATTCACCTTTGGTCCCTGTAAGCATCTGGCGCTTCAGCGCTAGTGTCCCGGGTTGTTGGTGCCTAGAGAGTTTCTACTATAGGTGTTGAGGATAGAAATAAAATTGTTTTTAAAATTCCTTTTATACATTTATTTACTGTACTTGTAGAGCGCAACATTCATCCCAGAGGGATATCACGGTGTGAAAATACATAAGCCCTCCTTAGCAATGGTTGGAGCTTGAAATGTAACTTTCATGGGTTGAGGTGCTATTGCAGAGATCTGCAGACTCCTGTAGGCTAGAGGTTAGAATCTCAAATGTCGGTGTGGTGTGCATGATATTACATCTGTTCAGTTTACCATTTGCTCTAATCAGACTGCCAGCCCTTTAAGTGAATCCAGCCTTAGGGGAACATGTGGGCTGTCGTAGCCACACTTGTGCTTCTCTCTGCAGCATGGACCTAAGGAGCTCTGCTGTCAAGTTTTAAACCCTGTAAGCCTTTCTGGGTTAGCTGCTAGCATATGGAACATCACCGAAGAGTTCAGAATTTGCCGTCGTACCACTCTTTCAAAAAGGGATGAAACTATTGCTTACAAAACATAAAACTAATCCTGTGGTAAGAGCTCGCATTCGTGGCCTTTCAAACAAACTAAAGAGTTCCAGTCTGGTAAAATTGCTGAAAATTTATCAAACCAGATTTCAGGCCCAGCAGATGCTTCTGCATTCCTCAGAGAGGAATGCCCATAAACTGTAATCTGTGACGACGTATTATCTTCAATGAGCGCTATCCCTAAACTGCACATACAAAATCTATGGAATTAGTCAATATCATGCAGCAATGGGTTATTTCATGAAAGAGCAACAATGTAAAAGTTTGAGTCCGTGGGCCTGCAGGCACTCAAACCCACCTAATTAACCCACAATGTCTTGTTAAACAATTACAAGTGCCGCAGATTAGACGTCGGCGAGCCAACAAATTAACAGGAGAGCCAGAGCCGAGCCAAGGGTCTGGCTCGGATCTTAAAGCCCTGATAATATTTGTTATGTAAATCCTACAGCAAACATGTAAAAATATGAGTCTCTTCAAAATTTTAAAAAGTGTATTTCTTTAAAATGTGGAGGCTTTGACGTTAATACTGCACGTTATAGGCTGCACTAAGAAGTACTTATTAAAAGTAATAGTTTTATACAACTGGTAGCCTGAACTCGCATATTTGAAAGCGCTTTCATAGGCAAAAACGATGAAAAGAGTTTTGGTGAAATAAAATATTTCCATCAGATCACACAGTGTAAGCAGGGAAGCCCAGATATATACAGGGTTTCTGTTTCCACTTTGTACAAAACAGCATGAAATGGGCATTTTTTTGTCTTGCCTTATGTCAAGGCTTTGTTTTTACCTCTTGGTTCATTTTTCTCCAATTTTTAAAATATAGTGCAAACTCAACCCAAAGATATTGGACCACTTTATTTACATAATATGCGCTAGCTACATTTCACAGGGTCACATGCGTTGTTTATAGGCAAGGGGCGATCAAGTGATTTGTCCAGAATCACAGGATGTTGTTGAGCCGACGCTGAGACTTGAACCTTCCACAGTCAACCAGTCTGACCTGAACACCAGATGTTTGGGATGGGGACTAGGGAGGCAGGCAGAAGACACATTAAAGCTAGGCTCGTTATGGGCTTGAGGTTCCAACAGGACCTCAAGCTGAGCCAGACTTAAGGCTCATGCCTAGCTCACCCACCTCTGCCACAGATAAGTTTTATAAAGGTTTGGGGGAGGGGGGTGCCTAGAAGGAGCCTCTATCTCTGCCAACACACATTTCTCCCAAGCATCACAAACTATTTCGAAATTTGTAGCTAAAATAGACCCATTGCAGCGGGTCACATTTGAGTTGCTGGTCGCAGTAGTGTGGTAAAAGGTACTACTGAGGTGGGACCTTTCCACATGCAGTGTTGGCATATGTTAAAACATCAAAATAGTGAAGTAAAAGTGCCACAGAATGTGACCTATAATGCCGAATAATTTGCTTTTTAGGTTGAGCCTGGGCAGCGCATGCGCTGCTCTGCGAGGCATGCTGTATTCAGGTAGGGACTTGAAGCTCTGCCCACTCTCTGCCCATATTTTTCATTGGCTTGTCATTGTCCACTGTAAAATGTGGCTGTTCATTGGTCAATAAGCTTAGTAGTCCCTCCTTAGTACCGCCTTGTCTCATTTTGTAACCTCCAATGGCAACACACCCTGTTACGTGAGGTGATTCTCGGTAGGCTTTATTTACAGCCTCCGAGCACTGCACATGCTCTCTCCTAATATTTTATTTTTTATTTTTATAGCATGGGCCCCGAACGCATTTGCAAAACAATAGGTCTTGTATTTGCGAGAGTTTAAGCTATTGGCATTGCAAATGACTGCCTTTTATTTATCTGTTTTAAAAACCACACACAAATAAAAGGCATTGTCATTTACAATGCCAATAGCTCAAACTCTTGTAAGTAAATGTGAGACCTATCGCATTGCAAATGCTTGTTTTATCTGGTTCCTAGGCGGAGAGAACACTATTAAAGTTAATAGTGTATCCCAATTCTTTCTGATGGAACAGTTAACCCTGCTTTAGTGAAAATCGCTTTTAGGGCATTGTCACTGTAGGGACATGTTTAACATTGAACTTTTTACATATACAACTTTTTACATAACTTTCACCATCCCGTATGTGCATCGCAAACCTACTATGGGGTGACCTGTTGATAAGAGGGGTTTAGGCCTGTCTGGGTTATTTTTGATATGTTAATTTGTAGTCTAAACCTGCGCTTCCAGGTTACTGGTGGCAGGCATTCAGTCATGTTTTGCACTGTCACCGTAGCAACGGCACAATATGTTCTCAAGTCCACTAATGACATTTATTGGCCGGATACGCTTTATTATCATATACTAGGGACTTGTACGCAAGTTAAATATGCCAGTTCGTTACTGTCGTGCTCTGGAAGGGGCAACAGATTTACACGCAGCTTGTGCCGCTGTGATCAGTGAGTCCTTATCTATCTACCTCTTGGACCATTTTGAGGCACATGTGTTCTGCCCGAGGCAGGGGTGGCTCCCCACAAGACTGTGTATAGAGACAGACCGCCTGCCCGCCAAAAATACAGACACATACCATACACATCCGGTGCCACTTACACACCACTCCTATACCATTCGCTCATAACTCCTTTAGATGGAAGTGAAATACCCCAGTTAGTGGAGGCTGGTAGAACCATTTAAACGGAAGAAGGCTGCGGGTATATCGCCCTGAGTAAGAAATGAAAATAAACCTATTTTGAATGTAATCCACACTGCGCTCCACAAAACCCCAAGCGGCAAGAACGATGGCTATTCTCTCAAAGAAGGGCCCTGCCTCCTCCTTGCCGAGTTGTTGGGTCTCAATCCACGCGAAAGGCAGGGCCCACAGTGAGTGTGGATGATTGTTTGGGCGTCTGGAGGGGTAGTAGGAGTTTGGGTTTGGTCTTATTACTAGGACCACTCAACCTACTTATTCCTCTGCCTCCTTCCTGCTGGTCTTAGTTTCTAGGTCTGTATTTGCATTCAATTATTCACAAACATACAGATTATTTGTTCACATTGGTTGTCCAAGAAAAAAAGTATTCAAATGAAACTGTGTGCCTAAATTCTAATTTATCAAATTGAAATACATTGTGCAAACGTTCTGTCAATGTCCTTTTTGTGTTTGTTTTCTGTTAGCGATAGTACATACATGTTTGCTTTGGTGGTCTTTTTTTTTGCTTTTGGAGTTTACTAATTTGCCATTTCTGTGCGTGATCCATTACGCATGGTTTGCTAGTATCTTTGCTAACAAAACATTTCACGTGAAGGAAGTTTAAAATAATTTTTTTGGGGGTGGATGTTCCAGTCCTGCTTAGTTTACCCATATCGCAGTACTATAAACACCCATATAAGTGTGTACAGAAGGCTGCCATGGCTCACGTATATAACTTAAATGTTCATTGTAAGTGTAACTGGTAATTGGCACCCTATCCCTTACCTCTGTATGAGGCGAAAACTCGGAACCCACATCATTCTGCAGCTCTTGTAATACCGATGGGAACAGTAACAAAATGGTTACTTATCAAAAGGAGTAGTATTTCAGATTTCACCCCCGGACCCAACCACTAGACGGTGGAATATATGTACAACAGGCAAATCGTGCTGCAAAAGTGGGCTTATCAGCCCAGTCGGGTTCAACAAGGCACTTGTAATGAGGCTTAGTTCAGCACCTTGATTAGCAAGTGTTCCTTGGCTCCCACGTCAAGCACAACCTATATAAATGGATATTGAAGGCAAATTGAGGCCTTTGGTGCCAGTTATCTGCTCACTGGTGGGAAAATTCACTGAGGTTAGAAAGTGGGTGGAGGTGCAATGCAGGAGTTTGAAGTGGGTGGAATTAAAAAATAAATACATCTACACAATCAAAAATGCCAGGATTGGTATAGGACTCAACAGAGGAGAGGGTAGCAACACCGAGTGCATGGGATGTTGGTATTTGCGATTAGAAACAGCACATGATGGTGAGAGCAAGAAAACACATGGCATTGCTGAAAGTAAACGAAAAATGGTTGTGTGTGTGTGTGTGTGTGTGTGTGTGTATACACACATACTGTGGAAAAATGTTAAATTCAATATGATTTTAAGGAAGCTACGCTCTATGGTAGGGAAAAATACAAAAAGAGAAATGAAACCTTTGGTTCAGATCCTAACAAATGCGATTGACAAAGCCAAACAATAGCAAGCAATAGGCTGGTGCTCCAATGCCAAGGACGTAACGGTTACGTCCAATGCCCACTATTTAGAAATCCCCAGAGGTATTTTTTTCTCTCAGTGTAGTGACTATCGGCGCGCATGGCACGCCGACGTTGCTACACTGAAAGTGAAAGTAGCTGATCTGCTCATTTCATTTTCACTGCCCACGTGCTACTGGGGCTATATATCTCAGCCCCGAGCATGTAGGCAAACGGGAGAAGTATCATTGGAAAGGGGAGAATCTCCCCTTCCAGTGGTACCCTTCCCCCTAGTGGATCCCTGCTTGGGGATCGTCGCAGGAGGGCTATTCCCCAAGCTATGATCCACCACTAGACAACGGGGAGGGCCTTTGCTCCCCCCCCGATAATTATTTGGCCATTTTCAGTCACTGTCCAACCCCCCCCCCGTACACTAGACACCAGGGATTCTTATTTGTTTTGGAAAACGTAGGGGCTGCCCTAAATGGGCATTTCAATGCCCCACCTCTCACATAAATTGGCAGTCTTTCACCCCCTTCCCCTTGGTGCGGATGGGGGCAATAGCTGCCTGATCTGCTCCCGGAGGGGGCAGAAAGCCCACTAGGCACCAGGGCTTATATTATATTAGGGGCTGCCCACAATGGGCACGCCAATGCCCCAACACAAAAAGGACAGTCTTTCTGCCCCTCCCAGGAGGTGCATGGGTATTTTTGCCCCTGATCTGCCCCCAGGGGGGAGAAAGCCCACTAGACACCAGAGATTTCCCTGTCTGAAAGAGGTGTGGGGGCTGCCCAGAATGGGCATGACAATGTCCCCAACCCCCAAAACAAAAAGGACACTCTTTCTGCTCTCCGGTGGGGGCAGATGGGGGTTATTACCCCCAATCGGCCCTCCAGGAGACACCAGGAATTTTGTTTTTATTATAAAAGAGATGGGGGCTGCCCACAATGGGCCACAATTATAAAAAAACACCCGATCTGCCCCCCCGGGGGGGGGTATAAAGGCCACTAGGCACCAGGGATTTTTTGTTTTTGGAATATTTAGGGGTGGGGGCTGCCCAAAATGGGCATGCCAATGCCTCCACCCCCAATAGTCTTTCTGCCTGCCTTGAGGGGGAAAATGAGTGTTATGGCCCCCAATCTGCCCTCCGGGGGTGGGGGCAGATAGTCCACTAGACACTAGGGATTTTAAAAAAATAGGTGTGGGCAGTCCATAATGGGTGATGCCAATGCCCCCTCCCCAAAAAATAGCCCCAGTCTTTCTGCCCCTCCTGGGGGCGGCAGAAAGCCCACTAGGCACCAGAGATGTTTATGGGCATGCCAGGGAGCGGCCCCTTAGGCAAGGGTTGCTCCCTTTTTTTTTTTTTTTTTTTTTTTTTTTGTGAACACATTTTGGCTGCTTCTGTGTGTGGACTGTCGCTTGGCTGAAGGTGTGTGCGGACTGTCGCTTGGATGGCGCTTGCCTGGCAGTGTGGCTTGCGTCAATCCTCCAGCATTTTATTACCTAAAATACCCTGCAGACCTTCAATTTAGCTAAAAAGTCACACTTTCCTCACATTACTGTGTGGAAAGTTGTGGAATCACTACGCAGACTCAAATTTCCCACAACCAAGCGTTCCCCTCGGTCTCCTGATAAAAATTATACCTCACTTGTGTGGGTGCCCAAAGCAGAGAACCTAAAAACGTATAAAATGAAAAACTGATGGGGAGCCAAAGTAAGTCCGAAAGGGCAGTTTTTTTTTTATTTAGAAGTTATTAGGCTGACTCTGCTTTTAGCACCCCCACAAGTGAGGTATCATTTTCATTGGAAGACTGAGCGGAACGCTGGGTGGTGGTAAATTTGTGCCGGCTTGGTAATCTCACACCTTTGGCACATAGAAATGTGAGAACATTTGACTTTGGAGCTAAAGTTGAGGTTCTGGATAAGAAAACTTTGGGAGATCCATGCCAAAGCCAGAGATAGCCACACATCCCTAGATTCACTGTCCGCCCCCCTTCCCCCACCCCTCCGTTGTCTAGTTTTCAGAAATGTCTGGGTTTGGTAGATTTCCCTAGATGGCTGCCAAGCCTGGGTTTAAGAGCGCAGGTGTCTCCCCTTTCAAAACCAGGTCGTTTTGTGATCGATCATTTTGATGTCTCCACAATACGTTTTGCGCCCCTCCCTGTCACAGCCACTTGGCCCACCCATACAAGTGAGCTACCACTTTTATCAGGAGACCTAGGGAAATGCTGGGTGGTAGTGGTGCCACTGGGCAACAAATTTCCTACTTTCCCCACACAGAAATGTGAGGAAAATGTGTAAAAAAAAATAAAAAATTGTTAAAAATTTGAGGTTAGCAGGGGATTCTGGGTAAGAAAACATTGAGGGATCCATGCAACCCACATCTCCACGGACTTCCCCCAGGTGTCTAGTTCTCAGAAATGTCTGGGTTTGGTAGGTTTCCCTAGATTGCCGCCAAGCCCAGGGACCAAAAGCGCAGGCGACTCCATCGCAAAACCATGTCTTTTTGTGATCGATAATTTTGAAGTCTCCACAGACTGTTTTGGGCCATTTCCAGTCGCGGGCACTAGGTCTACCCACCAAAGTGGGGTATCATTTTTTTATCGGGAGACTTGGTGGAATGCTGGGTGGTTGGAATTTTGTGGCTCCCCACAGATTTCAGAACTTTTCATCACAAATGTGAGGAAAATGTGTTTTTTTTTTTTTTTTTTGTTTTTTTTTTTTTTTGACAAAGCTTGATGCTTGCAAAGGATTCTGAGTAACAGAATCTGGTGAGAGCCACACAAGTCACTGCATCATGGATTCCCCTGGGTGTCTAGTTTTAAAAAATGTACAGGTTTGCTAGGGCTCCCTAGGTGCTGCTGAGCTAGGGCCCAAAATCCACAGCTAGGCACATTGTAAAACAAGCATTTGCAATGCAATAGGTCTCGCATTTACGCGAGTTTGAGCTATTGGCATTGTAAATGACAATGCCTTTTATTTATGTTTTGGTTTTTAAAACATAAATAAAAGGCATTGTCATTTACAATGCTAATAGCTTAAACTCTCACAAAAGCGAGACCTATTGCATTGCAAATGCTTGTTTATGTCTACAGTTGTTCCTTACCCCTTGGATAAAGCTCTATCGCTCCATAGATGGGTTTAGAACCAACGTAAATAGAAATACAATAACACCGTAAGCACATTTTTGGCTGATATGGTGAAAATGGTACTTTGGTGATTTGAATTCACAGGCCCTGGGCTGTACATGTTCAACCTTCAAAATGGCTCATCTGGAGAGATGGACAAGCGGCTTGTAGCTGTTTTCATGCTAGACTTGTCATCCTGCAGATGCGGTCAGTGCCCAGCCCTTTAAAATCAATACCAGTGCAGCTGCGGGCACAGCTGCAACACATGTAATGAGCTATCGATTTTTGTACCCAAGGCCTTTCAGAGATCAGATTTTAGTGCTATGCAAAGACTTCCCGGGACACTGAACGAATATTTACAGTCTTAATTCTTTGTGTTTTCTCGATTGAATCAAGATATCGAACAAAATTATTTTCTAAAAAAAAAAGAGCAGCGGGTGGGCGTGGTGACTGCGGTATCGCTGGTGACTCCTTCATCGGACTTCACACACTGAGGCTGTGCACACTGACCCTATGACTGACTATATTATCGCAGTGTTAGTGGTGGACTTGTCTGGCAGTTAAACAGGAACAGTCAGCGTTCTGACTTTAGAACATGCAACAGCCAATTTATGCAGCAACTTTAACCATTCAAAATGCATTGTGCCAGAACTTTCGAGAAGTTTCGCAGTCAATACGCTTCCAATTAAAATAATCCGCCGCATGAAGTAACTCAACTTTTTTTAGGATTTTAAACGGACGCTTCGACTTGTGACCACAATACAGACGAAGCAGCGACGCTGACATTAATGGCAGCTGATACCTGATTGTGCCATGTTATGCCAGGAAGACGCCTAGAGCCAATCACCGCGTTAGTTCTGCACGCGCCTGCATTGGGTACCGCACGGATGGCGGCAAACAAACACTGCTAGCAGGAATATTGTTGCGCGCCGGCTTCCTTCAACTCTGGGTCCGTCGCGCGCGCGTGCACTGTTTAAAGTGAAAGCACGCCGGAGCCAGAGTTGAAGGAAGCCGGCGTGAACAAGATGGCGGTGGACTGTCCACTGTCCACTGTCCACTGTCCCACGGACCCGCGCATGCTGTCTGCTATGGACAGATGGCGAGAGCAGCCATCTTTGTCCATGCAGGCGCGTGCATGAGCCCACGGTGGAGAATTGATTCCAAAAGGTCCTCTCTGGCGAGAGCAGCGCATGCGCTGCTTTTGCCAGGCGAGACCTAAAAAGGGTCGTTTTCAGTGGGGAAAAAATGTGATGTGTTCCATGTTGCGTTTTGGGCTGTTTGCTGTCACGGGCACTAGGCCTAACCATGCAAGTGAGGTACCGTTTTAATCGGGAGACTGAGGGGAACACAGAATAGTAGAACATGTGTTATTACCAGTTGTCTTTCTATGCAGTTCTGCCATCCAAATGTAAGATAGTGTGTAAAGACATTTTGAAAAATGCCCCCTAATTCACGTTAGTATGGCTACCCACAACTTCAGAGATGTGCAAATAACCACTGCTTCTAAACTTCATATCTTGTTCCAATTTCGGAAATACATAGGTTTCCTTGAAACCTATTTTTCACTCTTTATATTTTATTAAATGAATTGCTGTACCTGGTACACAATGATAAACCATTGCAAGGCCCAGCTCAGTTATTGGCTCTGGATACCTCGGGTTCTTGGTGAACCTACAAGCCCGATATATCCCCGCAACCGGAAGGGTCCTGTGAACGTAACTGTATATTGCTTTTAAAATTCTTGCATAGTTAAAAGTTGCAGGTGAAAATGTAGGCACAAATGGCTGTTTTTTTTTTTTTCAACTCCCAAGTTAAACATTTTTTTTTATTTCAACTGTTACTTTCTATAGGAAAACCTTGAAGAAGCTGCACAAATGACCCCTTGCTGAATTCAGAATTTTGTTTTTTCAGAAATGTATAGCTTTCCGGAATCCATTATTGGTTTCACACCCATTTCTACCACTAAGTGGAAGGAGGTTGAAAGCACAAAAAATTGGAAAAATAGGCTATGTCCCATTAGAATTCCAAAACTGTGTAGAAAATTTTGATACTCTGACAAAAGTCTGCCTGTTCCTGTAAGATGGCGATTTTTAGCACCACAAACCCTTCGTTGATACCATTTGCAGGGTAAAAACCTGACTGTCTTCTGTAGCACATTTTTCCCAAAAACCCCAAAATGTAGCTGTATTTTGCCTAATTTCTCTTTCCGCTCCAGGTGAATCCACAAACCCTGGGCACCTTTAGAATCCTCAGGATGTAAGAAGAAAAGGATGCAAATTTGGCATATATACCATATGTGGATAAAAAGGTATGGGGGCCTAAGCGCAAACTACCCCAAATAGCCAAAAAAGGGCATTGCACAGAGGGGGGAGGAGGCCTGGCAGCGAATGGGGTTAAAAAGCTATTTTGGCGTTAGTTTTATTTACTAATACATATTGGATTGATATATGAAAAGATGGGTAAATAAAGAAAAATGCTTGCGTCATTTTGTAGGCACTCATGCCGTGTGATGGGACTTTTGTATTTTTAGCCATGCTATGAAGCAGACGCGTTGCTGCACAGCGTCGTTAAGTCATTGGCAAAGCCAGTAGGTCTCATTCGTGAGATCTATTGCCCTTGTCAATGATTATTATACTGTGCGGGTGCCTTTCTTGCACTCCCGGTAAGGATGGTTTGCTTTGTGGTACTTCTACTTGATCTCACAAAAGAGGCTAGTTCGTTCTTACCACGTTCTTAAGACAAGTTAATGGCTAAAAGGGTGACTTGGTGTCATCCTATTTTGAGTTTTCAGCCTTGAAAAATGTTTAATGTGGAAAGAAGTAACTTCTGCCTAATTCTGTTTAACATTTCGGCCTCCTTCATTACTTTCTATGTTATGTTTATGATAGTAACTGGTTTATACAGGAAGAATGAGTTTCTAGTTTTTATTGCTTTGTCACTTTCTGCCCTCAGAACTATAACGAATGTATTATTCTTCTGACCTTTGGGGGGGTGGGTGTGTTTTTAATTTTTTTGGGTTCCAATTTTTTAGGGAATATTGTTTGCTGTTCCGCCTCAGTTGAATTTAGGTTACATGTGATTGGCCAATGTTTCCACCTGTACACAGCGCAGCAATATGTACAGATTTGTTGATCTTGGATGAAAATACGTGCCGGTTTCTTATTTTTTATTGTATCAATGTCTCTATTCTGTAATGAGTCCATGAGAATTTTTTTTTTCACTCAAGACTGTAAAACCGTTTGATAAACCACAGATCTTCCCTCAAATGAACTTACGCTTCCTCCTTTATAGGTCGAACCTGGGCAGCGCATGCGCTGCTCTGCGAGTCATGTTGTATTAGAGTATGGACTTGAAGCCCCATCCGCCTGTATTTTTCATTTACTTGTCATTGTCCTAAGTAAACGCTGGCTTCTGATTCCTTAATAGACTTGTTAGTCCCGCCTTAGTATATCCTTGTCTTCATTTGTAACCTCCCATGAGGACACCCCCTTTTACATGTTGCTCGATAGGCTTTAATTTCAGCCTCCGAGCACGATTTCATTTAATGGTTTTCACATGCCTGCTGTTGCAGGCATAACACGCTCTCTCGTAAGGCTTTATTTTTTTTTACATAGCACTGCGCGCCAAGCTGATAGTGGCGGCCTTTGCTTTACTTGCTGCGGCCGCATGTTTTTATTTAATTCTTTTTTATTTATTTTTTTTAAATTGCCCTATGCCTCGCTTACTTTAATGAGGAGTTGGCCTAACAGCTAGGGCGGTCGACCTCCAATCTGGGGAACCGGGTTCGAGTCTCGGCAATGATGCTGAACATCCTGTGATTCTGGGCAAATCACTTAATCTCCCCGTGCCGAAAAAAAAAAAATGAATGTGTCATGTAACGCAACTGATGCTATGTAAAGCGCTCTGATACCCGATACCTTCGGGTCAAGTTCGCGCTATATAAAACTCCGTTAAAAAAAAAAAAAAAAAAAAAAAATGAGTCTTAGGAAAGGGGCGGCGGCCGCCATTCAAGTGAAAGCGCGGCAAGGGGTGCTTATACCCCCAAAAAAATTGTCATCTTAACAGACAAATGCTTTATATTGTAAAAGCGACCCACTGAGCTGCCACTTTAATGGTGGCCACACCCTTTTCTTTAGGCACTGCTCGCCTAAAGAAAGGGGCGCAGCCACTGTTAAAGTTAAAGCACCGCACAGGCGTTTATACAAATTAGCATTTGTAATGCAATGAGTGTCGCATTTACGAAACTCTCGTAAATGCGAGACCTACTGCAAATTATTTATTAATGCTTGTCTATTACAAATTTATCTTTCTTGTGGTTTGAAATCTTTTAGGTGTACATGTTTACCCTCACGGTCGCTGTTGACTGTAGTATTTCTAGAAGGTGGTTATCAGCTGAGCAGGGTTTATGGGATTTAGGGCAGTTCAGTCTGAAGAATTGCTTTTGTTTTAGGCTTCACCGCTGCTACTGTTTTGGAACATCTGCCCCAGTTCTGCGTAAGTTTCACCCCCGGCTTCTCCCCCCCCCTCCCTTCATGAGCGAGATCGGTACTTTTGCTCCCAGGTCGTTTACCTTTGGCGGTCGCTTCAAATGAGTTTACACCTCTGAGATGTGTAAGAGCTGCCGCCATCGTAATTAAGGAACCATGTGGGAATCCCGGCCTCGGCTCAATATTCCGGTAAACAGTTGAGCAAGTGTTTAAAATGTAATGTTTAGTGCTCGCGTGATAACAGTGTAGTTGTACTGTGAAGCGCTGAAATGTCCTCCATACAGAGGGTACATTATATGGAACCGCAGATTACATCCATAAGCAGCATCCCATGTACCTTTCTTTCTCTAAGCCACAACGTTATTTTGGACTGAACTCTAGTTACAGTATTGAGTTGAACAAGAAAAGTATGTTAGTGCAACACTACTCCTTTAATAATGGGTCCCAGGCATCTTCTCTATTGGCTTATGGGCATGAAACATTGGCGCAAAACTCACAGGGGAGTGAATGTGCCATTACCGTCAGAGCTGCCTACTTTGCAGCTGGTGAACCAGGTTCTAGTCTCCACGTTGGCTCACCATCCTGTGATTCTGGGCAAATACCTTCATATTCCCGTGCCTAAAATGAAAACTAGTTTAATGCAACTAGTGCTCAGGCAAAGCACTACTTCTGGTCTGCAATTAATGCGAAGAACTTTATGCAGAAGAGGTCAGTGCATGTCTAGCACCTCGAAGGACCTAAATGCTGCACATGCCAGGCATAGTTCATGGGAGGCCACCCTGTTTACAAGAAATGAAAGCACAATAATTGTCTAGTTCTGCATGTTTGAAAGTTAACAGAAGAAATTGTGTACCTATTTCCACTTCTAATAAAGGCTTACGGGGTAGCTTGCCCCGTCCACAGGAGTGTTAACATGCAGCATACGTATAGATATATGTACATGGAGCAACAATGATTAAAGAAAAGGGTAATTCTGCAACGCTACACTAAATTTAACATTCCCGCCGCCATATTGACCCTCGTAAAAGCAATTTAAGGCTGAGGGCACTTCCGGTGACTCGACTCACAAGTGATTACCAAAAATAGGGAGGGTAGTGTATGCAACCAAACAGCCTTTCCTTATTTGCCATTTGCATGATTAAACCATTAATACATGATTTAATGTTTAATAAATTCTATCAGTCTGAAATACAATCACAGAACTTATCTTACCCGATAAGTAGTGTGTTGGGAGATTTACCATTAGTAATGATACAACAGCAAACTGTTGTGAATGTTTATTATACTTGTTCGGCTCCTGCATTTGATGGTGGTATTAAATTGTCGATTGATTGCTGGGTCCGGGGCGTGTTGTTGCCATGGCATGTTGTTCTAGCAGAACTAAGGGGGGGGGGGGGGTGCTTCTCTCTGTAGATCAACATTTTCATTGCCATGGGATAGTTTTTGTAACATTGCCTATCTGTATCCATTTAACATGGCCTCTCTCTGATCGTGTTTAACTCGCGGTGCAACGCCATTTACTTTGAAATGTAAATACACTTGCAGTGCGGGCAGAATCTGGTAAAGATCAACACCACACTGCAAAAGTATATATACATGAAATAGCCCCACACGTTCCACATTGTTAATTGCTCCACCAAACGCCCAATACAGCATCAAGACGGCAAACTGGTGGGCCCACAAGCATGCATGCCAATAGACTAGATTCAGCCTGGAGACTCCCGATTTATGAAGCAAAAAATAGATTTATTTTGGGTGTCTCCTGCCTGAGATTCCTTTGCCCTCAGTTGAAGTTGATGGGGGAAAATACTTTCACCTGACTGTTTTTTCTTTTAACCTTTTTTTTTTCTTTTTTTCTTTCTTCCTTCGAATCTCCCACTTTCCACTTCTAAAATGTTGGCATGTATGCACATGCCACCCTTGACATTGCATTAGAAGCCTGTAGCAATCAATCAGGAATTTGTGAAGCGTGCTACTCACCCGTGAGGGTCTCAAGGCGTTGGTGTGTGGGGGGGGCGTGCAGCTCCGAATCAGCAAAAGACAGGTCTTGAGGCTCTTCTGAAGATGTGCAGAGTGTGGGGAACGTCTGATGTTGAGCGGAAGCTCGTTTCAGGTCTTTGTCGCGATGTAGGAGTAGGCTCTTCCGACCGCTCTGGCTCTGCGGATGCATGGAGTTTCGGCGAGGTCGGCGGAGCGGAGGTTTCTCTTAGGTACGTGGAATGTGACTTGCGTTGAGTTATTGGGGTCCAGTGTTGTGGAGGGATTTGTAGGCGTGAGTGAGCAGCTTGAAGGTACTCCATTCTCGACGGGGAGCCAGTGGAGGTCACGTAGGTGCTGTGTGATGTGTTCATGTCGTGGGATGCGGAGGACGAGTCTGGCAGCGGTATTCTGGATGGTCTGGAGTTTTTGGAGCAGGGATTTGTTGATTCCCGGCGTAGAGGGCAGTTCCGTAGCCCAGTCTGCTTGTTAGGAGTGCGTGGGTGACTGTCTTTCTGGATTCAGGGGGATCCACATGAAGGTCTTGCGGAGGGAGTTGAAACATATGGAGGAGACAGCGTTGATCTGTCGGGTCATGGTGAGGGAGGAGTAGAGTATGATGCCAAGGTTCCAGGTGTGGTCCGTGGGAGTGGGGGGCTAGCAAGCATAAAACATCTAACCCTCACAAACCATGAGGCTTTAGCTGCTCTTCTGTGCACACAGTTGGGATGGATTTAAATCATTTTAAGAGCTTTTATCACAAAATCCCATTCTTATTTTATGCACTGTGATATTTAATGTGCCCAGAATCACAAGATGCCAAGACTCGAACCTTCATCCCCAGGTCCATAGTTCGCAGCTCTGCCTGTAATCTCATCTCCCTGCTTCTTCGTCTGAGCCAAAATCCTTGGGACAGTTTTGCAGCTAGCAGCCTATGTTTTATGTCCCTTTTGAAGCCAAAACAAATACCTGATCAAGTCGGTGAACTGCTTTTTATTACAGTCCTGCTCATGAGCCACAAACAATGCCACTTAGATTAATTTCAGGATCACTGATAACTATTCAAAACACTGCACTGCTACGTTCACACTAAAAAAAAAAAAAATTCTTCTTTTAGTTTAAACAGTTACACAGCTAAAAGAAATTGGCAAAGCCAATAGCTCTCGCGTAGGTCAGACCTGTTGGCTTTGCCAATGCTTGTTTGATGTTTTGAGAAGTGTGCGCTCAAGATCAGGCAGCAACATACATCCCTTAAAGGAATGCAAAGGCGGCATACAAAAATAGAATTAGCCATTAGTTCTTTAGGTGCTTTATATAAGAAATATAGTAATCCAATTAGGATATGCTAGTCCTATCATAAACAGTGTGTTCCTTCTTCCAAACAAAGGCACCCCACGTCCTAGAGTTTGTGACCATGCAATAGGGAGAGCAGGTGTTGCAGTGTGCATTGCTCTGTGTAAGCGAGGGTGGGTGGGTACCCAGAATTAGCCAGATCATGCTGTAAGTGGGGTGCATGGATGGAGTCTCGTGAGTTGTGGTGGGCTGGTGCTTTATTGGCTAATTGTCAAAATCCTTCACTCTTTTTTTTTTTGCATAATTTGTGCAGTGGGACAACGTCCAGCTCGCTGTTTACAAAATCCATCTAGTCACTCTACCAGTGTTCATCCCGTCCTTTAGCACACATTCTTAACAATTTTGTGTAAATTTCCCAAACTTTTGCTTAATTACGCAAAAGCAGATTTCACACATGTTCACTTATTACATTCTTATAGCTTTATGCACATTTTTCTTAAGTGTGGTTTTTGGTTAGTTGCACATGTAGCAATTTTTTTTATTTTTTTTAATTAGTAAAGCCTTGGTCTATGAGCCAGGGAGTCCTCCCACATAACCGATTACCTTTCAGGGGTGGAATGTGCTTCTGTCTTGTGGACGCTCGGTCACAGGTCTCATCACAGCTGCTTCCTCCACAGCGAAGCAATCTGATTTCTGTACTATGTTATGATTTCCTTACTGATTTTGTTGGGTGCTTCTTGTTTGTGACTGTTCTTATGGTTCCCTCATGTCTCGTTTGGGTGGTCTCCATAGGCAGCCATTTTGCTGTTGCACAAAACTTGCTGCTGTTACAAGAAAGCCTACACTCCATAACCATATAGTATGGTTGCGCAACGGATGCTCCTACCATGAACTGATCACGTCTCTCCTTATCTATTCCTTAACCGTATGACTGGGCTGATAGCCTTCTGTCTTATATATATCCTCTCCTTTTTGCTGAAGGAATCAGTCCTTTAGTTGACCAAGGCTGTGATATTTCTTCACATCACTAGTGGAGTAACTGGGTCACGTTTTGTCTGTCCTTAATTGAAAGACCTGTCTTGTTCACACAGTATGCTTTCACTTCAACGGGACATGCAGATTCCTGTATCCCTTCAAGGTGAATATCTGTCTAGTATCGAATACTCCAGATATGCTGTTTATTTTATCACAGTGCTCCCAACATCACCAAAAATAAAACTATCTTGCAAGAGAACGCCTCAGCACATTTCACATTCTGCTCTTGATCTGAACTCTGTGGCACTCTCCAGCCAGCATGGCATCTTTACTCCGATCCAGATATGTATGTACAACGGCGAATGCCAACATAATATATTGAGGCCACCCACTGGCACCACTGGGTGCACTACACTGAACCAAAGCAATATTTTCAATGTGCTGCCAGTTCAACAGTGTATCCATATTCTCTAATGGGTTTGAATAGCAGGTAGCCTAAACGTATAACACGAGCATGTCACTGCATCAAAATCATATAAACGGCAAATTATTTCTTTCAACCAGATCGCTTCCTTAGGCTGTGTAATGCACAACAGTACACCCTAGCTGAATGAAATAAGACCAAGTCCTCCATCACACATCTATCTATGCACAATGTTCTTAAATATTTCAAACCAGACAAGATACATTCTATTCACCCTTTATATAACTGTTCTTTGGTTAGCCAGACCCCAAAAGAACGCAATCCAAAAGACTGCATTGTTTTTGGTCAACAAAAAACCCAGAACTGTCGAAGACGCTCAGACTCTCAAAGCACTATAGTATTAGACAATAGTCACAACTGCACTGGACGAATGCCTGAAACGTTGCACATTTCACTGACTTGCAGCAGGAACGGAAATGTTCAACCGCAGATTAAGATCCCTAGTTCTAGCCAGATTGTCAATCTGTGTCGATCTACTGCTAGCCAAGATGCTGACATCTACAAGGTCTGATGTGGCGGCTCTGTTCCACAGCTACAACTTCATATTTCCTGTGCTCTGCCTCGATAGTTCATTGTGGTTGTTTTGGCCAAAACCTCAGCGATACTAACCGCCGATCTACGCCCACAGCAGTTCTCTGTAGGAAATGGCTAATCGCATTCCAACACAGAGGTAAAAAGTGTTTGACAGATTCATGGTGTCTGGGGTCTTATCTTCTTGGAAGGTCATCCTAGGTTTCAAAGAACAGTGCTGATACATAGTATTTAAGGGCATGTTTGTTTGAAAGGAGCCAGGCAATTTACAATGTTTTGAAGTTGAATGCTTTGGTTGGAATTAAACCTCTAAGGAAGTTGTGTGGGAAGCGATGCTGAAAAGGAGCTTTCAGGTGAAGAGAACTGTTCTCTTCACCTAGTCCTGCATTAATAACAGTCAACAATAGCATTCTGAAATGTCCATTTGTTTGAATTCTGGTTGTGTTTGGAGACACATTGTGACATAATTCACTGGAAAACACCATTAAAACGACTCGTGCTATGAAGTTCTGTAGGCGAATACTATACTAATAGCAAGTTATCTTTTAGCTAGTGGTCCTTGGCTCTTTCTTTCCTAAACCTTTCTGCCACCATAGTCAAGTGTTGTAGCAGATTTGGCCGTCGTGGGCTTTATAGGCTGAAGCTTGTAATCTGAGTCTAGCAGTGGACTACTATTCAAGCTTGCAGTGATGGGCATTTCTAGCACAACTGTTGGACAGAGCTCCAGTTCAGTATGTGTCGATAAGTGGTTTGAATGGGCATTGCGATGAATGAAAGGTGTAGAGTGGGGCACCACAATGCAGTACCTACACTTAATGTTACAGAAAATACAGGTTGTTATAGGGGCTGAGGTCTCCTGGCTTGTAAGCATTATGGTATAAGTGGAATTCACGTCTTTGGAGATTTGGTCTGTCAGTTTTACTTCTCGTTATCGCCTGGGCAGGGTAGAGGTTCCAAACAATTCAGTGATGCGTAAAAGTGAAAGGGGCAGAGTAGAGTAGAGTATTGGAAAGTGGATGAAGTGCAAAGTGGTTTTGGTGTGGCATGAGATATTAGTCTAGCTTTTATAATGTTCACATAGTTATTTGTTAGTAGCTTAGTGGAAGTCTGTGAGAAATATTACTGATAATAAATGTAAATATAATTTTTCTTTAAGATTACTGTGGTGGAAAGCCAGAAACTGGCCCTTGCCGGGCTTCTTTGGAGATGTGGGCCTATGATGCAGCAAAGAGATCCTGTACAGTATTCAACTATGGAGGATGTGGTGGAACCTTCAATAATCACCGTGAGGAAGCAGATTGCATGAAGAGATGTAATGATAGTAAGTTTTGGATAGTATTCTGTTCAGCACTGCAGTGTTGGTGTAACTCTAGTTTTTCATAATTGCTAAAAATAAATTGGCAGAATGTCCATTTTGAGATACTTACCTATGATTTCTTTCTTTTCAAGATCGGGAAAGTGAAAATATGTCTGCTAGCAAAAGAATGGTGGAAGCACAGTCCCAGCTAGCTGACCTGGGTATGTTAATATTTAGACATTTAGGTGGAGGCATGTTTTAATACTGGATTTGTCTGTATCCGTAATTATGTTGTTGCCTTAATGGGAAATGACGGTTGTGGTTTTTATTTTCATTTGTTGCCGTTGATTTAGTTGTACGCTAATTAGATTGCATGGCTTTCTTGTCGTTAAGTTACCTTCTCTTTATTGATTGGCTTTCCTCCCTATTCGGGTTTGTCCCAACCTTGGAGCATTTCTTTACCATTGCTTAATTACGCGGAAGAAAAGTATGCAAATTTCGTACACCCCTAATTTGGAGGAAGCCTCTAGTTCGTGTACTATCCAATCTATACAGAGCACCCCAGATTTCAAGTGGCTCTTGAAGATCAACACTGGTACAAGCTTCAGCATCAGACTTTCCTTGGACCACTAATCTTCAGGACAGAATGGCAAGAAGCAGATTTGCAAGGACGAAGAGGCAAAATTCTCCAGGAAGCCATGTTTGAGCACCTGTCCTGGTTGTGAGTTTTTTTTTTTTTTTTTTTTTAATAAAGCACCAATTTCTCACCATTTTAACAGCACCCATAGTGTTTTTCAGGTAAAATGGAAAAGTCCTCTGAATAGTGATTTGGACAGAATATTTGCAAGTGGGTTATTTAAAGTGATTGTGGAGCAAGGACTTGATGGAGATGAGGTTTGATGGCCCCATCCCTTTGTGGTTCGAAGAGGTGTGTTTTGAAGACCTAGAAGGAAAAACTGGACTTTTAGAGGTCTTTAAAGCTGGTAGGCTGCATTGGTTTTTCATAGTGGTCTTGAGGTTGTTGCTTAGTTTTGATCCCCGTGATTCTGTGACAGTTGATATGTGCCTTCTCTGACCTGAGGGTGGGACCAGAAATAATGTAAGGAACAATTCTCTGGATTTATAACCCTAGAATTTTTAAAGACTGCTCAGCATCTTAAGTGTAATCTTTCTGTTCTCTAGGAGTGAGGAGTATTGTTTCCTGGCTAGGGTAATGTGCTTTTTTCCCCCCTTAAGATTGGGCAGAGTCCAACAGTGCTGGTATTGTACTGTAATTGCATTTATATAGCGCTTACTACCCTGACGAGGCGTCGAAGCGCTTTTTCTGAGAGTAGCACGCTACTCCGGAACCCATAAAGGATTAGTGGTGAATATGAAAGTAATTTGAGTGGTGGGTATTAGTCAGTTATTTGGATTGAGAAGGATAGCGGAGGGATGGAAGAGGGAAAAAAAGTTTGCATTTATATAGTGCTTGTTACCCCATATGAGGTGTTGAAGCGCTTTTTCTGGCGAGTAGCACGCTGCTCTGGAACCCATAAAGGATTAGTGGTGAATTAGTATAGTGAAATATGAAATTTGAGAAGTGGACATGTTAGTCTGTTTTGATTGAAAAGGATAGTGGAGTGATAAAGTGAAGGATTTAGACTTTTTTTGGGGGGGGGGTCATAGCAGTAGTGGGAGGCTTGGTGTAGGAAAGTAGGATCTGCTTCTTATGGTTACCCCCACTTTTTGCTTGATGTTACACTGTTTTTGACTAGTCTGACTGGGAGCCTGCTAATCAGGACCCCAGTCTATCTGCTTTTTCCCTAAAATGTTATGCCATGTACTTGGGTACACTCAAGATTGGATACTGGGCTACCCTTGTCAGTTCCTAGTATATGGTACCCAGGGCATAGGTACCCCAGAGGCCTCCCATGGGCTGAAGCATGTATAATGCCATCCATGAGAGACCATGCAAAATGTAACTACAGGCCTGCCATTGCAGCCTGTGTAAGATGGTATATAGGTCACTACACTTAAAACCTATCAGTCACCCCTCTAGCAGGCCTTGACAATCCTGAAGGCAGGGTGCTGAGTTTTACGTGAGAGTGTGCCTCTGCATGAGCAGAGCACCCCTGCAGCCTTCGGAGACCATTCTCCTGGGTTGTCGGTGACGCAGCCAGACATATAGGTAGAGGTGCATTATTTGCTCACCTAAAATGCTATCTCAAACTGCTGCAACAAAGCATGTCGTGTTTGGTATCAAACACCTTGGAATCATACTGGTAACTGGTGTGGGAGGTATGATTCCACCCTTCTGAAGTGAGCTTTGTGGGGTCCCTCGTCTTCCCGGTACCAGCCTTCTCGACCCAGACAGCACAAAATGGTTGCTGCCGACCAGAGACGCATGTCTGCCCTCCTGCTGCTGAGCCAAACTCGAGCAAGGGAAGGCAGCACAATAGGCATCCTGTCACTGGGAGGTGTGACCACCTCCCAGACAGGATTTAGTGTATTGGGGCTGGGTGGGTGCACTTCCAAAGTGCCTGAAAGTCTGCACGAGGGGCACATTTGGTGTCCCTGGGCATAGTCCAGTTTGAACCAGTCCTGGCAGCTGTTGGCTCCTGCTCTGGCGCGAAACTGGACAAAGGACATGGGAGTAACCTCCCCTGGGAGGGCCCCCTGAATCTGTCTAACCCTCTCCCATGGATCCAAAAGGGCTTACCTGGCTGTAGGACCCTAGATTGGACGTGGACAAGATTCTGATCAAGAAACCACTGACCTTCAACCGTCTGGACACTCTGGACTTCGACTGGGCCTGACTATGGCTCCCTCTCCGTCCAAAGCATAGTTTGTGCCCGTGCACCATACAGGCTCCATGTAGGACCTGTGGAGCATTAAGGACATCTGAAGAATCTCCCTTGGGGTGAAGGAGTCACTCCCCTGCATTCGCAGGCACTGTAACTCAACTGACCGGTCTGCTGATGCTGAGCTCCTGCGGACTCCGAAGGCTCCAGCAACAAAGGAGGTGGGTTCCTTCGTTCCGTGCGGTCGAGCTGCCCTCTCACCAAGTCTGAGGCCAATATCCCTCGTGGGGAACGCATAACCCGAACCCCTGTGCACCGCGTACTTTTGCAAGTGCATATGCTTGTTGGTGTTCCCCAACTAAGTGCATTGGGCTATAGATAGCCCCAACCACTGCACACATTTCGTACATAGGACTTTGGCCTCCTCGCAATCTGTGCCCTGCAAGCTGTGACTTTGTGTAACTGCTAGAGGTCCCCTCGCGACTCCTGTGCCTTCGGCCTGTGGGTCCATTTGAGGGACAACACTGTTTTTCTTGGGCTCCCCTGGTTGCTCCAGGCCTGCCCTGCCTCACCTTGCTGTGGTGAGTCTCCTGATCCTTGCTGTGCCAGACCGTACCCTTACTCGACCTTCGTGGGTTGCCGTTGCCAAGGCTTGTTGGTGCTCCCGCCGGACACCGACCCCTCAGCACTCTGCATCCTTCGTGGGACAGCTCGTATCCGGCTCCTGGTCGTCCTCGAGGTTTCCTGGTCCCTGCAGCTGTAGAGTCAAAGTCTCCAACGCACCTGAAGCACCTGACATCGGTGGGCATTTGTCTACCGAGCACTTGGTCACTCCTGAGTGACCCAGACTCTGTCCCCTCTGCTTCAGGTACTCTTCGACAAGAATCCACCTTTGGATTCCAACTAACACTTTTTCTCTTTCCCGCAGTGGCTTTTCCTTGAAGTCCTCCATTGAGATCGGCGGTTTCCGACACAACTTCAGCCCTATGCACCTGGCTTCCCTGGGATAGGTAACTCTGGTACTATGGTATCCACGGGTGGGGTGGCTCTTGAACCTCCTATAATCCAAAGGGTTTCTTTGTAATCCACTGGGAAGGGTCCTTAACCTTTAAAACTGCAACTGCGACTCTCCCATTGAATTGTACGTAGCACGCGGTTGTGTTCACACACTGCACCTGTCCTCCATGGGGTCCCTACTTACCTTGGGTGGTTCCTTGGGGTCCCAGCGATTCTACAACCTCTAGACACTGTCTTGACTCGAGTCGTGGTTCTTATACCACTATTTTAGTATATGGTTTGGTCTCCCCCGGGAGCCCACTGTGTTACTTACGATTGTTTCTGTGCTACAGTATTGTGTGCTTAGTGTTTATCTGCGTGTAGCAGATACTGTGAGGTATTTAAGGTATTATAATAATAAATACATATTGTTATAACTACTGTGTGGTTCTCCTTTCATTTAACCAATATCATAAGGTTGCATTCTGGTAAAGAAAGCTGCTTAACATTCCTTCAAGACTAAGCCTGAAGGCTGCTCTCCACAGCTACCACTTGGATAGCTTTCTAAGGTTATCTTTGACCTCTTAAATCACCATAAGGGTTGTTTGGACTGGTGCAAGGTGCCCACTTTAATTAGTGTACATCATATACCAGGTCAACTTCTCACACTTGGGATGAGTAAAAAGGGATGTGAAGGGGAAGAGTCAGAGGGAAGAGTTTAGAAAGGCTTGTTTTGGGGGATCAGTATAGTAAAAGAGGTGTCCGATGGTGCAAGGAGGGGTAGAGTAGGGGAGAATGGCGATTCTCTAATTAACATACAGAGAGAATCTTGATTTCATTAAAGACAACGGAGGCTAACATTATGCAATAACTTTTATTGCTGCCCCAACATGCAGCCCTTTAAAGTTAAAACATTCCATAGAACTTTAGAAACATAACATAGTAACAGTGTAGCTAGGCATCATCCTCTAAGGCTGCGACAAAGTTAAACTCATCCGAATAAACTTGTTGAATTGATGGTATTGCTTGATGAAGAAAGAAACCTTCACAAGGAAGAATTGTCTGGAAAAAAAAATAGTAAAGAATGATAACCACTAAAAATATTTAAAATTTTAATAATCAATTAAAATAAGCATTGCTAAGTCAACTAAGCATCCTTAACATACATATAAAAATATAAATTCAAATTTAGAATTTACTTATTTATTTTAAAAATATAACATTACTCCACATGGGCGTGGAGGGTGGGATAATGTTAGCCTCCGTTGTCTTTAATGAAATCAAGATTTTCTCTGTATGTTAATTGGAGAATCGCCATTTCATTACAAGACCGGAGGCTCACATTATGCCAGTTTAAAGCTATTTAACGCCATACTGCTCACGTGCTCCACCAGTTTAAGATAGAAACTTGCAAAGGTAGAAGCACTAGACCAGTCTACCACTTTAAGAATATCTGAAAGCGTACCACCAGCCCAAAAGACTTGCCTGCCCATTGCACCCCTGGAAGAGTGTGCTCCAGATTTAGTTAATTCTACTCCAGCTTCTAACATAATCGTTCTTACTCATCTAGAAATAGTAGCTGTAGATATAGCTTTATAAGGCTTCACAAAAGATATCCGCAATTGATTTTCACCAACTGGTTTAACAGACATAACACTTTCGTAAGCTTTCAAACAACTAACAACGCAAAGTTTTTTACAATCATTAAAATAAGGGTAAACAATACTCAGACATTGTTTTGGTTCTTCTACAAATGTCAAAATGGACACAGTCTGGGGAAAAAAAATCTGTTGCAGATTTCTAGTGCTCTAACATCAGATACTCTTCTGAAAGATATAAGGCAGAGAAGAGTAGCTAATTTCCTAGACAACTGTTTTCTTGATGGTAAAGGGTTGTCAGGCCAGGACAAATATGTCAAAAATAAGATTGACGTTCCATAAGGACTGATATTTAGCCCTAGGAGGGCGTTTAAGTCTTATCCCTTTCATTACTCTGCGGATCAAAGGATCGCTACCAACTGAAAATTCATTTATCAGTGAGTGACCAGCTGAAATTCCTGATCTATAACAGTTAACAGTTCGATAGCAAAAGCCTGACCTAAACAACTCTGCTAAGAAATTGGCTATATAAATTATAGGAGCATCCACTGGATCCAAATCTCGTTTCATGCACCAACTAGAACATTTTTTCCATACACCAGTGTATCTTTTCCTTGTTCCTGGTGCCCATGACTTATCCAGTAGGCTTTTAGTCTCTCCTGAAAGGCCTGAGTATCTGCTTGATCACCTGAAATCCTCCAAACAAGAAGGTTCATGTTTCCTTCTAGTAAGAGGGGATGTTGCTCCCCTTCTTGTCCTAGAAGTTCTAAATTCCCTGGAATTAAACGTGGAAAGTCGATTGCTAGTTCCAGGACCCCGGGAAACCATACCTGTGTATCCCAAAAGAGTTACCAAAATTATCTTGGATTTCTCTTTCCTCTGTATTGGAGCGAAAGGGGGAAAAGCATAACAGTTCCTCATGTCCCAGGTTTGAAGTGGAGCATCTACTCCCATAGCTTTGGGGTCTGGTCTCCAGCTGAAGTAGTGTTCTACTTGATATGTTAATCTGCTGGCGAACAGATCCACTTGGATGGGGCCCCAAAGGTTCTGAATCTTTTGGGTTCAGTTTCCAGTCGCTTGAGTCCCTTAGAAACCTTGAGTTCCAATCTTTTAATTAAAAATTATTTTTTTTTTTTTTAATGGAAAAGTATCCTTTCTTATCTTGTTTTAGTATCAAAGTGTAAGTGTCGTTGAGCCTGCCTCCTTCGGTGTCGGGGAAAGATGGTTGTGAGGTTCGAACTTGCTTGGTTACCTTGGAAACGGTATCAGCAAGCTTTAGTCCTTTGTTACTTTTACCCAATTTGGGTATGCGTCACTTTCCAATCGTGAACGTGGGGGAAGTCATGAGTATGTACACGGAGCTGGGAAAGTTGGGGGCAGAGTCGTGACCGTCTCCCACTTTCAAATCCCAGCTCTGAGGTCTGGCAAAAGTGAACAGTCTCTCTCCGTCTCTCTGCGAATGGAGAGAGACCTTGACCAAAGCTGCTGCGGGCCGGGAAAAGGGGGGCGGGGGGGGGGGTCGCGTCAGGACCAAAGCCTTGGTTGTGGAGTCTCCCTCCCCACCTCCCCCTCTCTCCCCCTACAACTGGTAACAACTATTGGCATGTCCCACCAAACACTGAGCCTCCTCCCACCTACAATGACTGTTCAATCCTGTTACAATACAGTATACCTCTACTATGCATGTATAAACCAGTTACATATAAATGGTTCATATGGCTTCACTCCGCCATATCACATCAATCTGCTTATGTAGTCAAACAGTCTTAATATTAACAGCTAACAAAAACTATCATTGGTGCAGGAGGATAGGAAGGGAAGCAGGAGCCTTGTAAAGGTAGGCGAGGAAATATGAATCACAGATGTTGTGAGACTGAACCTCACCAACATTCACACAGGTGCACATCATGACTATTGGGATAACAGACATCACAGTTTGGGATATGCGGGACTCTTTTCAAACCAGGGTATAGTCCGGGTCAGAAATCGGTGCATGTATAGCACACCATCAATCAGGAGTAGGACTGTCTGGAGGGCCATCCGGCGCCAGCAGGCTCTGAAGCGTACACCGCATTACATTCCACGAAGCGGAAATAGGAAATTTACGAAGACCAACTTATCTTCCCACACTAGAAAAACCGCCTTCACCCAGTTTAGCATTGAAAAGGACCAAGCCTTCTTCAACGGGGGCTCCTCCGACTTCCATCGACGTGTAATCGTTTGGCCACAATAAAACCTAAATCTAGAAACCTAGAGAATGCCTTGTGTGCCTTGCTCCTAGGAAAAATGCCTGTAATGCCTGCATCCCATGTCCGCGGTACTTCCCTGTCGGTGCTAGTGGTCAACACCCTCATTATCCCCTCCCAGTATGACTGCAAATTAGGGCACGACCAGAGCATATGTAGAAGATCTGCATCTACCAACCGGCAGCGCGGGCATTGGTCATTTACATTCATATGTTTAATAATTAGTAAAAGAAGTGTTGAGCATTAAAAGCACAGGCATAAGTAAGCGTGTAATCGCACAAATAAGCCATAAAATGCTTAAAATACGCATAAGGCGGAGTAGGGACCCGACCAGAAATTGGAGGGGTCGCTAGTCAAGTGTATAAAAACAAGTTCACTTGTAAGTCCTGAAAATAAAGATTAATGATAGCAAAAATAGGAGCTACAAGTTTAATGTACTTAACCGGTGAGGAGCAGCCAATAAAAGAGGATGATGCCTAGCTACACTGTTACTGTTGTGTTTCTAAAGTTCTATGGAATGTTTTACCTGTGATGTAACACATGTTCTTTAAAGGGCTGCATGTTGGGGCAGCAATTAAAGTTATTGCATAATGGTAGCCTCCGGTCTTGTATTGAAATCTAGAAAGGGCTATTTTGGGGATCATAGTAGTGGTATGGGGTTTGAGATGAATGAGAGAGTGGATGTAGAGGATATATTGATAGAGGTATAGGGTGAGAAATAGGGTAGTGCATTGGATATGCTGAATTAAAAGAAAGTAATAAATATATAGATCCATAAGTACATGTAAAGTTTATAGATTTACTTGTGGTCCGTGTAGCTTGTGTGCCGCGTAGATCAGAGTAGTCACCAGTCAAAAAAAAGAATAAGGTATCTAGTCTGTTACATACACTGGTTAATTTGGAGAAGGTGATGTACCTATCTCCACATTACGAATGATGTGGTGTTAACCAGACCTGACGACCAAAGCAGAGACCACAGTTTTTATCTTTCTGGGCTATTGAAGGGATAGTTCCAAAACCTTAACTCGCAAAGAAATGCAGTCTGTGGTAGATCCTGAGCTAATCAAATATTAGAATGTTTTTCTCATCCAGTCGTAAATATGCCTAAGGCAGCTGGTGATCTTTTAAGGCTCTTCGACATACGTATTTTCACATTCAGCAGGGTATGGGTTGTATATGGAATATAGGTTGTTTAATTGCCTGACCGTAGGGTCAATATTGATGTTGAAAAACCGAGAATCTACTAAGGTGACTTGAGTGGCAATAAATGTGATATCATTTTTAGGTCTCGCCTACGCAGCGCGCATGCGCTGCATTGGAGGACCTTTAGCTGTCTCTCTGGTCCTTTTCAAGCACACACTCGTGCTTGTGGCGGCATCCACCTTGCGGGAGCGAGCAGGGGCGCGCCACAAGCACGAGTGCAGTGCTTGAAAATGAGCAGACTGCTCTTCCAAGCGCGCACCACTCGCGGGTGCACCCCTCCGCCTCTCTCTCCCTCTCTGACGTCCCTACTGCTGCAGCCTGCACGCCTTTTTTTTTTTTTTTTAAACTTTCAGCGCGAGGCGCGCGCGCGCGCTTGTTTCATTTGTTACAATTGCAGTTACTTCACCGGCTCTTTATTAAATAAACATCGCCTGCTGCTGGACTTTTCTGCTTTGCAGATGTCTGTACAAGGTTAACATTACTAAGCGAAGTGTCAGCCACACACTCGGGAGCCACGGGCAGAGCACACATTCCAGCAGCCCGGCGAGGTGAGGGAGCCCCCGAGCCGCCCTCTTCTCCACTTCTCATCCAGCCCCCTCCTTCCGCTCGCCACCCTCAATTACTCCGCTCTCTGTCCAGTCCAGTTGTGTCTTCTTTATTTTTGCATTCGGTATTTTGTGTTGCAGCGTCTAACCTTTATTTCTTAGTTATTTTACTTTTTTTATGTGATCCTGTGGAGTGTCAAACTCATTACGCAGATGTTTTACATGCAATGTTTTATCATTTTGCCGTCCACCGTTGTCTTTTTTTCGTTATTTTGCAGTGAATGTTTATTGCGTTACAATGAGTGCTTGTCATGAAAGGTCACGAGCACAGCTGGGACTTTTGAAAAAAGTCTTTTGATTTGGATTTTGACTTCAGTTCATTTTGCCGCTTCAACTTGTATTAACTTCTTTTCAACAGTATCTGGAGAATGCTCTCGTGCCCTATTCTATTTAATGTCGAGGCATTGCACATTTTCAGTTCCTGTTAGTTTTCTATTATAGGGGGTTTTAAAATGGCAGTTTGCAGTTTCCTGTTAAATATGTAATAAGACACACATGACACTAAAAACCTTAAGCAAAAACACCAGTGAACATTTCCTGGCGAAATAAATGAAAAAATACTGCCCTCACAACAGTATTATGAGTTTCTATGCATTAATATTATAAGCAATTATGTTAACATTATACGAAAACAGGTCATTCGCAGCCCCCATTGCTTTGTTTACCTTGTCTGCATTCTTGACTTCTAATGGTGTCTTTATGGGGCCCGGGTCAAGCCATCAAATATCTGGCAGTTGCCAAGGGAAATCTAAGTACTGGTGGTATGTGTTTGCTTCCTGTGTGCCTCCCCACAACTGCTGTTGCATTAAGGAGTGTGTGTGTGTGTGTGTGTGTGTGTGTGTGTGTGTGAGATTATCATTATTTTAAACAGTTTTTTACTCACACTGCAGTTTGGGATAAAATTACACTTCATAAATATAACATGGGAGCTAGTTTGATTTATTTTTTACTCCACTCACCTGGGTACCATATGGCATACATGGATGTTTAGTTTAACACACAATACAATACCACATAATTCACCAACACACAAATCAACACCACCCAGCATATTACACGCCACTTAATACCACTCAGTACAACATAATTCAACTCCACATAATAAAACACTCCGCACCATGCCACATAATTGCATCTGCATAATTTCACCTCACACAACACTATTCAACTCAATACATTTCCATTCGCTACCACATAATTTGACAAACCATATAATTATAATCAACAACACAATTACATAGCACACCACATACATCCACTGCATACCACATAATCACACATCATACCACAAAATTCTACAAAACACCACATATTTAAACTCCACTACATAACACTTCACAACACAAAATAACATTCCACATAATTATACTTTATAACACAATCCCCCTTAGCATGCTTCCAATTTCATTTAAATACACCATAATTACTAGCCACATAATTCCACTGCACACCATGCCACATAATTCCACTACACAAATCCAATCCACACCCCACAATTCCACACCTAACCATTCCAAAACAAACCACATAATTCCCCTACACACTAACACGTAGGGAAAAGATATTTGCATTTACAACGCCAATAGCTCTTACTCTCATTTCTCTCCTTGTCCTTACTTTAAAATCTACCTGTAGATCTCACACCATAATATCACTGCTGGCAGCAGCTGTTGTAATCTTAGCCATATTGTAACATTAGTTCAAAATGCGTTCTTACTTTGATGTCTGAATCATATGCTGTGTTAACTAGATTTGTGGCCACTATATATATGGCATAGTTCCTTGACTTTTGCTTACATTGCTGTAGGATTTAAATGTTTGTTGCACCATAAATGTGCACGATAAATAAACCGATCTATCCTACATACAATAATGTTGTATTGCCAAATGTGTTTTATCTGGTTTTTCATAGTAATACCACATAAATACACACCACATAAATTCACTCTATGCCACATAACAATCCACATAATAAAAGTCCACACCATGCCACATAATTCCACTCAACATAATGTCACTTAATACCACAGTATTCAACTCCACACATCTATTCCACACCTCATAATTCAACACTAAACCACATTATTCCACTCCACAACACAATTCCACTATACACCACATATATCCAATTTACAAAACAGAATTCAAAATCATACCACAAAATTCAACAGCACACCACATAATTAAACTCCACTGCATAACACTCCACAAAACAAAATACCATTCCACATAATTACACTCCATTACACACACTCCATTACACAGAATCCCACTCCACATATTTCCAATAGACTCGAACACAGAATTACTATCCATATAATACAACTGCACATCCTGCCACTTAATTCCACTACGCAAATCCACTCCACGCCACACAATTCCACATCACATAATTACACAACTAACTAATACAATCAAAAACGCATCATTCCACTACACAATTCCTCTCCACACCACACAATTCTACACCAAACAATTACACAACTAACTAATCCAGTCCAACACGTATAATTTCACTACACAAATCCACTCCACACCACACAATTCCACGCTACACTATTACACAAATAACTACTCCAATCCAGTGCACATAATTCCGCTACACACCACATACATACACTCCATAACACATGTAAAAGACATTGCCATTTACGTTGCCAATAGCTCTAACTCAAATAAATGCGAAACCGATTGTATTTCCAATGCTGGTTATTGTACAAGATGCAGGGCCAATTCAGATAGTTTTTCACTACTTCGAGAGAAGGGAATGACACTAATAAAGGGGTTTACCTGTTGTGCCATCCATTTTTATTTCTTCTGACCGTTAAAACAAGGAAATTGTTTGTGTCCACTTGGTCATGCACCTGAGACGGTTAGTAGGTTCAAGACTTATTTTTGCCATGCACCAGGGGTATCTGTTAAGGTTGTTTTATTGCACCTTAAAGGCCTGAGACCTAATAGGGCCTGACTTACTGTGGATCCTGAGCTACTGGGCCAAGTACCCTTTCTGCACTGGACTCTCAGTGGTAGCTGTGGACGAGCAGTCACAGGCTGTATAGATACAGGTTACCGAGCATGGCTCATAACTCAAAATGCACTCTGCAATGTCAATAAAGGATAGCTTTTATATTAAAGAAGTATTTTATTTCTCATCGCACGAAAAGTATCACGGTATTCATAAGCAATGACACGGTCCCCTTGAGATTGGAGCTCTAATATTTAGCTGGCAAGTCCCCGTTCCACCCTCATCCTCGTAATGTGGTCAGGGTTATGCCCAATTCAGTGGTGGCTGCATCCAACGAATGCTCCCTAGTAGGTCTTACTCACAGTCCACTCAGACTCTTAGGAAATAGTCAAAAGTGTCTGTCGCAGCACCTTTAGCAGCGAGCCCTGTATCAAGTCTTATCTGTTCAAGCAGCGAGTAATCAATTGGCATCTCAGCGGGTTCCCCGACTGCAGCCACTCTCAATGATCCAGTCCTGCTAGGTTGAGTCAGTCTGCGTGCGGGATGCTCAACAGCACCATGCAGCCACTGGCTCTGCCTGAGGTTCAGGGCAGGTCTCAGTGCTTTTATTCAAAGTGCAGGTTTCAGCTTTAGTCTTCTGAACAACGGCCCAAACTCCACAGTACCTGGTACCGGCTGCCCCTCCTGGCATATGGGGTTGCTGTGGTACCCGCTGGTAAGGCATCCATATTCATTACTCAGCTGCGTATACACAGCAGCCCCTCCTGGCATATGGGGTCACTGCTAAGGTTCGCATGGTCTGTGCATTTTCAGCAGCAATTGCTTCCACAGTGGCCCCTCCCTGCAATGAATTCATGTCTATCCTCTCCTGGCACATGGGTCTCCGATCCTGCACACTGGCAACAAACCCGTTCATTGCACAGCCGTCCTCTCAACAGGGCTCCGCCCTGGACCTCACTCCCTTCAGTGCGCTTTTCTTCCTCACAGGGCACACAGGTCTTGACTAACGGGCAGGCACTGGTGCGCCGGGCTCAATGGCAGGTGGTCTGGATTTCTCTGGGTGATGTCCCATAACCCAAAAGGGAGACTAGTAGGCCTTGCCCCCCCACCCCTCAGTTCTGGTTGCAGGCAGAAGTCTTTTAGAGTTTTCTCCCCTTGCACAGCCAGTCTGGCTGCTTGTCAGATGACAGGTTTTAGGGTCTTGGTCTTTAACATTTTATGTTGGGGTTCTGCTTCTTTTGAAGTACTCTTCTCGTCCTCTTGAAAGGCTGTCTGTCACATCAAGAGAAACTCTGTAGCTGAGTCCCACAGGAGTGACTAGTGTTCACACCTGGATGTCAGCCATTGTGATATGTGCATCAAAAGGTTAATCTAAGACTCCCAACCCACTCTTTATGATTCCCTTATCAGCACCATCTCCTTCCTGGAAATGTGTCCAGGCCCTTTCCTTGTGATCTTTCTCTGAATCAAAGAGCACCCTTTGGAGGAGTGAGAGACTCTCCCTGTATACTTCAGTGTCTCCCACCCAGCTCACAGAAATGCAGCAATACCCAAATCTGTCTGGGGAGATTCCTCTACTCCTCATTTCTTCACCAGGTGGGCCTTGACTTCTCAAAATGAAGCCTGAGGTCCTCCATGTAATGTACTCTTGCACTCCGTGTACACACACGGCACAGTGTTGAGTACTGTTACCTCCACGTAATGTGCCACCACAGACCAACACCCCCCCCCCCCCCTTCACTCTGCGTGAACTGGTCAGTACTGTAGCCTTTCTGTAATGTGCCACATGTGCCACCACAGTTGAAACAGTTGCTGATCTTCTGAGTTGTTGGGTTCATTTTTATCAGTTAATACCGGTGCCCTCAAATAAAAATGTGGGGAATTTGCTTTCACCTTTCTTGGCATTTGTGTAGGCATTAGTTTTTTAGCAGTTTTATGGCCTTTCTTTTTGGTAAGAATGTAACTGTGGAACCTGCGTTTAACCCTCAAGGGAACAAAAGGCCAAATACTTAAGTCACAGAAAGGGAAGCTTTGGCATGTGGCCAGGCACTACGACATTTAAAAAGTGCATCTTTGAGAGATCTTGAATAGATAGCTTAAAGCAGAAAATAGCCCACACATTTGAAAGAAAGAAACTACCATCAGTCAGTTGAAATGAAACTTATGAGGCAGCCATGTCCGTGTGCAAAAAATCTTGTATCCAGAAGATGTGGAGAAGGATACAAGATAAATTTGACTTGGGGAGAACATGGAAGTGAGAAGGTAGAATCATCAAGCTTTGGTGAAGTAGGAAATAATGATTTCTACACTGTGGGTAGAATTTATTATATAGAGCAAATGAGGTGGCTAAAACCAACAATATGAGTTTCACTCCTGAAGGTCTTGGTCTGCACTTTAGGCAAATGGTTAGCCGATGGAGTCTGTTGCATTAAATATGGTGGGATGTAGTCGGGGATATTTGCTTGTACACCTGGATCACTGGTTGAGGTTTTAACTCCTCAATAGTCAAAATGGGGTTTAAACTTTCA
The DNA here is from genome assembly GCA_963921515.1 of Calotriton arnoldi. Lineage (NCBI taxonomy): Eukaryota > Metazoa > Chordata > Amphibia > Caudata > Salamandridae > Calotriton > Calotriton arnoldi. Next base: position 1,273,814 of record CAWUFW010003330.1, read on the forward strand.
AAGAATGCCCTATTGTGGGAGGATGCACAAGTACTGTTTAGTCTTGGTGGTATGCTTCTTATGTAACACAACTGGTGCTCATGTAAAGCGCTCTGATACCTGATACCTTCGGGTCAAGTTTGCGCTGTATAAAACTCTGGAACAAAATGTGGGTGGAGTGTACACAATTGCGAGCAGTGAGGAGTACGGTAGCAGACTTTTTCTGTAAGGTGTTCATGGTCCGAGTACAATGCCTTATTTACCGTCCATGGGCTCCAATTTGTGTCTAGTGTGTGATGATGTTTTTTGAGAAAGTTGGCCTTTTCTCATGGGGCGTACTACATACAAAACACAGATGCATAGACTCTTAAAAGTGAACATTGCATGGAGATGGAACATGTACGATTAGCTCTCATAGGTGAGAGGTAATGCAGAAACACTCCATTTGATATCATCTATGCAGTCTACTCTCTATACTGCCATTGGAGTAACTTCATTTGCTTCTCTTGCAGAATGTTAGGTACAGATTTATCAAACCATGTTCTATGTGGGCTGCCGCTGACACATAAACATAAGTACAACAGGGCAGTAGGAGGGATGGGAAAGTGTGTGTAGCGAAGTTTGTGTGGAGAACTGGGCAGTGTCAAGTAATCTCAAGCCTGTGGAAGAGTGAACATCTATGCACCAATAATCCCAGAGGCTAACCAGCGTGTGCTGGTTCTTGGAGATGGCCAGGTGTTATTGGTGTCGGAACAATGTTCTAATCTGGATAACTATTTTGTTGTGGATCCCTTTAAATCTGTTCTCATAGCATGTGTGGTGTTTTACCAGAATGCAGAAAAATGAGTTGTCCTGAAAAAATCTGTTGGTGCAGGAGCTGCCACAGAGTTCTCCTCTCCATCCTCCATATCCTTTCCCTTCTCTCCTTTTTAAGCAATGTTTTAGTCTGAAAAATTGAGTATATGAGGGCTCTGTGCCAGTGTACTGCTTCTTGGCAGGCTCCGTGAGGGTCAGGAGGGGTATGGAGGGTTAATGGGAAGGTCTCATGAGATGCTCTCTTGGTGGACTATATAGAGGCCATGCAAGTTGTGATTTAGTTATACTTCCTCTGACTGTGCTGAATTGGTTCTTGTGTCTGCTTCTTTGATGGTAAAGTAATCTGGCCTCTACAAACCATATGCCAAGAGTTTTTTCTCAACCTACTCCCTTCCATTAGTAAGTTTGATGGGTTGGTTCCTCAAGCTAGCACATGCTCATTTAGTCATATGAGGCAAATACTGATCAAATTTATGACTACATGAGGGACATCAGTTGGTGACAGCACTTGAGAAATGACATTGCTTTTAGGGTCTTGAAAGATCTTTTTACCCTAAATTGATTTCTCTAGAATGTTGTTTTTTTTTTCTTTCTTTTTATGGCTCACTTCTTACATTAAGGAATTGTGAATGTACACTTGCAATGTTACAGGCAGATATGTCCTGCAGTGCCTATTGTACTGCAACTGCCATAGGCATTATTGGGTTCACCGCTCTAGAGTGTGACTTTAAAAATAAAAAAAAAATTCAAAAAATGTTTTAGGTCCTTTGTATCAACTCGCCCCCCTCCTAATACCGGAAACAAGCATCCTCGGACTGGTTTCAGGGCATCACCCTTCATCAGCCAGGCTAGCTTGAATCCAGTGGTGTAGTGAGCACGGGACCCACGTCTGGGCATACCTTTCCCACTTATTGCGACAAATGACTGATTTGCATATGGCTGGGTCCAAACTGGGGTGGGGTGGTGAGCAAAAGAATGATGGATTTAACCCAGATCCTTGTGACTGGGTGTGGATGTTTGCATTGTCCAGCATTCCGTCCATCAATTATTTCTTTTGCATTTGTCGCCCTATGTGGGAAGGGTGGGTCCCGTGCTCACTACACCACTGGATTCAAGCGAGCCTGGCTGAGGAAGGGTGATGCCCTGAAACCGGTCCCTGGATGCTTGTTTCCGGTCCAGGGAGGACCTGGCTTGGCATTCTGATGGATACTTCTGCCTGTGGATTCCTCACCTTTTGAATACCCCTTGCGCCAGCAATTCCGCGGAAATTCTTTCCCAGCTCTCCCACGTTGACGAGGACGTCACAATAGCACGGCTCCGCTCGCGACTCCGTATGACGTCATCGGAGCCATAAGAAGACCTCGTCGGCGTGCTGACGTTGGTTCCCTTTTTTCCGTGCCGTCGACGCGTAACGGTTTTTCCAGGGACTCTCCATTTTCTACATTGTCTTCATATCGTTGGAAATGGCTACTTCTAGGAAGTCCGGTTTTAAGCCTTGCAGGGAGTGCGGAGGCCAGATGTCAATTACGGATCTGCATGACGACTGTCTCTCTTTCGTCGGACCATGACGTCGAAGAATGCCGTTCCTGCATGAAAATGAACCCGAAGGCCCTTAAAGAGTGTGAGGCTAAACTTTTCATGGCCAGAGCTAAGAAGGAGGAGAGGTCGAAAGCGGGTGAAGTCTTCTTCGTCTCACACTTCAAGATCCAAGAAGCATAAGAAGTCGAAGAAATTCCGGCGTCATTCGTCGAAGTCTAGGGCTTCGAGGCCGACTTCACCTCCTGAGCGACTTCGGAGGAAGGACTTCGTCTCCCCGTCTCCGCCGAGAGCGGAGTCTGTTCATTCCCCGGCTCCGATGTCGCTGGCGTCGAAGGGCTCTTCGGCGTCGAGAGGATCACCGGCACCTCGTAAGACCCCGACGCCGGGGGAGTTGTCTCCGATTCCTGTGGGTTCGCCTGAGCGGGTGCCGGCTCCGCAGGATCCAGTTCGACCTCAGGAGGTCCCCGGCCGAGAAGGTACAGAACCTTATCCTCCTTTTCCCTTGCCTGGTGCGGACCCATCGCAGTTAAACGCGATGTATGGTATGTTTTCAAGGGCCAGTTATCCGCTGGGTGTGCCTACAGGTCCTTTAGCCTACAATTTGGGTGTTCCACACCAGTATGCCCAGGCGCCCTTTGTGCCATCGGCTCCGGCATGGCATTTCCCGACGCCGTCGACTCCGGCACCTCTAGCTCCGTCGGATGTGGGGTCGGCGTCATCTCTGATTCGTGCGACGCCGAAGGATGTTCCGGAGGGGCCTTCTGTTCCGTTGCCATCGTCTACGGCGCCGTCGACTCCGTTTCAGGCTCCACTGACGCCGGCACTGAAGACAAAGCAGCGCTCCAGGAGGGATGCACAGAGGCTGCTAGGAGAGGAGTATACACACGAGCAGGAGGAAGGAGAGATTTTAGATTCTCTTGATGACTTTGAGGGTCTGCAGGAGGCCAGAGGGTTAGATACATCTCCTGAATACAACCTTTCATCACCAAGGGCTGGTCTTCCTCTAGAAAATTTGCCTTATGTGGTCGTGAGGAAGGCGGCTGATTTGCTGGGCCTTCAGTTGCCATCATCTGAATTGACGCCTTGACTGAGCCAATTTTGGAGGTGTGGCAGAAGCCCTTGTCCGCTCCTGCTGTCTCTAGAACAATTGCACGGAGATGTAGGCCGGCCCCTGGGGATCCTGCCTTTCTGTCTACTCATCCAACTCCCGAGAGCTTGGTGGTATAGGCTTCTTGTTCGAAGCAATCTTCGAGCGCTTTCCCTACTACTCCGGGTGTTCGAGACTCGAAAAAGATGGAGCAAGCAGCCAAAAAGATATTTTCGTCTGCAAGCATGGCATTGAAGTCAACCAATGCTACGTGTCTTCTGGGGAGATACGTCCATGCTTTGATGGATTCTGTGAAGCAACTGGCTCCTAAGCTCCCAGAGGATGATAGGGCAAACTTTATGGAGGTGCTCTCTGACTCGCAAGCAGCTGCTCGCCAGGTGATCCAGTCTGGGATGGACACGGCTGATTCTGTTGCACGGGTGATGGGCTCTTCTGTGGCAACAAGAAGACCGGCCTGGTTAAGGTCTTCAGGGGAAAAACCAGATGTCCAGGCGACTCTGTTGGACTTACCTTTTGATGGCAAGAGGCTGTTTGGATCCAAGGCTGACTCTGCCTTACAGCGGTTTAAGGACAGTAGGGCCACTGCTAGATCTCTGGGCCTTCAAACACAGTACAGGGGTTATGGTTACAAACACCTTCGTGGGTTTGGAAGGGGTTCTTCCTTTCGTGGCCGTCAACAGTATCAACAGGGTCAGCAACAGCAGAACCCCTTGTATAAGTCCTACAGGGGCAAGAACAGAGGCCGTTTCTGGGGAGCCTCGCGGCAGCAGTCCTCTTCCTCCTCCTCTCCTCACTGTTGGTGCTTCAGGGAAGCAGCTCTAGATCCCCCATCTTAGAGCATGTTGGTCCTGTTGGGGGTCGGGTGTCCCATTTTCTACAAGATTGGAAACTGATTACAACGGATCGTTGGGTTTTGAATCTTGTAGAGAATGGGTTCGCCCTTCCTTTTCTAGAGTATCCACCTCCTTACCCTCCTCGCCAAGGTGGTTGTTCAGAAGACCACTTGTTGCTTTTGCAACAGGAGGTTCTGGTCTTGTTACAGAAAGGTGCTATAGAGGTGGTTCCAGAGCAGGAAAGGGGTCAGGGGTGCTACTCCCGGTATTTCCTGATTCCCAAAAACGACGGACGTTTGAGGCCGATCCTGGACCTCAGGATTTTGAATTTTTACCTCTGGCAGGAGAAATTCAAAATGTTGACTCTGGCTCAGGTTCTTCTTGCGCTGCAACAGGAAGACTGGATGGTGTCCATCGATCTCCAGGATGCGTACTTTCATCTTCCCATCCTGAAGTCGCATCGGAAGTATCTACGTTTCACGGTAGGGTCGCAACATTACCAGTTTGCGGTTCTACCGTTCGGTCTGACTTCCGCACCGCAAGTCTTTACAAAGGTGATGGCAGTGGTAGCAGCTCATCTCAGAAGATCAGGGGTTCCTGTCTACCCTTACCTGGACGATTGGCTGTTGAAAGCCAAGTCTCCGGAGATGGTGTTGCGTCACTTGCAGGTGACAACGCAGCTGCTGTTCAACTTGGGTTTTTCGATCAATGTGCCCAAATCTCACCTGGTGCCTTCTCAGCGCAGCCTGTTCATAGGGGCAATACTGGACACTACTGTTTGTCGAGCATTCCCACCTCCGCAGATGATTCTCGACATTCAGGAAATGATTCCCTTGTTTCACAACGGAGCGGTTGTTCCGGTCCTGAAAGTCCTACGCCTGCTCGGTCTCTTCGCTTCCTGCATACTGTTGGTCAGTCACGCACGCTGGCACATGAGGGCACTCCAGTGGTGCCTCCGCAGGCAGTGGTATCAGCACGACGGAGATCTCGGGGAGAAGGTCAATCTCCAGAGACGCTGCAGCGGAGCTGACTTGGTGGGGTGTGCAGGGCAACCTGTCTCAAGGAAAGCCCTTTCAACTTCCTCCACCGATGGCCACAGTGATCACGGATGCCTCCACTCTAGGGTGGGGGGTTCATCTGGGGGATCTGGAGATCAAAGGTCTTTGGTCTCCAGAGGAAAGGTTGCTTCACATCAACCTTCTGGAATTGCGGGCGATACGCTTGGCACTAAAGGCTTTCCTTCCTTCCTTCCCTTCGCGGTCGGTCAGTTCAGGTCCTGACGGACAACACGACCGCGATGTGGTATATCAACAAACAGGGAGGTGTAGGGTCGTTTCGTCTCTGTCGAACGCGCACTGCCCGTTCTGCAAAAAAGACTCCGTCGACGACTAAGCCACCTCAGAGTTCGTCGACGCCATCTCCGTCGACGGAAGAACCGGTGAGATCTGTACCTTCGGCGACTAAGACAAAATCGTCGACAGTCGACGATACCACCGACTGTTAGTCTCTCCTCCGTCGACGTCCCACTCGACGGCGCCATCGACGATGGTCCCATTCTCGTCGACGCTCCCACAGTCAACAACTGTCCCACTCTCGTCGACGCTCCCACCGTCCACAACGACCTCCACTTCGGCGACATTGTCGATGACGGGTCTTCTGTCGACGACAACGTCGACACTAACAACAGTGATGGCAGCTTCAGCTGTCCTTATGTCTCCTTCCATGGTCATCTTGTCGACGATCATGCGGAAAAGGCCTACTTCACTACAAGTAACTCCTATTTTATCATCTAAATTATCGTCTACGCTCCAGTCTAGGAGGGGCAACTACCACGACCCTTCATACATTTCTCCCTTGCCTCCGAGCCATTTTTTGGAGGAGTCCGAGGATGATGGGCTGTTCAGCCCTGCACGCAGCCCCTCTCAGCTTCATGTTGAATACAAAGAGGATGATGAGGAAGAAGAGTATTATGAGCCTTATCAAACAGTACAAAGGCCTCAAGTTTTATTGCCTCGTCAGGAACCTGTGGTTCAGATGCCCGTGACTTTGGTACAGGACTTGGCAGCTATCCTGCAAGATTACCATACTCGTTTCCCAACTGCGGATGATCCCGTTCAAAGACAACCTTCTCCTCCATTTATCTTGCATACTTCAGGTTCATCTGTTCCGTTCCGGCTGCTGGGTCTCAGGATATTGCACCTATGCCACAAGACCAAGGGGTACAAGATGATGACGAGGATGCAGTCGCCGAAGAGGGCGAACTCCCTAAATCACCAACAACCGTGGATGAATGGGAGGATTATGTAATCCCTACACCATCATCGCCAGTTCCTCAGGCAATTGATTCCCCTCCGGAGGACATTGGAGATTTTCATGCCATTATCGAGAGGGCAGCGACACGATTCCACCTGCCTATGCCCGTTAAGCCGTCCGACTGCTTTCTCTGATTTTAAAGATTTGAGCAGAAAATCGGTTGGCGCCATTCCCATAATCGTCCATATTTGGGAAGAGGGCGTCAAGATTATGAGGAACCCTCTCTCTGTACCTGCAATTCTTCCCAGGATTGATAAGAAATATAAGGTCCCGGATGATGCCCCTGCTTGCCTGTCCGGTCATCCTAGGCCTGACTCTGTCATCTCTCAGGCTGCTCAGCGCAGATCGAGAAATCCATCGGTACCGATTACTGCACCTCCTGACAAGGATGGTAGGAGGCTCGATAATCTAGGAAAGAGGTTCACCACCATGGCAGGTGCTTCCGTTAGTGCCGCTAACTCCTCGGCAATCCTAGGGAGATATGACCGCCAAATGTGGTCAGATATTGCTCCATACCTCGAGTTTTTGCGAGAAGATAAGAAGCAAGAGGCGAGAAATTCTCTTGGAGGGGGAAAGAGCAGCATCGGAAACGATTGACATTTCCATGGATCTAGCCTCCCTAGGGTTCCGACAACTGGCTGGAGCAGCGGTCCTCCGTCGCCAGGGTTGGCTTAAATCTACCACTTTCCGCCCAGAGATACAAAGCAAAATCCTCGATATGCCATTTGATGGGGATGCGCTCTTTGGCAAGCACATCGATGATGCCCTGCAAGAGATTAAAAAGGACACTGACCCGGCCAAAGCCCTGGGTACGCTTCAGTACAGGAGGATTCCTTTTCGAGGCGCACGTGGCAGTCTTTTTCCTTTCGTGGAGGTTACCAAAAGTACCAACCCCAGTCTTGGGGCAGATATGGTTTTCAACAGCAACAACAATCTTACAGAGCCCCCCCCTCCCTCCCCCCCCTGCTGCCGCTTACAGACAACAGAACAGGAGGAAACAGCCCGAACAGGGCAGAGATAATAGTAGGAAACAGTGACGTCTCCCCAGGACCTGCAAAAGTTTGGCCACACTTCAACCCCCAAGACGCCGAACATTTCTCGTCATTACAGTCAATGGGAAAAACTGACCTCGGACAAGTGGGTTTTGGACATAATCAAATTCGGACACACTCTAGAATTTGTAAACCTCCGTCCACCCCATCCACCTTTAAAAAAGCATCCACCACATCTAGCTCTTCTCAAGAAAGGGGCAAGGAGTATGCTACAAAAAGGCGCTATAGAGAAAGTGCCTCGCTCTCAAGTGGGAAGAGGTTTTCACTCTAGTTTCTTTTTAGTCAAGAAAAAGTCTGGGGAATGGAGACCAATCCTGGATCTGAGGAAGCTGAACAAATACCTGCAAAAGAAATCCTTTCGCATGGTTACTCTTCAAGAGATCCTGCAACTCCTAGACCATGCAGACTTCATGACAACATTAGATCTGCAGGATGCATACTTCCACATCCCGATCCACCCCAAACATCGAAAGTTCCTCCGTTTTACTGTGGCAGGTGCACATTTTCAATTCCAGGTTCTCCCTTTTGGCCTGCGTTCAGCTCCAAGAGTTTTTACAAAATGCCTTGCTCCGGTTGCGGCTCATCTCGGGCTGCAGGGCCTGCAGCTTTTCCCATATCTGGACGATTGGCTAATAAAAGCTCCTTCTTTCCGGCAGGCCTCAGAAGCAACGCACACCTGCCTTCGCATGTTTCAATCTCTGAGGCTGTCTCAACTCCCTAAAGTCAGTTCTTCTTCCGTCTCAAAGGATTCAGTTTCTGGGAGCAGTTTTGGATACTATCCAGGACAAAGCATCCTTGTCCACAGAAAGGCAATCTCATCTGGTTTCTCTAGCATCAGACCTACGAAAAAGAAGGTTCGCTTCTGTGAGGAAGATGAAATCCTTTCTCGGGATGTTGTCCTCTGCAATCCTTTTGGTTCCTCACTCCCGTCTCAGAATGAGACCTATCCAAGAAGAACTGGACAGTCAATGGCTTCAAATAACAGGGTCGTTCGACCTGGTGAGGATAACCCCGGCTATGCGGGTGGCTCTGCTTTGGTGGCAGTGCTCCAGCAATGTCTCGACCGGGCTTACCTTTCTTTCTCCCCCACCAGAATTCATCTGGACTACAGACTCGTCTCTCGAAGGATGGGGTGCGCACCTCCAAGATCTCTGCATAAGAGGGAAATGGTCCAAAGCATTGTCAAGAATGCACATCAACTTCCTGGAGCTTCGAGCTATTTTTCTGGCTTTGCAGTCTTTTCTCCCAAGACTTCAAGGGTCATCAGTTCTCATAAGAACCGACAACACCACTTGCATGCATTACCTAAACCAGCAAGGGGGGCTCGCTCTCACATCCTATCTCAGGAAGCGCAAAATATATGGAAGTGGCTCATTTCTCATCACATTACTATAAAGGTGGAGCATCTGCCTGGAGTAAACACTCTGGCGGACACTTTGAGCAGAACATCAAATTCTTGCCACGAATGGGAGCTGGATCAGTCAGTCGTGGAACACATTTTCCAGATGTGGGGCAGACCCAACTTGGATCTCTTTGCCTCAAAGACCAATCGGAAATGCCCATTCTATGCCAGTTGGGATCCAGAGAAGGGCTCTTGGGGAAACGCCTTCATGATGAGATGGACGGGGATTTTTGCTTATGCTTCCCCCCCCTTTCCGTTGCTCCCGAGGACTCTAACAAAACTAAAAATGGAACCGTGCCGAATGATTCTCATTGCCCACGATGGCCACGTCAGCACTGGTTCACAGAGCTTCTCCTACACTCCGAATGCAACCCATTTCGCCTCCCAGTGTCTCCAACTCTATTGACAATGAGCAAGGGCCAGATTCTCCACCCACATCCAGCCCCTTTGCAGCTTCATGCCTGGCTTCTGAGCTCACTGAATTCAAGGAGCTAGATTTACAGCAAGACTGTAGGGACATACTTGCAAAAGCAAGAGCTCCTACTACTCTAAAAACCTATTCTCTGAAATGGAAATATTTCTGTTCTTGGTGCCGTGATAATAATACACATCCCCTCGACTGTTCTCCGGAGAAGATTTTCCCTGATCTTCTCTCACTAGCTAAGTCTGGACTCATGTTCGCATCGGTTAAGCTGCATCTGGCCGCAATCTCGACTTGCAGGCGCTCTGCTGGCAGCTCATCTCTCTGCTCTAACCGTTTGGTCAAGCAATTTTTGAAAGGTCTCTTCAGAGCTTTTCCGCCCATCAGCGCTCCCCCTGAACGGAGGCTTAACCTGGTTCTATCACAGCTCATGAAGCACCCATTCGAACCTGTGCCCAAAGCTGAGCTTAAATATCTCTCCTGGAAAACTGCTCTTTTGTTGGCGCTTACCTCCGCTAGGAGAGTCAGCGAAATTCAGGCATTTACTATCAAACAACCATACCAAGGACTATGTTCTCCTAAGAACGAATCCTACCTTCATTCCAAAGGTTCCATCTTCTTTCCATCTTAATGAGCCCATTATTCTACGTACTTTCTTTCCCAGTCCTTCCACCCCGGCTGAGAAGGCTCTACACACTTGGGATATTAAAAGGTGCCGCAAATTCTATTCATCACGAACTGTATCCATCCGGAAGTCGGATCAATTGTTTGTATCTTATGGTGGTCAGAAACCAGGTACAGCAGTAACGAAATCAACAATTGCAAGAAGAATTGCATCAGCGATTCAATTTTGCCAATTCTAAAGCTGGAAATCCTCTGTCCGTGCAGCCTAAAGCTCATTCCACAAGGGCTGTGTCATCAGCAGCGCTTTTTGCCGGAGTGCCGTTGGAGAAGATTTGCCGTGCTGCAACTTGGAAAAATGTGCGCACATTTACATGGCATTACTGTCTGGATCTGGCTACAGAAGCTGAGTCAGCAGTTGGTCAAGCGGTGTTACGCAACCTTTTCAAATAAGTTAAGCCTCCGTTGAGAGGTGACTATCTTATTTCATGCTTCTGAATGCTATCTCTATTAATTATTAGTGTTATTGTTGTTTCTCTCATTGTGCCTGAATGGCTCTCTTATGTGGTATGGCATATGTTATAAGTATATTTACAAATATATTTTACGAGGTATCTATGTGGTCTGTATGATACCCACCATCTGCTAAGGAACTAAGGGTTTTACTGCTAGCTATTCTGATTCAAGCATGTGAATCTAAAAATACCCCAATACTGGATAAGAAAACGAGTTACTTACATGTAACTTCAGTTATCCAGTATTGGTATCTTTCATAGATTCACATGCGACCCACCCTCCTCCCCGGAGAGGCTTCCCTTATTACTATGTTATACTTACTGTCACTTGTGCTACGAAAATCTGAGGGACTTGCCTCTCTGTGGAGTGTTCTAGAGGGTAGCCTGATTGGCTGTGTTCCTGATTTGTTTCTTTTTACAAAAGGACAAGGATAGGTTAGTGTAGTGACTTTATTGTCCATTATAGCCTATTGTATGATATTTTATTACTGTTATGTGTATATATATTTTATTTGTAACGTGAGACTCCCACCTCGCCGGCAATGATTCAAGCATGTGAATCTATGAAAGATACCAATACTGGATAACTGAAGTTACAGGTAAGTAACTCGTTTTCTTCTTTCTGGACTTGCCGCAAGACACCTACGTGAGGTATATCTTGAGTCCTACATATGCTACACTTGTGTAGCTTATATTCCTGTCTGGAGTGGGCCGGGCCTGGCATTTTTTGCTGTTCTCATTGGATACGAACCAAGACAGATTTGCTTATTGCTCGTCTTTCTAGAATGACACTGGGTGAAAATTGATGGCCTAGAAGTCAGTCTGAGTGATTGCCATTGGGATTATTCTAGCATTTCTTCATCACTTTGAGTATCACCAGTGCATTTGTAGACCTCAATTTGTGTTTTGGAGGTGGGTGGGGAAACGTCTGGATTCTTGGGCTTCAGGGACAGAATGTGTACACCACATTGTTCCTTACTAAAGTGCTGCATAGATGTAATTGTGTCTGGGGTCCCTACAACTCCTATTCATCCTCTATGCTTCTGTGTCTCTTTGGACCTGTGGAACCTGCCCTCTGGTGTTTTAGAAGTGGCCATATGAAAAGCTTTCTGCTCATGCAGTCCCTGGGGATTCTCTCCTATGTCCTGAAGATGCTGGCTCATGCTTGTGCCATTCAGAAGCACTTGGTTTCCCCTGCTCTAATGCCCAGATTGCACAGTCTAAGCCCTGTGGTGCTGAGCTGCGGGCAAGACCTGATTCTTACTGAAAACTAACTGGAATGTTTCTCACAAGACCACTTCTCCACGGGGACCACTTTTCCACGGGGGGCGGGGACCACTTATCCACGGGGACCACTTATCCACGGGGACCACTTATCCACGGGGACCGGGGACCACTTGTCACTGGTTGACAGTTGGGAACCTGAAAGCACTGTCACACACTCGTCACAGCATAGGCACATCTGATTATGCATCCTTCTTCCTGGCAGAGAAGCAGTGTTCTGCCAAATACCACCTTTACTGTACTGAGGACCTGTAGGAGCTCTGCACAAATATATCCAAAAATGAATCGGGTCTCCATTCGCACTCAGTCCATAGAGATCAAGCTCCCTACAAATAGTAGGTTATGAACTGTGATAAAACTCCGAATAATCTGATTACCTTTGAGTGCTGTCGAATTACACAAACATCAACCAGTCAGTAGTTTTACCAGATCCTCATACCATTTTCTCTTTACTGTCCACTTAAAGCTTTTCATTTATTTTTTCTGCCCCTTTACATATCGCTGCATAATTTATTCCTGCATTCCTTCGCTTATAGATAGTATAAGGGTGTTACCCTGATGAGAAGGCTGTACGCTTTCAAATCAATATAATTTTGTGGTAGCTTGCTTTTTTCATTTTTAACATGAATTTGTTTTCTTTCAGCTGTTGAAAACAATAGCAGTCCTCTGGATCGTTATCCTCTCAAACATTCCAGTGATCTATTTAATTATGAAGGTAATGTCTTTTTAAAAAAAAAAAAAAAAATTTTTTTATACACTGCGCGGAAATGTATACAAAAAAAAGAATCTACAAGAAACTGGGTTAGTTAGGAAAAATGTCCATAAATATTGACAATCTCCCTAACCCTTCTTACTAATGTAATCGCTACTAAAAGCAGTTTTCCATGACAAATGCAAAGTAGATTTGTGTATCGGTTCAAAGAAGGCGAGGGGTGTCATCAGTTTTGATAACACCAACTTAATCTCCCATGGAAGTGGCCGTTTTTCACTACAGGAATCTTAAAGAAAAATAAATGTTGTGAGAATCTTCTGTGGGCAGTTATAGTTGCCAAATGCAGTTTTATTGATGACATTTATACTTTTGTTTATATGAGGTTAAATATGGCAGTATGACGTCTTCCTGACTAGCAATGGGATCATGTTAATTTGTTTTGACACTAGAGGCAAAATCTTTTCTAGTTTAACACACAACAAGATCTCGCAGAAGGGTGTTGGACTCTCCCAGAATATTTATGCAGTTAAGTAGGGGGTAGGGTTAAATGTCTGTACTCCAATATCAGGAGCCATGCAACCAAATTCAAAGATTAGGCATGGGTTTCTTGGGAATTCCTAGTTGTCAACATTTTATTGTTGAATATAATTGACTTTAAGACCAAGAAGAACCATATATATATTTTTTTTGTTACCCAATACAGTACCACCTGACATTGGAACCTCTAACTGTCACAGCAAGTAACAGTATTAAGGGTATCGAACCAAGATATATAAAATAAATTTGCCAGTAATTTGTGGTTGCAGTGCTTCCCAAATACAACATCCAGAAGTACAACATAATTATACGAATAGCACCACTTTGAGTGAAGCAGTGATAGTCAGATTTTCTCTACATATTGCTTCAACCGCACTAAATTCTTCTGCTCACACCGAACCTGCTGCAAATGATATTTGGTAGGATTCACCATCCCAGCCTTCATTCGCTGCTTGGGTACTTTCAATACAGTCACTTATCTTTCGAATGACTGTATAAAGGTCTTCAAAGAAGCAAAAAGGACATCAACTCTTGGTTCATATGTCTTCAAGTTGAAGAGGTTCTGTCAGGAAGACATGTTGCGCTCAACCAGGTTTTGCTTCTTAGTTTGATTTGTCATTGATTATGTTTGCAAGAGACGTGGGCATGTGAGGATTTTAGAATTTAAGTTCTAGCCACTCTGCCTAAAAAGGGGCATGCTAAGGTGGTGATTTATATATCCTGTTGAAATTTAGGGACCGATTACGATGGGCCAGAGTCGGTTGGAATGCTTTCCGACCGACTGTCGGAATGGTTTTCCGACCGACTCTGGATTCGGGAGTCCGACAGATTACGATGGTTCCGAACACCGTTTGGTCGGACTCCCATTGACTTCAGTGGGAGCCTGTGTCCCGACCGACAACACAGGCTCCCATTGAAAATAGGGGTGGTTTGGGAAAACCTTATACCCTGTGATGGGCACCCCATGGTGCCTGCCACACTGTGCATGGTTGGAAAGAGGGGTCCCATGGGTACCCCCAAGGGCCTATTTGGAGGCCTCTGGGTGAAGGGGGGCCTGCTTTGGGCCCCCAAAGTCGGTTATCCGACAGCCGATCTGTGTCGGACAGCCCGAGTCGGAACGTCTGTCGGAATCCGATATCTCAATCGGTCGTTCAGAAATGTGGCCCGTAGAGCTCTACGATTCGGCTATGACCGACTCGAACTCTTTGAATGCCGGTCGGAACCGATTTGGAAGGACCGACCGACTACCTTCTATCAGAATGGGTCAGTCAGAAATGTTTCTGAGTCAGTCAGAAACACGGGTTCGGACACTGATTCGGACGAACCGAATGCCATTCTTAGCCTTTCCGACCGACATCATAATCGGCCCTTTAGTATCCATTAGCGGGCCACTAGATCAGAGCTTTCCAAACTTTTTAGTATCGCAAACCAATTTTCTGAACACCAGACTTTTGCGACCCTCCTAGCATCAATGGATATTTGGTGGCGGGGGGGGGGGGGTTCGGGGGAGACTAATCTCTTCACACCCACCCGGGTTCCAGGCCGCTTCACTCAGTGGCGTGGTTAATTTTATTTTCTTTTTTCTTCTTCCTCTGAGGGATTGGTGTAGACTGAGTCGCTCTTCTCTCAAGATCTGTAATTTGTAATTATTATGCATGACCTTATTTTTGCTGTAATGGTTTCTAAAATGTTGAAACCATTACAGTGAAAATAAGAAAATGCATAATTATAAATATGCTTACATATGGACGACTAGGACTCCATTATTAGGAGGCCCAGGTGAGACTGTTCTTTTTGCAGTTTTCACAGTTCACAAACTTTTTGTGACCCGCATAGTTGGCAGACCCACAGTTTGGGAAACAATGCACTAGATTTGTTATTTTCTGCAAATTTTGTTTTGATATACTGTTGTGAATAGTAGTTTATTAGACTACCTTGTGTATTTTTATATTTGTCGCCTACCTGTGATAAAGCTACTGCGTCATCCGAAGTTCAAGAAGCTATTTGAAATGCAGAAAGTGTGTTCCCAAACCCTGTTCGTGATGGGGGGATTTTTACACCAAAAGTTCCTCAAATGTTTACAAGAAAAGTGGTTTTAGTGAGTTAGACACACTATGTGAGTTACTAGATCCTATTCTCCCAAACAATAGGAACGATCAGCACGCCTCCATACTATTACATTGGTTTTGAATTAATTTTAGCGTTCATGGCAGATTTAAATACCATCCTGTAGATAATCAGTCCTGGCAAACTGGAAGTTTGACATTTTTACAAGTGTATGCCTTTATACATTACTGCAACTAAAATTAGCGTCTAACTTGTCGCTAAGTGACAACTTAATTAAATCATCATAGTCTGATAAATATAGGCATTTACTAACCGGATAACCCATTAGAAGAATGCCCCAAAAGTAATTGATCTATAAGAACTTTTTCAAATAGAATTTACATTTATATTTGAAGAGTTTTATATAGCGCTGGCTAGACCCGGAGGTATCAGAGCGCTTTACATGAGGATCATAGGGTTACAAGTTACACATTACATCCGTTACAAGAGCATAGTAAAACACAGGAAAAAGAAAAACAATGTTACGGTATTTCGGGGGAGGGAGGGGAAGGAAGGAGACACAGCGGGAAGACTGGGAGAACAGGGAGAACTGTGCCCAATGTCCGGCTGGGTAGGTTACAGCCGAGGGGGATGAACCAGGGCCGATGATCTCTATAGCTGTCTAGCAGCTCCACCGGGAGATACATTAGGGAGAAACTTTTGGATGAGGCTATATGGTTTGCTCTAGTTTCTTCTCCGGGATGCATAAACGTCAAGTCCTAAGGCCACTCCCCAGTTATTGGTTACATCTGGAAAAAAAATACCCTGCAAGTAATTTTTCCTTTCTAAAGCAATAAAAAAAAGCAGCAGAAAGAAACAAATTGCGGTGGTCCTTTCAAAGCTCCCTTATGAGGCACATCAATTGATTATAGTGTATTTTATAGCAAAAAGCTTCAGAAAGATCAAATGAAAAAGCCACCCCATTAGATGAAAAGCGTTGTCAGGCTCCTATGAAGAACTTGTATACTATATGTAATAAGCGTATGTTCTCTACCATTACAAGTAATGAACTCACTGGCAAACAACTTTGTATGGGAAGATATATCGACAAATAATTATAAATTATGGAGCTAGCATACTTGAGTGGTAGGTCAAGATAAAATCTGTTGATACACAAAAATTGTGCCCGAACTCATGGGGCAAACTGTCTCAACCAAATGCTTAACTTTTGTATCTGGCTCAAAAAATCATAAAAATTGCACTAGACCTGCAGGTCTAGTAAAGTGAAACCTCTACTCGACCTAACTGAAATGCACTTGACCTCTGACTCAGAAAGCTGAGCAAATGTGACAAGTTAACAAGATTTAAAAGCATTTTTATTGCTCATTCACTTTGTGAGCAATAAAGATCCCTTTAAATCTTGTTATCTTGTCACATTTGCTCTGCTTTCAGAGGCAGAGGTCAAGTGTCAGTTTGTCTTCCTACTCGCCAGAAAGGGCGAGTAGGACCTAAAAATAGCTCGTCCTATTTGAATCCAAGTATATGCCAGTGGATTTTTCGAGCCCTGTGTATAAATACCAACTTAATTCCAAAGTCCTGGAAGATTGTTAAAATTCTATTAAAGTTCATAATGACCCTAAAAGTTACTGCCCAATTGCCATTTTGGATGTAACGGGGAAAATCTGTGCAAAATGTGTCTTATGAAGATTATCCACCAGGGCAACTTTGAATAATCATCTTCCAATTGGTTTTCGGGAGGGATGCTTTACTGTGTAATATTCTAGGGATCCTCTACACCTATTTCTATTCAGTCGGAATATTGCGCCGACATCGCTTAGATTACTCTGGCCGGAATTAGATTTAACGTTGTCCGCATCGTGGGGCTGACTAACCTCTTGACATACAGAGTGGGACTTTGTCCGCACAGGAGAACTTTTTGCCCTGATGAAGTTCCTTTAAAAGGAACGAAACACGTTGGCTGTTGTCCAGTCGTCTTTTATTTTAAAGAAGAATAAAGAAATTTGAAAAGACCATATTGACTAAAGTGTGACTTCATCCCTGGTGCTGCCTCCATTTTTCTCCAATTTATGTTTCTGGATTTCCAGTGAGACCCAACTGCAGCAGGTCTCGGAGGCTACATGCACAGGACCTTATTACTATGTGGACATTATGATTGAGGTGCTAAACGTGTAGTCAGCTGCAGTATCTACATTTATGTGTAATATTCTATGCCTGATTATGGAAAAAATTTGAAAATTAGAAAATGAAAACTATGTGGCATTTGACAATTTTAGTAATGCCTTCAATATGGTTGATTAATTCTGTGGCAAAAATTACCAAGCTGGGTTCTCCACTGCTTTTTAAAAAATTTTTTTACTTCATCTACAGATTAATTTGTATTCAGAAATGTGGGTAAAAGTTTTATTAGGATCTGTGTAGGAATACACTTTTAAGATTACTGTTCTTAATGATCTGAAACAGGGATTCATTCTGTCACACTTTTTTTTTTTTTTTTTTTTTTACTTCAAAGTCTGCTAAATAGAGGTGAATGCTCATCTTCTGAAGTTGGGTACTAATATATATATTTTTTAAAACCTATTTTTTATTGATTTTGTACAGGGACTTTTTGGGGAGGTGCATCAGCCATTGATACTGTAGTACATGGTTCTCGTATTTCTCACACAAGTGATTACAGCGGTACCATTATAACCGTTTACCCGTACACATACAAGTGATAGCCCTTTTTGGGTATTAACATTTTCAGGATTGACCAATTGCTGTGGCTGGTAGTTGTATATTGTCCAATAAATCCAACAAAAATATAACATTTCTTAACTACCCACCCCCCCCACCCACTAGTCTGGCTCACAGATGGGTACTAATATAATTTTGCTACTAATGTATGCTTCTGATTTAATTCTGATGTCCCTTACACACTTCAGCCTTCAAAGGCAGTCAACTAAAACTTGAAAAATCATGTGAAGGGCAAAATGTAAAAAGCAACAGCAATAGTGTTTGGCCTCCAGAAGTTCCTTAGATCAATTGGTAGTAGGCATCTCCTCCCTACTACAGGTTTTGGTTGCCAAAGATCCTCCTGTAGCTTTATACACAGCAGAATCGCATTCAATCACTGGCCTTAAGAGATGCTTACATTGTATCTAAACTATCTGAGTTCAATAAGTATGAGGTGGTCTAGCTCGATTAAATTTTTTAGCTTAGATTTGGCTTTGATTAATATTAATCAGTGAGCATATGAACAGATTTTACGTTTTTTTTTTATTGGAGTTTTATGTAGCGTGAACTTGACCCGAAGGTTTCGGGTATCAGAGCGCTTTACACGAGCACCAGTTGCGTTACATGAGGACACATTAATTTTTGTTAGGCACAGGGAGATTAAGTGATTTTCCCAGAATCACAGGATGTTGCGCGTCTTTGCTGAGACTCTAACCTGGTTCCCCAGATTTTAGGTGGACCGCCGTAGCTGTTAGGCCAACTCCTCTCCCCAATGAGATGCATGTCAGCTATTCTCCAGTCTGGAGAATTGTTTTAAATCCATCTGGCAAGTTTTTACACACTATTCAAATAAGGTTTACGCTTTTGCAAAATGATTTCTGTTGTGTAATGAGAAATGAAATCTCTTGAGAGAAGATATTTGCATTCAATTAAATTATTAAAAAGCCATCAAAACAATTTAGATCATTGTATGGAAATTACAAGATTGCAAATGAATTGAGGATTACTTAGCTGTGGAATTATGCAATTTTATGTAAGAGCAATCCTATGCCTGCATTTTTTTTTTGTTTTTTAATTTTATTTATTTATTGAGCATTTCTTCATGACTTCTTATATTTTAGACAATATGGTAACATCTTGCAATAGTCACAACTGATACTCACCCATAGTTCCCATGTTTTTCCACAAGCAACTTGTCGTATAATGAGGCGAGAACAGTTCAGTGCCTTGCTTTTCCACCATCTAATGCAATTAAATAAACAGCCCACCGCCCATCTATGTTCACAAGGAATGTGGGTCATTCCGTACAACTTATTATCTCCTATCCCCTACAAAAACAAACCACTCTTTCCCCTCCCCCCGCTAGGCGTGCCATGGTGTGATGTAGCTCACATGTTCCAACCTTATCCAGGCTAACCCGTTAATATTTGCTGGGGAATTCTCACTGTCTTGTGTGCCAGGGTAGTATGCAAGGGGTTGTCTGGTCCCCAGCTCTTATGCCCCTACCTGCATGTCCTCATCTGCATCATTTTCTGGATGCTTAAGTAGTGTCACCAGTGCTTCCCATGCGCTGTCTGCCTCCAGGGATCCGCGGCCTCTTCTGGTTTCTCTCAATCACACTGCCCCCTCGTATTCCACCCATCTTATGACCTTCTTCCATCCGTCCGCCCCGGGTCCCCCCTGGGCCTTTCAGTTCCTAGCGATCTCCCTCCTAGGCCAACAGGAGTGCCAGGTCTTGGAATTTACTTGTTACTTTGGTTTTGGAGGTGTGGGGAAACCAGTGTAAGAGACAGTATCCTGATGTTGCATTCACCTTTCTCTGTTACCTTCGCCATTACCTTTGTCACGTCCCTCCAGAAGCTTTCAAGCTTAGGGCAGTTCCAGAACATGTGTAAGAAGTCTGCGCTGACCTCTCCACAGCCGGGGCATGTAGCTGTTCGTGTCCCAAAGTATCTGTTTATGCGTGCTGGTGTAAGGTATGCTCTATGTAGTACGTAAAAATTGATTATTTGAAACCTGCCATTTCTAGTGACCCTGGTTGTCCGCTCAACTAGTATATCCCATGTTTTCTCTTCTATAGATGACCCCAAATCATCCTCCCATCGTACCCGTAGTTGATTGAGTGCGGGCTGTGTCTCATTTCTGAGGCATCGGTACAAGCAGGTGACTGCTTTGAATGTCCCGGAGGCGGTCACCACGTACTGGCATCCTCCCGACGGTGGTTCGGAGAGGCCCTCTCCCCATTGTTTACGCACTGCCTTTGTGAGAGCGCTGTATAGTAGAAAATGTCCCCTGGGTACGTCAGATCGTTCGCTAAAATCATTAAATGGTAGCAGGGATCCGTCCTCATATAGCATTCCGACAGTGGTCACCCCTGCCGCTATCCATGTCTCTAGTCCTCGCCAGTCTCCCCCATGTGGAAGTGCCATGCCGAGGGTCAATGGGATCTCTGGGGCATACAGCTTTTTGGTTTTAGATCTCTGTAAACTCCTAGCCCAACATTTGTGTATTACTTTTACTTTGGTTGTTCCATCCCTCCCCTGTGTGGGCATGCGCAGGAAAATAAGCTTAGACTTGGGATTGTGTTGTCTGGATGGTCATTTCCCCTCCCCCGACTGTCTACCCACTTCGTGAGCCACTGCAACTGAGCTGCTAGGTGGTAGTAATCAAAATCCGGGACGGCTAGTCCTCTCGCTGTCTTGGGTCTCGATAGTGTAGCCCATGCCACCCTGCGCCTGCCCGCCCCCCATAGGAACTAAGTCACCAATGTCTGCCAGTGGCGAAACGTCCCCACCCAGGATCCAGATAGGTAACACCCTAAATAGGTATAACAACTGCGGGAGGGTCACCATTTTCAACTGTGCCATTCTTACCATCACTGACAAGGGCAGAGTCGCCCAAAAGGTGAAGCTCGATTTCACTCCCCTGATCGCTTTTCCTAGGTTACCTTCCAGGAGGTCTGCCTGGTCGTGATCGATGTTAACTCCTAAGTAGGGGAGACACCTGTTTTCCCATAATGTCATCCTCCATTTGCGGTTTCTCCCGACCCGCTTCAGTGGGAAACGGGCACGATTTCCTCCAGTTAAGCAAAAGGCCCGACACCCTCCCAAGAGATGCAAGTAGTTCCCTTGCTCCATCAAGGTCTCCTCTCGTGTTCCGGAGGAATAACAATAGGTCATCAGCGTATAACGCTATGTGTTTAGTCCGGCCCAGAACCTCCAAACCCTGATAATGGATTCCCGTTCTGGCTCTGGCAGCCAGGGGCTCCATAGCTAGAGCAAATAAAAGTAGAGAGGGGGTGCCCTAGTCGCATTCCCCTACCCACACGGTAGTTATCTGATATCAGGCCCCCGGTCCTGACTCTAGCACTGGAGTCAGAGTATAACAGGGTCGTCCATTCTACAAAACCTGGACCCAGCCCAAATCTCTGCATCACCCTGAAGAGATACGGCCATTCTAGGCTGTCAAGGGTCTTTTCTATGTCAACTGCGAAAATGACTGCCTCCTCCTTGTCGTAGGGTTCTGCTTCCAGCATGCATAGTAACCTTCTAATATTCAGCGCCGTGTTACGAGTTGGTATGAACCCTGCCTGGTCCTGATGTATCAGGTCTGACATATGTGGCAGGAGACGCGTAGCTAAGATTTTACTCAGGATCTTATAGTCCAGATTAAGCATGAAGAGTGGTCTATATGCTGTTTTATCGGTTGCTGGCTTGCCTGGTTTTAACAGCGGGATAATCCGTGCCTCCCTCGTGGTTCCCGGTAGTCGTCCGTCTCCCCCCAACCCCCCCACCCGCTTCGTTTGGTTATATACTTCAACCAGACGTGTTTTATTCCTGGCCAGAGATTTAATAGCTGCTCTAACTTCGTGTAGTTCTATGTACCTCCCCAGCGATGCCGCCGCCTCCTCAGTTATGGTTGGTAACCCCAGAGGCCCTATAAAGGCATCAATATATGCCTCAGTGCTAGTTATCCTACTCCTGTATAATTTGGCATAGTACTCAAAGAACACCTTATTAATATCCTGCTGTCTGTAGGACTCTCCGTCCAGTTTGTCTCTAATTTCAAGTATAGTCTATCCCCTCTTAGCTGGGTCAGCTAACCATGCCAACAGTGCCCGAGACTTGTCCCTCTCTGCATGGGCTCTGGTCATATACTACTTATAATCAAAGCAGCGCAGCCAGTCTACAAGTTCTGCCACTGTCTCTTTAGCTGTCCGTAACTGCTCTTGAAGCTCTCTGTGCTCTGGTCTTGCTTTTTCAAGTTCCCTAAGATTCTGCTCTGCTTTTAGCGTCTCTTAAGAGTGTACCCTTATTCTCACTACCTCAGAAATGCACTTTCCTCTAATCACGACTTTAAATGCATCCCACTCCACCATAGTATTAGTAGCGGTCCCTGCATTATTCTCTAACTACTGTTCTATAGCCGTCCTTATCGTTTCCTGGAATACCTGGTCTTCTAGGGCTTCCGATCTTAGTCGCCAGGTGGGGATACTCTGCCTACCTCGTATCCACTGAAGGCCTGTTAACAGGGGGTTATGATCTGAGATCGTCTGGGCTAGGTACTCGCTTGTCCGGATATGTTCATGCACATCGGGGGCACACAGGATGACGTCTAGTCTAACATGTAAATCGTGTAAATGTGAGAAGAATGAATAGTCCCTGTCTCCTGGATGTGACGCCCTCCAAGAATCAACCAGCCCCCACTGATGTTGCCGTTCTCTGCGTGCTTCAGCTATCCTAACAATGGGGGAGTCCCACAGGGGTGGATGGGAGCAGTCCAGCTCGACGTCCGTGACACAGTTGTAGTCCCCACCCAGTATCACCGAACCAGCCAAAAAGGGTGCCAGCGTTCTGGAAAAGATGGCTAGGAATGAGGACTGGTCAGAATTTGGTCCATAAACCCTTCCAATCGTTGTCCCTTCGGTCTAATTTACCAATCAGCAATACATACCGCCCTTCGTGGTCTACGATGTGTCTGGTACACTGGAATGGGACTCCTTCTCTCACCCATATTAGCACCCCCCTTGCAAAGGCTGAGTAATTCGTATAGTACACCTGCCCCCTCCATTTACGCTGCAGCGACTCCCCCTCCTTAGCAGTTGTGTGTTCCTTTCAACATTGCAATTTGTGTTTCCCTTCTGGTCAGGTATGCCTGTATCTTGTGGCATTTAGTCATGGTGTGCATCCCCCGTATGTTCCACGAGAAACACTTAAGATCTACTGTGGAAGCCATATGGTTGGTGCTAACATTTTCCTAGTACTTTTGCTACCCCAGGCACGCCTAGCCCGATTTGAAAACCTCATTTAAAACAAACTCCCCAACATCCCTTCCCCAGGACAGGTGACAGTCCAATACCCATCCAAACTCCATACCAGTTGATATCTTCCCTTGGGTAACCCACGCAGTTGCACTTGGGGTGTGGATTCAACCAGTGAGCTCTGGACCCCTCGCAACTCTGCTCCTCTCCATCCATAGATGCAGGAATGTAGCTCCCGCCCCCCCTTTCATTATCGTAGGATGTCCACTTCAGGGGCTGCATATGCCCAATGTACGAAACTAAAAGGTTACAGGATTTAATGTCCGTTGCTCATTGTCTCTCGGCGTTCACTTGTTCAAATGAGCTCATCAACTGACTTGGGAGTGACTTCAGGAAGATCTGTCTTCGTCCTCTGCAGAGCTAGATCTTTGGGAACAGTCCGATTTGTCTCTTTTCGTGGTCGCTCTGTGTAGATTTGGGACTGGATTCCACTTTGCTTAGTTCTGTAACTCTCCGGAAGACTCAGTGCCGTTCTTCTCTGGCTTCCGCTGAGGATGGTGTTCTGGCTTTATCCGGGTCTTCTTGCTTCATCCGAGATGCTGACCCTGGGGAGCCCCCCACTCGATCCGCGGCCTGGGACGGTGTCGAGCCAAGCCCAAGCATCTTGCGGAGTCTGAAAGAATTGTGTCCCAGCTGGCGTAATAACTCAGTCTGGCTATGAACAGCATTGCATATGGGATCTGCAGTTGCCGTATGCGCCTCTTCACCTCCAAGAAGATGGCCTGCTATCTCTGTACTTCCCTCCTGAAATCTGGGAACACCATGACTTTGTTTCCAATCTGTAGATTATTGTTCTGATGGGCTTGTGACAAAATGTGGTCTTGATCCCTGAAGTGGAGCAGACGAGCCACAATCGGACGTGGGGGAGCACCTGATTTAGGGAGTACGCTGGGACCCTGTGCACCCTTTCCAGTGCGTAGAATGGGGATAGACCCTCCGGGGCCACCTCCGTCTTTAGCCAGCTCTCTAGGAACAATACCATGCCGTTTCCCTCTTCGCGCTCCGGGACCCCAATAATGCGCAAGTTATTCCTGCGGGATCTTTCTTCGCTGTCTTCTACTCTCATTTCTAAGGTCCGACCCTGCCTTCCCCGTCCGACAGGGACTTGCACAGCTCAGCAACCTCTGAGGGGATGTCAGACATTGTGTGCACAGTGCTCGTCACTCTTTCTGTCAGGCGCGGCGGTTGTCATCTTTGAGTAGGCTTAAATCGGTGCCAATAGCATCAGTCTTGATTTCTAGTGCTTCGCGAGACGCTGTAATCGCCTGCATGATATCTGCCAGCGTCTGATGAGGCTGGGTGTTCTCCTTCATTGCCCTCCATTTTCTTCCTCCTAGTCTGTCTGTTCTAACACCTTGCCCGGATCAGTGGCGCCCTGTCCTAGTTTCCAAGGCATCTTCCCCATTCCCAGTGTGGGGGGCGGTAGACTGTCTCCGTATTTGTGGGCATCCAATGGGTGTAGCCAGTAGGTCTCGCAATCGTTCTTCTGTTGTCCTCCTCCCGCCTAGCCTTCCTGCCCCGGTGCCACCTGTTCACTGATTAGGGCTGGCGTCCTCATTCTGAGTGGATATCTGCATTGGCTCCGGACCCTCCAGTCCCCGCTTCCCGGATATTTTCCCCATATCCGCTCAGTGGTGCGTGCTCGGGGAACTCTAACACGCCTATTCTCTGAGAGCTGCTGGGTTCCGGGGGTGATTCTTCAGGACTAGTACCCTTACAGTTCTTTATGCATTCTTCCACTGTTGGGCATAAATCTTGTAGAGTTTCTTTCTCGAGGGGATTTCTCTACTCTCTCCTAATCCGCTCACCCCTCAGACATGGGGGGTGGCTACTTCATTCGGGGTCCCCACCTACCGGGCATCAGCTGCTCAGTGGCCCCACTACTTCGATTGCGGGGCTAGCCCACCGGGCCCCCTCTAATTATTCAGCTGCTTGTTAGGCTGTCCTCTCTGCGGAATATTAGAGTATGGTCCCACTTCAGCCTCGGGTGTCTTAGGTGGGAATCGCCTGGTGCGCCAGTTACCCTGTCTGTGTGGGAGTCCACCGCGGGCCCATTCGACCACCCCGCTCAGCATGTGAAGTGACTGCCCCGGGTGCCGGGCCATCCCGCAGTTCCTCAATTTGCGCCGTTCACAGGAGTGTATGGTGGACCCCACTCCCCGCAGTTCGCCTCAGCCCCAGGTTGGCGAAGCACCCACCTCCAGAGTTCGTTTGGTACTAGCAGTGCTCGGCTTTCCAAGCTGCTCCAGAGTTCATTTTTGTATCGGCAGTGCTCTGCCCTCCGATCTGCTCTCCGGGCTGCCGTCCGCTCCATCTCCGGCTCAAGGGTCTTCAATTTTGCTGCTTCTGCGTTTTCCGCTCTCACTGGGTGTCGTCATTCCTGGTGACGCAGCTCTAGGTAGGAATCCCCTTCTCCGCTGTCCCCTGCCGTTTTATGCGTTCGTGCTGCTGCGGGCCATTGCTTCGGCGGCCCCTGCCCTGTGGCGGTGGTTGCGGCCTAATAATTCCTCACTCCTCCGGGCGGGCTATTTTACCAGAGCTTTCCCATCCCATCTCATAGCTCTTTGCTGTTCTGGGCATCGGCGGCCTGCCGCGTCTGCAGCAGTGCTCCTCAGTGGGGGTCAGGGGGCTTCCTCCTCCACCGGCCGCCTGTTCGTGTTGGCAGGCCCCGAGACTCCGTTTAGCCTTCTTGTTTCTGCTGCACTTGTATGCTTCACAGGCCAGTGCCGCCCCCGCTCCGACTACCGTTCCCTGGTATCTCCCCTCATCTAACATCTGCTAACTTGGGAAGTCTCAGGGCCACGCTTCCCGTTCTCTGCTCTGGATCTTCCCCGGGCCAGCCTTGGGTTCTCAGTGTTTGCCACAGGAACAGCGGGTGTCCCCCAGTCCCCTCATGTGTTTCCTGGGGGCACAGTGGATCAGGAAAGCATTGGATGGGCGATTGCTGGGCAGGAGCTTCGCGATTCGCGTCTCACTCCATTGGTGTCTAGCCATGCCCCCCTATGTCTGCGTGTTAAGAGAATTTTTTTTTAATTACAAATTCTGATGGATACATCTGCCGGTGGATTCCTCACCTTTTGAATTACCCCTTGCGCCAGCATTCCACGGAAACTTTTTCCTAGCTCTCCCACGTCGACTTGGACGTCACAATGGCACGGCTCTGCTCGCGACTCCGTATGACGTCATCGGAGCCATAAGAAGACATTGTCGGCGTGCTGACGTCGGTTCCCTTTTTTCCGCGCCATCGACTCGTACCAGTTTTTTCTGGGACTCTCCATTTTCTTCGTGATACTTTTTCTACTTTCTCCCTTGGTGTGGGGACCATATGTCCATCACGGACCCCCATGATGATTGTCTCTGGTGCCTGTCGTCGGATCACGACTTCGAAGGATGTTCGTACTGTCGAAAGATTAATCCGAAGGCGCGTGAAAAAAGAGAAGAGGGGGCCGCAAGAGGTCCAAGTCGAAATCATTGACCTCACACACCTCGAAGTTGAGAAAGCATAAGAAGAAGCGCCGACAGGGGTCTCGGCATCTATCTTCGAAGGGCAAGGCTTTGAGGTCGGCTTCTCCTGTTCAGCGGTGTCATGCTAAAGATGACATCTCGCCGTTGCCTTCTCCTGCTCCGCAGGCGACTCCGGCCCACTCTCCGACACCGAGGGAGTCTTCTTCTCCTTTGCCTGTGCTGGTTTCTGTTTCCCCGGTGCCGCAGCCACAGCCTGCCAACACTGCCTCTGTCTGATCCAGACCCAGCAGTTCCGGATCCTTAGCCACCCTTTCCTGGTCCAGGAGTGGATCAGTTGCGTTTTCTGAATGTGATGTTTGGCATGTTTGCCAAGGCAACGTTCCCTACCGGTGCGCCGTCTGGCCCCTTGGGTCCACTTGCTTATAATACGGCTTCCAATACGGAAGTGAGTGCGTTTTAAATCCCTTTGCATGGTCTTCAAAGCCCTCCACGGCAAAGGCCCAGACTACCTGAACCAGCTGTTCTACTGGTACACTCCTAACAGAGCACTTCGCTCGACCGGTGCCAAGCTGGTCTCAGTTCCACTCAGAAGGACTGCTTTGTGGGGGGGACAGAAGCTTCGCTGTCAGCGCAGCGAAGGCCTGGAACGCCCTGCCTTTTTACCTCAGAGATGCTACGGATCTCCTAAATTTTAGGAAGGGCCTAAAGACCTGGCTCTTTTCTGAATAATTCCTCCCTCCTTGTTTTCTGCCTCAGGACGTATTTGCTAGCGCCAGGACACCCATGGGTAATTGCCGCGCTTTATAAAAGTTACTAACATAACATAATTTGGGCATCCCCAGCAATATGCCGAGGCACCATTCGTGCCCTTCATGCCGACGGCTCCATCATGGCAGTTCCGGCCGCCGAGATTTTTGACGCCGATACCAGTCTCCGACACCGTCTGGGGTTGGGCCGACGCCTTCCCGGCTTCGAACGGTGCTGCTTCCCACTTCTGAGGGTCCTCCTTCGGCGCTGATGTCTTCTGCACCGCGCCTGGTGCCACTGACGCCGATCCCGAAGTTGCGCTCTAGGAGAGGGGCCCAAAGGCTGCTGGAGGAGTACCAGCAGGATCAGGCTGAAGAGGGGGAAATCCTCGATTCTGTGGATGACTTTGAGGGCTTTCAGGAGGCCAGTGGCTTTGACGCTTCTCTGCAGTGGGAGCTTTCTTCCCCGAAAGCCTTGCCTTCACAGGACGTTGCTCCATAACATTCGGAAGGCTGCTGACCTATTGGATGTACAGTTGCCCACGACTGAGGTCAAGTCAAATATCTTGACTGAGGTGTTACTTTCCTCTTCTTCTGCTGTTGAGCCTTTGCTTCTTTTCAACGAGGCTTTGACGGAGCCAATTTTGGAGGTGTGGCAGTAGCCTTGATCTGCCTCTGCTGCATCAAGGACAGTGGCGAGACGATATAAGCCTGCTCCGGCTTTCCTTTCTGCCCACCCTTAGCCGGAGAGCTTGGTGGTTCAGGCTTTTTTTTCTACTAAGCAGTCAGCTATGTCTTTCCCCACCATTCCGGGGGGGTAGGGACTCAAATACTGGAGCAGTCTGCCAAGAAGGTTTTCTCCTCTGCAAGCATGGCCTTAAAATTGACTAATGCCATATGTCTGTTGGGGAGGTATATCCATGCCTTGATGGTCTCTGCTAAAGAGGGGGCTCCTAAACTGCCTAAGCGATGACTGTGGTCACTTCTTGGAAGTGTTGGCAGACGCGCAGGCTGCAGCCAGTCAGGTGATTCAGTCAGGGCTGGATACGGCGGACTCAGTCGCCAGGGTGATGGGCTCCTCTGTGGCTACCAGGGGGCATGCCTGGCTCAGGTCTTCGGGGGTTCTCTCCGGACGTGCAGTTTACTCTGCTTGAACTGCCTTTTGATGGGTCCAGACTTTTTGGTACGAAGGCGGATTCTGCTCTGCAACTCTTCAAGGACAGTAGGGCTACTGCAAGATCCTTGGGCCTGCAGTCCCAGCCTGGCGGCTATGGATTCAGGAGGTCTCGCGGTTTTGTGAAGGCGGCTTCCTTTCGAGGCTGTCAGCAAACGCCGTAGCAGCAGAACCCTCTGTACAAGTTGTACAGAGGAAAGGGTAGAGGCTGTCTACGGGGGGCTTGCTGGGAACAGTTCTCTTCCTCCTCCCCTGTCCCCACCACCGGTACCACAGGAAAGCAGCGCTAGATGCCCCATCTTAGAGCATGTTGGTCCCGTAGGGGGCTGGGTGTCCCATTTTCTACAAAATTGGAAATCTGTTACATCCAATCGTTGGGTTTTGAATCTTGTAGAAAATTGTTACGCCCTACCGTTCCAAGAGTTTCCACCTCCTTACCCTCCTCGCCAGGGCTGGTGTTTGGAGGACCATCTGCTGTTCCTGCAGCAGGAGGTTCTTGCCTTACTGCTGGAAAGGTGCGCTTGAGGCGGTTCCAGAGCAGGAAGGGTTACTATTCCCGTTATTTCCTGATCCCCCAAGAAGGATGGTCTTTTGAGGCTGATCCTAGACCTCAGGATCTTGAACTTTTACCTCAGGCAGGAAAAGTTCAAGATGTTGACCCTGGCTCAGGTTCTTCTGGCGCTGCAGCAGGAAGACTGGACGGTGTCGATCGATTTGCAGGATGTGTATTTTCATCTTCCCATCCTGAAGTCGCATCGCAAGTATCTCCGTTTTACGGTGGGATCTTAACACTACCAGTTTGCAGTCCTTCCGTTCGGACTTGCATCCGCACCACGGGTCTTCACAAAGGTGATGGTGGTGGTAGCAGCTCATCTCAAAGTCGGGGTTCCTGTTTTGCCCTATCTGGACGACTAGCTGCTCAAGGCAAAGTCACCAGGGTTGGTGCTGCATCATCTGCAAGTAACAACTTGGCTGTTGTTCGACTTGGGTTTCTCAATAAATGTACCCAAACTCACCTGGTGCCTTCTCAGCGCAACCTGTTCATAGGGGCAGTACTGGACGCTACTGCGTCTAGCTTTCCCGCCTCCACAGAGGATTCTCGACATTCAGGAATTGATTCCTTTGTTTCACGATGGAGCGGTTATTCCAGTCCTGAAGGTCTTACGCCTGCTCGGTCTGTTTGCTTTCTACATACTGTTGGTCACCCATGCACGCTGGCATATGAGGGCTTTACAGTGGTGCCTCCGCAGGCAGTGGTATTAGCACAATGGAGATCTCTGGGAGATGGTCAGAATCTCCAGAGACACTGCAGCGGAGCTGTCTTGGTGGAGTGTTTCAGACAACCCGTCTCAAGGGAAGCCTTTCCAACCTCCTCTACCGGTGGCCACGGTGATCACTGATGCCTCCACCCTAGGGTGGGGAGCACATCTGGAGGTCAAGGGTCTTTGGTCTCCAGAGGAAAGGTTGCTCCACATCAACCTTCTGGAATTGCGGGCAATATGTTTGGCTCTCAAGGCCTTCCCTCCCTTCGCGGTCAGTCAGTTCAAGTCCTGACAGATCACACTTCCGCGATACGGTATATCAACAAGTAGGGAGGGGTAGGGTCGTATCGTCTCAGCAGAGAGGCTCTGCGGCTCTGGTCCTGGGTTCAGGATTACAAGATTTGCGTAATTGCAAATCATCTGGCCGGGGTGTTGTGCGTGCGGACAGTCTGTCGGCAGTACTCAGCCGACCTTGAGTGGAGGCTTCACCCGGAGGTGATTTGCCGCATCTTCAGGTTGTGGGGGGTCTCCTCAGGTGGACCTGTTTGCCACTCACGAGAAGCGCACTGCCCGTCGTTCTGCAGTCTCCAGTATCCGATGCGGGGAGCATTGGGGGACACGTTTCAACTGGATAGGTGCTTTCGGCTACTTTATGCGTTTCCTCCCATACCCTTGATTCCTCTGGTTCTGAGGAAGATTCTCCAAGACCGGGCCCAAGTTAAATTGATTGCCCCCGATTGGCCAAGAAGGGTGTGGTCTGCTCGCAGGCAGGTCGCTCCCCATGCTGCTGCACGGCTCTGCCTGCATTGTTTTTGCCTAATCCTGTATTTCCCCCTGTGCCTAACTTGCTTTCTTGCCCAGACTTGTTTTTATTCCTCTGTGCCTGTACTTGTGTTCTTGCCTAAACTTGTTTTTCCTTCCTGTGCCCAGTTCTCCTGCGGCCCCGCCCGTTTTTCCCGCCCCTGCGGCCCCGCCCCCCTGCAATCCCATTCGCCGCCCCGCTCCCGCCTCCCAGCTGCTCCTCCCTCCCACATCCCCTCATATGGAGGCCGCGCAGCGGGCGCGTCGCTGGCGCGCCGAAGGCAAGCCCGTCT
Organism: Calotriton arnoldi; assembly: GCA_963921515.1. Classification (NCBI taxonomy): domain Eukaryota; kingdom Metazoa; phylum Chordata; class Amphibia; order Caudata; family Salamandridae; genus Calotriton; species Calotriton arnoldi. Next base: position 1,304,786 of record CAWUFW010003330.1, read on the forward strand.
GCGCCTGGACCGCGCCCAGCTCCAGGACCCCTGGACCCTGCGAACGCCACGACGCCTGACACCGCTACGATGCCAGATCCCTCCACGCACTCAACACCGGACGATCACACACCTGCTTCCTGTCCACCCCGAAGTGCACCCACGGAGCTTTCACCTGCTGGAACTGCAGCTTCACAAGCATCCGCCCCACCATGCTGCCGACCAGGAAAGAACCCAACCACCTCAGATGCATCCTTCTCAACACCCGCTCCGCCCGCAAACACGCCGTTTAACTCTGTGACCTACTCGACTCAACCTCCCCAGACGTCGCCTTCCTGACGGAGACCTGGCTGAACCCCGCCTCGGCACCCGACATAGCCATAGCCGTCCCGGAAGGCTACAAGATCACCCGCAGGGACCGCACCAACGGAGCAGGAGGAGGAATCGCCATCGTCCACAGGAACACCCTGAGTCTCGACCAACACCGATGACACCCTCAGCACTGACGAACACCTGCACTTCCAGATCCACACCGATCCCAACACCACCCTAGAGGAACCCTCGTCTACAGACCCCCCCCGGACCCCGACCACAGTTCAGCACTCCATCGCCGACTTCGTCAGCACACACGCCCTCTCCTCCACGGACTACATCCTCCTCTGGGACCTGAACTTCCACCTCGAGAACAACGACGACACCAACTCCACCACCCTGATCGACAACCTAGCCAACCTCTGACTCAGACGACTCGTCACAACACCCACCCACTCCGCCGGTCACACGCTTGACCCCATCTTCTCCGCAAGCCCCCACGTCTCCTTCAACCACACCACCGAACTCCACTGGACCGACCATTGCTGCATCCACTTCACCTTCAAGAAACCCACCACGCACCACCGCACCCAACAGATGCCCCGCCGCTGCTGGAGCAAAGTCACTGAAGACCAGCTAACCACCACCCTCGCCCAGAGCCCACCCACCGACACCGCCGCCCGCAACCTCAGACAGTGGATCAACGACTCTGCCAACACCCTCGCCCCGATCAAGAAACCCTCCAACAGTCCCACCAACAAGAAAGCCAGCTGGTTCACTGAAGACCTCCGGGCCTCCAAGCAAACCTGCCGAAAGCTGGAGAAGATCTGGCTCCGTGAACGAACACCGGACAGCCACGCAGCCCACAAGAACGCCACCCGCAGACACCATCACCTCATCAGATCCGCCAAAAGGGCCTCCTTCAAAGACCGCCTAGACAACAACGCTCACAACAGCAAAGAGCTCTTCAACATCGTTAGGAACTCTCCAACCCCAGCTCCAACACCAACGACGTCCCACCCTCGCAAGACCTGTGCGACTCGCTGGCCACCTTCTTCCACCGCAAGATCGCAGACATCCACGACCGCTTCAACGCCACGACCGCCCCGACAACCACTGAGACCTCCGCCCCCACGACCACCATCTGCACCAACCGCCTGCTCTCCTGGACCAACATCAACGATGACGACACCATCAAGATCATGAACACAATCCACTCCGGATCTCCGTCAGACCCATGCCCACACCACATCTTCAACAAAGCCAGCACAGCCATCGCACCCCATCTCCGGAAAGTCATCAACACCTCCTTCGAGACAGCAACCTTCCCGGAGAGCTGGAAGCACGCCGAGATCAACGTCTTACTCAAGAAACCCAAGGCGGACCTCAAGAACTTCCGGCCCATCTCCCTGCTCCCGTTCCCGGCAAAGGTCATCGAGAAGACCGTCAACAAACAACTGACCCGCTACCTCGAGGAGAACAACCTCCTGGACCCTTCCCAGTCCGGGTTCTGCAGCAACCACAGCACCGAGACTGCCCTCATCGCCGCCACCGATGACCTCAAGTCCCTGCTGGACAACAGAGAAACGGCGGCCCTCATCCTCCTGGACCTGTCAGCCGCCTTCGACACGGTCTGCCACCACACACTACGAACACGCCTCCACAACGCCGGGATCCAAGAGAAGGCCCTGGACTGGACCACCTCCTTCCTCTCCGGCAGAACACAGAGCGTCCGCCATCCCCCCCTTCCGCTCCGAAGCCACCAAGATCATCTGCGGCGTACCCCAGGGCTCTTCCCTCAGCCCAACTCTGTTTAACATCTACATGGCACCGCTCGCCCACGTCGCCCGTCGGCATGACCTCAACATCATCTCCTACGCCGATGACACCCAGCTGATCCTCTCCCTCACCAAGGACCCCCACACCGCCAAAACCAACCTTCACGAAGGAATGAAGGCCGTCGCTGAATGGATGAGGAACAGCCGACTGAAGCTGAACTCTGACAAGACGGAGGTCCTCATCCTCGGATCCACCCCTTCGGCCTGGGACGACTCCTGGTGGCCGACCGCACTGGGAACCGCCCCAACACCCACCGACCACGCACGCAACCTAGGGGTCATCCTCGACTCCACCCTCTCCATGACTAAACAGGTCAACGCAGTCTCCTCCGCCTGCTTCAACACCCTCCGCAGGATCTACAAGTGGATCCCCACTGAAACGAGAAGAACGGTCACCCAGGCCCTCGTCAGCAGCAGGTTGGACTACGGAAACGCCCTCTACGCAGGAGCCTCGGCCAAACTCCTGAGACTGCTCCAACGCATCCAGAACGCCTCTGCACGCCTGATCCTCGACATCCCTCGCCGCAGCCACATCACACCCCACCTGAGACCTGCACTGGCTCCCGGTCAACAAGAGGATAACCTTCAAACTCCTCACCCATGCACACAAGGCACTCTACAACACCGGACCAACGAACCTCAACAGACGACTCAGCTTCTACACCCCCGCCAGCTCCGCTCCTCCGACCTCGCCCTCGCCAGTGTCCCCCGCTTCCGAAGAGCGACCTCCGGTGGCAGATCGTTCTCCCACCTCGCCGCCAAGACCTGGAACACCCTCCCCATCCACCTACGGCAGACCCAAGACCTGCTGACCTTCAGAAAACTCCTCAAGACCTGGCTTTTCGAGCAGTAGCAGCATTCCCCACCCCAGCGCCTTGAGACCCTCACGGGTGAGTAGTACGCTTTACAAATGATTTGATTGATGGTCTCCCTCTCAGGACAGACCTCCTCTCTCAGGGGTAGGTTCTACACCCCCACCTTCATGCCTGCACCTTCATGCCTGGAGATTGAACGGGGCAACCTGAGCTCTTTCTCTCTCCCACTGGATGTGGTGGATGTTATTTTATCGTCCAGGAGACACTCCACAAAATCGGTTTATTCCTCTAGATGGGCCAGGTTTGTGAAGTGGTGTGGAGAGAGATCTATTGATTCTTTGAAGGCCCATTTATCAGATGTACTTGGTTTTTCACTTTCCTTGGCCCAATAAGGTTGTGCTGTGGCGACGGTTAAGGGCTACTTGTCTGCCTTCCTTTGTTTGCCGGCCCAACCGTCTTTATTTAAGTCCCCCATTGTCATGAGGTTCATTAAGGGCCTCACCAATCAATTTCCTCCCTCTCCATTTATAATTCCTTAGTGGGATTTGAATTTAGTGCTTGCATTTCTGATGGGGGTCTCCTTTTGAGTCTCTTCATAGTTGCCCTTTGAGGCTGCTTTCTTTTAAGACTATCTTTCTGGTGGCTATCACCTCGGCCAGGAGGGTGAGTGAGCTGCAGGCTCTTAGTTCTAAGCCACCTTTTACTACTATCCATGCAGACAAGATGGTTGTTAGGACCAGGGGTGCTTTCCTGCCTAAGGTGGCTTCTCCTTTCCGCCTGGGACAGTCTATCACATTGCCTACCTTCTATCCTCCCCCTCACCCTTCCAAGGAGGAGAGACTTCACCGCCTGGACCCTCGGAGGGCGGACAACTTCTGTCTGGACAGAACGAGGGAGTCTAGGTTGGACGACCAGCTCTTCGTTGGCTAGGTGGGGAAGATTAAGGGCAAAGAAATCCACAAGAGGACACTGTCCAGGTGGATCATCTTGTGTATCAAGATATGCTACGCCCTGGCCAAGAAGGAGCCGCCTGAAGGTATCAGAGCTCATTCTACTAGAGCAAAGTCTTCCACATCTGCTTTGGCCAGAGGTGTCCCTGTGGTGGACATTTGTAAGGTTGCAACATGGGCATCCCTCCACGCTTTTGCGAATCATTATTGTTTGGATTCTGAGGTGAGGAGGGGTGGCCATTTTGCACGGTCTGTGCTGCAGGACTTTTGGTATGAGTGGGTGGACACCCTCCTCCGGGAGCGGGACTGCTGTGGGATTCAATTCAAAAGTTGAGGAATCCACAGGCAGATGTATCCATCAGAAGAACAAGTTACTTACCTTCGGTAACGCTTTTTCTGGTGGATACTGTATCTGCCTGTGGTTTTGTCACTGACCCACCCTACTCCCTGTTGTCCACCTACGTATACTGAAAAAGTTTTCATTGTTTGACATTGTTGTTTTCCTGTGTCATTTGCTTGTTCTACTGTTTGTTGTTAGGAAATGCTTTGGTTATAGCTTTTCCTCTTTACCTATATACTGTGTATCGTGTATATATTGTATACTGTGTATACTTGCGTTATGTTGTCTGTCCGCCTCGAGGGGACGGAAACATTGGGTTGAACTGATGTCAGCACGTCGACATGGTCTTCTTATTGCTCCGATGACGTCATACGGAGTCGCGGGTGGATCCGTGCCATTGTGACGTCCTCGTCTATGTGGGAGAGCTAGGAAAAAGGTTCCGTAGAATGCTGGTGCAAGGGGTAATTCAAAAAGTGAGGAATCCACAGGCCGATTGTGTATGCACCAGAAAAAGCGTTAGCGAAGGTAAGTAACTTGTTCTTTGGGCTGCTCGTTGTAAGAATGCATATGTGGGTAAAACATGGAGTGATACATGGTCGCCCAAGTTGTCAATTTAGTAATGCCATTATCCATTACTGGGGAATGATCAAATAGAGAAATTCAATATTGGAAAAATATGAATGTGAATCTTATGAGAGTGTTAATGACTGAGGAGTTCTCAATCAGTAAATGTTTATCAGCTGAATTTTCTTTTTTTTCTTTTACGTCATTTTTTAAATATTTAAATTAAGAAAATGTATGGTTTATGAGAATTGTTCATGGAAGGCACATTTGCGCATTTTAAAAATGTGGTTCTAATGATGTGGATATATGACATTTTGTATGTTATAGTGTTTCTGTAGACTCGCTACTGATTTTAAATGAATGAACTAGTGTTAGCAAGGCAGCCTTTTTCAAGGAAGATGAAGAGGTATCCCATCCTAAGGGGCAGAAACTTCAAACAAGTGACCCATCACACACCAGTAATAGGCCGAATCAGCGGACTCCTCCAGGAATGGAAGGCAATTGCTTCCTACAAATGGACATTAAACATAAACCAACTAGGTTTGTCCAGATCAAAGATTATGCCTTCTGACTTAGTCCCTTAAACCTCAATCCACCACAGGAGTACACTTCTAAAGCCACCCAGGAACTCAGGGGAGGCACATCGAGGCTCTCAGGTTGTCACGCATGGGTCAACAGCAGGGTCTAGTCCTGGTCCAATTGCCACTAATCAGCTGGCCACTTGCAGGAAAGGCCTCTTGTAGCTTTTATCCCTGTAGCTTGAACAGGACTTTAGTCTTATGACCCTTGGAGTCTGTTTCTTTGTCCTGGGTACAAGAGGAAGCAGGTCCAGTTGTGCAGGGCTTTTCTCAGGATGCAGAAAACAGGCTCAGACCTCTGATTATCCATTGGTTTTCTGAAATGGGTGCATGGAGATGCCACATTTATGCATGGTGTAAGCTAGTGAGTGGGAATGACTCCTGGGCACGTCCAAACCAATAGAGTAAAAGTTCTTGGGGCCCAACTCTACCCACTTTGGGGATTTTGGATGGCAAAAGTCTTCAGCCACACTCAACCTGGGATCCCAGGGCTTGGGGATGGGTGTGTGGGAGTGTACTATGGTGCTCTTAATGTAATCCCTCCTATTACACTAAAATCCAGTTTGAGGCAGCCTCTGTACCCACAAAGAAACCCTGAGACAGAAATCTGGTAAAACAAAAGGAGAGTTTCCAGCAGACTGAATGTGGATACCCAATGTTAGCCAATGGGGCTACCAACTTTCCAGTAGGAACAATCAACTGTTTTACATCCCCTGGTTGTGGAATGGCAAAATCCAGTTTATACATGGCCTGTTGAACCATGCACCTTACCCTCTGGGCATTTAGGGTAGACTTCAGAGGTGACTTATAGGTAATTCGAAGTTTGGGCCTGGCAAAAGGTTTCATTTGACTGGTAGAATTTGGCAATGCTTTGTCATGCTTTCATTTGACCGTGCAGAGGCTCACACTAACGTTCCTTGGCTGCCCCCAGGGACACCTTATCCTACAGGTCCTTGGTTACCCTCAGTACTATATGCTCCGGGCTTACAGGTAGGTTAAACTTTCCAATTGGGATTTCACGTTGGGATATCTTTTTACTTGCCATCTAGGCTGTAGGACAGGCCTAGCGCCAAAACTTAACTTGCTAGTTTAATGGTGGCACAAATAGTGCTGCAGTCCACTAAAGGCACCTTAACTTACAGATCCTAGGCACTCCAAGTTCCTTGTAGCTATGGACTTAACCTGATTGGCAAGATTAACGTACATGTAGTAGCCAATTTGTACCCAATGATGTACACTTTTAGGGTCAGATTGCATAACACTGGGTGCTCGACATCAATGTCCCAGTCTGCAGAATCATTACACCTGCACCTAAAGCCAGCAAAAAGTGGGGGTAAACCTGCAAAAAGCAATCCTCTTACACATATTTTACTCTGCCACTGTAGTGGATGAAACAGTAGGTGCTGCAGTCCACTAGTTAGGTTTAACTTCCAAGCCTTGTGTACTTTTGCATAAAGTACAGTATTTTGGATGGTAGGGTCATCTTCACGGCAGTGATCTTGCCCACCCAAGATAGGCCCCCAGCTTTCCAGCCCCGCAGATCCTTTTGTGTGAAGGCATATTTGCGTTCAGCCATTTCGCGCAGGGTGAGGAATAGCGCGAGTCCCAAGTATGTCACCCCAGCAGATGCCTATGGGAAGGGGAAGAGATGTTCTAAGTCGGCTTTGTTGTTTATTGGTATGCTTAAATTAAGGATGTTGTTTTTTTTGGACATTTATACCTACCTAAATGCAGCCAGGTCACCCATGAGGGCCTTGATTGAGGTGCATTGCTGATTTGGGGTGATCATGACCTCAGTGTATAGTGTTTTGTGGTTCATATTTGCTGATAGTAATGCCTCTGATCTGTGCATTCGCCTGTATCCATTCTGCGAGCGGCAAAGGCAAAGAGGAAGGATAATAGGGGGCAACCTGGTGGGTGCCCCTGGCTATTATAAAAGGCTGGGAGACTAGACAATTATTTTTCACTCTGGCAGTGGGGCCAACATATCTGTTCCAGACCCATCTCAGAAAGCGCTTCCCAAGTCCCACATTGTCCATGACCTGGTAAAAAAATGACCAGTGTACTCTATCCATCGGTGCCGAAAAGGCATTTGACAAAGAGTGCCAGGGTGTGCGAGTCCATGAGGCAGACGATCTGCCCATTTCCCACCTATCTTTGCCTGCTAAGATACTGGAAAAGGCTATCAATGAGGACATGATTATCTTTCTTGATGACCATAATCTCCTGGGCCCATTACAATTTAGTTTTAGACCACACCATTTTACTGAGTCAGCCTTTGTTGCTGCTACGGAGGAGATTTGAATGTTGATAGATAGGGGAGGGAGGGCTGCGCTGATTCTTCTCACTCTCAGCCACCTTTGAAACGGTTAACCATCCTTTTCTTATCAACCGGCTAGAGAGATGCAGCCTTCACCATCCTTAGCTCCTTACTACCTAACAGAGAACAGGTGGTTGCTTTGGTGATTCCACATAAACACCTTTCTCCCTCCCATGTGGGTTGCCCGAGGGATCATCATTAAGCCCCCATGCTTTTCAACATCTGTTATCCCTCTGGCTAAACTCATTCGGTACCATGGCTTTTCGGTTGTCTCCTACGCGAATGACATTCAAATACTTGTCAATTTCATCTAATGTTGACGAGGTTGCCAACAAGTTTAAGAACTGCCTGGCACATATTGTAACTTGGATGCTGGATATTGGTCTCAAATTGATCTCTGAGAAACTATGTTCTCCACTTCGAAAATACTACATTCTGGAAAATGTCCTGGTGGCCCTCCAACCTTGGCCCTCTTCTAACACCTATTCAGAAAGTTAAGAAGTTAGGGGGGCTATTTGATAGTAAGCTTTGCTTTTCTGAGTAAATTAATCATGTAATCTCCTTGGTTTTCTATCTGCTCAGGATCTTGAGAAACGTTTTCCCTTGCATTCCTTTAGATCATCAGAAAATGGTCGTCATGGTTCTTGTCCTTTCCAAAATTGCTTATTGCAACATACTGTATCTGGGCATACATAAGCGCTTGCCTCTGAAGCTTCAATCTCTGCAAAATGCTGCCGCTCGGCTGCTTTTGAAAATCCCAAAATTCAGCCCCTCTTCGACCTTCATTGGCTGCTTGTCTGTGAGTGTCAGATTTAAGGCTCTTTGTCTGGTTCATAAGGTTCTTCACAAGACTTGCCCTCTATATTTAAAAAAAACAAAAAAAAACTAGCAGCCATTCCAAGAATCAACAAAGCAAGATGGGTATGCAGACTTTTTCTTTTTCTGCCTGTAAGCTTTGGAACACCATGCTCCTCTAGGTAAAATCCCAATCTAACCTTGCACATTTCAGGTAAAATGTTAAAAACTTGACTTATCTCTTTCTAAATAGGCTTCTATCCTATGGCTTCTCCTAGGACACTAGCCAAGATGCCGATCAGCATTCACACGCTTTTATAAATCTTTACTTACTACAGATGATCGGGTGATATTGAGAACCAACCCTCAATTCATTTCTAAGGTTCATAATTACTTTCGATTGTCGTAATACATTTTTTCAAGAACCCTTCTAATGCAGCTGTGAAAAGGCTTTACATTCCCTGGATGTCAAGCGATGTCTGAAATTCTATGTTTCAAATACAAAGACTTTTTTAGGAAGTCTGACCAACTATAAATGGCATTTGCCCCTCCTAAACAAGCTCCACCCTCCCAAGGGGCAGTGTAGCGCGCTGGGTTTCTGCAGCTATTACATATTGTCATAAGGAGGGAAGACCATTGACTGCGAAGGTGAAAGAAAGCACATTCAACGAGTAAAATGGCCATATTTGCCGGAGTCTCTTTGCTGGATATTTGCAGAGCAGCAACTTGGGCCATTGTTCCTGTATTCACCAAGCATTGTTTGGATTCATCTTGGAAAGCAGATTCCGTAGTTGGCCAAGGGGTTCTACGCCACCTTTTTAACGAAGAAAAGTCTTTAATTTTATAGTACATTCCTTCTTGAATGTTTAAGAAAGTTCTTATTTCGAAAACAAAATTGTGATTTTTCATAACAATTAAACATGTTTAAGAATGTTTTTCTTTATTCTGGGTGGTTGGTTATTCCCACCTCCACTTATATTGGTAAAAGATTCAATAGTGGAGAAAAAACAAGTAACCTATCTGTACAATGTGGCTCTCCAGTATTGATATCTCTTATAGATTCACATGCAACCCTCTTGCCTCCCCGTTTGGGTTCACCGCTCAGAACAATCTTTTTATAAGTTTAGGTACACCCGTGCTCAAAATCTGAAGTATGAAGCCCCTGCAGGTGAAGAGTGGTTTAGGGACTGCTCCCTGATTGGTAGAGTTTTGGCTCTTTTAAGCGCATGTAAATTGGTTAGCAAAGTCACTTAATTTTGGCCATTGTTTTTAATTCTTCTCAGTGCACTGCTTTAAACTAATACTGTGGTATTCCTACCATGACGACGAAAAGGATTCAAGCATGTGAATCTATGAAAGATCGCAATACTGGAGAACCACACTGTGCAGATAAGTAACTTGTTTTTTAGGGTCCAAGCAGTATTGACAACTTAATTATAAAGACTGGTGAAATTGTATTTAGTTTGGTGCTTAGAGATTTATTGATGAAGGCTTGTTTCTAAAGCTGGCCCCAAAATTATTACATTTTTCTTCCAGATTACTGTACTCCAAAAGCAGAAACTGGGCTTTGCCGTGCTTCATTTCCCCGCTGGTATTTTGATACTGAAAGTAGTACCTGCAAAGCATTCACTTTTGGAGGGTGTGGTGGGAACAAGAATAACTTTAAGTCTGAGAAAGAATGCCTGGATAAATGCTTTGGTAAGTATGCACAGAGCATATTTAGCACTTCATTCAGCCATGCAATCCATGCAAGTTAGCAATGAAAAACGTTCTTTGTTCAGTGTGTTGTACCCAATCTTATGCATTTGTACTTTGATCCTAATAGTTCTATGTTCACATGGCTAGAATAGCTTCTAGAGGGTGTGTGGGGAAGATGGAGACAAAATCCAGGTTTGGAAAGCGAGGGACTGTTGGATGGGGCAGACTCTGGCTTTACATGACACTTTCTGTTCTGCAGTTATTTTGTTTAGGCTATCTGCAAAATCTGCTACTCTTGTGTTGAGTCTTAGTTGCTGACCCACTGAGCATTTTCAGCTCCCTTTATTTTCCCCAATATTTAAAGTTTTTTGTGTGCTTTTGTTTCTTTTGCTATAAAATAAAAATTGTGCTTGTAGTGGCTAAAGCCACATATGTAATTCTACAATCATGCAACAGAGTGGCCCCGGCAGCTACGACTCAATCTGTAATGTTTGTATAATTAATTAATTCTACGTTTTCTCCTAAATCAAAATTTTAAGGTTCTAAGAAACTCAAGCCCTGCTGAATGGATACGGAAGAGGTCATCTGGAGTCCACCTTCTAGCTCATTTCCCAAGGCTACGTGACTAGCGAGCCGACCTATGTCTTTTGGCCCATGAGCTTTCAGTATCTTAAGCTTCTCACAACCAGACTACGACCAGACCCGTAGAACCTAGACCTTGATTTCCCCCCCTCTAACTTCCCCAACCCTTCCACCCTCCTTAAACATGCTTTCCCTCTGTTTATTGATTTACTCCAGTATTGGAGCTTTCATAGATTCCCATGCTTAGAATCATTCCCCGTCGTCGAGATGGGAGTCTCGGTAAAATAAAATAGTAGTAAATAACTATTACAAAGAGAAACAGGCCTAGGCCTGAACTCATTTTGCAACCAGACCATGTCTTTTTGTAAAAGAGACCAAAAAGAACAGGCAACCAATCAGAGTAGCCTCACCCTCTAGAACCTTGGTGAAAGAACCTCAGCCCCTCAGATTTTCTACCGCACGTTGTGCTACAGGGAGTCTCCTTGAGCTTTGCTCTATTTCAACTCTTTCAACTGTTTTTTCTAGCGTTTTTTCTTCAGGTTTTCTTTCTAAAGCCTGTGGAAATGTCTGATAAAGGGAAGAAAGCTTTATTTCAGGCTTGTGCCACTTGTGGCAAGAAGAGGCTATATGTTGAAGATAGACATAAGGACTGCATATATTGCCTCTACCCGGATCACAAGGCTGCGGAGTGCAAGATTTGCCGCACCTTTTCCACCAAGACTCTCCGGGACCGTGAGGGTCGTCTGTTAACCTGGCTCCACAGACTCAAGATCAGGAAAGATCCACTGTCAAGCGAGAGTGAGGAGTCGTCTTCTGTCGCCTCATCAAGATGGTCAGTCAAAAGGGGTAGGAGTTCCCCTTCACCATCTGTGGATCCCCCCCTCTAAGGCCTCAAAAAAGACCCTGAAGGAGTCTGAGGTTCTCTTCTAGGGGATCCTCATCAATAGTCATAAGCACTGAATATTCCCGCCCACGTGCGGGGACCCCGGAAATATAAAAATTATATATGGAAATCACATATATACAGCTCTACATATATGCATATACATATATCATTTTTTCTCATACCAATGCAGCTCTCAATAGGAGGCTAAACAATGTAATTACACACATAAAAAACTACTTTTGCCAATATATAAAAACACCAGAGGACAATTAGAACTTGAACTCGGTTTTTAATGAGCAAAATACTCATAAATAGTAAAAACTGCAAAATAAGTAGACATTGTTAGCCTACAGGCTGCATTGTAAACCAATAGCATAGAAAATGAAAACATTTTCAACAAAAACTGGCACCGTGCCTTTAAGGCAGCCATGACCCCTAGCTTCCCATCATGCCTCAGGGGTGACAGTTAGGTCAGTTGTTCTTTCCGGCTCCTTCAGTCAGGACCCTGGATTTTCAGCTCTTGCTTTTTTGACTTTCTGTCAAAAAATATCTATAAAGATCTAGTTTTTTCTACTTTCACTCGACGTCTTTTGGTCCTAGAGTGCAAGTAGCACCTTTTTGTGTTTCAGAAAAGGTTTATTTTTTGGAAATGCCTTCTTTATTCGATCCTTGCCCGTCATGTGGCAAGAAGAAGGCCAGAACAGATACACATCCTGTGTGTATTCTCTGCCTCCCTGAGTCCCACTCTTCTGACAACTGCCAGCATTGTAAGAAGTTATCAAGAAGGACTATCAAGGAGAGGGACAGGATCCGTCTCTATGGCCTCTCTGAAAGAGGTAGGTCTCCTGTGAGGCAGAAGAAGAGGAGAACTCGGTCGACGTCGAGAGGAAAAGTCCCGACCTGTTCTCCGTCGGCGTCGGTATCGACGTCGAAGAAATCGGCGACGAAGAAATCGGCGTTGAAGACTTCGGTGATGCCGGCGCATCATCTTTCGACTACGAAATCTTCGTCGACGAAGGTAACAGGTCCTCCGTTGACGTCAACCAGGCGGCGCTCAGCGTCGAGAGACAGGTCTCCGTCGGCGCCGGGTGGGCGTACGACGTCGAGGCACAGCGCTCCGTCGTCGCAGGCGCGATCGACGTCGAGGCACAGCGCTCCGTCGTCGCAGGTGCGATCGACGTCGAGGCACAGCGCTCCGTCGTCGCCTCATCAACGGCGATCGACGTCGAAGCACAACTCCCCGTCTCGTCAGCGGCGATCGACGTCGAGGCGCATCTCTCCGTCGTCGCCTCCTCATCGGCGATCGACGTCGAGACACAGATCTCCGCCGGGATCAAAGCAACGATCTTCGGCGTCGAGACACAGGACACCTCCTTCGGCGACGATCCATCATTCCACGCCGTCGAGGCGGATGACTCCGCCGAGTGGATTTTCGACGTCGAGACCAAGACCTCCGTCGCCGGCAGTCCAACGCCGGTCGACGTCGACACAGCAATCTCCTGAAAGGGTGCAGGGAGTGTCAAAGCAGGACACTGCACCAGTGTTGGAGAGACGTTCGTCGCCGAGAAGTCCACTTTCTAAGAGAAGAAAGTCAACGTCGAGACATACGTCTCCGTTGAGAGGGCAGTCGACGGCTTAGACGCTCTAGGTCAACGTCAAAGCGCCCTTCTGGAAACACCTCACCTCCAGTGAGCCTGTCTTCGTCACCTTCAGGTTCGTCCAGATCCCCGGAGGTGGTTATCTCGACGTCCAACAGCCCAGTGTCAGGGGGTCACCAAGATTCTCCAACAAGGCATGAAGAGCTGAGCCTCACGCCTCCTGCTCAGTCTCCTAAGGAAAGAGAGAGCCACAGATCGCCTTCCATCCATTTATCGCCACGATGGCACAGGCCTCTACATCACTGGGCTACGGACAGGGATTACTCGAGCCATCAGAACAGATCCCCGTTGGCTCGTTTAACTCAGGATAAAGAGCGATCTCCTTCAAGAACAAGAGCTCGCAGCCGCACACCGGTGCACTCACACAGGAGGAGGTCTAGATCAAGAAGCAGGAGGAGAGCACACAGATCGCCTACTCCGTCCTCTTCTTCCACTCATACATCCCATAGAGACTATTCGCCTACTTTGACGAACAGTCCACCGTCGAGGGTCTCTCCGGTGGACGACATCTACACTTGTCAGGACATTCTTGGCAGAGGAGCTGTAAAGCTGGGTATCCCTATGCCAACTCGTCAAAGCAAGTCCTCGGTGATTTTTGAGACTCTACACCAAAGAGCAGCAACTAAACCTCTGCTTCCCTTGGTACCAGGCATCATAGAGCCAGTGATGGATATCTTTCTCACGCCAGCGAGTGTTAAGACCGCCCCAGCGAGGATCTTAAAAAGTATCGTTCACCAGAGGACGATCCGCTCTTCCTCAGGGCTGACCCTCCTCCGGATTCAGTCGTAATTGCGGCGGCAAAGAAGACTCATGCGGTGGCATCCTCCTCTACTGTCCCACCAGACAAGGAGAGCAAGGTGCAGGATTCCTGGGGAAGGAAGGTTTGTGGCACTTCGGCCTCCATGTTGAAGGTCTCCAATGCAGCGGCACTCCTGGGCCGCTACGACAGATCTCTGTGGGACTCACTACAGAGATTCACTGAAAAGTTGCCACAGGAAGACCGTAAAGATTTTGAAGAAATCTTAACAGAGGGCAGTCAGGTGTCTAACCAGGTCATCAGTGCTGCGGCGGATGGAGCTACCCTTTCGGCACATGCTTATGCTCATGGGGTATGCGCAAGGAGAACATCATGGCTACGTCTTACAGCACTCAGGCCAGAAGCGCAGTCACGCATCCTCAATCTTCCGTTCTCTGGTTCCTCTTTGTTCGGGACTCACACGGATGAAGAGATGACACGGATGAAAACGGAACTGGACACGCTTAAAGCGGTGGGCCTGGAGAAAAGAAAGGAATTCCGTAGGAGATTCCGTCCTTACAATAGACGATCCTCCCAACAGAGGGTTCAAACCCCTCATTGGCAGAAAAATCAGGATCAGCAAGGCCAGCAAAAAACGCAGTATCGGGGCAGACGCTCCTCCAGAGGAGGAAGAAACCAGCAACAAGGCAACAATTCCGCCAAGACGCAGTCGAAACAATGAACACTCACTTCCCCTGTCGCCGTTCACCACTCCAGTGGGGGAAGTATCGCAGATCATCTCGAAGAGTGGCGAGCTATCACAAAGGATCGGTGGGTACTAGCCACGTTGCAGAATGGGTACTCTCTACGTTTTCAACATCGCCCACCATCAATCCCTCCAGTTCCTCCGTCGTGTCACCAGTTAAAACTCTTGCAGAAAGAGGTTGCCACCCTTCTCAGAAAGTCAGCCATCGAGAGGGTGCCAGTATCTCAAAGAGGAAAAGGGGTTTACTCAAGATATTTTTTGGTGAAGAAAAAAGGCCAAAAAGCAGAGTACAGACCCATTCTGGACTTGCGGTCACTCAACCTATCCATAAAAAAGGAAAAGTTTCGCATGTTGGCTCTCCATCAAATATATCCACATCTCAGGCAGGGGGATTGGATGTGCTCGCTGGATCTGCAAGATGCATATTTTCACGTTCCGATCAATCAGTATCACAGACAGTACCTGCGATTCCTAGTGGGATCCGCTCATTACCAGTTCAAGGTTCTACCCTTCGGGTTGAAGTCAGCCCCCAGAGTGTTCACGAAGTGCATGGCGGTGGTGGCAGCCGCACTGCGCCGCAGGGGCGTCTTCGTATACCCGTACTTGGACGACTGGCTGTTGAAAGGTCCTTCCCCAGACAGTGTGAGGATGCATTTCTTGAGCTGTCTCGAGCTGTGTCACCGGCTGGGCCTGCATGTGAATTTCGTCAAATCAACTTCACAGCCAACACAGAAAATACATTTTTAGGAGCTCTGCTAGACTCCACGGTAGGAAAAGTGTTTCCTTCGGAGGAGAGACAGTGTTCCCTCATACAGAAATGCCAGCTGGTTCTGCGCAACAGAAAACTACCTGTGCGTCGGATTGCCTCCCTGCTAGGGTCGATGGCATCCTGCATCTTCCTGGTTCCCAATGCCAGACTACGAATGCGTCCTCTTCAGCAGGATCTGGAGGACAAGTGGGACCAGCAGACCGCTCGTTGGGACGAAAAAATAAGTCCATCAAACGCGGTTCGAGCTTCCATACCTTGGTGGATGAGAAAACAAAATTTGCAAGTCGGAGTTCCTTTCCATCAACCTCCGCCTGCTCAGACACTGATCACGGACGCCTCGCTGCAGGGTTGGGGAGCCCACATGGGTTCTCTCCAGACTCAAGGACTGTGGTCTCCAAAGGAGCGATCATATCACATCAACATGCTAGAGCTGAGAGCAGTACACCTAGCCCTCAAAGCTTTCCTCCCCTCGATTCAGGCAACCTCAGTGTTAGTACAGACGGACAACACCACCACCATGTACTACCTGAACAAACAAGGGGGAACTCGCTCACGCACACTTTCCCTGGAAGCTCAAGCACTCTGGCATTGGCTCTTGGCTCGGAATCTGGCAGTCACAGCAGTCCACCTGCCAGGAGAACAGAACGTGAGAGCGGATGCACTCAGCCGTCACTTCGAAGACAGAGAAGACTGGGTGCTCAACGACGAGGTCGTCGAAGACATCTTCCAGACATGGGGTCGTCCCACCATCGACCTCTTCGCGGACGACGAAAATGCCAAATGCCGAAACTTCGCCTCACGGTTCTACCGACCAGGATCGAAAGGGAATGCCCTTTTGATAGACTGGTCAGGGGCATTTGTGTACGCCTTTCCACCCCTTCCGCTGATCCCGAAGGTGGTGACCAAGCTGTCCCATTCGTGCACGAGGATGATACTAATTGCCCCGGACTGGCCGAGACAATGGTGGTACCCGGACCTTCTGCACCTATCAGAGTGTCCTCACAAGAGGCTGCCGTGCAGACCGGACCTGCTGTCCAAGATGAACGGGAGGATTCATCATCCCAACCTTCCCTCGCTGAACTTGGCGGCATGGCTCCTGAGGTCCTCCAGTATGGCCACTTAGGACTGCCGCAGGACTGCATGTCCATCTTGAAGGAAGCAAGAAGACCGTCCACGAGGCATTCGTATGCATGCAAGTGGAAACGGTTTTACATGTGGTGTATGCAGAACAATTGTAACCCAATCAAAGGTCAGGAAGAGGTCATCCTTCCTTACCTACTTTATCTGGCGAAAGCAGGTTTGAAGTTTTCTTCCATTAAGGTGCATTTAGCAGCTATAACTGCATATAGGCGTTCAGCTTCTCAACCTTCCTTCTTCCAGTTACAGGCTGTTAAGGATTTTTTGCAGGGTTTAAAGAAGGTCTATCCTCCGGTACGACCTCCTTCACCACCCTGGGAGCTTAACCTGGTGCTATCAAAATTGATGGGTCCTCCTTTTGAACCCATACACAAAGCAACCTTACAACATCTTTCTTGGAAGGCGGCTTTCTTGGTAGCGATCACGTCAGCTCGCAGAGTGAGTGAAATACAGGCGCTCTGCTCCAAAGAGCCCTATACAGTCTTCCATCTTAACAGGGTTGTGTTGAGGACGCACCCTCTTTCCTTCCAAAGGTGGTGTCGGATTTTCATGTGAATCAGACCATCTCTCTACCCACCTTTTTTCCCAATCCCTCCACTCCAGCTGAGAGGGCTTTGCATTCTCTGGACCTCAAAAGGGTTTTAAAATTCTATCTGGATCGGTCCAAATCTATAAGAAAATCTGATCAACTATTTGTTAACTATGGGTCGATCAGATCTGGGTTCGCAGCTTCAAAGCGCTCCATCTCCAGATGGATAGTTTCATGTATCAAGCTTGCTTATCAATTAGCGCAGAAGCTCCTGGGGTTTACTCCCAGAGCGCATTCTACTAGAGGAAAAGCGGCTACTACTGCTTTTCTTCAAAATGTGCCCATGTCTGAAATCTGTAAGGCGGCAACTTGGAGGTCCGTCCATACATTTACAAGGCACTACTGTCTGGAATCAGACACCAGAGCAGACACCCAAGTAGGCCAGGCCTCCTTGAGGAATCTGTTCAACAGCTGATTTCGGCTGTTATGTTTCTTTGTGTTGGGTCACTTTACTCTCATTTACCTGCAGGTGGTTGATGGGCTTGCTATTCTATTCAGTGCTTATGACTATTGATGAGGATCCCCTAGAAGAGAAGGATAAGTTACTTACCTGTAATCCTAGTTCTCTTCCAGGGGTATCCTCATCAAAGTCATAAGCAACCCACCCGCCTCCCCAGGTAAATGAGAGATTTCTAAAGTGTTAAAGGATATCTTTGTGCCCTGACCTTCAGGGTTATGCAAAGAACAACTGACCTAACTGTCACCCCTGAGGCATGATGGGAAGCTAGGGGTCATGGCTGCCTTAAAGGCACGGTGCCAGTTTTTGTTGAAAATGTTTTCATTTTCTATGCTATTGGTTTACAATGCAGCCTGTAGGCTAACAATGTCTACTTATTTTGCAGTTTTTACTATTTATGAGTATTTTGCTCATTAAAAAACCGAGTTCAAGTTCTAATTGTCCTCTGGTGTTTTTATATATTGGCAAAAGTAGTTTTTTATGTGTGTAATTACATTGTTTAGCCTCCTATTGAGAGCTGCATTGGTATGAGAAAAAATGATATATGTATATGCATATATGTAGAGCTGTATATATGTGATTTCCATATATAATTTTTATATTTCCGGGGTCCCCGCACGTGGGCGGGAATATTCAGTGCTTATGACTTTGATGAGGATACCCCTGGAAGAGAACTAGGATTACAGGTAAGTAACTTATCCTTCAGGGTCCTATCAAATCTCCTCACTGCGGTGTAAAGGAGAGGGAAGAACTAAGTACACCACCTGCGACAGTCCCTGGCCAGGACAAATCTTTTAAAAAACCCTCTTCACAGTCTTCTGGAAAGAGTGGTCATTCGTCATCGACGCTGCGCAAGCCCTCGACGACGAAGCCTCCAAAATCGCAGGCTAAAAGTGCTCCGGCGTCGACGGGAGGGTCGACGTTGTCTTCTATTCCGGTGCCGACGGGCTCGTCGACTAGCACTTCTTCAAGAGCGACGAAAATTTCATCGACGATGGCGGCGTCGACTACGATGGCGTCAACACTGACGACGACTTCAGCAGGGACATTGACTGTCTCGTCGACTATGTCTACGACACCCATCATGTCGACGACGGTCTGCACACCTCTTCCGTCGAGGGTGGCTCCATCTGCATCCTCGTCTAGAGTGATTCCGTCGACACTGTCGTCGACGAAGAAATTCGCTTCGGCGTCGACGGATCCGTCGACGGCGTCGTCGACGGAAAAAATTTCCATTTTGGTGAGGAGAAGACAAATATCACCAGAAATGACGTCCCTAGAATGGTGGATTCTTTACCTCCTGCATTACTTCTCGATGAGGATGAGGACTCTGATGGAGGCTATAGTCATTTTGGGGATGCCAATAGCCCTTCTCAGCTTATTGTCAAATGTCAGGAGACGGATTCGGAGGGTTATTATCAAGATCAGTCATACCAACAACCCTTTGCACGTCAAGAGAACACTCAACAAGAGATGTCTGTACCAACTTCTCTTTTGGCGGATTTACAGGGGATGCTTTTGGACTATCAACGGAGATGTTCAACTCGTACTCCACCTCCACAACCCGCTCTCTTGTCCTCAACTCTGTCTCCTCCTCCTGATACGGTGAGGAGTTCACCACCTCCATCTGCTCCACTGCATACCCAATTTCATGCATCTTCTGATGTCCTTCCTCCAGATCAACACCAGGATGTCTCCTCTGAGGAAGAAGAGGGAGAGCTGGTTGATCAAGGTGATGAATGGGATGATTATGTAATCCCTGATCCCGCTGCTCCGGCCCCGATTGATTCTCCCCCTGCTGACATTGGGGGTTTTCACAAATTGATGGAGAGAGCGTCTCTACGTTTCGAGCTTGCTATGCCCTCACTCCAAACAGAGTGCTTTCTTTATGATTTTAAAGAACCAAGTAAGAGTGGTGCGCTCTATTCCTATCGTGGGGCATGTCTGGGAAGAAGGCATTAAGGTCATGAAGAACCCGGCCACTGTAGTTCCAGTCTTGCCGCGTCTGGATAAGAAGTATAAGGCTCCAAATGACAGCCCTGCTTCCTTGACTGGTCAGCCACGACCCGGTCATTTCGCAAGCAGCGCAGAGGAAGTCAAGGAATCCTTCAGCGCCGTTATCTACACCACCGGACAAAGAGGGCAGACGCCTAGACAACGCGGGGAAAAGGTTCTCCTCCATGGCCAGCCTTGTCATCAGAGCTGCGACCGCTTTAGCAATTCTTGGAAGATACGACCGCCAGATGTGGTGTGACCTTGCGCCTTACCTGGACCAGTTATCTGATCCTTCCAAGTCTGAAGCAAAGAAGATCTTGCAAGAAGGGGAGGTTGCGTCCACTGAGGTAATCGATTGCGCAATGGACATTGCCACACCAGCTTTCCGGTCCCTGGCTGGTGCAGCTGTGCTTCGTCGCCAGGGTTGGCTAAAGGCCACGTGGTTTCGTCCTGAGATCCAGAATAAGATCCTGGATCTTCCCTTTGACGGAGAGGAATTGTTCGGCAAGCACATAGACGATACCCTTCAAAACATCAAGAAGGATACGGAGACTGCTCGGTCCTTGGGGACCCTTCAATACAAAAAGCGCCATTCCGTGGAGCGAGAGGCAGAGGAGCTCCATCCTATAGGGGATCTTACCAACAACAGAGATACTCCTCTTATGGCTCCACACAACAATCTTCCCGTCCTTATCAGAGGCAAGGCCAGACGTCGACTTTCTCTAGAGCAAACACTAGAGGGAAGCAGAATCGTCCCGGACGGGACGCCCCTAAGAGACAATAGCGGCGATCTTGCTCTTTGCGCTGTGCCCTCCTCTTCCTCCAAGACATCTGTAGGAGGCAGGGTATCTCAATACCTCCAAAACTGGGAACGTATAACAGATCGTTGGGTCCTGAACATCATTCAGTGTGGTCACACTCTGGAGTTCACTCATCTTCCACCATCCAAGGCCCCTGCCGCCAACTCCGTAAAACACCTACATCTCCTCCGGCTGGAAGTCCATCAGCTTCTGATCAAGGGAGCAGTGGAGCCGGTCCCTCTCTCACAGAGAGAAAGGGGTTTTATTCCAGATTTTTCTGGTGAAGAAAACATTGGAGAAATGGCGCCCCATTCTAGACCTCAGGGAGCTCAACACTTATCTCACGAAGCTATCGTTTCGGATGGTATCTCTCCAGGACATTCTACGTCTTCTCAACAAGGGAGATTTTATGGCCACTCTAGACCTAGAGGTTGCGTATTTCCACATCCCCATTCATTCGGCCCACAGGAGGTTTCTACGTTTTACAGTCGCCAAGAGCCATTACCAGTTCAAAGTGCTGCCGTTTGGTCTTCGCTCAGCTCCGAGAGTTTTCTCCAAGGTGCTGGCACCAGTAGCAGCTTTCCTCAGGAAGCAGCATTTCCAGGTCTTTCCTTACCTGGACGATTGGTTGCTAAAAGCTTCTTCCAGGGAGGCAGCAGAGGAAGCGGTCAATGCTTGCACTGGTCTCTTCTCCAATCTGGGCCTGACTCTCAACAACGCCAAGTCTTCTCGCCTTCCGTCCAGGAAGGTTCAATTTCTGGGAGCAGTCTTGAACACATCTCTCAACAAGGTTTTTCCATCTCTGGACAGACAAAGAAATCTAATTTCCATGGCTCATTTAGTGTGAGGAAGAAAGTGTCTTTCTGTTCGCAGATTCAAATCCCTTCTAGGGATGATGTCCTCATGCATTCCTTTAATACCTCATTGCAGACTGAGAATGCGTCCCTTGCAGGAGCACCTAAACTTGCAGTGGAAGCAGGTGACAGGTTCTTTCGACGACCAGCTAGTGATCACTCACGCAATGAAGCGAGCCATCCTCTGGTGGACAAGAATAAGGAATTTGTCCCAAGGTCTATCCTTCGTAAACACTCCAGCGCCTCAAGTGGTGACGACTGATGCCTCTCTGGAGGGTTGGGGCGCAGTATTGCAGGATCTGCAGGTCAGTGGTCATTGGCTGCCGGAACATCGCCTCCTACACATCAACCTCTTAGAGCTTCGAGCGATTCGCCTAGCCCTTCAGGCTTTTCTTCCAAGATTGCAGGGGTTGTCGGTTCTTGTCCGGACGGACAACACCACAGCCATGCATTACATCAACAAGGAAGGCGGCACCAGGTCCTTCCCCTTGTCACAAGAAGCCCAGGCGATTTGGGAGTGGGCTATCCTGCACAGAATTTCTCTGAAAGCAGAACACTTGCCAGGAGTGCTCAACGACAAAGCGGACTGGCTCAGCAGGCTGAAATCGGTCACCCACGAGTGGGAACTGGATCAAGCTACGCTGGACAGAGTCTTTCACCGGTGGGGCAGACCCTCCATAGACCTGTTTGCCACACCAGAGAACAGGAAATGCCGGTCTTACGCCAGCAGGCTACACCATCGAGGGTCTCTGGGGAATGCGCTTTCGATCGCTTGGTCAGGCGCATTTGTATACGCTTTTCCCCCCCATTCCGCTGATTCCCAGGTTGCTCATGAAGATGAAAGCAGAACCGTGCAAGATGATCCTCATAGCTCCAGCATGGCCGAGACAGTTCTGGTTCACCGAACTTCACCTTCTCTCCTTGGATCGTCCTCACCCATTGCAGCAGATTCCGCACCTCCTCACAATGTTTCAGGGTCAGGTTTGGCACCCGGATTCTCGCTCGTTACAGCTCTCAGCTTGGCTCCTGAGCAGCGAGAATTTCTTGACTTAGATCTGCCAGAGGAGGTTACAGATGTCCTTTCGCAGGCGAGGGCTCCTTCCACTAACAAAACTTACCGCTTGAAATGGAAGCGATTCTGCATCTGGTGTCATGGAGCAGGGTTGGATCCTTTCCTGTCGCAGCCACACCAGGTTCTTCCTTATTTCCTGTCCTTGGCTAAAGCAGGTTTGGCTCACTCTTCCATTAAAGTGCAGCGGTCTCTCGCTTTCGGCGCACCTCATCTGTACGTCCCTGTGGTCCGCCAGAATTGTTCAGCAATTTCTCAAGGGCCTCTTCAGAGTATTTCCACCAGTGAGACCTCCACCTCCCACGTGGCATTTGAACTTGGTTCTTTCTCAACTAATGAGGCACCCATTCGAACCTATTCATCGAACAGATTTAAAGTTCCTCTCCTGGAAACTTTCTTTGTTGCTGGCACTAACTTCAGCTAGGAGGATTGGAGAATTGCAGGCTCTTACAATTCAGGAACCTTTTCTTCAGTTCAAAAACAATACAGTGATCATGAGAACTAATCCTAAATTCATTCCTAAAGTACCTTCTACTTTTCATCTCAACGAGCCAGTGATTCTTAAGACCTTCTTCCCTCAGCCTTCTTCTCCTGCTGAGAGAGCTCTTCATTCTCTGGACGTACAGAGGTGCCTGAAATGCTATTTAGACCGAACTAAGTCCTTCCGTAAGACTTCTCAACTTTTTGTGTCATTTAGCGCTCCCCGCAAGGGTTTCCCCTTTCCAAACAGGGGATAGCTCGGTGGGTTGTTAGCGCTATTCGATTCTGTCATACAGCAGCGGGCAAACCCCTGGAGGGTAGAGTCCGGGCTCATTCCACAAGGTCTGTGGCATCCTCTACGGCTCTGTTTGCTGGTGTCCAGATTAAAGACATTTGTAGAGCTGCTACCTGGAGCAGCACTCACACATTCACGAAACATTACTGCCTGGACGCTTCACTGCGAGATGACACGGCTGTGGGCCAAGCAGTTCTGAGGAACCTATTCCAATGAGTGGTGAGCTTTCCTTTGCATCCCTCCTTCCTTCTTTTTACCTGTTACACATTTTATCTTGTTTCTGAATTCATTTGCTATTACCCTGTTTATGGCATAGTCAGTGGTAACTATCTTTCTGCATATTATTCATGTAGAAATATGTTTTAACAAACATTTATCAAAGGGTTATGCTTCATTACAAAATGTATGTATGTGTATATATATATATATATATATGTGTGTGTGTGTATATATATATATATATATATATATGTGTGTGTATATATATATATATATATATATATATGTGTATATATATATTTACTGCTAGCTACTCTGATTCTAAGCATGGGAATCTATGAAAGCTCCAATACTGGAGTAAGAAAACAAGTTACTTACCTGTAACTTTGGTTCTCCAGTATTGGAAGCTTTCATAGATTCCCATGTGACCCACCCTCCTCCCTGGGAAAGCTCAGCCTCTTTCGACGTGATTATTGTACAACGTACACGAAAATCTGAGGGGCTGAGGTTCTTTCACCAAGGTTCTAGAGGGTGAGGCTACTCTGATTGGTTGCCTGTTCTTTTTGGTCTCTTTTACAAAAGACATGGTCTGGTTGCAAAATGAGTTCAGGCCTAGGCCTGTTTCTCTTTTGTAATAGTTATTTACTACTATTTTATTTTACCGAGACTCCCATCTCGACGACGGGGAATGATTCTAAGCATGGGAATCTATGAAAGCTTCCAATACTGGAGAACCAAAGTTACAGGTAAGTAACTTGTTTTCTTCTTCAACTACCACTTTATAGTCCCCTTTTTGTTTGCTATGAAGTTTTTGTAGATTCCTGGAGAAAGAAGTTGTTCTGACTTGGAATACCTCATGCAAAGACTATAGTCCTGCTTTCCCTCTGTACCAACTGATTACCACTTGCATGCGATTTCTTCAAAATAAGGCAGTGTAGGAAGGTAGGATCTTTCTGCATAGTTACCCCCACTTTTTGCCTGGTGCTGTGCTAGTTTTTGACTAGTCTGACAGGGATCCTGCTAATCAGGACCCCAGTCTATCTGCTTTCTCCCTAACCTGTTATGCACTTGGGTATACTCCAGATTGGATACTGGGGTACCCTTGTCAGTCCCTAGTATATGGTACCCATGGCATAGGTACCCCAGAGGCCTCCCATGGGGCTGAAGCATGTATTATGCCACCCATGAGAGGCCATACATAATGGAACTACAGGCCTGCCATTGCAGCCTGTGTAAGTTGGTGCATGCACCACTTAAGATATAGGTTTACTATATCTAAGGGTCACTATACTTTAAACCTATAAGTCACCCCTATAGCAGGCCTTGACAATCCTGAAGGCAGGGTGCTTGGTTCTAAGTGAGAGGGTGCCGCAGCATGAGCAGAACACCCCTGCAGCCTACGGAGTCCATTCTCCCGGGTTGTTAGAGCTGCAGCCATTTACAACATATAGAGTGGCATTATGAGAACGCGTGATAACCAACTCTAAAACGGCTGAAAGTAACCCTATTGTGTTTGGTGTCTAACATTGTGGAATCATGCCTCCCTAACCGGTGTGGGAGGTATGATTCCACCCCTCAAACTAGCTTTGTGAGGTCCCTGGTGTTCCCGGTACCAGCCTTCTAGTCCCGGGCAGCCCAAAATGGTTGCTGCCAACCAGAGACACATTTCTGCCCTCCTGCTGCTGAGCCAAGCTCGAGCAGGGGAAGGCAGAACAATAGGCATCCTGTCACAGGGGGGGTGTGACCACCTCCCAGACAGGATTTAGTGTATTAGGCCTGGGTGGGTGCCCTTGCCAGCGACGAAAGTCTGCATGAGGGGCACATATGGTGTCCCTGTGCATAGTCCAGTTCAAACCAGTCCTGGGAGCTGTTGGCTCCTGCTCTGGCGCAAAACTGGACAAAGGACTTGGGAGTAACCTCCCCACTGTCCAGA
The DNA here is from genome assembly GCA_963921515.1 of Calotriton arnoldi. Classification (NCBI taxonomy): domain Eukaryota; kingdom Metazoa; phylum Chordata; class Amphibia; order Caudata; family Salamandridae; genus Calotriton; species Calotriton arnoldi. The sequence goes on from CAWUFW010003330.1 coordinate 1,330,200, forward strand.
CCCTCCCCTGGGACTGTGCCCTGAATCTGTCCAACCCTCTCCTGTGGGTACAAAAGGGCTTACCTGGCTGTAGGACCCTAGGTTCGACGTGGACAAGATTCTGATCAAGAAACCACTGACCTTCGACCGTCTGGACCCGCTGGACTTTGTTTGGGCCTGACTTCGTCTCCCTCTCCGTCCAAAGCATCGTCTGTGCCTGTGCACCATACAGGCTCCGTGTAGGACCTTGTGGAGCATCAAGGACAACTGAAGATATCTCCCTTGGAGTGAAGGAGTCACTCCCCTGCAACCGCAGGCACCACATCTCAACTGACCGGTCTGCTGCTCCTAAGCTCCTACAGACTCCGAAGGCTCCAGCAACACAGGAGGTGGGTTTCCAAGTCCCTCGAGGTCCGAGCTGTCCTCTCACCAAGTTTGAGGCCAGAATCCCTCGTGGAGGCTGCAATACCCATACCCCTGTGCACCGCGTACTTTTGCAAGTGCATATGCTTGTTAGCGTTTCCAAATCAAGTGCACTGGGCTCTGAGTAGCCCCAACCTCTGACACCATTCCCACCAAAGAACTCCGGCCTCCTCGCACCAAGTGCTCTGTGTGCTGTTGCTTTGCGAAACTGCTCGAGGTCCCCTCGCGACACCTGTGCCTCGGGACTGTGGGTCCTCTTGAGGGTCTACTTTGCTTTTCTTGGTCTCACCTGGTTGCTCCAGGTTTGCCCCGACTCCCCTGTGTTTGGTGAGTCTCCTGGACCTTGCTAGTCCGAACCGTAACCTTCTTCGACCTGCTGCGTAGGTTGCTGTTGCCAAGGCTTGTTTCCAACAGTGGCTCTTCCTCGAAGTCCTCCATAGAGATCGACTACGGTTTCCGACGCCACTTCAGACCTATGCACCCGACTTCCCTGGGATAGGTAACTCTGGTACTACGGTATCCACGGGTGGGGTGGCTCTCCAACCTCCTAACTTCCACGGGGTTTCTTCGAAGTCCACTTAGAAGGGACCTTGATTTTTAAAACTTCAACCGCGACTCTCCCCTAGAATTGTACGTAGCACGTGGTCGTGTTCCCACACTGCACCCGTCCTCCGTGGGGTCACTACTTGCTCACCTTGGGTGGTTTCTTGGGGTCCCAGCGATTCTACATCCTCTAGACACGGTCTTGACTCGAGTCGTCGTTCTTATACCACTATTTTAGTATATTGTTTTGTCTCCCCCTGGAGCCCACTGTCTATTAGTGCTATTTACTATCCTTTCTGTGCTACAGTATTGTGTGCTTTGTGAGTATCCTCGACTAGAGGCTACTGTGTCGTGCTTAAAGAGTGTTGTATCAATAAATACATATTTTTACAACTACTGCATGGTTCTCCTTTTATGTAACCAATACTATAAGGTTGCATTCTGGTAAAACAAGCTGCTTAACATTCCTTCAAGATTAAGCCTGAAGGCTGCTCTCCACAGCTACCTCTTGGATAGCTTTCTAAGGTTATCTTTGACCTCTTAAATCACCATAAGGGTTGTTTGGACTGGTACAGGGTGCCCACTTTAATTAGTGGACAGCATATACCAGGCCAACTTCTCACATGCAGTGACTAGGTATTTGTGTAGCTCCCCCTTGCAAGAATCCCTCTGCATTATTTTTGCACCACTGACTGCTGCCACCAAGTACCAGCACCCAGCAAGGAATCTCCTGTACTTCGTCCTCTGTTTAGGTCTCCCCTGCAGGCCTCTTTAACGGTCTGTTGAAAGACCTATTGTGGTTGGTACTAGTACTAACAGCAGGCTTTTGGATATCCTATTGCTTTTCATTGCTTGGCATTCTTGTCCGCTTCATTTACTTGTTTCGTATTCAATGATTGCCTTTCTTGTTTGTCCCTTCCCCAGAGTAGAGGTTCTTTGCCATCCATTTAATTGAATGACCTGTATTCTTCCACTGCTTGCGTTCAGGCAACTTCTGGTTCATAGCATGTGTTGCTGTAGATACATTTTCTCTTCATACTCTTCAGTCTTGGGCTCTGTTTGCAAGTTTTTTTTTTTTTCTTCGAAGAAAAGTTTTTCGTGCTGAAGGTTAGAGGATTTATAGAGTAACGAACGCAGTATGGTGCACCATGTGTATTGTGGATGTAGGATAAGTTGTAAAAGAAGAGATCTCAAATTAGAGACAAACCTTTCCAGGAAGGTTAGGGGGAAGCATGCCAAGAACAGATGCTTACATGCGAAGTAACATTTTCAGCTTCTAGAATATATTGCTGTAGATACACATGCTTTGCCTAGACTGCAAGGCGGCACCCTCCACAAGTGGTATAGCCAGCATGTAGATTATGCAGATGTCTTAAACAGAGTCCTTAGGGCTGTCCTGCTAACCATAGGCTCCTGGTGGGCTAAGATGTACACACAAAATGATTAGTTAAAGTGTGTGTTGACCAAGTGGCTGCCTTGCGTATGTCAGTTAGCTGAATATTACCAAGGAAGTCCATAGTTGCTGCTTTCCTGCGTTTAGAGTGCACTTTGGGAGTGAGAGGGGGTGGACTCTTTTGTCTTGTTGGTAGCAGGTTTGGACCGCCATGTTATGAATAGATTCCTTTAGTAATGTTTACTTGCGCTCTTTTCCGCATGTGTGCTGCCTCCATAGCATCTCTGCCCCCATGGGGCTCATCTCTCGTCTCCCTCCCGTAGTTGCTAACCCACACTGCTACTCTGCTCCTCAGTGGCGTATACTTGTCCTCCCACCCCTGCTCCTCAATTGCTTCCCTGCCTGTTTTCCATGCTCTTTAACGCACATTTTTTTTTTTTTTTTAGATTTACTGCTGTAAAGACTGTCTGCCATTTTGTAACAGTAGATTGAAAAGAAAAAAATTAAGGAAACCAAAGCTGTGCCATGACCGGCCGTGCCACGCCTTTTAAGTAGTCTTGCTGGTCTGCTGTAGTGTCATGCCACTGTGCTGGTCTTTTCTGTATTGCTCTTACGATTCAGCTATTTTTTTTGTTGATAATGAGGAACAGCATCCGAAAAAAACATTGTCAAAACTACTGCTTTTTTGTTCTGCATGTGATCTTTATAGATGGGCAGAAAAATGGAATTGCCCCACCTATGTCTGGATGCCTTAGGTATTTGAATTGGGATGAATAATTTCGACAGGGAAAATTAACAATTTGTTTTCTCTAAGAAAATGGCAATTGGAGCTAAAAATAAACTAAGACTGCTGATTATGTTTGATCATTGATTATATATATATATATATATATATATATATATATATATAATCAATCAGGAAATTGCAGCTGCAGTTACAAGTAGAAAATGTTTCTTGCTGCTTGCAGGCAGGTACCAACTTTGTCCCATCGTATCCTGAAATGTTAGCAGCTCAGGGACTTGCGTATACTGAGGATGTACCCTTTTTGATGAGAAATATCCAAGGACTATCAAAGAACTTTGAAGGATTGATGTTGGATTCCTGTTAGAAGCAGGAGGATGCTAAAGTAGCTACAATGAAGAAAATAGAAAATCAAATCGAGGGAAATGCATTGTTCCTGCAAACTCATCCAAGATCTGGATTACCTTTATTGACCATCGCTGATGTTTAGATGCTTTATCTTGATGCAGCTCTACGTGTTCACTGTCATTCTCCTAATCCACATCGGACCATCACAATGCTAATAGACTAGAAACCTCTTGGATTTTGAAGCCTCTCAAACATCAGTGATATCTAGGACGTCCATTGCTGAGGCATGGATATTCCTCAGATGCTGTCTGTTCACTAACCTTTCTCCTCATAATAAAAAGCAAGACTAACAAAAGATTCTAGCTGTGCCACCTTCATTTCCAATTATCACAGGCAGTTTAAGGTCCCTTTTACACCCAGTGACTCTCATGGGCTACTGGAGCACACCAAGGTCTTGTGACTTTCAGAAAACTTAACTAAGTGTTTGGATGCCAAGACTATCTAGGAGTTGCTACACCCCCTGAATGTAGCCCAGAAGACCTTCAACTCCAAGAACCCTGGAGAGTCGCGTCCTCAATCTTGAATGAGATTACTCCATAGCCTCTTTTTCAGCATCCCTTCTAGTGTATACCTCATTGACATAGAAAATATTCAATCCTTTTTTAAAAGGGCTACAATAATAAATGTTCCTGGCAATCCTCCCCACCCCCCCAACCCGCCACTCCCTCTCCTCCCGATATGTCCAACATCTCTGGTACATGAAAGAATTGTCCCTTTTGAAACCTGTCCTGCCTTTAGTTCTGGGGCTCATAGATATAGCAACATTACAAGATCATATTTGATTATAATATTCCCAATTTCCTTCTCTGTGTAAATGTCTGTTTGCTGACTACGATTGACTGTCCATGTCGTGCCACTTTGGAGGCAGACCGTTTTCTGTGTTCAACTTTGTGATAGAGACGTCTAGCCGCAGATTCCTTAAATTAGAATATCCCCAGGCGTCAGACTGGATCCGGAAAACTTTTCCTGCAGCAGCACTTCTACGTGCCGGGAGGCGGTGCCGCCCGGCTCCGCCCTGTCGTCGTCCACGGACATGTCAGTGGAGCCATATATGCCCCTCCCGGCGTGCTGACGTCAGTTCTTATTTTCCGCGTTCGAATGCGGATCCTGGAAAACCAGCGGTTCCTTGGCCTGGTTTTGGGCCTTCTCGACACAGTGGTGTCGGGTGGGGGGGGTGGGGGGAGCGGGAGGGGGGGGGGGTGGGGGAGGTGGGGGACAGTGTGCAATGCCTTCCGGCTTTAAGGCTTGTGAAGCCTGTGCGCGTCAGATGTCTGCCACTGACCCGCACCTTATCTGTATGTGGTGCCTCGGCGTGCACCACGACTCCAAGGACTGTGACGCATGTCCGCAAATGAAGCCAAAGTCCTTAAGGGAGCGCCGCATGAAATTGCTGGCCTCACGAATGTCCGGTCCGGCTCCTTCACGTCGCCGCTCTTCTTCTCGGGCTCGTTCCCGAGGTCGCTCCCGCGAACGCCGTGTGACAACAGGTAAGCGTAAGCACAGGCGTCGCTTACGGAGATCATCTTCCACTGCCCGTGCCGCTGACGCCCATTCCTCTTGCACTGGGCCGAATGAAGGCGCACGGCAAGATCATTCTCCGTATCCACCCTTCCCGGGTGTTGGGGCAACGCATGCCCAAATGGAGGCCTATTCTAAGGCACTCCAGGCTTGTTTTCAGTCGCCCCCTCTCCCTGGTGCGCCTTCGGGTCCCACAGAGGTTGCAGGCACTGTTGCTGGGTCATTGTCTGCGGATGTTTCACCGGCTGTGTGCGTCGACTCCGATTCCGGAGCCGACGCGATTACGACAAGCCAGGGCCCAGAGCACAGCCCACCCCGTTGTTCGGCGCATAGCCCTGTGCGGCTACCTGTGCCGGCAACACGGGTCTCGGCGCCGGCAACGCCGGACTCTGCGCCGGATGCTAACCCAGGCTGTACGCCGGCGCCTCGTGCTCTCTCCAGGCGGGTGGCGGTGGGACCGGCGTCGTCCGGGTCGAGTCCTCTATGGAGGTCGTCAACGTCTGGGCGACTCCGATACGGCGCCGATCGGCGTCGGTTTCGGTGTCGAGCCTGCATCCCTTGGTGGTTGATTTCCCTCCCCCCCCCACCCGACTCCTCGGGCGGCTATAGTTCTCCACTGCGGCGTCCGTCAACGCCGGTGCTCCCATTTACGCCTCCTCCTTTGGATCCTGAGGCTTCTCTGGACTCCCCTGATCATGGGGCCAGGGTGCAGGTTCCTTGTGTCGCCTGGCCTTCGGGTCAGTCTCCGGCTCCGCCACTCCTCATGTCCAGTGGTAGAATTAGCCTTCAACCGTCTCCTACTGACAATTTGTTATCACCTACTCGGGTGGCGACTGAGTCTAGTGCTGCCTTCGCGCTCGCGATTCATGGGTCGGCTGCTGTGCTTGGCTTACAGCCTCCAATGGTGCCTCTACTTTCTGATCCTGTATTGGATCTGCTCCATTTGGAGCGTATTGACGCAGAACCTTTGCTGCCCTTCGGGCAGTCTCGATTTGACACCCTGCATGGCACTTGGTCCAGACCCTCGTCGGGTGACCCTGTTGATCGGGCTATTGCTCGTAGGCACCGCCCTGCCCCAGGTGATCCTCTTTGCCTGTCTCTTCACCCGCCTGCACAGGGCCTAATTGTTCAGGCTGCTTTTGATTTGCAATCTTCACCCTCTTTGCCATTGTTACCTCCCACGAGGGAGTATCGGTGGCTGGATGATTGTGGTCGCAGGCTTTTCGCCTCTGCTAGCGCAGGCCTCCGGGCTTTAAATACAGCCTGTGTGTTTGCACGCGCATCTGCCGCACTATGGGACTCAGTTGCTCACCTTCTCCCTTCTATTCCAGATGGGCCACGTACGGAATTGCTCCGCCTTCTTCTGCATGGAAGAAGCATGGGGCAATTTTCCATTCGGTCTTCCCTAGATGCAACTGACTGTATGGGACGGGTCATGGCTCGCGCTGTGGCTTTACGTCGACATGCTTGGCTGTGCGACAGTCGCTTCCCTGATCATATTCGGGATACCCTCAGATTCCGTTCAATGGAGTGGATCTTTTTGACCGCCATGCGGATTCAGCGGTCTCCAGTCTTTTGTCCCGCCTCCAATAAATCTTGTTGCCATCTTCTTGGCGTTATTTTTCAGGACCCGCCCTGATGCACTGGTTCGGTTTATTGACTAGTTACTATTCATGGCTGGTTAGCCATTTCTCAGTTCGTTCGGCGCTGCCGGTTGACTGCTTCCTTTCTTTTCAGTCCTCTGACTGTGTGCTTCGCCCAAGGGGACACCCATACTGGGGGTTTGCCTGACCCTGTGTGGGGTATTTGATGGCATTCGGTTCTGCCATTGCCTTGGTATGCTCCCATGGAGTCTCTCAGCACAAGTCCTGCTTGGAGTCCCTTGTCTCTTCCTACAGAGTTCCTCGTCTCACTTGCCTTATTGCAAGTTGGGTTGGTCTGTCTGTATGGCATTGGGATCTGGCATAGGTCCCGTAGCGTGTGGTGTCTATCTTGCACGCCTGGTGTAACACCTGGTTGTGGCAGTTCTTTCGCAAACGACGCCCTGTTTACTGCTATGCGGCCTGCTTCTTATTGCTGCTATGCGGCCTGTTTATTATGCTTATTGGTGCACCTACCCCTTCTGGTTGGTTCTCCAAACTAGTGGTCTAGCAGATGTAGCAGTGTCCTTAATCCCTGTTTTTTCTGTGTGGGTGTTTCCACGCTTTGCTTGGGCTCATGCTCTGGACTCTCCATGGGGAGTCCTTTCCTTGGAAATTCGCTCCTTCCATTCTGGGACCTTTACGCTTGGCCTCACCTTTGCCCGGTAGTGCCTCGTTTTTCACCCACTCTGTTTTGCGGGCGAGTATGTTCGGCGTACTCTAGACTCTTGTTGGCTCACGTTTTCATTGTTTCCCTGTTTTTCTTCCTGCTCTGGCTCCGCTCTGAGCTCTTACCCACTGGGTTCGTGCGGGCTTTTTCCTTCTTACGGTGTCCGTGGGTCCTGCCCCGGTCTACTTTTTCCGCCTGCTCTTTAGGTGTCCGGCTGATTGGTGCCCTTTTTGGGCCTTGGCCTTCTTGCAGTTGTGTGCCTCTGAGCTGCTATGCTCCCTACTCGAAGTCCTTGCATCCTTCGTATGGCTCCGGTCTCCACACAACATGCTTCGGTTCCTTCCTGTCTTCGGTCTGGGTGGTAACGCTCGACTGCTTGTAATCTGCCCTTCACGTATTGTGGCAACGTCGCCTCGTCCTGGCGTGTCTTCAACTTTCCTGCTACCGGCATCTTGCGCAATACATTGGCATTCTGCCACTTGTCGCTCCTGTCTTGCTGGTGCCAGGTTCAACTGAGCTCCTTTTCACTGTTGTGCATATTAGGCTGGTATGTGAGGTCTCTGTCATACCGGCTGCCGTCTCTCACGACTTGGCTGCCTTCTGCACGCTTCATACAGCGGTTTTCTCAAAACCTCAGTTCCGCTCCACTTCTTCTGAAGTCATCGCCTTCCTTCTAATCGCCATATCTGGGATATGGTTTCTTCTCCATGCTGGCGCTTGCTGGGTATGGGACATCCTGTGGCCTCTGCTGTCCCACATGCCTTCGGGGGTACAGGTTCCACAGTGTTCTTTCACACTGTTTTCGTGGTCAACCGGTACTTGTTTTGGATTCTGTCGCCATTTCAGACCCTGGAGATCTTTTCCACTCTCGATGGGTTCATCTCCCTTTTTTCAAGTCGTTAACTTTCACTTTCCATTAATGGGTTCTTTCCAGCTGTTTGTGCCAGCTTCTATTGCCTTTGCCTCCCATTGCTTCCGCTCCCTTTTGAGCGTCATGGTCTGGTGGTTAACTGCGCTCTGCACTCATTATAATGTTCAGTCACCTTAAGAACCACTACGTTCTTTCTAGAACTTCATGGGGTTCAGTCGCAGACCCGCCTCCTATTTGGGTATGGCTTTGGTATCTATTCTAAGTTAAGGAATCTGCGGCTAGACGTCTATCAGATGAACGAGTTACTTACCTTCGGTAACGATGTATCTGGTAGAGACATTGTCTAGCCGCAGATTCCTTAACGCCCGCCCGTCCTCCCCGTTCTGCGAGGACCTTTTCAGGTTGGGGCATTCTATACTCTCCTCCCTTACGGTGGCTTGCCCTTTTGCACAGTGATATTCTCACTCCAATACAGACTGCTTCATTCTGTTTCTCTGCTCCGTTCCGCCCATTCTCAGCTTGGGCAGTATGTTGACAAATCATGTGTTCTTCCAGCCCCCGGCCTGGATTGTGCGGTGTAAACTCTATTCATACTTTTTCCCACCGTCCCTCTTTCCCCTTCTCCATTGCCTTGTGGTCTTTACCACCCCTGCGGCCTTTTACTTCAGATCTCTTGGGTCTGTACATTTATAGGTCCTTTATTGGGGTTGCGACGTCTTTCAAGTGACGCCTTGTGGTGACCTCTCCTTAATCTGGTGTTCCGGACTTGTTCTCCTTCACTGTTTTACTTTCTGGATGCAGACTTCTCTCCTCTGCCAGGCTGTTTTTCCACATCCTTGTCTCTCTTTCACATTAATTGGCCTTCGCTCTTGCGGGGTGGCTTTTCAGAGCACTGCTCTCACCTGTCAATTTCTTCATGTTTTTTCATCATTTTTACACACTGTTCCCATGTTCTCACAGTTTTTTGGTAATAACTCCGCGTTCTGAAGCGGAAAAGTTTCTCCGACGAAAACTGACGTCAGCGCGCCGGGAGGGGCATATATGGCTCCACTGACGTCATGTCCGTGGACGACGTCGGGGCGGAGCCGCCCCACGGCGCTCAGAAGTGCTGCTGCAGGAAAAGTTTTCCGGATCCAGTCTGACGCCTGGGGATATTCTAAGTTAAAGAATCTGCGGCTAGGCAATGTCTCTACCAGGTACATCATTACCGAAGGTAAGTAACTCGTTCTTTTGGCACTACTCATCCTGCTTTTAAAACAGACTGCCTACACAAATGATCTGCTCAGTTTTAGATGTCTTAATTGTGTTTGGGGATAAAGTTATCTGGAATGAGTTCATTGCCAGCAATGAAAAGGCTTCCGTTCATAAAGTTGGAATTGTCTAGCACAATATTGAAAGCCTAAAAAGACGTTCAAGTCGGCTTGGTCAGCTTGATTCCACTCTCTACTCATCAACAAAGATTGTTACATAGTGCTTGTTAAGAATACAAAGACCGTGGTGGGAGCTCGGCTAATGCATTTTGGTAAACAATTCTGTACAGGGTGTGGCTGCCAGTTTGGCAAATCCTGTCAGTCCTAGTCAGAGGGTAAACTTCCCCCATACTGGGGTCGACTACATGGGAATTTCAGGGCACAGTTATTGGGACTCTGTGCCAGCAACTATCTGCATTCACTCCTAGATACTCACATCACTGGGGTGGGGAGACCAGAGAGTACTTTGATACTGTACTAAATCTTACACCTAATCTGGTTCATAAGATCTGGCGGTCTTTCTACCTAGCTACAACACTCCATTATCTGTGATCTGTTGCATGATGTGCTCCTAAAACTAAATCTCGGAGCATAAGGGGCTATAATCCCATTTCGTTGTGCCAATCTCTTTACAACTTTCTAACCCCATGTAATTGGTACCTGGGTTACCTTGAAAGGATTGCGCTATGCTATTTCACTGCCTCTCTCTCCACCCCCAAAAATTAAAAACCGCACTAAGCGCAAGAGGAAGTATAGGCACTAAAGCTTTGCTTCCTATCTGTTGCAACTGGCAACAGGGTACTCTGCCCAACCATCAGTATCTCCACCATCATGGTACTACTTTACTTCAATCCAAACTGACAACGAGGTTTCCAGCTCATTTTCACACTGCAGAACTCCGACAATTATGGAGGCGATATTTGCTTTATATGTGGTGAGAGTAGTCCGTAAGCTGCCGAAAAAGGTCTTGGGCAGCAGGAGCGGGTCATTTTGTAGAATATATATAAAGCAGCTGTGAAAGGGAAAACATTCTATATAGAGCCACCCACCCCATTGTCATGGCCTGAGATTTGCCTTCACCTTAGGGGTAATGGTTACGATGTATCCTTTCTGGGGGGTTTGAATTTTACCTATCTTTTCTTGTTCGTTTTCTTACCTTTGGGTTTCCTTTTCCTTCCTGCCCTACTGGTGACTGGCACCTCCTTCAGCTGTCTCCTCTGGGGGGGGACGTGTTGGGCGCAGCCGCAGTGTTGTTCCCGGCGCGTTGGCAACTAGTATTTAGGAGCTGTATACCTGCTCCTCGTTGCTTGGTTTCATTTCCGGTTCCTACCCTGGAAGGACTATTTACAGTAGCGTTCCGGTGACACCACGTCGTTTTCCATGCCTTCTCTTCGGATTTTGCAGTTGGAAAGTATGCTGTTAGCCTTCCGCTGATACCACGTTGTTTCCTTGCCTGTTCCTCCTCGGAATACTCTGTTGGAAATTACGGACTGCTCATCCGTTCCTGTTGTACGCTGGTGTTTTTCAGAGGTATTACTTCCTTCCTAGGACTCTGACTTTCAGTAAATAGTGGGTGTCTTTCCTGCTTTTCTAAGGACTCGGAAACCCAGCAAGCAGCGGGTGTCCTTGCATACCCGATTTTCTTAATTTTGTTTTACTATTGTTGGTGTTCTCAGTGCACAGAGTTTTGTGGTTTACGAACAATAAGGACTATTGTTGTTTTCCTTGTATTATTCGTATACAGTGCGGGTTTGTTTCCTTCGTGTCTTTTTCCTGCTTTTCTCAAACGCCTATTTGTTGGCTCATGCCCTATGAAAAGACTTGGATTTTCTACTCCTGGGACAAGAACTTTGTTTAACTACTCCGGATTTCTCATGGACACAACTATGAATGTTAAGGGACGCTCGTGTCTTGCCTGGCTCTCACCATATTCTGGAGAGTGATTTCGAGGATTGACCTACACCTTCCCTTATTCCCTTGTTTACCTGCCTTCCCCCTGTGCATTTTCCGCTCATGTCTGTTTTACCTTTTGGCATGAAGAGATGAGGCACAGGGAGTGTGACTGGACATTCTTCATTCCTGCAGTACCTGGTTTTCAGGTGAGTGGGGGCGGAGCACCCATAATCGTAAGTGGGAGCCTTCAAGCTTCTGTTTAAATTTACCTAGCAACGGCTCTACATTCAATCACTAATAGTCTTCTGGCTGCTGCGTAGTCTGTATGCCCAAGTATTTAAAGGAGCTGAATGAGTGCCTGGGGGTCTGATTCATGGGCAAAGCCGTGCTCCCGGTCTTCCCTATCTGGAAACAGAACCAGCTGTGCCAGTTAACTTTTAGGCCCGAAGCTTCCCCATATATCTTTAGCATCTGAGAGATTCAGAAGATCGATAGTTCTAGATATTGTAGCACGTCTTTTGCGTAGCGAGAAACACGGTCCTCCACGCCCCCACCCCAGTCACCAAATTTGAGCATCCTGTCCTATCCATGCTGCTAGAGGTTTGATTATCAGGACAAATAAGCGGGGAGCGGGCATTGGGCAAACCTGTTTCCTCCTCCGTTCAATCAGAAAAGAGCGGGAGAGTATGCCATTGATACATACCCAGGCTCACTGTGAGGAGTAAAGGAGCCGGATGTATGCTATGAATCATGGACCAAAGTTCATTTTATGTAGTATCTGATACAAAATGCCAGGACACTGGGTCAAATCCCTTTTCAAAGTCTGAGGCTAATAAACCTGCCTGTCAGGGAGATCGGTGAAGAGGCAAGAGCTATATGTAGTTGCCTAATTCAGTGCCTTTTGCCACATTATGGCATGGAACAGTTTTTGTCAGGGTGGACCAAGTTACGGATCATTCCGGCTAATCTAGAAGCCAGAACCTTGGCCAGTAGTTTCACCTCTGTGTTAATAAGAGCTGGGTCGGTAGGAGGTGCAGGCCTCTCCCTGGTTTAGGAATAGCTACTAAAGTCACCCCTCCCAGGTCTCGCGGCTAGTTTCCTGTGTGGAAGGTTTCCTTGTAAAGAGCCTCCAAAGGTGACTCTCCCTCTGCACAGACTTTATGCAAAAAGTCCTGTCAATTCTTTCCTAGACTGAATAAAATGTCTTGCCGAAGCGATACTGCCCTGTGCACTGGCCAACTGAGCTCAGAGGACTTGAGAACCGTAGCCAGCTCCCTTCTGCACTCTTGTTTCCTTTCAAAAGCCGCAACTGTGATTGGAGGCACCACAGCCCATGAGGTCACGTTTCCTGTTGCAGAAACTGGCTCTGCTCACAAGGGTTTAGGTCTAAAGTGCCACCCTTCGAGAAGTGCATATTGAAGCACAACCCCTCGCCCGAGCAGATTAGGTAATTCTTCCATAGGCAGCTCCTTATTGTGCCAACAGACTGCCCTTGTTTCAAGGCCGACAACTTTATCTTGCTTCAGTCAGCTCAACCATGTGTATTCTTGTCTTAACGGACAATCTGATACTGGCTGCAGTCTTTCCTTGCCCCAACAGGCTCTTTTTGCCTCCTGAAAGGTAACCCTGCTTTCTTCAGTCATGTGCACCAAAGCACTAACATGTTCTCACTGGCAACATGTTGCAGATGCTCCAGTATTGGATGTTTCATAGATTCACATGCTTGAATCATCCCCGTTGTAGTGGGAATCCCACGGTATCATTATAAAAGCCATAGATAATACTATCATAGGCTACAATGCAATGAACAGTCACTGCAATAGCCTATCTACTTTCTTTTGTAAAAAAGAACCAAACTTAAGTAAAAGCCAATCAGGTGATAGCACCCTGTAGAACACTCCCAAGAGAGGCTGAGCTCCTCCGATTTTCTACTGCACGTCTCATGACGGAGTCTCCTTGAGCTCTGCTAAGTTTTTCTTTCAAAACTACTAGATATCTTCTAGAAAATGTCGGATTCTTCAAAGAAAGGTCTCTTCAGGTCGTGTGGAACATGCAGAAGAGGCTCCATGCTGAATATCGCCATACGAACTGTATTTACTGTTTGTACCCCCAGCTTAAGATAAAAGACTGCAAGATTTGTAGAACTTTCACAACCAAAACCCTTAAAGATGGAGAGGGTAGGTTGTTGATTTGGCTGCAGCGACTTAAAAGTAAATACGATGTAGTCTCTAATGATGAGGGAAGCACTACCTCGCATACCTCTCTGTAAAAATCTAAAAGGAGAGAGAGGGGTCACAAGAATTTCCTGAGGGTAATTGAAAAGCTTCTAAAAAAAATCCCATCATGAAGCAGCAAGTCTCTCTCAAAAAGGAAAGCATCCATTTCCTGCGGAGGACAAAGCCCTTCTGAGCTCTCTATGAAGATTACAGTCTCTAAAAAGCTTGTGTCAGCAGCGGCAACGTCCTCTGGGTCCCTGTCGATGCAGAAATCACTGCCGGGACATGTTACGCCTCCATTGCCGTCAACAATTTCGTAGTAAAAAAAAAATCGTCGATGAAGGTTTCTGATGCGCGGTCGATGGGGGCTTCACCGACGATGCCTGTGGCGGCAGCGGAGATGACTTCACCGCTGTCGACGACCTCAACAACGACGACCGTATCTGCATTGACTGTGATGGCGACGATAATTTTGTCATCGGTTCCCATTATGTCCTCGTTGACGACAGACACCACTGCCGTCGACGAAGCTGACGACTGCATACGACACAGAGCCTAAAACGACTGTCGACGTTGCAACTTACACATGTATATCGGTTTACTACGTTCTTGTCGTCGACAACACTGTCTACGAGGGGTTTTCTTCAGAATCCTTCACTGACTTCGCTTTTACCTCCAACATTCTTGGCAGAGTATGATGAAGATGACATGTTTTGCCCTGATCACAGTCCCTCTCGGCTTCATGTCGAGTATCAGGAAGATGGTGCAGATGACTATCGGGGTTATTATCAGCAGGACTTTCACACTCATGCAAAGATGCAATACATGGAACCGGTTCGTGAACCCATGGTCCACCTTCCTGTGGCATTAGTTCAAGAATTACAAGACATGTTTCAGGATTATCGTACTAGTTTTCCTTCAACGAGTGCACCTCTGCCTCCACCGGCATCTCCACCAAGCATGTCTGAGCCTTCGCTGAGGATGTCGCCAGCAACAAATAGTGTTATATCTCCCCAACAACATGACACCTCTGATGGGATGTGAGGACGGTGAACTTTAAGGTACAAGGCCAGCTGGCAATGAGTGCGAAGATTATGTAATCTCAACACCTGCTTTCCCATCTCCTTAGACAGCGGATTCTCCGCTGGAGGACATTGGCTGTTTCCACACATTGATGGAGAGAGAAGCTCCCAGCTTTCAGTTACCGGTGACAGCCAAGCAGTCTGACTGCTTTCTTTACGATTTTAAAGACCAA